>CM037851.1:210708897-212115021 GCA_021234595.1 Delia radicum
TTTCTAGAGATATTTGTTAACTTAACTCACAACACAATGAGAACTTCTTGTTCTCGTCTATAAGCTCGATTTAAAATTTGAAATATAAAGGAAAACAACAAAAAAAAATCCTTACTTTAAATTGTTTACAAAATTAAACACATCACATTCGATGTAAAACAAATTTTAATCATACCATATACTATTATACGTAACATTGTATTAAGCGATATAAAATTATATATGAATCATGCTAATTAACATATACTAATTGTAGTGATATATGCCACAACTACGGTAATATCAATCCTATCTATTTAGATATTAATATTTATGGGACAATATCAAAATGTTCAAAGAAAATCCAAGATAAAATTATAAAGGGTCCTCCAAATAACTTTTTTTTTGAAAATGCTATAAAAAAAAACTACTGATATTTTCTAAAATTTCTTTTTTATTTGAAAGTACAATCCTTCCGGTTAATAATGGAAAATAATTTCATTCAAATGGCTGCCTCGCCTGGCCATGCAGTATGAGCTTCATCTGAAAAGATGATTTTTTTTGGCAAAATCGGCATCGGAAAAAAAATCGTTATATGGCGGACCCATTATATGATCATTTGCGCCATTACATATATCCATATTAAGCTATAATGTTTTTATATATAATATTCAATAATATATGATTGTATATAAACGTTTTTACTCGGGTATATATATTTTTTGTAATACAAAAATGTCACTTTACCAAAACTTAAACAAATAAATATCTTTTTTACAATGAAAATGAAAATTATTCAAGTTCAAGGCCATACTCTATACTTCTTTATAGAATATTGTCCCAAATAATATATAGAGTTGTTTGTTTTCAAATTTATTATTTGACCCTTTGAGGAATGTGTTGATAGATCTATTTCGTCCATTTTCTAGGATCCCATCATCAGAAAACCTTTGAAAGCGGTAACAATCCCATGACAAACATCAAACATTCATATAAACTAGTTTACTCACTACATGAGAACTAATATGTGAGCCTGAAGTTAAAGATTATAACCATTGATCAAAAATAAATTGAAAACTTGTTTGTTATGTGCAAGGTCCATTTTTACGATATATGGTTTAGTCATATCACACAGAAAAAAAAATATTTCTCTACTTTTTTCAATTAAATCGGTTTGTAGAAATGTTAATAGCTATCAATTAAAAGTTAATTGAATCAATTTGTTTAAATTCGGAACTTGCTTGACATTTTTTATGTTATCGCTCAAAAGCAAACATCAACACATTGTTGTTGTTGTTTTTTATAATAATTATGCAGTTGTTTTTTATAAATGTTTATGTTTAGTGGTATTAGTAATAAATATTTTAAATTCATTTCAATTAGATTTGATATTAATTCTTATTAGGTTATTTCTTTAGTAAGTTTAGTTTCAGTTGTTAAAATCTGTATATTTATTTGCTCTAAAACATTATCATAAAATTGATAATGTAATTTTTAAAGTTTAGTTTCATTAATAAAAATTTAAAATTTTTTTTAAACAGAAAGAAAATGCAAAAAATAAAATAAAATTTATTTTAACCTTCGCACTACCGAAACCCCCCGGGAGGGTTTCTTTGATATTCAGTCATTGATAACTTAACGGTTTTTGGTCGAAACAATAAATACTTTGGACTCAGTGACTAATTTTTTTTTTTTACCAGAAACTGTTAAATTATTTAAGATTTGATTATTCCTTCATATTTTTTTTTGTTAGTTTTTCAATTTTTCTAAGTCGTTACCCGAAACCCACCCAGGTGACTTGGTTCAGAATTTTGGTTTTTTATTTATAAAATTGTCTTTAAATAGTATAGAAAGCATAATATTATATAAAAACATTGCTTTACTCATATAGTATTCAAAATACAAAATAATTTTGACAAATTTATCTTAAATTGTAGCGTGAAGTAGATTGGCCCATATAACAATGTTCGCATTTTTTTTGGGTACAGGCGTGTTCAGCACATACTGGTTTCTTATGTGTGGAATACAAAGTTCTTCTCCCAACTGCTCCAGCAATAGTCGACGAGAACTTATGACTGTTCCTTCTGAATTGTTTTCCATAATATTACATAAGCTGCAAGCTGATGTATCAATAAGGTTATAGAATAAAGCCAGAGGGCAACGTCGTGTTCCTCTCTTTCACGTGTACTGAGACAAAATTTTGACCATAGTGTCTACGCCAACTTTTGTTTCATTAAATACGTAATTATTTATGGTTTTTCTTTTGGTCCAGTAATATTTTTATTGTGGTGCATTGTAGACATTATAACTACAGCTTTGTTTTTTGCGGGAACGTAAGACACTTAGGTCACATTTTCTGAAAACCCAAAAAGACTTGAGTTTACATTTCAGGATTTTGAAGGCTTAAATTGTTCTAGCAAATATTGTTTATTTTTCTTCAAAGTACCAACTAACGTTAATTGCAATTCATTGGGCATACACTGCTGATGCTTTATTGTTGGAATGTCTGCAAATAATATCAATAATGGCCGAACTCATTATACATTTAAACGTATCGACTTTTGTCAAATTCTTGCTCGTTGGAGTTGTACCCATCAATGAAGATCGAATTATGTTTATGGGCTCTTAGGCGATGCAAAGATGGGGGATTTTTATACCACTTTTGTTTTATCTTTACCAACAACAAAATCATCATTGGAGGGACCAGCTTGTTCTTCTTCATTACTGTCATTATCATCCTCATCATCTAAAATACATATTTCTGCATATGCTTTCCTGGTATTTATTGATAACCGTACTTTCTACATTTTTTTTTATTAATTATTTCTTCATCTCTTCTTTATTAACCTATTGTGAAATATTGGAGTAAATGCATTTTTTATTTAAAATACGTTTATACATAAAGAACCCACCCGGGTGGGTTTCGGTACACTACGTATATAAAAACCTTTGGTAGTGCGAAGGTTAAACAAGAAAAAAAATACTCTGATTTCAACAAAAAGGCTAAATTCTGCAAAGAAAAAATCCAAAAAATGTTGCCATTACGGTTCAATAGAAAGAAAAACTAATTTCTTTGTGAAATTGTTCTCATAAATTGAAATAAATCGGCTAAATAATGAGCATTTTATGCCGGTTTAAATTCAAGCTGTTAAAAACATTTGGTATGGCAACAACACTTCTATAAAAAAAAACATTTGGGAAGGTATACGATATTGATCACTTTTTAATTAAATGAGTTATTAGTTAATTGAAAAATAATTCTAATTCTAATTGAATTAGCAATTTTCGCTGTTGGCGGATTTTCAGCATTTAAAGTTATTGAATCGGTGGTTTTCGTAATTGAAATGGGTTTTCATTTTTTTGTGTGAACATATTGCAAGATACAATTAAACATGCCGTTTTATGAAAAATTACAGTGGCACAAAAAATTGTATCTTACTATACATCATGTCATACTTAACTACACTCACAATATTTTTTCCATAAAGACTACTGAATATACACATTAAATCAACTGAAAATAAGTTCAAAACTAGACTACTTACTTTTCGTTTAAAACAATTGTATTTTTAGTTTATTTTCAAATGATGAATATTAATTGACTAAATCCATAAAACAATAGATTGTTTCCATTTATTTCAATAGTCAATATAATATAACAACTTTTTGTTTTCAATAGAAAATTTTAACTGAACATTTTAATTATTACGGAAAGTCCGTTTTTCTTTGTTTAGTTTTTTTTTTGGAATAACAGACAGAACGTCAAAAAATATATTTCTTTGGTAATTTAACTGTGTATTCCATTGAAACAACTTTACCGATTAAACTTTTAAATAACTGTTGATTTTTCATGGAAAAGTTCTTGCGAGTGTATATTAAATTTTATTAAACTGCATAACATTATAAAACACTATATGATATAATTTTTATTCGGGTATGTAAATAGCAAGTGAAACCTTCATATAGCGGACAATAATGGTAGAAGAACATTTTGAAATAGTAATGAGATCTCTGCCATTGGAAAGTTATTCAAAACAAAAATGGCAGAAGCATATTTGAAGGTTTCACAGTTAATATAATTTCTATAAGAGCTTAAATATTTTGCTGTCCTTACTTGTTTTTTAATCGTCTTCAAATTTTACATGCAATCACTTAAGCTGCAATACACTTATAATAGAATGTCCCGCTTAGATTAAATTAAGATAAATATAGTCATTCATACGGCTTTTTTCATGAATTTAGTTCATAAAGTTTGGAGATAAAGATCACATGAAATAGTTTTTCATAATTTTTGTATTAATCTGATGTTCAATAAAAATTACTGACTAAACTACTAAGCTATCTCGAAAGAATTCGTTTTACAGGACACTTTAATTTACAATATATTAGGGTAACATGCGTTTTTCTTAATAACTTTGGCCAAATGTAAATTTTCGGATTTATATATATTTACATCAATAAATCTATCGCAGAGCTATACAAAGTAAAATAAAACAGAAGGACAAAACAAATTTAGCAAATTTTAAACAATTTTCAAATTTTCAAGAACCAGTCTCTGAAATATATATTTTTTAGTAGACTTAGGAACGACAAATTTAAATCTGGAAACTTTTTTTCTCGTTTGCAGTTTTTACAATATAGCGGATTTTAAATTTGCAGCACTAACTAAATTTTTTCGTATATTTTGCCTATTTTTTAGCAATTGGACAGCAAAATCATAAAATTTTTTCATATTATAAATCAACGCAAAATTATTTTCACATGACTATAATCATTTCGTTGTTTGTTTCAGGAAAAAATTTTGGAAATTTTGCATGTTTAGTTTTATCCCCTAATAAGTTTTATGTTAAAAACATTTTACATTTGATCACTATACGTAAACTAAATAATTGACTGAACTCCTTTTTTTATTAAAAGTGCAAATCCATTGAAAATATCCTGAAATATTTTTCTAAAAAGAATATTTTTATATAAAGATGCGCATGCATTACAATTGGTTTTACCAATTTTTTTTTTATACCCTCCGCCGTGTATATCACAGTACAACATTTTTCAACACATGATTTGGGCCTCAATTCGTGAAAGTAGCCCCAAAAATAAGAACGTCTGCATCATTCGTTTTGTCAAGTTGGCTACAGTAATAATTTAATGGCCATACGAATTTTTGGCTCAAGTACGGAATATCTCTTTTGTGTCTGAAGCAAAATTGTATATATTGAATAGGAGAAAAATTAATGCGTAATCCTACCCGGAAAAAATGCATCCTGTGCCTTCAAAATCCTAAAAATTACCATTTTGCACCTTTTTTGCTCAAACTGGATTAAAAATCCACAAACATGGCAACACTGTAATTCAAACATGGCAACACTGTAATTGCGCGAGTAGATAAGTCTTAGAACAGTTGTTGGTCGCCACCTGATATAGAGTTGGCGAATTTATTGAAGCTTTTTGTTTCATTGCCCTGATTCATTATTTTACTTCGGTCGGGTTAAGTGCTATGGGAACACCGAAGATGGGCGCAGCGATAAATATAAGTGATAGAAAACTCATACATATTATTTTTCTAAATTGATGTGTCGTCACCGGGAATCGAACCCAGGATCATCTGTGTAATAGCCCAACGCGCTAACCATTACACCACAGCGCCCAGCTATTCTTACACAGAAAATATGAGATTTTTTATATGTTTTATGTCTTACCTATGCATGGAAACAAAATTTAGAACATTTTCAATTATAATTGAAAATATTCGAAATTTTGTTTCTCATTTCCTAAAAATTATGAGTCTATTGCGTTTTCTCGCCATTTCAACAGACAGACGGACATCGCTAATTCGGCTTAAAATTCAATAAGGTCTTAGATCTACATTGCGATGCGTTACAAACGGAATGCTAAATCCCTATGTACCCTCATCACATATGGTGGTGGGTGTAAAAATGGGGTATGTACACAGGAGAATGTCTTGGAATAGTTTAAAGGATATGTTTTCACTAAACTAATTAAGTTTCGTTCACAGTAGGAATGAAAATTTCGTAACCTTTATGAAAAAGCTTCTTAGTTTAAACAAATCTTAGTGAAAATTTTTCATTAATGGTATGAAATTTTAAAATGAAATAATTCACTCAGTGTAACGTAAACATAGAAACGGCCATATTTCGAAAACTACAAACGAGAAAATGAAATTAGTTTCCCAGACCATGTGAAAATAATCATATATTATCATGTATGATGTATAATATATGTTCGTATCCTAAAATTGGCTCATACCAGAACATATATTTTAGATCATATATATTCATATTTCGCTCCTTGGAATATCTTTTATATATTTATTTCGTTTTTGCTTTTTGTCTCAGAGGTCCAATTAAATTAAAAACTATTAATTTAAATCCATTTCATCGCTTAATAAAAATCTTTAATAGTTTTTTATTTATTAAAACCATTCTTTATAAAAAATAATTGTGGCACTCCGCCCTTTATTGGATTTTTACATTAGGATCATGGAGTGGCAATCTAATTTTCAATTAAATTCTTAAAACAAATAAAAAATAATATTTTTTTCTGACTTTTATTTTATTTTTGTTTTCACAGAAATATCAAAAAATTTATTTTTTTTTGTTTTGAATAAAACAATAAACAAAAATATGGAATAATATTTAAAAAATCCAAAAAATAAGTTTTTTATTGATAATAATAAAACACCTTCACATTACACTTAAGGAAAAAAGTTTCATCGCATTGATCAAATTGGTTGTCATAAAATATCATCATAAAATTTATTCATTAAATGTGTGAAAAATGTTTCATAGACCTTCATTATTTCATAAAAAAGTTTCATAAGCTTTGTGAAAATAAATGTTTCCTTATTAGGCAAAAACGGCAAAATTTAGAAATTATTAATTTTAAATTATAATTATAGAAAATATAAATTGAAATCATATTTTTAAAAACTCAAAAACTACGAAAAATTATTTAAATATTAAAACATCAATTAGATACGAGGGCGGATCAATAACTCCGTGACTTTTTGAATGAAACACTGTTTTTTTTTTTCAACATTAATCTCCTTTTAGCTCAATACACTTAGTCCAACGTTTCTCCAATTTTTGTATCCATTCCAAAAATAGGATTTTTCGAGGTCCATTAAATAGTCATTTGTTTGATCAATAATTTCATCGTTGGAGCTTAATTCTCTTTCCACCGAGCCATTTCTCTAGGTTTGGAGACAGGAAATAGTCACTGTTGGATAAATCCGGAGAAAATGGTGGCTGAGGTACCAATTCGTAGCCCAATTCATGGAATTTTGCCATTGAGACTGCACACGTGTGCACCCGTACATTATCTTGATGAAACGCGTGCATCACAAAAAACTGTTGCCATCACCTTATTGGCCGACAAACTTACCTTGGCGTTCTTCGGCGCCGGTTCACCCAGAGAAATCCATTGTTTAGACTGCTGCTTGGTCTCCGGAATGTTGCAGTTGATCCACGTTTCATCCAGAGTTACAAAACGCCGCAAAAACTCATTCGAATTGCGGTTAAACAACTCCAAACAATCCTTTGAAGTTGTCACACGATTACGTTTATGGTCAATTGAGAGCAAACGCGGCACCAATTTTGCAGACAGCTTTCTTAAATCCAACTGATCATTTAAAATCGAAACCACACTGCCATATGAAATGCCTATGGCATCAACAATCTCACGCACTTTTTTTCGAAATTTTCAGGTGTATTAACCTCAATTGGCCGTCCAGAACGTTCAGCGTCATTTGTATTTTTGCGACCGCAACGAAAGTCATTAAACCACTTTTTTAACCATTGAAATCGATGGTGCAGATTCCCCATAGTATTTATCAAGCTTTTCCTTGATTTGATTGACGGTTTTTTTTTTCGCAAAATATAATGTTTAATGAGCACTCGAAATTCGCTTTTTCCATTTTTAAAAAATCGACGAGGTTGTATGTTTTGAACAGCTGTTAAACGCAAAGTAAATGACGGAACTTGCTCAAAATTTTACAGTAGTCTATTAACATTTTACAGTAGTCTATTAAATTTTACAGTAGTCTATTAACTGCTCCCAGTGTTGCATTTCACATAACTACGTGGGAAGTTTGGAAAGTCATGGACTTATTAATACGCCCTCGTATTATCAATATCGATCTCTTTATGAGAGTGAACTGATTCAAAGTAGGCTTCAATAAAGTTCAATTTCTGAGTATCAACTTTCACTACAAAATTGTTAGCATCTGTTTCTAGTACCTCAGGGCGTATTCCTTAATTTTTAATTACAATTTCGTTTTCTTGTGGTATTTTAATAATATCCACCTTAAGAGGTTGTGAGTTTTTAAATTGTTTTTTAATTTCACTAAACTTTTCCGATGGGTTGTTTTGTGTAATTTTTGTAAGTTTATCATGAAAATGTTTATTCACCACCAGGGTAAAGTTGTCAGATATAAGCTTTTTTATGAGTTTTAATTTGGTTTTTATACGATTTAAATCTAGCTCTGTCAAACTAAATTCTAGTCTGTTTTTTTTTTTATAATGTTTACTATTTTACTTTTTTCAGATTGGAGTTTTGTAAATATTTCAATTGGATTATGAAAAATTTATTAAGTCTCAGAAGGTAAAAATCTATTTCTAAATTTGTTAGGTTTCTGTCTGTCATTCATTTCAATTCAGATATCATATAACCGGGAATTTTGATCGTTGAGTAGTGTTAACTAGGGCCAAATATTTTCGATATATTTTTAGATATTTTGCTTCCAAAATTTTCATGAGTTTTTTAAAGTAATACTAAACTATATTAACATGATTGAAATAAAACAATTGTCACCCTAATAAAGAATACTCATATATATTAAATCTCAATACATCAGGAGATAGAATTGCATACATATGCACATATAGATTGATATTTTCTAAAGAACATAATTTAATCTTCAACACAAATGCCATGTCATATCATATCATATACAAAATAAAATGTACAGCACTTTATTTCGTATTGCTTTTTGTTGTAAAAGGAAATGAAGAAAATCTTTTTCTTCGCCTTGCACTACAGGTAACTACACCCATACATACAAACATTTAAACTTAATCATTTTTATTGCATGCACGAACAGAAAATAAACAAACATCACAATAAACGCAAAATGCTTGTAAAGTGGTTAAATTTCAGTTAAAATTTTAAATTAATTTATTATTTTTACTATTTTTATTTAATAAAAAGATAAAAATATTAAAGTTCCAAAAATCTTGAGGATTCTAGGTTTTTTTTTTTTAATATCTATTTTTTGTAAAGAACTTTTTATAGCGATTTAAAAATCTGGCCCCCCTGATTATCCAACTTTAATAAAAGACGATTATGATGTTGTTGATTTTGATGATGTTTTTGCTGTCATGTCATTGTATTGCATTAATATTGTTGAGTTTTTATTGAAGGCAAACATATGATTGAATGGCTGGTTTGGTTAAAGGCATTTACCACGATACATACAATTGTATATTTTTTACTTATGAAACTAAATTTTTTTTACCAACAAATTGGATTAGGTTAAAGAAAAATGTATTTCTTGTAATTGCATAAACTGAATAAACCTTTAAATCACTTACAAAACGTTGTATGCCATAGTTTTTAAAGCATAGAAACGAAATTTGGGACATTGTAAGCCCCCAAAGTCTATGCGAAAATATTTTGGACATAATTTTATGACATATTGAAATGTCTTTTGTTTAAAAATAGAGCCGCTTCTTTTAATCTTGTTTTCTGGTAATCGTCTAGAGCAGTTTAGTGCTAAAAAAATAGTAATCTACGTCAATCAGTTCAAAAGTGATGAGTAAAAATGTATTTAAACTTACTAACACTCTGAAAGCAGACTCGGTTGTACCAATCGATTTTTTCGGTTGTTGCTACCGAAACAGACAGATGTTTTTGACGCCACAATATAATATCGATTGCATTAACAGAAATTCGGTGATAAGTATCAAAAAATGTGATTGCTTCAACAGAACCATTCGATTGCTGACAAATACGGTTGCTATTACCGAGTCTGATTTCGGGATGTATACGGATAATTTATTATGTATGAATAATTTATAAATATCCTTACATTTTCATCTATAAATCTAAGAACGCTGGACTATGGGTTAGGAACTCATTAATAAAGACAAGATACAAATTTAATTTTTTGTTAAATTTAGGATTTTACATTTTGTTAAAATATACAATTTTGTGACCCAGAGAAAGAGAAGGCAAAGTTAAAAAATACTATAATTTCCTTTAGCGATATTTCTAGTCGATTTAACTAGCTCGCTTATCTAGTTCAATTTAAGTTTGACTAAATTTGCACGACTGTGGTTGTTGGTGGTAGTTTGAGTAAGTTAGAGACCAGGAATATTATGAAAGTCCAATAACTTCATCTAATAACATCTAATAACATCTAATAGGTGTCGGGATTAATTTCAATGATATATTGTTCCAGAATAGATACGACAGAAATATAGTTACCACAACGTCCAAGTTCTTCTTCTTGCAGTTGATTTGAAGTACCACGAACATGGGAGTGCTAGAGACGGCCAACCAAATACCTAACAACACGGCATATTATTATTTTTTTTTTTTTTTTATATTTAACCAATACTCGGGGGATGCCCCCTACTCATGCGGTGCATTGTATGATCAGGAAAATAGGGTATGGGAAGGAGGAAAGAGGGAGTAGTGTTTGTGGATATTTGATTTAAATTTTTCTAAATTGTAAGTAACAGGGAAGACTTCTGCGGGAAGTTTGTTCCACATACGAATCGTTCGACTAAAAAACGAATTTTCTCTGTTATGCGTTGTGCGAAACACAGGACAATCAACTACAAACGGATGTGCTCTACTAGATAAGCGAGTATTACGAATAAAAACTCGGGCTCGTGGAATAAGTTTACTTATCTCAGATGAGCATCTCCCATGGTAATATCGATAGAAAAGTGTCACACAACCCATATTCCGACGATGCTCCAATGAATCAATAGAGTTGGATACACTACTGTCATTCTTATAAGATGCGGTTGCTCCAAGTCAAGAGGCTGTAGTATTTTCCAATGATTAACTGTCTCTCTTCTTACACGAGCCATCTTTTTGAACATTTTCATACAAAAACTTTGAATTTCATGTTGTTCAGTTATAATATCTCAAAAAAATTTAATAATAAATTATCATTAAAGTAGAAATATGACACTTAGAATATTTTGTAGGTAAAGACCACTGCAAACGTAGTTGAAAACAAATGAAATTTCACTTGAAAGCAAATGAAATTTCGCATATCATTAAATTCAACAACTGTAGTAAAAAATTGTCTAACATTTATTAACGGTTCGGCTCCTCTCAGTTAAAATGGTTGGCAACATTCCGTTAATTGTGGCAATATATACTTTGAAATAAACATCATATATATGCTAAGAATATTTCTTCCACAAATTTGTTTATTTTAAATAAAAACAAAAAAAAAATCTGATGAAATGACTGTAAATTCATACTACAGTAATTTGTTGTGGTTTGTTTTATTAAATGAACTACAAAGGTAGTCAAAACTGAAATTTAACTAGATGAGCGAGCTAGCTCATTTAACTAGAAAGATCACTCACTTAAGCGAACTAGACTGCTCAAGTCTATAATCAAGCAGCGGATCCAGGAAAACGATTTAGAGAGGAAAATTAGAGTTATTTTTAACTATTCCTTTCCTTTTATATTGAACAATGTTATTTTGGGTGAGGAAATATCTTATTCGAAAAACAACCATAAACCATGCAATTTGAAAAATCAGAATAGCAACAAATTTTACTAAAATAAAATATTGTACTAAAAGTTAGTACAAAATTTGTAAAGCGGGATTTAAAAATTTGTGTACAAATTTTTTTTATCTGACTGTACTGCTTAGCCCAGCGAAATGTTAAATTATACCAATCTTTAGACAAGTCCACCTTTAACCAGTTCCCTACGGGGGATGAGGGTCAATAAGAAGACCCTCATATAATAAGAAATTTCTTACTTTATAATAAAAAGTGACTTCAGATTCAAGAATTTAAACATAAAATTATTCCCTTAACCAATTTATATTCTTCACTGAATGAAGTGAACAATGACATTCGCAGTATTGTTACTGCTGCGGGTAAGAATGGAAAAGACTGCAATAGTTTATTGGGTGAATAAAGACGAAAATTTATTGTTCCATATAAACAAAAAAAAAAAAAAAGGATTGATTCACAATATAAATTTACAATACCCAACCAATATCACTATATAAGAACTGCAGCATGTTCATAAAGTTATTGGTACAAATGTAAGTACACTTACACAAAAAATGTCTTCATCTGCCCATGTAGAAATTGCCAACCGTGCAAAAGAAATAGTACTGGCAAACCACTGATATTATAGTAAAACTCACCGTGTTAAAAATTACCAAAGGTACAGCTAATATCGTATTATAAAAACACTATTTTGTTTGTAAAGCATGTGTTTCGCCAGTACCACCTGCAAAATTCTTTGCCAATATTGTTTTTAAAAATATTACAACCAATTATGAGCACTATATATTTTTACATTTTATTATATTTCACATATTTAAATATAATGTGAAAGACTAATACCGAAGTGTGTGGTATTTATTTAAGTGTGTTAAATTTAAGTTTAATTCAATTAAAATTAATTTTCCTTTTTTAAGGTGTTTGAAAGCACAAAGCATTGAATTACCATCTTTTGCCAACGGTAGCAAGTTCACTCAAAGCAACGTTTGGCCACTGTATCAATGGAGTAACAGGAGAATACTGCCAATACTTTTAAATCATTAATTTATAAAAATTGTAAGATACCCAGGCCGAAAGATGCAATCGCCCACATTGTTTGGCAAAGCGTCGTCGACGTTCGATTATGCGTTGTCAGAACGTGAGATTAACAATCTTTACAGTATTTTCCTGCTACCCGATTGGTAATAGTAGCCAACGTTGGTTTGAGTGAACTTACCACCGTTGGCATAACGTTGGTAATTAAAAAAAAATTGGTGCTTTAAAAATAGCTTAAATTAAATTAATTTTGAGGAATATATATAATATACTCACATTAAAAAAACAGCTATATAGTTCTGTCTTAGTCTAGATGTGTGAAGTATAATAAATATCTTAAAAAAGCTTATAATTGGGTTGTAATATTGGTAAGAACAATATTGGCAAACAAATTTTGCGTGTGGCATTGGCAAATCACATTTTTTGGCAAAGAAAATCGTGTTTTCGTTGTAGAATATAGAATATAGACATAGTGGGGTTTTACAAAAATAGCAGTGGTTTACCAGCTTTATTTTTTGGTACGGATGGCCATTTCTACCTGAGTATATTTGATAGAGGTTTTAGCTTATTTATTAACATATGCTTACTTTGTAAATATAAACTAATTTTTGACATTTCTTTAAAATAAGCTTATTTTAGCTTTTTTCTATTAAATATAGCTTTTTGCTATTTTTTATAATTTGAAGTGTTTTTTTTAATTGAACGTTGAAAATTTATGTTATATGTCGTTGGCTTATCAAACATATTTTGATAAGCCAATTTGAACTTTGATGGTTAAGAAATACATTTCTCTATTGCGCCTTGTTTGACAGGCGAAGTTCCAAGGAAACATAAACTTAACGGTTTATTTTTATGTTTAATAAACGTTTTTTTTACTATTTTTCGAACTTTTTTAAGCGCTTAAAACATTGTTTTTTTTCAGAGACCGAAAATAACAGTTATCCCGAAAAACTTTAACTTAAAAACTCTCTATGTTAGAGTCAACGGAGACGTATACCAATCGATTCATATTGAAGTGCTCTTTCAGAAAATATAGTGATCTTAAGAAACGATCAACAACTCCACAGTTAAGAGTTATTTTTCAACGAAAAAAATAAAAGATCGGAATGAAACTCTTAAGAAGAGAGTTCATTAAATAAAACTCTTTTGAGGAGTTTTATTTTTGCCGTCTGAATAAACTCTTGTGAGGAGTTCTATTTTTCCCGTCAGAAAATAAAGCTCATTTGAGGAGTTTTATTTTGAAACTCATTTAAGGAGTTTTATTTTTCCGTCTAAAATAAAACTCATTTTGTTTATTTGAGTGTCAATTTACATAAAATGAGTTTTATTCTCTGACGGAAAAAATAAAATCTCCTCAAATGCGTTTTAAAATAAAACTCCTCAAATTAGTTTTATTTTAGACGGAAAAAAATAACTCCTCAAAAGAGTTTTATTTAATGAAGGCGAAATAAAACTCTATTCTTTGAGGTTTCATCCGATCTTTTATTGTTACGTTGAAAATGACTGTTTTGGATGTTTTTTTATTTTTAAGCCACAAAATAACTGTTATAAAGAACCTTTTTTGATATCACTTATAACCGTTATGATCCCTGGTTTTTTTTTTATAAGAAGTTCGTCATTAAAGCTTCGTGGGTTAAATTCGGTAGTCAAAGAGGTTAAAGGTGGGATAAAAATGGTTATGGAAATATTTAGCGTTGAAATACTCGAAAAACGTAATGTTTTGATATCCATGTTGCCTATGAAGTATTTTGGAATTCAATTTAGTTTAATTTAAAGAAAAGTAGCAGAAACGACGAAAAACTCAGACATCTTTGATTCATTTTTAGCATCCACCAAATATAATTTAAAAACAATAAAATAATTTTTTAAATAAAAAAAAATATATTAGAAAATTATCCGGCATGTTTTATATACCACTTAATATGTCTTCAAAAATACTTTAGTTTAAAAGTTTTTTGTAGCAATACATACTACACAATTAAACAAAAAATGGGGACATTCTAGACTCAACTTTTTGACCCTTGAACATAGCGTTGAACATTTACATGCTATAATTCTTCAGATTTGTCCGTTTTTTTTTATGCACAAATATGCTTTTATCCTTTGCGAACTATATGATAAATTGTATAAAAAATAGTAAAGTACTGAAAAAACCCAATGATTTACTTTTTAATACTGCATATTTATGAAACAAATTTGATACCCAAATGTTGTTAAAGGTCTACTCAGTATTTACCATAAAAAAAAATTAAAAGAAAAAAATTTCTTACTTTTAAAATTTTATACATAAAAACTTTGTTAAAACATGCTAAACTTTTATGTAATTTTGTGGTGAATCTGGCCCATAAGTAAAAATCTGGATACATAATTGAAATCAGCGTGGCGGAAATACTTAGGAGGAGTGGTCTGTACGCTTCTTTTATATTTCGATTTGCGAATTGTATTTTAAATCCACTTGAAATATGTTTACTATTTTCTTACCTCTCCTCTTATATTTGTACCACTCAGGAGACAAATGCTTTCAGATAAATTAAAAATCAAATCATCATTCCGTAGGAATATTACAACATGTCGATAGTGAAACATATCTCTTACATTTTTTTTTTCAGTGTACATGATGTGCACACGATTGTATGTGTTTTTGTATATGAATGTAACTGAATTTTATTGTATTGTCATTTTGATTGAATTGTTGTTATTGATACGAATACTTTTGTAAAATACAATACACTTTTCTGTAAATGATTTTAAACAAGATGGCGGTTAAAAAGAATATATAACTTAAGAAAAAAATAAAATATTCTTTAATATTTAAGATATTTCTCAAAACAGTATAGTATCATATCATGTCCTCGACAGGTTTGGAATATTATGATAGTTTATTTTATGAATTTGATTTTTTTTTGCTTTTTCATCTCTTTTTTATATTATTTTTAAAATGTTGTCTACATTAAAATGCAACATGTCATTGTGACATTTATATTTTTTTTTTCCTGTATCAAAAACTATTTGAAATTCTTTACATTTATTTGGAATTTATTGCAAAAGTTCTGGATGTATGAGAGTATTTACGTAAATGTTAATATATTGATAAGTAGATGAGAAAAATATTTCTTTTTATTTTTTCATCCAATGACATCTCAATAAGTAGTTATACTGAGCACTATTTGTCAACTCATAAAATCTTGTGATATATGAAAACAAAAATATCTAAAAGTTTAAAAGCTTTTTTAATTTCTTTTTTTAAATAATAAATTTCTTTTTCGTCTTTAATTGTGCAATAAAAAAAATATTTTTCGAGGTTAACAATTACATAATATTACACACGGAATAATTATATGCCAACCGAATTAACCCATTAATGCCCATCAACTTAAGTTGCCAGCAGAGTTGTTACAATTTAGCATGCTCTGAAAAAAATGAGAGTGTTCAAAAATTTGTCTGAAAATTAAAAAAAAACGTCTGGGCATTAATGGGTTAAAAAAAATTATTTTATTTGCTATAACCAATAAATTCGGTTATCATATAAAAAATTTGGTTTGTTAATATTTAAAATATTGTTGTATTAATTCATTTTGATGTAAAATCAATATCCAATAACGAATTTTATTTATAAATTTACAACATTTTTCTTTGTGGGTATAAATTAATGAAGTACTAGAAATGTATCCCCGGTGCCACGTACCAATTTCGTTAAAACTTGAGTGTAAGGACGCAATCTCACAATTTGTTGGTAGGAAGAATAATTGTACAACCTTTTTTTCGTTTGTTCTTATTAAACCAAATTATTCTACGGGGAAAAGTTATCGGTCAATGGTCAGATCAGACACGTTAAGAAGGCGTTGTCAACTGTCACAGTTTAATACACTCAAAAAAAAAGTTTGTAAAGTCAGCAAAACATTTTGCTGAGTCAGCAAAATTTTAGTCAGGAGGGAGCTAGCAAAAAAATTGCTAATGTCAGCAAAATCTTTTGCTGAAAATCAGCGAGCTGATTTTTAGCAACAAAATTAGTAGATTCAGCAAAAGTTTTGCTAACACTTAGTAGATTAGAAATAAAAAAGCCTTGCTAAAAATTAATAAATTTTTTGCTGAATTTTAGTAGACTGAATAAAACGCAAAAAAAATTGTAAAAAAAATTGTAATTTAGTTAATATATTTGCTGAAATCATAAAACATATTTTTGTGATTCTTTTAAAAATAATTTACAATAATTACGAAATATAAAAATTTTCATTTTCCACATTGATGTCATGAAGTAATTTAATATCTGAAAATATATAGAAATAAATATATATATAACATAACAAAAATTTTCTTTCAACTACTTACATCAATGGAAGTCTAAATGATGCTTTCTTTTAAAGGACGCAACTGCCGAAGATAATTATAGAAACGAAACGAAAAAATAAACAAAAACAAACGAAACGAAAAAAACAACCCTTTTTTTGCAATAAGAAAAGGAACCATACTAAGATGTGTGTCTTTGTCTTTCGCTTTACTCTGTCTACATGTCTGTATATGTTTGTTTGCAATTTGACCACACTAGATTATTAATCTATTAACATTTATTATAGAAATACATATTAAATTTAAATATTTTCTTTTGTCTTTTATTTTATTAATAGACAATTATTTTCACAAGCCGGTGACAACGCAAAATTTAAGTTGTTTTAATCCTTAATTTTGTTTTATGTATGAAAAACAGATACAAAAGTCTTCCATGGTTGATTTTTTTTATATGTCTTATTAGAGTTGTACGTTTTAGTATCATTTTCCTCTTCTCTACTACATCTTGACATGCCGCGACATCTGCTTCATTCTGCGTATATCTTTCAATCTGGTTGTCGTCCACACTATTAATGTGGGCGTTGTGGTGTAATGGTTAGCGCGTTGGACTTTTACACAGAAGGTGCCGGGTTCGATCCCCGGTGCGGGCAACATCAAATTAATATGTATGAGTTTTTTCTATCTCTCATACGTATCGCAATGTCCACCTTCGGTGTTCCCATAGCAATTAACCCCACCGAAGTAAAATAATGAATCAGGGCTATGAACCAAAAAGCTTGAATAAGTTCGCCAACTCTCCATCAGGTGGCGAGCAACAACTGTTCTATCTCGCGCAATTACAGTGTTGCCATGTCTGAAGCCTTTCATCTTTCCCCACCTTTCATCTCTATACTATCCCTTTCCAAAGAAAGCAACACACTAAATATAGGAAGTATTTCCTGAGTGTTGCCTCTCTTTAAAAAAAAAAAACAAAAAATGTGCTTATCAGCACAATTTTTTTTAGCTAAATTATTAGTAAAGCATTAGTATAAAACAGTGAATAAGTATAACAAAAATTTTAGCTGAAAACACGATTTTAGCAAAAAAATTTGCTAAAAAATAGTATACCTGATTTACAAGACGTTTTACTAACTTTTCTACTAACTTATTTTTTTGAGTGTACCTTGTGATATGTCCCAGGACAAAATCAAAAGGATATGTCATATAATTGGCCTGTGGGAACGTGTTTCCAAACAAACCTAATTTAGTAAAATGGTTAGAAAGAAAACCTGTAAAGAGACTAACTAAAGAAATATTCTACAGTAATTAATATAAAAATTAATTACGATTGTCATTATCTGACGGTTGCAAAACACTTTCTAAAACGAAAAATACTTTGTTTTTCAATTTTAATATTAATAGTAATCAGTTTTTCTCCCGATTCACAAAAAAGATTTAAAAAGTTAAGCAATCAAAATTAACAAACAGTATTTTATAACAAGTCTGAAATTACAAATTAAAAAAAAGCTAAAAAAAAATTGAGTGAAGAAAATAACTTGACGTTTTTGCAAATAGTGATATGTCATGGACGAAGTAAGGACTGATTTCAACGAGGAAAATCAGAACAATAAGAATTTGAACGTTTTTTAAAAACAACTAAAGTCTGCATAAACGAAGTTAGAACTGATTTTTACGACGAAAATCAGAACAATAACAATTTTGACGTTTTTAAATGCAAAGAAAGTCGGCATTAGCGGCTAAGATGTTCTGTACATGTATTAAATCATTTGATGACGTTTTAACTTCATAAGAGTTTTTAATTGATATAAAAATTGTAAAACTTTTGCAGTATTTGCAAAGTAAAATATTGTAGTATAAATTGAAATCATAATTGCAGAAAAAATATTCTATTTGTCTAAAGTATGAAAATGCCTACAAATTACTTTACGAGTATCTCTCCTTGGTAATTCCTCAATGGGATGTGTCTTACCAAAAAAAAAACAAAATATACACTCAGGGAACTTCTGCTTTAAAAAATATGTAGTTGTTTGGGTTGTAATACAGTTTCTTTATTTTGAATGTATATGTCAATCATTTGTAGAACAAACTTAACTTTTTACTAACCTTGTAGTTCATTAAAAAAAAAAAACAAACCACATCAGATGACTGTTTTATGATTTTACATTCATCCTTTACAGTCTGTGTTTGTATTTCAAAAAATAAAATAAGTAAAAGTTTGCTTATTTTTTACTAACATATGTGGTTCATTTTTATTACAATTAAGGCTGTTCGATTACTTTCCCAGTAAATTCTAGTAAAAATTACTCAGTAACAAAATTACTGAGAGTAAGACAAAAAAAATAAACGAACGGAAAATTTGTAAGAATTGGTCAAATATATAAAACAGCTAAATTTAAATACCAAGTATTTAAAAAAAATCAACTGGTCGTTATGGAAAAGATAAAAGTTAATTGAAATTGTCTAACAGAAATAATTTAGAATATTTTTTAACTTCTTCTATAGTTAATTCTTAAATATTTTTCGCTTTAAATCCATAAACAATTATAATTTAATATTTGTTTTTGTTTACTAAAATACAAGCATATTTTTCAATCATATGTTTTTTTCTTCTTACAAATTTTAACTGGCAAAAATGTATCCAGTAAAAACTTGTAAGTTCGTTGGCATTAACTGCCACTTCACTCTCTCTGTTTTTACTATTTCTTACTGAGTATTTGTGCAAAAGAACACCCTCCAGTAAAACCTTTTACAAATTTTTGCGTTAGCGAACAAACTTATTGTTAGTAATTTTTTAAACATTTAAAACAAATGACAAATGTTAGTTGAATTTAATGAAATGTTAGTCGTCCATTCTCCAAGTGAAATTTCATTTGTTTTTGACTACAATTGCTGTCGTCTTAAACTACGTAATATAATATTAATATTAAGAGAAAATATAAATTGACCATCCTGAGCCAGAAATAATTTTAATTTGCAAAAAAAAAAATATATTGCAAATTTCCAATAGTATCTGAAATCTACTCTTAAAAAATGATTTCTTGTTTTCACCCAATAAAAAATGTCTGCAAGTGTAAAAAAAAATTCAAAACTTTCTCATTAGCGAGCATGTCCTTGGACAAAATTGTTAGAAAATAATTTTGTTTAAACTAAAATTTACTTAAATTTTGCTCATAACAACGTTTTATGAATCGCATAAAGCAAACGATATTTTTTTGTTGTGAACCATGTTGAAAAAATATCTAAAATAGACAAGAATAGTTAAAGAAAAAACATTTAAAAATGCTAACCTTTGAAACTTATCAAAAAAAAAATTCAAAAATAATAAATTGTATTGAGGGTTCACTTGCACATTTTGATAGCCATTTTGACAATATGTTGTGGACATATTTTGTCACTTATTTGAATTATTTTAAATATTGGTAAACAAATTATTCACTATTTTTACCCTTTTTCATATATTCAACTTTTTTAAGATCGGAGACAGCCCATCGGGGCTATACTCCATGTCTTGCATTAAAAAAATCGCAAACTTTCCAAGGAAGCATTTAAGCTCACTAGTGTGATTGTTGTCTGAAAGAAATAATGATAATGAAAAAATTTACAATTGGAAATTTTAAAATTATACCTGAAATTGCCCAGGTCTCATTTAAACTAAATTATGTATTTCCAATTCACCTTGATTTATATTTTGGACGATTTCAGATTTCAGAAGCCTTCTTGTGTGTTTACCTTTCACTTTTAACTCTTTCGTCAAATAATTTTCTATAATCAATTTTTTAAATAAAACCCCTTTATAATTTCGAAAAAAAACCACATCGTTATAGCAATTAGTTTACAAATGTTTTTTGAAAATTCGAGTCAAATTGGATCAAGTTAACACATGATGCATATCGATCAAAGTTTGAGGCTTAAATTTATTTCGAAAAATTAAAATAAAAGTGTTTGTATGCTGAACATGAGTCTCTTCAATGGATTTTGAGATATCGTAAAAAAAATACTATGTTACCAGATGCGTAGCAAACCAAGTTAAAATAAAAATATTGCACTGTAAGTACACAGAAAAAACTAAAAACCGGTTTCAATTAAAAAATGTATTGAATCAATTAATATTTTAATTGATTTTGCACCTTTCACGGCAATGATAGTATCAATAAAAACTTTTATAGAAAATTAAAAAGGAAAAAAGTTATAAATAACTTCTACAAAAAAAAATATAATACTCACAAAAAATGTGTGTTGACGATACGTTGGTATGTGTGTTTTTGGAAATGCTACGTCTGTTTGTATGTTTGTGTGTATGCTTGTTTTGTTTGTTAACTTCAAATGTATTTGGTGTTTTATACTAAAAATTTTCTATTTAAGGATACAGTGTTTGAAAAAAACAAATTGAGAATTACGTCTTAAATAAAATATGTATTTATATATTTAAAAGTCAATTAAAATAGTAATTGATTCAATTAAATATTTGTTTAGAAACAAATTTAATTCAAATCAAATCTTTAATTAGATATTTTAGGTTGATAATTTTTTCTGTGTAAAATATCAGCTTTTGAAATGACACTCTACGGGGCACGCAAACTTAAGTTTATGTCGTAGTGGTATCTCCGTAGTGGTTATCTCCGTTTAAAAAGATTATGCCAAAATACATAGAACAATTTGCTGTCAAAAAATGTCAATTAAACTTTTGTTCGATTTCAAACTCACTTTCAATTAAATGTTAAATAATATGTATTAATTGTTTAATTGAAAATGAATTTGGTAGTAACAAAAATTCTAGTTTTTATAACGTATAATAACAACATAGGAACAAATACAAAAATTTTAAAAAATCGCCAAAAATAATAAAAAATCGAGTATAGTAAAAAATTCGGGATTTTCTTAATTTTGGCAATATTTTGTCAATTTAAGCCGTTTTTTTTTTAATTTTTGTGATATTTTCGAATTTTTGCTTTTGTTTAATTTTGTCAATTTTTTTAAATTGCTACAAATTTGAGAATTGGTTTTTAAATTTTGGAAATTTTTTTTAAAGGTTGCGGTTTTTTTCAAATGTTTCCGATTTTTTTAAATTTTTGCAATTTTTTTCCAATTCTTGTAATTTTTTTAAAACTTTGTAATTGTGGTAATTTGTTTTAATTTAAGCAATTTTTTCCCTAATTGTTGGCATTTCTTACCATACCTTTAGATATAACACCTATTGCTGTCTTAAAGCACATTTTTATTTCGATCTTACAGCAATTGTCATTTACAATTTTTCTCTTGATTTTAACATTGTTTAAAATCTCGATTATGCGGTAATGACCTCACGTGGTAAACATATGACATAACCTTTTGTTCAGCTTTGACGACATTAGCCTGACAAAATACTGGTAGCATTACTATTGGTACTTTATGATAAATGGCCACATACAGGCTCAACAAACCACCATGTGTGATGAAAGCTTTTAACTTCCGTTGTCCTAATATGTCCTGTTGTGGCAACCAGGCACTCAAACGTAAAGTTTTTTTAAATATATCTGTCATATAATGGGTTATTGTAGACTTCAGTGTTATTTTGTCACTTCATTTGTCATTTTCAATATAGGTGATATCGTTGTTGTTGTTGTTATGCTGGTACACTTATAAAAAAAGTTAGTACAAAAATTTCTTAAACGGGTTCCAATTCAGTTGATTTTTTTCTCTTGTTATCGATTTAATCAGTTATTTAGAAAAAGTTATTAGTTATCTCCACAAGAACAAATTTCATCCGTATTTGAACTAACTTTTTAAATTTTTAACTAATTCTTCTTAATTAAACTTAGCAGATTATGATTCAAATCTTCATTAATGCCCAGTTTTCACTTCGTATTTAAATGCCATTTGGACTTTAAGTTCTATTTAAATACAAATTCCAGTTTTTAACTTAAAATTTATATCACATTTAAGTGACCAATCTTGGGCATTTAAAGTCTATTTAAATTGTAAAACTATAGCATATGATTTTGACAGTTTGTTTTTTTCCGCGTGGTAAAACAAACAATAAAAAATAAATTAAATTACAGCAGCCATTAAAAATTCAACTTCGGATGAAATTTTCACTTCTCTTCATTTTTATTTTATTAATTTAATTATAATTTATATTTTATTTCTATTTATATATATATATTTATATATATGTATATATTTTATTTTTTTTTATTTCTATATTTTAAATTTTCTTCTTTTTTCTATTCTTTCAACAGCTGTTTTATGAATAATGATCATTAATTTTTTGACATTTCATGATGCTACCATACTTTTGTCGCAAATAACTAACAATTGTCATTTAAGACTGAAAAACTGAAACTGTATTTAAATACAACTTAAATTTAAATGGCAATTAACTAAATTGCATATTTAAATACGAAGTTAAAAACTGGGCATAAGAATTCTGATGTCTTAAACTCAGTTACAGTTGTGGTATTTAAATTTTGAACGATTTGTACGGCCTCTTTATGAGTGTACGCTTATCATCCGATATCCACAGTATAAAATATTCTATTAGACGTGCAAAAAGTATTTGCTAATAAAAAATATTTGTTATTTTTTTGTTAAATTTTTGTTAAAACTAATCAAAATTAGAAATGTTGAGGTTAAGAAGAAGAATAAACGTTTTTCTCTAAAAATTATAAACACTATTAATTTTTAAATCAGACTAGACTAGTTTCTGCCTTATTATGGACAGGCACATCAGTGATTTTCCATTTAAATTGTATTATTATTTGTGTCTTATAATTGTCAGATTGTCTCTATATGATAAGTTTTCCAACAACCTGCGGCTGTAAGAATCAAACCTGCACTCATCCTACATTACAAACGTAACAATACCAAGTCATGACCGTTTAGCGATCACGCCAAAGTACGGCCTTGAATCTAGTGCAGCTAAATTACAGTTTTCTTTCCTATTAGCTTTTTCTGTTTTAGTATATTATACTCAGAAGTGACAACACTAACAACACAAATATTCTATTTTTAGATTTTTGTTTATTTTTTTAATTTCCTCCGTCTCTATTAGTTTAGAATTAGTGTGTCAAATTCGGTTAATCGATTTACCTATTCCCCGATTAATTTATAGCTCAAATATTTATTCGACCCGAATAATCGGTTGAATTAGTTCGATTAACCGGTTAATCTTTTAAAATAGAGCGTAAGATCTTGTTAACCCTCTATAACCCTTTTTCTTTAAGTAACATTATCGATATTTTTATATAGATAATTTTGTTTTGTTATATATAATTATTTCTATATATTTTAAGATAGTACATTAATTCATGTCATCAATGAACATTTTTATATTTTGTAACTTATTGCAAATTATTTTTAAAAGAATCACAATTTTTTTTGTAGGATTTCAGCAAATAAATTTTTCTGCAATATTTTGAGTTTTTTTTTTTAGTCTACTAATATTCAGTTAAAATTTTATTCACTTTTGTCAAGAATTTTTAATTTTTTAATCAACTAAGCTCGATAATCCTCTCCAGAGTTTTAAATAGAAAAGAAGATAGACTTATTGGTCTATAGTTCTTGGCTTTTGTATGGGATGTCTCCACCCCCTCACTTGAGGATAAAGAAAGCACTGCTGACTGTCCATCCCTTCTCATACAGGCCGTATATACTTGCAAGACATCATACACTTAAAAAAATAAGTTTTTGGAAAAGTTAGTAAAACGTCTTTTCAATCAGGTATACTATTTTCAGCAAATTGTGTGCTACAATTATGTATTTAGCTAAAATTTTAGTTATACTTATTCAGCACTTAACTCTTTTTATTTAATGTTTTACTAATATTATACTAATGTTTTACTAATTTATTTTGCTGAAATAAATTGCGCTGATAAGCACCTTAATAGTGTGGACGACAACCAGACTGAAAGATATACGTAGATTGAAGTAGACTTCGCAGCATGTCAAGATGTAGCAGAGAGGAGGAAAATTATACTTAAACTACAACTCTTGTAAGACATATAAAAAAATCAACCATGAAAGATTTTTCAATCTGCTTTTCATACAACATGCTAAATTATGGATTAAAACAACTTAAATGTTGCGCTGTCACCGGCTTCTGAAAGTAATTGTATATTAATTAAATAAAAGACAAAATAAAATATTTAAATTTAATAAAGACTAAATGTGTTTTTCTAAACTAAATGTTTGCAGAGATTAATAATCTAGTATGGTCAAATTGCAAACGAATATACAGGCAGGTAAACACACTAAAGCAAAGGACAAAGACACACACTTAAATTTCTTTTTTCTTATTGCAAAATGTGAGCGGCATATGGTACTTCTGGGTGATTCGGTGAATGGTCTAATAACGAACTACATGATTACGTACAACTTTATAGAAGGCAGCCAAAAGTTTTACTACCTTCGATTGGGGTATGGGAAATGGGCAGAGCTAGTTTTTCTCAGTTGAATGTTTACACGGCCGGCTCGAAGTCGTCTACGGGCACAGAAAGTGGATTCAACATGAAACTTGGCATTGAATCATATCTGCTTTTGGATGTCTGCAGATGCAATATCAGTGTTTTCACCGATAGTCAGACGGCAATAAGGGTTATAATTGCAGGAAATATTAGAGCCAAGGTGGACATAAAGATATTTGGGGTAATGAAGAGGCAGACAGACTTGCAAAGGTCGCTTTGGACGTTTTCTCGCACTTTCTCTTGCTTTTAGTGGGATAAAACTTAATATGAATGAATGATGAATAGATTGATAAATTCTAGTGTTGGAGAACTGACGAAATACTTGTGGGACTAGAAAAAGCATACAACCAGCAAGACTTCTGCATATGGATAGAAGACAGCTAAGGGCGGTAATTAACCTTATCCACAACTCCCTATAAAAATACATACACTCGGGGAACTTCTGCTTTAAAAATATGTAGTTCTTTGGGTTGTTATATAGTTTCTTTATTTTTAATGTAAATTTCAGTCATTTGTAGAACAACATAAATTTTTTACTTACCTTGTAGTTCATTTAAAAAAACAAACCACATCAAATGACTGTTTTATGATTTTACATTAATTTTTTATTGTTGTTTTTTGATATTTCAAAAAATAAGAAAGTAAATGTTTATTTTTAACTAACATATGTGGTTAATTTTTACTACAATTGTTAGTCATTTTTTGAACATTAAAAAACAAATGACAATGTTAGTTGAATTTACTGAAATGTAAGTCGTCCTTTCTTTAAGGGAAATTTCATTTGATTTTAACTACAATTGCAGTGGTCTTTACATACATAGTATTCTAAGTGTGGTTCGAATTAGATTAAGGTCGCATGCTACCTGTAGATGGGGCAGAGAACCTGTCGGAGACATTATCCACTTTTTTTTGTGAATACGCTGCACTATACTTTAGAAGATTCAAAATTGTTGGCTCTTATTTTTTCAGAATCTTTACCATATTAGGGGAGCATATTCATGGACAATATGGGTTTCTATAAATGCGTCTAAATGGGAAATCTAGAATGACTTTCTTGAGGATGTAAAAAATCATCAGCAGGAATCACACACGGTCTCTATGGTTGTCATTTTATTTTGATTGGTGTCATCCTCAATAACATAATCTAAGACTTTTTCCTTAAAATTCTATAGTCACTTAAAATTCTATAAATCTAAAACTCTAAAGCAACATTTACATTTATCATCGAAATCCAGTTTTGTTTGTATAGAAGTGCATTAAATGATACTTACTTATTCCAGACCCATCTTCTTTCAGTGTAGAGGTGTTCTCCATTCTTCTCTATGCTGTGCTGTTGTTCTAGCTGATCTGAGATACGCTAGAATACGTAATATTAAGCTTCTTCTGATCTTATCTTGATATTTGTATCTTCTTATACCTCGGGCCCTGGTACCAATCGATCTGGTTTCCAGCACTTTTTTCGGTGTACATTCATCTGGAATAGTTTTAATGATAAATTTTGTTCTTAGAATACTATCTAGGTAAAGACCACTGCAAATGTAGTTTAAAACAAATGAAATTTCACTCAAAGAAAGGACGACTTACATTTCATTAAATTCAACTAACATTGTCATTCGTTTTTTAATGTTCAAAAAATTACTAATAATTGTAGTTAAAATGAACCACATGTTAGTAAAAAATAAACAAACATTTATTTTTTATTTTTTTAAATAACAAAAAACTACTGGTAAAAATAAATGTAAAATCACAAAACAGTCATTTAATGTGGTTTGTTTTTTTAAATGAACTAAAAAGTTTGTATAAAATGACTGACATTTACATTAAAAATAAAGAAACTGTAGTACAATATAAACAACAACATATATTTAAAGCTGAGTATTATTTAAAATGCAGTTGAAGGAAATACTGCTGAAATTAGAAGAGTTTTTGCTAAACGTTAGTGAGATAATAATATGTACAATTAATCTGTTAAATCTATGAAGTTCAAGATATGTTTAAGCTAAATTTTAGATAATTGAAAGTTACAAATTAACAAAACAAAAACTTTGCTATATAGTAATAGACAAAAACACATAACAATCTAACTTTAAATTATTAAGGTGTAGTTTTTTTATTTTTGGTTATGCTAATAATAATCTGCACTTATGGTATCAACAATCTACAATTTTTTGATGATTTAAGCAGGTTATTTAGTGAAATCTTTGGTTGATTTTCATCTTTGATTGATTTTCGCATTATCAGTTTTATCTTTGCGATTCCTACTAATATTTTGCAAAAAAAAAAAACTTCTAATTTCAGCATTATCTTCTGAAATGTAATTTTTCTGAAAAAAAAAATCGAATCAAAAATGTTTGGCATTTTTGTCACTCAGAAACTTCTGCTGTAAATATTTGTAGTTATTTGAGTTGTAATACAGTATGTGTATTTTGAAGTGGAAAATCAGTCATTTGTAGAAGAAATTTCAGCTTTGACTACAATTGTAGTTCATTTAAAAAAAACAAACCACATCTAATTACTGTATTAGGATTTTACATTCATTTTAGTTTTTAGGTCTTTACCTACATAGTATTCTAAGTGTAGAGAATAAAAAAAATTTTGTTACGGTCTTTTTCATTTTAGCTGTACATATACAGGTCGCGAATCTCTAGCAATAGTATAACATTTTTGTAATATAAATGATGCATGTCATTATTAATGGATATTGTATGATTGTATCAAAGTGGGTCACGAATATATTGTGTACTTGATTTGTATAGTAACCCAGCAAAATCTCAGTAATGCACACAGAAAAATAAAGTGACAACCGAATTGAAATGTGTATTTAATGGTAGCAACTTATAAATTCAGTTAGTACTACGATATTTAAATTATATTTCTGAATATTTTGTTTGTTGCAACTAAAATTCAGTAGAATAAACCACTCTTTATTCTGAAAACTAATGCTCAGTTGACTGAAATTCGAAACAACAAACTTTTAGTTGGCAAATAGCTAAATTTTTGTCTGTGTGTGGGCTCTCATTATCATTATCTAAATAATAAGCTGTAGAATTTGGTCCAACTTCATATATTTCGACATCAAAACCCATTATTTTTGTTCGACGAGGACGTTTTTGTAAGTAGTTTTACATTTTTGCTTCATGAAAAATCGCACAAAATTTGTACACTTGCTTGCCCGCTGCATTACAAAAAAATAGAAAATAATTGGCTATTAAAATAATTTATTATTCGTATCTTTATAATAAACTATAAAAATATGTGATTATAAGTTTGTAAATAATAATGCTTACCGCTGTACTTATCAGTAATTAAAAAAAAGTAGTTGACAAAAATACACATGTTTGTAATTAAATAAGTAATCACAGGTAAGCTTGACTGCTTATAAAAAACGGCTTCGCCAAACAAAAATATCTAGTGCTGACGCCAAATCATAATAGATTGGTATATTTATTTTCATTATATAACCGCTTACGTTGTAATGAAAGTTATTGCTGGGAAGTAGTGCCTACTACAAGTTGGTTTTTAACAATGAGAAAAATTATAATGATTTTTGTGATATCCAACACACAAATACCAATTACACCCGCAATCAAAAGAGTTTGCCCTATGTCTAATATAAATCAGTGTCCAAAATTTTGTCAAATTACACTGCTCGACGGCCAAAAAAAAACTGTCTTTGAAACACATTATTATCAATAGAAATATGTACGAATAATCTAAATCTGGCACAAAAAAAAGCATTTTCTAGTATCGCGGTTTTTATATTTACATCTTTCAAACCATTTTTCCTATATTTTTTGCCAAATTTTCTGGAATTTTTTTGCAAAATCATGAAATTTTATTGAAGAGCATAAATCTATACAAAACCATCTTTAATTTGAGTATAATAATGCCTGTGTTTGTATCAAGAAATCGTACTGGTATTGCGAGAAAATTTAAATTTTACTTTGTTAGTTTTATCCTTATAAAATGTATGCATGCTAAAAAGCTGAAGTTTTATTACTGTGCATAAACTAGACATTCCCATAAAGAACATTTTGTAATCAAATTTCAAATTCACTGAAATTTTCCTGAAATTTTCCTGAAATATTAAGAAAAGAACACAGCATTTTAACTAATTTTTCACATGCTTGGTATATGAAGAAATTCTCTTCAAAAATGTTAAGTTTTCTTTAATCTTCTTTTATTTTATTCTTTTTAGTTTAAACGAGCTTAAGATCATTTATTTATTAATAATTTATTTTCAATATTTCGTCTCCACATTGGGTGACTTCTTCAGGGAACAAATATGACAATTTGAAAAACTTGTTTTAATAATTAAAAACTTATATACATTAGACCGACTTGCCTTGTATGGAGCGTAAAAAAGTAAAAAAAGTGCCCCTCTGAAAATGTGAATTAGTTTGTTTTATGACTATTCCCAAAATATTTTTCGTCTAGAGGCCGCCGTTCATGAGCTGGACCGTTTTTAAAAAAGGTATTTTTTTTGATTTTTTGGAAAATTTTCGACTTTAACCCACTACACTATACAAGTTATGCACATCATATGAAAGCTTTTTTGAAGACTCATCTAACGACATATATGATATGAAGAAGCATGCAGTATATACTCTCGGAATTCAGTGAAATGTATACAAGTTATGCACATCATATGAAAACTTTTTTGATGATCGTCTAACGACATATATGATATGAAGAAGCATGCACTATGTACTCTCGGAATTCAGTGAAATGTAATTTTTTTTAAGGTTTTTGCACAAAAATATAATAATTTTGCTGTCACATCAATATATTTTAATCACTATTTGACATAAAAGAAGTTATAAAATACTCTTTTTTTTGACTATTTGTTGTAGGTCGCGATTTACCAAAATTTGGCGGATTTTTTTAGTATGGGCAATATGGGCATCAAAATTTTTCTTTCGAGTCGCTCTAATATACATATAACAATTTTTTTTTAAAAAGGAGGGAAATCAAAAATATTTTCCGTTAATATGAAAAAATAAAAATATCCCAGAAATCAAAATTAAATACAAATAAAAATATCACAGAAAACAAAAATTATTATAATAATATTTCAAATCTTAACTAGAATATTGTAATACATATATTATTAAACATCATAATAATTATCTTAGTTTCTATTAACTAAATAGTCCAGTCAAATTATGGTTTAACCTCCGAATTCCAGGTAATAGGCTGGAAACTCGTATATGGCTTTATTTTGGTGTTTTAAATACTGCCTTAAAAGTCTCATAAAATCTCGTGACTGCGCCGTGAGTTCTTCAAGGTCAAAGGTCACAAAAAATAGTTTTTGGCTATTATCTCGGTTTTTAGAGATCCAATTTGTAGGTCATGCAATTTGTAACAAATTTTGTTACAAACATTTTTTCATGCGCTCAACCGTTTTCGATATAGAGGGCAGAGACTCCGGAGCGCTCACACCTACCTGCAATTATTCAAGGTCAACCGTGAATTGGAGCTATAGAAACCGAGATAATCGCCAAAAACTGATTTTTGTGGCCTTTGACCTTAAATAACTCACCACGCAGACAGGAAATTTTATGAGACTTTTGGGACAGTATTTAGAACACCAAAATAAAGCCATATACGAATTTCCAGCCTATTACCTGGAATTCGGAGGTTGACCCCCTTTTTTGCCTTATTTGACTGGACTAAAATAATATGTCATTTTGTGCAACATTTGCTATGTCTGTCTTATAGTTAATGCGTTGTGTAAATGATACTTTCATTATTTGTAATTATTCTCTCTGTTCAAAATTGATGTATTATCAAAATCTGGATAATGATTAGAATTATTGCAGTGTGATGATAATGCAGTTTTCTGTGTAGAAGTAGTTTTATTATGTTTCTGATCAGATTTATGTCCGGCAATTCTAGTCTTTAGTTTATGCTTTGTTGTACCTACATATACCTTGTCACAATTTTCAATATCATTACCCTTACATGGTATCTTATAAACTAAATTAGACATTTATAATTTACTTATTTTATCCTTAGTTTTGCTAAATAATCTAACTAATTTGTAATATGTTCTATGTGCCTCTAAATATTTCTTATCATTATAAATTTTTGATTTTTCTAATCTTTCAGATATAAGAGGAACATAAATTTTAGAGGTGTATAAATTTTAGGTTCAGTAACCGTTCTTGTATTTAAATTATTTCAGCTTTTATATTGTCTTTTTAATTTACAGCTTATTTCAAAATATTTTTAATCTTATCTATATTATCTCCGTGAAATTCTACATCGCTAATCTTTAAAACTCTTTCAATTAGATTCCGTAATTATTTATTATATAATATATTATCGAAGCGTGCCTGCAAAAATGACCGCAGTTTCCTTTTTACGTCTCATTCCCGAAGAGAATAAACAAAAATGTGTATCAAATGAAAGGCGCTTTAAAGTCTATTTAACGATTCACTAAACAAAATAATTCTGTTGTGACAACCTAATTTTCTTCAACCGAATTTCTGAGGGTGCCGCATCCGAATTGGGGACGTTGCCACAACACAATTGTTAAGGTAATTAAGTTGTAATAACAAAAGTTTTTGTAGCATTTCGGTGACTTCAACCCACATTTTGGCTTAAAATTCGGTAGCCATAACTGATTTTTTAACAGAACGAAGTTATCACAACCGAATCGATCGTTTTGTATATGAGGCACCATACTAAAATAATTGTTTGCTTGATGTAACAACTCTTGATAATAGGCTCTTTCTACTATCAAAATAACAAAAAACAACATATTAATTTACATTTTTAAGATATGTACTTATCAAGGTTGGCCACAGATACCTTTTAAATACCGCTATAAATTTCAAACCCTTTTCCAATTGATAAACGATACAATACCAATACCGAAACACCTGAATTTTAAAAACTGAAATTGAAATAGTTTAAAAAAATTATGTTTTTATTCAAAACTTTAATTTTTTATATTTTTTTTTTTTATTTTTTTTTTTTTTAATAGCAAATTGTATTACAAACTTTATGTATGGGTACAAACTTTTAATTTACATTGACAACACTGTTATGCGAAAAAATAAACTTATTTTTATATGAAATCGATACAAACATTAAATATTTCTAGTATGACCTCTGTACAAACATTGAACTTAAAGGAGGATACTAATAATATTAACGCTAGTTATCGAGTTGCAATAATCTAACTAAATTCTGTGATAATAACTTTAAGCTGCGTGTAGTAACATTTACGTTTAATGTTTATGTTAAAAGTTTATGTAAAATGTTTAATGTTTTAATGTGAAACTTTTAATTTTATTGTAAGTGTTGAATAATTGTGGTGCAATAATTGTAAACTTATACTGCTTTTTATTATTTAAATAGACGACTATTTGAAAAAGTCAACATAAAATTGACGAAACGTCAGCAAAAATGTAATAAATATTTTGGATTATTTACATTGGAAAAATTAGGCCCTACTAGCTTATGAAAAATAAAAACTTTAATTAAATATTTGTAGTAAATCAAGTTTTGTCCAAATAAATTTTAAAAACAATTTGTGTTTAAAAAGTAAAAATAAAAAACAGTGAAATAAATACCTTTCCAGCGAAAAAGCTCAAAAATGACTCTGAAATGGGCTCAAAATATATTATTAAAACTCTTCTTATTTTAAACGATCTTAAGATACTTTATTTATAAATTATAATTATTTATTTCCAATATTTCGTCTCCACATTGGTCGATTTCTTCAGGGAACAATTATTTCAATTTAATAATTTAATATAATAATTGTTCCCTGAAGAAGTCACCCAATGTGGAGACGAAATATTGGAAATAAATAATTATAATTTATAAATAAAGAATCAAATAAGAGAAGATCAAAGAAAACTTAACATTTTTATATTATTAAAAACTAAAATTTTTGAAGAGCCTTTTTTTTTTTTTATTCAAAAATTACTCAAAACAGATTTTAAAAATATTGTACAGGCTCAAAAAATATCTCTTTTGAGAGCATTTTTTGAAGTGTTCATAAAATATTCAAATTAAATTACATTTCTGTGACAATTTTGAACCATTTTTTGAATTTAATATTTTTTTTTTTAATGTTTGTGTCTTTTATGATTCTTTTAAGAAGGCTCATATATTCGCCTGAAAATTTTTTGACAACAAAATTATATACTATTACCCTAACCGAGCACTAGCTACTATGGCCTTATTCGCGTTGTAGCGAAAATAGACCAGTGCCTCTCGTGGGAATTGAGCCCACGACCCCCGCACTGATAAGCCAGCACGCTACCAACTAGCCTAGCGGGGCGCACTGACAACAAAATTATTACATTTTAAAACACTGTGCTCTATTTGATTCATTTTCCACTCATAGAAAAAGAAACTTCAAAAAGGTATCCATATTTTGCCGACGGTTAATTAAATAAGTTTCAATAAATTGATGTTCTTATTTTAAAAGAATGTACGATACAAAAACTATAATAATTTCAAACGTTTTATATTTCTTTAATAACTTAAAACGTTTTTTATGTTTTTTTTTATTCTTTTTCAATAATACAGGTACATATTGCTATTAATGTTTCGTTAACGGTTATACCGACACCGATACGAATGGAATACCGACATCAATTCCGAAATGAAGAAAAAATACCAATACCGTTATTCGTTTCGGTGACCAACCTTGGCATTTATTGTTAAAATATGTACAACGTAGGAATAACAAGATAAAAATATAGAATTATTTAATACTAATCCTTTTACAATTTTAATTTATGTTTTAGTGAAACTGTACTTGAAAGAAACATTTTCTTTAAAAAATACTTTTGTCGTTGGTTAGCCTTTTATTAATAGAACCATAAATGAAATTCTATATTTCATTCATATAGTATAATCTATAGAAAAAATACGTTACTTTAGTTAATCGTATTTATAATCGTCAGAATTATATAAAGGGTGTATTTTAAGACCGATAGAACTTACTGAAGAATGTTGTTTGAAGTTGCAAATCGTCCCAAATAAAATAAACAGCGAAAAATACTGCGAAGTACTAAAATGCAGTTTGTTGCCATTTTTACATGCAAATACAGATAAAAAATATATTTTCCAGCAAGACAATGCAGCCTGCATTGCCAGCAAATTCACAAATGAATGGTTAAGCTCGAATGTTGCCGATGTTTTGGAATGGCCTGCTTGCTCTCCAGATATGAACCCTATCGAAAACATATGGGGAATTCTCGCCAGGAGAGTTTATGCTGACATGAGCTAAAAAATTAAATTTTCAGAGAATGGGAAGGACTGGATCAAGCTCTTCTGAAAAGATTAATAAGTTCTATGAAAAATAGAATATTTGATTGCATTAAAGCGAAAGGTGGTATTACAAATTATTGAGATATTGTTATTTTTTATTATTTTTTGTTATTTTTGTAAAATAAATAAATAAATTAATTGTTTATTTTTGTTAAACAAAGACTTTTTTGTTTTTGAACGCTTTAATATGCAATGTTTTGCAATGTAAATTTTTTTAATAACGTTATTTCTAATTAATGGGAGTTTTGAGTAATATTATTTAATTTTTAGAAAGAGGATATATTGATGCAAGTATCACAAAGAGATGATGATTATAGCATCCACTGTTGAAATTTTATAAAACATTGATTTACAGACTGGCAAATGTGCTATAATTTATGAACGCACTGTATATTACAATCAATTATTTATACAAATTCAGTTTCCTGAGAGACATGGAAAAATTATTTCGTGACTTTTATGGTTGATGATCATAGAAAAGGATACACATTAATAACACTGTGTGTAATTTTTTAAGTCATGGCAAAATAACCATATACGGACACCACTACGTGATAAAAGACTAAAAAAAAAGACCCGTGTCTCCCAATTTTTCCCAAAGTCATCTCCTTTTTTGTTTATGGGCCGCCAAAGATTTGGGGCCTCGGTATCATTTTCGCAAAAAAGTGATCTTTTTCTCAGGCTCATATCTTGCAAACCGTTCAGAATTTCGATTTACTCTCTATGGCAAAGTTGTAGCTCTTGTCATAAAGAACAAAAATTGCGAACATATAAAATCAAAAAAACTTCACCTTCCAGATCAAAATCGCAAAAAACTTAAAAAAATTCGATTTTTTTTTACCTTTTTTCCCGTGTTCAGGTTTATAGGTAGCAAACCGTTCAAAATTCAAGGAAACAATCAACTACAAAAATTTACCTAAGATCTCAATAAACAAATTTCTAGAACATATTATTAACTATATATAAATAATAAATAAATACAAAACTCCTTAAAAGCCACAACGACAGAAGATATTTTGTAATCCAAAATCGATGGCATAAATTTTATGTTGTTGCAAGTTTACCACAAAATACATGTTCATGTAACACTTAGGTTGATTTAAGATGAACAATTACAAAAATTTGAAGATAACACCATTCTTGTTAAGTTCTAATCTACATAGAAAAAATTTTATTGAACAAAAAATAATCAATTTTTTTAGTAAACCAATGAAAGATGCCTTCACAAATGAATCATTAACTTAAATGGAAATTAATAAAGAACATAATTACAATTAATTTGTATAGGAAGGTAGAAAACTGACAAACATATTGTTCTAACCACGGGACAGATTTATCTGAAAACACTCAAAAAAAGACTCTAAAGTCAGTTTTATGAGTGCAATATTGTTACGATAAAGAATTGTGCTTGTTTGTTAATTTAGTACATAGTAATTGTTTGAGTAGAAATTTAGTATCTTCATTTTTAAGTGAAAAAATAGTAATTTGTATAATGAATTTCAGTATTGACTACATATGTAGTTCATTTAAAAAACAAATACTTTGATACGAATTTACACGCATTTTATGCAGTTGTTTTGTTTTTATTTAAATAAAATAAAACAAATGAACTTAGGACCATTTTGATTGTAAAAATATTTTTTTTTTTTAATTTTTTGTGGTTCGTTGACAGAAAGTGTTAGTTGAATTTAATGAATTGCTGGTGGACATGTTTTCAAGTGATATTTCATTTGCTTTTAACTACATTTGCAATAGTCTTTACCTACACAAAATTTTTTTGTTTTTTTTTCATAATTTTTTGTTTTGTAAAAAGCTTTAAATCTCTTAATTTGTGTTTTTTTGTTTAGTGCCACAATTTTATTTGAAAATCTGAATTGTTTATTAAAATTTAATTCTAATAAGAAAAACCTCTTTGATAGTAATTTTTTAAAACTCAAAATATCTAATATTTGTATTGTTTTGATTTGATTTTATTTTATTTACCTCATCAAAATCAATCAATACTTCATCCTTGTTTTCAACAATGGCAAATTTACAAAACGTAAGATAAATGCAAAATATTCGATATGACAATAAACGCAAATGAGATTATTTTAGTAATACATACTACCTTTGAAAGATAACCAAAAGCGTTTGTTTCAAAAAGTTTCAATGTACATTAGCATTAATGCATGTAGTCAGTACTTACACTGCCTTTAGTATGTATTGCATAACTATTATTTCATCAAAACTCAATTATGAAAATTTCAAAAATGAAACTATACGTTAGGGGTATTACTGAACTTTGGTTCGAGCCTAAAAAAAAGCATTTTTGCACTGTCTTACAATATAGAATTTGTTATGTAAATTTTAAACGATAAAAAAATTTTGCAAAACATTGGTTTAATTTTGAACAGAAATATTACACTGTACAACAAGAAATTGTATCCCGAATGAGGAAAACGGAAAATGAAAAAGACTGTAAAACCCAAAAACAGTTTTGAAAACTTAGCTCAAATTTAATTTTTATAGCCTTTTAAAGTTTGGCTGGTTTTGACAGTTTTTTTCCATAAGTTAAGGGTGAAAATGAAACATTTTAAGCGTTATTTAATGCACACAACAACATTTTTTAACGAGTTGTCTTATTACATTGTGCGACAAGAAAAAAATTTCTCGAAAGAGTCCAAAGGAAACCATTAAAATATGTTTTCCGAAGTTAGCTCTTATTGATATTTCATAGCCTCTTGAAGTTGGCTTATTTAGTTTTTTGTTTTTATGAAGATTTTTTTAGTTTTATGAAGATTTTCAATAATTCTACAAATATTTCATTAAAATTGACTTTAATGAAACATGTTTCATAGATTCTATGAAAAATTTTAATTACAGATATGAAAAAATTCAGTACTGAGGTGAAGATAATTATCTCATACCTCTTTCTCTCTTAATTAATCAAGTATTAAGTTGTGAAGCTGAGTTATTCAATCTGAAATGGTACAGCTATTAATGTTCGTAATACAATTGGAGTTTCTCCGAATTCAACCGAATTCGGTTTATTTTTATTTATATCAGTATCTACAATTTTAATTTTTTTTTTAATAAGTAATGAGATGATGATTTTTTTTTTATGAAAGGCTTTTTTTTTGATAATTTTATAAATAACGTGGCAGTTTAAACAAATTGGGAATTAACTTAGTTAAATTCATAGCTGTTAAGTAATGTTTAGTAATTACATTACTTTTTTTTTCAAAAGTGAAGTAATGGTTAAATTACGATTATTTTCAGTTTCGCGCGATTACTGATTGATTACTCATAATTTAATAGTAATCATGATTACCTGAATACTATACCCGACTACTTTCAAAGATAACTTTTGATTCATTTTGATTATTGACTGAAAAAGGAATACACCCAACTCTTTTTTTGCACGGTCTTTTTTTACACGATTTGAAATAACACGGTGCACAAAAAAGACAAACTCTTCTTTTTTACACGGTTTATTTGTTCTAACACGAATCCAAAATAATTTTTAACTAAAAAAATCAAAAACTCTCAGGATGCCTTACATCAAATGTCTACTTAGTAAAATACTTTGTGTGCATTTTTATAAATATAGATTTGATAAAACCTCCAGATTTGTACAGCTGGGTACCATGAACTGCATAAGCAACTCGAAAAACCAAAAACCCAGCATTTGATTACAGACTTCCTAACTAAAACCAAACCAACTACAGACGACCTTATTATGGAACGGAACTCATCAATGGATTCAAACTCCTCAGATATGTTAGATATACGAGTATCTAGTGATGAAAGCAATAGTAGTCCAGTTGGCAATAAACATGGCTAATTACTAAGCAGTTATGCTATTTGCTAATAAAGCTTTTTTCTTTTATTTCTCAAGTTAATTTTTTTCATGTACAATATTTACTTATGGATTTAAGTTTTCTGTTACCTTTTTTTAATAAAAATATGAATTAATTTATTTTTTTTTAATTTATGTAACACGTGTTTAATTTTTTTATACGGTTTTTAGAACAACGTATAGGAATTTTTTTATCTAACGCGTTTTTTTTTAATTTTGGAACACATCCCTGATTTAAGTATGGGCTTCGTGCCTTTTTTTTACACGTTTTTTTTTTACACGTTTTTTGTTGGAACGTATCTACCGTGTAAAAAAAGAGTTGGGTGTATGTCAAGACATGCGTTAACATGTTTTATATACCGCTGAAAATCATGATAAAACAAACCAAGGTACATTTAAAGGGTTGGACAATTTTAAAATTAAGTTTCATGTGTCTTTTTGTCTCCAGGCAACTTAGGGTTAAAAAAATTTTAGATTAAAGTAAAGATAATTATTATCTAATACAATTTAAGTGATATTTTAATTTTTTTTTTTTATATATATATATTTATTTATCACAACTAGTTCATTATAACTAACAAGCAATTTTTTTACAATAAATTACAGAGAACAATATTGCAAAAGGCAATTTGTAAACATAGTTTTAATAAACTTTTTATGGAAGTCTAACCAAGTCGGCAGGTATAGTACGTCTTAGTCTTCGCAATTGGCCATCTATATGAGTTAGGGCTAACGATTCAGGGTTCTCGTGTTGTCTGAGCCTGGTATCGTGTTTTGTAGCGAATTTCCGAATTACATCTCGTACTTGTTCTATGCCAAGATCCCTATGTATATCAGCATTACGAACATACCAAGGTGCATTAACTATATTTTTGAGGACTTTATTTTGAAAGCGTTGAATGAGTTGAATATAACTGTTACTTGTACAACCCCAGAGTTGTATTCCATAGCTCCAAATAGGTTTTATCAATTGGTTGTATAATAATATTTTATTTTCAATGGAAAGTGAAGATTTTCTTTCAATAAGCCATTTCAATTTGTTCCATTTGAGATTTAATTCTGTAAATTTCTTATTTACGTGTTCCAACGAAGCTTACAATCTAGGGTCATGCCTAAATATTTTGCTGTATTGGCGTAGGGAACTTTTAAGTTATCCATGTAGATTGGTAAACATTGTATATATTGTATATTTTTATTTGTAAAAACAATGTGAACTGATTTAGTGTTGTTAAGTTTGACTCTCCATGTTTCTGTTCAAGTCTAAATGATAGAGTTTACTGCAGTTTGTAGTTTATTTCTTGCTAATTCTTCCGTGTCAGAAACCGATAAAATAGCAGTATCATCTGCAAAAGTTGCTATTGTAGAATGTTCTGGTTGAGGAATATCAGATGTGTACAATAAATACAATGTTGGACCAAGGATGATATTTTAATGAAAATTATGCAAAACTTTGATAAAAACATTAAAATTTTGTTAAATTTTTGGCAAAATAAGCAATGTTCACAAAATTTCCTGAAAATGAGTCGCTCCAACTCGAGTCACAATTTTTTAATTTTTTTTTTTTTATAATGACAACTTTTCTATTATAAAAATAGCATCGATATCTCCAAATCAAGCACTTTAAAAATCTTTAAAGTTACTTTAAAAAATATGTTTTTTAAATTTTTATCAAATTCGGAGTAGCTTCAAACACAAACTCAAATTATAATTTTTTCAATTTATGTTTGTTCGTCAATGATAACTATAATATTACAAAAATAGCAATGGACATTAGGGTGGGTCAAAAAAAAAAGTTGAGTCAGTCACCCTCTAGGATTAAAGATAAGTTAAAGACGATTCTAGAAATATATTTTTTTTTTTACCACGCCCCAACATACCGCCCTTTTGTTTTTGTGCATTGCGTCGCCACTTGAAGTCCGATCGTAACATAATGCATATCGTTGTTCATGAGTTGAACAAGAGCTACATTTCTCTCTTTTGTGATGTTTGACTTTGAAAGTACTTATTTTTCTTTATAAACAGGAATGAGGATTTTTACATGCTATAAAGTAGGACATCATTAAGTCCGATGCAGTAAGAATTAAATATTTGAATAATTTTGGGTTTACTTCTATAAATGAATAAATGAAATAAAAAATATTTTTTTCGAAAGGTGTATTTAATAATAATACACCTTTTTCAAAAGGGGCCATTTTCGACTAACATTCGGCACTGGTTAACGTTTTCCAAAAAAAAATTGTAATGACCGAAAATCGATAAATCGTTATTTTAAGTGACATCATATATTACTGTATATGGTCATATATGATCAGCTATACCGATATATGATTGTATGCAAGGTGATATACGTTCATATGCGATAATAATAGATTTTGAAATTTATATCAAAAGTTTTTCAAGCATGCTAATATTTATCTGAGGCAAATCTTTTAAAGTTTCCGATAAATTTATTTAATTTTTTTTTTATTTAGGTATTTATTAGTTGGTTCGGTATTTTCAACAAATTGTTTAAAGTTATACCTCTATAGTGTACTTAGAGTTTTACCAATAATAATGGTAAATAATTTACATTTACTCAAAAGGTATAATAGTACAAAACTCCTTAAAAGCCACAACCACACAAGATATTTTGTAATCCAAAATCGATAGCATCAACCTAATGTTGTTGCAAGTTTACCACAAAATACATGATCATGTAATCAAACACTTAGGTTGATTTAAGATGAACAATTACAAAAATTTGAAGATAACACCATTCTTGTTAAGTTCTAATCTACATAGAAATAAATTTATTGAACAAAAAATAATCAAATTTTTCAGTAAACCAATGAAAGATGCCTTCACAAATGAATCATTAACTTAAAATGGAAATTAATAAAGAACATAACTACAATTAATTTGTATAGGAAGGTAGAGAATGGATTAAATTAACTTTTAAAAAAAAATTGGGGTAAAATGGAAATCCCTCACACGTGTTAGTTAGCATTCCAAAAGTCTTCTAATTTACACAGTCGGAAAAATAGCACGATAATTGCTATTAAAAATTGGCGCTTATTAGCACAGGCCTAAATTTTTTAATCCGAATGCTAGTTTATAATTTTCGAAATGTTTGAACTGCGCAGAATCCGATTCTGACCTCATCAGTTCTCCATCACTCAGATTCATGTTCAGCGCACCTCAAACATTTAGAGAAGTGTCAGCTTGTCTTTTGTCAAGTTCTATCGGCCTCTGTGGTCTTAGGTGTTATTCCGATAAAAAAAATGATTTCGTGATACATTCTATATTTTGTGTGACATTTTGGACTTCCGGTAAACATGAGTTAACAATGCGACAAATATTTAATGTTTTGGAACTGACAAGGGAAGTCTACCGACCCTTACATAGAGAGAATATTCTTGGACTTTTTCAATTTATCACTAAATTTATGAAGTTTTCTTCACAATGTGAATGAAACTTTATGAAAAAGCTTCGTATTTTGTATGAAACAAATTTTAGTGAAGCTTTTCCATTAGGAGTATGAAATTTTTAATAAATAAAATGAAAATTTTCATAAAATGTTATGAAAAACTGCGTTAAAATGTTATGAAAAACTGCGTTATCTGGCCAATTCCACGTATAGTGATTACTGAGTGGAGTCGAATATGTCCAGAATTTTTATTATAGGGATTATTCCGTTCTGCTTTAAAGTAACTTTAAACAAACTTGGAATCATTTGATCGCTATGATAGACAGCAAAGAAAAACTGTAATATCGACCAAATTTTAGCTATATTTACGTTTAATATAAATAATAGTAAATTTAAAACTGCTAAGATTTAATTGCCTTATTTTTGCTCTTCTTATCATACTAATATTTGCCAAAGAAATCTAATTTTAGTAGTTTTAGCAAAAAAATTTCACATCATTTTTTTTCTATTATATTTTTTTTTTTTTTTTTGAAAAACTTCAAATAAATTTTTTTTTAATAATTCACATTAAAATTATTGTGTTTTAGTATCATTTTCCAAAATAGACCATTTCTAGCAATTTTTTCTCCGAAATCTAGCCATTTTTAAATTCAAGAGTTGGCAAACCTCGCATAGAATGCCCATAATAGCCAAAGCCGCAATTTTAATTAACAGCCCTCTCTTTCACTTGATTATTACACAGGCCTACAATGATTTTGGTGCCGCTAAAAATAAAACAGATTTCAAGTACGTTCGGTACCCTGATACAAAATTGATACTTACTTTTCGAGATTTCGCAAGGATAAATAAATTAAATAACATTAAATAAATTTATTAAAAAAACAAACTTTTTTACTACATATTCACCACAAATATAACAAAATGTATTTGGATTATTTACACAACACCTTCTCGACGACGGCATATCGATATTATCATTTAATCAAAGAAATTAATTGACTATAATGACATTAAGTATAATAAAATACATTTTTTAGGTTATGACCGATCGATACAAACCTGAACGTAGCTTCGCGATTTTGACAGCTAACCATGACGTCTTGCGGACTAATTAACCAATTATAACATAGAATTAGCGGCACCAAACAAAAAATTTTTTTTTGTATGTGTTACCTTTTGGCCTTTATTGTGAACACCATGTTATTGGAAACATGCTCTTAAGCTACATTTGCCATCGAAATCTAGTTTAAACTAGATTTCGCTCATATGATAGTGTATAAAATGATATGCGAACTAGATTTCGAAATCTTTTTTTTTTTAAACAGAAGTCTTGCTGTCTTTTGAAATGGGATCGTGGAGAGATGAAAGGTGGTGAAGATGAAGGGCTTCAAACATGACAACACTCTAATTGCGAGAGATGTTAAGTCTTAGAACAGTTGTTGCTCGCAGTCTGATGAAGAGTTTGCGAATTTATTGAAGCATTTTGTTTCATAGCCCTGATTCATTATTTTAAGTGCTAATGAAGTGCTATGGGAACACCGAAGGTGGGAGCAGCGATACATATAAGTGATAGAAAACTCATACATAATATTTTTCTAAATTTATGTTGTCGTCACCGGGAATCGAACCCGGGACCATCTGTGTAACAGTCCAACGCGATAACCATTACACCACAACTAGATTCGACGGTAATTTAAAAGCAGCGTTAGTCGCTGGTGATTTGAAAGCAGCTTTAGTCCTGCAAAATTCAGGTAGCATCAACATTTTTTTAATAACTCCTTACTAAACAATGTCCAGCGATTGCAGTTTTTTGCTCGATTAGTCTGTTGATGGCTTTTTAATCTGATCGATGTTGACGATAATATTGGTCTTAATTTGGTTTTGGTTGTTCCAACATTATAATGCGCCTAGGATGCTGAGAGAAGTAATTAAGCAATCTTCTAGAAGCTGTATGCTCAAAAACAGTAGAAAAATTAGTTTATCCAGTATACTATTTTTCAGCAATTTTTTTATTTTTGCCGAAATTGGTGTTTTCAGCCAAAATTTCGGTTATACTTATTTAGCACTTCTCTGGTTTGAACTGTTCTATTAATGTTTCACTAATTTATTTTGCTACCAAAATTGTGTCTATAAGCACATTAAAACATACAACAATATGTGCAACCAACAACCAGATCGATAGATGTACTCAGAATGACGTAGATGTTAGATGTATCAAAGAATATAATTGGCAATATCTGTTGTAAAAATTAATATTTTGCAAAACTGTTTAAATTATTTTATTTGTAACTATTTTCAACTGAAAAATTATATATCTTCGGAAAAATCTCCACTTTTGAAAAGTCATGGACTTCTTAGTCATATTTTTACCCAAGTATAAAAATTTTAAATTTATAAAAACACAATTTTATTTATTCAATGTTAAAGCCATACCACTAGTAAAATATTTTTAAAAATTAAATGTAGTTTTTGAAATATTATTTACTTTTTAGTTTATGAGAATTTTGACTTTTTTGACTATATCGCGATACAGTATCTACTAATTTGGTCAGTAAAATTGCAGAACAAATTTTACATCGGTTCAGTAGTGTTGGTCCTATGGGAAAATTTACAAGGAAAAACTCTCCTTTTTCAACAAAAATACAAAATTTTAAATTTCGGAAAAATATATAAAATATTTGTCCGTGAACAGACCTAGTGCCCATTTAACTGTTCCATCCAAAAAAAATTACTTTTATATTCCAAATAATAAGATATTTTGGTTATATTTGGCACACCAATCTATATCGGCCCATTGGTAAAGATTTTTTGTAAGTTGAAGTCGGACCTGCAAACCTTAACCCTTCATCCTTAAAAACTCCAGAAATACAATGAACATTAACTAAAAGGCAATATACACTGGAGTGTCCCAAAAAATTTTTGTTTTTTGCTTATGGAGTAAAGCGTTTTTGATATCCTAATTTTATTTTATGTGCATAAATCATAAGTTTCGTCAATGTTTTGTACATTTACGTACCGTGTATTACAATTAAGAATTTTGTGGAAAAAATTTTGAATTTGCTCTAACTATTGCTAAGTTATACCGTTTTAAAGCTTTGTACACATTGTATAAAATTAATAATATGAGCTCTTTGCCATCGGATTTGATTTTCCGTGGTTTCGCAACTAATCATTTTTGATATTGTTATCTTGAATGAAAAAATGAATGAAAAACGCGAAAATCCCATAATTATGAGATTTTTCGACTTTTGCGAATTCGTAATTTGTGAAATTAGTACTAAACTCGAAAAATCTCATAATTCAAAGTAGAAATGGGTTAAGTGAGTGAATATTTTCACTCTCGAGAATTTTTTCTACTCACTCACGCTCACATGGATAAAAAAAAGATTTTTTCGAAAATTCTACTCACTCACACTAAAATTTCATTGGTGCACACTCACTCATGTAGAAACTTTTTCCTACTCACACTTACTCATGTTAGTAAATTGTGTTTCGCTCACACTCACGCTTAATTCACCGGAATAATGGAAAATTCTGCTCACGTGCCCCATCTATAAAAGTTCAAAGGAAATCCGATGCAAACTGGCAAACAGTTTCTTAAGACATAATTGGATTAAGTGACTTAAGTCTTAATTTAATTAATTTTTTTTTAAATAACTGCTTTACCAAATTTCGTTTCATACCAACACTTGATTTAAGTCACTTAAGCCAATCATGTTTTCGGTCTTATTTTTTCAAGTTTTATACAATTGGTACCAAGCTTTTAATGGGTATAACTCTGGTATAGTAATAAAAAATGAATATATTGTTTTTAAAAAAATTATTTGGAATTTATCAATTTTTTAAACTGCATGTTTAGTTTTTTAATTTAAATAGAAATTTTTAAAATTTAAAAAGTGTTAAAGTGTTAATTATAAAATTTATACAATATATTAAAAAAATTTAATTTATGGTACGCAAAAGTATTTATGTTTATACACAGTATGTTTTATGTTTTATGTTTTATGGACAATGTATTTATGTTTTATGCACATTAAAATAAAATTTATATATATTTTTTGAAAATATGACTTCGATCCTAAGACCGATAGAAATTGAAAAATAAAAAAATTTTGGGACACACAGTACTCTACATATGTACGCATAACTACAATTGAACAAAGACTACCTATTTGTGCCCTCAAGATTATACTTATACATCCTTGTATGGTCAATTTTCATTACACATACACACTTCTTAATGCAATTTTCACATATACTTACATAGCCAAGGCACGCACACACACGCATATATTGATCGATAAATTGGATAACATATATGAGGCATTCCATACCAACAGCCCCACGGCAGAATAAAAATAAATGTTTACAACAACAATGTAGAGACGGTAATGATATATCACTACTTTGGAGTACGAGTTTTGACACAAGCTTACTATCTGCATTACTTTAATACAAATAATAATGACTTACTAATAACTACACCATTTCAAGATTAATTTTGACAAATATCACATTAATATCAGTTGGTAAAACAATTGTCCAGCTAATATCAAAGTTAAATTTTTATAGAAAATGTAAATGAGAAAAAATTTTTGTATATTAGCAGTTATCATCGACATTAAAAAGATGCCAATGGTTATCTGCTATAGTAAACTGTTAAATGCCTTGGCAAATTCTAAATGTGTATAGCAAAAGTAATGAGACCCAGTGAAATGTATTTCGCGGCGTTTTCGATGGAGTTTTAGCCAGTGTAAAATCTGAATTTTTGTAATAACATTCAAATATATATATAAACATGCAAATCAACCTATATAACGATCAAATAGTCGTAAAAACATTTTAATGCAATATATATACACCCAACTCTTTTTTGCACGGTCTTTTTTACACGATTTTGAAATAACACGGTGCACAAAAAAGACAAACTCTTCTTTTTTACACGGTTTATTTGTTCTAACACGAATCCAAAATAATTTTAAACTAAAAAAATCAAAACTCTCAGGATGCCTTACATCAAATGTCTACTTAGTAAAATACTTTGTGTGCATTTTTATAAATATAGATTTGATAAAACGACAAAATTTGCTGCATTTTTTTTATTTATTTGTGTTTTGGCAACGCATATTGAAATGCATTGAAATGTCAACGTAACCTCCAGATTTGTACAGCTGGGTACCATGAACTGCATAAGCAACTCTAAAAACCAAAAACCCAGCATTTGATTACAGACTTCCTAACTAAAACCAAACCAACTACAGACGACCTTATTATGGAACGGAACTCATCAATGGATTCAAACTCCTCAGATATGTTAGATATACGAGTATCTAGTGATGAAAGCAATAGTAGTCCAGTTGGCAATAAACATGGCTAATTACTAAGCAGTTATGCTATTTGCTAATATTTATTTTCTCAAGTTAATTTTTTTTCATGGACAATATTTACTTATGGATTTAAGTTTTCTGTTACCTTTTTTTAATAAAAATATGAATTAATTTAGTTTTTTTAATTTATGTAACACGTGTTTAATTTTTTTACACGGTTTTTAGAACAACGTATAGGAATTTTTTATCTAACGCGTTTTTTTTTAATTTTGGAACACATCCCTGATTTAAGTATGGGCTTCGTGCTTTTTTACACGTTTTTTTTTTACACGTTTTTTGTTGGAACGTATCTACCGTGTAAAAAAAGAGTTGGGTGTACTCACAATATTTTGTCGTTATAAACAAAGTTATATGTACTTTGAAACTACTAAACATATAATTAAACACGGTATACTCACTTTTCTTTAAATCAAATGTATTTTTTATTTTTTTTTTTTAATTATTAAAAAACTTATTCAAGATTCTCTTTTATTTTTACTATTAAAAATAAAATTTATAAAGTTTTAAAAAACTCCAAAACCCGTAAATATATACGATTTTATTTTAACTATTAAAAATTTACTCCGATATTATTATAAGAAACATTTTTTTCTTGTTTTTACTATCATTAACTTTTTGGTTCAAATAAAGAATTTTTTGTAAAGAGAAAATTTCAAATAAAATAATAACTGGTACAGAAAAACAGTATTTATGTGTAGTTTGTTGTATTATTAAATGGTAAAATAAGTTAAACAAAATATTTCTTTGTAGTTTAAATATATAGTCCTCAAAAAAACAAAGTTGACTGATTACTTTTTAAATAAAGTACAATAAGTTACTGTTAATATATTGCCAGTGTATAGTAACATGCAAATCAGCCCATATAACGGTCAAATAGTTGTAATAACATTTTAATTTATATAGTAACAAGTAAATCAGCACATATAACCATCAAATAGTCGTAATATCATTAGAATATATAAAGCAACATACAAATCAGGTGATATAACTTCTAAAAATAAATTGTAACATATGAACATCTATTTGAATATCTAATTTAAGAAGATGTAAATTGTAAATCAGAAATTATCAATGTATTCCGAAAAATTTTGAAGTAATTTATGCAGTGCAGTACTTCTTTACATTTATACAATAAATAAAGTTCAAAAATTTTTATTGAGGTTCATCGTCCGGAGTAGACGCTAATATGGGATTTTTGGAAATTATTTCGGGCAGAGCCGGAAAGAGGAAAAGTCTTCCCCTTAACTTCTTGGACAAACCGCTAAAGCTATTAACTTAAAATTTGGTGTTTATGCTCAATATGCGGCGTACACATGCGCTTAGACAGGATTTTCGGAAATATTTTTGTGCAGGTGCAAAATGGGAAAGTCTTAGCGGCTTGTCTATACTGTTTTGGCTAGAAATATGTAATTTTAAATACCCCAGAATAATTGTTTAGAACATATTACCTTTGAATCTGTTCTAGGACAGCTTATTTTACCACATGGAACCAGTTCTAGAACAGGCTCCTGGGAGTCAAAATGTAAGGTTTCACCGATCCACAACCAGTTCTATAACTAGTTCTGGAACCGGTTCTTAAGCAACCTGTTCTAGTTCGGAGGTAAATACCCTATTGCAAATAGGACAAACTCCATATAAAAAGAATCGGTTGTAGAACAGAAATTTGACCCTGTTATAATACAGTATAAGTTCCCTATGGCGAATGAGTAGTCAAATGGCCTAAAAGTGACTGGTTAAAGAAGGACTTATCACAGGACTGGTATAATTTAATACTGAAGTGGGTTAAGCAGTGTCAATTGGTCCTAAAACTACCAATCCTGTGACTGGTAAAGGGAGGCCATACCACTTAACCAGAATGCTTATTAACAAGAAAAAGCCAGTTGGCCAGAATTTTACCCATTGGAAGCTGTTTAGTTTTCGTTTATTTCATAAGACATAGCCCTTTTGCGACAGTCTTGTGGTATGCCCATCTTTGGTTAGTCCTGTGGCATGCCACTATGTGTACGCCAAATGACCCCCTCCTATGACAAGCCAATGCTAAAGTTGCCAGTTGTTTACATAGGGTAGGGTTTAGCAGAGGACCGGTCTCTGGCACGAAGGGACCGATCCTGTGGCACACGCAGAACCGGTCCCATTTACCATAGGGTTGCTCTGCAACGTGTTATTTGGATTTTACTATTTTACTGTGACCTGTCTCCTGGGCTATAGGCTAATTCACAGGTCCTTTTTGAATTTTTTTCAGTAACATTTAAAATGAGGATCTCCCGCCTTGGCGGCCTGTTCGAACAAATCGCTTAAAAGTTGTAGCTAATACAACAGTTTGCCTTGTACTCCGAACTTTCGAGTTCAAATCTCGGAAAATACAAATACAAAATGTGTTTTTTTAATTAAAAAAGAAAATTTAAAGTGATTCTGATGCAATCAGTAGGACAGATTACGACTATTAAATCTGAAGGGCACAGTTAAATACCAGAAATATTAAAAAAGTTTTTTAATTTCAACAAAACTTTGGGGAACGTAATAATATTTATTTGGAATGTATTATTGGGTTAGGCAACTGAATATTAGCTTTTACTACTAAAAATATAATTTAATATTGCGGTAGTTGTCGTAACCGTCAGAATTTGATTGGCAACAAATTGGGTGGCTACAATTGACACTATTTTGTAGTTTATATAACACATACATTTTTGATTATTTTAATTTTGACGTTTTAATATATTCCAATGATTGAGATAAGTACATGCGATTTCTGTTTCGAAAAAATGTATCATATCAGAAAATATATAAAACATGAAAATCTCTGAAACAGTAGCAGCTGGGATTTTATTCCAAACGGATTTTTCAACTGTAGTCACCAACAAATACAACCCAGTTTTTAATTTTTGTCGACATTTCAATAATTGCAAATTATTTCAAAATTGAAAATGAGAAAAAAAAAAACTTTAATTTAAAAATATGACAGGTTCTGCAAAAACTTTAATTTGTTGAGTAGTGTTAGTATTCATTTTTTTGAAAAATTAAAAAAGTTGTTCCATTTTTCATTCATATCATGAAGCAAAATAATAATTGTTATTTTAAAATTGATGCGATATAATATAATTTCTTTAGCTGACAGTTGCTATTGCAAACCTCATATGCTATGTTATATAATTGTGTACAGTTACGCTGCAGGAGATGCATTGTTTGTGTTAATTCTGTAAGGACATAAGGCGTTACAGCATATGCTATTGGATTTCCGGTAATTGCTACACTTCCGGTATAGAAACGAATCGTATTGATTTACATGAATGAGAGATTGCGATGTACGATACCAAGTGTACACTACGGAAATGCACCATCGACAATGTCTAAATGGAAATACTGTGGCAATAATATATATATAATATTACCTCGACACTAAAAAATAAGAATCAGTTTATTATACCAAACTGTTGCACGCCTGTATTTTTTTCAGTTTGATTTTAATGGCACTGGATGAAAGAAAAGTGAATCAAAGAGCTGATAACGATGAAGAGGATTTTTGTTGTATTGCTTAAGTCTAGTAACAGTCTTAAGTCTAGTAACAGTCTTATTCCCGCACTTAGGGAACTTCTGCTTTAAAAATATGTGAGTTGTTTGGGTTGTAATACAGTTTCTTTATTTTTAATGTAAATGTCAGTCATTTGAAGAACAAATTAAATTTTCTACTAACATTGTAGTTCATTTAAAAAACCAACCCACTTGAAATGACTGTTTTATGATTTTACATTAATTTTTTACAGTTGTTTTTTGTTATTAAAAAAAATAAAAATAATAACTATTTGTTTATTTTTTTTTATTTTTGTGGTTCAATTTACTACAATTGTTAGTCATTTTTTGAACATTAAAAACCAAATGACAAGGTTAGTTGAATTTACTGTAATGTAGTCGTCCTGTCTTTAAGTGAAATTTTATTTGTTTTCAACTACATTTGCAGTGGTCTTTACCTACATAGTATTCTAAGTGCGATTAAAAAAAAATTATATTGAGCTTTATATATTTTTAAATTAATATGACCCCATAATTAATTATATAGTAAAATTCATTTGAAAAAATGGTCCGATTAAATTGTATTAAATTACATCTAATTTAAACATATAAGACTAACTTAGATAGTGATTTGTGATTCGATGCAGTTTTGTATGAATCGTATGGTTTCTTTCAATTTTAGAAACATTAAGATTAGGTTTTCTCATAAAACTCGCATATAAGTTGTAAACATGGGAAAACTGTAATAAAACCAATATATATTTATTTACGATTTCAGTTGAAATCACAGAAAACTTTAAATAAATTAAAGTTTTCTATTTGAAATGCAGGAAAATTTTCATTTGCAATCAAAGAAGTTTTAAACAAATTATAGATTTCCAAGTTTGTTATAATTTTTATTAAAAATAAAAATTATGTTTTTTCGACCTTTAATTGTGCAATGAAAATGAAAATTATTCAAGTTCGAGGCCATAATTTTTATTTTTAATAAAAATTATAACAAACTTGTGAAAAAAGGCAAAGTACCGCCTAGTTTACTTCCCCTGTTTTGTTTACAAACTTAACAAAACATAAAAAGGAGGAAAAAAACAAAAAACGTGTATTGAATATTTACCAAAGGTAGACATACACACAAACAAGTTTTCAATTTATTTTGATCAATGGTTATAATCTTTAACTTCAAAATCATATGTATATTAGTTCTCATGTAGTGAGTAAACTAGTTCATATGAATGCTTGATGTTTGACATGGGATTGTTACCGCTTTCAAAACGTGTTCTGATGATGGGAACCTAGAAAATTCCCGAAATAGATCTATCAACACATTCCTGAAAGGGTCAAATAATAAATTTGAAAACAAAAACTCTATAGATTATTTGTTAGGACAATATCCTAATGAAGAAATATAGAGTATATGGCCTCGAACTTGAATAATTTTCATTTTCATTATAGATTTCCTTCAGTTATTTAATCCATAGCTCGAATATTCATGTTGTAATTAAGATTTCCGCATTATTTACCATTTTACTTGAAATTTTCTCAATTAAAAGTAGTTAATCACAATTTATAGTTTTTGTAGTTCTAATGCAAAATGTAAAAAGTAATTTGTCCCTATCCGGATTTCATTCTTGTCTAAGGAAATCGTCAAGAGACATGTTATTCTAATTTCAAGAGATATTTGTTAGATTAAATCACAAACTCAAGAAGAATTTCTTAATAATTTATATGTTTTTTATAATATTTTATTAAACAAGATACGAACGTACACGCAGTTTCATCATAATTGATGAAATTGTTTCATAATTCGTTTGTCATCAATTATTCATCATATTTATGAAGTTTTTCATATATATGATGAAGAGTTTCATAAAAACTTATGATAAATGTTTAATAGATATTCATCATTTCATAAACAAGTTTCAGAAACTTTGCGATATTAAATTTTTCTGTTTTAGGGAAATATACACTCAAATAAAAAAGTTAGTAAAGTCAGCAAAAAACTTTGCTGAGTCAGTAAAATTTTAGTCAGGAGGGTGCTTGCAAAAAAATTGCTAATGTCAGCAAAATAAGTCGATTCAGCAGAAGTTTTGCTAACACTAAGTGGACTAGAAATTAGAAAACCCTTGCTAAAAATTAATAAAATTTTTGCTGAAAATTAGTAGACTGAAAAAAAACTCAAAAAATTTGTAGAAAAATTATACTTTAGTTAATTTTATTTGCTGAAAATCATAAAACATATTTTTGTGATTGTATTTAAAATAATTTACAATACGTTACAAAATATATAAATGTTTATACACCCAAACTGACGATATGAATTAATGTAATATTTAAAAACACTAGAAATAATTATATAAAACATAAACGAAATTATCTTTGAACTACTTACATCAATTATTGTCTAAATGATGCTATCTTTTAAGGGAACGCAAATGCCGCAGAGAATTATAAAAACGAAACAAAACACTAACAAAATATAACATAACATACAACCATATTTTGCAATAAGAAAAGGGAAACAGAAAATCTACCTAATATGTATGTCTTTGTCTTTCGCTTTAGTCTGTCTACTTATTGCATATTTGTTTGCAATTTGACCACACAAGATTATTAGTATATATAAACATTTATTTTTCAAAAAAAAAAAACATTTAGTCTTTATTAAATTTAAATATTTATTTTGTCTTTTATTAAATTAATTGTTTTAATCCACAATTTTGTTTTATGTATTAAAAACAGATACAAAAATCTTCCATGTTTAATTTTTAATATTATGTCTTACTAGAGCTGTACTTTTTAGTATAATTTTCCCTAATCAACACAATTTTTTTAGCAAAATAAATTAGTAAAACATTAGTAAAATATTAGTAAGACATTAGTTCAAAACAGTTAAGTGCTGAATAAGTATAACTAAAATTTTAGTTTAAAACATAATTTTAGCAAAAATTTTGCTGAAAAATAGTATACCTGATTTACAAGATGTTTTACTAGCTTTTCTACATACTTATTTTTTTGAGTGTAGTGAAATAAACAATTTAATTTTTTTTTTTGATCTGAAGTAGAGAAAATATCTTTTGCAATTGATTTTTTTAAAAACTCAAAATCTAAGAGAAATTATTTAAAATTCTGAAACATCAATTGAATATTCTCAAGTAAAAAACGTTATATAGAAATTATATAATTTTACAAAGACAAATATGATAATATAAAGTCAAGTGTGGTACACTGAAAAAAAAAGTTAGTAAATCCATTTTCAATCTCACTTTACTATTTTTAAATTTCAATTTGTTTTTTGATTATTATTGGTAACTTCAAATACTTCTCATTTTGTTAGAAAAATGAGTTATATATATTTTCACGTTTAAGCATGATGATGTTACCACTCTTTCTAAATTGTTCTGATGATGGGGAACTAGAACTCCCCGAAATAGATCTATCAACAAATTCTTGAAGGTGTGGTCAAAGAATAATTGAAAAACTAAAAAATTCTATAATTTATTTACTAGGACAATATTCTGGTAAATAAATGTAGAATACGACCTCGAACTTGAATAACTTCATTTTCATTGCACAATAAAGGTCGAATAAATCATAATTTTTATTAACAATAAAAATTATATCAATCATTTGTAAAAAGACATAGTATGGTCTTAGTTTATTAGTTCCCCTTTAAATAAAATGGGAAACATGAACGAAAAATGTGTATTGTAATCTACCAAAGGTAGGTACTACACAAAAACATAAAGTATTTCAATTTGTTTTTTGATTATTATTGGTAACTTCAAATACTTCTCATTTTGTTAGAAAAATGAGTTATATATATTTTCACGTTTAAGCATGATGATGTTACCACTCTTTCTAAATTGTTCTGATGATGGGGAACTAGAAACTCCCCGAAATAGATCTATCAACAAATTCTTGAAGGTGTGGTCAAAGAATAAATTGAAAAACTAAAAAATTCTATAATTTATTACTAGGACAATATTCTGGTAAATAAATGTAGAATACGACCTCGAACTTGAATAACTTCATTTTCATATCATTTATAGTTCGGTTTCTTTTCGACACTCAAAAATAATTTTTAATTCTGGAACATCACGAAAATCAATGAAACTTTTCTTTTTAAAATAAACGAAAATTTTCTAAAAATAAGTGAAAAGCTACATAATTTTATGAAACTAGTTTTTTGATGAAACTGCTTCATTGAGTTAATGAAACTTTTAATAAATAAAATGATATGTTTCACAAAATTTTATGAAAACTAGCATTAGTTTGATGAAACGTTTTCAGTTGTCAGATATGCCGACTGCTCGCCAAACAAAGTGATTTTCAGACCCCTTTGGCGATTTAATTTTTAATATGGCGACGGGCGATTTTTCAAGTGGCTGCCGATTTTTTTTTGCCGATTTTACACACAAGAAATAGTTGCCAAAATCATGGAATTATATCTACAGAACATGATTTTTCGCACAAACTATTTAAAAACTTAATAAGAAATTTATATAATATTATGCTTTCTAAATTTTAAAATAATTCATATTTTCTGAATTTCAATTGATATTTTCTGAATTTCAATTGATATTTCTGAATATTATTTAACGTGTTAGTTTTCGTTTGTTTCATACGACATGGCCCATCTTTGGTTAGTACTGTGGCATTCCACGATGTGGTTTAAAGCAGGACAAATGACCCCCTAATATGACAAACCAACGTTAAAGTTGCCAGTTGTTTACATAGGGTAGGGTCTAGCAGAGGACCGGTCTCTGGCACGAAGGGACTGATCCTGTGACACACGCAGAACCGGTCCCATTCCCCATAGGGTAGTCCAATTTCAATATAGTGTCTACGCAATTTTATTAATCTTCATTAAAAATTAAAATTAACTTCATAAAAACCGACCACCATCATCAAAACTAAAAATCAAAAGTTATAAAGATACATACATATTAAAAACATTGAAAAAACATTATTTTTATTTCGAGTTAAAATTACATCAAACTTGCTACATATAATTACACTGTACAACACAAAAAAAAACAAGGTCCGACCTATAAAGACACGTGTATCGGCGTTTTGAAAGCTTACATCTGGGTTTCATTTTTGGGTGAGGTAAAGTTTCCCCATCGGCATAGAAAATCGATTAAAGCTTACGTTTAAAGTATATGGTGTGTTCATGAAATGTATGTAAAATGTTACGGAGAATGTTAACCCTCTAACTCCTCAAACAAAAAAAACACAATTAAAACAGGGATTTAAGGGGTTAAAATGTTCCGCAAAAATATTAGCCGAGAAATTTTACATTTCTTTTTAGCTCTAGGCAATTCCACTGCATTACACTGTACAACACAAAAAAAAAATTACATGGTCAGACCTATAAATTTTGATAGATTGCCAGCTGTTCTTTAGCTGATTAGATCCGTTACATTACAACAAAAACAAAAAATGCGTAGGTAGTGATTACGCAGGAATTGAAGTTATCACAAGACCAATATTAAAGTTTGATATGCAATGGGGGGTAAGAGAATTGTTTTAGTTGGTACCAATGCTTGATGAACGATATTGTGTTCTCCTAATGTTCCCTAAACACTCAACTTCCATTGTTTTTTGGAATACTGGTCGCAATTCCATCATAGAAACATAGAAAGAAAACTGCGATTATGTTGGTAATAAAGCATTTTTTTGTCGGTTTTGTGATATTTAATTAGGTTTAGAGCTACTTACTTGCAGGATATCCTATTAAATACTTTCAAATTCACAAAATTAAAAACGATATATAATGTCTTTTATGATGTCTTTTTGGTATCAGCACATACTCATAAAAATTATAAAATTTCGTCTAATAGACTTTATCAAATTATTCCGCCGTGAAGGTTCACTCAAGATACCTATCGACACAGAGAGAATTTTAGTAGACAAAAAATAATGGAATTAGTAGACAATAAACTAATGAAACTTTTCTTTTTAAAATAAACGAAAATTTTCTAAAAATAAGTGAAAAGCTACATAATTTTTATGAAACTAGTTTTTTGATGAATCTGCTTCATTGAGTTAATGAAACTTTTAATAAATAAAATGATATGTTTCACAAAATTTTATGAAAACTAGCATTAGTTTGATGAAACGTTTTCAGTTGTCAGATATGCCGACTGCTCGCCAAACAAAGTGATTTTCAGACCCCTTTGGCGATTTAATTTTTAAAATGGCGACAGGCGATTTTTCGAGTGGCTGCCGATGTTTTTTTTTTGCCGATTTTACACACAAAAAAAGTTGCCAAAATTCTAGAATTATATCAACAGAACATGATTTTTCATTAGGCGATTGCATTTTTAAAAGGGTAACGGTCGATTTTCAAGTGGCTGACGATTTTTTTTGCCGATTTTACACACAAGAAATAGTTGCCAAAATCATGGAATTATATCTACAGAATATGATTTTTCGCACAAATTATTTAAAAACTTATGGCCTGTTTTTGTATGATGTGTCCACTCAAAAAATTCGCCTAAACGAGGATAAAAATTACTTTGGGGGTATCACGAATGTCACTTTGTAATGAGGGAAAACGTAAGAGTTGTCATTTTCGTTCTCTTTTTTCGGTTTCTATATTGCGATTTGAAACGTCAAAAACAGACTTTCACAAAAAAGCATTCGTCATATAAACGTTCGTCCGAAAAAAAAAATTTCATTTAACTAAAAAGTTTAATAAAAACCTAATTATGAGCAGCTAAAATAGCAAAAAAGGTAAATATGCATTTGGTACACCAAAACACGTTGTTTTGATTTGTTTTGTTTGAAAATTTTAGCTTAAAGAATCCCATGTCAATTGACCCGAACATTTTTATTTGTGAATTTGTTTTGTTTTTTGTTTATTACACAAATTTAATTTTTAGAACACTTTAATTATTTTAAAATGAATACAATATTTTTCCAAAGAAATAACAGCTGTTTTTGTTTATATTTCATTTACAATGTTGGGTTGCCATCTATCAACAAAAAATGTGTTATTTGTATATGAAAAAAGCTAACAAAAAACCGAAAAACAATATCATGGAAATCTCTACTGTTTGACTTAACAAAAAGTTTTACGTACGTACTCAAACGTAAGTCAGACGAACGAATTATAAAAACTCATTTCCTTACGTATTCGTTTGGGTGCCAAACATTCGTCTGAAATTATATACGTATTGTAAAAACAAGCCGTTAATATATTTTACTAGAATATAAATTTACATTGCTAAATTTTTAAATATTATTTCGAAATATCTTACAAAGTTTATATTTTACCAGCTTTAATTGGATATGCATTTCCTTACTTTGTCTTATGAAATTTATTGGGTGTTTAATTTTTAATGTTATAAAATTATTAATTAAATTTATGTTATTTTGTTGCATCTCATCTTATTCATAAATTTCAAAGGTAATAGTGGACTAGAACAAATAGAAGATGTACATAAAATTAAAATATCCATTAAGTGCTTTTAAGAACACAAAAATGCTAAAACCTCTAACAAAATATACTAAGATTACTAAAAATTACTATCTTAATTTATATTATTTTTATTTTCTTAACTTTTTTGAGTGTTATACTTCGACTAAGAGCAAAAAAAAGATTTTTTTTGTAGGCGACTTTTTTATGTAAAAATGAAAACATTTTATTTTGGCAATTTTAATTAATCTGTTTGACGAAAATCGGCAAAATAAATCGGACAACCCTGGTTAGAAGAGGTGGCGAAAATGTTTGAAATTACTCATATTTAAAAAAAAAAAAACAATTAAATATTAATCGAACTTTACAATTTTGAAAAACAAATAAGTTTCTTAATTCTCAATTCGACAAATAAACAAAAAATATATTTCAATGGCATTAATATAATAGAGCCATCTAGATTTGATATTCCATAATTCATTAAGAGCTTCTCGACCTATCCTTAAACTCATAATTTGAATTCAGAATAATGTTTTTAAGATGTTTAGAACTCTTGAGTAGTGATTTATCTGGTTTGGGAAAACAAAGCACAATGACGAAAAAAATAAAACTGTTTTTGTTTCAATTCCAAAAAATCTTTTGGGACATTATTTTGCATATGCCGCTTTAAGAGTTGCAAAAATCCAAGAAAGTGGAAAGCTAAAACGCAATAATGAATATGTTCCACATATTTACAAATGTTTAACATACCTTGATGTCTTGAGGTAGAACTATATTCTAACTAAATATATGAAAATATAGAAAGTTCGAAAAACAATTTTTGCATTCTTAATACAAAAGTTAAAACATATTTGAATACATTGATTGTTATAAAGTTAATATTACATTAATTTTTTAAATTTTATCATGGAAGACATTACGACATATATACTTACACATACACACTTATCTAAAAAAAAATCCCAAGAGATATGGACAAAACGACGAACGCTTTGATTTGAATTTATGTTTAAAACTGTTTGGCTCTTTTTCATTATAAATTTGAATATATTTGCTTATTCTAGTCATAATTCAAACAAGGGAATAAAACAGAGAATTCTATTTGGAATTCATCTGTACATACACTCACACATACGTATACAGTAGGTTGTCCCAAAAAAAATAAAAATTTGGATTTTCTCGGAAGATCTTTCCTAATTTGGATACTCATAAGGTAAAGTATTTTTGAGAATTTTATCAGATTTTTCGGAAGTGGTTTAGAGGTCGCGCAAACCGATTTTGTACCAAAAATCGAGCTTTTTTTGATTTTATTGAATTATTCTTGAAAATTGCTAAAAAAAATCGGTAATTTTTCGGCTTCTGAGTAAATATTCTTAAAGAAAATTTTCCGATCTTTAATTTTATGTGCATAAGTAATAAGTTTCGTCAGGGATTTTGCACATTTTAATACATTATATAACAGTTTTTGGAAATTTTCAACAAATATGAAAAATAATGCTTTATAACTTTTAAAATTTGTATGAAGACTAAAAAACTAATGATGCAGTTTAAAAGATTATGAAGTTTTAAATAAATTAGCAGAAAAAACAATATAATTTTCTTTTATACCGTTCTCGAGTTATACCCTTTAAAGCTTTACACCCATTGTATGAAATTTTTAGTACTATAAGATTTGGGCATCCGATTTGTTGTAAACTTTAGATTATGAGATTTGAAAATTTACTTATTGTATGTCAAAATTTTGTTTTAAGTGTTATCAATTTGTGGACAGCAAAAAAAAGTAGCCAAAAAGCCGTTATCACTAGGTGGCACTGATATGGCTCGAACTAAAATTCATGATTTATTGGATTTGGTGAACTACAACCCTATTTTTGGCAGATAGTCTATAGGTTTAGAGATAACAAGTCACAATACAATTAAAATTTTTGTAAACTAATAAGTGGAAGACGCTTGCTAGAGATTGAGATAAATTTTATGGCTTGAGATAAAAGCTTTTATGCTAGAGCCCTCTTCCGGTAATTAGCAGCTGGAGAATATGCAACCAAGGGAAGATTATAAAGAAATGCTGTAACTGAGCCTTATTTTTTTGGGTGATTGAACTGAGCCCCATCCAACTATAAAATCTCCTGGAGCCATTAACCGAGCTCGCTGGATGATGAAAATTATATACTCTCTAAAAATATGTATTTTTCGAAACCAGCTACAACCTTTCATTCAAAATTCAAAAATTGATGCCTTGCTGGAGTTTACCTCATTTATTTTAAGAGTATATATTAAAAATTGGTACCTATGCCAGTGTCCCCGATACGCTCCTCTCAATGACCTTAGACTTTTGAAATAATTTTATGATTACAAACGCTTTAATGAAAAAGTTGCATGCGAGACTCTGAAAGCCTTTCTGGGTCATCAGTGGTACCTTTCCGAGAAGTTGGCTGCCTTATCGTTTTTTGATGAACGTATAGATACCAAAACTTTGCGTTTAATGCTTAGAAACCTATATGAACCAAGTAATAACAACGAATTAGTGAAAGGAAATTTAACAGAAGACATGATTGAAAATAAACAAATTCAGTGTTTTATTACAAAAGCCAGCCTAACTTTTTTTGAAGCCTGCAACATTTACTGATTTTTTACAAACGGATCCGGAAAAATGGGAAAACAACAAATCATTTCAGGAAGCAAAACACAAAGTTCAACAATTCCAAGTTGTAAATGATGTCGCAGAACGTGGTGTGGCCTTGGCTAATAGTTATATCAATATCACAACTTCTGAAACAGACTTTCAGAGTTTACTGCAGGGGGTAGAGCATCATCGCAAGAACACTAATAAATGATTTATAACAAATCTATTTTTCTTTGTTTTTAATATAATTGTAATGTATGAGTGGTAAGTAACTATTATTTTATTTGTAAAAACATTTTCTAAATCCAATTATTTAAAGCTTAAACCAATGCAAACCTAGTTCACACCTTATAGTATTATATATTTCATACAATGTGTACAAAGCTTTAAAAGGGTATAACTCGAGAACGGTTAGAGAAAATTAATTTTTTTTCTGCTAATTAATTTAAAACTTAATAATCTATTAAACTGCATCATTAGTTTTTTTAGTCTTTATACGAATTTTAAAAGTTATAAAGCATTATTTTCCATATTTGTTGAAAATTTACGAAAAAACCGTTATTAAATTGTCAAAATGTGCAAAATCATTGCCGAAACATATTATTTATGCACATCAAATTAAAGATCGGAAAATTTTCTTTAAGAATATTGACTCAGAAGCTGAAGAAATACCGATTTTTTACCAATTTTCAAGCAAAATTCAAAAAAAGCCCAAAAAGCTCGATTTTTGGTAAAAAATCGATTTGCGCGACCTCTAAACCACCTCCGAAAAATCTGAAAAAATTCTCAAAAATTCTTAGCCTTATGAGTATTCAAATTAAGAATGATCCCCAAAATTTTTTTTTGAATGGGACACCCTAGTATACAGTAGAGTGTCCTTTGAAAATAGATTTGTCATTACACCCCCCAGCTTTATTGTAAAGGCTTCCAAATGGATGAAATCGATTTTTTTTGTGGATAACGTACAACATTTTGGCTGAAAATTAATCATTTTTGAACATAACGTGTATTTATATTAAAAATCACCAAGATTTAAAATGTTGAAAAATTAAGTTTGTGTGTCATTTGTTCCATTTAATATCTTAAAATTATTCAGATATCTAATTCTGACTTAATCGAATATCATTAACACACTTTAGTCTGGAATCAAAAATGAGGCACAAATTTAATATAATAATAAAAAAACGTTTTTCTTAATTAAACTGACCTTGCACATAACAAACAAGTTTTCAATTTATATTTGATCAATGGTGATAGTCTTTAACTTCGAGCACATATATTAGTTCTCGTTTAGTAAGAAAACTAGTTTATATGAAAGGTTGATGTTTTGCATGGGATTGTCACTTCTTTCAAAACGTGTTCTGATGATGCGAACCTAGAAAATTCCCGAAATAGATGTATATAGATGTGTTGATAACATTCCTGAAAGTAGTCAATTAATGAATTTGTTAGGACAATATCCTAATAAAGAAATATAGAGTATTTCGTCGAACTTGAATAATTTTCATTTTCATTACACAATTAAAGGTCCAAAAAACATAATTTTTATTTTTAATAAAAATCATATCAAACTTAAATATATTTTAAAATTCCGTCGATTGCTAACATAATTGTTGTTATTGGAGAAAAAAAATTAATAGCAACAATAATAATTCCTGTTTGTGTGTGGAGCGACTCCTGTCCAGGTCATCTTATGAAAATTGATTATTTTGTCAAAAATTAAGTAAAATTCGAATGTTTTCATCACTAGTGCTGGGGACAAAATATTTATGACCAGGCCACTGAGGTTCAAAAATTGTTTTAAATAAAAGTAAAGTCAAATTTAGTATAATCAATTAATTTCAAACTTTGATGAAAACATTCAAATTTTGTTAATTTTTTTCCAAAATATCGATTTGATGTGGTTGGTTTATACATATATGCTCAAACCTACGCTAAGGATATTACGTAGGTAAAGACGGTCGGCAATTGTAGTCAAAAACAAATGAAATTTCACTTGAAGAACGGACGACCAAAATTTCATTAAATTAATTTAACATTTAATTAGCAATTGTAGTAAAAATGAACCACATATGTCAGTAAAAAATAAACAAACATTTACTTTTTTTATTTTTGCAAATTACAAAAAACGACTGTAAGAAATTAATGTAAAATCATAAAACAGTAATTTGATGTGGTTTGTTTTTTTAAATGAACTACAAGGTTAGAAAAACCTTGAATTTGTTCTACAAATGACTGACATTTACATTTAAAATAAAGAAACTATATTACAATCCAAACAACTATATATTTTTAAAGCAGAAGTTCCCTGAGTGTAGAGTTTCTTGCGGGTGGTGGATTAAAATGAGGCTGAAGATGAATTATTCGCTTAGGTCGAAATTGCGGCCTAAGCGCAAATGAAAAAAATAATTAATTTTCATGAAACGTCCTGGAAATTAGTAGATCTACACACAAACACGAATTATCACGAATTATCATTTTCGAATTAACTATTTTTTTGAATTACAACAACATTAGAGTTTAGTTGTAACTAGGGCTAGAAAGCAAATGAATTTATTTGAGTGTTTTATGTACATAAGATATGTATTAATCGTAGAATATGCATTTAAACTTTAAAAATATGCATATATTATTGTTTTTTTTTCAACGTTCAAATCATGGCTAACACAAGCAAAGTTCGTTTTATTAGTAATAGTTTATATGGAGAGTTGTTGCAATTACCGAATTCATTATAACCGAACTCCACTGTATTATGTTATCAAAATAGGGACATTTTCGGTCAAAATTCGGCACGGAATAACGTTTTCCAAAACAAAAACAAACGATTTCTACCATTTGGAACCACTTGCAATAAAACTGGTGTGTCTAAAGTACGAAAATCGACTTATCGTTATTTTAAGGGACATCCTAATAAACAGTTATTTAAAATTCCAATATTTTGACGCTATAACACCGGATGGATATTCTTCACAACAAATGTATACATAATTGTGTCAATCATTTGTACATATATTATTCCTTATGGTTTAATAAATGTATTTGTGTGTATGGATTCTATTAAAGGAACAGTATAAAGTTAAATTATTACAAAGTGAAATACAATTTTTTTTAATTATTATTTTATTAAAATTTAAAAACAATATAAACATGGAAGTTAAAAATGTATTTACTATATATAATCTTTAGTTGATTTATCTTAAACTTCATTTTCTGCAATTTAAAACTGCAAACATTTATGTCAAATGTTTTTTTAAGATGTCAAAATTTGACAAGTAAAGGTCAAAAATTCTCCATATGCGATTTTCCTAATAATGCCATTACAATTATACTTTTTACAATCTAGAGTCGGCCACGGTTTTTATAATTTTATAATGACTTCATCCAATATTGTATCAGCCTGATGGGCATTGTCGGTCAAGCTTTTCCTTTAAAAAAATTTGAAATTATAGTTTATATTTTGTTGATGATTAGTATGGAACGTGTTTAATTATTATGTTCCTTTTTTCGTTGTCTATTTTCAAACCAAACAATCACACACAATTCACAAAAGGGCCATTAAAATGTGTTGTGATTTTATATCATTTGCTTTTGTATATAAAAGTGGCGTTGCGTTATATTAAAATTTTCTAGTCACGTTTATAAAATTTAATTTTAATTTAAATTTGAATACTTACCCAGTAGCAAAAAATACTAGTACAGAACAAGTTTTGTACTAGTACGAGGTCTACCGCCTCCACATACAAACAACTGTAGAATTTAAAATGGAGATGTCATAGTGTTGCCAACAAGCTGTGAACTCCCGCTTTGAAACTAGTTGAGAACTAGTTTGAAAATTACAATTTAAGGAAGAAAAATATGGAGCAAAACTGTTACTAATATGACACTCGCGGAACTAGTTCTGAACTAACTATTTGGCACCAGAACTGTAACAGTTGGTTTAGAACAAACTATATAAATAAAAAACATGTTTTCAATTTGGTTAATCGGTTAATCGATTATTTTCATGGCATATAAAACTATGGTTGGCAATCAATGAGATTTGGCTCCTATGTGGGACTATTGCAGAAGGTACAGCGAATATGCTGTTTGGGCATTAGTGGCGCAATGAGAACCGCATCTACTAGGGCTGTCGAGACTATTCTAGCAATTCGCCCAATTGAGGTACAGGTGAAGTACGAGGCCGCATTGACTATGATGCGGCTGAAGGCTACCGGGGAATAGGACAGTAATGGTCATATTACCAGTCACCGTACTATCTTGGACCAGTTGCCACGGTATTGCGTGCCAGAATGGGACTGCGAAAGAATTTCAGAGAGGTCGGCCACGACGCTCTGTGACACGTTAATCCCCGACAGGGAACCATGGTTAAATGGGACCTTCTTGGGGAACCAACCGGGGATCTACTTTTACACGGATGGTTCGAAACTGGTTAGGAAAACTGGTCATCTGTGACGCTGACTTCAATGTACGCAAATGCTTAGGTCTTCCTGACCATAATACCTTACTGCAGGCGGAGGTCACCGCGATTACGGAATGCATTAAGCAGGTGAATATCATGGGCTTGACCGGTGATATTGTGATTTTCACGGATAGCCAAGCGGCTTTCCGGGCTCTATCTACGAACTCTGTGGGATCAATGACGATACTCAGGTGTAAAGGGGAAATTATCGATTTCTCTGCACGAAGACGCATTGAGATTATATGGGTGCCGGGACACTGTGGTATAGCGGGGAACGAAATGGCTAATGAATTGGCTAGGGGAGGATCTTCCCTGGAGTTAGTCACTTTGGGGAACGCTAAACCTTTTCGAGCTCTCAAGGCGGAGCTGGTGGACTGGGCTGACACCATGCATAGGACCATCTGAGAGAATGTGGGTGTTGGCAGGACCACGGGTATTCTCTATGGGAACCCGGGCAGGGACAACACGAGGGAAATTCTGAATCTCAGTAGACAGGAAATGAGTCTTTTGATGGAAATCCTCAAAGGACACTCGAGATTAAGGGCCCATCTCCACCGTATTGGTAGAGCGGACTCGTTAGTGTGTAGGCCCTGTGGGTAGGAGGAGGACACCTTTTAACACTATTTCTGTGAATGCCCTGCATTTTCCGGGATCCGGGTCGAAATACTATCCAGTAAACCAATATCCACATTGGGGGATCTTAGGGTCATACGATGGAAGAGGTTGAGGAATTTCGTCAGTGCGTCGGAGTTCCTGGGGTAGGAAATAGACATGAGACCGATTTTGAGAGCGCACAACAAGCCGACATTCTGGCTTAAGAGTAAGTCCTCAGGGACTTGAGTCGGATTAGGGAAGTATTTTCCTCCTCCGGATCCTCTTTTCGACCTAACCTAACCGCTTACTCGATTAATCGCCTATATTTCGGATCAATGTATTTAAAACTCAAATAATTATTCGTGCCGAATAATCGGTTAAAACAGGCCGATTAACAGGTTAAATTTTTTATATGGATTTCTTCATTTTGTTTTCCCCAAAACTTCATAGTTTGCTTAATTTTGGTTAGAAATTGCAAGAAAAGGAGGAACACTATCTAAAATATCACTAAATTCTTTTAAAATTGAGTGAAAGCGATCATTGGGCCTTTAGATAACATTTTTTAAGCAACTAAAAACAAGAAGATAGGAATGACAATTTTTAAAATGTTCTGTTTTGAAAATTAAAATTTTTGAAAATTATATGCTTCTTTTTATTTTATCTTGCAAGAATATTTTTAACAATCGGTTCCTAATCATATCATGGAACTCGAACCCGTACTCCAAATAGTTTGACAGTTGTTTTTCTATGAAATAATACAAAACAACGATTACACAGTTATTTAAAAAAAGTAGGTACTGTATTTCCGTAGCAGTTGTTTGATTTTTTTTTTTGCAGTAAAGAGTTAATTTTCGTAAGTAATTTAAAAATAAGAAAATTAAGAAAACTATATTTGTAGTTAGATTGTCAATATTTAAAATTTATGTAACGTTGTTTTAACTGTAGTTTTCAGTCTATTCTACGTACAATCTTTTTTAAGAAGGCAAAATCATTTGCATTTTTATAAATATACAACAAACAAAAATGTCACATTTAAAGCACAACAATTTTTATAAAATATACTTGTAAGGTAAAATATGGCAAATATGTATGTTTAAAAATAAAAAATGCATAAGCGGAAAAACGCATTTGCTTTTTCTGGCTATAACTAAATAAAATTAGTTTCAGAAGTGGTTCTTGTACTACCTATTTTGAAGCAATTGAATCGATTGCTTTTGGAAAAAATTCAAACAAAAATCATATTTGTGCCCATGATTTTTCAACAACTTCTCTTAAATTTATATATTTTGTAAACGGTTACAGTCTATTGCATAAGCATTTTTAAAATGCCAATAAAATTATGTTTTTAAATGCTAAAAACTATAATTTCCTAATAAGTCATTAACTAGATATTCAAACAGCAAAATACGGATTGTAAGTGCGCTAACATTTTGAGCAGTGCTTTATGTATTCATAGCTCAGTTGGTAGAGTTCTCCCCGAACAACCAGAAAACCTAGGTTTGAATCCCATCGTGACCACAATAGTTATTTAATTAAAACTATAATGTAATAAATATTTTTTTATTTAGTAATAAAAATAAAGCAAATTAAATATATTAGCTAGGTAGCTACATGTATTTCGATCTGGCTAAAGATCTCATCAGAACCCAAAGTTTTAGTGCACAGCCTCCAGAATAGGCAGAGCTTTAACAAAAAACCTATTAATCATCAATTTTGCTCCATTCTTGTTTTCTTAACAATTACACACGTAACCAGGCGCGGATGCATGGTAAGAAGTTGGGGTTGAAAAGAAGTGTGGGGGGGGGGGGGGGGGGGGGGGGAAATATGTCTTTAAACAAATAAATATTTTACTGAAAAAATTCATAATTAAATTTTTAGACTTTTTGAATACAAAAATTTAAAAATTCTGATGTTCGTTAGCTTTTTCCGTAGACAATTGTCAGTTTCTTTTAAAACAATGTTAATTCTAATTGAAAAATATATATTAGTTTTCAAATCATTAAAGCTATTAACATCTTTGGGCAAAAAAGACTACCCCGATGTGTTTCCGTAGATCTCACAATAAGTAAAATTCGAAAAAATTTTAGGGGAACGTTTATTACATCTAGGTGTTAAAAGGTGGGCTTCACAATGTGTTATTTAAAAAAAAATAGGCTTTGATGCTGTGGCGTATCAAAATTACTCTATGGAAATTTTATAAATTTGTTTATTCCACGTATGATATTATTAAATTTTAATACTATTTTAACAACCGACATTTATTTACAAATTTCGAATTTTTATTGTAACAATGAATATTTTATGTTTATGGACTATAATATTCTATAAATAGATTCACATGCGTTCAGCAAAATTTATTTTATTAATAAAAAAATTATATGCCTCGAACTGGGCTCGAACCGTCGATATTCCGTTTGTCAGGCAAGTACTTTACTTCTAGTCTAAACCCAATTTAAATATGTTTTTTTAAATTTCAACCTTAAATATTTTCTACTTTCAAATTTAAATATTTGTCTAAAAATATATTAGTATGTACAACAGAAATTCCGTTGCTAATCTCAATGTTTTATTAGAGTTACAGAAACTATAAAAAAAATGTATATTATTTATATCAGGCAACTACTTTACCTATAGAGTAAACCCATTTTGTATTTGTAGTTTCCAATTTCAAACTTGAAGGTTTTTTGTTTAAAATTTAAATATGTATGTCTAAAATTAAATTTAAATGTACAACAGAAATTCGCTTGCTGATCTCAATATTTTTTTAGAGTTACCAAAACTATAAAAAAATTAATATATTATTTGAAAATTTTTTATTAAAAAAAAATTCTTTTGCCGCGAACTGGAGTCGAACCGGTGACCTTCTGCTTGTCAGGCAATTACTTTACCTCTAGGCCACACACAATTTAAATTTGTATTTTTAGATTTCTACCTTGACAATTTTTTTTTTCTTTCAAGTTTAAATATGAATGTCTAAACACAGATTTGTATGTACAACATAAATTGGGTTGCTAATCTTAATATTTAATCAGAGTTACCAAAACTATTATAAAACTTTATATTATTTTTAAATTGTTAACAAAAAGTAATATTTTAGAAAGAGTGATTGATGTTTACTGCAAATATTTTATTCAAGGGATGAAATCTCCAAAAAGTTTTTGGTTGTTAGTATTAAAGGCAATGTAGAAGACAATATTCTTTTCAATATTGATTAGGAAACCCAATATTTTGAATGATGTGACTGTGTTTTGGTTAATTTTATATATTTCCTTTTCACAATATACTTACAATTAAAATTATGGAATAATGATGTGAGCAAGTTCAAGATCATTTGTTTTTTGTTAAACAAAAAAAAGGCGCAATGTGTATTTATTAATTAAAAAAGTTAGTAAAAAATATTTTATTTTGAATTTGAATTAGTTCAATTCTTACAATTTTGTTTTTTACTTCTCATCGGGAAAATAAAACAATACGGGTAAAGCGTTGATCTTTTTCCTTAAAAATTTGGGTAAATCTTCTACCCCTTCTAAATTGGTCCTCTGAAGAATTTTGGAAATGAAACATGTAAGGACCTGCCAGTAGATAAAGTCTGCTTTAAATTAGCGGATGATGGTGTTTTTTAATTAATAAATAAATATTGCACGGTTTTTTGTTTCACAAAAAACAAATGATCTTGAACTTGAATAATCTTGCTCACATCATAATTTATGATAAAAGATCGAAAAATAAACTTTTGGTTTTAATTTTTTAAAATTTAAAAGTGAAACATTATTGAATAATGATTAAATTTGGTGATCACAATGGAATTCCAAACAATTTATTCTCTGAGTGTGTGATATATAGTGAATTACACAAAAAAAAAAGTTAAAAATGGGATTGCAGAAAAGCAATGAAAAACAAAATGTTTGCTATATATAACTGAAATTTATTTGAATGTTAAAATAAACAGAAATACTGCCGATTTCAGACGGCTAGATTTATATTTGCATAAATAAATCTAAAAAAACTTTGAAAACTTTAAATGTTTTGTGGTTTTTTGTATACTAATCTTTAGTAAATTTTTTTTTTCTGATTTTAGCAGACTAATTTGTTACTTTTAAGTACTTAAAATTTAGCTCAATTATAACAAACATTTTATAGATTCAGCAGATATTTTATGATTTTCTTATCTTAATAATATTTAGCAAAAAATTCTGCTAGTTTTAGCAATTATTCCTGCAACGATATTTTAGCTATTTCAGCAAACTTTTAGTAGTTTAGCTAAAATGTTTTTTTATTAATTAATAATCATATAATTACAAATTATATACTATTACCCTAACCGAGCACTAGCTACTATGGCCTTCGGCGCGTTGTAGCGAAAACAGACCAGTGCCTCTGGTGGGAATCGAACCCACGACCCCCGCACTCATAAGAAAGCACGCTACCAACTAGCATACCGCGGCGCTCAAGTTCTTTTCTATAATTGTAGAGAAACCAAATCATAGGTTGATCTCATATTTTCTAGTGCCATCTCCGATTATTGGGAAATAAAAACTGCTTTAATTGTCATGTTTGGTACAATTTTGTTCGTTGTTCTATTGTCTATAGCTTTTTATAGACTTGTCCAGTTGTAAAATAAAGTATCAAAAAAGGGTTTGGTAACAATTCGTCAAAATCCTGGAAAATATTTTTTTTTATTTCTATTTTTTTTAGAACACAATTACCAAATTTAATTTTTGGTGGTCCATTGATTTGTCAATAATTTGTTACAGTTTTTTTTTAGCATTTCTATAAATATAAAGTTCGAAAATATCTTGAAATAGAGCTACCGTGTAAGAAAAAAAAAATGTGCTTACCCAACAACAGTTCTGTTCTATCCGACATTAGTACGTACTCTAATACATAGTCAGCTATATGGCTATTGAGACTGACGACCGTATGTTATGTGTTGTATTGTTCATATTGTATGATTTTCAAGGGTTGTTACTTCAGTGGTTTCCCGTTGCTTCCCGAAGGGTTTATAGTTTTCTTTCTGTATTTTCAGCTGACGCAGCGGTGGGGTGATTGGTAGTGACTAGTATTTTAACGGGTGTTATAATGCCATCGTCAGGTGTCCAACTGCATAAAGTGTCGGAGGTCGTGAGTGTTCTTAGTTGGTTACAAGAACAAGGATTGGTTCTGGACTTAACCAAGAAAAAAATATAACATAAAAAAATAAAATAACTTTGGTACTAAAATATTAAAAATTGCCTTTGGATATCAAAATCTTTACCAGGTAGATTTTTAATAAATACATTTTTTTTTTAATATTGGAAATTTACAATGGAAGTTTGCATTTGTTTTCACCAAAAAAAAATGTACTTTGAGATAGCAGAATAACAATAATTGATATAGAACGAGAACAAATTATTTTTTTGCTTTGAAATTTTTATTACAGATGAGTATTGCATAGGGGAGCTATTTGCCATCGGAAACTTATTTAGACAAAATTTAAGTTGGCTTATTTTGCATTTCTCGATATGCAAAAGTTGTATGTCAAAAAAGTTTTTTTCAAAAATTTTGTACGGAGACATGTCAAAATTTTGAGAATACTAAAAATTTTTTATTGATGTACTCAAAAACTTAAATATTTTGTTATGCATATTGTATATGTTTTAACCGCGCATAGTGGTTATTTAATGGCAAACAAAAAATCCAAGAATGCATAAAGTACTATTAGATATCAGAAAAACAAATGTTTGCTTATTTTACGATAAGTATTTGTCCCTGGCATATAATGTTAATTATCATTGGAAAGCCTATTAAGAACTACACACTACGAAGTGAAAATAAGTACACCTTTAGATATTAATAAATTATTTTTTTGATAAAAATCAATTTTTTTGATATTTTTGTGTGGGTGTATGTCTCAAAGTTACGAAATAAAAAGTGAAGTGTATACAGGTTTGAAGGACGTACTCTAAAAATATGAAGTTCGTTATGCCTACTGCATATGTGTTGATCACATAGCTCTTCTAAATGCACCAAAAATGGTACTTCGGGAAAACAATGATCAAATCCGAAATAGCCCGAATACTAGAAAAAGAAAAAATACGTGTTCAGTTAAAATTAATACGGATTATCAAACACTGAGGAGTATAAGTGTATCACAAACCAACAACTATCACTTTAACAACCTATAATTTCTATAAATTTTACTCAAATACAATCAAATTTTTCATATTATGTTCGTACAAGTGTCTTCTCTCTTTCAAAAAGGTTTTATTAAGATCTGATCACAACAACAAATACACGAAGGCATAATGAAAATAAATCAAAATGATACAGTTTTGCACTCACTATTTATTTTTATATTTTTAAAACAATAATATATATTTAATAACTGGTCCAGTAACCCTTTGCCTTCTTAACCTCCTGGATGGTAGACTTTGTGTGTACCTCTGCACAAATTCTGGAGGAATCGCCTCCCACACTTCCTTCGTCCGCTTCCACAACTCGTTCACGACTTTTAGAGGACTGGCATATTTTGCAAGCTGGGATTTGACGTTACTCCACAAATTCTCTATCGGATTCATATCCGGAGATTGTGGAGGACACGTCATTAAACTAAATTTTTGCTTTTTGAGCCAGTCTTTCACTACATGTGCGGTATGCTTGGGGTCATTGTCTTGCTGAAAAATTACTTTTTCAGCAGCAAGACCCATTTTTTTCCACTACATCAGGAAGATTTTGTTGCAGGATGGACAAATATTGTCTTGCTGCTGAAAAAGTAATTTTTCAGCAAGACAATGACCCCAAACACATGTAGTGAAAGACTGGCTCAAAAAGCAAAACTTTTTTGTGGAGTAACGTCAAATCGCAGCTTGCAAAATATGCCAGTCCTCTAAAAGTCGTGAACGAGTTGTGGAAGCGGACGAAGGAAGTGTGGGAGGCGATTCCTCCAGAATTTGTGTAGAGGTACACACAAAGTCTACCTAATAGCATCCAGGAGGTTAAGAAGGCAAAGAGTTACTGGACCAGTTATTAAATATATATTATTGTTTTAAAAATATAAAAATAAATAGTGAGTGCAAAACTGTATCATTTTGATTTATTTGCATTATGCCTTCGTGTATTTGTTGTTGTGATCAGATCTTAATAAAACCTTTTTGAAAGAACATAATATGAAAAATTTGATTGTATTTGAGTAAAATTTATAGAAATTATAGGTTGTTAAAGTGATAGTTGTTGGTTTGTGATTGTAGTGGATAAGAAGATGTTTACAGTTTCATAGTTTGTAGCAGACTCTGCCTAATGTTTATTAGTATAATCCTTATAAACACATTAGAAACTAGAATAAACTACATTATAAGAGATTAAACTAACTAAGAGCTAATAAGAATAATGGGTGATGAGAGTTTCCTTACATGATACACTTATGCTCCTCAGTGTATGTGTAATTTGGTAGTGATACCAGTATACATCCTGATGTAAAGTACCCTAAAATAAGTATATTTTTTGCAACAACAACATTAAATCAAAATTTTACAAAAACAACTTATCGGCGAATGCATCTCTAAAATCTATTTCCATCGATACCACCAAGTACCAAAAAAATGTAAACAGCGATAAAATGGGTAAGTTTTGAACCCACGAGATGGCACACAAAAACCCGTATATCCTAAATTTTTTAATCTCTCATTTTTGTGATTTTTGAACATACTTTTTATTACTTGAACCTTCGAGATGTCACACAAAAAAAAACCGTAATTCCTAAATTTTTATTCTCTACAACATATCCAAGTTTCTTTCAAATCGCCGTGAAAGCGTTTTGGGATTCCCTTGTTATTAGTATTTCCTTTAACTTACAAAATAAATAATGAAAAATATAATATAAATAAAAACAAAAGTTTTAAAAATTATTCCAAATAGTGAATTTTTATCGTTGATCTATAAATTTATGTGTGAGATTTTATTTGTTCGGTTTTAGATCATGACAAATTTTTCTCTAAATTAACAGAAAAATTATAATTTTTATATGACTATTAGAAAAAAACACAGAAAAAGTTATTAGACACTAGCATGAATGGAATGCATTTTCTGACCCACTACGGTCTTCATCAACATTCTTCGTGCCATTTAGTGTTAATCGTAAATATCATCTATTTAACTCACATGTTAAAGAAATTGGGTAACTTTAAATCCCACATTACTCTGTGTGTTGAGTTAGAATGAAATTTACCACGAACGATTTCTATTTATAGTGTGTTTGTTTTTTCTCTAGTCATTATCATAGTTGCCAGTTTAACTTTCAGTTAAAACTTTAAGTGGCAGTTCTTTTCTCTAATGTCATCATATACTATCCTTCTACATTAGCAAAGCATATCAACAAACATTAAAGATTTTTCATTAACACATATGTCGAGCATATACATTAAACGATTTTTACACTGTACCTGGTGAGTGGTTTAATAGTGAATTTTTATCGTTGATCTATAAATTTATGTGTGAGATTTTATTTGTTCGGTTTTAGATCATGACAAATTTTTCTCTAAATTAACAGAAAAAATTATAATTTTTATATGACTATTAGAAAAAAACACAGAAAAAGTTATTAGACACTAGCATGAATGGAATGCATTTTCTGACCCACTACGGTCTTCATCAACATTCTTCGTGCCATTTAGTGTTAATCGTAAATATCATCTATTTAACTCACATGTTAAAGAAATTGGGTAACTTTAAATCCCACATTACTCTGTGTGTTGAGTTAGAATGAAATTTACCACGAACGATTTCTATTTATAGTGTGTTTGTTTTTTCTCTAGTCATTATCATAGTTGCCAGTTTAACTTTCAGTTAAAACTTTAAGTGGCAGTTCTTTTCTCTAATGTCATCATATACTATCCTTCTACATTAGCAAAGCATATCAACAAACATTAAAGATTTTTCATTAACACATATGTCGAGCATATACATTAAACGATTTTTACACTGTACCTGGTGAGTGGTTTAATAGTGAATTTTTATCGTTGATCTATAAATTTATGTGTGAGATTTTATTTGTTCGGTTTTAGATCATGACAAATTTTTCTCTAAATTAACAGAAAAATTATAATTTTTATATGATAATTTACTTTGACTATTAGAAAAAAAACACAGAAAAAGTTATTAGACACTAGCATGAATGGAATGCATTTTCTGACCCACTACGGTCTTCATCAACATTCTTCGTGCCATTTAGTGTTAATCGTAAATATCATCTATTTAACTCACATGTTAAAGAAATTGGGTAACTTTAAATCCCACATTACTCTGTGTGTTGAGTTAGAATGAAATTTACCACGAACGATTTCTATTTATAGTGTGTTTGTTTTTTCTCTAGTCATTATCATAGTTGCCAGTTTAACTTTCAGTTAAAACTTTAAGTGGCAGTTCTTTTCTCTAATGTCATCATATACTATCCTTCTACATTAGCAAAGCATATCAACAAACATTAAATATTTTTCATTAACACATATGTCGAGCATATACATTAAACGATTTTTACACTCTACCTGGTGAGTGGTTTAATAGTGAATTTTTATCGTTGATCTATAAATTTATGTGTGAGATTTTATTTGTTCGGTTTTAGATCATGACAAATTTTTCTCTAAATTAACAGAAAAATTATAATTTTTATATGATAATTTACTTTGACTATTAGAAAAAAAACACAGAAAAAGTTATTAGACACTAGCATGAATGGAATGCATTTTCTGACCCACTACGGTCTTCATCAACATTCTTCGTGCCATTTAGTGTTAATCGTAAATATCATCTATTTAACTCACATGTTAAAGAAATTGGGTAACTTTAAATCCCACATTACTCTGTGTGTTGAGTTAGAATGAAATTTACCACGAACGATTTCTATTTATAGTGTGTTTGTTTTTTCTCTAGTCATTATCATAGTTGCCAGTTTAACTTTCAGTTAAAACTTTAAGTGGCAGTTCTTTTCTCTAATGTCATCATATACTATCCTTCTACATTAGCAAAGCATATCAACAAACATTAAAGATTTTTCATTAACACATATGTCGAGCATATACATTAAACGATTTTTACACTCTACCTGGTGAGTGGTTTAATAGTGAATTTTTATCGTTGATCTATAAATTTATGTGTGAGAATTTATTTGTTCGGTTTTAGATCATGACAAATTTTTCTCTAAATTAACAGAAAAATTATAATTTTTATATGATAATTTACTTTGACTTTTAGAAAAAAAACACAGAAAAAGTTATTAGACACTAGCATGAATGGAATGCATTTTCTGACCCACTACGGTCTTCATCAACATTCTTCGTGCCATTTAGTGTTAATCGTAAATATCATCTATTTAACTCACATGTTAAAGAAATTGGGTAACTTTAAATCCCACATTACTCTGTGTGTTGAATTAGAATGAAATTTACCACGAACGATTTCTATTATAATGTTTGTTGATATGCTTTGCTAATGTAGAAGGATAGTATATGATGACATTAGAGAAAAGAACTGCCATTTAAAGTTTTAACTGAAAGTTAAACTGGCAACTATGATAATGACTAGAGAAAAAACAAACACACTATAAATAGAAATCGTTCGTGGTAAATTTCATTCTAACTCAACACACAGAGTAATGTGGGATTTAAAGTTACCCAATTTCTTTAACATGTGAGTTAAATAGATGATATTTACGATTAACACTAAATGGCACGAAGAATGTTGATGAAGGCCGTAGTGGGTCAGAAAATGCATTCCATTCATGCTAGTGTCTAATAACTTTTTCTGTGTTTTTTTTCTAATAGTCAAAGTAAATTATCATATAAAAATTATAATTTTTCTGTTAATTTAGAGAAAAATTTGTCATGATCTAAAACCGAACAAATAAAATCTCACACATTATTCCAAAGCTCAAATTTTTTTTAGAAATTTATTTTCTTTATAATTATAATATATGATTTATTTTAGTAACCCCTAAAAATAATAAAGCAAATAACTTTTCTAAATTGTTTTATGAATTATAATCTTAAAATATTCATAAGAAATTTGTATTGAAACGAAATACATACATACATACATGCACACATACATACATACCTACTTGTGGGTTGTCCGAAATAAATAAATTAATTTAATCATAAAATATGTTTATTAATGAAACCCCAAAAACAAATTAATGAAAAGTTCAATGCATATTAAATGAAGCAAATACAAATATTTATTAAGAGCAAATACCTCATAAGTCTCACATAATATAAATAAAAAAAAATATATCATTAATTCCACGGATCATGGAACAATAAAAAACTTGCGATTTTATTCACATTTATAATTTTTCAAAAACTTAATAAAATGCTAAAAGTTGTGAACTTTGAAGAAAAAGATAGTTTGTTAAGTGGATGGCCTATTTCAAAAATTCAAAAGTTATCTGAAAGTTGCAGCTGTCTACTTTAAGGACCTGTAATCAAAAAATGAACGCTTCTCTCTTGAAATTCATTTTTGCTGCTGTAATGGAATTTTTAAGTGCATTTAGCACTTCACTTGTTTTTGGGATACGCGTGTTTGTGTAGTATAAATAATAAAAAGTTTTTTATTTTTAATCGTTAAAATTAGTTAACTTGAGTTTTCTGACCACATCAAAATCTTATTAAGTGCTATGAAATATGTATTTTGAAAAACTTTAAGGATTTAACAAATTGAAGGGGGAAAACAGGCTGCATTTAAAAATTGCATTTTCATTAAAAGTAATTGTATTTGAATTTATATGACTAAATGCTTTTTGATTTTATTAAATATTAAAGACGACAATAAGCCCTTTCAATTGCTTTTAAAATTATTTAAATGCGATAGTAACTGTCAGAGATATAGCTGTTCAAAATGTCTAACGTCTTAACCCTCTAACGGGTTAGGCTGTCTCAGGGCAGTCTTCATAAAATTTACCACAAATGCGTCAAATTAGCGTCTTATACTTAGAAATTAATATATTCCGATAGAAAACTAAATTTGCTAAATATACTGTGAAGAAATTTTTCGTGTGCCGTCCACGGTTTTAGAAGCGAGAAAGCTTCAAAATCAAAATTTCGTAAAATTTTAAAAATTAATTATTTAAGTTGACAAAAAACTCTTTATAATAAAATATAAGTCAGATTGAAGCTTTATCTTTAATAATAATCCTTACTTTAGTCCAAGGACTCACAGGATTTCATCAGGATTCCTCTAAAGGACATCGTCTTAACTTATAAACTAAAATACGAATTTTCATAAATAAGATATTAAGTATTAATAGCAAAGCGTTGAAGTCTGAACAATATAAATTGAGGTTTTGATACTTTTTCGCCAAATTTCGCTTTTTCCAAAAAGCGAAAATTTCCATATCTTCTTAAATAGGAGCAGAAAAAAAATAGTTTTTCGAGCGAGGTTATATCTTGGTAAGAGAAATATTTTTTGTCCAAAACTTCTCTTTTATATGCTTTAGTTTCCAAAATGCACTCTAAAATATTTTGGCTCATATCGCCTAAATTAGGCAACGACAAACAATTTTGTTGAAGAACTTATTATTTGTTTTTCGAGTTGAGCACATGGAATGAACTTCGTTGCAAAACATCGTTTGCCAGTTAGAGGGTTAATGTGTTTCAAATCTTGTAATAAAAAAATAAAAATATAAAAATTTTTGCTTTTTCTATGGACAAAATTTTTAAAGTTTTTAAAAAAATCATACAAAATAGTTAACTTTCTTCTCCCCAAAAAATCGATACTTTATTTTATATTGCAAAAATGTAAACTTTTTTAAAATCGAAGGTGGAAAAAATTGCAAAAAGCATTAAAAAAATGCATTTGGAATGCAAATGCATTTTTACAAAGAAGCGTTTATTTTTGAAGTATTCGATCTACTTAACAAACTATGCCTCTTCAAAGTTCACAACTTTTTTAATTTTTTTAAGTTTTTGAAAAATTAATTAAATAAATAAAACTATTTCAAATTTCAGAAATCTAAAAGCGGGATTGTTTTTAAAGATCCATAGTGTCTTTCTGTTTAAAATTTAAAGAAAATCCGAACACCCTTGGTCAAATTTGTGTGTATTTCTCATGGAGTTAATGATATATTAACAAAACCAAAACCAAACCAATATAACAACAAACAATCAATTTAAAAAGTCCTTGTGGTCAAAATTTTAAACTTATGTTGTTTTATAAAAAAAAAATTAAGATTTGCACAAGAAAGGTTAACCAAAATTGAAACAACAAAACAACAAATAGCACAGAACCACAAAATAAAAAATGTATTTTGGTTGTTGTTGCGTATCTTACTTAATAATTTAGTTACAACGAAAAGTTTATTAAAAATAAATAAAGGGTCCGCCATCTAACGTTTTTTTTTTTTGAACTAGTGCTTATTTCGTGAATGGTAACACTTGGCTCATGTCTGATTTGACAGATAATTAGTTTTATCCTTCCGCTGAACGAATATGGTTGTGTATACGCTTGAACAACGCTGGAAAATATTGCGACATTACTTTGAAAATCATGGTACTGTTGCAGAATGTGGCTGTTACAGTCAATGGCGATCGTTATCGGGCCATGTTGAACGAATTTTAGTTCACAAAAATTGAAGAGGAGGATATTGGCAACATTTGGTTTCAACAGGACGGTGCTACGTGCCACACAGCCAAAGCTATACTCGATGTTTTGCGCAATGTTTTTGAAGATGTCGTTTGGCCACCTCGGAGCTGCGATTTGACACCGTTGGACTATTATTTGTGGGGTGCCGTCAAAGATAAGTGTTACGCCAACAAGCCAGAGACAATTGACGCTTCAAAGGGACAATATTCGTGAAGCCATTGGTGAAATACAGCAGCACACAATCGATAATGTGCTTAAAAATTGGACCGATCGGCTACTGCATGGCCAGCGAGGCAGCCATTTGAATGAAATTATTTTCCATTATTAACCGGAAGGATTGTACTTTCAAATAAAAAAAGAAATTTGAGAAAATATTCAGTAGTTTTTTTTTTATAGCATTTTCAAAAAAAAAGTTATTTGGCGGACCCTTTATTATGTTTTTTTCGACCTTTAATTGTGCAATGAAAATAATTTCTTTATTAGGATATTTTCCTAACAAATAATCTATAGAGTTCCCGAAATAGGTCTAGCAACATATTCCTGACAGTGGCTAATTAATAAATTTAAAAACAAAAATTCTGTAGATTATTTGTTAGGACAATATCCTAATAAAAAATATAGAGTATGGCCTCGAACTTGAATAATTTTCATTTTCATTTTCGAATATTTTTCATGTTTTAATGCGCGAAATTTCAAAATCCGTTGCGATTAGCAATCCTACACATTTTTTGACAAAACTTGATAGAGAGATATGGCGCCCTCTAGTGGTGGTATAATTAATTGAGGTTGAAACTTTGATGCTTTGTATGAACCTAAAGGGTTAATATTTTTTTAATCTATTTTTAATATATTAACAAGTCAAATTTCTATAAAAATTTAAAAAAAATAACTCATATTTGATATTAAAAATTACAAAAACGGCATACTTCCATTTTTACAACAACTTGATTCGATTAATAATTTTTTATTAAAAAGTTTACGTTGAACGAACAATTTTTCCATTTGAAAATATTTGTTGAAAAGTGCTTCTAAAAAATCAAGTTTTGCCTTCTCTAATCACTATATTTTATACACTTTGTAGCCAAGATACTTTATAATGCTTTTGGTTGTGCCGTTATATTACATTCCTACACTCAAACAAAAAAGTTAGTAAAGTCAGCAAAAAATGTTGCTGAGTCAGCAAAAGTTTAGTCAGAAGGGTGCTTGCAAAAAAAATTGGTAATGTCAGCAACACTTTTGCTCAAAATCAGCGAGCTGATTTTAGCAACAAAATTAGTAGATACAGCAAAAGTTTTGCTAACACTTAGTAGATTAGAAATTAAAAAAACCTTGCTAAAAACTAATAAAATTTTTGCTGAATATTAGTAGACTGAAAAAAAAAAATTAAAAAAATTTGTAGAAAAATTACACTTTAGATAATGTATTTGCTGAAAATCATTAAATTTATTTTTGTGATTCTGTTTAAAATAATTTACAATACGTTACAAAATATCAAAATGTTCATACTCCCAAATTGACGATATGAATTAATGTAATATCTAAAAACAATAGAAATAATTATATATAACATAAACGAAATTATCTTTGAACTACTTACATCAATTATTGTCTAAATGATGCTATCTTTTAAAGGAACGCAAATGCCGTAGAGAATTATAGAAACGAAACGAAAAAATATCAAAATATAACAAATACAACCCTTTTTGCAATAAGAAAAAGGAAACAGAAAAATCTACCTAAGATATATGTCTTTGTCTTTCGCTTTAGTCTGTTTACTTATTGCATATTTGTTTGCGATTTGATCACACAATATTATTAATATAAATAAAAATTTAGTTTACAAATACACATTTAATCTTTATTAAATTTAAATATTTTATTTTGTCTTTTATTTAATTAATAGATTAATAGATTAAGTTATTTTTATCCACAATATGTTTTATGTATGAAAAACAGATACAAAAATCTTCCATGGTTGATTTTTTTATATTATGTCTTACTAGAGCTGTACTTTTTAGTGCCGCGACAAATAATTCATTCTGCATATATCTTTCAGTATGGTTGTCGTTCACACTACTGATGTGCTAATCAACACAATTTTTTTAGTCAAATAAATTAGTAAAACATTAGTAAAATCTTAGTAAGACATTAGTTCAAAACAGTTAAGTGCTGAATAAGTATAACTAAAATTTTAGTTTAAAACATAATTGTAGCAAAAAAAATTTGCTGAAAAATAGTATACCTGATTTACAAGATGTTTTACTAACTTTTCTACTTATTTTTTGAGTGTATCAGAATTACAGGCGTTTAAAAATTGAAGTGTCTTTAAAGACACGAGTGTAAAAAATGATTAAATTTTAAATAGAATTTTCTGAAAATAATATAAAATGTTTATGAAACATTTCATAAACATTTATGAAACCTTCATTAAAACTGATAAAATTGATTCATCCTATTTATGATATATTTAATAACATTTATGAAGCATTTCATAAAAAGTTATGAACTTCTTCATCGTGTTTATTAAACATTTCTTAAATATGAAGAACTCTGACATCATTTTGCCCTTTTATGAAACAGCTTCATCATATTTATCAAATGTTACATTGGCCGAAAATCAATGACGTTTTTCATCATATTTATACATATTTATATTTAATTATGATTTAGCCTTTGCCATGAATACGGCAAAGTCTCATAAAATTTTATGAAAAGTATTATTTTATTTAATAAAAGTTTCATTTACCGAATGCTCAATCATATAAAAACTAATTTCATTTTGTGAAGAAAAGTTTCTTAGTTTACTGACAATTTTCATCACAATTCGTTCACTAAAATTCTCTCTGTGTACATAAAAAGCACTTAAAATTTGTATTTTTTCCTCCAAGAGGAATGGAAACAAGTAGGAATATTTAAAGAAAAAATTTCAACTTTTTTTTTGCTAAACATTTATCGAACATGAAACTTTTTTTAAGTTTTTATGAATTTCTGTGCGAAAAAAATTATCAAAAATTAATATTCTTGAAGAAAAAAATTATATTTAAATATAATTTTCAATTAGCAAAGTCAACGGTATCAGGATTTGATCTTATTAAAAAAAAAAAATATTTGGAACCAAATCATTTTTACAGATAAAAGTATTCAAAATTAAAAGGCGTTGAAAAATATCATGAAGATGAAATTGTTGTTCTATAACTTTTTAGTTAGTTTGTAATACTCATAGAAATAAACCTGTAAAAACAGTAGAAAAAGCTACTAAAAATTAGTTAATAATGATGATGTTTGCTCAAATTACCAGATATTGTTGCTAATAATGGTAAAATAAGAGCAGATAAAATAAAAACCTTTAAATTTACAAAATTTTAGTTATATTCGAGTTGAATTTTAGGTAACAGAAAATAGCAATTTAATCTACTAAACAAAAAAACAGCAAAAAAACTTGTTATATCAACAAAATTTTTGCTTTATTAAACGCAAATTTAGTTGAATGCAAATAACAGAAAGTTTTGCTAAAATCAAGAGAAATTGTTGCTTAAAAAATGAAAACCTCCGATTTTAGAAAGCCAGATTTTAATTCACCCAAAAAAACATTGAAAATTTTTATTTTTTTGTGATTTGTTTTGTCTACTAATATTAAGCAAATTTTTTGCTGATTTTAGCAGATTTAGTTGTTAATTTCAATTACCTAAAATTTAGCCCAAATATAATAAAATTTTTGTAGATTCAACAGTTTTATGTTTTCTTTTGATATCTTACTAATATTTAACCACTTAGTTTTAACAAATTTTTAGTAGTTTTAGCAAAAATGTTAATTTTTATTATGTAGCAAAAAATTAGCGTTAAGTTTTTTTTTGACAAAAATAATTTTTTTTTAGCTAAATGTATCAGAAATAATTTGATTTTTAGAAAAGTTATCGCTTTTTCTATAAAACAATCTCAAATGGTTTAAAATATTATTTGCCCAGCAAGAAATACCAACTTGTTACAGTTAAGTTTTTTCTTAAGTTCCAAATGCAAATTTTGAACGTTCCATTCTTTGTATCATCATAAAACCCTCAAAGTTACAATGTCTTGGTGATAAAAATGCTTAAGAGTTATTGGTTTTTTTCCTGTTGAAATTTTTGCTAGACGAAAACCCGGACTAAAATAATTTTAAACGAATAAGAATTTCGACAACTTTTTAATCAATAAAAAATTTTAAAACGCCATAAACATTTTTCTATATTAAATTTAAAAAAATATAGTCTTAAAAAATATGACTTTAGTACTTAAGCACATTTTTCAAAATTTTGCAAATCATTTCGGGGGAGGAATGGTACATTTAGAAAACATACTCGGTAGTGGCAACTGAATTTGTTGCCAATCCAATGCCACGACAATAGAACTAAGATTTCCTCAATAGAAATTCGATAATAACTACAGAAAAAAATCGATAACTAGAATCTAACCATTCGATTAACTACATATACGCTTGCTACGACCGAGTCTTTGTTAGTAGTGTTTTTGTAAAACCATATAACTGCGTTTAACAAGAAATACACTCAGGGAACTTTGCTTTAAAAATATGTAGTTGTTTGGGTTGTAATACAGATTCTTTATTTTTAATGTAAATGTCAGTCATTTGTAGAAAAAATTAAATTTTTACTAACCTTGTAGTTCATTTAAAAAAACAAACTACATCAAATGAATGTATATTTTACTCGCATATGTGGTTCATTTTTACTACAATTGTGATTCATTTTTTGAGCATTAAAAAACAAATGACAATATTAGTTGAATTTACTGAAATGTAAGTCCTCCTTTCTTTAAGTGATTTTTTTTTTTTTGTTTTTAACTACATTTCCAGTGGTCTTAACCTACATAGTATTCTAAGTGTAGAAGTATTTAATAGTTGCTTAAAATATGCTCACTAGTCCTTGTTTAGTAAATGTTGTTAGACACAATGCGATTTTATTCTGAAGCGACTTATAGATATTTTGAGATGTTTCCATGGTTACGTACAGACAAATTCAACTTTTGTAGATGCCAATATAAAACATAGTTATACTTTACTTTAGTATATTAAAAACTTATCTTTGATACTATATAAAAATTGTATTGCTAATTCATAAAATACGGAAAAAAATTATGAAAAAGCAGTCACGTATGACACTGGCCGAGTAAACCAACGTTACACTGATAATAATCCACGCATAAAAATACCAATAAATGTCAAAATAACAAAAACTTTCGCCAAATAAACCAACATTTTATTGGGGATTTTTTGAATTTTATTCATCGTCTTCTTAGACAGTGTACAATTAATACTATAATTAATATGCACATATTTTTCAATTGTTTGAGATAGGCGTGGTAGAGAAGATTAAGCATACTTTTATAAAAATAATAACTACATTGTAAATTTTTTATTGAATTAGACTGCGCAGTTTCTGGTAACACAACCTTCATCAGTAATCCTTTTTGACAATACTGTAATTATTTGTTATGGTTTTTTTTTTATTGTTTGATTGCATCTATATGAAATGTTTATTTATTAAATGCAATCCTGACCGTGGCTTGAACCTGCTTTCTTTGCCACATGCACTTCGCACTACATTTGTTCATTTTACGAAAGTTTTTGTTGTTTTGACATTATTTTCGTATTTTTAGCATGGATTATTATGAGTGTATGAATTGTTATCATTTCACTCAAATTTCAGCAAAAATATTACACTTAAGTGATAATTGTCTTAGAGATCAAGCTTACTGCAGAGGAAAAAAAAGGTTTTCACTAGATTACGTTCCTAAAATTAAAATCGCGCTCACTCAACTCGCGTCACGTGTCCGACATAATTTTGATTGAGTATACAAAAATAACAAATAAGCCTTAGAAGAATATATTTTTGTCTTGCAATAAGCTATATTTTCTGCGTTACACTACGTTCTCCTTCATTTCAATGAAATGCGGGTTTAAAATTCCTACGGTAATACGACCATAATTTCGATAAAATTTTTTTGGCAAAAATTGCGTAAAGAAAACTAAATGCCCTTCAAGTCACTGTTGACCTTCCGAATTTATAGCTTAATACATATTCACCAAAAACTATAAAATAAAATATGCTGTACAGTCAATTAAACTCTCATTCCTTAACTTCAATAACTTGTTAAACGTGTTTGGGGATAATAATAAAAGGGTTTGTTAGTACATCGAGTTTTGACTTAAAATTACTGGAAAAATCCATGTGGAAAAGCTAAAGCCACATGTACTCTATGTGTACCTATTTATAAAATATAAATATATAAAAAAAGACAGAGGAGGAAAACAAGAAAAACTTGTATAAACTATAATACAAAAATATATTTAACAAAAAAAAATCGAATTTGTTTTTCAATAGTTGAGTTGAGTTGAGCACAAATACATAAATGAAGCATATAACCAGCATAAGAACATACAGACTGCAAATGTTACTATAGCAATATTAGAATACACACTGCTACTCAAATGACTCTAGAGTATTGTTCAAATCAAAATAGAAAAAAATAAATAAAATAATAAAATAGAATAGAATAGAAAGAAGCATCAATTGCTTAAGAGGGAATATTTTAAAAAATTATTTTTAACTTTTTTAGAATTTCTGTTAGTACCCAGTAAAAAGATGCATTACTTTAACTAAAACTGTAACAACATTTTGTAAAATTAATTATATTAAACGATTTATGTTTGTGTACATTGAAAGAGATATAAAATATTTAAATATTTTCTTACAAGGGATATATCTCGATGCGGACCCTCGTGTTGGTTCCAAGAAAAGTATATGCAAATTCTGTATCAAATAAGACGTATTTGGAAGATATATCCAGTGGAGTCAAAGAAATGATGAAAAGTTATCAAACAAAAAAGTTTAAAACAAACTTCTAACCCCATTTTTATTCACGAAAAATTCGATTGGGCTTATAGGTTCGGTTCCCAACTATATTTGAAATATCTTTATCATTATTTAATGTTTATAAATAAATGTAAATCTGCAAAACAAATAATAAATTGTTTGCGGTTGAACTTCTGATCGTGAAAATTGCTCATTGCTATAGTATAAATGTGGTAAAATTATACACACAGAAAAAGATTTGTTTGGAATTCGGTTGAAACCAATAAAATTTATTTCATAGGACTTTATTTTATTTGGGACTACCAATAATCGATTAATAACGCAAAAATACTGTACTGGAAATTAAAAAGAGTGAAAAGAAACTAAAAAACAATCCATTTATCCAGTTATTGGATAAATGGATCGTAGTTATATGAAATGCAACACTGCTCCCATCAAGTACCACCTGTTCAAAGACTACTGTCAAATTTAGAGCAAGTTCCGTCATTTACTTTGCGTTTAACAGCTGTTCAAAACATACAACCTCGTGGACTTTTTTTAAAAATGGAAAAAAGTGAATTTCGAGTGCTCATTAAACATTATTTTTTGCGAAAAAAAACCGTCAATCAAATCAAGGAAAAGCTTGATAAATACTATGGGGAATCTGCACCATCGATTTCAATGGTAAAAAATTGGTTTAATGAGTTTCGTTGTGGTCGCACAAGTACAAATGACGCTGAACGTTCTGGACGGCCAATTGAGGTCAATACACCAGGAAATGTCGAAAAAATCCTCGATATGGTGTTGTGCGATCGAGGAGTAAAAGTGTGTGAGATTGTTAATGCCATAGGCATTTCATATGGCAGTCTGGTTTCGATTTTAAATAATCAGCTGGGCTTAAGAAAGCTGTCTGCAAGATGGTTGCAGCGTTTGCTCTCCATTGACCAAAAACGTAATCGTGTGACAACTTCAAAGGATTGTTTGGCGTTGTTTAACCGCAATTCGAATGAGTTTTTGCGGCGTTTTGTAACTCTGGATGAAACATGGATCCACATTACAACACTCCGGAGACCAAGCAGCTCGTATTTCCAATCAACTTTTCAAATAAAATTCGGTAAGTAATTGTGTACGGTAGAAGCAACCATGTATTTAGTGATAACACAACAAAATTGGTACCATCTATAACTTTTTAGGTTCAGTAGTACCAACCGAATTGTGGATTAGATAGAAGCAACTAAAGTTTGGTTGCGGTAAACGAATTTGAGACAATGTGTGTTTTCCTAGCAAAATATTTAAATTCAATTTCAGCACTCAATATATATAAGTGTTTGTGGTGTAGTGGGTAAAGAGTTTGCCTTGTACTCCGAACTTCCAAGTTCAAATATTGGAAAAGACAAACACATTTTATTTTTTTTTTTTTTTTTGATTGAAATAAAATATTCAAATACTTAAACAGCAAATGAGAAAATTAAAAGTGATTGTATTGCAATCAGGAGGACAGAAGACTATTAATTTGAAAGAAACTGTTCAATGCCAGAAAAATTAAAAAAGTTATTTAATTTCAACAAAATTTTGTGAAACGTAATAATATTTATTTGGAATGTAATATTGGGTTAGGCAACTGAACATTAGCTTTCACGACTAAAAATGTAATTTAGTATTGTAATCGGTGGCCACAACTGAGACTGTTTTATGGGAGTAGGCATAATTTATATCGGTGAATATGTAAATACTTCTTCTTTTTCAAAATTTATAAAAAAAAATGTTTTGCCGAAAAACAAGCAAAATATAAAAAAGTGTTCTTCTCTAATTACCTTTCAAAATTTTGAAGTTAAATAAATTTATTTCTAATAAAGATATTGAAATAATTTTAACAATTTCTATAGCTCACACAATAAAGATAAGTTTCAAAAATATTTTTTAAAGATAAAAAAAAAAAATAGTATCATAAAAATATTACTTTTTCACCAAATCTGCTCTCTAGATCTGAAATATGCGTAGCATCAGTCTTTTTTGAGAAGTTTGTCAAAACATATTGACATATAATTTCAAATTAAAAGAAAATTCGAAATCAACGGGCAAAATGGTGGGCACACTTGAAAAATCAAATTTTCATTTCAATATTTACCATTTTCCACCAATGCTGGGTGTAGAGTGCATGCCCAGAAATAAATAAAACTACATTCACAGCCTTTCTTAGAGTCCATTTTTTTTAGAAGCGGTTAAAAAAATAATATTTATTATTAACAAACTTCTGAGAAAAACGTAAATGAATTAAGGTACATTTTCTGAGAAAATTTCCGATTTTTAAGAGTTTTTTCTTAAAATATTGACTTTTAGCATTTTTTCACCACTAAACTATTTAAGATAATTTAAAAATCGTTTCTGAAGTTTGTTTCTGCATGTGTTAGTAATCTTTCAAATTTAATTTTTTTTTTGATTTGGTTTGGTTTGGTAACAAAAAAAAAAATATTGACCAAAAACAAACAAAAAAAAGTCTAGGCAAAAAATTAACATTTTAATTTTTTTAGTGATATAAGATATCTTACCACCATACGAATGTTTTTTGTTTATCTTGTATATGAGTTTAGCCGCGATCCTTCTGAGTAATATCCAACAAATTTTATTGATATCGGAACGGTAGTTTAGACGTAATTAATTTTGTTTCTTAGATTGGCATTTGTTCCCCACATTGAAAGGTAAACTCGATCGCTCTGTTTTCATGTATAAATTTTAACAATACTCTAAATTTTAGATCAATTTCTAAAACTTTAGATCAATTTTCTAAGTTAACCTAAAATTGCGTAATTGCAACTGTAACTATTTGCAAATAAAAAATAATATTGTTGTACGAGTAAAAACAATATCTTTTAAATACAAACAGAAAAAAAGTAAGTAAACCCATTTCTAAAGATTTTTTTTTAAAATCGGTTCACATTTGATAAATAAGCAAGCACTTGAAAATATTCTATAGGCGATGTGGTCAACTTTAGTGTCATAGTAATCACTCTTTGTAAGCACAGGGTGTCTCAAATGACAATATTCTAAAAGCCTAGGTCCTCCTCTATAATAATTTGTATGTGTATTGGGCCAGTAGTATAGAAGTTCTATACTTATTACCACTTTTTTGATAAAACACCTCTGTGCGTCGTTATTATAAAAGAGTATTGAATGCCAAACCTGTTTTCTTAATAAAATCAACGCGTATGAGCGATATTTAATGAAAGTAAATATAAAGTATACGCTTAGGTGGTTAACTTTCTTAAGAAATCAATATAAAGATATTTAAACAATTTAATCATTATAATTATATAAACGAAAAAAAAAAATTATTATTGACCTATGGTACACTCCAAAAATTTGCATGTAAATTTACGCTATTTATAATTTCATACTATAATTAGAGTAAAATACATTTTAAAATCTACGGTATTCGCTGATACCTCATTTTAGAGCCACTGCACATTGGGATAAATCACAAAATTCGGCCATTTGTTAACTTGTGGTCCGATTGCAATGAAATTTGGAACATGCATAAAAGACATAAAATGGAGTTTAAGTTTTGATTTTGAACCTTCCAGACCCTTTAGGGGCGGCAAAATGGCTGCCCAAAGTTGGGTACTTTTTTCATAAAAAATTTTGAGTGTTTTTTGTTTCTCATCCGATTTTCAAAAAATTAACATATTAGTAATCTTCTTGTAAAGATGAACAAAAAACATGCTTACATGTGTGGGTTACCTCCAATAGTTTCCGAGATATTCCGATTTGAAAATGTGAAATTCCAAATTTTGTCCGACTCAGGTCCAAAGTTTTTCGAATATTGGGAGAAAATTGGGACCAATTTTTGTTTTAAAATAACGGTTATTTACTCAATAAAATTCTTGATTGATTAAAAAAAAATAGTTTAATATCTTGTTTAAGTCAAAAATTACATTAGTTTAAAGTAGAAATTAAAAAAAAGTAAATTTTGGCGATATTTTCCCCAAAAAGCACCAAACTTCTTATCGCTCCAGACAAATATTTTTCTTCTGAACATATAAAGTATGTATACTTTTCTGGAAGGTCTTTTTATATAAATACGAGTTGTGGTAAAAAAAATTTGATTTGTAAATACTTTTCCCCCCCATCCGCTTCCAAAGTTGCCATATTTTGAGGTAAATATCAACTTTAACTCACAGTTAAAACTTGTGAACGCCTCCAATTGGGTAGTGGAAACCGGTTTTAGATACTCCAACAGATACCTAATGTAGTGTGTAAGTCATTTCCAATCCCCGCTTTAAATGACGACATTCCATTTTTGGAATTTTTTTTTTTATTTGTAGGAATTGTGGGATTGTTTTCAGAAAATCATAATTTCTGAAATTTGTTTCGATTTGTTGGCCTTAAAGTCTAGTTAAATCCAAAAAATCATTGGATTATGTCTATTAATAAATATTTTATTGAATAGTGAAAATTTTCATTTAAGCAAAACTGAAATTTTTACCTTCATATTTGGATTACCCAAGTTTTTGTTTTACCAAGATGGCTAAATTCAACCTTTTTTAAAAAAATCGCAATCTACAGGTAATTTTCTTTTCAACGATACCAAACACTGGTATGTTATGTTCATAACTCCTAAACAGAAAATCTTCAAAAGTTAGCCCTTATTCATATATTTCTTCTAATGTGTCCTCGTATTCACATCTTACATAATTGGGTCAGGTAAAAAGGGTTTTATGATGAAAAAAGAAAAAGACAAACAAATTAGGTTGTTTCTTTATTTAATACAAAATAATCGGACACATCATTATTTATATCTAACAGATAAAGCAAATCTTTTAATTCTTCATTATTTACAGATGTCAATGTGTTATAAGAAATCCATCGTTTTTTCCTTTATTGCGTTATATGAGGGCAGAATTTTATGTCCTTTATCAATCAAAAGCCTTTCTCAAAATAAGATATTTATCTTCTTCTGTAAAATCTGTATCCGATAAATTAGTGGGGATTCTTTTAACAATCCTTTTAAGCCGTTTTGGTGATGCAGTTGGAAGAACATATGCGATTTGCAACGCCTCTTTAGGGCGATTTTCTTTTTTTAACATTTCGGACCACAAGTTAACAAATGGCCGAATTATTTCCACAAATTTTGTGATTTATCCCACTGTGCACTGTAACCATGTAACCGTCAAAAAAAACTGCGAATAAAATGATTTTTTTAAAAACAAAAGGCATTTTTAATTTAATATGCAATTGCCAAATCCCTATATGGTACTCCTGCGGGTTCCTGAATTATCGGCCATTTAATTAAATTTTTTACATTTTTAATCATAACTCATATAGGCCTCTGACAGCAGCATTGGGCAGTTTTTATAATTATCACATATATTTTTAAAAATTATAACAAACAATTTTTTGAATACTCATTCCGAAAATTCTTCCCGTAACTACATGTCAGTCTTTTGTGTAGTAAATGGTAAGATCGGTTTTATCTGAAAATGTAGTCATTTTACTATGGGTAAAAGAACTATGTTTGACAGTCATTAAAGAAAATAACTAACCAAAAATACCGTATTTTATTAACAGTTGTTTAGCGTATATATATATATTTTGTATTAAAAACATTAGATAGCTTCAAATATCGAAACGTAACATTTTCTACAAACATATTTGATACATATTTTTTTGGGCGATTCCTAAACATTTCGTTGAAATGGAGATATAAGATCAAGGAGAAAAAAAATTTAATAGAAACGTAACGGGTCAATGGCATATTCAAGGTAAAAATGGGTTTCAAAGTTGCCCGAAACTTTTTGTATTAAAAGTTTTTAATATTTTTAGCACTCCCATCGGAAGGTTAATGCCAATTTGTGTTTAATTTGCTAACAAATTCGTATATTGTTTCTTAAAAAAATCATGAAAATTGGAAGATTTTTGACCGCAAATTGTAACCTTTGAAAACGAAATTAGCAGTAAAAATATACCCATTCCTATTAATTGTATCTTATTTAACACTTATCCAAATATTATGTTGGATAAGTGTTAAATAAGATTAAATATTGTTAATAAATGTTCTAAATAAATAATAGTTGCTACTAGGGCAACCGAAAACAAGTTAGAGCTTGTTTTAATTTGAAAGGATAGAATTATTTTCACTTAATACAAGTGCGGATCATGGAATTATGAAAATTTTAAGATATATTTGTTAGAGCTTTTTTAACTTAGTTTTTGATATTGGCTTATTTTAGCTTATTTTGTAAATATAAGCTTTTTTTTTACTTTTTCCTTTAAAAAGTAGGCTTATTTTAAGTTTTTTTTTAACAAGAATTTTTTTTTTCGATATTTGTTACCAGTCGATATTGCATTTGATATTAGTTCAAAATTTAATGTTACATGTTGTTGGCTTAAAAAATATTTTGATAAACCAATCTGAACTTTGAAGCTTAGGAAAAACAACTTCTCAATTTCACCTTTGTTTGACTGACGAAAATCGAAGAAACAACTTTTAAAATTTATTTTTTTTAAGAGAAGAAACACTCAGGAAATTCTTCGTATTTATTAATGTGTTGCTTGCTTTGGAAAGTGGATAGTGGAGACATGAAAGGTGAGGAAAGATGAAGGGCTTCAAACATGACAACGCTGTAATTGCGAGATATGATAAGTCTTACAACAGTTGTTGTTCGCCACCTGATGGAGAGTTGGCGAGCTTATTGAAGCAATAATAAAGAGTTATGAAATTATGAAATTAACGGTTTATTTGCGGTAAATTTAATAAAAAGTTTTAAAATTAACAGTTTACCTACGTATAGGTACATTTTGATGTGCGCTATTCAAGATTACACACAGAGAAATAAAGTGCCAACCGAATTGAAAAGTGTATATTAATGGTAACAACGTATAAATTAGGTTAGTACAACAATATTTACATTAGATTTCTAAATATTTTGGGTATGGCAACCAAAATTCAGTTGAAGTAACCGAACATTATTTTGAAAAGTAATGTTCAGTTGTATCACCGACTTAAATTCGCAATAACCGAAGTTGAGTCGTAGTAACCGAATTTCAGTTGGCAAATAGTTAAATTTTTCTGTGTATGTACAATAGGGCGGGTCGATTTAAAAATCGCTCAACGTACAAGGAAAATCGTATTCTAGGGATAAAAATAAGAAACTTTGCCAAAGGAACCATATCTCTAAAACGAATTCTGATGTCCCGACTTTTGACCGTAGGGTCAAAATTTGAAAAATCCCACTTTGACCCATTTAGAGTGCCCCAATCGAATCCAAACCAATCGAATATAATTTATACATTCATCTGCTAGAGCGTCTTCCGGAGAAGAAATAGAGACCCTTATCTTGGAAAGACTCCTCCTACTTTCTAAAATATCTCTATCCCGAGATTTATACATTTTGCTATAAAAACACGGCTAAAAAAGGCCCTCTTTCATCTTAAATTTTAACCCCTTAACGGTCACCTAGAATGATGATTTATGGATTAAATTGCTAGCGCGTCTCCCGGAAAAGGAGCAGCTCCCATAATCTTGGAGAGATTCCTCCTACTTTCTGAAATATCAAAGTGGGCTTTTCAAAATTTGACCCTACGGGTCAAAAGTCGGGACATCAGAATTCGTTTTAGAGGTATGGTTCCTTCGGCAAAGTTTCTTATTTTGATCCCTAGAATACGATTTTCCTTGTACGTTGAGCGATTTTTTTGCCTCCCTACAAATCGACCCGTCCCACAGTGGCTTCGATTATACCTAAAATGGAGATTAATTCAAGGAAGGGTGCAATTAACGAGATAATATTTTTTTTTGTATTAACAATACCCTAATTAGGCAAAAAACAAAACTTCTAAACGTTTTTAATGGATTTTTATTTTTTTTTATTTAATTAATGTAATTTATTTGAATATTCTCTATTTTTTATTCATCACTTGAACTATCACAGTCTTTATTATCATTACAATTACTGTCATCTGTATCATCATCATCATTATTATCATCATTATCATCATTATCATCATTATCATCATTATCATCATTATCATCATTATCATCATTATCATCATTATCATCATTATCATCATTATCATCATTATCATTATCATCATTATCATCATTATCATCATTATCATCATTATCATCATTATCAATCATTATCATCATTATCATCATTATCATCATTATCATCATTATCATCATTATCATCATTATCATCATTATCATCATTATCATCATTATCATCATTATCATCATTATCATCATTATCATCATTATCATCATTATCATCATTATCATCATTATCATCATTATCATCATTATCATCATTATCATCATTATCATCATTATCATCATTATCATCATTATCATCATTATCATCATTATCATCATTATCATCATTATCATCATTATCATCATATCATCATTATCATCATTATCATCATTATCATCATTATCATCATTATCATCATTATCATCATTATCATCATTATCATCATTATCATCATTATCATCATTATCATCATTATCATCATTATCATCATTATCATCATTATCATCATTATCATCATTATCATCATTATCATCATTATCATCATTATCATCATTATCATCATTATCATCATTATCATCATTATCATCATTATCATCATTATCATCATTATCATCATTATCATCATTATCATCATTATCATCATTATCATCATTATCATCATTATCATCATTATCATCATTATCATCATTATCATCATTATCATCATTATCATCATTATCATCATTATCATCATTATCATCATTATCATCATTATCATCATTATCATCATTAACATTATCATCATTATATCATTATCATCATTATCATCATTATCATCATTATCATCATTATCATCATTATCATCATTATCATCATTATCATCATTATCATCATTATCATCATTATCATCATTATCATCATTATCACATTATCATCATTATCATCATTATCATCATTATCATCATTATCATCATTATCATCATTATCATCATTATCATCATTATCATCATTATCATCATTATCATCATTATCATCATTATCATCATTATCATCATTATCATCATTATCATCATTATCATCATTATCATCATTATCATCATTATCATCATTATCATCATTATCATCATTATCATCATTATCATCATTATCATCATTATCATCATTATCATCATTATCATCATTATCATCATTATCATCATTATCATCATTATCATCATTATCATCATTATCATCATTATCATCATTATCATCATTATCATCATTATCATCATTATCATCATTATCATCATTATCATCATTATCATCATTATCATCATTATCATCATTATCATCATTATCATCATTATCATCATTATCATCATTATCATCATTATCATCATTATCATCATTATCATCATTATCATCATTATCATCATTATCATCATTATCATCATTATCATCATTATCATCATTATCATCATTATCATCATTATCATCATTATCATCATTATCATCATTATCATCATTATCATCATTATCATCATTATCATCATTATCATCATTATCATCATTATCATCATTATCATCATTATCATCATTATCATCATTATCATCATTATCATCATTATCATCATTATCATCATTATCATCATTATCATCATTATCATCATTATCATCATTATCATCATTATCATCATTATCATCATTATCATCATTATCATCATTATCATCATTATCATCATTATCATCATTATCATCATTATCATCATTATCATCATTATCATCATTATCATCATTATCATCATTATCATCATTATCATCATTATCATCATTATCATCATTATCATCATTATCATCATTATCATCATTATCATCATTATCATCATTATCATCATTATCATCATTATCATCATTATCATCATTATCATCATTATCATCATTATCATCATTATCATCATTATCATCATTATCATCATTATCATCATTATCATCATTATCATCATTATCATCATTATCATCATTATCATCATTATTATCATTATCATCATTATCATCATTATCATCATTATCATCATTATCATCATTATCATCATTATCATCATTATCATCATTATCATCATTATCATCATTATCATCATTATCATCATTATCATCATTATTATCATTATCATCATTTTCATCATCACTATCATCATCATTATTATCACTCTCATTGTTGTCATCATCACGATTTTCTTGAGAAATTTTTGGTAATATTAATAAATCTAATTCTGACTTCGATAAATTTTCTTTTTTTTTTTGTTCATATTGCCTGCTAATGCTCGATATAAATGGGTCTGAACTTAATAGAAATCTATTAAAAATATCTTCATTCGACTTTTCACGGCTGCATTTTCGAGCAAAGTGCTCTCTGTAGTTTTTAAAGCCTTTATTCCTTGCTTCTTGAGCTTCTTCTGATAATTCTCCTATTGGTAAAAAGCGCGTGTTGTACTATCTCCGGGCCGTGAATTAAAAATTTATGTAATGTGGGAGGCATGCAAAAACAGGGATATATTTCAACAAAGTACTTTGCTGTGTTGTGAGCGAAATTACGAAAACTTTCCAAATTAATCTTGTGACCACATGAAACAACAATTAGTATTGTGTGCATTTTTTTAATTAGTGTTAGGGTCCACTTTTGTTATTTCAGCTGATATTTCAGCATTTTTAAAAAAAACGTCTAGCGGTATTTCCATCGTTAGAGTTACCAAAGCCCGGCTTTGGCTGGTCAACAATTAAACCTGTTCTTTCACGAAACTCTTTCTGAATTTGTAGTTTTGTTTCAGCAACAATTTTTTGTCCTCATCTGATCGTGCTTGTCATTTTTTAATTGGAATTTTATACGATAAGTGGAGAAGGCACTCAAAAAATCGAATCCACCCGTGTAGTATTGATAGCCTAAACTCTAAATTGTCTGTTCTAACTTCCCTAACAATCATGCTGTCAACTGAGTTGAACATCTTACTTGTAGCGCCACATACATAACACTTTTGCGTGGAATTCGTACCCGTTATTGCGTTGCACACTTTTCCATATATCATTACTAAAAACAAATAATTTAACTGTTTAATCGGTTTTCCAATTACCTTATACCGATTACTTTATTTAATGCAGAACACAATACGCACTTTACAAAAACTTAAAATTTTAAAACAGCAAAAAACACCACTGAAAAACAAAACATAAAAACAACAACAAAAATAACGGCAATAGAGATGGGCGCGTGAAACAGTTTATTCGCAAACATTATTATTTATAAATTACGATAGTCAGTTTAATTTCAAAAAATATTAAACGTCAAATGCATTGGTAAAAAAAAAGTTGATTGCCCAAAGTACGTGATTGAAAACAGTTATTATATAGGCGTGACTATCTCGGCACGGGCAAATTAGTATAAGATGTAAAACCATCACGTGAATTTGGTAAATTATTAGAAAGTCCTATTTTTTCGCTGGAAGTGTTAATTTTTATTTTTATGAACATAGGTGATCAAACGCCACTCACGCAGCCATCTCTATTAAATATCAAAATATATTGACAATAATATCAACAACAACGAAAATAGCTAACATTGAGAGTAAGACAATAGTAACAACAAAAACACTGTGGGTATGGTAAATAAAGGCATTTTGAAAACAAGACTTTTTACATAAAATTATTAATATCTTAAAACGGGGCAACAAAAAGGCAAGCTTTTTTGTTTGTAATATCAAGTAGAAATCCCATACTTTTCAAAAAACACAACTTCAAAGCCTTCATTTTACTACTTTGTTACTTCTGGTCCATCATATATGGAAAATACCCCGATTTTAGAGCTTTCTTTAAAAAAATATTACAAATATTTCCACACATATTTTTATAAACACAAAATCATTTTTTGTACACTTAAATACCTGAAGTTGAAGGTTCCATCATAAAAGTTTAACTTTATTAATTTTAAATTTAAAAAAATAGGCACTGCTTTTTATCAAATTTCAATTTTTCACTTTTTAAGAAAACAGCAATAATTAGCTAACTTTGACAGCTCACTACGGATGAAGTAAACAACTTAGGTGGTTCAAATTTTAAATAGTCATGCAGAATTTTATCTAGTTTTATTCAATACCAATCATTATGGCAAAAACTTAATTCTAAAATTTCAATTAAGCGCCACTTTGGACCCATTTCAACCCAATGTGCGTCCTAGTGTACAAGTAGCTAAAAAAAAGTAGCAACACATCAACGAAAACAACTGGGGCACGCCTTTAAATAATTTTTTTTTTTGGATAATATGGTACTTTGGCGTTCTGTGGTGCATCCTCTGTTTCTCAACCATGAGCTTGAGGACATTTTAGTAGTAGCCGCGATCCTTCTGAGTAATATCCAACAAATTTTATTGATATTGGAACGGTAGTTTAGAGGTAATTAATTTTGCTTCTTAGCTTGGCATTTGTTCCCCACTTTGAAAGGTAAACTCGATCGCTCTGTTTTCATGTATAAATTTTAACAATACTCTAAACTTTAGATCAATTTCTAAAAGTTAATACAAAAAATTAAACTCAGCAAGACAAGTTAACCTAAAATTGTGAAATTGCATCTGTAACTATTTTCAAATAAAAAATAATATTGTTGTACGAATAAAAACAATATCTTTTAAATACAAACAGAAAAAAAAGTAAGTAAACCCATTTCTAAAGATAAAAGAAAAATTGAATATAGTAGTAGAAAAATCAAGGACCTTCTTTAAAGACAAAAGTACATTGCTCTTTTGTGTGTAGAATAAGTGTGCGTGTATATTAGGATGTCCCTTTAAAATATATTTGTCGTTACAACCCTTAGTTTCATTGCAAATGGTTGCAAATGGAAGAAATCAATTTTTTTTGCTAAACTTTAACCCATGCCGAATTTGGCTATATTGTCCCATTTTTGAAAATAGTATAGTTGCGTTAAAAACTACAAAAATTCTAAATTTTTGAAAATTTTCTTTTTCTTTTCATTTATTTATTCAGTATACTCAAAGTTATTCAGATATGGAATTCTGATGTCATCAGAAATCATGCACCCACTTTAGCCAGGAATCAAAAATTACCCAAGAATATGATAAAAATGCAAAAAAGTTGTATTTTTTAAATTAATTTTAAAAATTTTTAAAATGCTTAATTGGCAATGTGGATTGACATTTCCATAAAATGATAGTGGTAATTTAGGAAAAAAGTATAAACTGAAAAATTATTATTCGTATTTTTGTGTGAGCGACTCCTATCCGGGACATTTTATGAAAGTTTATTATTTTGTCAAAAGTTGAAGGATACAATACTTTAATGTTTTCATAAAATTTGCATAATTTTCCGAAAAATATCACTTAAATTTGACTAGACTATAATTACCTTTACATTTCTTTAGAAACATATCTAACTCTTAGTGGCTTGCGAACAAAATATACCCATAAAACGTAATTTATATTATGACTACACTCAAAAAAGTTCTACAGTTACTACATGGCAGCTATTTGTATCGTAATGCGTAGTTATTTAACAGCAATTGCAGTTGTTTGAAACATATGAAAACATTAAAGTATGGGTCAACTTTTGACAAAATAATAAATTTTGATAAATTTCCTGGAAAGGAGTCGCTCACACACAAACACGAATTATTATTTTTTTCATTTTTAAACTATAACGAGTTTTCAACCTCCGTAGTTAAAGATCTCATCAGTACCCGAAGTTTTAGAAAAGCTAGACCCTCCAGAATAGGCTGAGCTTTAACAAAAAACTTATTTGTTCTTGTCATTTTAGTATCTTTAAAATTAATTTAAAAAATACACTTTTTTGCAATTCTATCATATTCTTGGCTAATTTTTTATTCCCGGCTAAAGTGGGTTAATGATTTTAGATGAAGACATAATTATATATCTGAATAACTTTGAGTATACTAAATGAATAAATGAATAGAAAAATTAAATTTAAAAAAAAAAAATAATTTTTGTAATTTTTTACAAATGGGCTAACGAATTCGGTACGGGTTAACTTTTTCCGAAAAAATCGATTTCTTTCATTTGGAACCATTTGCAATAAAACTGTAATTGTAATGACAAATATATTTTAAAGGGACATCCTAATATACACGCACACTTATTCTACACACAAAAGAGCAATGTACATTTGTCTTTGAAGAAGGTTCTTGATTTTTCTACTACTATTTTTAATATGTTTTTATCTTTAGAAATGGGTTTTTTACTCTTTTTTTTTTGTTTAGTTATTTTTGTATTTAAAAGATATTGTTTTTACTCGTACAACAATATTATTTTTTATTTGCAAATAGTTAGAGATGCAATTTCACAATACTAAGCTCACTTGTCTTATTATGTTCTAGTTTTTGTTTTAACTTTTTAGAAATTGATCTACAGTTAAGATTATTGTTAAAATTTAAACATGAAAACAGAACGATCGAGTTTAGTTTGCACTGTGAAAAAAAATGCCAATCTAGGACACAAAATTAATTACATAGAAAAATTATTTTTAACGTTTTGAAGGTTGAGTTTTTATGCAGCCTACCAAAATTACTGCATTGCGGTAACAGTTATTTTATGTAGGTGTTTCGACTTTTTGAAAAAGTCTGTGTATTAAAAGATACAAATATAATCAAAATGGCGTCTGCAACAATAATCTGGTTTATAAATGTTTTCTCATGTATTCTTACAGAAGATAGACTAATAAAAAAAAACACGCGGTAAATTTTATTGAATATATGAAATATTTAGGTAAGATTTGGAATAGAAAATAAATTTATATACTTGAATATTATTAAATGTTGTATTTCTTTTCTTGTAGCTATTTAATATTACAGACATGTAACAGAAATTATTTGGAAAAATAGCGTGAAACGTGAATATTTATTTTATGTAAATAATAAAACCAGGTTAAGAATAATAACAAAAAAGTCTTTTTTATTAATATTGTTTTTAAAATGTTTGTTCAATATAGTTAGTATTTGTAGTTGTTTTTACTACATTCGACAGTTAATTTTTAACAGTTAAAGCAACTACACATTGCAGTTGATTTAAATGCAAATGTAGTGTACACATTTACAACTGCAAATGTAATTATTTTTACTGCCATTTGCAGTTGATCCTACCTACATAGTGTACAAGAGTGTAGATCTTTTAAATTGACAAAAAAAAGGCCACTTGATAGATATGTTTATTTTCAGCAATTTGATCCATAAAGGGTTAATGTTTTCACCTTTGATCAAAAAATAGCAAATGAGAAATATAAGGAATGCCTGATTTCAGATTTTGATTTAATTTGGATATATGATACAGGGTATTGAACTAACGAACAAGCGCAATTCTTTATCTTACCAATCGTACATTTAATTGTTTAAAAGGTGGGATATACAATTGCTTCAATTTATATTTTTTCCTTTTTTTCGCCACAAAACTATACAAAAATTAGTATCAAATTAAAGGTATTTCAAAGATCAATCTAACGACTTACCTAAACAAATTAATGGGTTATATGTTTATTTGTTGTTCCTGCTGCTATTTTGGGCCGATTTTATTAACCCTTGAAATTAATATTGCTACGATAAAGAATTGCGAGTGTTCGTTAGTTTAGTACCCTTTATTACATATCAAAATTTAACGACAGTCTGAAAAAACTATTTTATAAATTTCCTAGTGCGTCTTTTTGATCATAAGTGAAATCGTTAGCACGATTCCCACCAGAGGCCCTGGTCTGTTTTCGCTACAAACGCGCCGAAGGCCATAGTAGCTAGTGCTCGGTTAGTGAAATAATATATAATTTGTAATTTCATAATTATTAATTATTAAAAAAAAAAAAAAAAAATTTCTTTTGATCAATTTAAAAGCTTTTTAATTTTGTAGTCATAATTAAAATAACGTTTCAGGGTCTCTTTTGCCCCCAGGCCACTAAGAGTTACAAATTTTTTAAGTAAAAGTAAATATAATTGCCGTCTAGTCACATATAGGTGATGTTTTTACGGAAATTATGTAAATTTTAATGAAAACATTAAAATTTCTGACTTACTTTGTAAACAGCACCACTTAATCCAAAAGGCATTTTAAAAATGTTAAACAAACGTCATATGAACTTTTTAAAAATTCAGCGAAATTTAATTATTTTTTTCGCATATTTTTATTAAAAAAAAACGTGGCTTGAGAACATAGCCAGTCAGCTGTCTAGAACTAATACTTACACACATAGAAATAAACCTGTAAAAATAGCTGAAAAATCTACTAAATATTTGTTAAAAATAAGAAAATTTGTTAAAAATAAAAAAAAAAACTACTAAATTTAGCAGATTTTTTTGCTAAATACTTACAAAATTTTAGCTCTATTCGATGTGAACTTTAGTTAATTGGAAATAGTATTTTAAATATTTGTAGACTCAAACTGTAATATTAACAAAATATTTGCTATATTTACTTCAAATTTAGTAGAATGCAAATAACAGTTTATTTTGCTAAAATCAGCAGAAATTTTTGCTAAAAAAAATTGTAAATTCAAATACAAATACAAAAAAAAACACTACAAAAATTTCACATTTTATAATGACTTTTTTGTCTAAATATTTAGTAATTTGTTTGTTATTTTTCGAACATTATATTGTTACAAATTTAGTAGAATGCAAATAACAGTTTATTTTGCTAAAATCAGCAGAAATTTTTGCTAAAAAAAATTGTAAATTCAAATACAAAAAAAAAAAAACGCTACAAAAATTTCAAATTTTATAATGACTTTTTTTGTCCTAATATTTAGTAATTTGTTTGTTATTTTTCGAACATTATATTGTTACTTTCAATTAACTAACATTTTGCGCAAATATAACTAAATATTTGTAAATTGAACAGATTTATTTTTGCTATTGTTATATTACTAATATTTAGTAAAAACAAAAAAATCTGCCAATTTTAGCTAATTTTTGACTTAATTGATAAAGTGCTAAAAAGTTACATTTCCTTCATTCATTGCGGCTGAAGCGGCAGTTTTTTTCCAAACACATTTCGCTTTGTGACAACTAAAGCGCTGTATCAATTCCGCCAAAACGTATATCAATCAAAAGACTTTAATGAGCTTAATACTAAAATCGAAATGGCATTCAGAACTTTTGAGGACTTTAAATTTTATGGAGCAAACAAAGTTTTCATAACCTCAAAAAGCATCCTTATATAAAATTTGTATTTGCGAATTTCAAAGTACTTTTTTTTTTGCTTTCTTCGGAAAGGGGATAGTGAAGAGATGAAAGGTGGGGAAAGATGAAGGGATTCAAACATAGCAACACTGTAATTGCGATGATAAGTCTTAGAACAGTTGTTGCTCGCCATCTGATTTAGAGTTGGCGAACTTATTGAAGCTTTTTAGTTCATAAAACTGATTCATTATTTTACTTCGGTGGGGCTAAGTGCTATGGGAACACCGAAGGTAGGCGTTGCGATACATATGAGGGATACAAAACTCATACATATTATTTTTCTAAACTGATGTTGTCGTCACCGGTAATCGAACCCGGGACCATATGTGTAACAGTCCAACGCGCTAATTATTTCCTGCAAACAAGTAAATCCTACCCAAATATCAATGAACCTACAAAATATTCTTGTTTGCCAAAATAATGCCGTTTTTTATATTTTTTTTGGCCGTTTAGAATAAATTTTTAAAATGTGAAATATGCAATGAGATCCAAAAATCGATGTAGCTTTTATGTAATCTAATATTGTAATTTTATTATTTCTAATTTGCTTGAAACTTAGAACGGACATAATTTTTATGCCGTTAAATATAAATGATTAACTGTTTTACTTTTAAATTTTAGAAAATTAAACCCAAAAGTTTATTATTCGATCTTTTATCATGTGAGCAAGATTATTCAAGTTCAATATCATTGGTTTTTTGCTATAAGTTAGCGGGCAAAAACTTTTTTGAGTAATAAATAAACATTGCGCGGTTTTTTTGTTTAACAAACAACAAATGATCTTGAACTTGAATAATATTGCTCACATATAAATGATTAACGTGAATGGATTTAGCCTGCTCAAACATCGGAAAATATACACACAAAAGATATTTTATTCCGTTTGGCCTCTAGAGCACTATTTTATTTAAAAAATGCGTTTATTGGGTTAATTTTTGATTCCACTCTAAAGTGAGTTAATGATATCCGTTGAAGTCAGAATTAAATATCGGAATAATTTTGCATATATTTAATAAATGAATGAAATAAAAATTTTTAAAAAATTTAATTTTTGAAAACTTCGAATTATTTAAATTTTTTTACAAAATGGGATATTTTGTGCTGAAATTCGGCACGGGTTAACTTTTTCCCAAAAATAAATAAATAAATATTTTCCATTTGGAACAATTTGCAATAAAACTGGGGGTGTAATGACAAGTCTAATTTTAAGGGTCGCCTTAGTGTATATGTATAAACATGTGATTGTGTATAAACATGTGATAAGAGAGTAAAAAAGGAGGAATGAAAAAAAATAAGTGTAACTTAAAACGCAGAAAAAAAATACAAAATAAAAAGCATAGTAGTATTTTTTTTTCTAGTTAAATATATTTTTAACTCTATAAGAAATAACACTACCACCATTACTTCGTTCACACATATTATGAAACTTTAGTTTCTTCCAAGAATTTTTTAGCTTTATTAAGTTTATGTGTGTGTGTGTGGAAAATGGTAATAAACGTCTTTGTGTGAGTTTGCATTATGTGTGTGTAGGTGTGTTGGTGTATTTGTAGACTAAACATTGTTATGAAAATGACAAATACTCGTAAATATTTCAACACTTTAAGTGAAGTTTTATTGTTTTTCTTTGTTTCTCGCTATTGCTGCTAGTTTTTTTCTAGTTACACTAATACCTAATGTAACAGGGTAAGTAAATATATGTATTTTATGTATATATTTAAATTTTTCTAATAAACTTTAGGTGGAAACAACATTTTACTGCCGTTAATTGAGTACATTAGAAAATACAAAAAAAAAAAAACAATAGGGATGTATGTCCTTAGAATTTTTTCTTTACTATTTCTAGTTCGTTTACTAACATTTTTTTTCCTGACTTATAATTAAAATTATATGCAAATTCAAAATATTGTTTATGAGTCTGACAGAAACATAATTCACTAGTTTTTATTTTCTTTTTAGTTTTTTTTTAGTCTTAACATTGTTTTTATTTCTGTTATTCACATTTCCTTAAATTTATGTTGTAGTTTTATTTTTTGTAGTTGTTATTGTTGCCAAGTTGTTTCTTGCCTCAGAACTTTGCATGTTTAAATAGAATTTTTCTCAAGTTTTATTCGTTTTGCGTTTTTTTTTTTTTTTTTTGTTTTCTTTAACACACAAGTAGCCATTTCCTTTTTTTATATGTTTAACGTTTAATTTTTCATAGTTCTATAGGGTAATGTGGTGTACCATGAAACGTTTGCAATTCAAGAGTCTGTAATTCCACCAAAAAGACAGTGTTTTATTAAAAACTGAAATATTTGTCATGTAATGAGCTGTGTTAAAATGTTTATGAAATTTTTCAAAAATATTAATTTTCAAAAATGGTTCCTTTGTTTCTAGTGAAATATTTTGCGAAATACGCTAACCTTTCATTTGTTTATAAACCCGATTAAAAAAAAAAAGTTTTTGTACAGTGGACGAAATTCCTTTGGGCTCATTAATACTTTTGAATTTTAACAAAAACGGTCAAAGCTAGGACAATTCTGAAAACGTCAAAATAATGCTTACTCGACAGATTTGCAATGATAAAACGCATATTTTTAATTAACTAATTTGTTTGATATGTATTAGAAAAAAAATAAAAACTAAAACGAAATTTAATTGGTCGCACTTCAATATCATTTAAAAAAATTAAAGAATTTGCATTAAATTTCGAAATTTCTGTTACTAAATATAATGGAGATCCTTTTTAGATCTTATTGGCATCATTAATTTGAGTAGGCTAAATTGGATCTGCAAGAATTTAAGTATTTTTTTGGTATTTTGGCACAGGGCTGGATATTTTTGATTTTAAGATCTTAGGGCGTTTGACGTTTTTGGGCACTTTTGGCAATTTTCACTCTCTCTTACAAATTTATTATATATTTTAGTCGCTGCTTTGTGTTTAGAAATCTTAAATTGCATACGTTAGACCTTACATTATTTTTTTTCTATAATTTCTCTTTTAATGGTCAGATTTAAATATTTACTTAGATTTAAATTGTTTTATAAAAAAATCATATTAAATTTTGTATATCATCATGTTAAAAATAAGTACATTTATATTTATATAATTAAGTATAGCTCCAGGTAGAAACAAATTCTATGTTCATTTATATATAATTAAGTATAGCCCCATGTAAAAAAAAAATCTAAGGTTTTTTAATATACTTATATTTCATTATGATTAGAAGAACATATTTTTTTTATATTTGTGAACTTAATGGAGTTATGATATTACACTCAAAATAAAGTCGGTAAAGTCGGAAATATATTTGCTGAGAGGGTGCTTGCAGAAAAATTGATAATATCAGCAAATAAGTTGCTAAATTCAGCAAAATATTTCTTGAATTTACTAATTGTTTTGCTGATAATAACATTTTTTCTGCAAGGATCCTCCCAGCAAAAATGTTGCTGACTTTACAGACTTTTCTTAGAGTGTACTATATAGAATTTATAGCGGGAAAAATATTATAATTCCAAGCTTTGCGTTTTTCTCAAAATTGTACCACATAATTTTTTATCTAGTTGTACAATTATCCGCACTATATTTAATAAAAATCGAAATTTTAAATAAAATTTCCATATACAAAGTTGTAAAATACTAAAATTTTAGTAAAAATGTGAAGTTTTCTTCGATCTTTTTTTATTTTATTCTTTTTAGTTTAAACGAGCTTAAGATCATTTATTTATTAATTATTTATTTCCAATATTTCATCTCCACATTGTTTTAATAAAAAACAAGTTTTTCAAATTGTAATATTTGTTCCCTGAAGAAGTCACCCAATGTGGAGACGAAATATTGGAAATAAATAATTATTAAATAAATGATCTTAAGCTCGTTTAAACTAGAAAGACTAAAATTTTAGTCCAAGGTTTTATTTTTGTATTAATTTTTTTTTTACCAGCTGTAATGTACAATATATACATATTTTATACCGACAGATAAGAAAATATGTCTTCTTTTAACACAAATTATAAAAAAATTTTAAATTTAAAAACCAATAACAAAAAAAAATACATTAAAATAGCTTTTTTGTTTGAGTTCAGCTTTTAATATCTAAATGCCTTCACATTATTTTTAAACAATTTTTTGGAATATTAAAGTTATAAATACACATAAATTAAAAAAATAACATCAGTTCAAAAAGTAATTAGAATATGTCTTTTGTTTTGGTATCAAAAGATTTTATTTTCAATTTTGCACAAAATCTTCTGTCCTGACTTTAATTATTAGCCTTATATCCAGATATTCATACAAAATATTAAAAGCACTTTGTTTCATAATCTAAAATGAATAAAAGTTCTGAAATCAGCGACAAATGAATTTTTATCGTTGATCTATAAATTTATGTGTGAGATTTTATTTGTTCGGTTTTAGATCATGACAAATTTTTCTCTAAATTAACAGAAAAATTATAATTTTTTTATATGATAATTTACTTTGACTATTAGAAAAAAACACAGAAAAAGTTATTAGACACTAGCATGAATGGAATGCATTTTCTGACCCACTACGGTCTTCATCAACATTCTTCGTGCCATTTAGTGTTAATCGTAAATATCATCTATTTAATTCACATGTTAAAGAAATTGGGTAACTTTAAATCCCACATTACTCTGTGTGTTGAGTTAGAATGAAATTTACCACGAACGATTTCTATTATAATGTTTGTTGATATGCTTTGCTAATGTAGAAGGATAGTATATGATGACATTAGAGAAAAGAACTGCCATTTAAAGTTTTAACTGAAAGTTAAACTGGCAACTATGATAATGACTAGAGAAAAAACAAACACACTATAAATAGAAATCGTTCGTGGTAAATTTCATTCTAACTCAACACACAGAGTAATGTGGGATTTAAAGTTACCCAATTTCTTTAACATGTGAGTTAAATAGATGATATTTACGATTAACACTAAATGGCACGAAGAATGTTGATGAAGACCGTAGTGGGTCAGAAAATGCATTCCATTCATGCTAGCTGTCTAATAACTTTTTCTGTGTTTTTTTTCTAATAGTCAAAGTAAATTATCATATAAAAAAAATTATAATTTTTCTGTTAATTTAGAGATAAATTTGTCATGATCTAAAACCGAACAAATAAAATCTCACATCAGCGACAAATTTTTTAACACATTCTTAAAATAATTTGTTTTTTTTTTTCAAAAGTTTGTGATTTTCTACCAATGCCTAACGAAATTATATTTAAAACTTTTTTAAAGGCCCCATCATCCAAAAACTATTAAAATTTGTATTGGTTTTTCCAAAAAGTTCTAAGAAATTTGTAAAGAAATATATATACTTTTTAGGCAAAATTTAAAATTTTTCATAAATTTTTGTAATTGTGAACTTTTAGGTGGTTTCCACGACTAAGCTGTTACAGCTAATTTAAGAAGCTTTTTTTCATCTGCTATTCAAAAAACTCAGATTTGTTTTTCAAATAATCGCATTTAGTTTTCAAAGAGTAGCAAATGTAATTCGAAAACACTCATTTAAAATTCAAAAAATACCATTTGTAATTCAATAAAATTCCGAATATAATTCAAAAAATACCAAATGTAGTTTAAAAAATTTCAAATGCATTTCATAAAATACCAAATTTTATTCAAAAAATACCAATTGTAAAAAACAAAAAAAAACGCAATCAATAGGCATTTTAAACTCAAAAACTACCAAATTTTTATTTTTAATAAAAATTATATCAAACTTGTGTAAAAGACACTTCCCCTGTACATTTTGTTTTTTAAAAACAAATGTACAAATCAAAAGGAAAAGCAACAAAAACGTGTATTGAACATTTACCAAAGGCAGCCATACACACAAAAAACAAGTTTTCAATTTATTTTCTGATCAATGGTGATAATCTTTAAGTTCGACCTCATATATATATTAGTTCTCATGTAGTGAGTAAACTAGTTTATATGAATGTTAGATGTTTGGCATGGGATTGTTACCTCTTTCAAAACGTGTTCTGATGATGGGAACCTAGAAAATTCCCGAAATAGATCTATCAACACATTCCTGAAAGGGTCAAATAATAAATTTGAAAACAAAAACTCTATAGATTATTTATTAGGACAATATCTTAATAAAGAAATATAGAGTATGGCCTCGAATTTGAATAATTTTCATTTTCATTGCACAATTAAAGGTCAAAGAAAAACATAATTTTTATGATTAATATAAATTATATCAAACTACCAAATTAAATTCAACAAAATACCAAATGTAGTTCAAAAAATAACAAATGTTATTCAAAATATATTTTGAAATGGCATTATCTGAATAACAAATGCATTTTTGAAATTGCAATTGGTGTTTTTGAATTACAGTTGGTATTTTTGAAAATCAATTGCATTTTTGATATTACAATTGATATATTTTGAAATTGACGTGTGATTTTTTGAATTATAAATGGAAATGATGTAGATGAATGAACTCGATTATATATTTTTACCCTTACATAAAATATTTCTCTCCAATCGGCAATAATAAATCAGCACTTTGCTTGTATCTAACATGTTTCCTAATCATTCAAAAATTAAAGCGATCTCCGAGGGCCAGAAAATATTGTTCGTTATAAGCGACAATTTTATTAACATTTTTAAAAATATAAACAAAATATTAAAGTTTCTAATAACAATTTCAAAACTACAAAATCTTTTTATTGGATTTTTTAATTAAACTGTTTGAGGTATATTTTAAGAACAAATTTTGTGTGTTCAGTTAAAAAATGTCCAAAATGATAAGACAAAATCAAACTTTTTAGAAGTTCTCTCAAAAATGTATGAAATTTAGCTTCGTTTTAAACGAGTTCGTCTTAATTAGTTCGAAGTAACTGAGAATTCGTTATATTTCATCTTAGCCCATTCTTTACCAACGTATCTTTAAAGATACATACATTTTTAAGAGCCTATAACTCTTGATAGGAAGATGATATAACAACGCAGTTAAAAATCATATTAAAACTAGAAGTCTTGGCCACGAACAAAGTTTAAAAAATGTTTAAATTTGTAATTTCAGAGTTTCCATAAAATGTTGTGAAAAAAAACAATTTTTCGCTTTTTATGAAAGCACTTTTTTCAAAAAATATTTAAAATTATATGGAAGACCGGTGTAATAAACGCGATTTATTGGAATCGATAAAAACGTCTGAGAAAACTTTTAGAAATAGAAAAATTTTTCATTCAACATGTACTTTAAAAAAAAAAAAAATCCTAATCTAATCAACCCTTTTCCGTCTTTGAAAAAAAAAAGTATGCTAAAATTAGTCCGTTTTTGTTTTTAATTAAAAAAGTATGCTCCTTTTCTAAACCACCAAACGAACATATAAATTTTAAAGATTTTTCAAAAACTGTCTAAAAATGCCAATAATAGTGCGAAAACAACAATCAAAATTTTGTAGAATTTTTTTCATAAATATTTGGTAAAATAAATTTTAAAAAAATATTAACAAGTTAAGTGCGTACAAAGCTTTAAAGTCTTAATTTAAATTAATTATACCACCACTAGGTGGCGCGCTTAGACTATAAGAATTACTGAAAATGCATACTGGGAAACCAGCGTATCTTTCAACCAGGATTAGTCAACATATTCGCACGGAATATATGCTTGGTAAGAAATGGGTTAAAAGAAATTTTAAACAAAAAATACCATAAATATCAAAAAAAAAATAGTGTTTCAGTATGAAACCATTTCATGGTACAGCACTTTCCCCTAGTTTTACTGTTGTTATTATTTTTGCTGTCGTTTTTTTTTTTTTTTATTTTCATAATTATTGATTGTATAAGTTAATGTTAGAAACAAGTGGCATTAATTAAACGTTGGTAGTAAGTATAACAAAAATAAATAACATCAATAAGAAAGCTAAAAAGGACAATTTTACAATGGTCAAGGATACAATTAATTTTAGAAGTTTACTTATTAATTTTATCGAGGGGGCGTTTGAACATTTTCCGATATTCGTAAAGGTTCGTCTTTACAGTGACAGTTTCCAAAGAGCGTTTTTCCCATTATTTCAAACATTTCAAAAACGTTGCCACATAGGCAACATGTGTATTAAAATGTTCAGAATTTTACAAAGTCGTAAATGAAGAATGATCGTGGGAATCTGAGTATCCAATTCGAAATAAGATACTTAAACAATTATTTAAAAAAAAACTTGCATCGTTGGAATCTTAAAGAATTTTTAAGGGCCTTTAAAAGAGCGAAAAACAAAGTATAATGTCTGGAAGAGTTCTCTTGTAAGACGAAAAGTTTTCGGAGCATAGGTAGAGACTTCGTTTTGAAATACTATACTACCCGTGAGGTGCTGATATTTGGAGAGCCACATTTAACCGGATAGATGCGATTAACTAAAGGGTCCGCCAAATAACTTTTTTTTTTTTGAACTCCTGAACCAATTGGACTTTGTATGGCGTCATACCAAGGTCTTTATGCAAAATTCGTCTCAATGATGTCTCCGAAATGTTCAATTGTTGAGAACGACGATGAATTGATGTTGATGGCGCTTCACGCACACTTTCTACCACAGCAGCAATATTCTCGGGTGTACGCACTGTTTTTGGCTGTTTTATTATCGATGAGGATGCCAGTTTCTTTCACTTTTTCACAAGATAACAAACATACGGACCATATTCGTTCAGCGGAAGGATAAAACTAATTATCTGTCAAATCAGACATGAGCTAAGTGTTACCATTCACGAAATAAGCACTAGTTGAATAAAAAACGTTATATGGCGGACCCTGTAGTATTATAAAAAACTAACAAGTAATATTCTTCTAAAGCTATATACAGTTCAAGTAAAGTCCACTAAATCTTGTGGTTTATGGCGTTTGAGCCTACGAGTATAAAGTGAATTGTTGCTTAGAGTAGCAGCTTGTGTATTTATATGATCTGATAATCGTTTCGAATTTGATGAAGCATATTTTTGAATAGTCTGATACACAGTACTTACACCTAAGTCCCTGTGTAGATCAGAATTTCGTATGTACAAAGGGGCATTAACTATACTCTTTAGTACTTTATTTTGAAAAAATTACGAAAAATATTTTATGATTGATAATGCATTTGGTGACATGCAATGCATTTTATGTTATCAAATTTAAAACACATTTTATTAATAAGAAATTGTCATAACAGTATAAATACAGAGAATTTGTTTGTGTAAATAAATCAGTTTGGAAGTATTAGAAGTTCCGTTTGTATATCAATCTCGTTGTTAAATCTTTTCTACGTTTTCCCATTCCAAAAACTTCAGCATTGTTTTTTTAAGTCATAAAACATGTTTGGACAATTACAAATATTTATATTTAAGTGAATAGCGTAAATTCTTGCCAATAACTTGACCAAAATAGCCCTATCTATCTTGGTAAATTTTCCAAAGTTTTTGGCTAAAAAATTTAAAAACTTATTTAAAATTTACAAAACAACTTGGATAGCGCTATTTTAGCCAAGTTATTGGCAACTATTTTTTGTGTGTAAGGAACTAGAATGGTAATTTGAAACGCTCGATTTCGTGTTTGCTGGGTTCGCTAACACACACAACCTCATTTTACGCTTTGCCGACCTATGATCTAGAGAGTATAACGAACAAAACAAAGAAAAATCAACAAAATATGTAGTTCCTATATATATTTTAGCAAACTGTAAAAATTTGAAACTTCAAATCGGTCCAGCCGCTTTCCGATTTTAGATAAATCAAAGAAAATGGGCGTAAAAAAGAGCGTGAACAATTTGTTTTCCGTAAAAACCTAAGTTGGACTATGACAAACATTTAAAAAAAAAAAAATTATCCAGATCGGTGCAGCCGTTCCAAAGTGATGCGATTACCAATGAACGACATTTGATTTTTATTTATATATGTATATACAGATAGCTAGATTTACAGCGATTATGTTTTCTGATTTTGTCATATTATTTCGGTAACGGTATTTTAGGTATAAGGCTATTTTAATTATTTCGGTGACGGTATTTTAGCGATAACGGTATATTAGTTATTTCGGTAACGGTATTTTAAGAATAACTGGTTTGAATTGATAACAGTATTTTAAAAAATGTTAGTGTTCTGCTTTATTCGTCTAACTCTTAAAAGTTATTCAACTCTTCTGGGTATAACATTTCCAGCATAAAAGGAAATCGCTCTCAAAAATATGCCACTCTGTTTTTTTCAATAAATAGAAACTTCAAAGGTTTTTCGTTTTTACGCTTTCAGCGTCATCGCAATTGCATTTTTTTATATTTGCATATAAATGACAAACAAACTAATAAAATTAAATCCAGGCGATTAGTGTGCCTCCAAAAATAAAGAAATTGTGACAATAAAAATCTAATTAGGTCTTTGCGTGAAGAACCTAAAGTTTTGTATTTTTTTAAGGTCACATCAGCAATTTGAGAAATAATTAGTTTCAGTCCTGTCTGATAGTTAAATATCAGTACTACTATTATTGCATGTAAGTGCTGCATGGATCGCATTATTATTTTTGTATCCATAGCCATTTAAGGCTAAATTTTGTAGCTTTTCACAGATTTTTGCAACTAAAAGTGATGTCAACAATAAAAAAGTTCTTTTTCGCAAAAAAATGATTTAAAATATTTACAACAAACATGGAGTTGCATGAAAGTCGAAGGCCTGCTTATTACATTTTACATTCTTATATCCCTATTGTGCAACATTATATAAGGATTGCAAATTACTTCTCCATGATAGGAAAATTGGTTACCTTGGGAAAAGCCAATTAATGTTAAAAGCATTACATTAAAATATTATATTTTTCCTATCTGTAAAGTCAAAGCAATCGAAATTCCCTTTTATAAGACAAATAAAGTTCAATTTAAATAAAAATCAAAATTTTTTGAATTCATTTCCTGAAATTTGTATTTTTTTTAACAAAATTTGTATAACAAATACAGTTTTTAAAACAACTTGTAACAACTGAGGCATAAATCCTTCCTCACTTGCAAATTCTTTGCATACCCACTTGCATATGTGTAATAAGTAAATACTCCATTTGATACAGGTTTGATTGTATAGAATTTGAATAAAGAATACTCTTCATACACAAACACACTAACACACTTCAAATTCAAGTAAGCAAATTTTTATAAGAATCAAATCAGTAAAGAAAAGCATTTGCAAAATAGGATTAGGACGTTTCACCAAATACTTTTTTTGGGACTTTCACAAGACGCTCGATAATTTGTTCAGTTTCTTTTTCCAAAGGGAGGTAGGGGATCAACAAAATGCGTTTTATCCAAATATTTAGTTTATCATACAAACATTGTTTTCCCAATACCGGATAAATCACTAAGAGTTCCAGTCTACTACAAAAATTATTCGAGATGAAAATTGTTAGTTAACGGTAATTTTGATGGTGTTTAAAGGTAATTTTAAACACAATAACTTCAGAAATAGTCAATGTACGGGCGTCAAATACAAATTTTATTGTGCAACCGTTCATTATCTATTTTCGAAGCTATTGAGGTTTGAATTGGTAAAACTCTAATTTTAAGCTATTAAGGTAATCAAAGTGACTCTGCAACTTATAATTTGTACCGCGAAGTATTTATTAAGTATGGCGAAACTCTTGAGTAGTGATTTATCATTTTAAGAACAAAATTGATCTATCTAGATCTATTAACATATTCCTGAAAGTTTTCAATTAATAAATTTGAAAACAGAAACTTTACAGATTAGTTGTTAGGACAATATCCTAATAAAGAAATATAGGGCATGGCCTGGAACTTGAATAATTTTCATTTTCATTACACAAGGTAAAAAAGGTCGAAAAACATAATTTTTATTTTTAATAAAAATAAAATCAAACTTATAAAAAAGACAAAGTAAGGTCTAAGTTTACTTTCCCTTTATGCATTTAAAAAAAAAAAAACATGTGTAAAAATAAAAAGAAGAATCAAAACAAAAATCGTGTATTGTATATCAACCAAAGGCAGAGCATGCACATAACTAACAAGTTTTCCATTTATTTTTGATCAATGGTGATAATCGTTAAATTCGAACTCATATATTAGTTCTCAATAAGTGGGATAACAACTTTATATGAATGTTTGATGTTTGCATGGGATTGTCACTTCTTTCAAAACGTAATGGGAACACAGAAAATTCCCGAAATATATCTATCAACACATTCCTGAAAGTGGTCAATTAATAAATTTGAAAACAAAAACTCTGTAGATTATTTGTTAGGAAAATATTCTAATAAAGAAATATAGAGTATGACCTCGAACTTGAAAATTTTTCATTTCCACTAACTACAAAAATCAATTTCATCATCTTTTCACAATTTATCAACTTATTAACAATTTAAAAAAGCTTAATGGTACAACGCCCTAACGCATATATTCGTTTGTTTTTTCATGTGACGAATAAAAAAAAATAAATTTTATTTATTTTGCAACGAAATTGGTATACCCTTAAAAAGTTACAAATTATTTAGGGCTTACTTTAATTTTATAAAGCGAGATAGTTAACCCTTATTACAGATTATTTGGATATAATTATATACAAATTTTGGATCCACACCATTTCAGTTTTTGGCTATATTTTTTTAAAATCTAATAAATATTTCGAAATTTTGCACATATAATGACTAAATTTAAACATCTTTAATTCAATACTATATAAACATATTAAAAAATTGCATTTTATTTGTTCACACTATGTTCAAAAAGTATAAAAAAAATAATTTTACGGTGGATTCATTTTTAGTTTCCATAGAAACCAAATTAAAAAAATTATCTGTTATAAAAAATTTTGATTTTATAAACTAACAATTGACAGTTAATTGCCGAAAAATGTATTAACTCATTATGGACACGCTATAATTCAGATGAATTTAAACTAAATATAAAAAAACATCTTAATTATAATAATAATAATAATATAAAAGGTGAAAATATGTAAATTTGTTTTTACTCCAAACATAAATACCGGCTGTTTACTATCGAAATATTTCTTAGCTTACAAAAAAAAAAAAAAATGATAATGTCAGTGTTGGCATATGACAATATAAAAAGTTATTAAAAAAAAATAAAATAAAAGCGTGTAATTTAAAAAAAAAACAAAAATTCATTATACACTTACAGGAAAAGATCCCTCATATTTATGAAATTTTTCATAGATTTTCATCCAATGTAACGTTTCATAATATTTATGAAACATATTATAAAAAACAAAATCAATTTCATCATATTTATGAAATGTTATTTGTAAGGATGACATTGTTTTTGTGTAAAAAAAAATTCGTATAGACCATGATATGGTCATTATAATTCTTGTTGTTTATGAATGTTTCATAAATATTTATGAAATTGTTGCATTGGATGAAAATTTATCATACCTATCCCTGTTACTTAAAAAGTTCTACAGTTACTACATGACAATTATTTGTGTAGTAATGCGTTTGTAGTTATTTTAACTACAATTGCAGTTGTTTAACTTAGAAATATAATTTTTAATGTTTTTGAGGGTTGAGTTTTTTAAACAACCTACCAAAATTACAATATTACATCTCTTAAAGACAATCATATGGCAGATGTGTTTATTAAATAATAAAACCAGATTAAGAATATTCACAAAAAAAATTTTTTTAAATGCTGGTAATATTGTCTTAACAGCATTTGTAGTTGTTTTTACTACATTCGAAAGTTAATTTTCAACAGTTAAAAATAAATATATATTGCAGTTGATTTAAATGCAAATGCAGTGTACCTTGTCAACTGCAAATGTGGTTCTTTTAACTGATATTTGCAGTTGATTCCACATACATAATTATCTTAGTCTACGCGTACCAGTCAACACAGCTATAATGAAAAATAATATAAGAGTACCGACCACGAATTTCCACTTATGTGCTTTTTTACAGTTATATTAGTTTTTTGTTTTTATATACATCGAGATTATTTTTATGTTATTTTCAATTTATAACGAGCTTTTAACCTCCGTATATTTACAAAAATAAAGCAAATCAAACATATTAGCTAGGTTGATACTAGTATTTCGATCTGGCTAAAGATCTCATCAGAACCCGAAGTTTTAGAAAAGCTAGAGCCTATATAATAGGCAGAAGTTTAACAAAAAACCTATTAATAATCAATTTTGCTCCATTCTTGTCTTCTTAGTAATCAATGTGCCTTTTAAGTTTTTCATATTTTAAAGAAGTTTTTTATATTGAAAATTTTAAAAATAACATATCTCTTGACTGAAAGTACTTAGAAGCAACATTTTCGCATAAATTGATATGAACACGGTCTTCCACAAATTATCCCCAAAGTTTTTTTTTCTGATTTCGATTCTTTTAAAATACTGTTTCATATCATGTTCCACGAATTGTAAAAGCTCGAATGAAAAAATGTGCGACAAAATTTATTTTTGAAAAAAGAAAAATTTGCGATATAATGTAATGTTGTGAATATTTATATTTATAAGTTTGTTATAATTTTTATTAAAAATAAAAATTATGTTTTTTTCGACCTTTAATTGTGCAATGAAAATGAAAATTATTCAAGTTCGAGGCCATACTATATATTTCTTCATTAGGATATTGTCCTAACAAATAATCTATAGAGTTTTTTGTTTTCAAATTTATTATTTGACCCTTTCAGGAATGTGTTGATAGATCTATTTCGGGAATTTTCTAGGTTCCCATCATCAGAACACGTTTTGAAAGCGGTAACAATCCCATGCCAAACATCAAACATTCATATGAACTAGTTTACTCACTACATGAGAACTAATATACATATGAGTTTGAAGTTAAAGATTATAACCATTGATCAAAAAATAAATTGAAAACTTGTTGGATGTGCAAGATCCACCTCTGGTGGATATTCAATACACGTTTTTTTGTTTTTCTCTCCTTTTTATATTTTGCTTAGTTTGTAAACAAAACAGGGGAAGTAAACTAAGCGGTACTTTGCCTTTTTTACAAGTTTGTAATAATCTTTATTAAAAATAAAAATTATGTTTTTTTCGACCTTTAATTGTGCAATGTTAATGAAAATTATTCAAGTTCGAGGCCATACTATATATTTCTTCATTAGGATATTGTCCTAACAAATAATCTATAGAGTTTTTTGTTTTCAAATTTATTATTTGACCCTTTCAGGAATGTGTTGATAGATCTATTTCGGGAATTTTCTAGGTTCCCATCATCAGAACACGTTTTGAAAGCGGTAACAATCCCATGCCAAACATCAAACATTCATATGAACTAGTTTACTCACTACATGAGAACTAATATACATATGAGTTTGAAGTTAAATAATAATAAACAGCGCATACTTTAGGGACACACCCAAAATTGTCCCCTAAGTATGCGGTGTATCGAACCAATTGTCCTCATCTTATACGCTAGATGTATGAAAATGTATGAAAACTTTGCGGACTGTCCCCAAAGTAAGCAAATGTCCCTAAACTATGCGGGGGAACGAATAAATGTCCCAATATATAGATATATAGAAATATATCATATATACTACTTTTTCCTTTTTTCCTCGGGACTCCCTAATATTTACATACACGTCTGCACTTAAGAAACCGATAATTTTTTTAACCCCAAATTGTTACCAATACAAATTTGCAATATTTTTTAATAATTTGTAAACATATAATTCATATACTGTTAACATAATGAACGCGTAAAACTTATTAACAGCTGTATTTGGTGTTTTCTTATTGTAATTAAACCATATTTTTTTTTAATTCAATTGCGCTTGATTTCACAAGTAATTTGCATTACAAAAAAAAAGCGCAAAAAAAAGATGGTGTTGATGGCGATAATAATAAACTGTCGTTAAAAAATAAACTTGAGCTCAATGATATAAAAACGGAATCTCTTTTCTGCTGTATTGCACATTAATTACAAAGTGCACATACGAGATCCCAGCAAAATGTCAGTAATGGGCTCTCAATGCCAGTCTCTAAATAATAAGCAGTAGAATTTGGTCCAACCGCATATAATTCGGCGTCAAAAACCTTTATTTTTGTTTGACGAGGCCGTTTTAATAAATAGTTATACATACTCGCTGCATTATAAAACCACACAAAATTTGTACACTCGCTTACCCGTTGCATTATAAAAAAATAAAAAATAATAATTAGTTATTCGTATGATTATAAACAACTAAAAAAAATATGTTATCTCAAGTTTGTAAATAATAAGGGTTAATACCCTTATACTTATCAGTAATTAAAAAATAATTTGTTTTACAAAAAGGCATTATATTTGTAATTAAATAAGTAGTTGTAATTAAATCGTAAGCTGGACTGCTTATGAAAAAGACTTCGTCAAACAAAAATAACTAGTGCGGACGCCAAATTCTAATGTGTTGAGATATTTTTTTTTTTTTCATTATATAACCACTTACGTGGTAATAAAAGCTTTTGCTGCGATGATAAAAGAAATACTGAATTAAAAAAAAAAAATATGTCTACAAATTAATGGTGTTAAAGTTTCTCTTTTGCATGTACTATGCAAAAAACACAAGCATACATTTGCAATATGTAACATTCAAACATCTGTGTATGTGTGCGCACTCTTACATTTGTACATGATATTAATGTGATCACATTATAAATAAAGATTGTACATTAAAGAGTTTTTACAAAGTTTAAATGCATTAATAATACATTAGCTTAATATCAAAACAAATAACAATAAGTAATGCATGGACAAAGTTATTTTCTTACAAATTAAAACGTTCGATTACGGTACTCCTGTAAGCACTAGAAATATAGTTTTAGCCTTTTTGAATTCTTCAATATCAAGACAATGTAAAATCATGCTGAATTTTAATTTTCAAAATTTTACGTGCCAAATTCAACAAAAGAAAGAAAAATGTCTAAATTTGTTTTGGAGATTCTATATTTATATTTATTATATATTCATGAGTCGATTTATAGAATATTGCATTCCATAAGCATAAAATATTCAATTGTTACAATAAAAATTCGAAATTTTTATTAAATGCCGGTCGTTTCAATAACCGGTTAAAAAAGTTCATATACGATCATAAATATTTCTTATATGATCATATATATTCATGAGGGCGGGTCAATTTAAAAATCGCTCAACGTACAAGGAAAGTCGTATTCTAGGGATCAAAATAAGAAACTTTGCCGAAGGAACCATACCTATAAAAGGAATTCTGATGTTCCGACTTTTGACCCGTAGGGTCAAACTTTGAAAAATCCCACTTTGACCCATTTAGAGTGCCCCAATCGAATCCAACCCAATCGAATATAATTTATACATTCATCTGCTAGAGAGTCTTCCGGAGAAGAAATAGAGACCATAATCTTGGAAAGACTCTTCCTACTTTCTGAAATATCTATATCCCGAGATTTGTACATTTATTTATTTATTTATTTATTTTATTTATTTTCCATTTCCTGTACAACAAGATTTAATCTTATATTTAAAGTACAGGAGTGCAATATCCAAAATTAGATCAAAACAATGATTATTACATAAAAAAAAAAAAAAAAAACATAAATTACAATTAAGTTTGTTCAAAATATTTATATAAAAGCTGCTTAAAGCTATTTGCGTTGCTATTAAGTTGTAGGGTATGTGGAAGAGTATTCCAAAGACGTGATGCATATAAGTAAAACTGCCATTCAGATACTAGGCAACGGTGTAATGGAATAATGATATTTTTCCCTCTTTGAGATCTGGCAAAGCGAATTTTCTCGAAAAGGTATCGTGGGGTTTGAGTATAAATAATTTTATGAAAGTACAGAAGTACACGGATCTTAAGAAGACTATCGAACGAGACGCCGAAAAGATTTGTGGAAATGTGGGAGACTTGTGCATGCTTTCTTAATCCATACACATATCTAATAATATTGTTGAATATAACGTTGAGTTTTCTTTTGCTGGCAGAATCGCAGCTTGCAAAAAGCTCACATCCATAAATTAGACCAGGAATTAGATATGTTTTGGCGAGGAGAATTCTTATTCGTAATGGAGTGAAATATTGTGATGACCAAAGAGATCTTAACTTTTTGTAAGTTTGTCCAACTAGAAGGTTCACATGATTTGTCCATGTTAAATTGTTGTTAAAAATCAACCCAAGGTTTTTGGCAGAATTAACAATTGTTATTTTTCCCCATTTATTAAAATATCATCTCTTATGGCAGGGTCAATTGTTCTCTTATGAATTATTATGCACTTTGACTTATGTGGATTAAGACAAAGTCCATTTGCTGTTGCCCAGAGAAAAATCTTATGTAAATCATCGTTCAATTTAGCTATATTTTCGGCAGCGGATTTCATTGGACTACTTAGGTATAATTGCACATCATCTGCATACATATGAATTTTGCAATGAGAAAGCTGTTTCGGTAGATCATTTGCATAAATTGAAAAAAGTAGTGGTCCAAGTATTGATCCCTGGGGCACTCCCCTGATGAGTCTTAAAGGATTAGACCATGAGTTATTTACATTAACGGACTGCCAACGATCTGTTAAATATGAAGAGATAAGCCTAGTCGAGGTATTACAAAACTTAAAAAAGTGCATAAGTTTCATGCAAAGTGTACTATGGTCAACCGTGTCAAAGGCCTTCGAATGGTCCAGGAGCACCAAAAAATTCAAATTGCCATTATCCAATTCACTACGTATGTTTTCGGAGACATCCAGCAAGGCAGATACGCAACTATGATATGAACGGAATCCTGATTGAGTTTCAGTTAAAAAATTCTTTTCGCTAATAAACAGGCTCATTTGCACATGTAAAAGTTTTTCTAGTACTTTTGATAAGTAACACAAAATAGCTATGGGCCTGAACTCTGAGTTTGTTTTCGGTAGTGGAATTATTTTTGCATGTTTCCATTTAGATGGGAAAGTACTTGACATTATAATAGTATTAAATAAGTGCGTCACATAAGGTAAAATTAATGGAAGCAATATTTTAATAAACTTTGGGTGCATATTATCACAGCCCACAGCGTTAGATTTCATCATCGAAAAACTTGAGAGGACATCAGATTGGCTTACGCAAGAAAATTCAAAATAACTATCATCGATTGTGGCATTATTTGTATTTAGGCGTGGGAAGTTGTAAAAGTTTTTATTAATTGGTATGACTGGTATATTTGTAGAAGTCGTATTTAGTTCATCAGCATCGACTTGGCAGTTATTTGTTTTGTCTATATTAACAATTCCAATTTCATGAATTTGTTTCCATGTTTGCTTACAGTCAACTGCAGCACTAAAACGACTAGAAAAATATTCAGTTTTCGCACTTCTTATATTAACATTTACATTTCTTCTGGCAGCCTTGTATTCCGATTTCAATTCGGGTGTCCTAAATCGCTTCCACCTTGAGTAAGCCAAGTCTCTGCTATAAATAAGTTGTTTAATGGCAGGAGAAAACCAAGGTTTTGATTTAGAAGTTAGAGTCTTTGACCTTAATGGGACCGTATCTTCGTAAAGCCGTTGAATATTTTCTTCAAAAAATAACAGTTGCTCATCAACAGAAGCAATGAAATACATATTATTCCAATTAACTCGAGAAAAATTATCTTGTAGCAAATTATAATCAATTGTTTTAAAATCACGATAGTAAATGGTTTGCTGTGCTCGTAGAGGCTTAAAATTGTAAGTTAAAAATATCAAGTCATGTTTTGAGAAGCATGGAGCAGACACCTGATCATACAACATAACATTTGACATATTGGCCACAAAAAATATATCAAGCAATGTTCTACTCGTGGCAGTGTGGTGTGTTGGGTTTATTGTATTAGTTGGAGTTAAGCCGAAAGATGACATATTGTCGATTAATATCGTTTCCGTTAAGATATTTGAATTAAAATCTCCAGATATAATGACGTCATCATATATAGCGGCAAGAGTTTCTAACGTCGAAAACAAATTCGAGAAGGCAATCCTTTTATTTGGCCGGTAAACACATCCCACTAACATTTTCTTACCATCAGATAGAATCTCAATAAAAATATATTCAACTTTTTTCTCATTTACCAAATTATCATTAGAGGATTTGAAGCAAACTCTGCACGATATGTTGGTTCTTACAAAAATAGCCACCCCACCGGCAAGACCACCTCTGTCCTGTCTGAATACCTTATAGCCATTAAGGCATATAAGTCCATCCGGTGTATTGGATGAGAGCCAGGTTTCAGAGACACATATAATATCGATGTTGGATTTTTCAAAAACCAGTCTAAATTCGTCGATTTTGTTGTTTAGGCTCTCAGCGTTTATGCGGGTCAGCGTTAAACCATTTTTATATTTAACTAAGATATTTACCATATTCATCGTAATGTCTCTGGAGCTTCCACTTACCTCCACAACGTTATCCATAAGAATATACAATAACGTAGAAAAAAAACCTAATAGCAACGCATAAAAAGTTTGACCTTAAACATAAGATCTGAGATCGAATTTTTAAAAAACAATATTTTATGTAAAAGGTAATTATGTTAACAATTGAATAAAAAGAAAAATAATTTTGCTATAAAAACACGGCTAAAAAGGCCCTCTTTTAACTTTTAACCCCTTAACGGTCTCCCGGAGAAGAAGTAGCTCGCACAATCTTGAAGAGATTCCTCCTACTTTCTGAAATATCAAAGTGGGCTTTTTCAAAATTTGATCATAGAGGTATGGTTCCTTCGGCAAAGTTTCTTATTTTGATCCCTAGAATACGATTTTCTTTGTACGTTGAGCGATTTTTTTGCCTCCCTACAAATCGACCCGCCCTAATATTCATCCATCCAATTTCGGTTATAAAAGAAAAGTTAACCTTCATCTCCATATATCGAAAAATGTGGTCTTATATGTTCATATATTTTTTTATATGGTCATCCTTATATGTTCATATTTTATAGATTTTTCATATTTTTTATGGGAAATTTTTTATTTTGAAAAATTGATAAAAAAAAAAAACAGTTCCTTTAAATGGTAACAAATTTGCATAATGTATTTATGATACCTCTTGTAAGGAAAAACAAATATTTTATCATTAAGTTTACATCTGTATTAGAAATTTGTAAGGTACAAGATCATAATTGAATGCTACTTCATAACTTAAAAAAAACTTTATTGTTTTTTCTTACATTTATTAAAACTTAGAGTTTTCTAGTTAATTGTATGATCTTAAACCTGAAAAATTCTAACCAAAAGAAAGCTACTGCATCATTTTCTTAGATTTCATTAAAGATATATCTGCAGAAGTTTTAAATAGATAAAATTTTCCAAATCTGAAATTTTAACGATATTAAGGAATTTTTGTAAAACCAATTAATTTTGTATAGTTTTCGATATATTTTATTTTTATTTTATTTTTATTAAAAAGGAGAAGCAACACTCAGGAAATTCTTCCTATTAATTAATGTGTTGCTTTCTTTGGAAATGGGGATAGTGGAGAGATGAAAGGTGGTGAAAGATGAAGGGCTTCAAACATGGCAACACTGTAATTGCGCTAGATGATAAGTCTTAGAACAGTTGTTGGTCGCCACCTGATGTAGAGTTGGCGAAGTTATTGAAGCTTTTTGTTTCATAGCCCTGATTCATTATTTTACTTCGGTGGGGTTAAGTGCTATGGGAACACCGAAGGTGGGCGCAGCGATATATATAAGTGATAGAAAATTCATACATATTATTTTTCTAAATTGATGTTGTCGTTACCGGGAATCGAACCCGGGACCATCTGTGTGACAGTCCAATGCGCTAACCATTACACCACAACGATATATAGACAATTTTGATATAACGGTTCTATATGAGCTTCATAAAGCCAAAAATAATTACTAAATAAATTTTTTTACTTCTGAACACACTAAAATTTTAAAATAAGAGTTAGATGCGTTAGTTCTATTGCAATGAAAATAATCAAAATCCCCCCAACTAATTATTTTTTATTTCCAAATAGAATTTCCTACTGATGCAGTTAAATAAAGTTTTAGTATGTGCTACAAAAAAATGTTTGGATCGAAGAATCGGAGATCGGATTAAAGTTATTTACAATTTATTTTTGAAATTTGTTTAAAAAAACTTTCTGGATATAAAATTTTTATATGTTTCAAAATCTTACCCGTAATTTTTTACAGCTTTTAACTAACACGCTGTATAAATAAAAACTATGTAAATTATTTAAAAAAAAATGGGATTAAGTTTTTGTACACATAGTAATTTTTGGATTATGGAGTCACATATTTTTTCCATATATGTTCATTAGAGTGTCCCTTAAAATTAAATGTTAGAAATGTTGAGACGCTACCCTCTAATTTTGTTTGTATTTGTCTTGAAAATAACTCATGTGAAATTTTACGCCCCTACGACCACGCCTTCCCTACCCGATAGGGCCTTAAATATAGGGGTCACTTGGGATCGCTGGTCCACATGGGTTAATAATGTTCGAAATATTTTTATTTTTAACTTTGAGTAATGCTTATAAAATAAAACTACAAAAGTAGCTAATTTTTGATTTAAAATATTTTATGGCAACAAATAAGCCTATTTATTACTAAAAAATACAATTTCCTCGAAATTCGTAAAATTTAAATCGTTGCCCTAAAGCGTACTTTTGGGATATTTTTAATTTTTTTATTTTTAATCTCTTAGATGTTTTAAACAAGTTTAAGCAATAAAAATCTAAATTTTTTCGATTTTGTTGAAGAAATTTTTTTAAAACTTGAAATTGCAGATTTGAAAAACACCCCAAAAATTTTGTTCGTTTTTGACATCACCGTAGGACAGGATAACGCCATCCAAAACAAAAAACTTCTTTTATGTCTCACAATTATGAGTGTATTAAATAAAAAAATTATGTTTCAGTAATCAATTTTAAAAACGTTTAAAATTTGAGCTCGAATTTCTTGCTGAAGTGATATTTGGCACATTAGTGGTCTGGGGCATTATTTATTACTGGAGTAGTTCTTAACCAATTTTGGATTTTTATACCTTTTTGAATACACAATTTTATCCTAATCTCGATTAATTTATCATTGAGAGTAAAAACTATTGTAATAATGCAAAAAAACAGCAAAAACTAAAAAAAAATATCCCTTTTTCCCATATAACCGCATGTTTCGATCTTTAAGGCCCTATCGGGTAGGGAAGGCGTGGTCGTAGGGGCGTAAAATTTCACATGAGTTATTTTCAAGATAAACACAAAAAAAGTAGAGGGTAGCGTCTCAACATTTCTAACATTTAAACTTGTAGAACACCTTAAGGGACACTCTAATGTTCATATATGATTTCTCTTTGCACACAAGAGAATTCATTCACATCCATATTTGTCCATATATGAAAGCCTTTTGCGTATATGAAATAACTTTTCATTGCTGGCAAATATTTTACCAATGAGTCATTTTTTAAAGTTGGGTAGTAGGAAATAATCCGAGGGAGCTAAATAAACTTTAATTCATTGATTTTGGTCATCGCAATAGTGGATGTGTAACCTGGTTCATTGTCTTGATGAAATCACATTTTCATCTTCGTCAAATGCGGCTTTTTTGTGGTGTGAAGGTGTGAAGTGGTGCACCCATATCTCATCAATGTTTGCGAATAGATGCAACAAATCGGCTTTATTGCGGTGAAACATCGCAAAACACTCTATTGAATCTTCAAGACGCTGTTGTTGTTCTGTTGTGCTCAAACGCTGCACCCATCTTGCGCACAGCTTTCTCATTTCCAAAATTTCAGTCAATGTATGTATGGCAATTTTTGAAATGCCTATCAGTTCAGCCCGCCCACGCACCTCCATTTTGTGGCGTCTCTTTATCGTTTCTTTCGTGAACACCTCAACCATTACTAAGATTTTTCTGGGTAATAGTAAGAAGTAGTTACATTAAAAACACAACATATATTTATTTATTTGTATTGTTCCATACACAAGAAAAAAAATGGAACTGATTATGGAACTGATTAATTCATTCAATAATAATTAAGTATCTTAATGTCTATCCTGCGGGAAATGAAGGTTCGAATGATCTTAAGTTACAATTCTATGATATATGATTGGCGGTACGTCAAGAAACTGGTGAAACCGAAATTGTGTTAAACCATGAACATATTAATAGTGTGGACGACAAGCAGAATGAAAGATATACGCAGAATGAAGTAGATGTGGCGACATGTCAAGATGACGACGAAAATTATACTAAAAAGTACAACTCTAGTAAGACATACATATAAATAAATCAACCATTGATGACTTTTGCATCTCTTTTTCATACATAAAACAAAATTGTGGACTAAAACAACTTCAATTTCACCGGCTTGTGAAAGTAATTGTCTATTAATTAAATAAAAGGCAAAATAAAAAAATAAGGATTAAATGTGTATTTCTAACTAAATGTATATAGAGATTAATAATCTAGTATGGTCAAATTGCAAACAAATATACAGACAGGTAAACTGACTAGAGCGAAAGACAAAGACAAAGACAAAGACAAAGACAAAGACAAAGACAAAGACACATCTTAATTAGATTTTTATGTTTCCTTTTTCTTATTGCAAAAAAAAAGGGTTGTGTATGTCTTATTTTGTTTTTTTCTTCTTTTTGTTTCTATAATTATCAGCGACATTCGTGTTTCTTTAAAAGATAGATAGCATCATTTAGTCAACCATTGATGTAAGTAGTTTAAAGAGAATTTTGTTTATGTCATATATAATTATTTCTACTTTTTTAGATATTACATTAATTCATGTCGCCAATGTGGGAGTATGAACATTTTTATATTTTGTAAAATATTGTAAATTATTTTTAAAAGAATTACAAAAATATGTTTTATGATTTTCAGCAAATAAAGTTTAATTTTTCTACACATTTTTGAGTTGTTTTCAGTCTGCTAATATTCAGCAAAACTTTTATTAATTTTTAGCAAGGGTTTTCTAATTTCTAATCCACTAAGTTAGCAAAACTTCTGCTGAATCTACTAATTTTGTTGCTAAAAATCAGCGAACTGATTTTTAGCAAAAAATTTTGCTGACATTATCAATTTTTTTTGCTAGCAACTTCCTGACTAAAATTATGCTGACTCTTTATTACGTTTTTTGTAAGTGTACATTCAAAGAAAAAGTTCGCAAACTTAGCAAAGTTTGTTGAGTCAGCAAAATGTTTTCTAGGACGATCTTTACCGAAAAATTGCTAATCTCTGCAAAAGTGTTTTGCTGTACATCAGTAAGCTGATTTTCAGCAAAAAATTAGTAAATATAGCAAAATGTTTAGCTGACACTTAGTTTAATGAAAATTAAAATCGATTTATTGAAATCAACAAAAAATGTTGCTGGAGCTCAGTAGATAGAAAAAAACTAAAAAACTTAGTATACAATTTTTGCTTTAGTTTATTTATTTTGCTGAAATTTAAATCTTTTTTTTTTTTGTTATTATTTTAAATATATATAAAAATGTCAGGACTTTTCACATCGTTAACATAATACAATTAAATAAAAAATATGGAAATAAGCAAAATATTTTATTCAGAACAAAAGATAATAATTCCCAAACAATTACATGATTGTCTGTATATGTATGTATATTTTTCTAATTAAGATAATTATAAAATACAAAATATCGCTAAATAAAATACATAAATTAAAAAAAATTATATCAAAATTATTTCATGAACAGTCTTAATACACAAATTTGCTGCTGGTTAAAAGCCTGAAAATGTGTAAATGAGCATTATAAAAAGAAAAGGATTTGCTTTAATGAAATTGACATAAACACAGTTAAAGCAGGGATATACAAAGTTGACGACCCGTAAAAATTTACATAAATAAGGGCAAAGTTAAGGTAATACAATTATACCCAGAATGGTAACTCCCATAACTATTAAAAACCCCAACAATTGTTTCACTGTTGAGCTATAAATATTTTTACTTAAGTATTCAGTTATAAATAAAATTGATTTTTCCTACTGCCCAACTAAACGTATGAGTAATAAAAATTTAATATATCACTTATACGTATAGGGAGCCCGACTTAACAGTAAGACAAGGAAAATAAACTTTTGTTATAGAGGTCGTTATCCACTTTAGTGATTCACATCGCATTACAAAAAAAAAAAATGTTTGTTTATTCCTGCTTTCATTACTCCACTTTTTTTTTTTCTTTTACTATATAATACATATTGTGTTGCATTCTCTTATACTTTACCTACCTTTAAATTATAAACATATAAAATACATGCATTCTCTATACTCATTTGTGCATTTATATGGGTATGAGTATGTGTAATGATGTGTGTGTTTGTGTGAGTGTTTACCAAGCATATAGTTTCTGCTATTCCATACATTCTGTAACTATGAATAAGTAATTTCAATGAATATGTTACAATAACTCGCGTAAATGACTTACATTACAATTAATTACATTTTAATTACACTTGTTTAACTCTATGCCCTATAATTGTTCATATAGCAATTGTAATGAGGTAACATTATTTTTTTATATGTATTTTTAATGGTTGAAAAGACGAAGAGTAATTTCTCAGTTTGTTTGTAATTGCGAAAATATTAAAAATGAAATTGTTTATAATATAACAGTCATTACTTGCAACAAGTATAAGTTGGGTCATCAAAATAAAACGTCTAATTTAAAATTGTTTTTTTTTCCGCATTCATTTGTTGTTCCCCAGTAAAAAATGTAAATATTTTTATATATCTGAAAGCCAACTAAATAACTGGGACTTTTTAAGGCAATATAAATTGATCTTTAAAAGTAAATCTTAATAGTTTTAAAAATAAAATAAGAACAAAAATTACTTTCTTTTACTTTGGTTTGATTTAGCAACAAATAATCGTTAAAAATACACAGTTAATATTGAATTCTTATTAACCCACCCTAAATTACTTTTTATAATCCTTATAGACAACACTACGCTACACTCGAAAAAATTATTGTAAATGTTCTACTATAAAATGAGTAAAGTTTTATGTAACACTACGCAAGTTCTGTAAATTTAAACACAAAATGCGTAAACAATGTTGCGCACACTTGTGTATACAACAATACATACTTACAGTATTTTTACGCATTATGTGTTTACACACAGAGAATAAATTGGTTGGAATTCCATTATAACCAACAAAATTTAATCATTATTCAATAATTTTAGTTGTAATTACTTAAAATTCATCATAAGAATAATTGAAATATATTGTAAACAGAAAATATAAAAGGGTCCGCCATCTAACGTTTTTTTTTTTTCAACTAGTGCTTATTTCGTGAATGGTAACACTTAGCTCATGTCTGATTTGACAGATAATTAGTTTTATCCTTCCGCTAAACGAATATGGTCCTTATGTTCGTTATCTTGTGAAAAAAGTGAAATAAACTGGCATCCTCATCGATAAACCAAAGCGTGAAAAGCCAAAATCAGTGCGTACACCCGAGAATATTGCTGCTGTGGCAGAAAGTGTGCGTGAAGCGCCATCAACATCAATTCACCGTCGTTCTAAACAATTGAACATTTCGGAGACATCATTAAGACGAATTTTGCATAAACACCTTGGTATGACGCCATACAAAGTCCAATTGGTTCAGGAGTTCAAAAAAAAGAAGTTATTTAGCGGACCCTTTATAAAATAAACAAAACACAGTCACAGTATTGGTTTTCCTTATCAATATTGAAAATATATTATCTTCTACATTACCCTTAATTCCAACAACTAATCACTTTTCGGAGATTTTATCCGTTAAATAAAATATTTTCAGTTAAAATCGAATATTAGTTTCGCATGCAAAAAAAAAACAATCACTCTATCTAAAATGTTAGTTTTCATAACCAATTTTAAAATAATATAAAGTTTTTTAATAGTTTTGGTAACTCTAATAAAATATTAAGATTGGCAACCCAATTTCTGTTGTACATACATATCTATTTTTAGATATTAATATTTTAACTTGAAAGAAAAAACATATTCAAGGTAGAAATTTGAAAATACAAATTAAAATTCGGTTTACGCTAAAGGTAAAGTAATTACCTAACAAGCAGAAGGTCTCCGGTTCTAGCCCAGTTCGCGGATAATAATTGTTTATTAATACACAAATTTAAATAATATAATTTTTTTATAGTTTTGGTAAATCTAATAAAATATTGAGATCAGCAACCAAATTTCTGTTGTGGTATAGATAAACTGACCTTGGTATAGATAAACTGATTTCTAATGCCACATGCACTCGCACTACATGTTAGACAGAGCGCTTTAGCCCACTGATCTATCGTCAGGTCGAGTTTTGTTGTGATTAAAACTAGTTTTTTCAATACACGTTGTTTTTGTTCTTGCATACATAATCTCAGAAGTACAACTCCAAAAACACAACAGTTCTATTTTTAGAAACTTACCTCACTCTATTGTTCACTGTTTTCCCATATGTTGTAAGTGATGCCATATCTATGATATATTCTTTATATACTCGATAGATGGCGCTTACGTCGTTAGGGAAGAATTGCCAGAGAGCAAAGTTTGATTTTTGTTTGAGTTTGAATTTTAACGTCTTTTTCAGACAATTGCAATTAATACTATAATTAATATGCAATTCTTTATTTTTAATTTTAATTGCTAAAGGCGTGGTAGAGAAGAATGAGTGTATTTTCTAAAAATCATAACTACATTGCAAATTTTCAATTTTTCTGAATCAGTCTGCGCAGTTTCTGGTATTCAAAATTCGTCAGTGACCCTGTTTTTTTTTGAATAATGTAATATTTGTTATGTTTTTATTTGTTCGATTGCGTCTATATGAAATTTTCTGTGCAATCACTGACCGTGGTATAGATAAACTGACTTCTAATGCCACATGCACTCGCACTACATGTAACACAGAGCGCTTTAGCCCTCTGAGCTATCGTCAGGGCGAGTATTGTTGTGATTAAAACTAGTTTTATTCAATACACGGTGTTTTTGTTGGGTTAAGGCTAGAGTTAATGCCTGGCAAACGGAAGATCGCCGGATCGAGCCCAGTTCTAGGCATACATTTTTTTTTTATTAATAAATTAAATTTTGTTGAACGCATGTGAATCTCTCTATAGAATATTATAGTCCATAAACATAAAATATTAAATTGTTACAATAAAAATTCGAAATTTGTTGATAAATGACGGTTGTTACAATAGTGTTAAAATTTAATAATACACTCATAATAATCCATGCTAAAAATACGAAAAAAATTTCTAAACAACAAAATCTTTTGTAAAATGAACAAATTTTCGTTTATTATACAAAATTTCTGATTATTTTGGCATTTATTTGTATTTTTCCTCGTGGATTATTATCAGTGTAGTGATAGTACGTGGAACCACAAAAAATCGGTTGGCAAAAAAATCGGTTGCAACTACAAAACTGTTTATTTTGTGTACAATCAAACACATTATGTCTTATATTAATATTATTTTGTTAAATAAAATTTTTACGCACAATGTTTGTAAATATACTAACTTATAATAGTAATAAATATTTCGGGATTTTTAAATTGAAAAAAAATAAATTAATTTAAAAAAGCTAAAAAAAATATAAAAATTAAAAATGATTGATGATTTTTGTAAATTAATAAAATGTATAAATGTGATATTTGTGACAGTTAATTAAAAAACTTGGTAATGTACCAAAAACATTTATACACAATAGGAATTTGCAAGTGTTTGCAAGCTAGTTCTGAAAAACATTTTCAAAATATATTATATTCACAGAGCTTTAAAGAACTCAATCCTTCATTCAATTTTTCAATTCTGATTGACTATGGAATGATTTAATTTCCAACTCACAATTTTACAAATCGAATGAATTTTCCACTGGTCTCATTCGGTTTTAATCATTTTTCATCAGTCGATTTATTCAATCACTGTAGTCTATTGTTATAAATTCAATTATTCCCAAGAATCATTGGGATCAGTGGGATCATTCAATCAGTGGAAATCAATCGTTGAATTCTGTCCAAACTACATTTGAACAACATTAACAGTAATTATATTACTTACCGTATTATACTTACTTTATTACTTACCGTATTATACTTACTTTTATATACTTACCCTTTTATACTTACCTTATTACACTAATGTAAACACTGAATTTATCGCATTTATCGAATCTATTGTGAATTACTATTTGGAATTTTATGTTCGACTTGCCACTGAACAGTAATTCAGTGGAAGTCAAAAGGCTGAACCGAGGTTTCGTCGTTACCCATGACGATCTCTACTGCCCTCTTGTTCATCAGCCATCTTAAGGTTAGCGCCACTTTTTTTATGCCAATCATAATTAATAAACCCCTGAATTATTTATAATTACTAATCATTGTCTTTTTATTTCTATGACAAATGATAACGATTAATTTAATCCAAATAATCGTCGAGTTTATTCATGGTCCTAACGAACCGGCAAAGGAGTGCTAACAACATTGTGGCATCATTGTCACAATTTTTGGAAAAAACTCACCTCACTTTACAATTGACAATTTGTCTCCAGTCGTCAAATGGATGTTGAAGAATACGCAGGCGGAAAAGACAAGCAAAAAAAAAAAAATTGAACTGTAAAAACAGCCCAGCCCAGCTAAAGAAGCAGCAACGTCAAATACTTTTTCTTTCTTGCTTTTTTTTTTGGAATTGCAACAATTCAACAGAGACTTACTAGGAGAAATTAAAGTAAAGAAGCAAATAAAAAATATCCAAGAGGTACTGTGAAAAATTATAATTAAATTTTAGAAAATTATACAGTCTACATACAGTCCACCACGTTCCTGAAAATAAAAAAAAATTCTAAAACAATGGTATCAAAAAAACCCTAAGTAAAATGAACCCTATTTATTTGAAACGTAAAAACCAGAAATTCCATAAAATTTGCAAAATTTAAAGTTAAAACAACAAAAATCATTTAAAAAAAAAAAAAAAAAAAAGTTGCCGTTATTTTATTTTATGACACCCTAAAAATTGAGTTTGTATTGGATTTAAATTCCTCTAACAAGAAAAAAAAACCCAAAAACAAAAATTACATGTTACAAATTTAAGAGAAAATTAAAGGAATTCACCACGATTTCTCTATTACATGAATTTTTTTTAAATTATCGGCTATTCGCTCTCTTTCCATTATATATGGTGTAGCCAGAAACTTTGTCTGTTTCATTCCCATTTTGGATCATTAAATCCCCTGATAATATCAGAAATTAAAGCTGAAAGAAAAAATAATTTAATTAAAATTACTCAAAATAAAGGCAACGCAAAAACTGTAATTAAAATTACAATTAAATTAAAGCTAATAAGAATATTATAATTGAAGTGATTAGCTAAAAAAATGAAAAATTTTGCAATTTTAACACGAAAAGCATTAATATTGATTTGAATCAAAGAATTCGCTAAAATCGTTTCAATTTATTATACATTGTACACACAATTTACATTTTATTCATACGGTTTTTAGTTCAACGATAAAAAGCTAAAAAGAAAATTCTTCTTTTGCATTAACAAAATATTTTTTAAAGAATATTTTTTCACAAACAAAAAATCTTTAAACTTTTAAGTGCAATTTAAAACTCCAAAATCTCTTTGTTACCACACACACTACCGCACTCACAATAATTTAAGAGAACCTTATTAATTCAAAGTAAATTCTCTTAACTATAACACTCTTGTGTGGTTCGCAAATAAGTGTTGACAACGATCTTACGAGATAAAAACGCAAACAAAAAATTTATAGAAAACAACAACTTTAACCAATGATAAAATATATTAATGACAATAATATATAAAAGAGAAAATAACCATCTAAATGTCTCGATAAAGTAAAAAATAATTTTATATTGTATTTAGTCAAGGAAGAAACTAATGGGAAATAAATATTATTCATAAGTTTAAATAATTTTTCGTTACCAAGGAAAACAAAAATTACAAAACCTTGTGTGTGTAAAAAAAAAAAAAAAAAAAAAATTTAAAACAAAGCACTGCGATTCCCTTTTTAAAAAAAAAAAAAATTTTAATTTAAAATACCCATTTGTCACAAATTTATAAAATACTTTATATTCTTATACCACATAAGAATAACGCTCGAAAAAAAAAAAAAAAAACGCTCGATTGACAATACCTTTCACTTATTTTCAGTGTTGGTATTTCATTCATAAGCTCGGTACTTTTTCAAAAATTTATTGTACATGCACATTGAAAATTTATGTCTATAAATATTTACCATTCTTTAAAATTTGTGCCAAAAATTTAAAAAATTTAAGGGAATAACACGTTAGCAGCTACTATTCTCTCATTTGCAATAATTTATACGGTTTTAATTCTAAAAATTTGGTTCCTACAACAAGGGAAAAGAAGAAAAACTATTTTCGGAAAATAAATAATTCAATAATGTCCACACACTTTTCAATAATATGAATTTGAGGGACGAAAATTACAATATATTTGAAAATTTCAATTCGTAAACTCTTAATATAGAGTCAGAATTTCAATTAATTTGAGAACAAACAAATTGATTATTTTCAAAGTGCCCCACTTTGAGGAAATTTACAAGGATAATTTTAAAATTTAAAAGCTTTTTGTGCAACTTACGATTTTAAGCAAATATTAATTAAAAACTTCAAATGACAGCTCTTAATTTTGGTTTTTTTTTCTACTCTGATTACGATTATTAATTTTGGTCCGTAAAAGTACCAACGTATTGGACGGAAAGTACCAGCATTGTTTTACCCATCTCTGAAAAAACAATACATTTGTGTAGAGTTGCCAGATCGATCGGTTTGCTATTCCCATTTTCTGAGTAACTAATACCAGGAAATTTAAATAGAATATCGGCATATAATGTTTAATTCGCTCAGTAAATGGATATTTCGCTTTTTTTTTTTTTGTAAATTTTCTTCAAAATCTTAAAAAAATAAACGAGTTTTATTTTTTTCTGAATAATCAATGCAACATATGTTTTCAAACTATCTATGAAGTTTTCGGTATATCAATTTGTTGTTATTAGGCAATATTTATAGAGTCGTCTGCAACCGTAGATTGCATAATCTACTTCTCAATTTATAATTTATTTTCAATTGTTAAGATCCTCTATATCTTAACAATCAGAATTTAAAAAATCTAAAACAAAGTTTAGATTTTCTAATTGCTCACGATTTCTTTATTACTGCCAATAATTTTTTCAATCTAATTGCTAGCAACCTCTGTTTGCAATAGTAGATTCAAATGGTCTACACCGCTTATATGTCCAGAATATAGGTAAAATCGTATATTGGACATACTGATTTTCTCACTAAAAGTTGAAAATCATTTCTCTCCAAGGCTTAGTTTCTCACTCATTCACGGGAACTTGTCAACAAAACCATTGATAATTTCTAATTGAACTCACAACCCTAGTTTTTTTTGTAATTCCAAGGGGAAGTTTAAAACTATTACGTATATAAACTAAGTTTCAGTAATTTTAAACCACAAATCAATTTTCCTAAATATAATTTTGATTTTCTCTGAATAATGGGCAATAAGGACAATGACTCGGGTATTAATTCCCTTACGTTAGTTCAAGATACATTCCTTTTTGATTCGGATCACTTACTCACATTTTGTGACAGTTTTAGTAACATAAACATGCGGGATCAAACCGATTCAATGCTCGAGACAAAATTAGATGATCTTGAGAAAAGATGGCAGAGGTTGGAGCTATCATATCGGGGTCTTATGCTTTCGCATACAGCTGAGGGTACAATAAAGGACGAAGCCAAAGTAAACTTTAATGCTTGCTCTGAATCCTTTTATACATGTAGATCTCATATAATAGACTTGCTCAGAGTCACTAGGGTTGGTAACCCTTCCCGAGATACCTTCTCTCGTATGAGTCTGCCTCCACAGAACGCTATGGTACAGAACTCTGAGAGCAGCGTAAAGCTTCCACCCTGCGATACCGAAATTTTTGAGGGAAGCTATGAGAAGTGGATCTCTTTTCGGGATATGTTTTCTGCCCTATATATCAACGGCTCTAATTGTGCTCCAGTCGTAAAATTATATCATTTGCGCAGAAAGACGACGGGTGATGCTGGAGCAATCGTTAAGCGTTTCCCCCTTAGCGATGATAGTTTTGAACTTGCTTGGGCTGCACTTAAGGATCGTTACGAAAATGAAAGAGAATTAGTAGACCAGCTTGTTCAAACTCTCTTTAATATTCCGGTAGCGAGGACAGAAGACAGTAAAACTCTCCAGAATATCCACTCTACTGTATGCGACGTGCTACAGGGTCTTAAGGCGCTGAATATAGAAACGGAGCATTGTGACTTCCTAATAGTTTTTCTTGTCCGATCAAAACTCCCGAATGAGACGCTTTCTCTGTGGGAACAATCACTAACTAATCATCGCAAGATTATTAAGTGGTCACAGTTGGAAGAGTTTCTTAGAGACAGATACGAAGCTGTCGAAAGAATTTCTAATATGGAGACAATTAAGCATAGAATGAGTCTTCCGAACATTCCCCAAACTCAAGTTCATAATTTCGCTTCTCAGGAGAGGCTCAAGTCCGGATGTAAAATGTGTGCTGGGGATCACAATCTAAGATTATGTCCCAAATTCAGAAAACACACTGTCCAAGAGAGAATCGACTTCGTTCTGGCTAACAGAGTCTGCAACAATTGTCTCTCAACCGGCCATATAAAAGCAAAGTGTACCAGCAAAAACACTTGCTTTATTTGTAAAATGAATCACCATTCCTTACTACATCAACCAAAATTGAATACTGTTTCTCAAACTCGTAAGGAAAAATCAGATACTTCAACTCAGGTCAGAGATATTTCTCGATCTCCAACTGAAAAACTATCAACTCTTCCATCTACTTCAAAAGCGGCACACAACGCACAGGTTCACACACAGTTCTCAATTAATAGCAACTATATAATGCTGCGCACTGCTTTAGTTCATATTGAACATAGGGGTGAACTCTTTAGGGCCAGGGCCCTCATAGATCCAGGTGGTCAAAGAACTTTAGTGTCGGAGAAAATGGTAAAGAAACTTCAAATCCCGACTCGAAGATCCTTTTATAACGTTTCTGGGGCAGGCGGTCTGCGGCAATCATCATCAACCGAATGTGATTTCGTACTAGTAGCGCGAAAATATGATCTAAAATTCCCTGTCAGCGCGATAATATTACCAAAGGTGACGGAACCCATACCCTCCATCTCGTTTGAGCCGCCCCCATCCCCTGAATTATTGGATCTTGACTTGGCAGATCCCTATTTCAACAAATCCGCGCAGATTGACATAATTATAGGGAATGACGTGGAACGGTATATTAATATTGAAGGCATGAGGAAAAACATTTGTGGTCCTGCTACTGCATACAACACTGTGTTTGGCTGGGTTCTCAGTGGACCAGTTATCGACCAAACAGTTCAAAATTTTTCGTCTTCATTGATTCCTTCGGATAACTCACTTCTTAATGACCTTCTACGAAGTTTTTGGGAACAGGAGGAAATTCCTTTATCTTCTACTATTTCGCCTGAAGAGCAGTATTGCGAGGATTTTTACAAGCGGACCTCCACCCGAAACGAGGAGGGAAGGTATGTTGTCAGGCTTCCCTTTAAAAAGGAATTTCCGAAAAATGTTGCCTTAGGTTCTTCCCGAATATTGGCTCTAAGTCAATATTCCCGTATGAAACAGTCCCTAGCGAGGGATCCCGAACTATTTGAACAGTACAACTTGGTACTAGGGGAATATCTTACTCTTAACCACATGGAGGAAACATCATGTGGCGAAGTTTTCGTTGATGGCAAATACTTCTCATATTACTTGCCCCACCATGCGGTTATTCGCCCGGAGCATAAGACAACCAAAGTCAGGGTTGTATTTAATGCTTCCCGCAAGTCGAAATCTGGCGTTGCTTTGAACGACGTCTTATACACCGGCCCAACACTTCAGCGGGACCTTACAACGGTTATTCTTAACTGGAGAAAATATCGTTATGTTTTCAGCGGCGACATTCAGAAAATGTACCGCCAAATTTTAGTTCACCCGGAAGATAGACCCTTTCAGAGAATTCTCTTCCAAAATGGACCCAATGACCGCTTTGGAGATTTTCAGCTGAAAACTGTGACATTTGGAGTTAATTGCGCTCCATTTCTAGCAATCAGAACGCTTCTACAACTAGCTTCTGATTCCGAGGAACAGTTCCCTAGAGCCTCTTACATTTTGCGCAACGAAACGTATGTTGACGACATACTTTCTGGCGGTTATACCGTAGATGAAACCCTTAAGGCCCAATCTGAGTTAATCTCTACTCTGAGATCAGCAGGATTCTATTTCAGAAAAATCACTGCCAATACTACCGAACTTCTAGCTCATCTTCAACAGGAAGATCTCTATGATTCTAATTTACTGCGCTTTCACGAAGCAAGTGCCACAAAAACTTTAGGAATCAGATGGAACGCTCTCACTGACTCCTTTAGTTACTCTTTTACACCAATTTCTGAGTCTTCAAAAGCTACCAAACGCACAATTCTCTCGGCAGTTGCAAGATTGTTTGACCCCGCTGGTTGGATTACCCCTTTGATTATCAGGGCTAAAATTCTCATGCAACAGTTGTGGTTAGAAGGTCTAGATTGGGATGATGAAGTCGGTTTAGATTCCCTTTCTACATGGAATAATCTTCTCTCTGATCTCTCTCATGTGGAAAAAATAACTATTCCCAGATGGCTCCAATACAGCCCTTCTGACAAGATTCAAATTCACGGGTTCTCGGACGCATCTAAGGCAGCTTATTGTGCCACGGTATACATAAGATGTAAAACGTCAGAATTTGTGTCATGTTCTAACTTATTAGTAGCTAAAAGTAAGGTAGCTCCCTTAAAGACTATTTGTTTGCCCAGATTGGAACTCTGCGGAGCAGCATTACTAGCGAACTTAGTTCATTACGTTATTTCTACTCTTAATTTAGACAATTCTGAGATTATATTATGGACTGATTCGTCCATAGTGCTAGGATGGTTATCTAAGCCTCCGCACACTTGGGAAACCTATGTGGCCAACCGCACTTCTCAAATTCATAGTTTATTACCAAATGCCACCTGGCGTCACGTTCCCACACACGACAACCCTGCAGATCTTGGAACACGAGGCTGCCGCCCACAGGATCTTACGATCAACCCCTTGTGGTGGCATGGCCCATTGTGGCTCACAAATCCTCAATCTGAATGGCCTTCCCGAAATCCCTTGACGACTCTTACCCTAAAGCCCACAGTGCAAACACTACAAGTGTCGGTTGAGCAATTCGATACACTGGAAAAATTTTCTTCTTTTCAAAGGGCTTTGAGAGTAATTAGCTACATTTTTCGCTTTTTTAACAGAAGTCGCTCTAAAAGTAGACCTCATACTGGCTATCCGTCAAGGGATCTTACACACAGTGAAGTTAAGTTCGTAAAGAACAGACTCATAATTCTTGCGCAAAGATCCTTTTATGGCGAAGAACTTGCTCGTCTCTCGAGCTCGCAACCAATATCTGACAAAAGTCCATTAAAGACGCTGAACCCGTTTATTGATTCCGAGGGAATCATGCGCGTAAACGGACGCTTGTCGGAATCCTCTTTGCCATACAATGAGCGATACCCAATGATTTTACCCGGCAACTCCCGATTCTGCCAATTATATATAACTCACCTGCACATATTTCTGGTCCACGCAGAATGTAATCAAATGTGCAGAATGATACAAACAGAATTCTACATTTCACGTTTGAAACCACGAGTTAAAAAAATCATTCGCCATTGCAAGAATTGCATAATATTTAAACAGAAGCAGTGCTCACAGATAATGGCTCCGTTACCCCCACAGAGATGTAATCTTTCGCTGCCATTTCAAACTACCGGAATCGATTTTGCTGGCCCTTTCGAAATCAAGACCTCCACAGTGCGAAATGCTCCGTATGTTAAGGGGTACGCTTGTGTTTTCGTCTGTTTTAGCACTAGGGCTATTCACCTCGAAGCGTGTTCCGATCTATCCACTGCAGCCTTCCGTGCAGCATTCTCGCGATTCGTTGGGAGGCGGGGGCTCCCTAACAGGATCGTCTCGGATAATGGTCGCAATTTCCTCGGAGCTAGCAGAGAGCTAGGTCGAGAATTTTCCACCTTTATGAAATCCGCTTCTGCTGACATAGCGCAGAAATACATCGATCACGGATTCGAATGGAAATTCATTCCCCCTTACGCACCTCACATGGGTGGCTTATGGGAAGCCGCAGTGAAAAGTTTTAAGTTTCACTTAAAACGAATAGCAGGGGCTCACAGATTTAACTTCGAAGAGTTTTCTACTGTTCTCACTCGGATCGAAGGAGTTTTCAACTCGCGACCAATTTCGGCAATGTCGGAAGATCCTTCCGATTTAACCGCGTTGACACCCGGCCATTTTCTAAGAGGCGCTCCAATTATGGCGCCCCCTGAGCCTGGTATCGAAAGGATATCCATTGTCAACCGCTGGGAAAAACTAAAGGTCATTCACCATCAATTCGCGATTAGATGGAGAGAGGATTACTTGAAATCTCTTCATAAGCGCTACAAATGGCGAAACTCCCTCCCTAACATGAACATTGGGGATCTCGTTGTAGTCATAGACGACCTACAACCGCCTTACGAATGGCAATTGGGGCGAATCGTAAAGACTTACCCTGGTACTGACAATAATGTGCGAATTGCTGATGTCCGCACAGCATCGGGCATTGTAACACGTCCTATTGTAAAATTATGCTATTTACCCTTTTTAAAAGAAGATAATCCCGCTCTGGAATCTTCATAGACATTCGCAACACATATCTCATTAATTTATTTAACAATAATCACATCAATCATCATGCTAATACACTTTTTGTTTTCTATTTTCTTATTAATTTGCATTGCACTCTAGACATAACCACAGTCGGAGCGATATAAGTCGCCGAAGCAGCTATGACAACAATCGCCGAAATGTCCATAATAGCCGTCGCAACAACAATAGTCGTTTCAAAAAAAAGGATATATACAAGTGTGTGATTTGCAACCAACATCATGCTCTACGAGCTTGTCGCAAATTCCTAAAAATGGAGGTTGAAAAAAGAACCAAATTGGTTGAGGATAGTTATCATTGTGTCAATTGTTTGGCACGAAGCCACACCCTTCGTTATTGTCCGTCCAAAGAAACTTGCAAAAGATGTGACGCATTCCACCATACATTGCTCCACCCAACAAGACACCGAGCAATCACCACCAAACAGCTGCGCAATCGACAACATCAACGGAAAAATAATCAACAATCCTCTAATCAACGGCAAAATAGCCAAAAATCTACAAAGCAACAGGCTACAAAGCAGCGAACAACAAAGCCACCTAGTAAACAACAGGCTTCAATAACACCTGATACGAAAATAATTTCCGAAGCCATTCGATCGCTGGCGGTAGTCCTATGCGCTGCGGGCCAGTCTTGAGAATTGCATTCCTGCAAGGCCGGCGCCATGTCCAAACTACATTTGAACAACATTAACAGTAATTATATTACTTACCGTATTATACTTACTTTATTACTTACCGTATTATACTTACTTTTATATACTTACCCTTTTATACTTACCTTATTACACTAATGTAAACACTGAATTTATCGCATTTATCGAATCTATTGTGAATTACTATTTGGAATTTTATGTTCGACTTGCCACTGAACAGTAATTCAGTGGAAGTCAAAAGGCTGAACCGAGGTTTCGTCGTTACCCATGACGATCTCTACTGCCCTCTTGTTCATCAGCCATCTTAAGGTTAGCGCCACTTTTTTTATGCCAATCATAATTAATAAACCCCTGAATTATTTATAATTACTAATCATTGTCTTTTTATTTCTATGACAAATGATAACGATTAATTTAATCCAAATAATCGTCGAGTTTATTCAAATTCAATAGGTGGGAATTCAATCGATTTTTACACAATCGAAAAAATCGCCAAAATTGAAAAAAGCGTTAAAATTTAAAAAAAAAAAAATCTCCAAAAATGTAGAAAACAGATTGATTGGCTAGATTCTTAAATCGCGTTTTTCTCAAAAATTAAGCTTCGCAAAGCAAAAAGGGCATTTATTTGGAACATAGAATTTGTTTCAAAAACTAACAGAGATAAATGTACACGAGAGGGGTGAAATGTGAGATCGGCAGACTTTTATTTCTCTCTCCCAACATTTTTCCAGAAATGCCTACCATATATCCGCACTCCCCATGGGGGCTCCCATACAAAAATTACATTTTTATAAAAATTTGTTTCCACCGCTGTAACTGTCCTAATGTTGCCTTAAAAGGAGTCAATTGTATGACCGAACCCCAACATTTATTCAACCCTGACATATTCCCAGAATATAGCTACCTATCTTCAACCCTTAAGTTTGTCCTCAAACAATTTTTTATTAAAACGAGAAGTTCGATTGTGAGCTCTTTAATTTGTCATGTACACTCATAGAAATAAACCTGTAAAAATCGTAATTAAAGCTACTAAAAATTAGTTAAAAATGCTCTTGCAGAAAAAACTGCCTAAGTTAGGTGGGTCTTTTTGTGGATTTTTAACCCTTCAACGTCAAATTTTGAGTCCGATTCGGAGCCAATTACCCCCATTATACCTTCCCCATTTTTTGGCTTATGCATTTTTTTCTGAGCCTCATAAAATAAGAGGTTCTAGCAAATCTAAATCTTGTTACTAAGAATCTCAATACAACACCATCGCATACCTAGTAATCAAATATACTATGGAAGTATATATGTCCATGTTTGTCCGTATACACAACCATATATGAACATAATTGGACATATATGAACTTTTTTAACCGGTTTCCTAATTTTATTCGGGACACCTTAATATGTACTTACTTGTGTTGAAAAAATCATGAGTCTAAAAGTAGGTTTTCAAAAAATCTTGAGATCATTTGTACTTTATTTTTAAAATAATGATCAAAATATGTAGGGTAGAATTGGAGGTTTTGCAACTGCGGCATCTGTGTCACACGCGGAGTTTGCTGTATTTAATAGAGTTATCGAAAAGCGAAGTACTAGTAAATGAATCGCTTCTTAACAACATACAAACAAAAAAGTGTTAATACTACTAATTTAAATATGATAATTTAATAGGATGTTATGAACGCACACACAGAGAAAAATTTAGCTTTTTGCTACCTAAAATTCGGTTAATATGACTCAAATTCGGTTATTACGAATTTCTGTCGGTTGGCAGAACTTAACATCAGTTTTCACAACAAAGTTAGATTAGTTCAACTGAATTTTATTTACAACACCCAAAATATTCAGAAATCCAATGTAGATATTGGTGTACTAACTGAATTTATAAGTTGCTACCATTAAAATACACTTTTCAATTCGGTTGGCACTTTATTTATCTGTGTGCAACAATATTTTTTCTATATTGTTTTAGAGTAGTTTAACTATTACTACAACATGGGGACATCCTGTGTCAAATAAATCAGTATTTGAGCTAACTTGTAAGTAAGTCAGTGCCGTAGGATGCTGTTTGGAGTGGCTTTTAAACTACTTTTTTGTAATGTCTTTTTTGCTGAGCACTACCCAGTTAGTAATTTAACTACCACAAAACAACTTTTTTGGAGTAGAAAAATTATTGTTCAGAGCATGAATCTCTTTATATTTCACTATTTAAATTAGTTGTTTTGAAAGTTGTTTGTTTGTATGTTGTTAAAAAAGCTATCCTTTTACATATACTACAACTTTTTTTTTTGCTGTATATATTTGTTATATTTATAGTTGACTAATTTGCAACATCACCTTGGCGAATTTAATCCATAAGTGGAGCAGTTTAGCCGATTTGAGTTACTTTGGAAGTCTTAAAAAAATAAGTATAAGAAATAAAAATAATTTATGTTATAAACATAAAAATTAAAGTTAAGATGTGTAAAATTTTAGATACAAACAAATCGTCCAAAAAATCGTTGGTTGACTAAAGACAGAGCTTTAAAAAAGTACCGAATGCTCCCCTTTCCACCCTACTTATAGCTAGCGCATTATTTTTTGTATTAAAATAATATTGAATATAAATAGTTATTATTAAGTCCTTATTATTTGTGTTAAAGTAATGCATATAGTTAGCTGGTGTCATTACTAGTAGTCCGAAAAGTAGTGACATGTTAATACCGTTTCTACACTGGAAAATTAATATGCATTTTGTGTTTAGTAATTTCCATGCAAAAGGCGCAAAAATTATCGTTTTTTAATACTTTATTTCTTCGGGGTAGTTCTTGTTAGTTTTTAGAGAAAATTCGAATTTAAATTTTTAATTCATTTGGCCATTATTATTAAAATTAACTAAACAAAATGTTTACTTTTGTGCTTCTTAAAAAAAATAGTAATTTTTTCTTTAGAAAAATTTTTATAATGCGTTAATTTTAAAACTGCATTCAGAGAAAAAAATATTTCTTAAGAACATTATGAAATGATTGGGAAATCGATTTTTTATTTTATTTTTTAAAGAAGCAACTCTCGTCAAATTATTGCTATTTATTAATGTGTTGCTTTCTTTGGAAACGGGATAGAGGAGAGATGAAAGGTTGGGAAAAATGAAGGGCTTCAAACATGGAAACGCTGCACAGTGCACACAACGCCGGCATTAAATACAAGGAGTCATTGTAGAGCTCTAAAATTTTGCACAGGTTATTTTTGAGACAATTCCAGTTTTTAAAAAAAAAAATTAAGAAAATTCGCCCACCTCCCATACAATCGAAATTTGTAAAATTCCGTATTGTCCGTAATACATTAGGTAAAACTTTCAATTTTGGTATACTTGAATGTTATATTGTTACAAACATTATCGGAAAAAAAATTTTGAACTTTGGCCCAGTTTTACCCCCACCAACCATACAACCTCAACATAAAAAGTGCCATATTTTCTAAAATATTTTAGGTACAACCTTCAAATTTGATATTACTGTAATTTATATCATTTAAAATGTTTCATGCAAAAATTACAATAACACGCCCACTATTACGCCCACCTCCCATTGAAATGCAATAAAAAAGAACAATTTTTTTTTTTCGTTCTATCAATAATTTTTTAATATCATCATGGTATTCTAATTTTTTCAATTTCATTCTCATTCTATATGAATTAATATAAGGATCTGATGATATTTGCAAATAGTGCATTACATCTTCATTCGTAGAAATACGTGAAGTTTTACGAGAATGGAATAGCCTACAGTTTCTATACTCCTTATTCATTGCTTCTTGCGCTTCTTCGGATAACATTCCTGTAGCAAAAAAAAAAGTTAATATTAAATAAAATTTAAAAAAATACTTTCAAAAATAAAAATTGCAAACAAACCTATTGGCAATATAGCCTCATATACCATTTTGCTGCCATGAATGAGAACTTTATTCACAGTCATAACATGTAATACCAGCCATAAAGCTCTACATACAATTCTGCAGTGTCCATGCAATATTTCTGTAGTTTTTTTGTATGTTTAAAGTACTTTTGCAAACTTTTGCTATATGTCCTTTACTTTAAATGAAAGCTGAGACTTCCATCTTTCATTTGATATAAGTCTGCACCTAGGGCAAGGGGCTGCTCTATATTTCCTAGTCCATTGAAAATGCAAAATGTTCAATTTTTACACCACAATTCTGTTGTTAAGAAATTTTTTTTGTGTTTTTTTTTTTAAATTTATTTTTTTATCTACTCATTCTACAACAACTAAATTAATTAAAAAAATACTTTAAAGTTATATTTATTATGTATTTTTTATTAATAAGCTTTTGAATATTACATATTGAACTAACATATTTCAAGCGCGTTGGCATACCTCAAATTTGACTTGCTCTAGACCAAAAAGTAATGCAGTTATGAAGCTGAAATTTCAGGGAATTGTTACTGATATATCTATTAATATATTGTGAAAATTTCATCCAAATTGGACGACACGCCAAAAACCATTTTTTGCCGCGGTTACTATAGGGCTGTCTCACTGTGCGCTGTAATTGCGCTAGATAATAATTCTTAGAACAGTTGTTGCTCGCCACCTGATGGAAATCTGGCGAACTTAATGAAGATTTTTGATTCATAGCCCTGATGCATAATTTTACTTCGGTGGGGTTAAGTGCTATTGGAACTCCAAAGGCGTTCACTGCGATACATATGAGGGATAGAAAACTAATATATATAATTTTTTTTTAAATTATGTTGTCTTCACCGAATCCCGGAACCATCTGTGTAATAGTGCAATGCGCTAAACATTACACCACAGCGCCCCACTAGTACACTGAAAATGCACTAAAGATATTGTGTAGATAAAGACGACAGCAATGTAGTGAAAAACAAATGAAATTTCCCTGAGTGTAGTTTGTAGTTTAAATTAACTGAATATGTAATTTAACATAAATGATAAATCACTTAAAATCCGGTTTACTTGATTTTTCATTTAAATCAAATGTTTCTTGTTATTCATTCTTAAATATCATTTAAATAACAAACAAAATCCGTAAGAACAAAATAATGGTAAGTTAAAAATTAATGTTCAAATTCTAACTACAAATCATTAAAAATAAAAGTTGTATTAAATTATTTGAAATTATTCCAGTTTTTTTTTTCTTTTCTACAAAACGTATACACACACACATTTGAGTAAACTTTTTCAATTTCTTGTAATTGGAATTGAAATAATTTTGTATACAAGCAAACCTTTTTAATAAAAAAAAAAAACACGAATTTTTTGAAAAAAAAAATAATTCAAATTTAACGGAAACAAATAAACTTCAATATTCCGTTATTGTGGTTAAATTTTTATGAAACTTTAAATAAACGAAAATAATATATGAAACTAAAAAAAATCTGTAAATGGTAGTAAATTATTTTAAACAAATGTATTAAAAAAGTTGAATAATTTTTAACTCAACTGAAAACTTTTTAATTAAACTACATAATATTCTGAGTGTATAAGCATAGTAAAGGGTCCGCCAAATAACTTTTTTTTTGAACTCCTGAACCAATTGGACTTTGTATGGCGTCATACCAAGGTCTTTATGCAAAATTCGTCTCAATGATGTCTCCGAAATGTTCAATTGTTGAGAACGACGGTGAATTGATGTTGATGGCGCTTTACGCACACTTTCTGCCACAGCAGCAATATTCTCGGGTGTACGCACTGTTTTAGGCTTTTCACGCTTTGGTTTATCGATGAGGATGCCAGTTTCTTTCACTTGTTTCACAAGATAGCGAACATACGGACCATATTCGTTCGGCGGAAGGCTAAAACTAATTATCTGTCAAATCAGACATGAGCTAAGTGTTACCATTCACGAAATAAGCACTAGTTGAAAAAAAACGTTAGATGGCTGACAATTTATTATCCCTATGATAACAAATATTATGTTAATCATATTGTAATCACTGCTGCTGATAAATATAATATTAACTAGGGTTCATATTGTGATCAATATGATCATATTTTCGAGGGCGGATCAATAAGTCCGTGACTTTTTGAACGAAACACAGTTTTTTTTTGCAAAAAAAAAAAATAATTTTTCAATAGAATCTCCTTTTAGCTCAATACACTTAGTCCAACGTTTCTCCAATTTTTGTATCCATTCCAAAAAATGGGATTTTTCGAGGTCCATTAAATAGGCATTTGTTTGATCAATAATTTCATCGTTGAAGCTAAATCTCTTTCCACCGAGCCATTTCTTTAGGTTTGGAAATAGGAAATAGTCACTGGGGGCTAAATCCGGAGAATATGGCGGATGAGGTACCAATTGGTAGCCCAATTAATGGAATTTTACCATTGAGATTGCACACGTGTGCACCCTTGCATTATTTTGATGAAAAAGAACTTTTTTCTTGGCCATATGGGGTCATTTTTTTCTTAAATCCTCGTTAAATCGGTCCAATAAATTGGCATAATATTCGCGCGTTTATTGTTTTTCCCTTTTGAAGGTAGTCGATGTGGACCAATCCTTTGAAGTTTTCACACGATTACGCTTATGGTCAATTGAGAGCAAACGCGGCAGCCATCTTGCAGACAGCTTTCTTATACCCAACTGATCAATTAAAATCGAAACCACACTGCCATATAAAATGCCTATGGCATCTACAATCTCACGCACTTTTACTCTTCGATCGGCCAACACCATATCGTGGATTTTTTCGACATTTTCGTGTGTATTGACCTCAATTGACAGTCCAGAACGTTCAGCGTCATTTGTACTTGTGCGACCACAACGAAAGTCAGTGAACCACTTTTGTACCATTGAAATCGATGGTGCAGAGTCCCCATAGTATTTATCAAGCTTTTCCTTGGTTTGATTGACGGTTTTTTTTCGCAAAAAATAATGCTTAATGAGCACTCGAAATTCACTTTTTTCTATTTTTAAAAAAATCCACGAGGTTGTATGTTTTGAACAGTTGTTAAACGCAAAGTAAATGACGGAACTTTCTCAAAATTTGACAGTAGTCTATTAACTGCTACTATTATTAAATCAATTTTTCAATCATGGCATAATACTTTAAAACCATTTTTTCCTCTGCGTGTATTATTTAAAAATCTAAGTGCACCTTAAGGACGACGCCTAGTGCATCAAATGTTGAAATTTAAAAAAAAAAAAAATATATTAGTTTTAAAAACGTGTCCTTTCATTTAGAGACATTAACAAAATCACGCCTTTTTCCATTTCAGGTGACCTTATGCTAGATCTGCAAGAAAAATTACAAACACGTTTATAATTTAACAACAGACAACATGTTTTACATGTTTATTGCTGTGTTGCTGTTGTTCATGGCATATTAACAGCATAAAATTAACGATGTACAAAAACAATAATTCCACTGTCCACTAAAATATCGCATGGCATTGTATTGCTTTCTGTATATTTCGTATTGTATCCCCCATATTACATACAACACTTATTAATTGTAATTTTATTTAATTGAATTTTTTTCCTCTAGTACGCATCATGTTTATTAAATTCTGTTTTCAGCTCCTTTTGAATGTGTTCGTGATATTTATGTGGTATGAAATTTCAAAATTATGGTTATTTAATGTAGATTACAAAAGTCAGACATACTAAAACAAAGTACTACAAAAGTTCAAAGTTGATCCAAATGGAGGTAAGAAGATATAGAAAACATGGTTGGCAAGCACTAGCTCTAAAATACGGATAACGATTCAATAACGTTTCAAGGGACCATCTTTAAACTTAAAACACTTACAGCAGAACTCTTCCCTGTTACTTACAATTTAAAAAAATTTAAATCAAATATAAACAAACACTACTCCCTCTTTCCTCCTTCCTATACCCTATTTTCCTGATCAATACAATGCACTGCATGAGTAGGGGGCATCCACTGAGTATTGGTTAAATTAAAAAAATAAAAATAATTCTAAAATATCGATAACCTTACAATATCATTAAAAACCACTTTAAAATAAAAAAAAAAAGGTTCATAAGGATACATTTTTTCATCCTAAGTACACGCAAATATACATGTTGTTCATTCTATTAAAGAACATTGACAAATATCATTGTTCTCATTCGACTTTCTTCATATTGTTAACAAGAACAATCTTTAGGGGAATATAGACATTTCGATTTCAGATCAGAATTAATTTTTCAAAAACTTGAAAAAATTTGAAAACTATTGACAAGTTTCTTTGATGACGTACAGTATCTGAACTGGTTACTTCAGAAATATAAAAAAAAGGTTCTGCCAGCCGCGTTTGTCTACTTTTACGATCCCGTGAACAAAAAATTACTTATTCTTTCTAAAAATTATTTTTTACTTTGTTGCAATTTTGGAATGTATTTTTTTTTAAATATACTAAAAAAGTACGAAAATAACGAGACTTGGGTAACGTTAATTACATTTCGCAATCATTTATTTGTGACATTTTCTATATCATTTATAATTTCCCACCTACGCTCACACTTGTGAGCTAAAACGCTTCCTAGGAAAATTTAAAATTTTGTTAATGTCACACATGGGACATAATAACAATATTTGTGTATGTTATTACAGTCAAACTACTTTTTTTCCTCTAATTACATTTAATTGGGTGTAATTGAGTAATTGCCCTGCAATTAAATATTCAGATGTTGTTCCTAGTCCCCATGTTTGGTATTCAAAATTATAAAAATGTTCCAGGGAAGCGTTTAAGCTCACAAGTGTGAGAGTAGGTCTGAAATTATTAATGATGTAGAAAAATTTCACAAGTGAATGATTGTGAAATGTAATGGACGTCGCCCATGTCTGAAAATAACGTTAACCCTAAAATAACCTAACGAAATAACTTAAAATAACGTTAAACTTAAAATAACATAACGATATTATTGAAACTATCGTTAACCTTAAAAAAACCTAAAAAAAATATTCACAAAATACCGTTTTCCAAAACCGATAACCGAGTGAAACGGTTGCCAACCGTGATAAAAAAGAAAGATTACACCAGAGAGTAAGAGAAACAAAAATTAATTCAATAATTTCGTGTTAAAATTCTATAATAATGAAAAAGTGAATATAATGGGCATTTGGTATTGTAATTTTATAGGAATTTTTCAAGTCGTGGCATACATACAAGCTAAATATATACACTAGGGTTATAACTTTTTTTTTGTGAAAAAATTACAGGGTGCCACATTATCTAAAATATTGTACTTATAAGAAATACCGTTAGGAACAAAAACCGTCCGCACCGAAGCCAAATTCTAAAAAACCTTTTTTATTTAAATACCCAGGTAGAAATTGCCAAGCATACCAAAAAAAATAGTATTGGCAAACCACTGCTATCTTTGTAAAACCCACCGTGTTAAAAATTACTAAAGGTATAACTACTAGGCGATATTGTGCCATCTACTGTGCCCACTACGACATATCAAAAAAATCATTTTCGAGGCGCCCAAATTTAAATTTTTTGACTTTTTCTCAACTTTTATTTTTAAGGTTTTTTTAATAGGTAATAAAAAAATCGGCTGATTTTTTTTTTTTATATATTACCTTTTCAAGGTGACATACAATACATACAAATATACATTGCCACATATAATACAATACAATATAACATATGAGAGCATGAGAATAGAAATACGACTGAGAGAATCGTACATATAGAACCGCATCAAGAAAAGAGTACTCTCAGTCCTATTTCTATTCTCACGCGCTCATATGTTATATTGTATGGTATGTGGCAATGTACGCATAAGTAGTTGAAGCGTCGCACAGTGGGTTCGATGGTACCCAATGTGGCGATTAATTCATAGAAGCCGTAGTTTTAAAATATTATATTTTTTTATTGATGAGTTATTATAAGCACATAAAAACACATCATTTTAGAAAAAAAAAATGTTTAACCCGTTAAACGCATTATTGTTTTTTGGAAAAAAGGCCTTAGTTGACTATTTATGCTGTAACTTTGGAATGAAAAGCGATAAATTAATGAATAAAATTGGAAATTAAAGCATACTTAATGTGCTATTAAAAATTCAAAGAGTAAATTTATTATATGCATTTATAATAGTATAACTTTTATTTAAAATCCAAAATCTCATATATGTACAAATTTATTTCAAAAAAGTCACAAAAGAGAATATTATATTTTTTTAGTAATGAATAATCATAAATATATAAAAACACAGCTTTAAAAAAAATGGAGGAAACAATTTTTTTCAACTGTTAGGCGTTTTTGTTTTTTTCGGAAAAAACATGATCCACAATTTTAGCTGTAACTTTGAAATCAAAATAAATTTAAAGAATAAGTTAATAATATGTATTCCCAGTAGTATAAATTTGAATTCAGTTTTTGCTTTCACTAAATTCAGTAAATATAAAAATTAATCTGAAAATATAAAAAATTTAAAACTTTTTGGGGAATCTTTGTTTTCGTTTTACCTTTTTAATAGAAATATATATTAAAATATTTGTACTATTCTGCGTTTTCAAATTCATCACAAATATCCCAATTATCATTAGCTTCATTACCATCATTATCTTCATCATCATTATTAAAATTTTCTTCTTTCTTAAAAATTAACGCGTTAAAAAAGATCGATTTTTCGACAAAAACTCGTCCAAAACCTCTTATTTTTGGAAAAAAAAAACTGCTATCGCCATCGTTTTTAACGTACAATTTCAGCTTGGAAAGGTAAAAAAAAAATTAAATCAGCCGATTTTTTTTATTACCTACAAAAAAAAAAAACCTTAAAAATAAAAGTTGAGAAAAAGTGAAAAAATTGAAATTTGGGCGCTTCGAAAATGATTTTTTTTATATGTCGTAGTGGAACTTTTTTTTCCTCATGCTAAAAGCTATCGATGGCACAATATCGATTGCTAAATCAACCCACCCTAATAACTACCCAGGTAGATATTGACAACCGTTCAAAAAAATAGTACTGTCAAAACCACTTCTATTTTTGCAAAAACCAACCGTGCTAAAAATAATCAAAAGTACAACTAATATTGTACCACAACTTTTTTGTTTGCAACGCATGTGTTTCGCCAGCACCACCCGTAAATTTCTTTGACAATATTTTTTATAACAATATTACAACCAATCTTTTTTGCTTTTTATTATATTTCACACATTTAAATATAATGTAAAAGACTAATACCGAACTGTATTGCTACTTTTTAACCCTGCAGTACTGTCCTTATTCAACTAACGCCATTACTATCGTTGGGTGTAATCCACCCCTACTTATTAGTATCTTGAAAAAAAACAAAAATTCAGCCTTATGGGTGGATTCCACCCAGATGATATTACTGCAGTGTTAAATATGTTTTATTAATAATATTTCTCAAAAATAATATGATTTAAAGAAGTTTGATATAATTGTTATTTAAAAATAAAAATCATGTTTTTTTCTATAATTTAAGCTATTTTAAAAGCACAACATTTTTTTAATTACCAACGTTTTGAAAACGGTGGAAAGTTCACTCAAACCAACGGTTGGCGTCTGTTAGCAATTGGGTAACAGCACAATACTGTCAAGATAATTAATCCCACGTTCTGCCAACTCAGACGCTTTGCTAACACTTTGTCGATTGTATTTTTCTGTCTGGGTATTTAATTAAAATAGTATATTACAATGTGTGTGCTGAAATGGTGGGACATTTTTTTAATTTATGGTAGCATAACTAACTACACACAGAGAAAAAATTTTCAATTTCCAACTAAGGAATGTTGGTTGTCACAACTAAATTTGGTTAATACAACAGAATTTCAGTTACAGTACCCAATTTATTCAGGTGTTCCATAACAGTTTGGATGTCCTAACCGAATTTGTTGGTTAGGCATTTACAATTCGGTTGGCAATTTATTTTTCTGTGTGTACATAAGAAAAAAAATATGTAATTTTAAGCAAATATTACATTTCAAAACAAAATGAAAAACTTTTTTAAATATGTACCGCGAAGAAGTGAGATCATGGGTCTTAATATTTGTTCATGGCCTACACGGCAATGCAATGTAATTTTTGATATATGCAAACAATGCAAAAAGTTATAACCCTAATATACACTCATTTACAAAATCATTAAGTTTTGAAATAAATAGCCATTGTCGAAATTAAACATATACACTACCACCTCATACACATTTTCCAATTTCAATTCACTAATACCACCACAACAACTTTAATAATGGCAAAATGAAATAAACAAATACATACAAATAAAATGAACGGAAGAAGAACCAACAAAAAATTAAACCGAAGTGAAAATAAAGCCTGAGTTTATGCGGTCATTTTGGTGAAATATAAGCACATTAATTTTAACACAACATTAAATTCGATATGGCTGCTGGTTTATGCTACTGTGAGGGTATTTTATTTTTTTGTATATTTTTGTATATTTTCGTATGCATTGTGTATTTCTACACACAGAGAAATAAAGTGCCAACCGAATTGAAAAGTGTATTTTAATAGTAACAACTTATAAATTCAGTTAGTACAACGATATTTATATTAGATTTCTAAATAATATGGGTGTAGCAACTAAAATTCAGTTGAATTAACCAAACTTTGTTGTGAAAACTAATGTTCAGTTGAACCAACAGACTGAAATTCGTAATAACCGAATTTGAGTCGAAGTTACCGAATTTCAGTTGGCAAAGAGCTAAATTTTTCTCTGTGTGTATCTATAAATGTGTGAAAGATGCTACTCTTAAAACAATGAACGGCTAAAATGAAATTCAAAAGATCAACGAAATACAGTCGTCTTTTTATAAGTTTATGCGCGGATCGAGGTGGAAGTAAAAATTCGATATTCCCCCCCTCAAAATAAAATTGTTTAATACAAAAATTCTAAAGAGATTGGAAACGTCAATCAAAAAAACTACAACTTCCTTCCCCAAAACCATAAGACGATAAAAATAATATGTCAAAGTTATAACTTTTATTCGATTAAACGACTTATTGTTCATTATAGCCAAACTTTACTGTTTAATAAGGTAGTAAAATGAAAATAATTGTATACCGAACAAAAAAAGTGTTTTCTTTTTTTTTTTGTTTAATGAAGCCTCCTGTTTAAATAGAGGGCAAACAATTACAGAGACAGAGGATTATTAACAAGATTAAAAACGAGTCACATAAAATTGAATTAATGATAAATAAGAGTATTGTACTTAAATTAAAAACAATATAAAGGAAAACATTAATATTGGCTAACAACAAGGATATAATAACCACAAAACATTTATGAAATGACGATTTTTACACTAACCACACAATCACTGAAATAATTTAATGCATTCCTCAAATAAAAAAGTACACTGAGAGAATTTTCAATGAATTTTTGCGTAATATCTTTGAAGTGTTACTGAAATTCATCCTTTGAAACTTATTATTAAATTATTGCAGACTTTCAAAAAATTTTATGAAAAATTTTAATTTATTTATTAAAAATTTCATAATACTAATGAAAAAGTTTAATAAAAATTATAAAGCATTAAGAAATGTTTCATTAGGTTTGTGAAAGAAACTTCATTAGGTGTGTGTAAACATTCATTAAAACTCGTCCAAGAAGGCGCACTCGCATATATTGGCCCAAGGCCTGGGGCTTTTGTTATATTCTGTCCAAGTAAAGACCTATTGCCCATACAATGGTCCCCCAAAAACTTACTTTATGCCTGTCCGCATGCAGTAAGTCACAGATATTAAGATATTTTGATCAAATTCGGCACAATTATATCAGCCCAGGCATGGCGCACAGTGAGGTATTTACAAAAAAAAAAAAAAAAATCGAAATAATTGACCATTTCTTACGGGATAGATCGATTTGGCATAATGGTAAACGAGGTGTTTAAGAGCTTAAGTTTTCGAGCTGGTTCGAGGTGTTTAAAGTTAAACAATGTTATATATGTGATCCGATTTTCTAGATTGTAATTTATTATTATTCTACTAGCAAATATGAACAAAAAAATTGAGTGCACATATGCTGTATCTCATATACTTTCTGAGTTGTTCAATTTTGAAAATGTTTTATTTGTCAAAGACAGGGGTGTTTTTTCAAACTCTGGTCCCTAATTTGACCGATTTATTTGAAAATTTTTTGCAATGTAGAAAACTATTTTATTAATACGCTATAGAAAATCTGAATGCAAAATCTTGATTGGTTATAAAACGGTACCTGTTAAAAGTTAAAAATTGCAAAAAATTCTTATATTTGTAGTTATTTTGTCAATAAGGTAACAACATTATTTCTCCTCCGGAATTTAGTTTATTTAAAAACATACAAAGAACTTATACTTTTGGGAAATATAACGTAACATAGATGAGACTAATGTAAACAACGTTGCCAATTTTCCAAAGCAATTTTTTTTCAAAAATATTAAATTTAAACAATAATTTCGTTTAATGCATGCTCGGATTGGAAAAATAAAGCCACATATATCTTTATAACTGCCTTAAAATGATCTGGTATTAGTCATCCCTGACCCCCGTATAAAATGTGGACACAGCAGCCGAAATTCGAAAAATCTCCGTTTTGGAAAATTTCTAAACACTTTTGGGAATTGTTGAATAGTTTATGAACAATTTTTTATCCGATTTTTTTTTCTTGGTATGTGCTTATTAACTTAAAAATTTCATAGCGATACGTTAAATACCAAATATTTCACAGCTTAATAAAGAAAAAGCATAACATCAAAAATTCATTTTCTTACTAGAGTAAGTGCGGGTAATGTAGAATACCTATTTATTGTGTTTTTCCAACAAAGTATTAAATATAAATTTACAAAGCCTATGTTAAAATATAGCTTCATTTGTTGTTTAACTGTGTTCGTTACAAAAATACATTAATTTTATTGTAAAAAACAATTATACACGAAAAAGCTAAGATACACATAAAGTATATATGCTCAAACATGGAGGGTAAGGTGGAGTACCTAGTTGGTTAATGTGGAATACTATTAAACATTACAAGCAAATCACCCAAATCTTCAGTTGTCTGCAATAGAAAAAGATAATTGGCTTAACTCAAACCGAGACATACATACAACAAAATAAACTCTATTAGAATCTATTTGCCTGCATTAGTCTATAAACTGCTTGATCTGGTAACTCTTATTATAAAATCAAACTACTATTTAAAAAACAACAATTTTACATGTCGATATACTTTGTATGTCAGCACATTGTTGTATTACAATTTGTAAAAACAACATATATCCCAACAAACTGTGTTTGTTGAGAAGAGCCGTGGTATGCTAATTATTCAAAAATCTTTTAATTTTTGTATTAAAAATATAAAAATGGTTTTTTCGGACTTTCTATATCCTCATATTTTTAGTTAGAATATTGATTGGTCTAACTCATGTCCAAAAATCGAATATGATAGTGTCATACCGGTCGGTTTGAGTTAAGCCAATTATCTTTTTATATTGCAGGCAACTGAAGATTTGGGTGATACCAATGAAACAATTGTATTGTCTATCATGAAAATAATCAAACTTTTTGAAAAGCAACAAATAAAATCTAATATAACAATATCTTATTAGATTTTTGGTCTTGAGGTAGAACAGTATTCTAACTAAAGTTTTATATTTTTAGACATAACTTCTGAGTGCAGGGACCGAATTTAATCAGTTTCGATAGTAGGCATTAGGCAATATTTATAAAAAATTGGCTCTAATATCAGATCAATTGTAAAGTATTTAAGTGTCTTTTTAACACATTTTAGATGTTAGTACTAACTTGTCATATAAAATTATAGAGTCTATGATATTGTACGATATCCTACATTAGTCAGGTTAAAGGTCAAAGAGTATCTGGTTCCGAAATTTTAATGGGGTTTTTTTGACACGTATTTTTTTAAAAAATTAAAAAAGTAATACAAAATAGTTATGTGTGTTTAAAAATTCTAAAAACATTGAAATAGTTTTAAATGGTTTAAATGGATGTAGTTTAAAAATTAGTTGTCCGATTTAAATGGTTGATGGCTTATTTTAACCATAGAATGACCTACTCTGCCCAAAACTAGACCAAACGACTGGTGTTTTTTTTTTTATAAATTCGTCAAAAATAAATTTTTTTCTGAGCATTGCGGTTTATAAAGCAGTGTAACCTTGAAGTCTGCACTTCAACACTGCATTTAAAGCATTTCAAAACGATGTGTTGTTTAAGCGATATTTGGAACAGAATGTAGATTTATACTATTTTTGAATAACTAGTTTAGTGTACGAGTATGACATCCTGTTAAACAACGAACATATAAAATGCTTATGTACCTTTCTAAATTTTGAAAATCATAATTCAGCTTTTTTAATATTTCTCAAATTAAATAAATCTAATTTAAAATTTAATTGGTTGAAATAAAATTTAATAACTAAATATTAAATATGCAATCAATTCCCTTTGAAAAAAAATGGAATCATTTTTTAACCTTCCAATATAACTTAATTAATATAGAATATTATTTTATTTTTTAGATAATTAATAAATTTAATTTTTACATCGTAAACTTATTAAAGACATGTCATAGATCCGCTGGACATTTTTCAGTCAAACTTCGCAGATATATATGAAAATGCGTCATTAAATAATTTATGATTTTTTTTTGCCCCCTATTGGAAATATTTGAAAACAAAGTTAAAAATTTTACAGAATATACAGAATATAAATAAATATAATAAATATAAATATATTTAAAATAATTAAATTTTGTATAAATTTGTTAACAAATCTTTATTTAAATATATATGAAATTTTAATTTTGTAAATTAACTGAATTTTAATTTTTTTTTTGAAAATATCATGTACCATTTTTTTAAATTGTCATATGTTAAATCCAACACTATAATTTTTAAAGGTATTTCAGTAATTTAAAAAACCAGTCATTTTAGGGGGAGGTAAAATTTCCCCGAAATGCCTGTTTTAATAGTGTTTTTTGCTCTTTTTTAAAAGAAAGACAAAAAGACCCTTTTTTTTTTTTGTCTCCCCCGTTTTTTTTTTTTTTTGTATCTTCTGCCAGAATTTATAGGACGGACCTATTAATTTTGGAAAAAAAAATTTGACTTGAACAGTTTATGTTTTTAGTCAAAACGGAAAAAATTTCGAAATATTTAGACTTTCTGAATTTAAAAAATGTATGGTCCAATCGGTCAGATTATCAAAAACTATGCACGACTGATGAAGTAATTTTTGGCGGGGAAAACATTTTTATATGTCTCACTAACATACCAATAAAAATATATATAAGATTTAGTTTTTCTATTTCTAAGAAAGGTTCCATCAAAAAATGTAAAAAATAGAGATTTTAAAATAATTTTTTGGCAACTCTGAACAACAACCTTCCTCACGTTTTTATTCACGCTTGTAGTGAATATGTTAATTTAGTTTAAGGTTCTTAAACCGCTTAATTAATTTTATTTATTTATTTTAATATCCTAGCTTAAAGGCCATAAGCGGTTACACATTTCAACTTAATTTTACAAAGTAAACAATATAATATGATATAAATAAAATAATAAAAAAATTATTTAATAACTTAAATACAATAATACTAAATATAAATAAAAATTAAAAAAATAAGAGTGATAACAGTTTTTTTTATTAAATCCGCAGTTATTACGAGAGAAAAAAATAACGAGTGAACCTTAATTTAAAAACCAAATCCTAAAAACTTAAGTATCTCTAACGAATGTCTTCAAAGTATATGGTAATTTGTTGTATTCGCCCCAATAGCGTGGTAAGTTTCGGAATAACCAATTGTATATTCCTATTAGATCTACCAATTTATACACTTTATAAAAATGCAAAATACACACAATTTGAACAGAATTATCGAATGAACATCCCAAAAATTTAAAAATATAAAACGAAATGTGATGACGCAGTCTAAGAGAGTTTAATATCTCATGACACGATTAAACGCAAATATCAGCTTCTTCATAACATAACTCCAAGCTCCAAGATACTTTAGTTTATTTATTTGCTGAAAACATTTGTTCGTGATTCTTTTAAAAATAATTTAGTTTATAAAAATAACGAAGGAAGGCATAGTTAAGCAAGTTAAATATATCAACCCACCCGATTAAAAAAAGTTAATATATGATCATATATATGTTTTATATGGTCATATATGGTCATCCATATTCGTATATCCCGAGTAAAAAAGCTTATATAAAATTATATATAATGAGATATTTTCCTCAAATATAAAATATAAGAGGAAATAATTTGATCCGAAAAATGATTTTATTTAATTGTATCACGTTCGATCTAATTATATTTAAATATGTACAATTTTATAAAAAAAACTATCCAATTTAATTAGAGTTTTGTTCCGATATAATTACATATAATATTAAAAAAGTGGGTTTTATATTAAAATTTAGGGTTCACATTCGTAATCACAGTTGATATGTCGCATCTCCAGAGCATTTTTAATGTTTTTCTGTGCATTGGAATCAACATTTTTGTTTTATTTTATTAAACCCGCCCGTTGGTCTTGACCAGTAGAGAGTTAATATGTCAACGTTATATAAAAATTACAGGCAACTTCAAAACCGGATTTGTTGCGTTTTCTATAAACCAGGGACAGTAATTATTAGTCTTTATTTACCATAAAATTCAAATGCAAAAAGTTATTTTTTGACATTAATTTTTCAGGCAAAAATAAAAGTTATTTTTTACTTTTTTAGTTTTGAGCAAAAATAAAAAATATTTTTTTGAAAGTTTCTTTAAATTTAAGAAACTTTTTTCTCTTCTTTTTTTAATTAATGCCAATTAAAAATTCACTTTGATCTAATTTTTACTAACATTTTTATGAGCTATTCCAAATTAAAAACAAAAAATATTTTAAAGTTTTAATATTTTAATGAAAAAAAAAAAAAAAGCTTTTACTTTTGATCGACAAAATAAAAAACAAAAAATAACAAGTTTGATATCATTTTTATTAAAATTTGGATTTTCCTCAAATTTGGCATGAATAATCCTCGGACCGCAACTTAGATTGTAGTACAGTATTCATCGACCACGCCCACTTCTAGGCCTACTTTTGACAAAAAATCTAAAATTAAAATGTTTTTCATATTTTTCAACTTTCTTCGTTTTATTTGAATACACACTTCTAAGAAAGTTTTAAAGGATTTCTTTGGAATTACTTGCATATATTCTACGTTTCTGGAGGATGGGCTCAGTAAAAGTTAATATAGCCCACTTCAATACCGACTTTTGATCAAAAACGTCAGAATCAAAAAATTCACTATTTTTACTAAAGCTTATATTTTTAATTTGAAAGTATTAAATCCAATCAAAACATTTTAAGAAAAAACATTTCGTTTTTAAGATTTTTTTCCCCCGTATAATAAACCTACTGATTTTTTCGCAATGTCTTTATGATTTAATTTTTTTTTTTTTTTAATTTGATTTTTACTTTCCGTTTTTGGCAATAATAAGTCCATTAAAAAAAAACAAAAAAAAAATGACTTTAAGGATAAACTTTTTCGAAACCATGCTATAAAATCAATATGAAACATCTTTATTGATAAATCAAATTGATTTATAGTTGTGAATTGCTACTGAAAGCATCATTTTGTATTCAACATCTTTAGAGATAATTTTGTAAAACATTTCAAGCGTTATTACTACTGACAAATAATTTTGTGCTAAAACCAATTAAAAACCATTCCTCCGAAAACGATCCCGTTTAAGCTCGCCTTAGACGAACGTCTGAAACATTGAAGCAGACCCAACAACGTCTTGAGTCGCAAAGAGCAAGACAATCTGAAGCCAGGGCTGCCGAATCTCATCAGCAAAGCCATTTCCTAGCTTAAAATGTTTTCTGCTTTCAAAAATCACAGTTGACCCGGGAAACACCGGGCACTTTAGCTAGTATCCTAATAAAGAAATATAGAGTATGGCCTCGAACTTGAATAATTTTTATTTTCATAACATAAAATAACTTTTATTTCTGCTCAAAAAAATAAATGTAAAAAAAAATGACTTTTGTTTTTCATCAAAAAATTTAAATTCAAAAATAAATTTTGTGTTCGCTCAAACAACTCTAAATCCAAATTTTAAAAACTTCTCGACAAGAATTAATATGTTGTGAAAGGCGTGGTGGAGAAGAATGAGTGTATTTTTTAATAATCATAACTACATTGTAAATTTTCCATTTTCTGAATCAGACTGCGCAGTTTCTGGTATTGAACTTTCGTCAGTGGACCTGTTTTTTTGAATTTTTTGTTATGTTTTTATTTGTTCGATTGCGTCTATATGAAATTTTCTGTGCAATCACTGACCGTGGTATAGATAAACTGATTTCTAATGCCACATGCACTCGCACTACACGTTAGACAGAGCGCTTTAGCCCACTGATCTATCGTCAGGTCGAGTTTTGTTGTAATTAAAACTAGTTTTATTCAATACACGGTGTTTTTGTTCTTGCATACATAATCTCAGAAGTACAACTCCAACAACACAACAATTCTATTTTTAGAATATAGTTTATTTGAATCAGTTCTCCGATATTTCCCCCTATGTGCTTTTTTTAACAATTTAAAAATAACTGCTATTTTCGGTCCCTGCTGTTAACATCTCCAAGGATGGTATTAATTCATTGCATAAAAAACAACTATTGAAAAAGCTCCCAAAATGTAGGTATGATGTGACAAATGTCTTCCATTTAATTGAATAAAACTACTAACAATCAAATTTCAACACTCATTCTAAGACTGGTTCACAAAAAAAGACTCCATAAAATGTTTACACCATCAACACGCGTTCACTTCCTTTTTCCGTTTTTTATTAAAACGGCAGACGACATACTCACAGTCACATGACTTAAAAAAAACTCAGAAATTCCATATAAAAAACCATTTGTCCATCACCAGCACAGGAAGTTTTAGCAGCCAAATCACGTTAAAAAAGTTTATTCGTTCGTTTACACACACCCTCGCTAGCAAAATAATAAAAAAAAAATCCGACACGGTTTTTGTGTTATTTATTTACAAATAATAATTAAAAGTTTATTTTTTTATGCGCCCGTGTTATTTTTTCTCTTATTTTTTGTTCTTTAAATGACCGAGTAAAAAAATGTATATATTGTCTTATATATTATGATATGATATTATATATGCTGTTATGTATAGCAATCTTATATGTTTCTAATGCGGTAACATATCTACTGATATATTATTATATAATGACCTTTATAAATTAAGATATTAAGTATACATGCTATAAGTTTATATATAAACTGATACAAATATATATATATTTATATTAAAACCAGATATGTTTGAATCTGGATTTTGAACTGATATAACTGTATATTATTGTATCTAAACTGATACTTCTCAATATATTTAACTCCGAGTTTAAGTCTGGTAAAGTTGCACTAAATGTTAAATATTTGTATATGATTGTATATGAAAATATACACAATTTCATACAAATGTATGACCATTCTTTCATATTCGTTAAGTTTATAAAAAAAATATTAAGAAACATACTAATTTTTCTACAAAAGTTCGCAAATAAAAATTTTTTTTTGTGCCAACAAAGCAACATTTGCGGGAAGTTTTGTAATTTGAACAAAAAAGCAGATGAAGCGCATCGATTGCTCACCGAAGCTTATCCTGAATATGATCTATCGATTTCAACCTGAGAAATGTGGTTTGTGCGCTTTAGAAGTGGTGATTTTGATACGGAAGACAAAGATAGAGGGTCACATTTGTTATGAGCTGTTGAAATCGGGCCAGACGATCCCAGGGCAGGTCCCGAACATTAGTTCATAATTAGATTAATCTGTGCGCCCCGGTAGGCTAGTTGGTAGCGTGCTGGCTTATCAGTGCGGGGGTCGTGGGTTCGATTCCCACCAGAGGCACTGGTCTGTTTTCGCTACAACGCGCCGAAGGCAATAGTAGCTAGTGCTCGGTTAGGGTAATAGTACATAATTTGTAATTATATGATTATTAGTTAATAAAAAAAAAAAAAAGATTAACCATGTTATATTGGCAGATTTGTATTATGATGATGTAATTATAGGTGACATCGAATTAAAAAAATTTTAAGAAAACATTAGACATACATATTAACATACTCCCATAATAATAACATATATATTTATATAAAATAATGCATGATTACATGTTAACGTTTTTACTCGGGATCCTTTCCACCTAACTTGTGTGTCGATTTTTGTATGTATGCGAGTTTGTTATATGACCGTTAGAGTTTACACCCACGGAAATACTTTTAGTATGTTCATAAATCACTGTGGTTGTGTCCGTTCCAGTCGTTTGTCTAAATGGTGTCCTTCATTTGTAGCTTCAAGTGTTTTTTTTTTCCTCCATATAACTTTTCTAATGGGAAATGTGTTTAAGGGAAATGTTCTGTATAAGAGTTTAACCCACTAATATCGCATGTAACGCAGGAAATTGCATATGTACAATGTATGTACATTTAACAAATTGTTGCAAACGTCTAAAAAAAAATTTATTTTTTTGGATTTAGTTAAAATGTGAGATTTAGAAATCATAGACCCCATGATACTTTTGATAATGGTCTTAATAAGATCTAAGCCTGGTACTTAAGGCTATCGAAGAGTTACATTTCAAAACATATAGACATCTTTAAAATGTTCAGAATCTTAAATATAGTATAAAAACACTTAAAGTGAGTTATACATAACATGGGTTAAGTTTTATGATGCTGTATTAGAATATATGTTTGCATATTAAGTTTTAGGTCATATATAGAATTAGATTAGAGGAGGGAGAAATTTATTTTGCATTCAAAAAGTGTTTTCTCAATTGGTATAATGGTTTCTAAATGCATCATTAATTTTAAATTGTTTTAAAGACTTTCATGCTATTAAAAACAGATTAAAAATACGAATTGTATACTCAATACATTAAAAAAAAAATGGGGTTACTACATAATAATCATAATTAAACTAAACTTAAACAAACTTTTTGCCATTTCTTAACTTCGAGAAAGAAGAAAATTCAAACTAGCTTGCTGGAGCACTGATTACATTAGTTTACAGAAAAAATGCAACAGATTTATTTGAAAAATATTTTATTTTTACAAGTTTGTTATAATTTTTATTAAAAATAAAAATTATGTTTTTTTCGACCTTTAATTGTGCAATGAAAATGAAAATTATTCAAGTTCGAGGCCATATTCTATATTTCTTCATTAGGATATTGTCCTAACAAATAATCTATAGAGTTTTTTGTTTTCAAATTTATTATTTGACCCTTTCAGGAATGTGTTGATAGATCTATTTCGGGAATTTTATAGGTTCCCATCATCAGAACATGTTTTGAAAGCGGTAACAATCCCATGCCAAACATCAAACATTCATATGAACTGGTTTACTCAATTTAGTTTTTGCTCAATGGTTATAATCTTTAACTTCAAACTCATATGTATATTAGTTCTCATGTAGTGAGTAAACTAGTTCATATGAATGTTTGATGTTTGGCATGGGATTGTTACCGCTTTCAAAACGTGTTCTGATGATGGGAACCTAGAAAATTCCAGAAATAGAACTATCAACACATTCCTGAAAGGGTCAAATAATAAATTTGAAAACAAAAAACTCTACAGATTATTTGTTAGGACAATATCCTAATGAAGAAATATAGAGTATGGCCTAAAACTTGAATAATTTTCATTTTCATAATTTATTTTTAATTTTTATTTTTTGAGTAATTTTTTAAGAGAAGCAACACTCAGGAAATTCTTCCTATTTATTAATGTGTTGCTTTCTTTAGAAAGGGGATAATGGACAGATGAAAGGCGGTGAAGGATGAAGGGTTTTTAAACATAACAACACTTTAATTGCGCGAGATAAGTCTTAGAACAGTTATTGCTCGCCACCTGATGTAGAGTTGGCGAATTTATTGTAGCTTTTTTGTGTCATAGCCCTGATTCATTATTTTACTTCGGTGGGGTTAAGTGCTATGGGAGCACCGAAGGCGGGCGCTGCGATACATATGAGGGATAGAAAACTCATATATATTATTTTTTTAAATTGATGTTGTCGTCACCGGGAATCGAACACGGGACCATCTGTGTAACAGTCCAACGCGCTAACCATTACACCACAACGCCCACATTTAGGATAAAGCTACTTTGGTCGGTCAAGTTTCCAAATAAATAAATATCGGCTCAAGTTTTTCATAAAATAGGTTCATGTATAAACATATAAGGCCTCCAAAAGTAGTGGGTTTTTACTAAAGCATTTTTTATATATGTGTCATTAAATGTCTATTTTTTTTTTGCTTTGGCGGACGTATTTTTATTTCAAAAATATTTGATAAGTATACTCAGGGAACTTCTGCTTTAAAAATATGTAGTTGTTTGGGTTGTAATACAGTTTCTTTATTTTTAATGTAAATGTCATTTGCAGAACAAATTTAATTGTTACCTACCTTGTAGTTCATTTAGAAAAACAAACCACATCAAATGACTGTTTTATGATTTTACATTCATGTTTACCAGTCGTTTTTTGTTATTTGAAAAAATAAAAATAATAAATGTTTGTTTATTTTTTACTAACATATGTGGTTCATTTTTACTACAATTGTAAGTAATTTTTTGAAAAGTAAAAACAAATGACCAATGGTAGTTGAATTTAATGAAATGTTAGTCGTCCTTTCTTTAAGTGAAATGTCATTTGTGTTTGATTGCAATTGCTGTCGTTTTTACCTATATAATAGCCTTAGTTTACAGAAAGAGAATGAAACAAAATCAGAAAAGTCAGTACACGGAGAAAATTATCCTTCATGGTATTAATGAAACAATTTCATAGACTTTTTTCGTTGGTTAAATGAACTGTTTCATTCTATCCAAGAAATTGTACTAATATTAAGAAAATTTTTATTGTTTTATAAACACAATTCATACGATTTCATAAATTATCTCTTCATAAATTGAAAGAAAATATTATTTCAAGGACTTAATTTTTTTATAAAATATAACTTCTTTAATTTTATTAAATCTCAAAATTTAGTTTTCAGATTTAATTGTCGAGTGTTCAACATATTTTATACAGTTCTTTATTATTTTATTTTATTTTATTTTATTAATTTTTCTTCTTCTGAAATTGTTTAAAAACTCATATGAAGCGGGTTTTCAAGAAATTCGTAAGAATTTTATTAATTCAAAAATCTTCTTAATGTTTATAAAACTAAATTTAAACGTGTTTCATAGATTCTATGAAAAGTTCCAATAGATGAGTTACAGTGATAATTTTCATACAAGCTATGAAGAAATTCATTACTGAAGAGAAGATAATTCTCTCAGTGTACTCTTTTTCTGTATATTATCGACTTTGAATGTTTTAATTGTATCGTGCAATGCATCAATATCTTAAATAACCCGGTCGGTTGATCTTGCGTTTGTGCGCTGCTATAATAAAAATTTAAAGGAAAAAAATTTTAACTGTAATTTAAATTTAAATCGTCAATTTTTTCATTATATTAGGCTAACAATTATTTTATCTATATAACATTTTGTTTTTGTAAGATGAGCGCAGGTTTGATTCTTACAGCCGCAGGTTGTTGAAAAATTTATCATATAGAGACAATCTGACAATTATAAGACACAAATAATAATGCAATTGAAATGGAAAATCACATATGAGCCTGTCCATAAAAAGGCAGAAACTAATCTAGTCTGATTGTAAAATTAATAGTGTTTATAATTTTTAGAGAAAAACGTTTATTCTTCTTCTTAACCTCAACATTTCTAAATTTTTTTTTTTTTGTATTTTCCAAAAAAAATTGGTAAACTTTTCCTCTGTTAATATATGTTTTGGCTTTTCTGCGGCTTTTGGTTGTAATCTAGCAATGTGTGTCGAAATATAATTGTTATCAGTATAAAAAAGCGAAAAAGAGGGAGTGGCAACCTGCAAGCCTTCAAAGGTGGCAACCTGCATTCTTATGAAGTTTTGAAATTAATAAAAAAAATTGCAAATTAATGATATGTTTGGAATTCTGTTTGTATCGTGCAACCTACATAACGTTATCCTCTATTTAATAGAAAATCGTCATAAATTTTGTTTTCTTATTACCTTTTGTACGAAATCGTAAATTTGTAAATATTATCTTTTTTTTAATTCTAGGGCAACCACAAAAAAATTTTATACAAAAACCTTTTAAAAGTATTTTTGTGTCATATTAATATTTGTAATCGCTATCACCCTCATTTTGCCTGAATCCGCGCCAGTCTATATCACATATCAATATTTTATGGTAATCGGAGGAAACCTATCAGCGGTGCTTTCTTGTCAGCGTTGCCTTTTTCTCCCTTCTGTATATAGTCTTTAACAGGAAATCTTCAGAAGTTACCCTTTACGGGCGGAATTATTTAAAACAATTTTGTGAATTCTTCCACTATGATCTGGTGGGAATCGAACCCACAATCTTAGTTTATTTAAAATTAATATTTTTTCACAGAACTAATGAATAAAAAAAATGTCTTTGTATGCATTTGTGATATTCGGTGTACGTTTTTGTTCATTTTTTCAGTAATATTTTTATATTTGGTTTTATATGTTTGACATCATTGTACATTTATCATTTAATTGACTTCACGTTCATACAAATCTTCCACTTATTGTCCCTCTTGAAAGATAATCTTTGCTGAGATTTTGCCATTTCTTAACAATTACTTATATCGTGCCATTTTTATGACTTTTTTTGCTGAACAAATTTGTGGTGTAAATTTTTTATGATTTTAGTTTGTTTTTTACTTTTTTTTTCTTTTTTCAGTTAGTGATACCAACAATTGGTTTAGATGAGGTTTTCCTAAGTACTAACTATGCATTATAGATAGTTTTTTATGTACAGTTAAAACTCTCTAAGGTGGAGCACGAACTTTAACAAAAGGCCTAAGAAACAGAACTCAAATTAGTTTTAAATTTGGCGAGATAAAAAAAAATTCCACTAACGGACCCATATATAATGCGCGGTTCCAAGAATTGGATAGAAACACTCCCCTCCCCCCCACCATTCCACAAAAGCGAAAAGGAAAAAGAAAGGTAAATGGAAGAACAAAAAGGGAAATAAGGAAAAAATTAAGAAAACGAGGGAAATAGAGTTGTTAAAAACACTTTCCGAATTATTCGATAAACCTATCGATTCTATTTTTCCGGATTTTTGGAAAATGACGGGTGTCGATTTATTTAAAAATTCGGTTTTTTCGTCTCGAATAACTCGGCATTTTCGAATATTTTTCAAGCTTAAAATTTCAGAGAAATTAGTCGTTTTTGAAATAATTTGAAAGGTTTCCTTTAATTTTAAATACTTGCAAGTACAAAATTCTGAGAAGACAAATTGGCTTTGTTGTTTTTTCTGATTTTTCCCATTGTGCTTTTTGGATTTTACAATTTTGAGCTTAAAATTAGTTTTTTTAAATTTGTACATTCTAATTCTTTTCTAAATATTTTCTGAGTTAATTTGTTTTTTTTTTTATTTATAAAATATAAATTTTTTTTAATAACTTCGAACTTTTTTTAAAAAATAGTTTTTTTCTTTTCTACTTCTCTAACTGTAAATGATTTACATGATTTTTCTTACAAAGTAGGTTTCCTACTAAAGCAACAACCAACTTCGATGAAAGGGTTTAAATCTTTCGATTTTTTTTTTGTGATTTTTATGCACAATTTATTTTTTAATTTCACATTTCCACATTTAATCCACATCGGTGGGTGTCCATGTGGAAGGCCCTCATTGTAAGTCAAATATATTTTTACTACTTTAGAGTCTTTCAATATAAGTTTGGGCGAAAGGTCAAACATTATCGCTATCTATTTTTAAAAATTTTAAGTTTTCTTTGATCTTTGATTTTATTTAATTCTTCTTAGTTTAAACGAGCTTAAGATCATTTATTTATTAATAATTTATTTCCAATATTTCGTCTCCACATTGGATGAATTCTTAAGGGAACAATTATTACAATTTGAAAACCTTGTTTTTTAATTATTAAAAACGTATGTACATTAGAGCTGCTCACCAAAAAAAGTGCTCGATGTACCCTCCTAAAAATGAACTCTTTTTTTAATTTGCGAAAAAAATATGCCGCCAAAAAGTCGTGGATCATTTTTTTTTTCCTTTCTTTAGTCCTATTTTCATCCATACATGATCTAGAAACTAAATCCGCTATCATATTAGAGTTACCAAAAAAATTGCATTTATATATATTCCAGAGCACCGTGTAAAATGCATCTAATTTGCTGTACTTGGCAAAAGAAAAAATTTGATACCCATATTGCCCTATTTAAAACGAAGAGTTACCACCCCATTACATTTTTGTCAAAACGCAAACTAGCACGAATTTCAAAAAAAGCTGAGACCCGTATTTAATTAAACCGACTAAAGATTAAAATACGTTAATTTGGCATTTTTATTACAACAACATTTAAACAACCCGGAACAATTCAAAAACCGTTTTTTTTACAGAATATCCTTAAAAAAAGGACATGGATAATCGTCCTTGGACAAATTGTATATACAGTTGGACCCGCCTTAAAAAACCTTTCTTATGATACCCATATTGTATATGATGGTAAGGAAACAGATTCTTAAATTAACAAAACATGCAAAAATGGACCCTTTTTCAAAATGGTCCATCTCACGAGAGGCCAAAGCTAGAGCCGAAATATTTTAGATTTTATCATAAAAAATACCAATGTTCATTTTGAGGGGGGTACACATTGCACGAATTTCGCTTCCATACAACTTGAGTCGCTCTAATATACATATAACAAATTTTTTTTAAATAACTCGGGAAATCAAAAATATTTTCTGTCAATATAAAAAATTAAAATATCCCAGAAATCAAAATTAAATATAAATAAAAATATTATTAAAGCAAGTTATTAAAACAAGTTTTTCAAATTGTAATTATTGTTCCCTGAAGAAGTCACCCAATGTGGAGACGAAATATTGGAAATAAATATTTAATAAATAAATGATCTTAAGCTCGTTTAAACTAAGAAGAATATCTATTTTTAATTTAAAATGTCAAAATTTTAATTTTAAATAATTTTTTTTTAGTTTGTACAAAAAATTTCAGATATTAGCAAACAAAACGATATCAAAAAACTGAAAAACTCGCGTATTCGAACCGAGTTTAAATTTAAAAACATCAAAACCGGTTTAAAAATAATAATTGTAAAAGACGCAAAAATTTTTTTTGTAAATCTGAGTTTTTAATATTAAGTAGACAATAAAAAGGTTGTGTTACCAGAAACTGCGCAGTCTAATTCAATTAAAAATTTACAATGTAGTTATGATTTTTAGAAAAGTATGCTTAATCTTCTCTAACACGCCTATCTCAAAAACTAATAAAGCTAGACCCTCAAACAAAGCATTTTTAGTTATTCTAACGTTTTAGTAGTAAAAATTTTCTGAGAAGTTTTTCCCACCCATTTTTATATGTACACGTTTTTCTTTATAATTTGAGGACACTAACAGGAATCTAATATGAAAATAGAAATATACCCACAAACAAAAGTACTAGAAGTGTTCAAAAGTCGATTAATTTTTGAACTTCCTTAGTAAAACTTGGAATATTTATTTATGGGAAATTTTTCCTATTTTGTATTTTATCAAAACAATATTTTGTTAGAAGTATTTTAACCAATAGTTATAAACCATTCTGGACTCATAATATTATGAGGGTTACTGGTTGTAGTTTAATAAAACAGTTTTCAATTGAGTTAAAAATGGGGAAACATGCATTTATTTTTTAAATAAATATTTAACTTTTTCATACATTTGTTCAAAATAATTTATTACCATTTACCGATGTTTTACAATAGTTTCATTTATTATTTTCATTTATTTTAAGTTTCATACAAATTTAACCACAACAACGGAATATTGCAGTTTATTTGTTTTCGTTATTATTAATTTAAATCACAAAAAAATATTCAAAAAAATTTCAGTCTGTTTTTTTATTAAAATATAAATTATTTCAATTCATATTTTAAGAAACTGAATATGTTTATACAAATACTACAGCCATTTAAACAAGATATGTATATAGTGTATGTGTCTACATTTTGTAGAACAAACAAAAACAGTAAACTGAAATAATTTCAAATATCTGAATCGAACGTTTAATATTATTGATCGGAATTTAAAATTTGAACATTTATTTTTAACTTACTATTGATTTGTTCTTACGGATTTGTTTTATTTAAACAATATTTAAAAATGAATAACAAACAACATTTGATTTAAATTAAAAGTACCCAGCGAAAAAAAAAACTGGATTTGGTAAACAGTAACTACATTTGTATGCTTCCAAAATAGCGCTTCACCGCCATGCATACAATAAAGCAATTAGGGAAGGCATTCTGTTGTGCTTCATAAAAAAGATCTCTTCTTATTGCTCAAGAAGGCATGAATTTATTGCTTCTAAGAGCACATGAAAGAAGCGCCTTTTACCTGCTTAAAAGTGACATAGTGGGACATCGCAAACAAAAATCATGCCTTCTGGATTTGCTTTGGAAGCGCTTCGTAATTAAATAATGCCTTCTGGAAGCTCTTATGGGTAAGCACTATTTTTTGCTGGATAATTAAACCAGATTTTAAAGGAATATCATTTATTTTAAATTATGTCAACTAAGTAAATGGACAAAATTCAAATAAAAATTACTTCTAATTAGGCATGTTTTTTTTTAAATGTATGTCAATAAAATCATATATTATAGGCTTTATTGTAAATTTTCGAAAGTGAATATTGTCAAAATGAAAGTGGTTGAACCATCATTTATTTTTATTGATCTGAAGTTTAAAAAAAATGTCTATGACATGTTTGGACGGTATCCTAAATCCAAAGTGTTAACTAATTTCCTTTAGGAACAATTAGCACGAATCACAATATATTCCATATTCAAACGGTTTGAAAATATAGAGGCATAAACAGGGATAAAAAAGGATGTCAAAAAACAATGACCGCAGCTGAGCTTGTTAAATAAATAAAAATCGGCTGTTAATCAAATTGGGGAATTTAATCATAAGGTGGCCAGAAAATTTCGTGTTGTATAAAAAACAATTTGCAAAAACTTAGTTCAAATGAACGTGAAACACTACCAGAGGAAGACAGTACCCAAATAAAGGGTTCCGCCATCTAACGTTTTTTTTTTTTCAACTAGTGCTTATTTCGTGAATGGTAACACTTAGCTCATGTCTGATTTGACAGATAATTAGTTTTATCCTTCCGCTGAACGAATATGGTCCGCATGTTCGTTATCTTGTGAAAAAAGTGAAAGAAACTGGCATCCTCATCGATAAACCGTGAAAAGCCAAAAACAGTGCGTACATCCGAGAATATTGCTGCTGTGGCAGAAAGTGTGCGTGACGCCATCAACATCAATTCACCGTCGTTCTCAACAATTGAACATTTCGGAGACATCATTGAGACGAATTTTCCATAAAGACCTTGGTATGACACCATACAAAGTCCAATTGGTTCAGGAGTTCAAAAAAAAAAAGTTATTTGGCGGACCCTTTATAATAAAAAACCATTGGCAGAAATGCCAACAAAATGCAGACAACTGAGAAAAAACTTCCTAAAAAATTTTCAAATCATTTCGGATGATGAAAAATAGTTTTCTTTTGCTTGGAACAATGGAAGTATTAATTCTGGATTTTATTCTGATGACTTGAAAATAACTTTTTCACTAAACTAATGAAGTTTTCTTCACAACGTGAATGAAAAATTTCTCAAAAATCATAAAAACGCTTCATAGTTTTAATGAAACAATTTTTAATGAAACTTTTGAATAAGTCTTATAAAATTTTTAATAAATATGATGACATTTTTTATAAAATTTTATAAAAAAAAAGCTGCATTAATTTAATGAAAAGTTTCAATGGGCGAGTTCCAGTGACAATTCTTAGATATATTGCAAAAATTCATTGATATCAAGCAGATAATTCTCTCAGTGAATTAATAAATTTATCAGAGATAGACACTAAAAACGACATATTATTTTAGCCAGATTTAACAAGTTGCCATTATGGCAGAAAGACGTTAGAATAGCTTAATGCCTAAAACATATCTTTTGTGCCGAAATATGCAAATCACCCAAACGTCAAAACAGTACGTCCAATCGAGGACTTTTGGTGTTTTTTTTTTTTTAAGCAAAAAGTGTATGAAAATGGTTGGGAAGCCAAAGGCACTGAAGAATTGAAGAAATACATAAATTTCGTATAAAGCATGATTGGAGGTATCAATCATAAAATACACCAAATAGAAGATCGCGGTCAGTTGGCTCTCTACAAAAAGTGAATCAATAATTTATAGTATATACTGTGTTATAAATAAAAATACCTCTTCAAAAAAAATAGTTCTTTTATTACAAGCGTTTTAAAATTGTCCATTTACTAACATGGCATAGGTTTCAAACTATTTTGAGTGTACTAAATTGTTTTCACTAATGGCCCTATTTTGGTTCAATAAATTGTACACTCTCAAGAACTTTTACATAAAATATCAACAGTTATTTAAAAATTTAATCGGCAAAGTTGTTTCAATGGAATATACAGTTAAATTACCAAAGAAATGTATTTTTAAACTTTCTGTCTGTTATTCAATAAACAAAATAACGGATTTTCGGTAATAGTTAAAATATTCAGTTAAAATTTCACATTTAAAACAATAAGTTGTTATATTATATTGAGTATTGAAATAAACGAAAAGAATCTATTTTTTTTATCGATTTTGTGAATTAATTTTTCAACAGTTAAAAATATACAAAAAACTACAATTGTTTTAAACGAAAAGTAAGTAATCCTGTTTTTAACTGATTTTCATTCAGTTAATTTAATGTGTATATTCAGTACACTGATAGAAAAACCGTCATAACCCTAATGTATTTTGACATCAGTTCTATGACAAGTGTCTTCGTTTTTGACCCCATGACACTTGTCATCACGGTGATGTCAGCCTTAACATCACTTAACCAAATTGTCATCAGGGTCGAAAACTTAAATTGCGTCATCAATGGGATGACACATCGGCATCACATAAATGACGAATCGGAGTCAATTTAATAAAAAAATGTCATCGTTGCGATGGCTCAGTTACATCGAAGAAGGGACTTATTGTGCTCAATTTAATGACAAACTGTCATCAATGCAATGATACATTGACATTAAAGAAATGACTAATTGGCATCAATTTAATGAGAAAAATTCAATAATTTAATGACGCACTAATATCAGGGGAATGATTAATTGGCTTCTATTTATTGACAACATGTTATCAATACAAAGACAAAATATAAATAAAACTTAAATAACTCTTGCCATCTGCCTCACTTTGGACTTCTTTTCGCGTTTGGAAAAGTATGTAGTGTAGGCACCACAATATCTTTAAATAAGTATTTTTGGAATCTAGAAAGTAAATATATAATAAGTTAGATTTTGTTTTTTTATTAACTTTTTTCGATTATAACATTACCATTATCAAGATCGTCTACATCGATCGATGCTTAAAAATGCTAATAAAGTTTTCTTTCCAAGCCAGTGTGTTATAATTTGTCTCAAACATTTTGTTGAAATTGATATCAATCTGAGAAAAAAGAAAAACAATAGGTACGTTAAGGGTAAATAACTTAAAATTTTATTGTTTCATATTTTTCCTTGATGAAGTCACTTACCGGGGGCTTATTACGCACGTATGCCTTAAATTTCGATGAGTTTTTATAGACTGTATTACAACATTTATAGTTGTCCATAGTCTTAAGAAAATGATGGGACTTTAAATGTTCAAAATAAAGCTCATTGGTTATAAAAAACTTTTCACAAATAAAACACTTTATTATTTTCTTACAAATTTCACACGACCGCAAAAAATACAACTGAACTACTCAATGACTGACTTAGAACAAACAACACATTTATTTTTCATATGTACATATGTTAGACAATTTTTTTTTATTTCTTTGTTGTCAGGAGTACTTTACTTTGTTTGTTGTTGTTTATTTGACTCTTAACTCTCTTCGCTATCATTTATTTTGATGCTAATGCAGCATATGATGTCAAAGTGTCATCAATTAGCAGACGTTTACAAGTATTTATGATTAAATGTCATCATATTGACGACAATTAATCATCACTTTTTTTGTAACTGTAATGATGACATATGAATGTTATATATTGTATAAAGTGCTTCTTGCTTTGACAACGAATGTACATCAATGTGATGTATCTTATGCAAGTTTTAGAAATGCGTCTAAAAACAAAAAATAAGGAATAATACATTAATATTTTTACTAAAACACACTTTACAAACATTTTAACGTTATTTAGTTTTGTTCTTTATTCATACTTTTCCTGTTATTAATGCACAAAATGTGGCATCGAATTGATGTCACTGTAGTCATAGCACGGATGACGCGTAAAATATGACAAAATTATATGATAACGTTCGTCATTAAATTGATGTCACTTATTGCATCATTGATGTCATTTGTAATAACATTGATGTCACAATTCTGATGTTAGGGCATCATCAATATGAAGATGCATTTTTCTATCAGTGTAGTCTTTACGGAAAAAAATATTGTGAGTGAAATAATATACAAATCGATCATATTTGGTGATTATCTGGAGTTCAGAAAAGGAATCATTGTAGCTTATATATTAAAAGAGATTAATTAGTTTGATAATTTGTATCCATTTAACACGACTTTTAGCGAAAATTTACTTGGTTGAATATCCGAAATTTTGGTCCATATCAAACAAAGGCATGTATTGTATGAATACCATCAATCTTAAATTATAGAAGTAAAAAAAGGAAAAATAAAAAGCCATCCATTGTAAATTTTTCGCATATTCTTCCATTAGTTTGCCTCCTCTATCAAGTATTCATAGAATTCACTGTTTTTGCATTTAACTTAAATATTGATGATGATCATGTAGGAGGAGTTTATTGGTTGTGTGAAGAAAAGGAACACGAAAAAAAAAACGTTTTATTTTTTTTTACCATTGAAGGATTTATAATTTTTCCTATAACATTTTGGTGCAAACATAAAATGTTAAAAAGAAAAGCAATTTCTTTTAACGAATGGCTTTATATCCTCTTTTTTTTTTTTGTTCATTGATTCCTTTGCCAAGTCGATTTTAGATTGCATGTGCAATATCATGATTCGACTGTAATGACATGATAAATGCGATTTTTTCTATTACTGTTCCATACTCAACTCTACCCGTATATGAAAATTGAGTTTTAATTTTCTTTGAATGTAACCTATGCCAATAAAGTAAATGGACAAATTTCTGAGTGTTTAATATATTGGGTATAATCGATTTATTTGCTTGAAAAATGCTCCGGTGTTGAGGTAAAGAATGAATCAAGCCAATTTCTGATACCCTGTTCTGAAGTGAAGAGTATTCCAGTAAGGACATTCTGCATTGATCGAAACAAGTGGTAGTCAGAAGGGGCAAGGTTTGGGAACTGTTTTCCAAATAGTTTTTGACCGGCCTTGCAACATGTGGCCGAGCGTTGTCATGATGGAAGATTATAGCCTCGTGCCTGGTCGAATATTCTGGTCGTTTTTCGTTGATTGCTCTCTTCAAAAGAATCAATTGTGTTCGGTACAGGTTCACTGTGAACGTCTGACCCAATTCCAACAGCTCATAATTCAAAACACCCTTCTGATCCCACCAAATGCAAAGCATTACCTTGGCGCCATGGATATTCGACTTCGGCTTTACATATGACTTTTTGCGCTTGGGGTTATCGTAATGTATCCATTTTTCATCACCAGTAACATTCTTGCGTCTGGCAACAATCTTCGTGGAGTAATGGGTCCAATGCCTCATCTTCAAACTCTCATTGTCTCCTGTGTCGAAATCACCACTTTCTAATCGCGCAAACCATCGTTCACAAGTTTTTTGATTGGGTGCATGTTGACCGTAAGCTTTTACCAACATTCGATAACTTTCAGCAGCCATTTTCTTCAAATGAAAGAAGGTTATCAGACTTCCCCGCAAAACTTTTTTTTTTCGCCATAAAATTCGACATTATTATAGCGATTGAAAAAAAAGTGTGCTTACACTTTGGCGTCTATCGAATACTGAATTATAATGACAGATGTTTACCCTCTAACATACCATATGTGGTATTATTGACACAAACCATACGTGGTAGTTATGCCATATGTTGTCCATATGTGTAGTAAAAAAAAAATTGTTTTGATGTTGTGTTTTAAAAACTTTTTGCAACAATCATATTTTAATTAAGCTTTTATAATGTAAAAAGCTTTTACATAGCTCAATAAAAATTCACATTTTTTTTAAATTTTAAATGCGCTTTTGACGAATTTCAATGCATATTTTTACTACATAAAATACGATTTTAAATCCAATGATTTCCTAACCCAGAAAAAAAAATTGTCAAATGAGAAACAAAATACTTTTACGCAAAATTTTATTCCAAAAATTGATATCATTAATTTTATTTTTAATTGATATTTTTTTTTGTTTACTTTTTTTATGATTCCTTTAGAGTTTAAGGCGGTTTTATAATTTCGCACAATACGCACCGAATTAGATTCTTGATGCAATTCAAGCTACAAGTATATGGTAAATCCTGTCGAATTAATTTAAATAAAAACTGTTTAAAAATAATATAAAAATAATATATTTTTAATGCTATTAAATTGCAAATATAATTTAATTATATTACATACACAGAATAAACTAAGAACGGGGTTTCAATTAAAAAACTTATTGAAGCAATTAATATTTTAATTGATTTTAAACCTCTCACGGCAATGATAATATCAATTAAAACTTTTATTGAAAATTAAAAAGCAAAAAAAAGCTATAAATAACTTCTACAAAAAAAATATGATACTGACAAAAAAAAAGTGTGTGAACGATTTACATTGGTATGTGTGTTTTTGCTAATGCTGCGTCTGTTTGTATGTTTGTGTGTGTGCTTGTTTTATTTGTAAACTTCAAATGCATTTGGTATTTTATACTGAAAATTTGCTATTTAAGCTACAGTTCATACAAAAATAATTTGAGAATTGCGTCTAAAATAAAAAAATATTTATATATTTAAAAGTCAATTAAAATATTAATTGATTCAACTGAATATTTGATTAGAAAATTTAAATTTAATTCAAGTCAAATTTTTAATTAGATATTTTAGGTTGATAATTTTTTCTGTTTAAACCTTTAAATTGAAACAAATTTTTAACGAGAAACCTTAATATTATAATGCATTTTTCTGGAGAAAAATTAATATTACTTTTCTTTGCATATTCGATAACAAAATTTGTTTTTTCATTTGGTTACTATTCTGTGGAAAAATATCTTTAAGATTGAATAATTTTTGAGCCGAATTAATGAATTATTAAAATGGTATAACTTCTAAAGGATTTAGAGGACTTACGCTACATCCCAACGTTCCATGAAAAAACATTTGGTTGCATTATTTTCTGACCTTAATATTAGTAAAGAATTTAGCATTGTATCTGCTTTTTTGTGAGATAGCTTACAAGGGGAGTGGAGTCTACCGATGTATTATCTTCGATCTAAATTAAATTTGGATATATGGTATGTTTTTTCGGCTTATTTCAGAAAAATTTTTGAGAAATTATAGGAGTTCTACTTAAGTACTCGGCTCAGAAATCATGCAATAACAAAACCATCACCATGAATTAGTTGCAAAGTTCTGTCTGATGATTTTTTTTTTTTTCATTAAAATAGTGATTTATGGTTGCAATATGATTACGGCCACAAAAGTATGTTTGCTACAGCCATAAATGGTTGTATCAATTAAATTTTTATTGCATAATTCATATTTCACCAATAATATTGTTGCTTTAATCATGTTATAGTAAAAATCTCTCTTTTACCGGTTATCATATTATTCTCTTGTCTACAATCATAATATAATATTTATTATCATATTTCCCTCTCTAACTACAGCCATATTATAGTTGAGCCAACTATAAGGTGATTAGTCTGTTTTTTATGAGCATCTTCGCACTGTTAGTGTCATTTTGTGGAGAGAAGTTGTGAGAAGCTGTCTGTCCGAAGAAATTAATTAATATTATGATTGCTACAAACATGTTATGGAGCAATTCCATATGAAAACGATCAAAATTGGCAAATTTTTGGACGACCCCTCTCCGATTTTAAAATAAATAGTCTGAATCGATTGCCCAGCAAAAAATAATGTACCTACATATTTTTTTTTTTTTTTTTTATAGTGACTGCCCAGGTAGAAAAATACAATCTTTAAAACGTTTTAAAAGCATTTTTCATGATGGTACAAGCGTTTTCAGAACATACCAAATTACAAATTTAAAGCGTTTTGAGAATGTGCAAAATGATAACCCAAATTTACGGTCTGAGGATGGTATTTTATAACGTTCTCAAAACATTGCAAACAAAATTTTTGAAATGCTTTTTCAATCGTTAAATAAGTATTTGCAGAACATTTTGGCTTACAGTTATTAAGCGTTATGAAAACGACCCAAATGATAACCGCTTTGAGGGTTGTAATTTTGAACATTGTCAAAACGCTCGAAAGACAAATTATAAAGATCTTTATGAATGGTTCATAAATACCAATTTACAGTTTTAACGTTCTCTAAGCGTTAAAAAAGCTACAATTAAAGTACTTTGTCATTGTTTTCAACACAAATATCAGAATAATAATTTTAAACAATTTTATATATTTACATTTTGAAAAATAATATTTTTATTGAATTTAATTAAAATATATTTTAAAGTAACAAAATATAAATTAATAAGCTTGAAACATAAAAGTATTACTTCAGGGTTTTAAATTAAGGGAAATGTGATTTAGTATAAAAAATATAAACATAAAACATAATTTTGACGAAACGATATTGTGACAACCACAAAAGAAAAAATAGATTTAAATTTGATATATAAAAACATATCAATAAAATCAATGAAATTAAAAATCGAATATTCAAATATGAAAATAAAAAGCCCTCTATTGGAAAATAGATATATTTCATTTAAAAACGTTTTGAATTAAATTGTGATTTGTTAAATGGGATAATGTAAATTAAAATAGCGATTTTACATTTAGATTTCTTTCCAATTACAATAGTGAATGGTGGGAAATTTATAAAATAAAAATATAAAAGATAAAGAACTTAACAGTTAGTGATTTTACTAAAATAATAATACTAAATATTTACGTAGATTGTTTTGAGCAGTTTCTGTACTTAGCAGTCGCCAACCAGCGGCTTGTCTGTGTCAAAATTTTGGATGGTGTTTCAGTTTCAAACTGATGTAATAAAAAATCTGTAGAAAATAAATGTTGTAAAAAAATACTTTTTTCACAAGTTATGTACCTACTTATTACCCTTTAATTCTTCATATACTTGGGTTGAACTGAAATTTTCTTTGCCTACACCCTTATTTGGCTTTCCGCATGCACTAAACTGTTGTTGCAACTCGTTTGACATTATAACAGAGAGAACAGCTGCAATCGCTTCCTGAATATTTTTTCCTCTGGCTTTAATTCCTAAAAGTTGACGCTAAAAAGAGAAAGTTTATATAAGATTTTTTAAGATAGACAATTTTTTATATAGTTATTTAAGAAAAACTTACAAAAATGTCCCCGAATTCATTTTCATTTTTTATTTGCTTGTTAAAATTGAAAAATGTGTCTAATTTATTAATCGGTTCTTTTAAGTTTAACTTGTTCTTAATTTCGTTGAAAGGGCTGCTTTTGTTTCGTTCTATAAAATAGGACGACACAGTTTGCTCCATTTGTTTTATATTATAAACCACACTTCTGCGCAGTGATTGCATATCCTTTTTTTGTTCCATTTGGAATTTGTCTAATTCTAGAAAAATATTTAATTAACACTTATAATTTTAAAGATTAACAATTACTCCTCACCATTGCTGTCTATGTAAATAAAATTTGTTTGGGTACCAACATTTTTAGTGGAAACGGAAGTAAAATTTGGATTTTTATCCCCATCAGTAGAAGCATCTGATTGACTGTCATCATCAAAAGAAACATCAGAATCACTTACAACGCCAGAAATATTTGTTAATTCGTCAATTGCATCTAAAATAGAGTAAACGTTGTTAGAAAAATTGGAAAATAATACCTATAGGCAAACAAAAGTATTGTATTTTTTTAATCAAGTTTAGGATTATTATAGCAATTTGGCTAAAGTTTGTCCCCATTTACAATAGGCAATTATTATTGCCGCAATTCTAAGTTCGTAGGGAAGAGAGGAAAGAGGAATGGAAAGTCCCCACCTCTTCCCTACGAACTCAGAATTGCGGCAAGAAGAATTGCCTAGTGTAAATGGGGACTTTAGCTGCAACTCTTTTTAATTTTTTAATTTTAATTTCAACTGTTTAAAGTTTGTATGGTTTTTGAGGTTATGTCGAGATTAAATATTGCAAAAATATTGTTAGGACATTTTGTAACAAAAATGTTGATATTTATGGTTAATATTACTGTTCTATAATATTGCAATTGCAGGCTCTACTTTTTCCTACAATTACAAATTCATTCTAGAGTTATTTCCAACTGTATAAATTATTAACCTACCTCTACGTTGCTGTTTAATTTTGATTTTAGGCTCTGCGTTTTTAGGAGGTGAGGAATGTTTTTTAAAATCTGATGAATTTATTTTCACTTTTTTTTTATCAGCTTGTATTGACGAAGTTGTTAGCCTTTTGTTGTTTGCCTGCGATGAGGTTGTTTGACGGTTATAATCCTCCGGAGAAATGGAGTTTAGTATTTTTTTTACATCTGAAAAAAATTTAATAAGTTTCAACATTATAAAAAAAAATTAAATATATTATACAAACCTTTTACGTTTTCTTCTTTTTTTATTTTCGGCATTTTAGAATTTTATAACCAATTTTCTATTTCAATTTTTATTTAATATTTCTTGTTTGGTTAGCTTAGCAATTCTTTTCGGTTCTTTCTACTTCTTTTTTTCTTTAAAAAAATTTTTTGTCTGATAGAGTTATAACTTTATTTTTGTAATAAGCATTAAACATTGTTGCACATTTCGTAGTTTTTCATACTGTTATCAGGGATGGGAAATGAGGTTTTAAATTCGGTGTAAAAAAAACTCAGAATACTTTTCGAATGTTAAAAAAACAAAAAAAAAATATTTTATAACTTTAATTAATTAAGCTGATAAAGACACTTTTTCAAACTTTTCAAGTATTTTCAACAAGTACTAAGATAGTTTTAAGCATTAAATTGTAAAAAAATAAGAACGTATTAAAATTAACATCCCTGACTTCTATTATACCGTAAAAAATGTCAAGCCAGTGCTTTTGGCATAATTTATGGCGTTTTTTTAAGATTTATTTTATTAGACCTTTAAAAATATAACTATATTTTAAACTTTAGTTAATTTTTTTATTATAAATATAAATTACAATCAAACCTTTTAAACCTTTATAATTTTAAAAGGGTAACTCTATCAAGGAAATTTTTAAAAATTTTCTCAGCTTAGAATGTTTGTTTATTTTTTGTAAAAATAATACATTTGTTTTTTTTTATATTTTTAGACCACTTTAAAAAGGTAATTTGGTTTATTCAAAAATTTGAAAAAGCTCATTTACTAAATTTTTACTGCCCTATTTATAACGAAAAGTTAGCCACAGTGTATACATCCCAAACAACGATCTGATTACTAGCATACCGATTAGGCTAAGTAGAGAGTTAGCATAGAGTTTATTTATAATGATTTTTTATCTATCAATTAATGGTTTGTAAATGAACTCTGAAAATTGCGATGCCATCGTGTTTCTTTTTATTATTGGCAACTTTTTAAATTTTTAAATCGCTTCGCGAAGAAAATATGCAAAAAAGGAAAAAAAAAATTTAAAGATCTACAAATTGCGAGCAGGATGAAAAAGTAAAGAATATTATCTATTATTATATAAAATTATTATTATATTCTATGTATTATTATTGATATTATTTTTATATATTTACAAAATCACTTTGACAAAAAACAGCTGTTTTAAAGATTTGGTAAGTGTTTGGTTAACATTAATTTAGCAGAGGAAATAATAAGTGCATTATAAATAACAGGCATGTTAACTTCATGCTAACTTTTCGTTATAAATACGGCCGTTAGTATATAATCGATTAGTAAAGTCCGATTTTACCTATATTTCGCTGTTTTTGCACTATGGAATATGACACTCAAAATCCGAGTTTTCAGTCGCCGAAGCCAACGGGAAGGAGTTAGAATTTTTCAAAATAAATGAGACCATAACTTTCATTGATCCAAAAACCTTCTTAAAAGTAATTTTACCGCTAAAAAGTTGACAACACTGTATACTGCCGCTTTAGAGAAAGATTTTGCATCTGCTGCTGTGTTTGATGTGAATAGGCTCTAAGGCTTTAAGCATAAGTAAAATCGAAAAAAGTATAAAATGTCGTATGATCGTGTAAAAAAACATAGATTTTTAAAAAAACAAAGAGATTATGAAATAGGAAAGCTAATTTAAATTAATTTGCTTAAGCTTAAGAAATAAATATTTTTTTTTCTTTAGATAGTGACGATTGTGGTGATGAGTTTGTTGATAATGTCATTAATGTTGTCGAAGATAACGTTGATAATGCTATCAATATTGTACAAAATGAAATGAATGTCGACCAAACCCGAATAAGCGTTCCATTTTACAGAACAGATGTCTCAGACGAATTTGATGAGTTTCAGGAATCAGATTCAAGTGATCTATATGAAGAAAGTTTTGAAGAGTCAAACACACCTGATGGTACATCAGATGATTTTTGCCCCTTAGGGAAAAAAACTGATTTCAGTGATTTAATAAATGGACCTTTAGATTTAAAGATAAAAAATTGGATTTTAAGGAATATTCAATCTCTTACACAAAAATCCATAGATGAGGTATTGATGATATTCAGATCAGAGGGTTACACTTCTCTTCCAAAGTCATGCAAAACCCTCTTAGGAACTTCAAATATTCGGAGTGAAACAAATATAATGAAAAGTTCTGACGATACTCTAGGACATTTTCAATATTTTGGATTAAAAGAGAATTTAAATGCTATAATAGATCCAAATTATTATGAGGAGAATGATATACAACTTTTAATACATGTAGATGGAATGGATGTTTTTGATAAAACTAAAAGAGGATTTTGGTCAGTAATGGGAAAAGTATTTTCTACCATTTATGTATCCAAACCTTTTTTAATTGCTTTGTATTATGGTAATTCAAAGCCATATTCAGCGAGAGAATTTTTGGCAGATTTCGTTTTGGAAGCTAACATTTTACAAAATGATGGTATGAATGTTTGAGAATATTAACATTTTTAAATTCAAATATTTTAAACTTTTTTTTTTGTATAGGTATTCATATAAATGGAAAATATTTCAATTTTAAAATATTAGCATTTTGCTGCGATATGCCGGCTCGTGCCTTTATTAAATGTTGCAAAGGACACACCGGATTTTATTCTTGCGAAAGATGCACTGTTCACGGAGAAACTGTTAACAACACTCGTGTATTTAAAGAAATTAATTGCGAAGAAAGAACTTTGCGGTCATTTAGGGAAAAAAAAAATCCGGGTCATCATTTAACTAAAGAAAACAGTCCGCTTCTAGATCTAGTAAACTTTGATTTAGTAAAATTCGTAGTCCTTGATGAAATGCATATGTTGCATATTGGCGTTAGCAAATATTTGCTACAAAATTTAATTTGCAAAAAATCACATTCATTTGTTTCTCAAGAAAGTGTTGCGGTTTTACATCAAAATTTTTTGAACATTTCTAATGACGTAACATCAGAGTTCCAAAGGAAAACATTTGATATAATAGATATAAGAAATTGGAAAGCTACCCAATTCAGATTTTTTTTATTATATGGTGGAGCTCTTGTTTTAAAAAATGTTTTAAGTTCTGATCAGTACAGACATTTCTTACTTTTATATACATCTTGCAGAATTTTGTCGTCTACCACATTAGCGACGTTAAAAACTGATTATGTAAAACGTATTTTAAGGAAATTTGTTGAACTTATGCCACATTTTTATGGACCAAATTCGCAAACAATGAACATCCATAATCTTATTCATATTACGGATGACGTAGCTAATATTGGGGCTCCTATATCTCACTTTTCGGCTTTCGATTTTGAAAACAGTTTAGGCTTTATAAAATCAATTGTAAAATCACCGAAAAATCCTATTGCACAAATTCAAAGAAAATTGCACATTTTTCACAACAAAAACGTACAAAACAATATCCCGTTGGTTTATCCAATTTTTAAAAACACAAAATATGCTCTTGGAACCATTTTAGAATCCTCAAAATCAAAAGTATTGTTTTCCTTTGTAAATATTGAAGGTTTTAAATTCACTACATCTCACCCTGATAATGTATGCTTACTTAGTAATGGAAATATTCTAGTAATTAATGAAATTTTTAGCATTAACAATAATGAAAAACACAAATATGATGATATATTTTTAAAAGGCAAAACTTATAATGAAATAAATGATGTATATCAGTATCCACTCTCATCAAAAGAAATAGGTTTGTATAATGTTAAAAATTTAAATGAAAATTATACTGAAGTTAGTATGCATTTAGTAGAAGTGAAGTGTATACTTACAAAGTTCTACAATGAAACAATTGCTATAACGCTATTACATAAATAATAATGAAACATGTAAAATATGATTAAAATAATATAAATAAAGTAACAAAACATTGTAATTTTAAATAGTTTAACTAGCGTTTTATTAAGTTTTGAAAAAGTCCTCTAAAATATTGCTTTATCTGTCCTCAAAATATAGTGCTTTATAAAAGATATACAAGGACTATACACTTTATAGAGTCGCTACATTATGGGCTGGCCATATTGAGTGACTTATTGAACTCGGTTCATGAAGAGAAAAGCATATAAAAAAATTGCATAAGAAACCGAGTTCGCATATAGATAGACCCCTTATGACAGTGTTGTTTTTTAATCAGTAAAATATTTTGTAAAAAAAAAAAGTATTTCTAAAGTACTATTGGCAAATGTTAGAAAAACACTTTAACGCAATGGTTTTACATTGGTTTTATTTTATAAACCGTTGTAAATTTTGTACGATAAGAACTTCTAAAGTACTTTTTACAAACGTTGGAAAAACGCTTTGAACCAATGTTTTTACAGTGTTTTTATTTCACAAATATTTGTAAGTTTTGTATAAAAAGTATTCCTAAAATTCTTTGTCCGAACGTTCGAATAGCAATCCAAAATAATGTTTTTTAAATGCTTTTTTTTCGTATTATTTGCAATTATCGCTTTGGAAACGCTTTTATTTTAGTACCATCAAAAACAAACGTTTTGAAAACTCTTCGTTTTTTGTACCATCCCAAATTTCTACCTGGGTGGTTTAGTGGTGGTGTGCACCACTGTCATGTGACAAAATTGAAGAATTCTTCATAAGGCACCTCATTGAAAGTTGTTTTAAGTGATAGCGATCGCAACGAGTGATAGCTTGTTGGAAAGGTATTGAATCAGGCTTTAATTGAAAAATAAAATTTTCCTAATTTTTCTCAGAAATTTACCTTTTTTCCCATGAAAATTAAATTTTCCTATGAAAATTAATTTTCCGATTTTCCACAGAAGCTCCTAAATTTTCCGGCTAATTTTATTTTTTTTTGGATTCCTCATAATTTTTGCTTTAAGAATCAGCAATAAAAAAATGGGCCCGACTCCTTGTTTGGACAGGAGAAGAGCATTTAAGAGACCACCTTGTTCTCATTGTTTTTATATTTTTTAAAATTGAATTATTTTTAATTATTTAACAAAAAAAATTAGGAAAATTTTATTTTTCAATTAAAGCCTGATTCAATACCTTTCCAACGAGCTATCACTCGTTGCGATCGCTTTAGTAGTTTTTTTTTAAAAACAACTTTCAATGAGGTCCCTTATGAAGAATTCTTCAATTTTGTCACATGTCATATGCAATTGCTCTATAGTGACTGGTTTAGTGGTGGTGTGCACCACTGCACAGTGGGATAAATCACAAAATTTGTGGAAATAATTCGGCCATTTGTTAACTTGTGGTCCGATTGCAACGAAATTTGGAACATGCGTAAAAGACATAAAATGGAGTTTAAGTTTTGATTTTGAACCTTCCAGACCCTTTGGGGACGGCAAAATGGCTGCCCAAATTTGGGTACTTTTTTCATAAAAAAATTAGAGTGTTTGCCATTTTTTTGTTTCTAATCCGATTTTCAAAAAATTAACATATTAGTAATCTTCTTGTAAAGATGAACAAAAAACATGCTTACATGTGTGGGTTACCTCCAATAGTTTCCGAGATATTCCGATTTGAAAATGTGAAATTCCAAATTTTGTCCGACTCAGGACCAAAGTTTTTCGAATATCGGGAGAAAATTGGGACCAATTTTCGTTTTAAAATAACAGTTATTTAGCCAATAAAATTCTTGATTGAATAAAAAAAAAATTAGTTCAATATCTGGTTTCAGTCAAAAATTACATTAGTTTAAAATAGAAATTAAAAAAAAAAGTAAATTTTGGCGATATTTTCCCCAAAAAGCACCAAACTTCTTATCGCTCCAGACAAATATTTTTCTTCTGAACATATAAAATATGTATACTTTTCTGGAAGGACTTTTTATATAAATGCGAGGTGTGGTAAAAAAAATTTTGATTTGTAAATATTTTTCCCCCCATCCGCTTCCAAAGTTGCCATATTTTTTAGGTAAATATCAACTTTAACTCACAGTTAAAATTTGTGCACGCCTCCAATTGGGTAGTGGAAACCGGTTTTAGATACTCCAACAGATACCTAATGTAGTGTGTAAGTCATTTCCAATCCCCGCTTTAAATGACGACATGGCAGCAAAAAACGAAAAAAATCCCATTTTTGGAAATTTTTTTTTTATTTTTAGGAATTGTGGGATTGTTTTCAGAAAATCATAAATTCTGACATTTGTTCCGATTTGTTGACCTTAAGGTCTAGTTAAATCCAAAAAATCATTCGATTATGTCTATTAATAAATATTTTATTAAATAGTGAAAATTTTCATTTAAGCAAAAACTGAAATTTTTACCTTCATATTTGGATTACCCAAGTTTTTGTTTTACCAAGATGGCTAAATTCAACCTTTTTTAAAAAAATTGCAATCTACAGGTAATTTTCTTTTCAACGATACCAAACACTGGTATGTTATGTTCATAACTTCTAAACAGAAAATCTTCAAATGTTAGCCCTCATTCATATATTTCTTCTAATGTGTCCTCGTATTCACATCTTACATAATTGGGACAGGTAAACAGGGTTTTATGATGTTCTTCATTAATGATATTAAAGGTTTTGTGGGCCCACCCAAAGATACGTGTTTTATGATTGCTATTTTAAATATACCCTCTCTTTTTATATTTTATGGGCCTTAGTATTTGAAGACCCAGTTACCTGGGTTATGATAGCTAATATTTGTACCTAATATTTGTATATAAATATGAATAGGTTTAGTTTTAAGTTCATAAAAAACTCCTCAATCATGGTAATAACAGTAAATCATGAAGCATTGTGTTTAACTTTGTGGGACAACTCAAAACTACAGAGATTTGAAAAGGTTAACGTTGTAGTTGCATCAATTGAATCTTCACATCACACTAAATTGGACACTGCAGAAATATCTAAAATTGACAATTTTATTAAACTATTTGATAAAAAAAAGCAGTCCGTTTCCGGCTCTATTCTGAAATTTAAAACAAAATATTATAAGTGGATGAATGATAGGCTGGAGATAAATTTTTCTGCTGTTGGTGCACCCTGTAAGCCTTATAATGATTTGTGTGCAAAATCTAAAAAAAAGAACATCGATTACTCTTTCTACGCATTCAAATACAGAAGTTTCTGACACGTTTAAGGAAATGTTAAAGAAATTACAGTTTTCAAATGTTTCCAAAGAAAGGACTATTAATAAAAAAGTATTGGGTTTTGGCATATGCCCGCATTCGGTTCATGGAACACTTCTTACACATAGCATATGATTTAAAGTAAAAGCATAGCAGGAAATGAAACAAAATCAGTAAGAAACAACGAAGAAATGTCAAAAATGAGGGCAGATGAAAAAAGGAGGATACAAGAAGACTTTAAAAGGCAGACAGGCTTAAACATAGATAAACCACTTGCTAGTTGTGGAAGTACAAACGATGGCAATACAGCAAGAAGGTTTTTTAGAGATTTTGAAATTACTTCAATAATAACAGGAATTGACAAGGAGTTGCTTCGAAAGACCAACATCATGTTAATGGCAATTAATAGAAAACATAAACTAAATTCCTCAAAATTTGGAGTATATACCGACGAAATAACAAAACTTCTATTATCATTTTATCCCTGGAAAGAAATGACACCCACAGTTCATAAGGTATTGTGCCATGGAAAAATCATCATTGAATCAAACATTCTTCCTCTAGGTGAACTAACAGAAGAAGCTCAGGAAGCAAGGAATCGAGATTTCAAACATGCCCAATTGTTCAGTTCCAGAAAATGTTCAAGGCAATCACAGAACGAAGATATTTCCAATAACCTATTACTGTCTTCCGATCCAGTCCTGTCGTCAATGAGAAAACGATGGATTTCTTATAACACATTGTCATCTGTAAATAATGAAGAATTAAAAGATTTGCTTTATCTGTTAGATATAAATAATGATGTGTCCGATTATTTTGTATTAAATAAAGAAACAACCTAATTTGTTTGTCTTTTTTTTTCATTAATGAAGAACATCATAAAACCCTTTTTACCTGACCCAATTATGTAAGATGTGAATACGAGGACACATTAGAAGAAATATATGAATAAGGGCTAACTTTTGAAGATTTTCTGTTTAGCAGTTATGAACATAACATACCAGTGTTTGGTATCGTTGAAAAGAAAATTACCTGTAGATTGCGATTTTTTTAAAAAAGGTTGAAGTTAGCCATCTTGGTAAAACAAAAACTTGGGTAATCCAAATATAAAGGTAAAAATTTCAGTTTTTGCTTAAATGAAAATTTTCACTACTCAATAAAATATTTATTAATAGACATAATCGAATGATTTTTTGGATTTAACTAGACTTTAAGGTCAACAAATCGAAACAAAGTTCAGAAATTACGATTTTCTGAAAAGAATCCCACAATTCCTACAAAAAAAAAAAAATTTCCAAAAATGGGATTTTTTTCTTTTTCTGCTGCCATGTCGTCATTTAAAGCGGGGATTGGAAATGACTTACGCACAACATTATGTATCTGTTGGAGTATCTAAAACCGGTTTCCACTACCCAATTGGAGGCGTGCACAAATTTTAACTGTGAGTTAAAGTTGATATTTACCTCAAAAATATGGCAACTTTGGAAGCGGATGGGGGGAAAAGTATTTACAAATCAAAATTTTTTTTACCACAACTCGCATTTGTATAAAAGGACCTTACAGAAAAGTGTACATACTTTATATGTTCAGAAGAAAAATATTTGTCTGGAGCGATAAAAAGTTTGGTGCTTTTTGGGGAAAATATCGCCAAAATTTACTTTTTTTTTTTAATTTCTACTTTAAACTAATGTAATTTTTGACTGAAACAAGATATTGAACGAATTTTGTTTTATTCAATCAAGAATTTTATTGGCTAAATAACCGTTATTTTAAAACGAAAATTGGTCCCAATTTTCTCCCGATATTTGGAAAACTTTGGACCTGAGTCGGACAAAATTTGGAATTTCACATTTTCAAATCGGAATATCTCGGAAACTATTGGAGGTAACCCACACATTAAAGCATGTTTTTTGTTCATTTTTACAAAAAGATTACTAATATGTTAATTTTTTGAAAATCGGATGAGAAACAAAAAAATGGCAAACACTCAAAATTTTTTATGAAAAAAGTACCCAATTTTGGGCAGCCATTTTACCGCACCCAAAGGGTGTGGAAGGTTCAAAATCAAAACTTAAACTCCATTTTATGTCTTTTATGCATGTTCCAAATTTCATTGCAATCGGACCACAAGTTAACAAATGGCCGAATTATTTCCATAAATTTTGTGATTTATCCCACTGTGCACTGTCATGTGACAAAATTGAAGAATTCTTCATAAGGGACCTCATTGAAAGTTGTTTTTTAAAAAAAAACTACTAAAGCGATCGCAACGAGTGATAGCTCGTTGGAAAGGTATTGAATCAGGGTTTAATTGAAAAATAAAATGTTCCTAATTTTTCTTGTTAAATAATTAAAAATAATTCAATTATAAAAAATATAAAAACAATGAGAACAAGGTGGTCTCTTAAATGCTCTTCTCCTGTCCAAACAAGGAGTCGGGGCCCATTTTTTTATTGCTGATTCTTAAAGCAAAAATTATGAGGAATCCAAAAAAAATAAAATTAGCCGGGAAATTTAGGAGCTTCTGTGGAAAATCGGAAAATTTAATTTTCATGGGAAAAAAGGTAAATTTCTGAGAAAAATTAGGAAAATTTTATTTTTCAATTAAAGCCTGATTCAATACCTTTCCAACGAGCTATCACTCGTTGCGATCGCTTTAGTAGTTTTTTTTTTTTTTAAACAACTTTCAATGAGGTCCCTTATGAAGAATTATTCAATTTTGTCACATGACAGTGGTGCACACCACCACTAAACCAGTCACTATAAAAAAAAAAAAAAATATGTAGGTACATTATTTTTTGCTGGGCAATCGATTGAGACTATTTATTTTAAAATCGGAGAGGGGTCGTCCAAAAGGTGATCGCTTTCATATGGAATTGCTCTATGACAATATTTTAATGTGTTTTTATGTTGTAATCACATGTTTTCATTCTTTGATTTTTCCTTACAAAATAAGATTTGTGCTAAAAAAAAAGAGAAAGTTTAATTTTCGCATATAGTTACAACTCCTTAATAACACAAGTCTCAGTCGTCAGCGCAGAAACAATTTCATTACTTAAATTATTTTAATATAAGTTTATTTAAGCTATTAAATAAATATGCATTTGTACTATTTAAAAAAACATGCATAACTTTTTAAGCCAGCTTCAACAGAATGCTGGAAAAAATAATGTAGGAATCATACTATTATAATATATAAACATTTATATAACCGTAATATGATAATAATCTAATTATCATGTTATGATTAAGAAAAAGATAAGAGTATGGGTGTCACAAACATAGTAACATGGTTGTCCAAAAATGTATGATGCTCTTCGAATATGGTTGCCCCAATCACTGAAATTCACACTTTTTTTTTAGATGTTTGGAATAATTATTTGTTACTGTGATAATCAAACAATAAATTTTTAAAGTTGTATCTACTGGACGTTTCTCTAATTATATTTTATTTTTAAAATTAGGTTATATAACTAACTGATTGTAACTGAGATAACCAATTATTATTATTGTCCGTGACTTTTTGAATGAAACACAGTTTTTTTTGTAAAAAAAAAAAAATCTCACGCACTTTTACTCTTCAATCGGCCAACACCATATCGTGGATTTTTTCGACATTTTCGGGTGTAGTGACATCAATTGGCCGTCCAGAAAGTTCAGCGTCATTTGTACTTGTGCGACCACAACGAAAGTCAGTAAAACACTTTTTTACCATTGAAATCGATAGTGCAGAGTCCCCATAGTATTTATCAAGCTTTTCCCTGCTTTGATTGACGGTTTTTTTCTCAAAAAATAATGTTTAGTAAGCACTCGAAATTCACTTTTTTCCATTTTTAAAAAATCTACGAGGTTGTATGTTTTGAACAGCTGTTAAACGCAAAATAAATGACGGAACTTGCTCAAAATTTAACAGTAGTCTATTAACAGGTGGTACTTGATGGGAGCAGTGTTGCATTTCATATAACTACGAGCGAAGTTCGAAAAGTCACTGACTTATCGATCCGTCCTTTATTTAAATAAGCACAAAGAAAGACTATAATTTGTATAGTTATTTAATTTATACTTATACAACTAAAATATTTATAGAGTAACGAAAATTCAATACTATCGATCGTTTTCCAACTAATTTTTCCCTGTGTGTAATTTTTAAAACATTTCAAAATTTCTCAATTTTCTTTGTTGTCACAGGTTATGTCGTATGTATGTATGTATGTTTGCTTTGTTATTTGATGGCATTTAATTGAATAAGCTCATCATTGAAGCAATTATCAACTTATTTGTATGGGTTATTGACTAAGTTATAGGAAGGAATACTAGACAGAATATGGAATATATTTTTTTTTCAAGGGATTATAAACGAATGATTATTTAATTTTTATTGTCAAGTTTTTTTTTATCATTTCCTCAAGTCAATTGGAAATTTTATTAAAATGTGAATAATGTGTCTTGATTTGTGTAAATAACATGGTTAGAAGAAAACAATTAATTCGAATAATTTTTATCACCCGGTTAAAAAAGTTCATATATATATATTTTTTATATGATCATATAAGGTCATCCATATTCGTACATACTTGAAAAATTAACCTACATTTTCATATATGGACAAATATGGCAATAAATATTCATATATTTTCTTATATGGTCTTCCATATACTCTCATATATAATATATTTTTTGTAAATTGTTTCGAAAATTGTTAATTTTAAAAAAATGTTTTAATGAAAAATGACAATAGTATTTAAAAATTACAATATTTATTTTATTACTACGAAAAAAAATAGTTACAACATGTAATTATGAATTTATGTTAGCGCAAACATTCTCTATATTATCGCATCAGAACAACTTTAAAATAAAGTATAATACGACCGTATTAAATCAAAACATTGCGAACTATATTAATATTAGTAAAAGTTTTTTAAACAGGACCTTATAGATTAAAATACGAATTACCCAAAAATTTCTTTTTGTTACACTCGAAATAGTTGGTAGTTTAAATTAACTGAAATTTACAAATGAATTTTTATTTCAGTAGTGCCAATTACATTTTTTTTTGCTTTATTAAAATAGAACAGCATGCATGGCTGTAGACACGTATATAAAGTTCACTTAAAATACAATTACTTATTTATAATACATTATTATAACGTGTAAATAAATGTATCTAACCCCTCTTGAATATTAATGCAATTATAGCATTTAACGTTGCGACATTTTTTGTTTTTAACAATATAAAATATTTTTGAGCACTAATTTGTTACATATTTTGTTTTGTTGTCAACACTATTTTTGTTTTGTAGCCAACAAAAATAGAAATTATCCTAAGTTGACTACAGCGGCAAAAGTAGTCGGGTAGCCGTGTAGCTGTGTTGGTGCCAAAATAATCGTTTTCATATAAACGTGTGTATTTTATTTTTGACAGGCTGTAGTCGTGTAGCTGCAGTCGTCTATGTGTTTATAGCATTAAACTACATTTTTTCGAACAGGGATGCTGTAGTTTCGTCCATGATTGAAAATTAATGTAAAAATGGGTGTTTTCATTATTATTATTTTTTTAGTTAGTGATTAAAAAAACTGTTTTCTAAAGATTTCACTAGATCACGAATGCCGTAATTTGGCCCCAGGTTTTTGTATTTGTTTCATTTATTTCCTATAAAATGTATAAACACACACTACATGTGTAAAATTTTTCAATTTCTTGTAATTTGAATTGAAATAATTTTGTATATAAGCAAACCATTTTAATAAAAAAAAAGACACGAATTTTTTGAATATTTGTTTTGAAAAAACTAATTTAAATTTACAATAACTCTAACGGAAACAAATAAACTATAATATTCCGTTTTTGTGGTTAAATTTTACTGAAACTTTAAATATAGGCAAATAATAAATGAAACTAAAAAAATGGTCAATGGTAGTAAATTATTTTGAGCATATATATAAAAAAGTTGAAAAAAATATATATTTAAAAAATAAATGCATATTCTTTTACTTTCAACTCAACTAAAAATTTTTGAATATTTTTTTGAAATAATAATATAAATTCATAATAACTGTAACGGAAACAAAACAACTGCAATATTCCGTTTTTGTGTTTAAATTTTTATGAAACTTTAAATAAATGAAAATAATAAATGAAACTAAAAAAAAAGCGGTAAATGGTAATAAATTATTTAAAACAAATGTATGAAAAAGTTAAAATAAATATTTATTTAAAAAATAAATGCATGTTTTCCTATTTTAACTCAATTGTAATCTGTCTTATTAAACTACAAACAGTAAACTACATAATATTCTGAGTGTACGATTAAAAAAAACGTTAAAGCTTCTAGTTAACAGTAAGATGTAATTATGATCTTTTACATTAGACATGTATGTGAATTTACAGTTTAAGGAGCATATAGACGACATGTATTTGTCATCTGACATGTCAAATTTTCAAGTCACATGTAATTGTGCATGTCTGTCAAAATTGCTGTTTTACATAAGGTTTATAATAGGTCCATTCGTTTACACCAAAATTTGCACAAATTTGTACTGGATTTTACTGAAATGCGTTCGCGTACACATAAATTTGCAAAAGAGAGCATCTACTAAGAGAGTAAAGTGACAGTTGTCAGCAAAAAACCTGCAAATTTTTACTGGACAATTTTTTGCCAGTAAAATCCAGTAGAAAACAAAAACATATGATTGAATTAAGTAAACCAACAAAAATAAGCATACATTTAGTAATAAAAACATTTAAAAGATTAAAAGCTGAATTAAAAGGGCGGCAAAAACTAAAAATAATTATTTTCAACCTGAAACAAATTAAAGTAGTCAGTTACAATTATTATAGTAACAATTTATCAGTTTTCTATTATCTGTGTTAATTGTTTTTATTTACATTAATATATTAGAGATGTAAAGTTAATGAATATATGAATACTTCTTACTGCATATTATTCAGGGTACCGAATATCAAAAATCAAGTATTCATGTATTTTCGTATGTTATTTAACTAGAAACAAAATTAAAAGTCATGTACAAACTAAACAAGTCTAAAAGCTTCCACAAAAGTTTATTTAATAAATAAATTGCTACGAATTTATAATTATTAAAATGCAATGCATCAAGTACCAAAAACAATATATACTGGGTAGTCTAAATAACACATATTTTACAACACTAAGCTTTTTAGCGCTCATATGTTTGAATTAACCTGCAAGTTTTTGCAATTTTTCCGTTCGTTTACTTTTTTGTGCAAGAGCCAGTTTTGAGAGTAAAATTTTCATTTTGCCCAAAATTTACTCATCTACTGGATTTTACTGGAAAAGTAAACGAATGGACCTATTATTTGGTCACAAACGTACATGTTTTTTGCTTCTGACACAGTCTCTGTTTTTTTTCTTCAACAGCTGATCAGTGCGAAAATTTTATTAAAATAATTTTTTTTTAAAAGTGATAGTCAAATGGAATCAAAGGATAATGCAATTGCAGTGTGCAGTGTAATTTCAATTATAACTGCAATGAAATCGAAATTAAAAAAAAAAAAGAAAAGAGGAATCAGAATCAAGCAAAATTTGCTATAGTTTTAGCACACACCAAAGTTGATCTCGGTTTCAACATGGCATGCTGCCGCAGCAACAATTTTTTTTGCGCCGCAAAATAGTTCAGCCATCTTAAATAATTTTTCTTTAAATGCGGACATACCAATTTGGGATATAATTATGAAACTTTTTATAAACATATATATGTACATAATTTTATTAAATGGGAAAATGTATATACATTTATTGGTATTGTAAAATGTTAACTTTAGCCGGCTAATGATTCCGTCAATAGGGGACCGCCGCTGTTTGTTTTCTCACGGCATGGATTTATGACAACTTTTTGTTTCATATTTAAAACAGCTGATGTCAGATGGTTTGTCAGAAGAAAATAGAGCACGCTCTAATTGAAATTTTGTCAGATGACTTTGCGTCTGACTTTTACAGAAGCAAAGTTAAAAAGGTCACACGCGACATGTATGTATTTTGCAGTGGGAAATTTGACATGTCAGATGACAAATACATGTCGCCTATATGCTCCTTTAACAATTCATACTAATTGAACGATTTTAGTATTTAATTCGTATTTTTATCTGTGAGGTCATGTTTAAAAAACTTATAATCTTAAATTTGTCCATAATGTTTTAATTTAACCCTTTGTGGCGCAAGGACGTTAAAACTTTTAATTTTATAACCATCCGATGGCAAATATGATGTTATTGACGGAAATAATAATTACAATTTTTTGTTTTTTAATTAAGTATTTATATTGTTCAAAAAAGTTTGTGTTGCCGATATGTAACATTGCATTAATAGTACTGAAAAAATAATATTAAAGCTAAGAGATATGAAAATTTTTAAAGCAGTTATTTTGCTTGTAACATAAACTAATTCCACATTTTTCGCAGCTTGTTTGAGTGTAACCTTTGCAGTCCGGAAACTTGCAACGCATCCTTTTATCCATCCAAATTGGCCAGGGCCCGTATTGGTCCAACCTCACATCTTTTGGAGGAGCATGTTGAGCCGGACTGAACTGATGAGCAGAGCATCAGTGCATGTAGTTGCTACAGTGCTGGTGGACTGAAATTCATTTTCCATCTCAGGTGCTTCCTCTAATTCTTCATCAGAACTTTCATGATCGTTCGCTTCGAATTTATCCGTCGGATCGATCGCATCGTCGTTGACAGAAAAATCTAGGCCATCTTCACTATCTTCCCATTCCCCTAAAACATTTTCCAGGTCTTGAATAGTCAGTTTATGCAATTTACGACTCATATTGATCTAAAAATATAAACACTTCACTTAAAAGAAAACGGTAAAAAATGTATCATATAACGCAATGTTGCATAAATACAACAAACCAATATCAGATCAAAAAACCAAAACGAACTGATTTTGCAATAAAAATATTACTGAATATTGAAATATATATTATTACCTACGTAAACACCAAAATTTCACCAACGAAATGTAAGTATTTTATCACTAAAAATTGTTTTGTAAACGAATAAAAATAATGCAGTACAGCTTTACACACGTGCGTCACTTGAAAGAAATATTAATTGAAGTGTTGCCAGCTAGTAAGCTAATTTGTAAATAAACCGTTAGAAAGCTTTGTTGCCAATGTACAACACCGTGCAAAATCGTTCTATCAGCATTTGCTGCATATTTATATCTTCTTGAATGGTATGTTGCAGAATTACAACATGGCGTCACAAAGGGTTAAGTAATGGTTATATTTGCGCTTCATAAAGTTTACAATAATTACTAAAACACAGTTTTTATTTCCCGGGTAAAAAGAGTTATATCTAGTCATATATAATATGATTAAATCGTATATGACTTTTAATGAAGACACATTACGGCTAATATCATTATATACAAATACAATTGATCATTTTTATTGAGAGAATTTTTTATACGGTACTTGGTATTATTATATGTCTCCAAATCTTACTGTATATATAACTCATATAATAATAATCCAAATATATGTAGTGATCGATATGATTATAATACTTTGCATGGGACCGTACCATGCTAAGTCTTATTAAACTAAATGTGATGCCATACTGAAATTTTTTTCTTTTTAATTATATATAGCATTGTATATAATACCATACATATTTTGGTTAAATATAAAATTTAGTTATCTGCAAGTTAAGACTTATTGTATATGGTTTCACATAATTTTTATAACGAAATCATTTGCAAATGATTTATTTTATATAATTTCAAATGTGTACATTTTATAAGAGAATACCACTTAATTATATATTTTTGAAACACTAAATTTGTTTCGTTGTTTCATTTCAAAAACTGTTGGTCTTTAAAATTGTTGAATTCTAGAAATTTTAATTTTAATCTTTAATTTTTTAAGCATAACTTCAAGTTACAAAAAACATACCTACTATCGGCTAAAATTTTATAAAATCAGATATATTTATATCTAATTAGATATAATGTAATGTCCCGGATATGGACAAATCTCGGATAAAACTATATCAAATTATATATAATTTTATGTATTTAGATACATTTACATGACCCATTTTTCGGATCAATTTGTATGTATTTATATATTTGAAATTATAAAATAAGATATAACTATATTAGACTCCATACTAAATTTTTACCCGGGTTTTGTGTGGAATTATTTGTCGAAAATGACCATTTTAAAAAATTGGTAGGAATAGCTTCTGAACTTAATGAAATTTTTGAAATAAGAGCTAAGTTGCATTAAGATTGTCGGAATGAAGACAAAAGTAATACAAGTCTACTTGCTTTACTTATAAGGAGAGTACCGTAAATAGTGTAGATTCTCTCCCTACTAATGCATTTCAATTAACATCACATTTAGGTATGTATGTGTACAAAATAAAAATATGAATCAGAGTCCTTATGAAGTATGCTACGTTTCCACTGGAGGTGTTTTGGACGTGTTTTGAAAGAAAACATGTTTTGTACATGTTTTCCCATACATTTTTTTTTTTTTACCAAAACACTTATTTTGATCAAAACATGTGAGTGGAAACACAGAGTTAGATTAAGAATTAAAGAAGGTTTTAAAAAGGTTTATACAACTTATTGGATACATCATTTTCATATGTTTCAAAATAGTTCCTGTCATTTTTACAACTTTATGTATTATATAAATAAAAATTTAATAAAAAAATTGGGTTAATATATTTGACTATATATTAGTCTTTGTTTATATTGAATCACATACACGAGGCGGTCAACTTTGACAACCTGTTAGTAAAAAAAATATTTTTTTAGTGCAAATTTTAATTTTATGTTATTGTTTATCTTTTATTTTCTTCTTTAGCTTCATTTACTTTTTTTGCTTCATGTGAACATTTAGAACAGGAGTGCCCAAAAGTTCCTTATGGAAGAGCAAACACCAATACATTTAAAGAAAAACTAATTTTTATTCAATATTTTTTGTTGTAAAAACCAATCCATACAAAGAAAAAAGAAAAAAATATTTCAATGTTTACCAGCAAAGCATACGAAAGTGTTGTTGCTCTGCGCTTGCGTGTATAAAGTGAAGAACGACAAAAAAACTAATAAGACAAAGTTGTTTGTGTATTTCGTATTGCTAGTGCTAGTGCTGAGCGCTCTATATGTGTATTAAAACACACAGCCTATAGCTAAGTGTTTTTACAAAAACAATTGAGTAACAAGCGCATAGGCCGTGGGCACCCCTGATTTAGAACAAAAGAATGACAAACACAAAATAGTGATGCCAGACTTAGGAGTTAGGAGTTCCTGTTTTGAAGTTAAAAATAACCTTAAATTACCAATTTACGATGAAATAATTTACACACATAAAACATTTTCATGTAGTTAGGACTATTTCCGTGTGTTGAAAGAATTGCCAAAAATATATGTCTTTTCAAGTGAAATGAAACCAAATGGTGCGAAAAGTGTTTATAGAAACAACTGAATTGAAAACTTAGAAACTCTCAAATCAAGAACGAACTTAAAAGAAAAAACTGTTGAAAATATTAAAATCCAGTGTGTCAACAAACACACTAATAAAAGTTGAAATAAATCATATCTCACTTTATTCAATATAAAAGCATTAATTGATTGCAAAAAAGTGCCAATACTAAAAAGTCTAGCTAGTAATGCTGCGTTTACATTAAGCCCGAAATCCAGTTTAAACTAGATTTTGACATCTAGTTCGGATTTTGAGAGTAAAAGCACCGTTAAATATTTTTGAAAATTAAAATCGGAGAAGTCATAGTAAATGTTTATCTGTCCCGGCCTTGAATGTTGCCAATTCTTTAAAAAAGCAAAAAAACGCTTTATTTTTTGTTAGAGGTCGCTAGCCGTATTTTTGTTACCGAATTATTTTTATAGCATAAAAGTACCCATACACTAGCCATATTATTGTACAACTTCTGGTTTTTGCTCTTTATTATATTACCATATAAGGTAATGGATTAAAGAACAAAATCGAAAAATTTCGCAATAATATTGATAGTGTATGGGAACCTTAAGAGAATGTTTACTCTCAAAGTTAAAACTAAACTAATGAAAAATTATACTATATCGTATAAAACGCTGAATTTCGCCAGTAGCTCGACGAATATTTGCATTTCATATAAAGTATATGGGAAAATACATTCGGCTTTATTTCTAAATTTTATTGTGAACATAAACGCTGAAAAAAATGTTGGAATATTATCGGAGTACTTAGTAATTATACAACTACATAAGTTTAAGTGGTTGTATAATTTCTATTCACTTCGATAATTTTCCCCAGTTTATTTCTGCGTGTAATATAAGATTGCGTTTAGACAAAACTCTTATAATAGACTAACGAGCTTAAACATAATATTCATATTGAATCCCGAAATACGTATTTTCGATACTTACAAGTTTTCGATTTCAAATTAGTATGGAATTTGCCAGTCGAAAGTTAATATAGTTTTACTAAAAATAATCTATAAAAAAACATGCACAACTTTGTAACATTTATCAATTTTTCCTTGTATATTCCCTATGGGGAATCTGACCGGTCCTGCGTGTGCCACAGCATCGGTCCCTTCGTGAAAGAGACCGGTCCTCTGCTAAACCCTACCCTATGTAAACAACTGACAACTTTAACATGGGCTTGTCATAGGAGGGGGTCATTTGTCCTGCTTTAAGCCACATAGTGGCATGCCACAGGGCTAACCAAAGATGGGCATAAAGAGGGGCATAAAAATAAACGAAAACTAAACAGCTTCCAATGGGTTAAATTCTGGCCAACTGGCTTTTTCTTGATAATAAGCATTCTGGTTAAGTGGTATGTCCTCATTTTACCAGTCACAGGATTGGTAATTTTAGGACAGTTGACACTGCTTAACCCACTTCAGTATTAAATTATACCAGTCAATTGACCCCTCATTCCCCATAGGGTTCATATATGAGTCCTTTTTGCACATATGGAACTCCATACATTTCCATATTTGCCCATGCATTTTTTGATCTAACGATCAAGAGATAAATTTTTTTGAAATGATTCGATTGATTGGAAAACTTAAAGCCGGACTAAAAAATATTAAAATGGAATAATTACAACGTTTTAATCAAAAGAAAATTGTGTGAACAATTTGTTTATAAATTTCTTCAAAAAATTATTTTTTTTAAATCATTTTGGCTACTGCCCTGTAAATAAAAAATTAAATTTTTTATAAACTTAAATTTTGGAAATTTTAAATAAAAATGCAATTTTTTCTAAAATTCGTAATTTTTGGCCGAAATAGTCACGTTTTGCGAGAAAAAATCGATGTCTTACATTTGGAACCATTTTCAATTAAACTGTGCGATGAAATGAATGAAATTCTACAAATCGTTTTTTTTGAAGGACATCCTAATGACCATATTAAAGAATTTCTCCTCTTCAAAATATGGACAAAAATTAAAAAGAAAATAAATGTTTCAATAACGCATAGCTATAAATAGGCCTGTTTCTTATAAGTACACAATAGACCAATAAAATAGTACAGCCTAAAAAATCGTTTGCCAAGTAACTAGGAGCATTTCAACTAATAAAATTTCTATAATTAAGTAGAAACAAGTAAAAACTTGGTAAAATGTTACCAGTTTCCGCATAACTTTTGTAAATAAACATTATTAGTTGAAATGCTTCTAATTATTTGGCAAAGATTTTTTTGTGTGTAGATTTTTATTAAAAAATTATATTGATTCTCTTGTTATTTATGAATTTTTTATTATTAAATTACTTTATTTGAAGTTCGCTTTTCAGGACAAAAATGTACGAAAAAAAGTTTTAACACTCAAGTATACAATATCGTAGTATATTCTTTTTAACTCAAACAAAAAAAAATTTTTTTTTTCGAAAAACTTTTCAATACAATTCCATAATTTAACAACAGCTGCATTATAAACTTTTAATGATGCCACCAAACGCCATAGAGTAATAGCGCGCCATACCACATCATCATAATAATCATACGAATAAGTACAACTACAAGAACTACGTAGTAAGAAGCAGAGTTAGCACAAACTATGTAATAGACTTGGTGTGATAGTATAGGGCAGAGGTGGCAAGACTTTTTCGTTGCGTGCTACAAAAACACACATTTTTTAGTAAACATATGTCGCGAGCCACATAAAGATTATGTCATCTTAATATTACGTTTGTTAGATCGAGATTAATTAAACTGTTTTCCACTTAAAATTCATAAACAATTATAATTTAATTTAATATTTGTTTTTGTTTATTAAAAATACACGAATATTTTTTCAATCACATGTTTTTTTTTTTATAAATTCTTACTGGAAAAAATGTATCCAGTAAAAACTTATAAGTTCTTTGGCATCAAATTGTCACTTTACTCTTACTATTTTTTTACTCAATATTTGTGTAAACGAACAACTTAGATGTAAAAACTAGTAAAATGTTTAACAAATTTTGTGTTATCGAATAAACTTACTGTATATTATACTTTTTGTTGTTTTTCAGAGATTGCCAATTGATTTCTATATCTATAAATTGTATTACTGAAATTATTAATTGTATTTTAAACAGCGGCGTAACATTTATAATTTATAAGTTTGATATAATTTTTATTAAAAATAAAATAATGTTTTTTTGACCTTTAATTGTGCAATGAAAATGAAAAATATTCAAGTTCGAGGCTATACTCTATATTTCTTTGTTACGATATTGTCCTAACAAATAATCTATAGAGCTTTTGTTTTCAAATTTATTAATTGACCACTTACAGGAATGTGTTGATAGGTTCCCATCATCAGAACACGTTTTGAAAAAAGTGACAATCCCATGAAAAACATCAAACATTCATATAACCAAGTTTTCCCACTAGATGAGCTCGAAGTTAGAGATTATCACCATTCATCAAAAATACATTGAAACTTCCCGAAATAGGTCTACACTTAGAATAACATGTAGGTAAAACCCACTGCAAATGTAGTTAAAAATAAATGAAATTTCACTTAAAGAAAGGACGACTTACATTTCAGTAAATTCAACTAACATTGTCATTTGTGTTTTAATGTTCAAAAAATTACTAACAATTGTAGTAAAAATTAATATGTTAGTAAAAAATAAGCCACAGCAAAAATCGACCTTACTTAGATCAGTTGGTTAGAGCCTCTGTCTAAAGTGTAGTGTGAAGTGCATGTGGCAAAGAAAGCAGGTTCAAGCAACGGTCAGGATTGCATTTAATAAATAAACATTTCATATAGATGCAATCAAACAATAAAAACCATAACAAATAATTACAGTATTGTCAAAAAGGATTACTGATGAAGGTTGTGTTACCAGAAACTGCGCAGTCTAATTCAATAAAAAATTTACAATGAAGTTATGATTTTTAGAAAAGTATGCTTAATCTTCTCTACCACGCCTATCTCAAACAATTGAAAAATATGTGCATATTAATTATAGTATTAATTGTACACTGTCTAAGAAGACGATGAATAAAATTCAAAAATCCCCAATAAAAAACATTTATATTTTTTAAATAACAAAAAACAACTGTAAAAAATTAATGTAAAATCATAAAACAGTCATTTGATGTGGTTTGCTTTTTTAAATGAACTACGAGGTTAGTAAAAAATTTAATTTGTTCTACAAATGACTGACATTTACATTAAAATAAAGAAACTGTTTTGCAACCCGAACAACTACGTATTTTTAAGGCAGAAGTTCCTTGAGTGTATCAACACATTCCTGAAAATGGTCAATTAATAAATTTGAAAACAAAAACTCTATACATCATTTGTAAGGACAATATCCTAATAAAGAAATAGGGAGTATGGCCTCGAAATTGAATAATTTTCATTTATAATTTATATTAAAAAAAGTCATTTGTTTGCCGAATTTATGTTTTTTAAATATTTTTAATTGTTTTTTTTATAGTGTTTTTATAGTTTTAAATCAAACAAAAACATGACATTTATTTTTTCAATAATTATAAAAGTTATTTTGTGATTTTTTTTACAATAAGCGCTGTCGTCATTCAATCAACATTTTTTTTTTTTTCAAAAAAAAATGTATTTAAAATTTTACACATCTTAACTTTAGTTTGTATTTTTAAGACATAAATTGTATATATTCCTTATATTAATCATTTTGCAAAACTTGAGTTACTTTTAAAGTAACTCAAATCAGCTAAACTGCCCTACCTATGGTGTACATTCGTCAAGTTGATGTGCAAATTTATCAGTGAAACACCCATACTTTATTTTAAATAACCATAAAAACGGATAACAATAGTTGTAATTTCAGCAAACAAATTTTAAAAATGTTTATTTTCTTCGAATTCGTTAAACGAAAACTACGTCTGACCGGTACAACACATCTAACCTTGTAACGAATTAATATTACGTATACGTTGTTTTAAGTGATACCAATTTTTGCTGACGAAACTACCCCACCTGTTGGTCAGGCGTATCTGCCCCATGATCAACCTCTTATATAATTTTATATTTTTTACATTTTTTAGAAATAAATCCAAATACATTCATGTTAGTAATATAAATTAATATCAACGCTTCGACAAGGGTATTTTGTGTTAATGCACGAAATGAAAAATACTAACTCTATATTATTTTTTTTGGAACGCAAAAAACACACAAAACATGTACGGGGTGGCACAAAAGGACCGAAAGGGTTTGAGTTAATTATAACATTTATTTTATTTATTAAATTTTTTTCTTTAAATATAGTATATTAATTACGTGGTGGCCATTTTCTGCTTCGCATATTCGTGCTCTTTCAAAAACATTTTCCATAAACTTTCGCAAAATTTCAGGTGTTATGTCGTATATTGTTTTTTAATTGCTGGATAGTGCGAGGCTTTTTAATATAGACTCTTTCTTTAAAATAACCCCAAAGCAAACAGTCTGGAGCGGTTAAATTCGGTGAGCGGTTTTAACCGCTCCAGGTCTCCTTCGGTAGTTTTGGGTAACGCTGTACATTCTCGACCATGTGTGAAGTACAAGTGTAAAATTTAGTGACATGAAAGACGACCAATAACTGCAAAAATTATTGAAAGGAACATTTTAATAACTCTTTTAAATACAGAAAAAATCTGTGATTTCATATGTGCCCCAGTGGCACATTCTAGCCTTCCTTAAACTTTATGAGTAAATTAAAAAAAATTAAAAAACACTAAATATTTGCAATAGTACATAATTTTGGTATACCATATCTTTCTTTATATTAGTTCATTTTTTAAAAGTAAGACTTGTTCCACCTTTTTTGTGCGGATTTCAAACTTTTGAATGGTTTTGGAAAGATGAATAGTTAAGCTAAATAAAATTTAGCGAAATTTTATTATTTTGTTTCGCATTTTTTAATCAAAACGCATGGCTTTAGAACATAGTTACCCAGGTAGAAATTGCCAATCGTACCAAAAAAAAATACTACTGGTCAGACTTGGGCGACGTCAATTACATTTCACAATCATTCACTTGTGAAATTTTTCTATATCATTAATAATTTCAGACCTACGCTCTTTAAAAAACGCTACTTTTAAAAAACGACTTCTTGGAAAATTTACAAAATTTTTAATACCAAACATGGGGATTAGTAACAAGATCTGGGTATTTAATTACCGGGCAATTACTCAATTACACACAATTATATGTAATTAGACATCAAAAAGTACTTGGCCTATAATTAAGTACACAATTATTGGTATTATGTCCCATGTCTGGTATTAGCAAAATAGAAAATTTTTCAAGCAAGCGTTTAAGCCTACAAGTGTGACCGTAGGTCTGATATTATTAATGATATAAAAAATTTCTCAAGTGAATGATTGTGAAATGTAATTGACGTCGCCCAAGTCTGCTACTGGTAAAATATTGATATTTTTGTACAACCCACTGTGTTAAAAATTACCAAAGGTACAACTAATATTGTACACAATTTTGTTTGTAAAGCATGTGTTTTGCCCTTACGCCCCGTAATATTCTTTTCCAATATTGTTTTTACCAATATTACAACCCATTAGAATCATTTTGTTTTTTTTCAATATTTAATTATATTTCATACATTTAAATATGTATAAGATTAAGACCAAACTGTATTGCTGCTATTTAAATGTATTTTATTATACTTATTTCTCAATTACCAACGTTATGGCGACGGTGGGAAGTTCGCTCAAACCAACGGTTGACCACTGTCATCAATCGGGTAACAGGACAATACTGTCAAGATTGTTAATACCTCGTTCTACTAACGCATAACCGACCGTCGACGACGCTTTGCCAATAGTATTGTATTTTCTGCCTGGGTAGTTATCTAGAGTGAATCCTTCCGGCGATAAAGTGCAAACAAATTGATTTTTTTTTTTCCTTTCATAGCGGCTACAGCGGCAGTTTTTTCCTACACTGCATCAAATCCGCCAAAACGTACATCAAAAAAAAGAATTTAATAAGCTTAATACTAAAATCGAAAAGGCATCGAAAAATTCCATTTTATGGAGCAAACTAAATTTTCATAACCTCAAAAAGCATCCTTACACACAGAAAAAAATTTAGCTATTTGCCAACTGAAATTCTGTTACTACGACTCCAATTCGGTTATTACGAAATTCAGACAGTTGGCACAACTTTATATTAGTTTTCACAACAAAGTTCGTTTTATTCAACAGAATTTAAGTTGCAATAACTAACACTTTCAGAAATCGAATAATATCGTTATATTTACTGAATTTATAAGTTGTTACCATTAATATAAACTTCTCAATTGGGTTGGCACTTTATTTCTCTGCGTGTATATAAAACTTTTAATTTTGCGAAATAAAAAGTATTTAATATGATTTCATGCAAAGAAGTATCCTTGAACCCAATTAAATATCATAAAACCGGCAAAAAAAAATGCTCGTTTTCTAAAATAATCGAGGTTTTCTTTTTAAGTTCTAATATATGTCACAATATTTTTTGAGTGTATTTTATAGTATATTTTTAAATGTTATAAATACAATGAGATCTATAAATAAATTATAATAAAATAAATAAATAAATAAATAAAAATAATACTAAATTATAATTTATGAAATGTTTTTCGACATTTTAAGTGCATGATTTTATTAAATAATTGAGCTCTAGGTCACCTTTGTATTTATAAAATATTCTTTATTGTTTATATATATCCAGTATTTCGTCATACTTTAAATGACATCTTCAGGGAGTATGAACAACAACAAACAATATTAAAAACTATAATTCCTGTCGCTGCCCTCCAGTTTCAAATATTGTGTTGACCAGAGTGGTGGGCAGCGGCAGAAAATTTTGTTTTTAATATTGTTTGTTGTTTTTCATACTCCCTGAAGATGTCATTGAAAGAATGACGAAATACTGCAGATATATAAAATAATAAAGGATATTTTATAAATACAAACGTGACCTAGAGCTCAATTATGACGATGCGTACCGCTATTGGCATGCGTGTCATAGTTTTCCCAGTCCTGGTATATGGAATACAAGTTCACAAAAAACATAAAATTCACGACACGAAATTAACAAAATATGTTCAACGAAAAATAATACATAATAGTATTGGTAGAAGTAACAACTATCGTTATACTGGAGAAGAATAAGAGAATAGAGGACTAAACTAGAGTTTAATACTCTAAGGAATAAAGGCAACAAAATAAAAAATGTAAAACAAATTAATGGAGATATGGAACGACTTTATAATACCATAACCATATTAAATTTGAAATGTTAAATATATTTTTAGTTGTTATTTAAGGACATTATTTTTGGAATTTGTACGACTGTGCAGGACGAATAAAAGCCCAATTTCATTTCATAACCTAACTTTAGATGCCTTTAAATGTCGTGACTTGTTTAATTGAGAGACAGTGTTACGTAGACTATAAACTTAGAATACTATGTACTATGTAGTTAAAAACAAATGAAATTTTACTTGCAAAAGGACGACTTGCATTTCAGTAAATTAAACTAATATTGTCATTTGTTTTTTACTATTTAAAAATTAACCACAATTGTTGTAAAAAGGAACCACATATATAGTAAAAAATAAACAAACATTTATTTACAGTTTTGTTAGTTTTTTGTTTTTATATACATCGAGATTTTTTTATGTTATTTTTAATTTATAACGAGCTTCCAACCTCCGTTTTTTTACAAAAATCTAGCAAATCAAACATATTAGCTAGGTTGATAATAGTATTTCGATCTAACCAAAGATCTTATCAGAACCCTAAGTTTTAGAAAAGCTAGAGCCTCCATAATAGGCAGAACTTTAACAAAAAACCAATTAGTCATTAATTTTGCTCCATTCTTGTCTTCTAAGTAATCAAGCACTTGGTTAGGGTATTTTCCTAACAAGCATCATTTTTTTAATTAAAAAAAATATTTGTTTTATTTTTTTTAATTAAAAAAAATACTATTGCATTAATGAATGTAAAATCACAATACAGTAATTTGATGTGGTTTGTTTTTTTAAATGAACTACTTATGTAGTCAAAAATTAAGTTTTTTCAACAAATGACAGTTTTTTTTCACTTAAAAATAAAGATACTGTATTACAACTCAAACAATTACAAATATTTACAGCAGAAGTTCCCTGAGTGTACTTAAAAACTTGGACATGCAACGTTTCACGTTCAAAAGTATTCGCATAAAGAACGATCGAAAAATTAAAAAAATAGTTTTAAACTTACAAAATTTTTTTTAATTATTTAATTTTTTTTTTTGCTAAAAAAAAGTAATTTCCATATCGCTGCTTGGTGAAATGTTATGGTGATTGTATGGTGATTTATAAGCAGGGTTGGTAATCAATACCTATTCATAATAAGGGTGTTGGCTACCACAGTTAAATGAACACCGAAATGAAAATTCTAATAAAGAGATTCCAAAAAAAGACATTTGTGTACTTGTATATCCGGTCTTATTTCACTATTTTACCCGTTACGCTAAAATACTGAAACGCCGATTTATAACGGTATTTTGTAGATATAATAAAATTAAGTGGGTCAAATTTTAAGCGAGCAAAATTTTTACTTCCTAATAATTTTGATCGTTTATAAGTTTTAAACTAAAAGACATTTTAGTAAAGTGTGAATATATTCTATGATAAATTTTATAAGAACAATGTGTCTAAAAATTTTTAAAATTGGAGGTTACATTTTTTTTTGTTATTTCAAAATTAGCTAATTTTGCTGAAGATTTCACATTTGTCATGACTAGGGCAACCACCTATCTAGCTTTTCAGCGTGCGTCGTATTGAAAATTAGATGAGATATTTATCTGTTTCAACAATTGACGAATTCTGGCATCGATTTGTTATTATTGATTTAATTGTTATTAAAAAGAATGTGTTTTAAGTGACATTAAAACTGGAGCTTTATTAAAAAATTGTAGTTGAATTAAGCTAAAACTTATGCATTATATTGCGTATTTAATTTTGTAGAAGAAATATTTGAGATTTTTCCGACATTCGTAATTGTTTTGCTTCTGTGCGACTTTTCCAGTATAGCCTTTTTCGACTATATTTGAAATATTTCCAAATCGTGGCCAATCTGAATCCACGATACATGTAATATCTGGGTTTTTGAGTACGTGTAAAAATAAATTAAAATTTGGTAAATTTCAGTCATGTTACAAAATTATTTTTTGCTTCGTTTTCTAAACTTATGCAAAATTCATTACAAAATCCGGGTTCGTGTCGGGATATCTTCCTTGTAGGCGATTTATACGCGACTAGTTTAATTAGTTTTTGGAACAAATTTTTTTTTTTTTTGTTAAATTTTGTATATGCTCGGTTAAAAAAGTTCATATATGTACAAATATATTTATATATGGTTGCGTATATGGACAAATATGGCAATATATGTTGCATATATATGGCAAATATGTAAATATCGTTGTACTAACTGAATTAATAAGTTTTTACCATTAAAATACACTTTTCAATTTGGTTGGCCCTTTATTACTATGTAGGACTTGTAAATACACACAAAGAAAAAATCAGCTATTTGCTAACTGGAATTCGGTTAATACTACTCAAATTCGGTTATTACGAATTTCAGTCGGTAGGTACTACTAAACATTAGATTTCACAACAAAGTTCGGTTAATTCAACTGAATTTTAGTTACAAAATCCAAAATATTTAGAAATCTAATGTAAATATCGTTGTACCAACTAAATTAATAAGTTAACCCCAGTAAAATACACTTTTTAATTCGGTTGGCACTTTATTTCTCTGTGTGTAATATTTTTTTATGTGTATTCTTTATTAGAACAGTTTTTTTAAAATACAACATTTTCTTAAAAAAAAATATGACAAAAAATATATAATATATGAATATAAAATAAAATAAAATATGAACATATACAGGCACGGATCAAGGACATTTCCTCCCACAAAATTTAAATTTTCAATACAAAATTGTTAAAGACATTAGAAAATTTTGAAAAAAAAAACTACTCTACTATCCCAATTTTGAAACATACGAAAAATGTGTGTCCAATCACTTTTATAAACTTATTTTAAAGATCGATTGTAAACAACTTCAATTCTTAATAAAATTTATAAGAACTCTGATTCATATTTTTATTTTGTAGCACTTATGTACGTAGATTTAATTTTAATTGAAGTGCATCCTTGTCAGTAAAATAAGTAGATTTTTTATTCACTTTTGTCTTCATTACTACAATATTAACGCATTTAACCCATTTTATACCACTCATTGTCTCTACGAAGTTTTCAAACACGTATTGCGCCCTCTTGCTTCAATTCTTAATTTAATTCGTATTTTTATTTTGTAGTTCATACATAAATTTCATTTAAATTGAAGTGAATCAGTAGAAAATCCCTACTATATATGGTACTCTCCTTGTCAGTAAAATGGGTAGACCTTTTTCATTACATTTGTCTTCATTACGACAATATTAAAGCATTTAACTCTTATTTTAAATTTTCATTAAGTTCAGAAGTGAGTAGTATAAAAGCCTTACTTTCAGAAGTATGCACCTTCCATAAGGATACCAAATCTTAAGGTGCAATTTAAAGTGCATGTATTTTTCCCAAAAGGCAAAAGCCTTATGGGGAAATACATGCACCTTAAAATTCTTATACTTGCATTCTTTTATAAAACTTTTTTTAATGGAAAAGATACATGCACTTAATATAGAGGTAGGGGAAACAAGACACACTTGATCCCCAAAAAGGAGAAGACATTTATTGCTTAAACTCTTTAATATTTTTTCTTGGTGTAAATTTTTTTTTAAAGTTTTTCAAAATATCTAATTAAAATTAAGCAAAAGTTGTATTGAATACGTAGTATTAAAGATATAAAAAAAATACATAAATCGTTAAAAAGGGAACCAGTGTCTAATAGTATAGTACACATGATCCCTGTGTATTAGACACTTGTTCCCGGGGATCAAGTGTGTTCACAAAAGTGGTTTGATCCCAGGAATCAAGTCCATAAAGTAACCAAACATGATGATTTTATTGATTACAATCAACATAAACGAACAATTTCTTTCGATATTAATTAAAGTAAAAATTAAATTATAAAATACTTCAATGTTGCAAAATTATTTTCAAAATATTCATCTTTTAGATTATTGAAAAAAATATCCACGATCTCTGTATTAAAACTGTTTATTCTTGCTGAACTTGACGCTTCTGACTTTCGGAGGGATAATTCCTTATTTCTTACCAAAAACATATTTACCCAAAAGTAACTGGCCTTTTCATTATTTACCCAGTTCTGTGGAATCTTTTTGTGTTGTCTTATGGAATATTCATATGCTTAATTTTGCGTTTGGTAATTAGTAAGACCATGGTACAGTTTTGAAACATTAAGCAATTGTGTTTTTAAAACACTTTCTTCTTCCAAATTAAAAATTAATGATTTTTAATAATTCGCTTTGAACTCAATTTAATTTTCAGACTTTTGTTGTTTTCTGATGTATCTCTTTAAAGTCATAAAAATGAGTTTAAATCTGTTAGCTGTTGTTTTAAGTACTTTTCCATCTTTAATCACTTCATTAACGGCTTTTTTAAATGTTCAGCATTTAATGGGGTACGCTGTTTCGCGCCCTCGTCTCTCTTATACGAAGTTTTCATTTTTATTAACTGTTGTACTGTTAATATATGTTTAAATTATTTTTTGTTATTTATTTTTGTTACAATTTTAATTATTTTTTATTAAAAATTTAAAATATTTACATCTTGTAGAGTACCTTATATGAACCGATAACGCAGACAGTGAAAAAGAAAGTGTTTAGGGAATCTGCCTGTTTATGCAAATATACAATGCAGCCAACAGATAAATATTAAAGGAAAACTTAGCAATTTAAAATCAGTATTGTTATCGGATTAATATCGATAAATATCTACTGATAAAATACATATTATACACTTGATCCTAGGGATCAAGTGTATCATTAAAAAAAGGAATCAAGTGTCTAGCAAATGACTTTTTCCGATTTGTATGGCTATAAAAATTAAATTTAGGAATAAAACAAGTTTCACTTATTTTTTTTTTTTTGATCTGACCAAATACTTTTAAAAATTAAATAATAGACGTTTTGGAATTCTCAACACTTCGTTCAGGAACCATTCAGAAGTAAGGTCAGAATAAAGCATACACCTGCAAACTTAAAATATGGTGCTTATATCTTCCTTATTGTCCCAGTAAATATATATATTTTTATTACAAAATAATGAGGGTACTATTGAAGTGATATACAAAAGTTCTTGAGATATTATGGGGATATCAAGTGTTCCAAGGAATCAAGTGTGTCTAGTTACCCCTACATATTTATCGAGTTGCATTTAATTTAACTTGCTTTAAATATTTTTGGTTTTATTCTTGCTAACGGATATACATATATACGTAAAGACATTTAGTTTTTTCCTTTCATAAAATACTGGTTTTGTTGTCAAGATCACTGACTTTTTATTTCCTGTTGAGCATGGTCAAGAGTAATTGTTTAAAAAAAATCTATTGAGAAAGACAATATTGACTTTGAGAGATTTAAACTTGTGTATAATTAAAAATTCTATTACAAAGATAATTGTTCTGCTGAAAACTTGTTTTTTATATTAATTTATATATTTCATATAATTACAAATTATATACTATTTCCCTAACCGAGCACTAGCTAATATGGCTTTCGGCGCGTTATAGCGAAAACAGACCAGTGCCTCTGGTGGGAATCGAACCCACGATCACCGCATAGATAAGCCAGCAGATAAGCCAGCTATTAATGTAAATATATGTAAATAAATTGCAAATATAGGCAGGTTGAAAGCTCGTTATAAATTAAAAATAACATAAAAATAATCTCGATGTATGTATATAAAAACAAAAAAATAATAAAATAATAAAACTGTAAAAAATATTACTTGAGCCAGAGTAAAAACTAAATTTTTTTTATATAAATAGAAAATTTTTTGTCTTCAAAGTTTAGTAACGTCATGATGTTTGTTAGGAAAAGATCCTAAACCACGTGCATAAATAAGAAGACCAGAATGGAGCAAAACTGATGATTTATAGGTTTTTTGATAAAGCTCTACCTATTATGGAGGCTCTAGCTTTTCTAAAACTCAGGGTTCTGATAAGATCTTTAGCCAGATCGAAATACTAGCATCAACCTAGACAATATGTTTGATTTGCTTTATTTTTGTAAATATATATAAATTGAAAATAATAAAAAATTTCCTTTTATAAAGAATTTTTAGCCATATAAAAATCACTCAAAATCAATATTTTCTTTCTCAATAAATTTTTTGTAATGATTGTTCTTGAACACTTTTAATTTTAAATAAGATAAAACTCAAAAATATTTCAAAGTAAGCTGAATTTAATGCAACTCAATATAAAGGATGTTTTTTTATGGAGGTATAGAACTTTGAAATGGAATAAAACAAAGATGATTTTTTTATATTGACATGAAATTTACTTTATTCGAAAGATAATCTTCTGGCATTATTACTTAAATATGACTTCTGGCATATGACCGCCACGGCTGGCTCGGGCGTAGTCTAATCTGGAGGTGCAATTTTCGATGAATTTTTCCAACATTTGTGAAACATATATTGGCAATAACGCAGCGAATGTTGTCCTCCAAGTGGTCAATCGTTTCTGGGTTATCGGCGTAGACTAGCGACTTTACATATCCAGACAGAAAATAGTCCAGGGGCGTTAAGTCGCACCATCTCGAAGGCCAATTCACGGGTCCGAAACGTAAAACTATGCGTTTACCAAACGTTTCCTTCAATAAATCAATTGTGGCACAAGCTGTGTGACATGTTGCGCCGTCTTGTTGCAACCATAGCTCCTGCACATCATGGTTGTTTAATTGATGAACGAAAAAGTCAGTAATCATGGCTCTATAGCGGTCACCATTGACTGTAACGTTCTGACCAGCATCGTTTTTAAAGAAGTACGGACCAATGATTCCACCAACCCATAAAGCACACCAAACAGTCAGATTTTCTGGAGTCTCAACATACACTTGAGGATTATTATCATTCCAAATACGGCAGTTTTGTTTATTGAGGTATTTATTTAACCAAAAGTGAGGTTTATCGCTAAACAAAAGTCGTGCGCGATACGAATTTCGAACAGAACCATGATTTTTAAAATGATTGTTCACAATTTGGAAGCATTGTTCAGGCATCAGTCTATTCATGTTGAAATGCCAAACCGAACTAAACATAAATCACTTGACAGCTGACAAAATGGCCGCCAGTTAAAAAAGTGCTGCCAGCTTAAAGTTCTATACATGTATAAAAAACACATATGCATTTTATATGCATATGCATTTTAAGGTGCATGTATTTTTCCATATGGATAACAAAGTTTTAAAAAGCATCTCTAAATCAGAACTTTTATCCTTATGGGAAGATGCAATAGAATTTAAATTCATTTAAAAAATTAAATCACTCAAAATACAATATGGATTTTGTTTTTAAACAATTAGTCTTGACCATAATCAACATGAAATAAAAAGTCAGTGATCTTGACAACAAAACACCTAATTTATGAAAGAAAAAATATGTATATTTTTATGTAAATTCGCTAGCAAAGATAAAAACAAAAATATTTAAAACAAGTTAAATCAAATGCAACTCGATATATATAAAGGGTGTCCCAAGAAGAACGCAATTTTTAAATCTGGCAACATTCGAAGTGTCATTGTTTGATATTTGAACAATTGTTATAGTTTGCTAGTAGAAGGTACGAGGTTAGTAAAAATGGAGCGCTACACGAATGAACAACGCATTCTCATTGTGAAATTGTTTTACCAAAATGGTGAAAGTTTTGCGGCTGCAGTTCGCAAATTGCGATCAATTTGGGGTCACAATAATGCTCCAAAAGAGTCAACTGTAAAGAGATTAATGGATAAATTTGCCGAAACTGGGTCTGTTAGTGATGTAAGGACAACAACGCGCCATCGACCAGGTCGATCGACCGAAAATGTCGCAGCTGTACGTGATGATGTCGCTCAAAATCCATCCACCTCAATTCGACACCGAGCTCAGTAAATTGGTGTCTCCAAATCCACTTTGCAGCGAATTTTGACGAAAGATTTGCATCTTCATGCATACAAAGTTCAATTGACTCAGGAACTGAAGCCAGCTGACCATGGACAGCGAAGGGAGTTCGTTAATTGGGTATTGGAGAGACAACACGAAAATGCTGATTTTGCCGATAAAATCATCTTCAGTGACAAAGCCCATTTTCATCTTGATGGCTTCGTCAATAGGCAGAATTGTCGCATTTATGGTTAGGAAAATCCTCAAGTGATTCACGAGAAGCAAATGCATCCTCAACGTGTCACTGTGTGGTGTGGTTTTTGGGCTGGAGGAATCATTGGACCTTTTTTTATAAAAATGAGGCAGGTCAAGCGCAAACAGTCAATGGTGTTCGGTATCGTGAAATGATAACCAGTTTTTTCTTGCCTAGAATTGAAGAAATGAATGTGGAGGGCATGTGGTTCCAACAAGACGGCGCCACATGTCATACAGCCAGAGAAACAATTCAATTGCTGCATCAGTCATTTCCCGGTCGTGTTATTTCGCGTTTTGGAGATCAGAATTGGCCGCCTAGATCGTGCGATTTAACACCACTAGATTTTTTTCTTTGGGGTTTTTTGAAGTCGATGGTTTACGCGAATAAGCCGACGACGACTCAAGCCTTAAAAGAGGAAATTGGACGCTGCATTAATGAAATACCGCAGCATTCATGCAAAACGGTCATTGAAAATTTCATTAAAAGATCGCGTGCATGCCAGCAAAGCCGCGGCGGCGATCTGCACGATATATTGTTCCATACATAACCTCATTCTGTCTACTTTACGATATAATAAAGTTTCACGATTTTTTTTTTAAATATCTGTGTTTTATTTAAAATTTAAAAATTGCGCTCTTCTTGGGACACCCTTATATATGTACCTCTAATTTTTTTTTTTTAGCCTTATGGAAAAATACATGCATCTAAAATTGCACCTTAAAATTTGTTATTCTTACGGAACTTCTTAAAGTGCAGCTTTTTTAGAGGCCCATTTTAAAGACCTAGTTAGTGTAAACAAATTCCGTTCTTAATATAATTCATAAGTACTATGATTCATATTATTATTTTGTATCACATATCTAAATTTCATTTAAATTGAAGTGCATCAGTAGAGAATCCGCACTGTTTATGCTACAAACAGTTAAATAAGTTAATTTTTTTATTACTTTTGTTGCATTCATTAGGACAATATTAAGGTATTTAACCCTTATTTTAGAATTTCATTAAGGTTAGAAGTGGTTTCTACCAATTTTTTAAAAATAAGTAAATACAAAAGTAGAAAATGTATTTCAGTAATTATTGTTAACCTAATGAAGCGCAAATAGAAGTATAACCGTGACTTAATTAAAAAAAGCATTGTGGACTTCACAGATACAAATACGAAATATTAAAAACATTCAAATAGTATGAATTGTTTAACTGTAAGTTCACATTTTTACTAAAAATTTCTAAGGTACATGATTATAATTCAATCTTTTATTAAAATTTTTGAGTAATTTTTGAGTAATTTTATCTGAAAGGTCCTGTTTAAAATAACTTATAACATTAATATTGTCCACAATGTTTTAATTTAATGTGGTCGTATTATACTTTATTTTTGAGTTGTTTCAAGTGTCTTATCGGCAAATATTTCATTCTGATGCGATAATAAATAGAATGTTTGCGTTGACATAACATGCATGTTTTGCCAATTGAAAAAAAGTTTTTTTTATCACAATAAGGCCTTTTAAATAATGTTTTATTTAATAAAACAGTTTTTTATTTTATTTTATTTTTTTGTAATACAAAATTTTCTAAAAATAATTACAAAAAATTATAAAATGTATGAATATATGTATGAACTTATAAGGATGACCGTATAAAATAATATATTAACATATTTGACTGTATTTGTTCATATATGGAAATCTAGGTTCATTTTTCTAGTATCTATAGGAATAGGTGTGACCATATATGATCATATAAAAAAAATATATGGTCTTATATGAACTTTTTTAATCCTTCAAATATACCTTTCCACTTTTATAAAATTTTTAGTCACAAGCATTTGCTAAAACTAAAAATACCCCACAATTTCAGTATCATAAAAATAAAATGACATTAAAGTTGGCTTATAAATCTTCAACGAAAAAGTATATTTGTGTGTACAAAAAATGCAAGTAGGTATAGAAATAAAATTTAAAAAATAATCTATATGTAACCAAGTAAAAAAGTTTTGATATACGAGTTGTTATATATTAATTTAGTATATTTCCAAATATATATTCATATGAAAGTATATCTCAAATGTTTAACTATATCTTTCTTAATATTAGACTTCACATTGTGCAATATGAAAAAACCTTTCTAAAAGTTAACAACATTTTTCCTGAATATTAGTAGACTGAAAAAAACTCCAAAAATTTTTATGGCATACATATAAAAGGTGTTTTTTATAGAGGTATAAAACTTTGAAAAGGAATAAAACAAATATAAATTTTTTAAATTGACATGAAATTTACTTTATTCGAAAGATATTCTTCTAGCATTATAATTTAAATATGACTTCTGGCATATGACCGCCACGGCTAGCTAGGACGTAGTCTTATCTGTTGGTCCAATTTTCGATGACTTTTTCCAACATTTGTTTCCGTATATTGGCAATAACGCGGAGAATGTTGTCCTCCAAGTGGTCAATAGTTTCGGGGTTATCGGCGTGGACCAGCGACTTCACATATCCCCACAGAAAATAGTCCAGGCCAATTCACGGGTCCGAATCGTGAAACTATGCGGTTACCAAAGGTTTCCTTCAATAAATCAGTTGTGGCACGAGTTGTGTGTCATGGTTGTTCAATTTATGAACGAAAAAGTCAATAATCATGGCTCTATAGCGGTCACCATAAACGGATAGACTGATTGGGGTCTTCCTCTACGCTACGGTCTACAGCGGCAATGACTTCTTCTGTACGCACTGTACGACGTCTTTGTGGATGATTATTATCATTTACAGTAAACGTGGTGCGAAAACGTTCTACAGTTAATCGAATTAATTGCTTTGATGGACGATTATGTTGACAGTAAAATGGACGTAGTGCGCGATACGTATGTCGAACAGAAACATGATTTTCGAAATAAATTTGCACAATTTGGAAGCGTTGTTCACGCGTCAGTCTATTCACATTGAAATGTCAAACTAGACATAAATCACTTGATTTAATAACTATAATTACATATCGATCTATATTGGATTGCCAGGAGCATTAACTTCATTTACTAAAGAAGTGCGTTTTAGGGGCCTATAATATGCATGCAAAATATTCAAATAAGCACTAAAAATAAAAAATATGCTCTTAAATTTTTTTTCAAATTTTATTAAAAATAACAAAACACCATAAAGTTTGAACAACGAGCGTATAGACTAAAGAGAATCCAAGCTGTTCAAGTATACTTGAACAGTATATAATTAGTATATTAGTTTTTCTCTTAAATTTTCTATATAAACTGGGATTAAGAGAAACAGATTTTAAAAGCAGGGCTAGCAACCGTTTTATTCGGTTTTCGGTATTGGATAACGGTATTTTATAAATATTTCATTAGGGTATTTTAAGGTTAACGATATTTTAAGTTATATCCTTATGTTATTTTAAGGTCAACGTTATTTTGTTAGCTTATTTAAGCGTTATTAATAGGTAACGTTATTTCGTTAGGTTATTTTAGGGTAAACGTTATTTTACGTAATTTTTTAGTACACATAATTTACACATAACAGCAATCTTTAGCACACCTAGATTAAAAATTACAAAATGCATTCCAAAATTGCAGCAACAGTAAAATTGCATTTTAAGAAAGAACAGGTTATTTTTTAATTACAGATCGTAAAAGTAGATAATCGGAACTTTCAGAAGCTTTTTTAATATTGCTGTAACTAGTTTCGTAACTGTAGGTCATTAAAGTTCAATAGTTTTAAAAAAATTTCAAGTTTTTGAAAAGTTATAAATGTGAATAAAATCGCGAGTTTTTAAAATTTTAAAGATTTAAAAACGGGAACGTCTATATTGGTCCATAGAGATCACAATATGAAGAAAATCGGATGTCATGAGGTAAATAAACACTAATTTTCAATGTTCTTACGTGGAATGAACGATATGTATATTGAAGATATGTATTTAAGATTAACAAAATTTGCCCTTATGAACTTCTTTTATAATTTTAAAGTAATAATGTTTTTGAGAAAAAAAATTTATATCGTTAGGATATTGTAAGGTTAACGGTATTTTAAGTTAATTCGTTAGAGTATTTCAGAGTTATCGGTATTTTAAGTTATTTCGTTAGCGTTATTTTTAAGTTAAAAAAAAGTTTCTTGAAATGGTATTGAATCGTTATCGGTATTTAACGGTTAGAGTTTGCCAACCAAGCTAAAAACTGTTTCTATTAATCCTATTCTATTGCATATAAAATTTAAGAGACCACTTAATCTTGAGCAGCTTGGATTTCTTTCGTCTATATGCTCGTTGTTCAAAAAATGTACATTTATTTTTCAATAATAAAAAATATAGGAACAAATATATGCAGGAAATAAAATTAACTTAGAAAAATGCAATAAAATTATGCATTTAAAGCAAAATAAGTAAAAATATGCATTTTAGTCAATATATGCAAAATTATGCATTTAAAGCAAAATAAGTAAAAATATGTATTTTAGTCAAAATATGCATTTATAGCAAAATATGAAAAAATATACATTACAAATCGATGCTATTTTAACGAAAATTCTTTGATTGGTAAAAGATATTTTGTTTAGCCTGTGCTCGGCCTTAAGGAAAAATACATGCATTTGTATGAACTTCCGGTCCCTGATGATTACATACATCACAGGTAATAATAGCATATATTTGTATTCAATTGTATCAAGTTAGATGTAAATTTACCACATTATATATAATTTAATACATTTGGATGAGGACAAAATTTGCATACAATCGTATTAAACTATATCCAATTTCATGAAGTTAGATCTAATTGTATCACATAATATCTAATAAGATCTATTATTTTACAATTGATTAGATATTCTCATTTTATATTTATAATTATATATATATAATACGAAAATTCACAAAATATTTTTTTTTACATGGGTATATACTATAACTTTTGCACTAACTACACAAAAATACTTTTAACAAAAAAACAAAAATGCTAGCTAAATTATATTTGAATTCGATTCAATTTTCTACCAATACATACATCACTAAAATATAGAAAAATATGCATACAATCAAATACAATTTGAGTATATTTTAAGCGTATTACGTATAGGAAAATTTCAATAAAATCATAACTGTCAAATGCAATTTGTTTAATAGGTTTTATGTTTTTTTTTTTATAAGCTTTTTATATTCTTTTGAAAATTTTTGTGTAACGAAGTAGATACTAGAAAAGTTATACTGATGATGCATATTCCAACATTGATGCAGTTGATGATAATGATAATATGTATTTCAGTTGTAGAGTAGTATTTGTTTGAAATGATGCAGAAAATACGATTTACTTTTGTTAATTCGATTAGTTGTGCTAAGAAGAGGAAAATTTCATTTATTTCATAACTTTGGTATCTTTTTTCTGCGCCAACGTTATTGGTTGGTTGTTATTAGTATACTTTAATAATGTGGTGACAATGTCACGTAATTGTTTAAAGTATAGAAATGACAAAGTTATTTAGAAAGTTTAAGAAGAAAAAGTAAAACTAACAAAGTCTACAAAAAAAAAATATAAGAAAAAATCTAAGAAGAAATTTAGAACATAATTTATGGCATAAAGTTGTTTTCTACTTCTTCTTCGTTGAAAATGACATTTGCATAATTTAAAAGTATAGAAATTTTAAATATTTGCATTTGTGGCTTATTTAAAGCCAGATCAAAATACTAGTATCAACCTAGCTAATATGTTTGATTTACTTTATTTTTGTAAATATACGGAGGTCGAAAGCTCGATATAAATTGAAAATAACATAAAAAGAAATCTCGATGTATTTATATAAAAACAAAAAACTAATAAAACTGTAAAAAGGCATAGATAATTTATATTTATTAAATTTTTAATTTATACAAGTTTGAAATAATTTTTATTAAAAATAAAAATTATGTTTTTCGACCTTTAATTGAGCAATGAAAATGAAAATTATTCTAGTTCCAGGCCATAGTCTATATATCTTTATCAGGATATTGTCCTAACAAATAATCTATAGAGTTTTTGTTTTCAAATTTATTAATTGACCACATTCAGGAATGTGTTGTTAGATCTATTTCGGGAATTTTCTAGGTTCCCATCATCAGAACACGTTTTGAAAGAAGTGATAATCCCATGCAAAACATCAAGCATTCATATAAACTAGTTTTCTCACTAAATGAGAACTAATATATGAGATCGAAGTTAAAGATTATCACCATTGATCAACAAAATAAAAAGGAGGAAAAAAAAACGTGTATTTAATATCTACCAAAGGTTGACCTTGCACATAACAAACAAGTTTTCAATTTATTTTTGATCAATGGTGATAATCTTTAACTTCGATCTCATATATTAGTTCTCATTCAGTGAGAAAACTAGTTTATATGAATGCTTGATGTTTTGCATTGGATGGGAACATAGAAAATTCCCGAAATAGATCTAACAACACATTCCTGAAATACTATTGTATTGCCTGTAATTATTGAAAGCGTAGTCCGATTTTTAAAATTAATATCTCATTTCAAAGCTTATTTTATCTTCTCTTTTCTATACACTCATAGCAATAAACCTATAAAAATACCCGAAAAAGCTACTAAAAATTAGCTAAAAATGACCTTTCAGAAAAACTGCTAAATTTAGCAGATTTTTTTTTTTTTGCTAAATATTATATTCGTTGTGAATTTTAGTTAATTGAAAATAGGATTTTAGGATTTAAGGTTGTAAAACATCAAACATTCATATGAACTAGTTTACTCACTAAATGAGAACTAATATACATATGAGTTTGAAGTTAAAGTTTATAACCATTGATCAAAAAATAAATTGAAAACTTGTTTGATGTGCATGGGATTTGTTACCCGCTTTCAAAACGTGTTCTGATGATGGGAACCTAGAAAATTCCCGAAATAGATCTATCAACACATTCCTGAAAGGGTCAATTAATAAATTTGGAAACAAAAAACTCTATAGATTATTTGTTAGGACAATATCCTAATGAAGAAATATAGAGTATGGCCTCGAACTTGAATAATTTTCATTTTCATTGCACAATTAAAGGTCGAAAAAAACATAATTTTTATTTTAATAAAAATTATAACAAACATTAGCAAAACATTAGTTTAAAACATTTAAGTACTGAATAAGTATAACTAAATTTCAACACAAGTTCAGCAAAAAATTTGCTGAGAAATAAAGGGTCCGCCATCTATCGTTTTTTTTCAACTAGTGCTTATTTCGTGAATGGTAACACTTAGCTCATATCTGATTTGACAGATAATTAGTTTTATCCTTCCGCTGAACGAATATGGTCCGTATGTTCGTTATCTTGTGAAAAAAGTGAAAGAAACTGGCATCCTCATCAATAAACCAAAGCGTGAAAAGCCAAAAACAGTGCGTACACCCGAGAATATTGCTGCTGTGGCAGAAGGTGTGCGTGAAGCGCCATCAACATCAATTCACCGTCGTTCTCAATAATTGAACATTTCGGAGACATCATTGAGACGAATTTTGCATAAAGACCTTGGTATGACGATACACAAAGTCCAATTGGTTCAGGAGTTCAAAAAAAAAGTTATTTGGCGGACCCTTTAGTATACTTGATTTACAAGACGTGTTGCTAACTTTTCTACTTACTTATTTATTTGAGTGTATATCTATATATATATATATATATAAATATATATATACAACTTAATATATTTACATATGCTTACATGTGTGGCAATATATTACGATATATTTAGTTTACGATTTTTTTTTAATATTGCTTAATATATCATCATATATCATTGCATCGTATATTATAAATGAGCATATCTTGTATATCTGATCATATTAAATATATATAGATCTACATATGAGCATATATTCTACCATATATGATCATATTTAAGTGTATATGGAATAATTAGTTCAAAATAATTCAATCACTTTTATATATAATTATATATGGTAAAACATATCATCATACATACAAATATAGTAAAATTTAATGAAAAAAATTCTATCACTTCCCAAGTTAAGCAAATTGATATGGGGCAACATCAAATTATATATAAATTAGATATATGATGATATCTAATTTTATCCGAAAAATTATAACATATAATTGTATCTAAAATACATCAAATTATATGGAATTCGATACTATCGTATTTAAGTTTACTATTGGACTGGAAAATCTATTGATACACCGAATTTTGAAAAACTCTATACAGAAAATATATTATATGAACTTTCGATGAAATCGAAATATATCCAGCAACAACTAAAATCGAATCGAAATTTTTTGGAATGTCCCCGTAAGCAAAACTTTATTATTTTAAAATTTCAATGAAATTATTATATAAAGGGTGTTTTTTATACAGGTAAAGAACTTAAAGTTGCAACAGTTTTTTAACTGGCTGTCATTTTGTCAGATGTCAAGTGATTTATGTTTAGTTCGGTTAAGCATTTCATCATGATTAGACTGACGCCTGAACAGCGCTTCCAAATTGTGCAAAATATATTTTGAAAATCATGGTTCTGTTCGAAATACGTATCGCGCACTACGTCCATTTTACGGTCAACATAATCGTCCATCAGAGCAATTAATTCGATTAACTATAGAAAGTTTTCGCACCACGTTTACTCTAAATTATAATACGCATATACAGAGACGTCGTACGGTGCGTACAGAAGAAGTCATTGCTGCTGCAGAAAGTAGCGTAGAGGAAGACCCCAATTAGTTACAGTCAATGGTGATTACTGACTTTTTCGTTCATCAATTGAACAACCATGATGTGCAGGAGCTGTGGTTTCAACAAGACAGCGCAACATGTCACGCAGCTCATGCCACAATTGATTTATCGAAGGAAACGCTTGGTAACCGCATAGTTTCACGTTTCGGACCCGTGAATTGGCCTCCAAGATCGTGCGATTTAACGCCGCTGGACTATTTTTTGTAGGGATATGTGCAGTCGCTAGTCTACGCTGATAAGCCCGAAACGATTGACCACTAGGAGGACAACATTCGCCGCGTTATTGCCAATATACGGCCACAAATGTTGGAAAAAGTCATCGAAAATTAGACCTCCAGATTAGACTACGTCCGAGCCAGCCATGGCGGTCATATGCCAGAAGTCATATTTAAATTATAATGCCTGAAGATTATTTTTCGAATAAAGTAAATTTCATGTCAATTTAAAATATTCATCTTTGTTTTATTCCATTTCAAAGTTCTATACCTCTATTAAAAACACCCTTTATATTGCTCTAAAATTGAGCGCAACAATTTTCGATGTTTACACACGCCTACTTCTTCGAATTTTCAATTAAAAAATATTTTCTATTATTTATTCGTCTCATATAGAAGAATACATACTGTAAGTTGACATTTTTCTTTAGCTGAACAGTTGCCTCATATATGTAATCGTATGTGTTGAGTATTCCATATCAGACATGGAAGTTAATCATAGCATTTTGTAACTAATTACACATTTAATTACAAATTATATGTAATTATAATTGAAAAAAAATCTCAATTACAATTACATGTAATTGTAATTAAGCTGAAGCAAAATTTTAATTACAAAAAAATTTTATTGCAACTGAAAAAATATAAATTACGAAATATTTGTAATTGTAATTGAAATAATATCAATTACATGTAATTGTAATTGGAAAATGTGAATTAAAATTACATATAATGGAAAAAAAAGTAATTAGGTCCAAGAAGTACTAAAAACAAAATTGCAATCATTACATTAAAATTAAATTGATTTCAAAAATGTATTCATTTACAATTATTATCAATTAAATATAATAACAGCTTTCCATAACAATGAAAAAATTTCAAAAATAATAATAATAATAGCGTTGTTTTGTTACTCACACTTAACATGGAAATGAAAAAAAAAAAAACGATTTTCAGCACTTTTTACATTTTTGCGTACAAACAGACTACTTATCGACCTAGAAAAAATTAAAAGAGTTAACACTTAACATGCCCAATGTCAAATTTTGTATGAGATTTCGTAACATGTATAGGAAAAAAACAAGCCTAATAACGATAATGATAATAACAAATAATCACAATTAAGCAAATAACAGCAATAATAATAATAATATTAATTGTAATTGTAATACTAACATCGATTTTCTACTTAGTCATTTTAAAGGTACTTTGATATTCTGACTTAAGAAAAAGTCATCATATCTCTTCTTTTTTTGTAAATTTGAATTTCACTTGAAATAACACTGTTCGTAGGGGCAAGCTTAAGTCCAAGTGTGCGAACACCCCCCACACACATTTTAGATGTCCGCAAGTTTTAGCTTAGAACTTCTTCATACAATGCACAGTGGGGTGTATCAGAAATATTTTGGAAATAATTCAGACATTTCTTATTGCTGGCGGGATTGCCATGAAACTTAACACAACCGTAATCAACGTAATTTTAAGCTTAAGTTAAAAGAAGGACTTACTTTATCCATCGGCTACTTTAGACTCTAAAGTAGAACACCTCGGGTATTCAAACATTTTTAGAGCTTACCAAATTTATATTTATCAACCGATTTTCAAATGTGAAACATTTTTGTAATCTGTTTGTAATTTCCAACAATAAATATGTGTACTATTGTGGGTTATCTCTTAAAATTCAAAAGTTATCCGGATTTGAAAATCAAATTTTGCATTTTTGTAATACCATGGTCCGGTTTTTTGTCAATGGAAAAGGCAAATAAGGTCCGATTGGTTTTAAAAGCCTTGGCAATATTTACAACAAGTAATTAAATATAAAGCCAAAAGAAAAGTTCAATGCAATGTGACTTGTGGAAATTATATCCCCAGTTGGTTATTTTTCTCCCCCAGACGCCTCTGAATTCGACAACTTTTTTACTCAAATTTCAACACCAAAATTGAAAACTGAAAAACGGGTGCAGTACCAACAATATATTGCAAATATAATAACATTTTCATTAACATCGCTTCAAATATGAACAAAGCAGCAATAAATGTAAAAAATCCCATTTTAGGAAATTTTTTATAGTTTTTTTGGGAATTAATAACCAACTGACAAATATACTTTTAATAAAACACTATACTATACGTAGTAGTATTTTATTTGTTTTATTGAATTACTACTTTCCAAAGTAATTGGACTTGAGTTGCCTTTTTCATTGCCAAAAAACCGGTCCAGGGTATAGAAAACATGTAAAATTTTGATTTTCAAATGCGGAGAACTTTTGCACTTTAAGAGATGAGTAAACGTATTTATTGTTGGAAATTAAAAGCAGATTACAAAAATGTTTAAAATTTTTCACTTTTCAAATCGGTTAATAAATATAAAATTAGCAAGCTCTAAAAATGTTTTTTGGAGTCTAATAGATTAGCGCCTTATGTAGCTAATCGGGCCTCTTTGAAACTGAAGCTTCAAATTACGTTGATTATGACTGTGTGAAATTCCATAACAATCCGAACAGCCAATAAGAAATGGCTGAATTATTTCCAAATTATTTGTGATACACCCCACTGTGCAATGATAGAAAAAAAATAATAAAATTGTTTACTTAAACTACTAACAATTACGCAGCAAAATTTTTTAGAACAGATTACCTTTCAACCTGTTCTAGAACAGCTTCTATTATCATTGGTTACAATGAACCGGTTCTAGAACAGGTTTCAGGGAGACAAAATGTAAGGTTTCACTATCCCAGAACAAGTTGCTTTGGAACCGGTTCTGGAACCAGTTATAGAACTGGTTCTGGGATAGTGAAACAAACTCCATACAAAAAGAACCGGTTGTAGAACAGAAATTAGAACCTGTTATAATGTACTATAACTTGTTCTACAACTAGTTGATTGGATTTTACTATTTTGCTGGGTAGTTAAAAATTACATTGAAAAAAAAAACACTGTTAAATAGCAGATTTTTTTGTAAAATAAGAAAAGCAAAAATAAAGCTGTTGAATTTACTTATATTAAGTTATATTTGAGCAAAATTTACGTTAATTGGAAGTACCAAATTTATCTGCTAAAAATCAGCAAAAAAATATGTTAAAATTTAGTAAACAAAAAAAATCATAAAAAATGTGAAATTTTAAAAGTTTTTCTTCAGAATTTTTTTTATTGCAAATAAAAATCTGACCTTCCAAAATCAATCTGGTGATTTTAGAAAAATATTTATTTCTACTAAATGTAAGCTAAATATAGCAAACATTTTGCTGATAATACAGTTTTTGTTTGCTGTTTTTAGTCTACAAATATTTAGTAAAAGTTTTTGCTAATTTTCAATTAACAAAATTCTGCTCGAATATAACTAAAATTTTGTAAAGTTAACATTTCCATTTTAGCAAAAAAAAAAAATTGGTAATTGTAGCAGTTTTTTATGCAACATCATTTTGAGCAAATTTTTAGTAGCTTTTTCTGCTATTTTTACAGGTTAATTTCAATTTACAGGTTAATTTTTTAATGTCAGAAGACCTTAAATGTCAAGGCTGATTCATGAAATCAAACAAAAGAGTTTTAAGGAAACTTAAAAAAATTGTTTCAATTATATTTTTTTGTGTCGCACGCAGAAAAAACTTTATTTCGAGTAGCCGCTTGCCGCGTTGTACGGAGGAAAAAAACCATAAGGGCGGCCAAAGGCCGCCACACAGAAAACCTTGTTTTTACAAATCCAATGTCGAATCCTTTGAAATATTATTTTTAAGACAATAAGTAATATAAGTTGACCAGTCATAGCTTTGTCCTTTAAACAGCTAATTGATTGTTTTTTATCTTAAATAAAAGAGTAGAGCATTGGCCTTCGGTTTATTTAACGTTTAGACACTTATATATACGTAAAATTTTTAATAAAATAGACTTTTAAAAAAATAGTCATTAAAAAACAATAAATCTTGGTGTGGGTTGGTATTTTGGGACATAAAAAGTTATGACAGTTCAAATAAATGTTACTTGATGTCTTAAAAATATAAGATTTCAACGGATTCGACATCTGATTTGAAAAACAAGTTCTTCTGGGTGGCGGCCTTCGGCCGCTCTTATGGGTTTTTTCCTCCGTAGAACGAGGCAGGCGGTTTCGCAAAATAAAGTTTTTTCTGCGTGCGACACAAAAAACATTTTAAAAAAAAAATAAATTATGATTTTGGGCAATAACTTCTTTTTTTTACCGTCATAGCGCCCAAAAAAAAAAAATTTTTTCAAAAGAAAAGTTTTGGATTTTCTGTGATTAATTTGGTCGTTATAACATATTAACATCCACAATTTTGGGAGATATGCGGACATTTGGACAATATGTCATTTTGGTTTTTGGGCAATACGACGTCGGGGATAACGGTACGCCCTTACTTCATTTGTGTTGCATGGACTATTTTTGGGAGTTATTTAATTTTTATTCTTTGGAAATTATTTCATGATGAAATAACAACCAAAACCTAGGATTTGTTCCATTTTTATTTTGGAAATTATTTCATTTTTTTAGAATTTATTTCATTGGGAGCTTTTACACTGGGACTTTTTGCACCTGGGACTTATTGCATAGAGCCTAATTATATATTTGTTCAATTATTTTACTTTAATTACAATTACATGTAATTGCAATTCAAAATTTTCAATTACAATGACATGTAATTAGTGATTACATTTCTTCCAATTACATGTAATTGTAATTGCAAGTAATTTTTAGTTCTTCATTTCAATTACAATTACTTGTAATAGTAATTGAAAATAAAAGCAATTACTAATTACATGTAATTTAATTGTAATTGAAATCGCCCAAGTCTGTTCCATATCTCTTTCCTGTTCATTTTAAACAATTTATATCTTAAGGGATAATAAATGTAACTCATGAAACAACTGAAATTGTCTTCGAAAACATAAATTTAAGTTTTATTGTAAATGTTTTATTTGTTCTTATTGTATGAGTTTTTTATACATATAATATTTTTCTTGTACATGTTCGTTATTTTTTATTCAATTTTTTTTTTTTTTTTTTACTAGAAATAAAAATATAAGAAATGGCATCATCTGCTTCAGCACGCACAAGAACAACATCATCATGTAATTTCTAATACTTATATTGTCTTTAACAATATTTGCGCACAATTAGTGAAAAGAAAACTTTTATTTCTCTGTATATTATTTCCAATAAACATTCATACACATACCCACACACACACGAACTTACACATACAGTCATAAATATATTTTTACAAGGATATTCACTAATTATGGGTTTCCGTTTGGTAAAGTTAAAGTTAACGGAAATCCACGTACACATACAATTCATATACGAATGAGTGTGTATTTTACACAGTAGAAAGTAAGTGTATGTGTACGTTGCCATATGTATATGATTGTGTATGGATGTGTGTATTCATATGTTATAACTACAAATCACTTGAGCATGTGTTGGTAAATATAGTTTAAAGTTAATGCTACTTTTTTTACATGTATTAGTGTAAGATTGTGGTGTATGTGCGTTTGTTTCTAAAGAGTTTTTGAAAGTTTTGTGGTTCTTTAGCAGCTTTCATAACGGATGTGCAAAAACAAATGTAAGCTTCATGTTCGTTATACCGAAAAAAAAAATAAAGAACACCTACTTTATACATTTATAAATTCCAAAAAACTTTTCTTTGTTTTTGTTCATCTCCTAGTTTTTATTATTCTTCAACACTATGTCAAAAAAGTATACATACAATAAGGTTTTCCTGTTTTTTCCAAATTAATTTTTGCATTTTTGAATTTAACTTTATTGAAGAGGAGCAATGCTCAGGAAATTCTTTCTTTTTATTAATGTGTCACTTTCTTTGGAAACGTGATAAGTGAGAGATAAAAGGTGGGAAAAGATGAAGACCTTTAAACAAGGCAACACTGTAACTGCGCGAGAAAAGTCTTAGAACAGTTGTTGCTCGCCACCTGAAGTGGAGAACTTATTGAAGCTTTTTGTTTCATACACTCAAAAAAATAAGTTAGTAGAAAAGTTAGTAAAACGTCTTGTAAATCAGGTATACTATTTTTTAGCAAAATTTTTTGCTAAAATCGTGTTTTCAGCTAAAATTTTTGTTATACTTATTCAGCACTTAACTGTTTTATACTAATGCTTTACTAATATACTAATGTTTTACTAATTAATTTTGCTAAAAAAAAATTGTGCTGATAAGCACATTAATAGTGTGGACGACAACCAGATTGAAAGATATACGCAGAATGAAGTAGATGTCGCGGCATGTCAAGATGTAGTAGAGAAGAGGAAAATGAAATGTAGACAGAGTAAATTGAAAGACAAAGACACACAGACAGAGTAAATTGAAAGACAAAGACACACATCTTAGGTAGATTTTTTTATGGTTCCTTTTTCTTATTGCAAAAAGGGTTGTTTTTTTCGTTTCGTTTGTTTTTGTTTATTTTTTCATTTCGTTTCTATAATTATCTTCGGCAGTTGCGATAGCATCATTTAAACGATAGCATCATTTAGACAACCATTGATGTAAGTAATTGAAAGACAATTTTTGTTATGTTATATATATTTATTTCTATATATTTTTAGATATTAAATAAATTCATGTCGTCAATGTGGAAAATGAAAATTTTTATATTTCGTTATTATAGTTAATTATTTTTAAAAGAATCACTAAAATATGTTTTATGATTTTCAGCAAATAAATTAACTAAATTAAAATTTTTCTACAAATTTTTTGCGTTTTTTTTAGTCTACTAAAATTCAGCAAAAAATTTATTAATTTTTAGCAAGGCTTTTGTATTTCAAATCTACTAAGTGTTAACAAAACTTTTGCTGAATCTACAAATTTTGTTGCTAAAAATCAGCTCGCTGATTTTCAGCAAAAGATTTTGCTGACATTAGCAACTTTTTTGCAAGCATCCTCCTGACTAAAATTTTGCTGACTCAGCAAAGTTTTTTGCTAACTTTACAAACTTTTTTTTTGAGTGTAGCCCTGATTCATTATCTTACTTCGGTGGGGTTAAGTGCTATGGGAACACCGAAGGTGGGCACTATGATACGTATGAGTGATAGAATATTCTTACATATTATTTTCTATATTAATGTTGACGTTGCGGGGGATCGAACCCTGAACCATCTGTGTAACAGTCCAACGCACTTACTATTTATTACACCACAACGCCTACAAACAAAATGGTTTAAACTTGAAACTCGAATCCATGTTAATTTCTTACACTATTTCACTTGCAAAGAAACTACACTGTGGTAAATCCACAAGTTTTAATGAAATTTGGATATGTTGTTGAGGACAAAAAATATTTGACATGTATTTTTTATGTGTCAAAAATGGGGGTCAAAAATTACAAAATATTTTGTATGAAAACATCTTTTAAATTCAAGAAATTCATATTTTTTACGTAGTATTATGTAATGGAGAAAACCACCACTATCACCGCTATATGTGATACTGGTGATCCCAAGTAAAGTACTCGATAAAAGGAAAATTTGTATGAACAAATTGTCTATACTGTGGGCCCATGGTTGCCACTTATTTGAACTATTTATAAACATGGGTTATAAAAGCTCTTCGGTAAAAGTCGTGTCAAAACCAAACGATTACGAAAATTGAGAAAAGCCAATGCAAATAGGCGTTATTATATGTTAATTTAAATGTAAACTAAAACCAGCAACAACTTCCCATACAAAAATGAAATTCGGAAAAATTGTTTTTTTAATAACAAAAATGTTCGGGCATGCACTTACCTGTTTTATCGATCAGTAATGTGTCTTCAAAATACTTTTGATACCAAATTTGTCAATAGTTAATTAATAAGTACATATGAAGAACGTCAAATTGCGTAATTTTTGACCCCACCTTTTAACGGCTAAACTTGAGATTGCGCACCTAAAAAAATACGTGCCTAATTTGTTTTTATCTTTACAACCAGACTTGGGCGACGTCAATTACATTTCATAATCATTGACTTGTGAAATGTTTCTATGTCATTAATATTTATTACCTACGCTCACACTTGTGGGCTTAACCGCTTCCTTTGAAAATGTTCAGTTTTGTCAATACCAGACATGGGACATAATAAAAATATCTGTGTATTTAATTAAAGACCAATTAATGTTTTATGTTGAATTACATGTAATTGGGTGTAATTGAGTAATTACAATGTAACTAAATACCCAGATGTTGTAACTAATACCCATGTTTGGTATTCAAAGGAAGCGATTAAGCTCATAAGTAGGTCTGATATTATTAAAGATATAGAAAAAATTTACAGCATATTCAAGTTTTATTCAAATCTGAGGAATCTGTGTAGTTTCCTTGTTAGTGTATTAATGTTCTCTGCATAGTACTCAAATATAACACAACTTAAATTACTTTTACAAATTTTCGTAATATTTTTGATCATAGTGTTTACTTGTTAAAATCTTGTCTTAGAATCAAAATTCATATGTATGTAATAGTTTATGTTAACGCAAACTTTTAGTTATTTAGTGCAAAGATTTGGAATTGTCTTTAGAACACGTGAAGTATGATGGTGTTATTTTAATAAACTACAAATTTTGAAATTTATTCAAAATTTATCTTTATGTTCGAGGATGTGGATGTATGAGTGTATTCACAATTACCTTTCAATATGATCAAATAAATTCAACTTTTAAGAATTTAAAACGAAAATTGTTAAACATTACTTTAATCGATTTTATTTTTTGTCTCCAAAATACAATGGTTTTGCTATTGCGGCCTGTTTTTTGCTATAAGCCGAGTTCTTGTATCAAAAAATTGTGCAAGTTTCAGCCAAATCGGATAATGCTAACCCGCTGGTACATGGCACCAAAGTTAAATTAAAGGTGTTAGTTGCAGGTCACAAAGGCTTAGCATTATCCGATTTGGATGAAATTTGCACCACAAAATCATTGGACATAGCGGTACAAGAACTGGCCAAATATCTGTCAAAGATTGAAAATCGGAGTTATTTTAAATTAATAAAAAAATGGAAAAACGCCACTTTTAGCATAATAAAGTCGCAATATCTCAAAAACCATTAGTATGATTAAAAAAATTTTTTAATATTCATGTTCAGCATGCATAAATTAGGTCAATATTATGTTTTATGCAACATATTTTCGTTATGAGAATTTTAAAAAATTTTAAAAATTGAAAAATTTGGTTAAGATTTACGATTTTCTTCAATTTCGTAACAAGCGCTACAATAATCCGCTCAATAATTAATGAAAATCAAAATTAAACAAAAAAATCCCATATAAAAAGTAGTAGGGGAAAGGCTTGCAGGTTGCACCCCATAGCTTTTTTGCATAAAACACATCATAAAATAAACGTATTGATATCATATTCACAGGCTGGCAAGAGAAAATGTCAATTAACAATCTTGAGCTAGAAATAATTTAAATTTGTTAAAAATTAAAATTTTATTGCAAATTTTCTAAAGTACCTATAATCGAACACTTAAAAAGCTTTGCAATTTGAGTCCGCTAAAAAAATCACCCATCTATAGCGCAAGCGAACTGAAGTTTTCAAAATTTTCGAGTGTAAATTTAGCTCCATGTCTCATTTATTCTGGGGGAGTCTGCTCCTTCGTTAACGACTATAAAATATTGGTTGGCGAAGCTTAAATGAGGCCGTATGAGCTACCACCAGAAACGGTTAAGAAAATCCACAAAATCGTGTCCAAAAAAGAGAAAGAGAGTTTCATCTGCAGGCAAGGTCATGGCGTCTGTTTTTGGGGATGAGCGTGGGATAATTTTTATTGATTATGTTCAAAAAGGAAAAACAATCAATGGCGAATATTATGCTAATTTATTGTAGCGTTTAAGTGACGCAATTAACGAAAAAAGCCGCATTTGGAGAAAAAGAAAGTGTTGTTTCATAAGGACAATACACCAGTTCACACATCCATTATTGAGATGGCCAAAATCAATGAATTCAAGTTCGAATTGCTTCATCACGCACCTTATTCGCCAGATTTAGCTCCATCGGATTATTTTATATTTCCAAACTTCAAAAAATGACTCAGTGGTCAAAGATTTGCCAACAATGAAGAGGTGGAGTCTGCGGTTGATGGCTATTTTAATGAGCTATAAACAGGGTATCGATGCTATTGAATATCGCTGGGAAAAAGTGTATCGAGCTAAAAGGCGATTATGTTGAAAAATAAAGAACATTTTTTCCAAATTTTTTGGGTTTTCGTTTGAATTTTAACGTCTTTTTCAGACAATTGCAATTAATAATATAATTAATATGCAATTTTATTTCATTTTAATTGTGAAAGGCGTGGTAGAGAAGAATGAGTGTATTTTCTAAAAATCATAACTTCATTGCAAATTTTCAATTTTCTGAATCAGACTGCGCAGTTTCTGATATTGAACCTTCGTCAGTGACCCTGTTTTTTTGAATAATTTAATATTTGTTGTGTTTTTATTTGTTCGATTGCGTCTATATGAGCAAACTAGTTTTAATCACAACAAAACTCGACCTGACTCTGTCGAGTTTTGTTTGTGATTAGAAATCAGTTTATCTATACCACGGTCAGTGATTGCACAGAAAATTTCATATAGACGCAATGAAACAAATAAAAACATAACAAATATAACATTATTCAAAAAAAAAAAAAAAAACAGGGTCACTGACGAAGGTTCAATATCAGAAACTGCGCAGTCTGATTCAGAAAATTGAAAATTTGCAATGAAGTTATGATTTTTAGAAAATACACTCATTCTTCTCTACCACGCCTTTCACAATTAAAATTAAAATTATTCAACAGTTATATTAGTTTTTTGTTTTTATATAGATCGAGATTATTTTTATGTTTTTTTCAATTTATAACGAGCTTTCAACCTCCGTATATTTACAAAAATAAAGCAAATCAAACATATTAGCTAGGTTGATACTAGTATTTCGATCTGGCTAAAGGTCTCATCAGAACCCGAAGTTTTAGAAAAGTTAGAGCCTCCATAATAGGCAGAACTTTAACAAAAAACCTATTAATAATCAATTTTGCTCCATTCTTGTCTTCTTAGTAATCAAGCACGTGGTTAGGTCTTTTCTTAACAAGAATCATGACGTTACTAAACTTTGAAGACCAAAAATGGCTCAAGTAATATTTTTTACAGTTATATTAGTATTATTCAAGTTTGAGGCCATACTCTATATTTCTTTATTAGGATATTGTCCTAACAAATAATCTATAGAGTGTTTGTTTTCAATTTTATTAATTGACCCTTTCAGGAATGTGTTGATAGATCTATTTCGGGAATTTTCTTGATTCCCATCATCAGAACACGTGTGCTAATATTAGTAAATTTTCTGCAAAAAAAAAATTTTGCTGACTTTACAGACTTTTTTTTTTTTTTGAGTGCATATTTAAAAATTCAAATAGTAAAATTTAAATAAATAATAAATATAAAAATCAACCGTGTCTTAATTTATTCACTAAAAGCAAATGCGAATTCCAATTAAATTAGTTTTACAGAGGACTACGGAGCGTATAATTTATTTTGAATTAAGTATTAAAAACAATCATACGCCACCCAGTACAAGTAAATGTCAAATATATATATATCAAATTTAACTAAGAGTGGAATTATTAAAACATTTATTGGCACTTTATGAATGTGTAAATCTGAAACTATTTAAAAAATTTCCATAATTATTTTCACTTTAAAATCTTTGTTAATAATTCTATTTATTATAACACTGTGCAACAAGAAAAAAGTTCACGGTTGTGGCCAACGGAAAATGAAGGTAGACCATTAGTATATCAAATCCCTCAAAGGGGTTTTGCGAAGTTAGCTCTTAATAAGAGCCTCTTATTTATTTTTTATAGCCTGAAGATGTTGGCTTATTTTTGACCATTTTTTTTATTATGGTAAAAATAATATGTTAAAAGACAATTTTATTTGTCTGTACAGAAGTTATGTTGTTGTATTGTCCAACTAAATTTTATATTAAAACAAAAAAATCTTTTTTTTTTTTGTAAAAACGGGCCAAATAGATGAGGTCAACGATTTAGAATGAGTCTGTTTTGGTTGGAAGATTTTAAGATTTTCATTAAACTTAACAAAGTTTCCGTTTATTTTGTGAACAAAAGTTTCGTTGAATTACTGAAAAATTTCATTATTTTTCTTCCAACAAAATTCTACCTGTGCACTACTTTCAAGTCCCAGCCTATTCTGTATGAATGTTTATTGTAGTCTACTTCTTGGAGAATAGTTATAGTAATGCATACGTCGCTTTAGTCTCTACACTGTAGGCAATGAAGAGTCTCCACTCATCCACATTGTAACGAATGTCGATTTTTTGCAGAGTTGCTTAGCGGTGTCTATACTCCAAAATGTTGGAACGGGGAGCCAAGAGAAGATTTGAATTTAAAAATCTAGCCAATTCTTTGGATTTGCATTGTGAATGTGCAATTTTTTCAATAATGAAGTCTAGCTGGCTCAGGCGCAAACAAAGACAAAGAGTCATTGAAATCAATTATATGGTTATCCATGATCTCACGTCCTTGCTAGGAGGTTTTGTGACTGGAACGTTTTCTGAGTGTTGTAATGGATCTTGGGCACTTGCATAAACGTTACTCTTAATTTTTGTTTTGTTCATAACAGCTACGGAATTCACTCTTGTACTTTTTTATGAGTGTAGTACCTACTAGTACATGAAAATATCATTTTCAATTTCATATTGAAATTCTTACTGCTTTCAAAATTACAGCTTATCGCCATTGAGAATTTTTTACATTTTTAACTGTATTTTTCTAAAAAAAAAACTTTAAAATTCTCTACGAAATCTTGTATATATCCCTTAATTTTTTGTTTTAATGAAAAACAACAAATATAAATAAATCAAAATATACGAATTGTATACTCGACAAAAAAGTCAGTAAAGTTAGCTAAAAAGTTAGAAAGTTAGCAAAATTTATGCTGGGAATATTACTAACATCAGTAAAAGTGATTTGCTGATTTTGAGCCAAAATTAGTAAATTTAACAAATGGTGTGGCTGATACTTATAAGGAGAGTCCGTTCACGAGTTCCCGCCGATTGTGATGAAATTTGGATATGTATCAAAAATTAAAAGACCCATATTTTTTAGCTGCACAATCTCAGGTTTAAACGGTACGTTTTTTTGGTTTATTTCGTTCTAATAAAAGTAACTATGGACAAATTGAGTATCACATAAAAGGTTTTTTAAGACACCAGTGAACTTTGTACAAATTATGCCAAAACATATTCAAGTTTTTTTGTTATTCAAAAAAATGTTTTTTGAGTAACATTAAATCTGGTTTTTATTCAGGAATTTTTGCTATATTAAGCTAAAAATAATTCATAGACATTATTTTTTAATTTAATCGAGGCGGTGTCTGATCTTTTTATTATATTTCAAATGATTCAAAAATGTGGCAGCTCTGATTCTTGAGTACTTTAACGCTGCGTACAAATAATCTACTTTTCGTAAATTAAAGACAAGTTTTCACACAAAAACAAATGAATTTGTAAACGTACTTTCACCCCTTAATCGTGCGATTGGGTAGCTAAAACAAAATATGGTTTTCTTAGTTTTTGATTCTTTAAAACATACTTAAATTTCATCGCAATCGGCGAGAACCCATGAACTGACTATCCTTGTTAGTTGAATGCAAATGAAAATTGACTTGTTGAAATCAACTAATTTTTTTGCTGGACCTTAGTAGATTGATAAAAACTAAAAAACTAAGTTAAACATTTTTAACTTAGTTAAATTATTTTGCAGAAATGTAATTATTTTAAATATAGATCAAAATGGTTTTTAAGATTATACAATTTAATAAAAAATCTGGAAATAAAATATTTTATTAATTAAATAACAAAACATAATAATGCAATGAAAATGAAAATTATTCAAGTTCGAGTCCATACTCTATATTTCTTTATTAGGATATTGTAATAACAAAACGTGTTCTGATGATGGGAACCTAGGAAATTCCTGAAATATATCTATCAACACATTCCTGAAAGGGTCAAGGAATAAATTTGAAAACAAAAACTTTATAGATTATTTGTTAGGACAATATCCTAATAAAGAAATATAGAGTATGGCCTCGAATTTGAATAATTTTCATTTTCATTGCACAATTAAAGGTCGAAAAAAAACATAATTTTTATTTTTAATAAAAGTTATATCAAACTTGTAAAACATAATAACTTTACATTTACTTACATGCATGTATATGTACACTAATAAAAAAAATTGGTTCAAAAGTAGGTTAAACGGGTTGAGCTAGTTTTTTTGTAGATGGCGGTATTTTTTCATATTTTTTATTTTATAATTAAAAAATAGGCCATATCTCGGAAACTAAGCGATATGGAGCAAATGGACCAAATGGACCAAAAATCGTTACTCCTTAGCTTTTAAGTAATATATAATATTAACTACTAATATTCCCGGTAATAAATATGGGCCTGCATCTGGTCAGATCCGGAAAAAACATTGTTAGCTGAAATTTTCTGTGGATTCAGCTTACAAATTATGTTGGTTCATCTAAACTCTTAGTTAATTTAACTACAACCGTCAACTCAAATTTAGTTCTTCTAAAATTGATGTCACTTGAATTTAGGAGACTGTGATTCGCAACATCATTGACAATTCTGCTGGTGCACATGCAGGTACTGTCTTCTGCTGTCGTAGCTAAATTTTCAACTATGGCTTTTTTTTATGAGTGTAATTTTACATTTTTCAAATTAAAATATTTCTAAATTACAAAAAATAAATATACAAAATATGGCTTAATATCATAAAAACCCTTTTTCTTTTAAAAACAGCTACCCGGGTACAGTCGCACCAAAACGTAATTTTATATTTTATTTTTGCTGTTTATTGTTTATTGTTACGCTATCATTCATTTAGTAAATTTTTTAAATTAGTTTATTTGATTTCTTTATTATTTTCTTTTCTTTTTAAATATTCACAATTTTAATGTGCTTACACATGCGTGTCTTTGTTTGATGTGCAGTATACAAAAAAGAACAAAAAATTTGCTGAAAGTTAGTTAAATATTTTAAATAGACGCCCAACAAAATTTTCAATTGACTTTTTTTTAAGTGCACAAAAACAAGTCGGCTAAAAGTGAAATTTAACCACAAAAAGGATTAAACTTAATAAATTTTTATCTTACAGACATAAAATAATTAATTCCAATTGTTAAATTTATATATTGATTTCCTTCATTATATTTCATATAAAAAAACAACCGGAAAATTTTCCTGAAAATAGCCCAACTTCAAACGGCTATAAATTTTTAAAACCCTTTGAGGGTATTGCTCCACTGATAGTCTATTTTCATTTCCCGGTGGTCTCATTCGGAAAAGATTCGATGATCCAAAATTTGTTGCTCAGTGTTATGCATAATATTCATATGCATTAGGGTGAACCAAAATTTCCATTTTTGATTTGGTCAAGATGATAATAAAAAATTAACTCTAAAAAATTAATAATTTTCCTTAACTTGTCCAAGTTTTTTTTTTTTTTTTTGTTGGTTTCACTTTTTTTATTTTGATAAAAAAGTTTAAGGAAATATAAGCAATTCGACTTACTTTAAACATATATAAGAATTGATTTTCTTTTTTCAGATAATATGCTTGTAAATGTGTTGTTTAAGTGCATGACTGAAAAAATGTTTGGGATACCCTAATACACATTTAACCATATCATCAAATCCCTATTGTAGTTTAAGGGCAAAGTGTACATTGAAGACAGTAGAACCCCGCTCAAACAAACTTACTTAGATCATTTCTCATTAGTTTAGTTATATTTAACTTTTATTTGAACCGCTTATACTTACCTTTAAAGATTTTTTTTAGTTCATATAATCAAGTTTCAACTGTATGTATATTTTTAACATTTGTATAAAAACAAAACCTATAATGTATGAGTTTTTAATTCACCAATTATGAAAGTTCACATGTGTTTAATTGCATTTATGTTAATACGATATTAAAAATAACAAAAAAAATATTAAAATATTATTTTTTCCTTTTTTACATTCTTGTTGTAATTGTTTCTTTATTATCCCCATGGAATCATGTTAATTTCATGAAAATATTAAAAACTTAAATGCAAATGCAAATTGGTGTAAAATGAGTTTTAATTTTATGCCATCTATAATTTAAACTGCAATAAAACACTAAACGACAGTTATTGCGGATATAAATTGATTAAAAAGAATGGACAAAATATGATAAATTAAGAGTATTAAGGAACTCAGAAAAGGGTTATTGAAAAAAGCTCTCAACTGGAACTGTAAAACAGTTTTTGCTACAACTATCATGAAACTTAAAATATTAACTTTTTAATTATAAACAATTTATTGTTATTATTTGTTGTGGTTGTGTTATGAAAGCTCATGATATCAAAGCTTAAAAATAACACAATTAATTCATTTTTAAAAAATCTACACTTTATACAAATTAAAAGTATCTGTGATTTTTTTTAACTCGATAACAACTACCAATCACACAAGTATTACGTTTTTATTGTTTTGTTTGTAGCTTAGTGTAATATAAATACAAGCATGCTCTTTTTGTACACAGAGATATTTTCTTGGAGGGGTTTAAATTAAATTCGAAATTTTCTTCATATATTTCTTTAACTTTATGAAAATATTCATAGTTTTAAGGAAACTAATTTTAATGAACTTTTTTCATTAGTCATATGAAATTTTTCATAAATAATATTACATTTTTCACTTAATTTTATGAAAGCTGCATTAATTTAATTAAAATTTTCAATGCACGAATTCCAGTGACAATCCATAGATCTAATGCAAAAATTAATTGATATCATGCAGATAATTCTCTCAGTGTAGCAAAAATTAACATTAAACAAAATTAAGTACAAATTATTTAAATAAATATTATTTATTTAACTGCCGTAGTAAAAACGTTTGTATATAATAATAGATTATTTTGCATACACTTATATGATTTTGTCTGCCAGTCTATTTAACCAGGCATAATTATATAAATTCATATATAAAATTGTTTTTGTCGAAAAATTAATGAAAATTAATTTTTTTATACACAAATAATTTTTATTTTAATTTTTTCCAAAAATAAGTGTAAAATATTTTTTTAAATAAGAACTAAACAAAACCCGTGATGTGAAAAATCGTTTGGTTTGACATGGAATGACTCATATGTCAAATATATTTGGTTTTTATTCGGTACTCTGCCTAATCGACATGCTTCTTCTCTTTGTCCCAAGCTTTAAACTACATAGAAATTTTTTTGTGGAAGAAAAGTAATGAAAACTTTACATGATTTTTGTCTGTCAGTCTATTTAACCAGGCATAATTATATAAATTCATATATAAAATTGTTTTTGTCGAAAAATTAATGAAAATTAATTTTTATACACAAATAATTTTTATTTTAATTTTTTCCAAAAATGCGTGTAAAATATTTTTTTAAATAAGAACAAAACAAAAACCGTGTTCAAAACAAACAAAAACCGTGATGTAAAAAATAGTTTGGTTTTACATGGAATGACTCATATGTCAAATATATTTCGTTTTTTTTTCGATACTCTGCATAATCGACATGCTTCTGCTCTTTGTCCCACGGTTCAAACTACTTATAAATTTTTTGTGTAACAAAAATAATGAAAGCTTTCAGTAAACTAAAGAATATTTTTTTCACAACGTGAACGAAAATTTTATTAAAATTAATGAAAAGCTATATACTTTTAAGAAAAGAGTTTATTAAAGAAACTTCTGCTTTCAGTGGATGAAACTTTTAACAAATAAAAATATATTTTTCATAAAATTGTATGCAAATTTGTATTAGTTTAATGAAAAGTTTCAATAGGCGAGTACCAATGCAGCTTCATTAGTTCTGCACAAAAAATGCATTAATTTCATGCATATAATTGTCTCAGAATTGACTAACCAAAATAGCATTTTTTGTCCAAATTAATTGCATAATGATGTAAAAATCTGAAATTTTGTAGAAAGAATCGAGCAAACTTATTTTCATTTGAAATGTTTGGCAGAATAATTTCGGTGGTTTATGATAAACGCATCAACCTAAAAAGGTATGATTGTTGATGATAAGTTATACATAGAGAAAATTTAGTAGACGAAAAATAATGAAAATGTGCATTTAATTTATGTAACTTTTCCTTATAGAGTGTATGAGAAATTTATTAAAATTAATGAAAGCTTATTACTTTTTATGAAACTAGTTTTTTAAGCAAATTTCTTCAACTATTAATCTAAGGAATCATATTTTTCAAAATATATGAAAGAGAGAAATCTCTCAGAGAGAATTATCTGCATAATGAGAGAATTATCTGCATAATATTAAACAAATTTTGCAATAAATCTGTGAAACTTTTCATTAATTTAATGCAAATAAATTTTTTGGCACTTTTTTGTTGTTGTAAAAAATTAACTAATTTAAGGGCACTTTATATGGACATGTAATGCAAAAATAATTACTTCTTCGTATATAAGAAAAAAATCAAAAAAAAATTTTTAACAATTTGTGTATGGCAGCCTACCTTAAATTTACGAAATAATTATTTTTTTACATGACCGCAGAGCACTCTTAAAAGCATGAAGTTTGCAACAGGGTTGCCATATTCGAGCAACAGGGTTGCCACTATTTTCCAAAAGTAGGGTTTCGTAAAAAACCCGACAAAGCCCGAGTATCTGGAATATCGAAACAAGAAAAAATACGTGTCCCCTTAAACTTAATAACGATCAGTCTATGGGAATTTAACATTCATAGCATTATAAATACATGTCCATATAACGTACTCTAAAATTAGCATCTTAACAATGCAATAACAAAAAAAAGTACCAAAAAGGTACCTGGAGATATATTTTAAAAATATTACTTGTTTAATATAATTTTTATTAAAAATAAAAATTATGTTTTTTTCCGACCTTTAATTTTGCAATGCAAATGAAAATTATTCAAGTTCGAGGCCATACTCAATATTTCTTTATTACGATATTGTCCTAACAAATAATCTATAGAGTTTTTGTTTTCAAATTTATTCTTTCACCCTTTCAGGAATGTGTTGATAGATCTATTTCGGGAATTTTATAGGTTCCCATTACACTGTGCACCAATGAAAAAACACAAGAACTTGACTATATAGGTTCGATTGTACTACTAAAAGGTAGTAAAACCCTGTACTCGGTTTGTCCAGATTGGTGACCAATTCCTTTTTATGGGCCTCTAAAGTTTCTGAAAAGCAGTGGGACCCTCAAAATATGGTATCATTAGTTTTTGCCCTAAATCTTAATAAAACTTGGTGCTACGGCTTAACCATATATGTATATGTAGTGAGTAAACTAGTTTATATGAATGTTTGATGTTGGGCATAGGATTGTTACCGCTTTCAAAACGTGTTCTGATGATGGGAACATAGAAAATTCCCGAAATAGATCTATCAACATAATAAATTTGAAAACAAAAACTCTATAGATTATTTGTTAGGACAATATCCTAATAAAGAAATATAGAGTATGGCCTCGAACTTGAATAATTTTCATTTTCATTGCAAAAATAAAGGTCGAAAAAACATAATTTTTATTTTTAATAAAAATTATATTAAACTTGTATAAAAGACAGAGTATGGTCTTGTTTACTACTTCCCCTGTACATTTTGTTTTTAACAAATGTGTATATCAAAGGAAAAGAAACAAAAACGTGTATTGAATATTTACCAAAGGTAAACATACACAAAAAAAAACATGTTTTCAATTTATTTTTTGATCAATGGTGATAATCTCTTTTACTTCGAGCTCATATAATATATATTAGTTCTCATGTAGTGAGTAAACTAGTTTATATGAATGTTTGATGTTGGGCATAGGATTGTTACCGCTTTCAAAACGTGTTCTGATCATGGGAACCTAGAAAACTCCCGAAATAGATCTATCAACACATTCCTGAAAGGGTCAAAGAATAAATTTGAAAACAAAAACTCTATAGATTATTTGTTAAGACAATATCCCAATAAAGAAATATAGAGTATGGCCTCGAACTTGAATATTACTTGTATATAATTTGTTTTTGGATCAAAAGCCAAATAAATTCAAAAAACCAAAAATGAGTAATTTTTTTACCCACTTTTAACCCCTTAAATCCCCACTATGGTCGATAATCTAAGACACCCCTACCTGAGAATTTTTTCTCTACGAAATATCCAAATTTCATCATAATCGAAATGTAATTTACTGCACTAACAAAGAGCAAATCCAACAGAAAATCTTCGTTAAAGTGAAGACACGATTTTCCCATCTCTATTTGTATTTAATACAATACAACATTAGGGGCGCGCCAAAGTTGCATGGGTAAAAAAAAATCATGCTAGAGATCGGCACTCCCCCCAGAAATATTCGTTTTTATATCAAAATACACTATGCAAAAAATTAAGGGGAAAGGATGCCTCAAACGCCTTGAAAATAGGGAAATATGTTAAATTTGACCATTAGATGAAAAAAATGTTTTTTTTTGATATTCAATTTTCTATAAAAAAATGTTTTAAAATAATTTCATTTTCCAGCGCTACCATCATTTAATATTTGCTCAATCTGCATGCTATTTCACTTAAATTAAAGCTTTATAAAATACCTAAATAGCATTTTTAAAAATAATACTCGTTTTATAACAATAACGTTTAGTATTGTTAAATTTTTCTTTAACAAATTGCATCTAGTAGAGAAAAGTTTCCATTGTATTTTCATCCACCGTATATAAAAAAAAATGCGCTGTAATGTAGAAATATTGTTTTTTTCACATGTAAATTTAAATAAACTTGGACTAAAACATTTAATTTTACAGATTAATTTTATTATATTTAAAAAATATATAAGCCGTCATACAAAGGGGAATATTTGCGCTGTGGGTCATCTTCGACCCGGGTTCACATGGGTTAAAGTTGAACTGTAAAAAGTATTAACTTACTATAATTTATAATCCAATTAAGTTATTTGCAAAACAAAATTCGTCAATTTCGTTTAAAACGTAGTTATAAGTTCAAAATTGAAGAAAAATACAGCCAAAAATTAAATTTCCTTGAAATCCGCTAAATTCAAATCGCTATAAAAAAAAACTACCGAACGGATATTTATAATCTTTCACATTTTTTTATCTTTACGATATATATAAAAAATAAGTAGAGAGCGATTTCAATTTTTAAAAATTGTCTTTAATAAAATTTTGAAATATGTAAAAATGTTGCTTTTGGGTAAACCTACAAATAATAGCCCTTTGTGTATTGTAAGTTAAAATAGGTTAACGATGTCCTGGAAAGCTAATAGTTTTTTGTGAATAGTTGTCATCAAACTTAGTACAACAAAAAAAAATTTTTTTTTTCGAAATTAAATAACAAAAAAAAAAATTTTTTTTATTTTTCATCTATCTAATGGTCAAATTTGACATATTTCCCTATTTCGAAGGCGTTTGATGCACCTCTCCCCTTAAGCGATCACCATAATTTTGTGCATAGTGTATTTTGATACTAAACCGAAAACTTCTAGGGGGAGTAAAGGTATAAAATCGAAAGTTGACATTTTTGGCGCACCCTATAACATCACTTATACATCACTTAGGACACCTTATGAATACCTTTAATAAAAAATATGTTTTTCTATATTATTACACGCTTTCCTTGTATAACGCGGTTTCATTCGAGATTTTGATTGCGAGATAAATAACTTTAATTACAAAATTGCCTTCCACATTTTTAGCAATATCTTTTAAATTTGTTTATTCATTTTTAAATTTTTTTATACTTAATAATTAAATTTAAAATTTCAAAATTTTTTTTTTCATTTTAGTTCAGCATTAGTTAAGGCTTCATATTGTTGACTTTACCAAATTTTATATAAAGTATATAAACCAAATCTAGTCTGCCATTGTTTGCAAACTGAAGTAGTTTATACCGACATCTAGTTTCTATTAAATTGTTTGTGTTTATTTGTTGTTTAAAGACAGTACGAAAAAGATTGAAAGATGGTTTTTAACAAAACATCCTTAAGGTTGTATTGTTAAACTTAAGTTGGCAGTTACAAATTGAAGATGCCACTCTAAAACTGTCTGAAGATTTTTCTATTCTAGCCTTAAGATTAAAGTTAATATTCAGGCTAACACTTAAGTTACTTAACTAGTAAATGCGTATAACCAATCATTTTCAAATACAATTAATGTTGTAATCTTCAAACGTGCCATAATCATTTTTAGTAAATATTTTACTTATTCTGTTCGTTGTTGCTGTTGTAGTTTTTGTATTTATAATAAAATAATCAATAAATTACACACCTGTCTGACCACATGATAAATATGAGTGGTACGACAAACAATATGAATGAGCAGCCACAGGTGAGGGTAAAAAAATAGCATATATTATTTGTATGATATAAATACATGTCGTCATAAAATGGCACTAGAAAGATATTTTGTCTTTCAAAATCACTTTTTATTTTTATAGTCACGTCTGTAACAAAAACAAGCTGCTGTAGAAACTACAAAATATTGTATAAGTATTAGGGTGTCCCTTAAAAATAGATTTGTTATTTCACCATCCAGTTTAATTGGAAATGGTTAGAAATGGAAAAAAAACAATTTTTTTTAAAGTTAAGACGTGCCAAATTTCGGCCAAAAATTTAACATTTTTTTCAAATAAATTTTTAGTAAAAACTACCAAATTTTGAAATTAATAAAAAATGTATTAAAATATGAAAATCTGACTTCACTTTAGCCTGGAATCAAAACTGAAGCACAAATTTTATAAGAAATGCGTAATGTGTATGTGTTTTTTAATTAATTTAAAATTTTTTTTTAATTGCCTGATTTGAAGATGCCGATTGCTATTTTTTTATAGTAGTTGTAATTAAAGAAATAAATACATTTCTGTTTTGTTAATTTAAAATCTATAAATAACGCTAATGCCTCCTCATTTGTGAACCGTTTTGCATCGCTCGAAGTTGACATACTTTTAGGAAACCGTTTTGTTCTCACTGGACTAGCTTTAATAACTTTTTCAACGATATCCACTTTTGTCAATTGTTTCTGTGATCGCAATTGAAGGATCACTTTCTTAAAAGCCTTTTCATACTAGGATAATATCATACTACGTTTCTAAGTAAAATAAAAATGTAAGAAAATTTTCTAATAAAAATCTCCAATGTAGAAAATGTTAATAAAAAACCCAGTGTACAAATAATAAACCATTGTGTGTTTCCTTTATTATTTTCAGTAGTGTATTGCTTGGTAAAATATAAATATATAAAAAAGGTTAATAAAAAACCCAGTGTAGAAATTAATTATTGGACCTAATTAGCAGCTTAATAAATAAATGACTTCTAGTACTGAGTAATTGCATTTAGTAATTGCATTATGTTTTAATATAATGCATTATATGTATAATAAATGATCGGAAAGTCACTATTTTTTTATTTAAAAAATAATGGGTAAAATATCACCCAATACTTGCTTGTTATAAAATACTATCACTTAGAATACTATTTAGGTAAAGAAAAGACCACTGCAAATATAGTTAAAAACAAATTAAATTTCACTTAAAGAACTTACATTTCATTAAATTCAACAAATATTGTCATTTGTTTTTTAATGTTCAAAAAATTACTAACAATTGTAGTAAAAATTAACCACATGTTAGTAAAAAATAAACAAACGTTTTATTTTTTTTTTATTTTTTTAAATAACAAAAAACTACTGTAAAAAATTAATGTAAAATCATAAAACAGTCATTTGATGTGGTTGGTTTTTTTAAATGAACTACAATTTTAGTAAAAGAAATTAATTTGTTCTGGAAATGACTGACATTTACATTAAAAATAATGACACTGTATTACAACCTAAACAACTACATATTTTTTTAAAGCAGAAGTTTCCTTAGTGATGCTATAAAATACCTAAAGCACAAGTTAAACACACCATAGCATACTTATAGGGATATTTAAATTAACATAATTTGATAGTTTTTTTTTCAATAATTGCATTAAAATGAAAAAAATGTTCTACATACGGGTCATCACCGTGCAAAGACATATATATGGTTAAAGAGGAAACGTTCACCTTTGTCTGGGTGGTTCACTTTTCTTGTTCGCTTTTGTTTCCTAGAAGTTCTATTCCACTGAAGTTGAAATTTGACAAAATATAGTAAATATTTCCGAATACCCGTAAAATAAATGGTAAGGCTGTGGCGACATACAATTATTTAAAATCTGCAATCCTACCAACCTAGCAAAAGATAGCCCAAGCCATTATCGATGATAACTTGCAAGTAGTACCCATTTCTTTTTGATAAAAAGAAAGAAAAAATCAACTTTTTTTTAAATTAAAAAAACAGCTGTGTTTAACAGCATCTAACGCCCAGAATTAGCAATAATTTAACCAAAATGTTTGGCTACCTTAATTTGGATATATTAGCTAAGAAATGGCGTTAAAATTTTATAAATCGGTGAAAAAAAAAATTGCACTTTTGGCCAATGAATTCAAATTTTCAGCCACTGTGCGTCGGTCCACACACAAACACGATTTATTATTTTTTTTTTTTTCAATGTATTTTTCTTTAATTACATTTATTTATAATCTTAAAATGGCAAACGTTATCTCCAAATTAGGCATTTTGAAAAATCTTTAAAATAAATTTAAAAAAACGCTTTTCCATTTTTATCAAATTTGTGTGTCATTTTTGATTACAGGCTAAAATGCTTTAATGATATCCGATTAAGTCCGAATTCCCTATTTTTCAAAATACAGGGCGGGCAAAATAAGACCTACCAATTGCGTTTTTTTCTTTGCAAGTTATAATTGAGTTCTTGGAAATTTATAATGGATAGATACAGTATACAACAGCGTGTAAAAATTATCGAATTTTTTTATTCTTGTCAAAGATCAATAGTTATGACGAAGCGAATGTATAGACATTTAAATTCAAGATTAGCTCCCACAGCCTTCATGATAATTAATTTTATCAGCCGTTTTGAGGAACAGGGTTCAGTGGCCGACTCTCCTTGAGGGGGTCGCCATCGATATATTCGTACTGAAGACAATGTGGAAACTGTGCGGTAGAGCGTTGCAAATGATCCATCTGTCTCAACTCGTAGTCGTTCCAGCCAGTTGGGCATTTCCCGAACAACATTGCGGAGAATTTTAAAGTTAAATCTTACGATGCATCCATACAAAATTCAAATTGTGTAAGCTCTGCTTCCGCAAGACCACTAACAACAACAGCAATACGCAATTCGCTTTACAGAATTAGCAACACAAAATTATCTTTTAAATAATCTTTTGATGTCGGATTTTACGAGTATTTCAATAAGTAAAACTGTAGATTGTGGGGCTCTGAAAATCCAAGGGCAATACACCAGCATCAGTTACATCCATCCAGATGCACTGTTTGGTGTGGTGTTATAGCCGATAATGTTATTGGTCCATATTTTTTCGAGAATTGGGATGAAACGCCAGAAACGATTTACGGTTTTATGTGGTTCCAACAAGATGGAGCAACTGCGCACACTGCAAGGCAGTTTTAACTGCGACCGACTTTTTTTATGGGGATATTTAAAAGACAAAGTGTATGTCAATAAGCCAGAGGCAATTAGACATATAAAGCAGAATATTCGAGACGAAATACTGAGCCTGCAACCAGAAACATTACGTGGTGTTATGGAAAACGCGCTTAAAAGAGCCAATGTTTGTATCGAGCAATATGGAGTACATTTGTCTGATGTCATATTTCATATATATTCCACCTAAATTTCTTTGAAATGTATTTAATATATAAACCAAAATTAATAAAAAAAAACTATTATTACAAGAGTTATACGTATTTTACATTGGTAGGTCTTATTTGGACCACCCTGTAGCACATTTTGGGAAGTTCTAATAAAAATATACTTTTTTTTCAAAAATATTTAATTTTTGGCCGAATGTACGTCACGTCTTAATGTTTCCCCAAAAAAAAAAAAAAAAAACGATTTCTTCCATTTTAAATAATTTTCTATAAAACTGGGGTATAATAAACGAAAATAAACAAATTTTTTAAGGGAGATCCTAATAAGAATATAATTTTTTTTTTAATTATATAATATGATGAATGTTTTCACTTTTGACCAAAAAGACCCACCAGGAAATTTAAAGAATGCCTTCTTTTAGATTTTGATAAAATTTGGAATGTGATTAAGGTTAATAAAATAACGAGCAAGTGCAATTACTTGACGTCCCATCTTACTTTTAAGGGTTAGAATGATTGGGCGAAAATTGTTACAGTTTCTTTTTCGTGTTTTCACATTTATTCCAAAGAAGCTATATAAAAATGTATAAATAATAGATTAGATAAAGAATAACGGTTGTTCGTTAGTTTAGTAAACTTGATCACATGATCAAATTTAATGAAACTCTGAAATATTTTATTCTGTAAATTTATTAGTGGGTTTTTTTTGGGACAAAAGTGGATCAAATTACATAAAATACTGAATTTTTGTAAATGGAAATTTTTTTAACTATTAAAAGCTTAGGAATCTGGTAATCATAATTTAAATTACATTTCATGTATCTTTTTTGTCCCCAGGCCACTAAGGGCTAAAGATTTATTAAATAAAAGTAAAGACAATTATGTTCTAGTCAAATTAAGGCGATATATTCTTGAAAATTATAAAAGCTTTGATGAAAACATTCTAAGTTTGTTCAACTTTTGACAAAATAATCAATTTTCATAAAATGTCCTGGAAAAGAATAGCTCCACACACAAACAAGAGTTATAATTTTGTCTAGTACAGCATTATTTTAATTCCAAAAAGACAGTAGCAATTAATTCTTAATTAATATGCATTTAAAAATTCTAATTTAGAAATGTTGGGGTTAAAAAGAATAATAAACGTTTATCTCTAAAAATTATAAACCCTATTAATTTTCGAATCAGACTAAACTAGTTTCTGCCTTTTTAATGGACAGGCAGGCGCCATCAGAGATTTTCCATTTAAATTGCATTATTATTTGTATCTTATTATTGTCAGATTGTCTCTATATTAAAAATTTTTTTCAACAACCTGCCGGCCGTAAGAATGAACCCTGCGTTTCTTCTTACATTACAAACGTAACAATACCAAGTCATTGCCGCTTAGCGATCACACCCAAGTATGGTCTCAAATGTAATGCAGCTGAATTGCAGTTTTCTTTCCTATTAGCTTTTTCTGTTATTGTAAAGGGTCCGCCAAATAACTTTTTTTTTTTTGAACTCCTGAACCAATTGGACTTTGTATGGCGTCATACCAAGGTCTTTATGCAAAATTCGTCTCAATGATGTCTCCGAAATGTTCAATTGTTGAGAACGACGGTGAATTTATGTTGATGGCGCTTCACGCACACTTTCTGAAACAGCAGCAATATTCTCGGGTGTACGCACTGTTTTTGGCTTTTCACGCTTTGGTTTATCGATGAGGATGCCAGTTTCTTTCACTTTTTTCACAAGATAACGAACATACGGACCATATTCATACAGCGGAAGGATAAAACTAATTATCTCTCAATTTAGACATGAGCTAAGTGTTACCATTCACGAAATAAGCACTAGTTGAAAAAAAAAACGTTAAATGGCGGACCCTTTATATTATACTCAGAAGTGACAAACACTAACAAACACAAATATTCTTTTTATAGATTTTTGTTTATTTTCTAATCTCCTCCGTCTATATTTCAGAACATTACCCGATTGACGCATGGTTTTTACGTTCAGGGTAGCCAACTTGCGTTTAACTTGTTTTTATTTTTTCAATTTATTTTTTTTATTATAACTATTACAGTTTTAACAAAAGAAACAATCAACATTTCCAAATTAAACATTCTAAAAATTATTTTTAATCAATTTTAAAAAAGAACACATTTTTGTATTTTTATCAAATTTGTGCATCATTTTTGATTAATGATATCTGGAGTATTTTAATCTGGAGTATTTTAAATGAATAAATGATATAAAAACTTAAATTTTTCAAAATTCGAATTTTGGGAATTCTTAATAAAAATACACTTTTTCAAAAATGGTCAGAAATTCAGCACGGTCTCATGTTTTCCAAAAAAATCTTTCGAGTTTGAATTTTAACGTCTTTTTCAGACAATTGCAATTAATACTATAATTAAAATGCAATTTTATTTAATTTGTGCGCCCCGGTAGGCTAGTTGGTAGCGTGCCGGCTTATCTGTGCGGGGGTCGTGGGTTCGATTCCCACCAGAGGCACTGGTCTGTTTTCGCTACAACGCGCCGAAGGCCATAGTAGCTAGTGCTCGGTTGGGGTAATAGTATATAATTTGTAATTATATGATTATTAATTAATAAAACAAAAAAAAAAAAATTATTTAATTTAATTGTGAAAGGCGTGGTAGAGAAGAATGAGTGTATTTTCTAAAAATCATAACTACATTGCAAATTTTCAATTTTTTCTGAATCAGACTGCGCAGTTTCTGGTATTGAACCTTCGTCAGTGACCCTGTTTTTTGAATTTTTTGAATAATGTAATATTTGTTATGTTTTCATTTGTTCGATTGCGTCTATAGGAAATTTTCTGTGCAATCACTGACCGTGGTATAGATAAACTGATTTCTAATGCCACATGCACTCGCACTACACGTTAGACAGAGCGCTTTAGCCCTCTAAACTATCGTCAGGTCGAGTTTTGTTGTGAGTTTTATTCAATACACGGTGTTTTTGTTCTTGCATACATATTCTTAGAAGTACAACTCCAACAACACAACAGTTCTATTTTTAGAAACTTACCTCACTCTAATGTCCACTGTTTTCCCATATGTTGTAAGTGATGCCATATCTATGATATATTCTTTGTATATTCGATAGATGGAACCATTTCATTTGGAACCATTTGCTTGCTATAAAACTGGGGGTGTGTAATGCATGAAAATCTACAAATTGTTTTCAAGGGATATCCTTATGAGTATATATTATTTTTTTTTTATATAAATTGTACAGTTGTATTATTTTTTCTATATAAAAGTGTTTGTATGATTATTTCTAAGATAAGGATTTGCCACAGAATAAAATTTATATAAAATAATATTTTTGTATAAGCTGCTTCTATTTCTACATCTTCTTTTACATATGATAAGTAACAGAGAAGATTTAGTATTCATGTTTTAGGTGTAGGAAGGACAAAACTAGAAAAATTTACAATGAAACGCAAAAATATTTTTCATACAAAAATTCCAAAGAACACATTCCAGTCTGAGTATACTTTCAAAGCATTTGCTTGAGGGTGTGTAGGTATATTGTGCATGTGTTTGTGTTTCTGTGAGTTATTTTTTGCGTTTGAATGGTTTAACTAAAGGACATTCTTGCTTCTTGGAAATATGAGTGGACACAAAAGAAATTTTTTATTGTCACCAAAAATATGAATGGATCTATAGAATATAGTTTTGTTTTCTTTTTTTTTTTTGAGAATTTTCTCAATAGAAAAAATAAATAAAAAAAAGAAATGAATAGTTATTAAGGAAAGAAATAGATAAATTGAAAAATTACTTATGTTTGAATGAATTTCAAATATATTTTTATAATTGAATAAATATTTTTAAAAAGATTTTGCTAAAATCTTTAATTAGATATTGAAAGTAAATATTGTTAGAAAATTTAGGGAATTATTTGCATGTAAAAACGTGTAAAGAAAGTCTAAAAACTTAGGATTTTTTTTTTTGTAATTAATGAAAGTTTTTAATTAAATTGTGTTTTGGACTTTTAGTTTTCAAAATTTTTTAATTAGTTTATACATTAAACTATAATGAAAATGGTTTTATGTCAACTAGAAGTAAAAAATCACAATCATTCCTCATAAAAAATGTATGTGGTTAAAGTTTAAAAATCGCTCCAAACTTTTTTGGAATAAATTTAAAAAAATATTTTACGCTTACATTCAGGTGTTTCAAAATCGTATGAAAAAACTACACGTAGTCAGATTTGTGTTGATCAAGGCTAGTTCGTTGTGAATGGACTACACTAACATATGTTCCAAAGCTTAGAGAAATCGAACAACATTTCAAGTCGCTAAAATTTTCAACATTTTCGAATATTTTGTAGAAAAATTTACATACAAATTAAAAAAAAATAGTTTACATCAAATTTATAATTACGTCCTTTAGGACTTCTCCATGAAATAAAATGTTCTTATCTGTAAGATTGTAGAACAAATATTTAATAATTTAATTTTCAAGGTATTGGCGTTTTTTGTAATTCAAAAAAAAAATTAAATTTTTTATTTTATGACCGGCTCATAAAATATAGCAATCATATACTTAATATTTGAAGCAATGATATAACTACGTAATAAATTTAAGCTTCTTAATTATAATATTCAAATAAAAATTAATGGCATACCCATTGCTGGAAGGATAACGTTATGCTGGGGATTTTCCATAAAATATGAGTTATTTTACCTTTTTCTGAAAAACTTTTTAGATAAGGGACCAATTTTTTAATTTAAATGCGTTATGGAAAATAGACTTCATATAGGTTACGTTTTTTTGGCAGAGTAGAAATTCTACGGAGTGAAAGTTTTATAACACAGTACAACACATGATTTTGGGACTCAATTCTGAGAATTGCAAGTGAAAGTAGCCCCAAAAACAAGAACTTATGCATTTTGTCAAGTTGGCTACAGTAATAATTTAATGGCCATACGAATTTTTTCGCTCAAATCTGATTTTTAGCACTTTTTCTATATTTTAAACACGGTTATATCTCGGTATACCGTAAGGAATATCTATTTTGTGTCTGAATTAAAGTTTTAGATATTCAATAAGAGAAAAAATGCGGAACAATCCTACCCGAAAAAAGTACATCCGGTCCCTAAAAATCGCAAAAATGCCCATTTTCCCCCATTTTTCACCTTTTTTGCTCAATAACTGGATTACAAATATGCTGTTTTTTCATTATAAACTTTATTTTGCATGAAAATAAAAATTCCGTTTTCCCCCCCCCCCCCCCCCCCCCCCCTATTTTTCACCTATTTCGATCAATAACTGGATTACAAATCCACAAATATGCTGTTTTTTTTATAAGCATTATTTTGCATGAAAATAAAAACTCCGATTCATATTACAGCTATTCTTACACAGATTTTGAGATTTTTCTATGTTACCTATACATGGAAACAAAATTTAGAACATTTTCATTTATAACTGATAAAAAAAAAAAAAAAAAAAAAATCAATCAATTCCCAGAATTGAGTCCCAAAATCATGTGTTGAAAAATGTTGTACAAACAAATTTTCAAAAAAAAAAAAAACTAAGGGTTCTCATGAGATCTTTAGCCTGATCGAAATACTAGTATCAACCTAGCTAATATAATTTTTATTTTGCTTTATTTTTGTAAATATACGGAGGTTGAAAGCTCGTTATAAATTAAAAAAAAAAAAAATATTTCTTAACATATGAAATAGTTTTGTTTTTTACTTAAACTATTAAGTACGTTTCAAAGAACTCTAATAAATTGATTTTCCTTGCTATATTTTTTTTATTCATTTTGTTGTTAATGAAAAATAACATTAAAAGGTATTTTCATTCGAAAATTTTGAATTCACATTTTCGCAAAACCATTACTTTATTTAAAAATATTTTATAAATGTGCGCCCTGGTAGGTTAGTTGGTAGCGTGCTGCCTTATCAGTGCGGGGGTCGTGGGTTCGATTCCCACCAGAGGCACTGGTCTGTTTTCGCCACAACGCGCCAAAGGCCATAGTAGCTAGTGATCGGTTAGGGTAATAGTATATAATTTGTAATTATATGATTATTAATTAATAAAATAAAAAAAATAAAAAAAATTTATAAATTTGATGTATCTTGTTCTATGGTAATAAATTAAATATGTACTAATTATTTTAAATTTTTATTTTTTTTTTAACTTTATCGCTATTTAGCGACCTTAAGATGAAAAATTTTGTTCAGCGATTTTTAGTTATTTACACTTTTAACAAGTAGGGCGCATTGATTGAGCCTTGAGCTGGTGGAAATTTCCGGCGTCTAGAAAAAAGTACATCCGGTCTCTAAAAAAGTACATCCGGTCCCTAAAAAATCGCAAAAATGCCCATTTCCCCCATTTTTCACCTTTTTTGCTCAATAACTGGATTAAAAATATGCTGTTTTTTCATTATAAACTTTATTTTGCATGAAAATAAAAATTCCATTTTTCCCCCCTATTTTTCACCTATTTCGATCAATAACTGGATTACAAATCCACAAATATGCTGTTTTTTTTATAAGCATTATTTTGCATGAAAATAAAAACTCCGATTCATATTACAGCTATTCTTACACAGATTTTGAGATTTTTCTATGTTATCTATGCATGGAAACAAAATTTAGAACATTTTCATTTATAATTGATAAAAAAAAAAAAATAAAAATCAATCAATTCCCAGAATTGAGTCCCAAAATCATGTGTTGAAAAATGTTGTACAAACAAATTTCAAAAAAAAAAAAACTAAGGGTTCTCATGAGATCTTTAGCCTGATCGAAATACTAGTATCAACCTAGCTAATATAATTTTTATTTTGCTTTATTTTTGTAAATATACGGAGGTTGAAAGCTCGTTATAAATTAAAAAAAAAAAAAATATTTCTTAACATATGAAATAGTTTTGTTTTTTACTTAAACTATTAAGTACGTTTCAAAGAACTCTAATAAATTGATTTTCCTTGCTATATTTTTTTTTATTCATTTTGTTGTTAATGAAAAATAACATTAAAAGGTATTTTCATTCGAAAATTTTGAATTCACATTTTCGCAAAACCATTACTTTATTTAAAAATATTTTATAAATGTGCGCCCTGGTAGGTTAGTTGGTAGCGTGCTGCCTTATTAGTGCGGGGGTCGTGGGTTCGATTCCCACCAGAGGCACTGGTCTGTTTTCGCCACAACGCGCCAAAGGCCATAGTAGCTAGTGATCGGTTAGGGTAATAGTATATAATTTGTAATTATATGATTATTAATTAATAAAATAAAAAAAATAAAAAAAAATTATAAATTTGATGTATCTTGTTCTATGGTAATAAATTAAATATGTACTAATTATTTTAAATTTTTATTTTTTTTTTAACTTTATCGCTATTTAGCGACCTTAAGATGAAAAATTTTGTTCAGCGATTTTTAGTTATTTACACTTTTAACAAGTAGGCGCATTGATTGAGCCTTGAGCTGGTGGAAATTTCCGGCGTCTAGAATTTTGATGCACCCTAGCTTCCATATATTAATACTATTCATAATTAATAAATATTTTATTTATTTTATTAATTAATATTCATACAATTACAAATTATATACTATTACCCTAACCGAGCACTAGCTACTATGGCTTTCTGCGCGTTGTAGCGAAAACAGACCAGTGCCTCTGGTGGGAATCGAATCCCTAGCCTACCGGGGAGCACAATTAATAAATAAAAATAAAATAATTACAATAACATAGACTTGAATGTGAAAAATATCTAAATTGTCTTGTGTTTGTTTCAAAGGTCTTTGAACGTGTGGTTTATGAAAAGTTAACATCGATTATTTTCTGGAAGGCCGACTACGACTAATTTAACAGTTTTTAGCAAAGTATTGTATACCAGCTTTGGAACGTGGTAGACAAGTTGAAGTAGTATATACTGATTTCTCTAAAGATTTTGTCAAGGTGTCTCAAAATATTTTCATTCTAACTTTCTTAAGTGAAAAAAATTATTTTTAACAAATAGAACTTGTAAAGTTGTAATTGAAGGCGTTGAAGCGTTGACGTTTTGGATTCACTTAAATTAAATTTGTCCATCAATAATGTTACAAACTGTTTTTCTAGAGCAAATTTGTTTGCTTTACGCGGCTGATTTGAAGATATTTTAAAAAGTGGTATCCATTACAGATGTTTTAGATCTGCAGAATGATTTGAATTTTCTCTATAACTGGTGTGAGCTAAATGGTCTTTATTTGAATATTTGAATAAATGTATTCACGTTTCCTAATCCCGTTCTTAAAAGCTAATTGAGTTGGTTTTTAGATTTGGGAAATTATGTTTTGGTTAAAATAGACACGATAACCGATCTGGGTGTCATCTTTGGTTCTTTGCAGTGCTCGCGTTTATTACGAAAAGTTGTTCTGACTTTTCTGATCCTAATAACCTATGTTAATTTAGTAAATGGACAATTTTAAAAGGCTTTTAATTAAAAAAGCTAATTATTTTTTTTGAAAAAGTATTTTTATTTACAACATAGTATAAATTAGTAATTCACTTTTTGTAGAGAACCAACGACCCGCGATCTTCTATTTGACGCAAAAAAAAAAAAACTTCCAGCAAGGTAAGATATTCGGCCAAAGCGAAGTATGAACATAAAGTACTAGTATGGGTAGCAATTTCGTCAAAAAGTATATCACAACTTTACATCCAGGATTCGAAAGATATGGCTATAAACGCGAATGTTTAAATTAAAAAATGTCTAGTAAAACTGGAAAAATGTTTCAAAGATAGACACTCTAACGACGATATATTATTTTGACCAGATTTAGCAAGCTGCCATTATGCCAAAAAGGCATTAGAATGGCTTAATGCAAAACATATACCTTTTGTACCAAAATACGCAAATCCTTCAAGCGACCCAAAAGCACACCCGATTGATTACTTTTGAGGTCTTTTATGACAAAAAGTATACGAAAATGTTTGGGAAGCAATATAAAGGGTGATTTTTTAAAATAAAATTTTGAAAAATGTACGAAAACTTTATTTGAGTCGATAGAACGATCTATATAATTCAATGTTTAAAGATGATTTCATGTAAATGTTAACAGCGGCTACGCCTCAAATGGTTCATACTCTGGGTCCAATTTTGACATACTCTCTCCAACATATCGGCCGGTATCTAACGAATAAACCCTTTAATATTAGCTTCCAGTGCGTCAAGCGTTACGGGCTTGTTCATATAGACATGAGCCTTAACATAGCCCCACAAAAAATATTCTAAAAGCGTTAAATCGCACGAACTAGGCGGCCAATTGACCGGCCCCAAACGTGAAATAAACTGTTCACCGAACTCGCCTCTGTTGAAACCACATGTGACCCAAGTCCAGCTCTTCCATTTTGGGCAAAAAAAAAATTGTAATCATCGCACGGTAGTGCTCGCCATTCACAGTAACGTTCCTGCATTCCTCGTCTTTGAAAAAGTACGATCCAATGATGACATCGGCCCATAATCCTCACCCAACAGAGTATATTTCGGGATGCATTGACAGTTCTTGTAATGCTTCTGGCTGCTCTTCACACCAAATATGGCAATTTTGCTATTTCACGTATCTATTCAACCAGAAATAAGCTTCGTCGCTGAACACAATTTTCCGATAAAAAAGTGGATCTTCATCCAACTTCGACAGCGCCCATTCACCAAAAGTTAGCCGTTGTGGTAGGTCGTGTGGCTTCAATTCTTGCACCAGCTGCATTTCAAAAGGTTTTACATCCAAATCCTTCCGCAAAATTTTCCACGTAGTGGAGTAACAGAGGCCCAATTGCTGAGATCGGAGCAGAATCGATAATTCACAGACATCAACAACACTCGCGGATACAGCTGCGATATTTTTCTCTGTCCGCACTCTACGTATGCTTATTGGTGGTTTAATGTCCAATAATTTAAATTTGGCGCGAAATTTAGTCACAAGATTCGGAATAGCCGCCTCAGAAGGTCGCCCAAACTGACCATAAGTTTTAAGAAGTGCACCATGCACTTTCTTAACCGAGCATGAATTTTGATGATAAAATTCAGTAATCCTCAAGCGTTGTTCGTTTGTAAGTCGATTCATGGTTAAATTATAGACCAAACTGAACATGTTTAACAGTAACATGTTACACAAAAACAGCTGAGCTGCCAAAAACAGTGTTGCCAAAAAAAAAATTGCTAAAGAATCACTCTTTACATTGAAGAATTGAAGAAAAAATTAAAAGCAGTGTAAAAACATTGACATGAATGTCCTCCAAAGAATGATTGGATTTATCAACCGTAAAATAAGCCAAGCAGAATATCGTGGTACATTGGCGCTCTACAAGAAGTGAACTAATAATGTATAGTCTATACTATATTATAAATATAAATAATTAAAAAAAAAAATATTTTTTCATATACAAGCGTTTTAAATTGTCCAACTACTAAATTGGCATAGGTTAAAAGCAATATCTTGCAATATATGAAACCGAATAACTTTTTATTTTATCCAATAATTTTTTAATAAAACTGAATACATTTGAATAAGATTATTTTTTCACGGGTATAAATACTTAGTTGTATATTATTTTATATATTTATTTTTTAAATCTAGTCTGTATGGAATTTTATATGTTCTATTGACTTAATTAATAAATGAAATGAAAAAAATTATAGAATTCATTACACAAATAGTAACTGATTTATAATTACGTAAAGTGACAATAAATGTTCAAATAATTCACCTTAATCCATTATTAATTAAATTTAATTGTCATATTATCGTAAATATCGTTTGACAACTAATTGTATCATACTAGCGTATGATTGTTTTTTAATACATAATTCGAAATAAATCATACGCCATGTAGTTCTTCGTAAAACTTATTTTATATTAATTCGCATCAGCATTCAGCGGTCTCAAACAAATAAAAGTGGTAATAAATATGCAACTGTTAACTCCAGGCCCGATTGGAATATGTACCCAGTAAAAAATGTTCGTGGTTTTAGAAGCAGGATAAAACAAATGCGCTGATGTAAGTGCTTACTATAACATAATACTGAGAAGCAGCAAATGAAACGAATAATTTTCGTATAAAAATAAACAAAGAAATATTTTGAGCTTACTGTTTTCCCTAACAAGGATGCAGGTTGTAAGCAGCTTACCATAATCCCTTATAAGGATGCAGGTTGTAATGCAGAAAGTTTCACATCGTGTATTATAAACGATCTGTACCAATCTTCCCGAGTGATGTCCGATTGTGTTTGCTGTTTTTTTCGAGTATGTAATAAAAATAATTATTTTGACTAATTATAATTGGTCATTTAACTGTTTCTGAAGAGCTAGCACGTGGAGCGGTAAAAAAATAAAATGATTATAACATATGTCAAAAATTTTAACAACAATAGAATTTTGAAGTAGAATTTTATGTAAAACAAATTGTGTATGGTATATTCATGTTATTACTTTTAATCGTAATAATATAGACATGAAATATGATTTCACTGCAAGCTCTGAAATCACAGCTTTTTATAAGCGCTAAAATCAGCGCTTACTTTGCCAAAAAGTAATGCTTCCAAGTGGGAATTCGCCATGTAAAAATCATAGCATATGTAAGCAGGTTTGTAAGGGATTCTTTTAGGCTTACTCCCTTACAAACCTGCTTACATGAAAAAAAGTAATTCATACATTTAAAAATTTCTTTCATAAACTGTATGAATTTGACATAACTTTGTTTTCCCAAAACTATTTCATACTGTGTAGGAATTTGTTCATACATATTATAAACAAATTCGGAATGATTTTTTTTTTTTAATTCAACGTTCATTTTCTTCACAAAACAAATAACAAAGTTAATTCAATCGAAAAATTCATGTTATTATATATAGTATTGTGCATTAAAAATGCATTTTTTTAATAATAAAGAATATTCGTACATATAAAACACATGGTATGAGGTACAGGTACAGGTACATGTTTTCCTGATCATGTATTTATAATTGCGCTAATAACCTACCACGTTTTTGCTGCACATAAAATAAAATTTCTAAAGAAATTTAAAAAAGTCCAATTTCAATGTCAAACGGAAAATCGGACAAATAATAATTTCTGGTAAATTTTACTCATATTATTGACAATATGAGTAAAAAAAGTACTCAGTATCAATTAAAAGGTGTCAGTGCACAGTGATAAAGTAAAAATCGGGTATAAAATAAACACATCATATATAGTGTTGAAATTGTGGTGAAAAGTGTATTCCGCGCGATTAAACGTGTAATTAAATGCTAAAGTCAATTAGCTGCTTATGAGACACATTAATTTGAATTTGCAGTATCACAACAATTTAAAAAGAGAACTAAAAATAAGTTTAATTAAAAAATTAGGAGGTAGACAGTCAACGATGTGAAAAAAATGCCTTTAAAAAAGCCAACATGGCAAAAAAGTACACTTAGAATACTATGTAGGTAAAGAACACTGCCATTGTATTTTTTTTTTTTTAAAGAGAAGCAACACTCAGGAAATTCTTCCTATTAATTAACGTGTTGCTTTCTTTGGAAAGGGGATAGTGAAGAGATGAAAGGTGGTGAAAGATGAAGGGCTTCAAACATGTCAACACTGTAGTTGCGCGAGTACATAAGTCTTAGAACAGTTGTCGCTCGGCACCTGATGTAGAGTTGGCGAATTTATTGAAGCTTTATGTTTCATAGCCCCGATTCATTATTTTACTTCGGTGGGGTTAAGTGCTATGGGAACACCGAAGGTGGGCGCAGCGCAGACTTGGGCGACGTCAATTACATTTTAAAATCGTTCACTTGTGAAATTTTTCTATATCATTAATAATATCAGATCTACACTCACACTTGTGAGCTTAATCGCTTTCTTGAAAAATTTGTAAAATGTTTAATACCAAACATGGGGTTTAGTAACAACATCTGGGTATTTAATTACAGCGCAATTACATGTAATTGAACATAAAAAAGTAATTGGCCTATAATTAAATACACAGATATTGGAATTATGTCCCATGTCTGGTATTGACAAAACTTTAAATTTCCCAAGGAAGCGTTTAAACGCACAAGTTTGAGCGTAGGTCTGAAATTTTTAATGATATAGAAAAATTTCACAAGTGAACGATTTTGTAATGTAATTGAAGTCGCCCAAGTCTGGCGCAGCGATACATATAAGTGATAGAAAACTCATGCATATTATTTTCCTAAATTGATGTTGTCGTCACCAGGAATCGAACCCGTGACCATCTGTGTAACAGTCCAACGCGCTAACCATTACACTTAAAGAAAGGACGACTTACATTACAGTAAATTCAACTAACATTGTCATTTGTTTTTTAATGTTCAAAAAATGACTAACAATTGTAGTAAAAATAAACCACATGCTAGTACTAAATAAACAAACATTTATTTTCTTAAATAACAAAAAACAACTGTAAAAAATTAATGTAAAATCATAAAACAGTCATTTGATGTGGTTTGTTTTTTTTTTAATGAACTACAAGGTTAGTAAATATTTTAATTTGTTCTACAAATGACTGAAATTTTCATTAAAAATAAAGAAACTGTATTACAACCCAAACAACTACATATTTTTAAAGCAAAAGTTCCCTGAGTGGATGCACAAAGATGTGATAATGTATTAGTACAATTTCAAATAAACGGGGTTTACTGCCTTAATTTAAGAAACGGACAGTATTCAAGGGTCAATTAAATTTGTATTCTCTACAACATATCCGAAGTTCACTAAGATCTGCCGGTCCGATAGGAATACCTCCCTTGTAAGTACTTTTCAGGTATATTAAATTAGGTCCATTTTGTAGCACAACTAGTAACGTTGTTAATGTGACATACATAGGATACATTATATCCAAATAAAAAAATTCCCGTATCATGTGATATTTAAAAATTTATTTGCGTACTGGTATAGTTTATTTGCTAAATAACTATCATTTACTTTAAACATTTATTAACTTTTTACTAAATAATTCATGGAATTTTAAGCAATACCATCCAATAATCCAAATATACAATTTCTCAAGTGGCAATTCGTTTAAATCAATAAAAATTCATTAGTTTTATTGTTAAATTACTGCAATTACTCAAATTCAAATCTACCAAAAACGAGTCCGTCCAGCTTACAACCACTAAACACAGTATGGCTGGCTTTTATACTTATCTAAGAAATTGTATTTTTACACACAGAAAAATAAAGTGTAAACCGAATTGGGTTGGTTTTTTATACCCTGCCCGGAATATAGACCTAACACACTCATTGAACTTCTGCTTTAAAAATATGTAGTTGTTTGGGTTGTAATACAGTTTCTTTATTTTAAATGTAAATATCAGTCATTTGTAGAACAAATTAAATTTTATACTAAACTTGTAGTTCATTTAAAAAACAAACCACATCAAATGACTGTTTTATGATTTTAGATTGATTTTCTACAGTAGTTTTTTGTTATTAAAAAAAAAAATTGTAAATGTTTGTTATTTTTTACTAACATGTAGTTACAACAAGTGTTAGTCATTTTTTGAACATTAAAAAACACATGACAATGTTAGTTGAATTTACTGAAATGTAAGTCGTACTTTCTTTAAGTGAAATTTCATTTATTTTTAACTACATTTGCAGTGGTCTTTACCTACATAGTATTCTAAGTCCACCCATAAAGTATATATATTCTTGATCTTTATTGAATTTTAAGCCAATTTAGCGATGTATGTCTGTCCGTTTGTCTGCCTATTTTAATGGCTATTACGGCGGAAAAACGCAATAGAGACTGCTCAGTTTTACCTAGACGATTGAAGTTTCCGGTTTTAGTGCATTTTGTTTCGATTTTTTTTTGAAATAAGCTTTAAAAGTTTCGTAATTTTTATTTTATTAATCAAAAAAATATTTTAAAATTTACTGTAAAGAATTTTTTTCCCCCATCAGAGGATTTTTTAATATACACCAAGTACAAATTATATGTACAAATTTCAAATACTATATAAAGTATAGAAATTGTACTTGCTCAAAATTAAAAAATCCTCTTGTAGACCATCATTACTCTATAGAAAATTTTAAAATATTTTTCCTGTTATGGGGCAAAAATTACGAAAGTTTTGACCATTATTTCGAAAAAAAAACGAATCTAAACTTCTTTTTGACAAAATTCACTAAAACCGGTAACTTCAATCGCTGGTAGTTTACTGAAGACCCACTTCAAAAATGGTTTACTTATTTTTCCCATATCTAGCTCTTTAATACGCATCTATTGAGTAGAAGAGAAGATGAATTTATAAAAAGAATACCAGAGGTAAGAAAATTTCATAAAAAAATATAATTAATTCTCTGGAAGAATTCGAAACAATTACCATTTTTGACCTCATGTATTCCGATTTTCTTTTTATTAAAAATATATCGTACTTGTTCAGCACTTCAAAATGACATACAGTGGACATCACTATCCACTGTAAAAATTTTAAATCGTTTTTTTTTTTGCTAAAGAGTACAGAGACCGATTTACAGTGGGTACAGATAACCACTGTATGTTGTATTTTAAGTATAATAGTATTTCAGTTATTTGGATAACGGCATTTTAAGGAAAACGGTATTTTGGTTATGACAACGGTAGACAATTAAAAGTGTTTTTTTATTGAGGTGTTTTAGCAGTAGTTCCTACTTACATTCAAAGTTATACTGTCATGCAATTGTTATTTATTGTCTTAAATTTTTTCGATTATCTACTAAAGTTTAGACCCCGAATAATAATTTAATCGAATAATACTAATAATAAAATATCGAATAAATTAGACAGTTTCACACTTGATGTGATGTTTGGGTTTTGGTAAGATTGCCATGGAATAAACCATATATTTTTTAAATGGTATTGGATTATTAAAACTTCTTGTAATATCATACAATTTGGCGAGACCAAAACTGAAATAAATTTATAAATTAATATACTGGAGCCATTTAAATAAAAGTTATGCCAAAAATTTTGACTTTCACCGCTTATAAAATCATGAAGCGCAATTGATAGGTAAAAAAATGCATATGAGAAAAATATTTGTATACAACCACTAGTTTAAGAGTAATACCGCAAAAAATATTTGAACTAATTTCAGTCCCTTTTTACAAGTCAATTCTGACAGGAAAAACTGAGAGGAAAAAATTTTGAACCGAAATTATTTTGTATCCCCAATGTACCGGAGAACGGTAAAAATATAACTTTTGCACTTATGGGTGGTCTAATCTACAAGTAAGACATATGGAGGAGACACAAACAAAATTGTTTTTGAAAAAAAATTGTGGTTTAAATAAATTGTCAAATTTGAGAATCACGAATTCCTAAATATTAGCTTATAACATTAATTCAAACACTAATGAAATTTTTTCTTGTGGTGAGATAAGAAAACCAATAACTTTAGCTACAAAACTGATTTGAACGTAAGTAACAACAAAAATTAGTTCAACTGGATTAGAAGCCGTTTAACAGACTTCTGTACAAATTTTGTTCTATGAGTGTACTAATTTTGTTTTATGAGTGTAGGACTTCAAAGGAATTTCCAGGACCTTCCTTTCCGGACATTCACAGAACTGTAAAGAACCCTACCAGAATTTGTCGAAGGACTTTTCAAGGGCCTTTCAAGGATATATCGAAGGCCTTCCAGGACTTCGAAGGGTTTTGAAGAATCTTACCAGGATGTATCGCAGGACCTTACAGTAATCTCGAAAGATCTTATAAGGGTATGAACGGGTACGGCACAAGTCGATTTCACATTAGACTCATAGTATGTAGGAGCTACCTTTCACGGCACGCTTCTTTTGCATGATCTACAAAGAGAGAGAGAGAGAGACATTAGTGAAATTACTGTTGATCAGTGGGTATCCATACTACTCAGAGTATCTCAATCTACTCTCTTTTGATTTGTTCGTAAACTAGTACCGAGCAAATGAAAATACATTGCAGAAGTTTAAAAGTTTAAATTAATTTTTATCCTTTTTTTAGATAATAATTTAATAAATTTTTTAATTATTTCAAATATTAATGATAAAATCAGCAAGAAAATATTTTTTTAATAGAAAATAATAATATATAAGCAAAATAAAAGTGAGTGTTTTAAGCAGCCATTTTTTATCAACATGAAGCAATAATTTTTTAGTGTAAAGAAAATGTTTACATTTGCTTTCTCGAGTTCGGTATTTTGTTGCTGAGAGGCGTGGGAAGTGTAGTCTCTCTATTTGTATATACTCTTCGCTTTGTCTAAATTTGCTTGTTGTTTAGACTGATATACCCCTTAAGGGCAGGCGTGGGTATTGGTAGTAGTGATGGCGTGTTTAAACTAGAACGTAGACAGAAACGAGCGGTGCGACTACTGCCGTTGCAACGTTAAGTGACAGTAATAGTATTTAAATGAAAATATTAACACTTTTTCTTTGTGTGTATACAGTAGGTTGCCCTTAAAATTACGATTTGTCGATTTCGTTCATTAGATCTCCAGTTTTATTACAAATGAAAGAAATGGAATTTTTTTTTTGGAAAGCATTCCCCAGTGCTAAAGTTGGCTGAAAATGGCCCATTTTGGATAAAAAGTGTATTATTATTAAAAATTCACAAAATTCTACATTTCAAAAAAAAAAAAATTTTATTTCATTTATTCATTTAATATACTCAACTATTCAGGTATGGAATTCTGACTTCATCAAATATCATTAACTTCATTTAACATGGAGTCCAAAATGACACACGAATTTGATAAAAATGTATTATTTTTTTTTTTTAATAATTTTAAAGATTGTTTAAAATGCCTAATTTGGAGATGTCGATTGCTAGTTTAATAATATAATAGTTGTTTTTAAAGAAAATAAAACTAAATTGGAAAAATTATAATTCGAGTTTGTGTTTGGAACCTCCTTTCCAGGACATTTTATGAAAATTGCATATTCTGACAAAAAATTTAACAACATTTTTATGATTTTACCAAAGTTTGCATTATTTTCGGAAAAATGTCACTTAAATTTTATTAAACAATGATTACACCGGTCGGCAAAAAAAAAAACATTTTTTTTGGGTTTATGTTTTAACGCAGACATTCTGAGTCTAGACATCGAAAAACACCAAAATAACCACTCCCTGCTTTTAAAGATTGTTTTTATCTATATGTAAATGTTGGAGATTTTACGATCAGGAGTGTATAGCACTTAGATCAAAAACGAACTTTAATAAAAAAAAAATATTTTCCCCTTTATTAGTAATATAAATGAAACCAAAATTTAGCATTTAGAAGACAGACCCAAAAATCGTGTCGACCGGTGTTATCATTACTTTTATCTAAAAACGTCTCTAACTTTGAGTTGCCTGGGGAAAAAAAGACCCATGAAACTCAATTTTAATTACGACTAAAAGTTTGTAAAGAATCTAAATTGATAAAACAAAAATCGTTTCTTGATAAAAAAAAAAATAATAATTTTATATAATTTGATCCATATGGGGTTAATTTTTACATTCGCCAAAAAAAGACTAGCTAAAAAATTTACAGAATAACACCTTCCATAATTTCCGGACAATATCGCATAAATGTTATTAGAGTGTATCTTTACTTTTGTTTAAAAAGTTTAACCAAAGACATATAAAACTTAATTTAAATTAAGAGTACAAGTAAAGAAACTAAAGCATCTAAATGGTTAAAAATAAATCATTGGTGTTTTTTGTCCCCAGGCCACTAAGTGTTAAACATTTTTTGAATAAAAGTAAATAGTCTCATAAAATCTAAGTGATATTGTGCGAAAATTATGAAAAGTGTTATTCTGCAAATTTAATAGTGAATATTTTTTGGCCGAAAGTGGAAAAATTAACCCAATATGGATCAATAAAGGTGTCCAAAAAAATGAAAGTGATTTCTAAAGTCAAGTGATGGGCTAGTTTGGTTCCTTTGTATGTAAAAACATTTAATATGAAGTTTGGTGACGATTGGATAAAGAAAACACGAGGCGGAAATCGATTGAAAATTGAAAGTGTGTTTTGTATGGGGGGAAATGGCTTTTTTTGCGTTTTTTCAAAAAAATTTTAATATTGAAACAGTTTTTATTCTTTATTATAAGTTAATCGAGATGAAGACAAAAAAGTGTTTTCAAAAAGATATAAAAATCCAAAATCGGTTGAGAATTACCCGAGTAAAAAAAAAATACCCCAGACCACTAATGTGTCAAATACCACTTGATCAAACATTTCGAGCCCACATCCTAAACGTTTTCGAAATTAAATACCAAAATATTTTTTTTTCACTTACTGGACCCATTAACTGGGCGTTGTGGTGTAATGGTTAGCGCGTTTTACTGTTACACAGATGGTCCCGGGTTCGATTCCCGGTGACGACAACATCAATTTAGAAAAATAATATGTATGAGTTTTCTATCACTTATGTGTATCGCTGCGCCCATCTTCGGTGTTCCCATAGCACTTAACCCCACCGAAGTAAAATAATGAATCAGGGCTATGAAACAAACAGCTTCAATAAATTCGCCAACTCTTCATCAAGTGGCGACCAACAATTGTTCTAAGACTTATCATCTCGCGCAATTACAGTGTTGCCATGTTTGAAGCCCTTCATCTTTCACCACCTTCCATCTCTCCACTATCCCCTTTCCAAAGAAAGCAACACATTAATTACTAGGAAGAATTTCCTGAGTGCTGCTTCTCTTTAAAAAAAAAAAAATATTTTTGGGGTATTTTTCAAATCTCCAATTTCAAATTTTAAAAAATTTAGTTCAACAAAATTAAAAAAAAATAGTTTCGCACACTAAGGTCTCATTAAGTATAAAATTTAAAATAAAAATACCAAAAATTACACATATCTCCCGTTTAATTTAGTAAGGGCAGCTATTTAAATTCGGCGGATTTCGAGGAAAACGCTTTTTTTGCACAAAATTCGATCATAGGGTAAAATTTATCTAATTTTAACAAGTAACAATTAATGCAATTCAGAGTTTTATGAAACAAACTACAAGCACTATATTCTGAAAATTTGGTCAAAATCGAACTACGGCAAAGGTCAAATTTCAAGATCAAAGGTCAATTTTTTCGAAATTTTGAAGATTTCATTTTATTATTTAAAAAGAAAAAAACTTAATTAATCCTTTTGTGCACTTGGGGCCAAAAATGTCCCAATATTTTTTAATTTTTTTTTCAAAATTTAGAATTTTGGTAATTTTTAATAATAAAAATACATTTTTTTCAAATTGGGCCATTTTCGGCCAACTTTCGTCACGGGTTAACGTTTTCCAAAAAAAAAATTCTCTCTCCCAGTTGGAATCTTTGTAATAAAACTTGGCAAATCTATTTTTAAGGGACACCCTATTATACAGTGTAGTTTAAGTAAGACAGCGAGTATAGTAAAAACAAATCCAAACAAAAAAAAAAAAAAAACAGAAATGATTAATTTTCTGATTCCAAGGCAGAAGGAACAACGTCACACTTACTCAATCAATGTGATTACATCTGAAGTTTTTATTTTCTCTGGATGAAAAACTATGTGTGTATGAGTGCTTAAGTAGATGTGTGTATATTTAAATGTATTTGGGTATATACGAGTATTGCTCTTATTTTTTCCCTCATTCCTCTATTTTTGTTTTGTATAGGTCAATTACGAAAAATTACAGGTCAAGTTTAGATTGTTATATTCTAGAGTGTGTTTTTTTTTTTATGTGGCCATCATTGTGGATGATTGAAATACTTACACTACCAGGTATTTGTTAATTATATTAAATGGAATGAACAAGAACAGCCGCAAAAACAACTACAACATGATCAGGATAATTAAAATTGTGTTGAATTTTACTCCAGGGTAAATTAAGAAAAACAAGCAAACAATACACTAAGGGTATTATGTAGGTAAAGACGACAGCAAATGTAGTCAAAAACAAATGAAATTTCTCTTAAAGAAAGAACAACTATCATTTCATTAAATTCAACTAATATTTATCATTTGTTTTTTACTGTTCAAAAAATTATTAATAATTGTAATAAAAATTAACCACATTTGTTAGTCAAAAATTAGCACACATTTATTGTTTTTGAGTAATTTTTTTAAATAACAACAAACGACTGTAAAAAATTAATGTAAAATCATAAAACAGTCATTTGATATGGTTTGTTTTTTTAAATGAACTACAAAGTTAGTAAAAAATTAATTTTGTTCTATAAATAACTGGCAATTACCTTAAAAATAAAGACTGTAGACAGTATTACAACCCAAATAACTGCATATTTTTAAAGCAAAAGTTCGCTGAGTGTATAAAATATATATATAAAAAAAATATGAATAACACACTGCAACAAATTTCAAATGTTTTCGTCGTACATAGAAAAATCGATATGTACGAAAAACTAGGAACCGCATATAGTTAAACTCCGTTTTCAGTTGTTTTCCATCACGTCAAAATTCCTTTTAAAAGGACTTGAAAAGTTTACTTTTTTCAAAAAGAATTAAAATTCTTGCACTCATTTTCGGTTGTTAAATGAAAGGTGAGAGTCTTTGCTATATTGAAAAAAATATAAGTTGTAAGTTTCGCGGAATAAATTTTACAAATGCCCTTTTTAAAATTTAATCCTTCAATATTCTTGATGATTCTGATTTCGAAACGAACACGAAAGCGGCGTTGTTTAGTTGTACCTAGATTAATGAACATCTTTCCGAAAATTTTTAAGAAAAATGAGCAAAATCGGTTCAGGGATTAAAAAGCTATGAGTAAAAATGTGTGAAGGAAATTGTTGCATGGAAATTGATGTATTTCATAACAAATTCATCTCTAGGCGTCTAATGACTAAATGCTTTTTGAACACAAAATTTGATTAATTAATAAATAACTTGTTGCCTACTAATTACATCAAGAATTTAACTAATTATATCAAGAATTTAGTGTTAGTTGAAAACTCCATATGGCAAATATTTGAATTTTGTTTCTATAAGAACACCTAAAATTTACTTTGGTAAAATTAATCAGAAACGTCAGATTGATGAAAATTTGCTATATTTTTAAGTATATTCAAGCCTATAGAAAGATTTTACTTTGGAAAAATTTATGAAAAATCACAAAGGATATTGAAGGATTACATTCTTAAAAGAACATTTTTGAAAACTTCGATCCTGCAAAATTAAAATCAATAGTTTTATTTTAAAGCACAGGTTCTCACTTTTCATTTGATACCAATATTCAAGTCATATCGTGAGTACAATTATTTCAATATATTTATGAATAATTGAAATTGTAAAGTCTTTTTAAAGTCTTAATTTTGACGTGATGGCGAAAAACTCAAAACGCAGTTTAACTAAATATGGTTTCTAGTTTCACGTAAGAATGCTTGCAAAAAAAAAGATACTTCGATTTATACACCAACATACTACATATACTTCTGGCCTAACTTAGATGGTATAAAGCAAATAACATTAATTTCGTACCAAGGGAGGCAAATCCTCCAAACTTCCTGAACCTAAGACCAGTTAAAAAATTTTGGGCTGTTGCTAAAAGAGAATTAAATGCCACAAAAAGGGTGGCCCATATCATGGACGATTTTAAGCAGAGATGGAAAACCTGATCCGAAAAGCTTACAGATGGTACTTTAAAGTCCTTAATGGGAGAGTTTCCCGAAAAGGTGAATACATTTAACAAGGGAGAATAAAACTGATTTCTTTTTGTTTGTAAACTAGAATAAATTTTTTATCAATAAAAAAGGTTTTAAGGACCATACGCTCAAATAGTTTTTAGTTTAAATTAACTGCAAATGTCCCTATGGGGAATGAGGAGTCAATTGTCCTAAAAGTGACTGGTTAAAGAAGGACGTATCACAGGACTGGTATAATTTACTAGCTATAGCAAAACAACAACACTGCAGTGTGTTTTTTTGTGTGTGTGTTTTTTGACTTTTTTATTTTTTTGCTTTACATTTTTTATGTTGTTGTTTTGCTATAGCAGTATTATAACATTCATATATAAACGATTGCTTGCTTGTTTGCCAGCATCTACACACGAGCAAAATTGGCCGAGGTGGTAGCGCGCTTGCTTTGTAAGCAGGAGCTCGTAGGTTACGGGATCGATCCTCGCCGACGGCAATTCATAAAAGTTTTTTTAAATTGTAAATTTTTGTAATCTATTTAAAAATCTATTTTTAGACACACCACTATGTGGGTTAAATCAGGACAATTGAACCCCTCCTATGACAAGCCCATGTTAAAGCTGCCAGTTGTTTATATTCGTGCCAGTGACCGGTCCTGTGGCACACGCAGATCAGTAAAAATAAAAGTTATGTTCAGTTATTTGAAATTATTTAAGTTTTTTTGTTTTCGTTTGTTTTTTTTTTCTACAAAATGTTCATGTGTAAACTTTTTCAATTTCTTGTAATTTCAATTGAAATAATTTTATATATAAATTATTTATATTGTGGTTAAATTTTTATAAAACTTTAAATAAATGAAAATAATAAATGAAACTAAAAAAATCGGTAAATGGTAGAAAATTATTTTGAACAAATGTATAAAAAAGTTTAAAAAAATATTTATTTCAAAAATAAATGCATATTCCCATATTTTCAACTCAACTGAAAACTTTTGTTTGAGTTAGGCGTGGTAGAGAAGATTAAGCATACTTTTCTAAAAAGCATACCTACATTGTAAATTTTTTTGAATTAGACTGCGCAGTTTCTGGTAACACAACCTTCATCAGTAATCCTTTTGACAATACTGTAATTATTTGTTACGGTTTTTATTGTTGGATTGCATCTATATGAAATTTTTATTTATTAAAAGCAATCCTGACCGTGGCTTGAACCTGCTTTCATTTGCCACGTGCACTTCGCACTACACTTTAGACAGGCGCTTTATCCGCTTGAGCTAAAGTCAGGTCGATTTTTGCTGTGGCTTAAAACCAGTTTCAGTTATACGGGGTCGATTTTTACATTTAATTGTAATTGCAGAAGATAGCTAAGACAAACACCACAACAATTCACAATTGTTAGAAAATCATATGTAATCTAATTTCCACTATTTCCCACATTTTGTGAGTTGGCGACAACTATGATGTATATTTTGTACATACGGTAGTTTGGCTATTCACGTAGTTAGGGAAGAGTTGCCAGGGAGCAAATTTTTGATATGTTTTATTGGGGATTTTTGAAACTGCAAACAGTAAACTACATAATATTCTGAGTGTACATTTTGTGTTTAATTTTTTATTAATTTTTTTTCTGTGTTAACATTTTTTCGAATGCTCACCTTATATGTATATTGTTTGTGTCCCTGTGTGAAAACTACTGTCGCACGGTGTAGTGAAGATTGCTTTCAAGCTTAAATAAACACTTTTCTTAATTGTTTTTAGAGTAGATTATTTCAGAACAAAAAAATAACAATCGTAAATTATGAAGAAAGTGTGTAACAAGTAAAATATTCAGTAGAACAACTTAAAGGAAAAAAGAACAACAAACAACTAAAAAAAAATGTTAAATTAAGTAATAATAATAATAAAGTATACTTGAAAAATAAAAATAATTTATTGTTAATGTAATTTTTTTAAATGTTATTATTTAATATGTATAAATTTATTTACAGAAGCAAAGAGCCAGAAAGAAATACGGATCGTTTTTAGGGATATTTTTTGGTTAATAAAATAATGCCCTGAAACATTTTCCGACATTAAAATTTTCAAATTAAACGTAATTTAATATACTACTGCAAAAAGTACGTAAAGTTTGCTGACTCATGCAAATTTTTTTGGGAGGACCATTGCAGAAAATTTGCTAAAAAGTGTTTTAATGGAAAAACCGTGAGCAGATTTTTAGCAAAAAATTACTAACTTCAGCAAAATGTTTTGCTGACACTTAGTTCGATGCAAATTATAATCATCTTGTTGAAATCAACAAAATTTTTTGCTGGAGCTTAGTAGATTGATAAAAACTAAAAAAACTTAGTATAAAATGTTTACTTTAGTTAAGTTATTTTGCTGAAACTTAAATCTACAAGTATTTTGTTTTTATGATTGTTTTAAATATATATAAAAATGTAAGGACTTCCACATCGCTAACGTAATGCAATTAAATAAAAAATCTATAAATAAACAAAATATTTTATTAATATAATTAATAACAAAACATAATAATTCCCAATTAAGATAATTCTAAAATACAAAAACGAAATATTGAAAATATGGCTTAATATCATAAAAACCCTTTATCTTTGGGACTGACATTTATTGTTTTGTGCAGTCGCACCAAAGCGTATTTTATATTTTATTTTCGCCTGCATTCTCAATTTATCAAAATATTGTTTTGTAGAGTAGCACAAAAGCGTATTTTATTTTTGCATTCATATTAAATTATCAACTTTATCAAAATATCATTCATTTAGTAATTTTTATAAATTAGTTTATTTAATTTATTTATTGTTTTATTTATATTTTTTTAATATTCATAAATTTAATGTTTTTTGTTTGATGAGTACCCTAGCAAAAAGGTTTAGATATGACCAGATATGATCATATATAATTATATCCCAAATTTGAGTATATTCAATTATATCAGAGTTCAGATACATTTATATATATCTTCATATATCATTTCAGATATGTTTATATATAATTATATATAAAAGGTTATATATAAATATATAGGGATTTATATATACATATATATGGACTCAGATATAATTGGATAGACTGAAATTTCAGAATAATTATACATGGTCATTTTTGATTTTTTTTTACGATTGAATGAAATAAGTCGAACGCGGCTGCGGTTTGTACAAGTCCTCTGTGTACAAATATTTATTTTATTTTTTTTTCTCTACTTCGCCCATACAAGCTGCGACATCTACATCTCGTCTTTTTACTTGTTCTCCCTGCTATGAATGTGTTTATCAGCACAATTCTGGTAGCAATGTACATTAGTTAAACATTAGTTCAAAATTAATTTTTTGCTGAGAGATGAAATTGCTGAAAGGTAGTTAAATATTTTAAATGGACATTTAATAAAATTTTCAACTAACTTTTAATATTAGGGTGTCTTTTTAACGAAAATGTTTGCACACATTTTGTATTGAAAGAACGACAATATTATCCTATACAAGTGCATACCAACATTGCGCAAACGTATTTGGAGCTGCTAGATCCATTTTTTTGATAAAAGTTCAAAATTGTTTAAGTTATTTTCAAATTCCATTGAAACATGCTATATTATCAAGAAAATTATATATAATGCCGTAGTCAATGATTTAAAAAAAAAGTTCTACTTAGGGTTTATTTTCACCCTTCAGTAGTTTATAAAGGGTGATTTTTAGAAACTTTCTTTTTGGCAACACTGTTTTTCACAACTCAGCTGTTTTAGTGTGTCATATTACCGTTAAACATGTTCAGATTGGTCTATAATTTAACCATGAATCGACTTACAAACGAACAACCCTTGCAGATTATTGAATTTTATTATCAAAATTCATGCTCGGTTAAAAATGTGCATCGTGCACTTCTTCCAATTTATGATCAGTTTGGGCGGTCACCAAATTTAAATTATTGGACATTAAACCACCAATACGAATACGTAGAGCGCGGACAGAGGAAAATAACGCAGCTGTATCCGCCAGTGTTGTTGATGACTGTGAATTATCGATTCGGCGCAGTTACTCCACTACGTGGAAAACTCTGCGGAAGGATTTGGATGTAAAACCTTTTAAAATGCAGCATGTGCAAGAATTGAAGCCACACGACCGACCACAACGTCTAACCTTTGGTGAATGGGCACTAGCAAAGTCCACTCTTTTATCGGATAATTGTGTTCAGCGACGAATCTTATTTCTGGTTGAATGGATATACATAACAAATAACTTCTATATTTGTCGTGTCCGTTTTTCGCTGATATTTGCTTACATCTTTTTACTACATTATTGATTCTGCCCAATGTTTACCCTCAAATTTAGTACTTTTCCTTACTTCAATACACTGAGGATATACCCCACATCTTTATATTCCTTTATAGTTTTTGGCTCAACTAAAAGTGTGCGAATGTCGCGTCTGTCGCCCAGGAATTGCCCATATGGATGTGATTTACATAGTCATCCGACGAAAAATAATCAAAAATCGCATTTTGTTTTGCACTTTTTCTTTTTAAGAATATGAGTAAAGAGAAATAATTTTGTTTTAAATTGTTTTTATTTTAAACTTTATATTGAAATTTTATGGTATTTGACTTACAGTTATGAATAAAGAGAAAACATTTTTTTAAGAAATTGCCCGAAACTTACCAACAAAGAAAACAAGTAGTTTAAGTCAAGGAGTTTTAAATTTGCTTAATATTTGATATATATTAATATCTTATTTTACCTTATTACCTTATATTACTTAATAATATAACTTTGTATAACTTTTTAATTTATATAACTTTTTAATTTACTTAATAATATAACTTTGTATAACTTTTTAATTTAGTTTTTTTTTCAGCGTATATTTCGAATGAATTAAAATAGAATAAAAATTTACAAAAAGTGTTTACAACAAGAGAATTTTCGTATTGAAATACTTTATTTCATTAATTCTTAAAAGAAATCTATAAGCCAATTAACCCTTCAAAGATCACATGGCTACTGTGGCTACAGTTGTTAATATTATTTCCTAAAAATTTGCGAACTTTAAGTTCCTCGGGATTGCTATGAGCTGACAAATTTTGAATATATTGGATATATTGATTTTTGACCGCTTGTCCATATAATTTATACAACTGTGTTTTTTTTACCCAATTGGAAGAGCTGGACTTGGGTGACATGTGGCTTTAACAAGACGGTGCCACATACCACACAGCACTCGAAGCAATGGCCCAATTGAGAGGCGAGTTCGGTGAACAGTTTATTTCACGTTTGGGGCCGGTCAATTGGCCGCCTAGATCGTGCGATTTAACGCCTTTAGACTGTTTTTGTGGGGGCTGTATTAAGGCTCATGTCTATTGGGACAAGCCCGCAACGATTGACGAACAGGAAGCCAATATTGAAGAATTTATTCGTGAGATACCGGCCGATATGTTAGAGAGAGAATATGCCAAAATTTGACCCTGCTTATGAGCCGCGATCAACATTTTCATGAAATCATTTTTAAACATTGAATTATATAGATCGTTCTATCGATTCAAATAAAGATTCATACATTTCTCTAAATTATATGAGTTTTTTTTAAATCAAATTCGAAAGCTCTTAAAAACTCACCCTTCATTTCGATCTGGCTAAAGATCTCATCCGAACCCGAAATTTTAGAAAATCTAGAGTTTCTATAATAGGCAGAGCTTTAACAAAAAACCTATTAATCCTTAATATTGCTCCATTCTTGTCTTCTAAGTTATCAAACACGTGGTGAGGGACTTTTCCTAACAAACATCATGACGTTACTAAACTTTGAAGACCAAAAATGTTCCATTTAGATATTGTGAAAAAAATTTAGTTTTTACTCTGGCTCAAGTAATATGTTTTTCAGTTTTATTAGTTTTAATTTTTTGTTTTTCAAAATAAAATTAGGAAAATTTTAAGAATGTCTCTAATTTAGGGACAAAAAAATTTTAGAATGTCTCTACTTTAGAGACAAAACAATAAACATTTTTATTGCCCCAAACCTCCCTTACAAATTACGTTTGGACATATGTTACGTTGACAGTTATATGGGCCAAAAACGACTGGGCAAGCATACTTGCCTGTGGTCGTCAAAGGGTTAAGGCGTGGTGCACCTGATTTTCAATTTACTGTTTTGAAAAAAGGCATTTAAAGAAAATATCGAACAAGTAAACTGTAGGGCAAGGAGTTTGTTCAACAAGCTGTAACTTTTTTATTTCTGACAATTTTTCGCTAAAATTTTCACAGAAAAAAATATAAAAAAAGAAATAAAACAATTCACAAAATAAAAAAATGTAAAAAAAAAGCTCAAATATATTTGTAACTTGTTGCTGGCTATAAAATTACTAACAGCTCATTTATGAATACAACTTTAATGTGATGTTGATGATGACAATCAATATAAATGATTTATAATTGCACTGACAGAAAATGGACTTTGGCTGTAAATAGAAAGGCAAAGACACTGAGGAATGATAGAGAATAAGACAAATAACAAAAAAAAAAACTACAAAAAAAAGAATTTTATTAAGAAATACACTTAATTACAGTTATATTAATTTTTTGTTTTTATATACATCGAGATTATTTTTATGTTATTTTAAATTTATAACGAGCTTTCAACCTCCGTATATTTACAAAAATAAAGCAAATCAAACATATTAGCTAGGTTGATACTAGTATTTCGATCTGGCTAAAGATCTCATCAGAACCCGAAGTTTTAGAAAAGCTAGAGCCTATATAATAGGCAGAACTTTAACAAAAAACCTATTAATAATCAATGTTGCTCCATTCTTGTCTTCTTAGTAATCAACCACGTGGTTAGGTCTTTTCCTAACAAGCATCATGACGTTACTAAACTTTGAAGACCAAAAATGTTCTATTTATATAAAAAATTTTTAGTGTGTACTCTGGCTCAAGTAATATTTTTTACAGTTATATTAATTTTTTGTTTTTATATACATCGAGATTATTTTTATGTTATTTTAAATTTATAACGAGCTTTCAACCTCCGTATATTTACAAAAATAAAGCAAATCAAACATATTAGCTAGGTTGATACTAGTATTTCGATCTGGCTAAAGATCTCATCAGAACCCGAAGTTTTAGAAAAGCTAGAGCCTATATAATAGGCAGAACTTTAACAATAATTAACGTTGAACACAATAGAAGACAATGGAACAATTGTGAAAAAATCATAAAACAAAACGACTCAAATGACAATAAATGACAACAAATGAAAAACAGACAAAACCCAATGAAAACACTAAGACAGGACCATTTTTTATTGTATAAAGTTACGGAATAAATTCGAATTTATATTGTCAAATACAAAAATAACGAACAAAGAAAATTTTAAATTCCAAAATTGAAATTTTAATAAAAACAAAAAATGTCAAAGTAAACTTTATATGTTGCTTAGCCATTATAAATATGAAACTTTAAGTTGCTTTAAAATTGAAAAATAATATAATTTAAACAAATTTTCTAAACGTTATAATTTTTGTCTCTTTCTCTATATTTTCTCCTATTGTTTAATTTTGTAAAGGAAATCTTTTACTTATCCTTTAGTTATCCTTTCCGTTATTACTTTTTTTTTGTATTTTTTTTTTTTGCTTTTGTTTTACTTGTTCTATGATTATTATTATTTTTCGTCATTATAATTCATTGTTGGCTATTGTCCTCTTTATTTTGTGTTTGTGTGTATGCATGTGTTTGTAGGTTTAGATGACTTTGCGAATGACAGTGTCACACCCGGCCAGAAGCAAAGTTCAGTTTGAAAAAAATGACGACAATAAGTAACTATGCCATCTTTTTGTGGCCGATCTGCCCTTCCAGAAACCGCATCCCATTAAATCTTATCTGATCCTGTTTCCAAAATATCAACATTTCAATTTCAAGATCCAGAATCTTCGAGTGTTTAAATTTGAGTCTTACTAAAAAGTCCATAATTTTTGACCGACTTAAAATAATTTGATTCTGTGAAATTCCGTTGATAGAAAATTCTTCAAGCTTTCTTATGCTATAATATATTGTATGATTAACTTCCCGAAAAAATTTATAATTTTTGTTCAAGGTAAAAAAAATATTTAACTGCAAATTTAATTAACAGAGTTGGTATCATTTCCACACCATCCTTGGGATATAAACCTGGGCACTTTTTTTTTTTAAGTGGTATCTCCAATAGACCTAATCCACTAATAAACAATGTTTTTTATAAATGCTGAGAAGAAAAAGTAACTACCACGTTTTTTAATCGTGCCAAAAAAGTTGGATCATCGATAATATTTATCTTGAATCTATCCCAAAATTTGAAAAATTCTCTATGAATAGATTCGCCAGCTTGTTCGGACCATAACCCCAAACCCTCATAATTCAAATGTATAAGACCCTGCTCTAAATGATCAATAATTACATGAATTTTAAGAATTTGGGAAACATTCGTACTTTGAAAAGATCTACGGAGTTCAGTTAGGTGCTTATTTATGTTAGTAATATTGACTATGTTCGTTGTCAGGTAATTGTAAAAAACAGAATTCATAGATTTAAATGATGCAATGAAAGGCTGAATTTTAAATATTCCAAATTTATCATAGATTTCTGGATCCTACAATTTATCCGCTTCTCTTAGAAGTTTTCTGCAAGCGTTCCCTTCAAAAATATCGCCGTGATAATTATTCGGAATTTGCTTCAACTTCTTTGGCCATAATAGAGCTTTTCCCGCCCTACAATTGGAACTATGCCATTCCAAAAGAGATGATTGACAAATCCTTGTAAAATATGGAGTTCAAGTAAAATACATTTCTCAATTACATGGATGTTATCATCTTTGCCGTCATCTTATTTCACAAATAGGGGTGATTAACTACACTATGGTATTGTGGAGCATTCTTTTTATGTGATTTCATATTATTAATCTTTAGAGGATCATAGAAAATAAAAAGTTATGACTCGGTTAAGTTTCTGATATATAAATTATTAGAAAGCAAAAATATTTTGGAATCCTGTAAGAGTCATAATTTCCGAGCACTCAGAAATTTGTTGGCTGGGAATCGTAAAATAGTCGCATGTATAAGGCTTACATTTCTCTCAATTATTTTTTAACTTATGTTTAGTAACAGTGAGTACAACATAGAGTACATAGATCATCAACTCTTTGACATTAGCTGTCAGAGCACGTAACTCATGATACTTTGTTGGACATACGTGGTATACATATAAAGAAATATTTGAATGTGTATGAAAATTTGTGTTTGTTGATAAAATAAGAAGATCTATAGAGTAAAATTGCTAATTAAACTTGCAGTTCAATATTTTTACACCTTGAACAAAAATTATGAATTTTTTCGGGAACTTAACCATACAATATTATATAGCATAAGAAAGCTTGATGAATTTTTTATTGGCGGAATTTCGCAGAATCAAATTATTCTAAGTTGTTTAAAAATTATGGACTTTTTAGTAAGACTCAAATTTTAAAACTCGAAGATTTTGGATTTGACATTGAAATGTTGAGCTGTTGAACAGGATCAGCTAGGATTTCATGAAATACGGTTTCTGGAAGGGAATATCGCTCACAAAAAGATGGCATAGTCACTTTTTGTCGTCATTTTTTTCAAACCGAACTTTGCTTCTGGCTGGGTGTGGTGTGTATGTATATGTGTAAAAATTCCTTTTTAATCCAGATGTAGACTTATTTGTCTGCAGGAAACTTGAGTAAAATTGCTTTTCCTAACAACCATTTGAAAAAAAAATACGTACAACCAACACTCTTGTATCTCTCAACAAACAGCAGAACTTCGATTAACCGAAACAGTTGTCATGACAAGTAAGATTTTATTATTCAGCTCCATTGCATCTTTGAATATTTACCAGTTTACATAAAAAATATTACTAAAACAAACAAGTAAAGGCGGTTAAATCCTAATGTTTTCCTGTTGTCATAGCAATGATTTTGCTACAAAAAAAATACCTTTCTTATGTAAAAAAAATATTTATAGGTGAAATATAGTTTAAGGTGAAAAATGTTTGAATTGAACAAATAGTAAGGTAAATATAAAGTATTAGTTAAACAATACACTCAAAAAAATAAGTGAGTAGAAAAGTTATTGAAGTCAAGTATACTATTTTTCAGAATAGTAGAGACGAGGGAAATAGTACTAAAAATATAACTCTTGTAGAACAAATAAAAAATCCACCATGGAAGATTTTTGTATCTGTTTTTCATACATAAAACAAAAGGACTCCAGCAATGTCTATACATATAAAGTATGCATGTAAAAAACTTAAATACTGTGTTATCAAAATAATTGTCTATTAATTCAATTATAGACAAAATAAAATATTAAAATTTAATAAAGATTAATAATAAACGTTTAATGTGATTATTAATATAGAGTGGTCAAATTGCAAACTGAAAGCCCAGCAAAATATAGTGCTTATCAGAAGCAATTCTGGAAGTCAGTATTTTATTACCAAGCACTTCCGAAATAATTACAGGTGGCATGATTTTTGTTTGTGATGTCCCACTTGATATGGCGCTTTTCAGCAGGTGAACAGCCCTTTCTTCATGTGCTCTAAGAAACAATAAATGTATGCATTTGTTAGTAAAGAGAAACGCTGTTTTGTGCATTGAGAACAAAAATGCTTCATTGTGTGCATTCTTTAGTGCTCCATTGTATGCATTAGTTACTGCTTCAGAAGAATACATTCAGGGAAGCACAGCAAAATGCCTTCCCAATTGCTTTATTGTATGCTAGACAGTTAAGCGCTTTCTTGGAAGCACACAAATATAGTTACTACTTACCAAATCGAGGTTATTTTTTTTTGGCTAAAATACCTTCAGGTAGATAGCCTCAATCGAAAAACACGGACACACATCTAAGGTAAGTTTTTATGTTCTTCTTCTATTCGAAAAAAAAAATGGTTGTGTAAGTCATATTTCAAAAATGTTGGTTTGTTTCCAGGATTACAGCATTTGTCTTCATTCCCAAATGTCATCATTTAGATAACCAGTAATGTTGAAAGATAATTTTGTTTCTGTTATATATAATTGTTTCTATAAATTTTCAGATATTAAAGTAATGAACACAGCAAAACTTTCTACTATCGTCAACTGGTTACACCTTCAGATGTATATTAAATCTAAAAATATTTCGATACCTTGCCACACCCACAATTTTTCGAAAATTCAATTTTTGAAAATGAGGTTGTGTTTGTATAGGTAAAATGTAGCTGTATGCTAAATTTCATCAAAATCTGAGAGGGTCGGGTTCAAATTCATCATATGATGAATTTCATATCAAAACCGATATGTGATTACTGCGGAGTGACTGTGATTACTGCGGATGGCTGAACAGATTTCAAAGATCTTGGTACCATTAGAAAGGTATTTAAATCAGCTTTCGAAAACATACAGCAAAACCACACATTACCAAATAATGGGTAAATTAATGTATTGCCATAGGGCTTCACTCATTACATTACATCTTACTTCATTGATGAATTTTACAGGCGATGAGCCTTAAAGTAATGGGTGGACTCATTACCTTGTAGGGGGTAAAGTAACTGGTTACTTATATGGTTACATGGTGGGAAAAAGTAATGTGTCTATAAATAGATTTTTATAAAAAAAATGCAAAAAAAAGTTTTTTTTACAGATATTTTTTTTAAATTAAATATAAAACTTCTTTTTTTTTATTAAACAAATAACTTGGTCATGCTGGAATTCGAACCAGGGGTCTTTGGTATTTAACAATTAGTTAGGCGTGAACTCTAACCAACTGAGCTATCGATACATATAATATTTTATTGCTTAAAATTTAAATGAGTTGTTGTGCTTCGTGTTTTCGTTCGTGATATCAAAAATATACACCTTACACTCATGCTTTCAAAAAATTTGTCTATTAATAGATTTTCAAAAATATATATTAATAATTACTTTATGTTTATAATTCATGCATTATGTAATTGATGATCGGTAAGTCATTATTTTATGTTTTGATGTAATGTAAAATGTAATGAGGTATCATTACAAGGTAATCTTTGAGTGTTCAATTATCGGTAACTTATTACTTCTTGTTGGAAAATAATGATACAGGACTACACATTACAAGGCAATGCATTACTTTATCGCACCCATTACCAAAGTTTTGCTGGGTATTAAACCTTTTTTGAAATTTGTTATTGTTCAAACAATATATTAATTTTTTTAACACTTTTCTGTTTTTGATGATTCTATCTAAAAGTCTCTGTCAGTAAACCACAACTAACTTGAAAGCCCTGACATTTTGATAACAATTTCTATGCAATATCTGTTAATAAAAACTTTCGACATAGGAATCCACGGTTAAGAAACAAACATTCAACTAACTAACTTGCTTTCAGTGCAAGCGAACGGATCTTTAAAAGCGCTCCGCAAAAACCGTGACAAAAACTGTGAAGATTAATATAAAAACCATACAAAAAATTGTCAAAAAAATATAGAAAAAAAAGGAAAATTACCAGATATAAATCAATTGATTTATTAAGTTTTAAAAAATAAATAAAATAAATCTTAAAAGTGTGCCACTATATTATAATATTAAAAACAATTTTCTCTTAAAAATTAAGAAATATCTATCAATTGAGCTATATGGGCAATGCAATAACACCAGTGGGTTTCCATACTACTCACTGTCGCTTAATCTGCTCTCTTTTTATTTGTTCGTAAACTCGCACCGAGTCAATGAAAACATGTTGCAGAAATTTAAAAGTTTAAAATAATTTTTATCGTGTTTTTAAATAATAATTTAAGAAAAATTTTTAATTATTTGAAATATTAATGATAACATCAGCAAGATACAGTTTAAAATATATTAATTTTTAATAGAAAATAACAAAATATAAGCAAAATAAAAATGAGTGTTTTAAGCATAGATTTGCTATTATTTTAGTAAATATACGGAGGTTGAAAGCTCGTTATAAATTAAAAATAACATTAAAATAATCTCAATGTACACTCAAAAAAGTAAATTAGTAGAAAAGTTAGTAAAACATCTTGTAAACCAGGTATACTATTTTTCAGCAAATTCTTTGCTAAAATTGTGTTTTAAACTAAAATTTTAGTTATGCTTAGTCACCACTTAACTTTTCTGAACTAATGTTTTACTAATATTTTACCAATGTTTTACTAATTTATTTTGCTAAAAAATTTGTGCTGATTAGCATTTCAATAGTGTGAACGACAACCAGAATAAAAGTTATGCGCAGAATGAATTTTAATCTGATTAAAAGTTATACGCAGATGTCAATTTGTAGTAGTGACGAGAAAAATTATAATAAAAAGTACAAGTAAAAAAATCAACCATGGAAGATTTTGTATCTGTTTTTTATACATAAAACAAAATTGTGGATTGAAACAATTTAAATTTTGCGTTTTCACTGGCTTGTGAAAGTAACTGTCTATTAATTAAATAAAAGACAAAATAAAATATTTATATTTAAAAAGATTAAATGTGTATTTGTAGTCAAATTGAGCGGTCAACTTGATAACAAATATACAGAAGGTAGACAGACTAAAGCGAAAGACAAAGACATACATCTTAGGTAAATTTTTATGTTTCCCTTTTCTTATTACAAAAAACGGGTTGTATATGTTATTGAGGCCCTATGCTCCACAGGGAGTTAAGCGGAAATGAAGAAGAAGAAGAATATGTTACATCTTGTTATTTTTTCGTTTCGTTTCTATAATTCTCTGCGGCCTTAGCGTTCCTTTAAAAGATAGCATCTTTGAGACAACCATTGCTTACATCTTAATATAATTTTAGGTAATTTTGTTTATGTTTATATAATTATTTCTATTGCATTAATTCATGTCGTCAATTTGTGAGGTATGAACATTTTTATATTTTGTAGGGTATTGTAAATTATTTAAAAAAAAAATACAAAAATGTGTTTTATGATTTTCAGCAAAATAAATTAACTAAAGTAAAAATGTTCTACCTGTTTTTTGAGTTTTTGTCAGTCTACTTAGTAATATTCAGCAAAAACTTTATTAATGTTTAGCAAGGGTTTTTTATTTTCTAATACACTAAGTTTAAGCAAAACTTTTGCTGAATCTACTAATTTTGTTGCTAAAAAGCAGCTCGCTGATTTTCAGCAAAAGATTTTGCTGAATTTACTAACTTTTTTATTTGAGTGTATATGAAAAAAAATTAAAAAACTATAAAAAAAAAGTATTTCTTATATAGTATTTTTGATTAAAGATTTGGTGTGAAATTTATAAAAAATCAAAACATTAAATTCCAAGTTTCCAAATTGGAGCTATTTTGGAAAAAATAATTTTAAGCTTTAAAAATCGTTCCAAATTAAAAAAAAAAATCCTTCAAATTGGAGCTAGTTTTGAAAAAATAATTTTAAGCTTTAAAAAATCGTTCCAAATTAAAACAAAATTGGAATTTAAGTTTTTTTTTTTTTAAGTGAACCAATTGACGTTGTTCAAACCCGTAAACATTTTCCTGGAAAATTGTTTGTTAAAAAAAATTACCAGAAATTAAGAAAATCGCTGTTCTACTGTTTAACAAAAAAATAAATAAAGAAATGACAGTTAGGAATCCAAAAAAAAAAAAATCGACTTTAGTTTTTTGCTAAAGAAGCTCGTTGCCTTAACAGGATTTACAGGATTTAGATTCTCAAAGTGTTTTTTTTTTTACTTTTTTATTTTTGTTGTTGTAGTTGTAGTTGTTAAATAAAAATTTGTTGTGTTCTTATAATACTTTATTATTGTCCTGGTGTTATTTTTTTTTTTTTTGTTTTTGCTTTTTTGTAAAGCAGTTTCTTCTTACTTATTGCGTTTACATCGTCCATCATAGAAAAGAAAAATAGTATTATTTAATATTTTCCAACCATAAGGAAAGGTCGCGTTAATAACATTCTTGTTTTCTCCCGCTACTTCTTAAGTTCATTCATTTATTCGTTCGTCCTTTCGCTGTTAAACAAGTGTTTCCTTTGTATAGTTTATTGTTGTGCTCCATTATATTTGTTAATGTTGTTATTGCTGTTGCTGTTGTTTGTGTCCTTGTGTTTAGACATTTACTTTATTTTCTTGTGATTAATGTTGTCATTAACTGCAATTATCTATTTATTATTTTTTTTCTGCCAACTTTTTTTTTTTTGTTTTATATAAACTTCTAGATTTACTTTTTTGACTTGGTTCATTATATTTTGATTTGTGCTTTATAATGTGCCTTTTTTTTGTTATTGTCTCCCATCCTTTTATGCTTTATTGTAGCTTAAGAAATTCTTAACACAAACAAGGACATTTGTTTAATGATAAAACGTTTAACCATGGTCAAGTGATTTAAGACAATGAAACATTTATATTTATAAGTTGAAATGTGAAAATAAGAACTTTTTTGAAGACTGCAATAAATAATATCAATGGTAATATTTGTATGACTTTGCTTTTATAATTTTAAGATTTTATGATTTTCAAACCCATTTCGGTATTAAGTACCATTGAAATGGATTTACAAAGACATTGTCATCTTAAGCTGTCTTAATTGCCAAAGTGATAAGTAATGTATTGAACGATATAATGTTCACAAACGAAGGTTTATGTGGCGTATGATTGATATTAAAATAAATATAACTTATACGAATATCATAAGAGAAGTCATTTACGTTCGTCGTTTGAAAAAAAAAAATGTTAGTGGCACCCTGAAAATAAACTATGTGATTTTCAAAGAATATTTTGTAAATAAAGGGTCCGCCATCTAACGTTTTTTTTTCAACTAGTGCTTATTTCGTGAATGGTAACACTAAGCTCATGTCTGATTTGACAGATAATTAGTTTTATCCTTCCGCTGAACGAATGTGGTTGTGTATACGCTTGAACAACGCTGGGAAATATTGCGACATTACTTTGAAAATCATGGTAATGAGCAAGGAGTGGCCGTTACAGTCAATGGCGATCGTTATCGGGCCATGTTGAACGAATTTTTGTTCACAAAAATTGAAGAGAATGATATTGGCAACATTTGGTTTCAACAGGACGCCGCTACGTGCCACACAGCCGAAGCTACAATCGATGTTTTGCGCCCTGTTTTTGAAGATCGCATTATTAGCCGCAGAGCTGATGTCGTTTGGCCACCTCGGAGCTGCGATTTGACACCGTTGGACTATTATTTGTGGGGTGCCGTCAAAGATAAGTGTTACGCCAACAAGCCAGAGACAATTGACGCTTTAAAGGACAATATTCATGAAACCATTGGTGAAATACAGCTGCACACAATCGATAATGTGCTTAAAAATTGGACCGATCGTGTAGGCTACTGCATGGCCAGCCGAGGCAGCCATTTGAATGAAATTATTTTCCATTATTAACGGGAAGGATTGTACTTTCAAATAAAAAAAGAAATTTGAGAAAATATTCAGTAGTTTTTTTATAGCATTTTCAAAAAAAAAAGCTATTTGGCGGACCCTTTATATGGTATTTTGCGATAACCGTTAGTGCTGGACCATTTTTAAAAAGGTCTACTGTTTAGTTTTTTCGATATATTTTTTTTTTTGTGCCAAGAAACTGTTTACAAAGGCGGTATCAACTAAAGTTCTTTTGAGAACGCATTAAAAAAAAAATTTTAAAAAGTTAATAAAATATACACTTTTTTAAAATGGTAAAGCTCACTAACAGTTGTTATAAAGAATTAAATATTTTGGGGTCCACATAAAAAATGTCAACGTTAATTTTTAGGGGGCCACTAAAAAATTGCTGTGTTTCGACCCACTTCCATGTATATAAGGGACACTAGGTGGTGTTTAATAAAGTTTTGTAATTCGGAGGATATACAGAATAGTGGCATTGAAAAGTTAAACGACGTTTATGTTAATCTGTAATTGTTTGTTTTAAAAATGGGGGAAAAATATTAGTTTTATTCATGTTATTCATGCTATTTCAGCTGGCTAGCCATCTGAGATTTCGGATTCGTGGGAGTCAAAGCCGTACCAATGTTTGCCAGCAAGTCGGTCACATGACTAGTATTTGGATTACGGACTTTCCTACACTCAGCGAACTTCAACTTTAAAAATTTTTAGTGGTTTGGGTTGTAATACCGTTTATTTATTTTAATGTAAATGTCAGTAATTTGTAGAACAAATTTAATTTTTTACTAACCCTGTAGTTCATTTAAAAAAACAAACCACATTAAATGACTGTTTTATGATTTTACATTAATTTTTTACAGTAGTGCTTAGTTATTTAAAAAAATAAATGAATAAACGTCACTACATTGCTAGGTCTGTCAAAAAAACAGAGTAGTATTTGGAAGATGACAAAGCCAATTGTGACAATTTTTTGTTGTTGTTTTGGTTTTTCTTTGATATTTTAAATTTTGAATCTCGCTCCTAGACGAGGACAAGAAATTCTCATTGAGTTTGTGATTTAACATAACAAATATCTCTAGAAATTCTAATAACAAAGTCCCCTGAAGATTTCCTTAGGCAGGAATGAAATCCGGATAGGGACACGCCTACATCAGATTGCTTTTCACAATTTGTTAAATAAGTTTTGGGATTTTAGCACATTTAATTACTATAAATGCAATTAATGTTTATCCCGATGAAAATAAATTTAAATAACAAATATGCAGGTGCTTGTGCAAATTTAAATGTAACTGACACTAATAGAAAACATATGATTTTCTATTGTTGATTTACTTGAATAAACGTCACTACATTGCTAGGTCTGTCAAAAAAACAGAGTAGTATTTGGAAGATGACAAAGCCAATTGTGACAATTTTTTGTTGTTGTTTTGGTTTTTCTTTGATATTTTAAATTTTGAATCTCGCTCCTAGACGAGGACAAGAAATTCTCATTGAGTTTGTGATTTAACATAACAAATATCTCTAGAAATTCTAATAACAAAGTCCCCTGAAGATTTCCTTAGGCAGGAATGAAATCCGGATAGGGACACGCCTACATCAGATTGCTTTTCACAATTTGTTAAATAAGTTTTGGGATTTTAGCACATTTAATTACTATAAATGCAATTAATGTTTATCCCGATGAAAATAAATTTAAATAACAAATATGCAGGTGCTTGTGCAAATTTAAATGTAACTGACACTAATAGAAAACATATGATTTTCTATTGTTGATTTACTTGAATAAACGTCACTACATTGCTAGGTCTGTCAAAAAAACAGAGTAGTATTAGGAAGATGACAAAGCCAATTGTGACAATTTTTTGTTGTTGTTTTGGTTTTTCTTTGATATTTTAAATTTTGAATCTCGCTCCTAGACGAGGACAAGAAATTCTCATTGAGTTTGTGATTTAACATAACAAATATCTCTAGAAATTCTAATAACAAAGTCCCCTGAAGATTTCCTTAGGCAGGAATGAAATCCGGATAGGGACACGCCTACATCAGATTGCTTTTCACAATTTGTTAAATAAGTTTTGGGATTTTAGCACATTTAATTACTATAAATGTTTGTTTATTTTTTACTAACATATGTGGTTCATTTTTACTACTACTAAAAACAAATGACGAATGTTAGTTGAATTTAATGAAATGTTAGTCGTCCTTGCTTCAAGTGAAATTTCATTTGTTTTTTACCACAATTGCTATCGTCTTTACCTACATAATATCCTTAGTGTAAGAATTGGCAAAAAAAAAAGAAAATCGTTGAAAATTAAAAATGTATTTAGTTACCCAGCAAAACCACACATTACACACACATTAGGAATCCACGCATTACAATACACCTTATTCCACTGATGAATTTTGCAGGCGATGAGTCTAAAAGTAATGGGTGGACTCATTACCTTGTAGGGAGTAAACTAACTGGTTACTTATATAGTTACATGGTGTTAAAAAGTAATGTGTCTCTAAAAAGATTTTCATAAAAAACATTTGATAAAAAAAAATTTTACAAATACTTTTTTTAATTAAATAAATAACATTCGAACCTGGGTTCTCTGGTTGTTAGCAATTAGTTTGGCGAGAACTCTACCAACTGAGCTATCGATACATATAATAACTGTTTGATTGCTTAAAATTGTAAATGAATTGTTGTACTTCGTGTTTTCGTTAGTGACCCAGCAAAACTTTGGTAATGGGTGCGATAAAGTAATGCGTTACCTTGTAATGTGTACTCCTTACCTGTATCATTATTTTCCAACAAGAAGTAATGAGTTACCGATAATTGAACACTCATGGATTACCTTGTAATGACCCCTCATAACATTTTTACATTACTTCAAAACATAAAATAATGACTTACCGATCATCTATTACATAATGCATGAATTATAAACGTAAAGTAATTATTAATATATATTTTTGAAAATCTATTTATAGACACATTACTTTGTGATTTTTTGTAAGCATAATGGTAAGGTGTATATTTTTGATATCACGAACGAAAACACGAAGCACAACAACTCATCTACATTTTAAGCAATAAAATATTGTATGATCGATAGCTCAGTTGGTAGAGTTCTCGCCTAACTAATTGTTAAATACCAGAGACCCCAGGTTCGAATCCCAGCATGAACAAGTTATTTATTAATAAAAAAAAAGTTATTTATTTAATTAAAAAAAAATATCTGTAAAAAAAAATTTTTATGCACTTTTTTTAAGAAAATCTATTTATAGACACATTACTTTTTCCCACCATGTAACCATATAAGTAACCAATTACTTTACCCATTACAAGGTAATGAGTTCCTTTGAGGCTCATCGCCTGTAAAATTCATCAGTGAAGTAACGTGTAAAGTAATGTATGAAGCCCTATGGCGATACATTACTTTACCCATGATTTGGTAATGTGTGGTTTTGCTGGGGATATCAAAAATATACACCTTACCCACAAGCTTACAAAAAATCACAAAGTAATGTGTCTATAAATAGATTTTCAACAATATATCTTAATAATTACTTTACGGTTATAATTCATACATTATGCAATTGACGATCGGTAAGTTATTGTTTTAAAATAATGTAAAATGTAATGAGGTATCATTACAAGGTAATCAATGAGTGTTAAATTATCGGTAACCTATTACTCTATGTTTCGAAATAATGATAAAAGTAATACATTATGAAATCTGTTAACGGTAACGAATTACATTTCGTTGAGTAATAATGATACAGGTAAGGAGTACACATTACAAGGTAATGTATTACTTTATCGCACCCATTACCAAAGTTTTCATTGGATATAACCAACATTAGGGAAATTTTGTTAAGTAAAACATTAGTGATTCGGATATGCTGCTGTAAATATTTGTAGTTGCTTCGGTTGTAATACAGAATCTTTATTTTTAAGTGCAAAACAGTCATTCGTATAAGAAAATTCAGTGTTAACTACAATTGTAGTTCTTTAAAAAAAACAAACCACATCAACTTACTGTATTATGATTTTACATCATTTTATACAGTAGTTTTTTTTATTTTATTTAAGAAATAAAACAAATAAATGTTTGTTCAATTTTTACTGCATATGTGGTTCATTTTTACAACAATTGTGGTTCAAGTGAAATTTCATTTGTTTTTAACTACATTTGCAGTGGTCTTTACGTACATACATAGTATTCTAAGTGTACCAAATGTTTTTTTTTATAGTTTTATTAATGGTTACCACAATTGAATTGATTTAAACAAATTTAATTTCAGTCTGATCTGGTTGGATATACCGAACTCTGGAAAAGAAAAACATTAATTCAGTTGATATAATAATTTTTGTGTGGCTATTATGTTTCGTGTCACTGATATTTTATAATTTTTACCCAAATTTTTCGGTAGTTGTAAAAAATTGGTAATTGCAATAACTTGCAACTAAATATTTTTCTGTGTGTAACAAACACTGATATTATAAAGAAAAAAAAAATAAGTAAATTTAATGTAAAGTAAAGTGACTAAATAAAGCACGTAAAGCTAACTTTGTTATATTTTAAATTGTTAGTTTTTTACGTGAATTGTGTTAAGTGCGTGTATTATATAAATTCCTTTACTACTACATTCATACTTGTACTAACAAGGGAGGTATCCCGGCCAGGACGAGCAGATCTTAAAGAACTTTGAATATGTTGTAAAGAATAAAAATTTAAGGCACTCGTGTTTTTTTTTTAGCCGATCAATCTCATGTTTAGGTATTTCAAAGTGGGGCCGAAAATTACACCAGTTTACGTTTGTTTCGGTTTTTTTTCGTTGTATTAAAAGTTACTATTGACAAATTTGGTATCAAATGAAAGGTTTTTTGAAGACACATTCACTGGTGTACAAGTCATGCCCAAACACATTTAAGTATTTTTGTTATTTTAAAAAAAAATGTGTATTGAGTAACATTAAATCTGGCGTTTTATTAACGTATTTTAGTTGTATTGAGCTAAAAAATAATGCTTTGCAATGCATGTTAAATATAATCGAGGGGGGTTTTGAGCTTTTTCTGATATTTTATACGACTTTTCCCGAAGAGCCTTTTTCACTTATATTTAAAATCATTCAAAAATATGGCAACTCTGGGTCCACTATGCAGGCAATATGGGTAACAAAATGTTTGTTTTCTTGAGTACTTTAACGTTGCGTGCAAATAAATCTAATTTTCGTAAATTAAAGACAAGTTTTCATAAAAAAACAAATTAATTTGTAACCCTACTTTTTAACCCTTAAACATGAGAGTGGGCGCTAAATAAAAGATTTGTCTCTGTTTTGCTTTTGTTGCTTTACAACATATCCAACGTTTATTAAAATCTTTGAGTTCAGGTCGGATACCTCCCTTGCAAGGAACAACAATTCTCATACAATAGGACATTAACTTTTAGGTTTAACTTTCATTTAACATCGCCTGTGAATAAATATAAAATAAGCAACAACTACAATAAATGACTGCAACTTATGGTACATAGAGCAAAATAAAAAGGCACGAAACTAAATTAAATGCAAAACAATAGTTTTAGTTTGTGTATTATTTTTTAATATATAAGAAAGCAAAGTTTTAGCTAAAGTAGACTTCTCTTAACTACTAACTTTTTTCGAGCACATCTGACCATTTTATACGAGTTTGTTTTGGTCGTACAATGGAAAATAATGAAATTGTGTATATTTTTACAACTGCCTACAGTTTCGTTTGTTCATTTACTACGTCTAACAAAGTTTCATTTTATTAGGGTAATTTAGCTAAACAAAAGAATAAAGAAAATATTAAATGCACAGTGGGACACTGAAAATATATAATGTATTAAATTAATAAAACACCGTTTAACAAAATCAGAAAAATTTCATGCATCGGGATTGCGACCTATAGTATCATTTGTAATTGACTTTAGGACGCATATCACAAATGAGGCCTTAGATCTTCAAAGTCAAAAGAAGTATTTTTTAAATTTAACTTTTTGATAAACTTTTTGCAAAACGTACAAAGTTTAAAATAGTAATCCTACTTTTTTGCAACATTTAAATAGTACAATGACTATGGTCTTTGAACTGGATATATTACTCGTTTTGATAGATGGGCTTTATATTTATATAAATTTCTCATTTTTTCACGATTTCGTTAAAAATAAAAATCTACAGCGAAAAGAAGATCCAAAATTTTAATAGGTATCCTTAACAAATATCACTAAAAAATTCCACTGCCCTGAAAACAACGAGTCTGTAACAAATTTTAGTTAATAAAATTCAGATTCAAGTATGATTAACCAATGTTTTCTTATCAATACCAACCAAGTTCTACCAAATTAAAGTGTGTTTTCCTAAAAAAAATAACGATTTTTAATTATACATGTTAAAATTGTAAATTCATATAAAATTAGTTTTAATAAAGAAGTTATATCTGTGTATATAACCCCAGTAAATAACGCTGCTTACATGTAAGCAGGTTTGTAAGGGAGTGAGCCGAAAAGAATCCCTTACAAACCTGCTTACATATGCCATGATTTTTATATGGCGAATTCCCACTTGGAAGCATTACTTTTGGGCATAATAAGCGCGGATTTTAGCGCTGTGATTTCATGGCTTTTAGTAAAGTAATAATATGAATATACCTAATTTATTTTACATAAAATTCTACAGATATTAGTTTTTTGTTGTTAAAATTTTTGACATAATATAATTATTTTATTTTTTTTACCGCTCCACGTGCTAGCTCTTTAGAAACAATTAAATGGCTAATTATTTTTTATTTCATATAATCCACGATATGGAACTTTCTGCATTACAACCTGCATCCTTGTAAGGGATTATGGTAAGCTGCTTACAACCTGCATTCTGGTTAGGGAAAATAGTAAGCTTAAAATTTTGGTTTGTTTATTTTTATACGAAATTTATTCGTTTCTTTTGCTGCTTCTCAGTATTATTTAACAGTAAGCACTTACATCAGCGCATTTGTTATATCCTGCTTCTAAAAACAGGAAAATTTTTTACTGGGACAGTATTTCAGATAGTTTTTTTTTTAAAAAATTTGATTAATTTTTATGCTTTTTTTGATGAAATGAATTAAGTTGAAATTCGATTAAGAAATTTTATAATATTTACAAAAAATAAAAATAAGTGCCCCTAGCCACGTCTTCGATTGCTAAGTAGAATACAGCAAAATTGATGACTAATAGGTTTTTGTTAAAGCTCCGCCTATTCTGTAGCACTAGGTTTTGCCAGATCGATATACATGTATCAACCTAGCTAAAATAATTAATTTGCTTGATTTTTGTAAATATACGGAAGTTGAAAGCTCGTTACAAATAAATAGGAAAAGACCTAACCACGATCTTGATTACTAAGAAGACAAGAATGGAGCAAAATTGATTATTAATAGGTGTTTTTGTTAAAGTTCTGCCTATTATGGAGGCTCTAGCTTTTCTAAAACTTCGGGTTCTGATGAGATCTTTAGCCAGATCGAAATACTAGTATCAACCTAGCTAATATATTTGATTTGCTTTATTTTTGTAACTATACGGAGGTTAAAAGCTCATTATAAATTGAAAATTACATAAAAATAATCTCGATGTACATAAAAACAAAAAACTAATATAACTGTAAAAAATATTACTTGAGCCAGAGTACACACTAAAAATTTTTTATATAAATAGAACATTTTTGGTCTTCAAAGTTTAGTAACGTCATGATGCTTGTTAGGAAAAGACCTAACCACGTGCTTGATTACTAAGAAGACAAGAATGGAGCAAAATTGATTATTCTGATGAGATATTTAGCCAGGTCGAAATACTAGTATCAACCTAGCTAATATATTTGATTTGCTTTATTTTTGTAAATATACGGAGGTTGAAAGCTCATTATAAATTAAAAATTACATAAAAATAATCTCGATGTATATAAAAACAAAAAACTAATATAACTGTAAAAAATATTACTTGAGCCAGAGTACACACTTAAAATTTTTTATATAAATTGAACATTTTTGGTCTTCAAAGTTTAGTAACGTCATGATGCTTGTTAGGAAAAGACCTAACCACGTGCTTGATTACTAAGAAGACAAGAATGGAGCAAAATTGATTATTAATAGGTTCTGATGAGATCTTTAGCCAGATCGAAATACTAGTATCAACCTAGCAAATATGTTTGATTTGCTTTATTTTTGTAAATATATGGAGGTTGAAAGCTCGTTATAAATTGAAAATAACATAAAAATAATCTCGATGTATATAAAAACAAAAAACTAATATAACTGTGAAAAATAATTAAAGTTTTTATTTTAATTACAAGGATATTCTACAAAAAATTACAATTAATTGAGATGGTTTTAAATTCTCAAAGTCCATACTTTAAACCAGTAAAGGGCATCCTCTCAATTTATAACCAATTTCCGGCATACGTACACTACAGCATCTTCGTGTGGCTTACGATTATGAAAGTTCGGCTGTTGCTTTGTTCTCATTGTTCTCACTCAATTGTCGTTAAACACTTGCTGAAGCAAGATCAACAAATTCGTTTTTTGCTGCTACATACACAAGCGTAAATGTAATAGTATGTGTTATGCCCTTCACTGCTTTAAAACCATGTTAAAGGTTATACCTAGTTTATTCAGGTATACAAATTAACTATCGGGCAAGCCATTGCTGCATTTTTAGAGGGCAGACGACGTTGTTTTTTCTTTATATTGAAATTGTATTTTATTTTGGATAAGAAGTTAATATTTTGAAAAAATAAAACACAATGTAGCTAGTAGAACTGGCATCTACATATTTAGGCAGGGATTACATGATTTTAGGATTTTGGATAAAAAAATATTTCTGTATTAATCCCCTAATGAAAATTGTAAGGAACTATGACTAACATTATTATGCTAATAATCCCCATTTTTCATTCGTGTAGCGCTCCATTTTTACTAACCTCGTACCTTCTACTAGCAAACAATAACAATTGTTCAAATGTCAAACAATGACACTTCGAATGTTGCCAGATCTAAAAATTGCGTTCTTCTTGGGACACCCTTTATAACTAATGCAATCCACAATTCGGTTGGTTCTACTAAAACCCTATTTTAATTCCATAACTATTTGATTGGGATTACGGGGATTTGGTAGATTGTACCAATTTTTTTATTATCACTAAATAAATGGTTGCTGCTAACGTACACAATTACTAACCGGATTTTATTTAAAAAGTTGATTGTAAATACCAATAACTGTATAATAGGATTGTTTTTAGTTTCCTTTTCCCTGTTTTTAATTGCCAGTACAGTATTTTTGCTTTATTAATACCCTATGGGGAATGAGGAGTCAATTGATCTAAAAGTGACTGGTTAAAGAAGGACTTATCAGAGGACTGGTATAATTTAATACAGAAGTGGGTTAAGCAGTGTCAATTGTCCTAAAATTAGCTGTTTAGTTTTCGTTTATTTTATACGACATGGTCCTTTTGCGACAGTCGTATGGTATGCCCATCTTTGGTTAGTCCTGTGGCATGCCACTATGTGGTTTAAAGCAGGACATTACCCCCTCCTATGACAAGCCAATGTTAAAGCTGCCAGTTGTTTACATAGGCTAAGATTTAGCAGAGGACCAGTCTCTGGCACGAAGGGACCGTTCCTGTGGCACACGCAGAACCGGTCCCATTCCCCATAGGGTAGATTAAAGGTAATTCCTAGTAAAATTAAGTTCTATCAAATAAATTGTAATGGTTTTGACAGAATTCTAGCCAATAATTTTTCTGAGTGGTAATTTATTTTGGAATGATGAGAAATATTTCCCAAAAAAGGTGGTAAAAATTCAGAAAAACGTGAACTTTGACCTGGATGCGCCACCATCAAGAGTTGTTTGATTTGGCTCTAATTTGAGTGACATAAGTTTTAGATCTAGTAGTAAAATATTCTGGACCAAAAACCCTTTTCTTTTTCATATAAAATAATTGCCACTCTAATGTAAGGGCTCGTTATAAATAAACAAAAAATTTTTAAATTTCACATTTTTAGATAAATCATTTTTGAATTTTTCCCATTTTTGTCTTCCGTGCTATTCCTTAGAATTATATTACCAAGTAAGAATATGTAATAAACTATATATGTATGATCCCATATGAGAGTGTGTATGTGGGTTTTAGTAAATGTGTTAGAAACACTTGTTTTCCTATATTGAGGCTTTAAAAACATTTTTTAAGTACATTTCTAACAACAACTACATTAAATGACCATGTTAAGTATTCATGCATCAGTCGGTGAGAGTGATCTTAACCCTCTAATGCACTAATATTACAGCATGAAATCAGAAATCCGAAAAATTACTAAAGTTCGGACCATCAATCCTATATTTTTATGTCATGCTGATTTCAAAGTCGTACTTTATTGTTCAATGTACAATCAGGGAAAAAAGTTTCATCATATTGATGAAATGGTTTCATAAATCGTTTGTCATCAATTATTCATCACATTTATGAACTTTTCATAATTGTGATGAAAAGTTTCATATAAATATAAGGCAAATGTTGCATACCCCTTTATAATTTCTCAAAAAAGTTCCATAAACTTTTTGAAAATAATTTTTTCCATTTTTTTTGGAAAGTAGCGAAATTTACAAATAAAAATTGTTATTATTAATTTATAATATGGAAAATATAATTTGTAATTCAGTTTTTCAAAACTCAAAAACTACCAGAAACTACTTAAAATTCTGAAACATCAGTAGAATACGATTTTAGAATAGAATTTTTTGAACATAATTAAAATCGAATTTTATCGTTGATCTATAAATTTATGTGTGAGATTTTATTTGTTCGGTTTTAGATCATGACAAATTTTTCTCTAAATTAACAGAAAAATTATAATTTTTATATGATAATTTACTTTGACTATTAGAAAAAAACACAGAAAAAGTTATTAGACACTAGCATGAATGGAATGCATTTTCTGACCCACTACGGTCTTCATCAACATTCTTCGTGCCATTTTAGTGTTAATCGTAAATATCATCTATTTAACTCACATGTTAAAGAAATTGGGTAACTTTTAAATCCCACATTACTCTGTGTGTTGAGTTAGAATGAAATTTACCACGAACGATTTCTATTTATAGAGTGTTTTTTCTCTAGTCATTATCATAGTTGCCAGTTTAACTTTTAGTTAAAACTTTAAATGGCAGTTTTTTTCTCTAATGTGATCATATACTATCCTTTTACATTAGCAAAGCATATCAACAAACATTAAAGATTTTTTATTAATACATATGACGAGCATATACATTAAATGATTTTTGCACTGTACCTGGTGAGTGGTTTAATAGTGAATTTTATCGTTGATCTATAAATTTATGTGTGAGATTTTATTTGTTCGGTTTTAGATCATGACAAATTTTTCTCTAAATTAACAGAAAAATTATAATTTTTATATGATAATTTACTTTGACTATTAGAAAAAAACACAGAAAAAGTTATTAGACACTAGCATGAATGGAATGCATTTTCTGACCCACTACGGTCTTCATCAACATTCTTCGTGCCATTTTAGTGTTAATCGTAAATATCATCTATTTAACTCACATGTTAAAGAAATTGGGTAACTTTTAAATCCCACATTACTCTGTGTGTTGAGTTAGAATGAAATTTACCACGAACGATTTCTATTTATAGAGTGTTTTTTCTCTAGTCATTATCATAGTTGCCAGTTTAACTTTTAGTTAAAACTTTAAATGGCAGTTTTTTTCTCTAATGTGATCATATACTATCCTTTTACATTAGCAAAGCATATCAACAAACATTAAAGATTTTTTATTAATACATATGACGAGCATATACATTAAATGATTTTTGCACTGTACCTGGTGAGTGGTTTAATAGTGAATTTTATCGTTGATCTATAAATTTATGTGTGAGATTTTATTTGTTCGGTTTTAGATCATGACAAATTTTTCTCTAAATTAACAGAAAAATTATAATTTTTATATGATAATTTACTTTGACTATTAGAAAAAAACACAGAAAAAGTTATTAGACACTAGCATGAATGGAATGCATTTTCTGACCCACTACGGTCTTCATCAACATTCTTCGTGCCATTTTAGTGTTAATCGTAAATATCATCTATTTAACTCACATGTTAAAGAAATTGGGTAACTTTTAAATCCCACATTACTCTGTGTGTTGAGTTAGAATGAAATTTACCACGAACGATTTCTATTTATAGAGTGTTTTTTCTCTAGTCATTATCATAGTTGCCAGTTTAACTTTTAGTTAAAACTTTAAATGGCAGTTTTTTTCTCTAATGTGATCATATACTATCCTTTTACATTAGCAAAGCATATCAACAAACATTAAAGATTTTTTATTAATACATATGACGAGCATATACATTAAATGATTTTTGCACTGTACCTGGTGAGTGGTTTAATAGTGAATTTTATCGTTGATCTATAAATTTATGTGTGAGATTTTATTTGTTCGGTTTTAGATCATGACAAATTTTTCTCTAAATTAACAGAAAAATTATAATTTTTATATGATAATTTACTTTGACTATTAGAAAAAAACACAGAAAAAGTTATTAGACACTAGCATGAATGGAATGCATTTTCTGACCCACTACGGTCTTCATCAACATTCTTCGTGCCATTTTAGTGTTAATCGTAAATATCATCTATTTAACTCACATGTTAAAGAAATTGGGTAACTTTTAAATCCCACATTACTCTGTGTGTTGAGTTAGAATGAAATTTACCACGAACGATTTCTATTTATAGAGTGTTTTTTCTCTAGTCATTATCATAGTTGCCAGTTTAACTTTTAGTTAAAACTTTAAATGGCAGTTTTTTTCTCTAATGTGATCATATACTATCCTTTTACATTAGCAAAGCATATCAACAAACATTAAAGATTTTTTATTAATACATATGACGAGCATATACATTAAATGATTTTTGCACTGTACCTGGTGAGTGGTTTAATAGTGAATTTTATCGTTGATCTATAAATTTATGTGTGAGATTTTATTTGTTCGGTTTTAGATCATGACAAATTTTTCTCTAAATTAACAGAAAAATTATAATTTTTATATGATAATTTACTTTGACTATTAGAAAAAAACACAGAAAAAGTTATTAGACACTAGCATGAATGGAATGCATTTTCTGACCCACTACGGTCTTCATCAACATTCTTCGTGCCATTTTAGTGTTAATCGTAAATATCATCTATTTAACTCACATGTTAAAGAAATTGGGTAACTTTTAAATCCCACATTACTCTGTGTGTTGAGTTAGAATGAAATTTACCACGAACGATTTCTATTTATAGAGTGTTTTTTCTCTAGTCATTATCATAGTTGCCAGTTTAACTTTTAGTTAAAACTTTAAATGGCAGTTTTTTTCTCTAATGTGATCATATACTATCCTTTTACATTAGCAAAGCATATCAACAAACATTAAAGATTTTTTATTAATACATATGACGAGCATATACATTAAATGATTTTTGCACTGTACCTGGTGAGTGGTTTAATAGTGAATTTTATCGTTGATCTATAAATTTATGTGTGAGATTTTATTTGTTCGGTTTTAGATCATGACAAATTTTTCTCTAAATTAACAGAAAAATTATAATTTTTATATGATAATTTACTTTGACTATTAGAAAAAAACACAGAAAAAGTTATTAGACACTAGCATGAATGGAATGCATTTTCTGACCCACTACGGTCTTCATCAACATTCTTCGTGCCATTTTAGTGTTAATCGTAAATATCATCTATTTAACTCACATGTTAAAGAAATTGGGTAACTTTTAAATCCCACATTACTCTGTGTGTTGAGTTAGAATGAAATTTACCACGAACGATTTCTATTTATAGAGTGTTTTTTTCTCTAGTCATTATCATAGTTGCCAGTTTAACTTTTAGTTAAAACTTTAAATGGCAGTTTTTTTCTCTGATCACATTAGAGAAAAAAACTGCCATTTAAAGTTTTAACTAAAAGTTAAACTGGCAACTATGATAATGACTAGAGAAAAAACACTCTATAAATAGAAATCGTTCGTGGTAAATTTCATTCTAACTCAACACACAGAGTAATGTGGGATTTAAAAGTTACCCAATTTCTTTAACATGTGAGTTAAATAGATGATATTTACGATTAACACTAAAATGGCACGAAGAATGTTGATGAAGACCGTAGTGGGTCAGAAAATGCATTCCATTCATGCTAGTGTCTAATAACTTTTTCTGTGTTTTTTTCTAATAGTCAAAGTAAATTATCATATAAAAATTATAATTTTTCTGTTAATTTAGAGAAAAATTTGTCATGATCTAAAACCGAACAAATAAAATCTCACACATAAATTTATAGATCAACGATAAAATTCACTATTAAACCACTCACCAGGTACAGTGCAAAAATCATTTAATGTATATGCTCGTCATATGTATTAATAAAAAATCTTTAATGTTTGTTGATATGCTTTGCTAATGTAAAAGGATAGTATATGATCACATTAGAGAAAAAAACTGCCATTTAAAGTTTTAACTAAAAGTTAAACTGGCAACTATGATAATGACTAGAGAAAAAACACTCTATAAATAGAAATCGTTCGTGGTAAATTTCATTCTAACCCAACACACAGAGTAATGTGGGATTTAAAAGTTACCCAATTTCTTTAACATGTGAGTTAAATAGATGATATTTACGATTAACACTAAAATGGCACGAAGAATGTTGATGAAGACCGTAGTGGGTCAGAAAATGCATTCCATTCATGCTAGTGTCTAATAACTTTTTCTGTGTTTTTTTCTAATAGTCAAAGTAAATTATCATATAAAAATTATAATTTTTCTGTTAATTTAGAGAAAAATTTGTCATGATCTAAAACCGAACAAATAAAATCTCACACATAAATTTATAGATCAACGATAAAATTCACTATTAAACCACTCACCAGGTACAGTGCAAAAATCATTTAATGTATATGCTCGTCATATGTATTAATAAAAAATCTTTAATGTTTGTTGATATGCTTTGCTAATGTAAAAGGATAGTATATGATCACATTAGAGAAAAAAACTGCCATTTAAAGTTTTAACTAAAAGTTAAACTGGCAACTATGATAATGACTAGAGAAAAAACACTCTATAAATAGAAATCGTTCGTGGTAAATTTCATTCTAACTCAACACACAGAGTAATGTGGGATTTAAAAGTTACCCAATTTCTTTAACATGTGAGTTAAATAGATGATATTTACGATTAACACTAAAATGGCACGAAGAATGTTGATGAAGACCGTAGTGGGTCAGAAAATGCATTCCATTCATGCTAGTGTCTAATAACTTTTTCTGTGTTTTTTTCTAATAGTCAAAGTAAATTATCATATAAAAATTATAATTTTTCTGTTAATTTAGAGAAAAATTTGTCATGATCTAAAACCGAACAAATAAAATCTCACACATAAATTTATAGATCAACGATAAAATTCACTATTAAACCACTCACCAGGTACAGTGCAAAAATCATTTAATGTATATGCTCGTCATATGTATTAATAAAAAATCTTTAATGTTTGTTGATATGCTTTGCTAATGTAAAAGGATAGTATATGATCACATTAGAGGAAAAAAACTGCCATTTAAAGTTTTAACTAAAAGTTAAACTGGCAACTATGATAATGACTAGAGAAAAAACACTCTATAAATAGAAATCGTTCGTGGTAAATTTCATTCTAACTCAACACACAGAGTAATGTGGGATTTAAAAGTTACCCAATTTCTTTAACATGTGAGTTAAATAGATGATATTTACGATTAACACTAAAATGGCACGAAGAATGTTGATGAAGACCGTAGTGGGTCAGAAAATGCATTCCATTCATGCTAGTGTCTAATAACTTTTTCTGTGTTTTTTTCTAATAGTCAAAGTAAATTATCATATAAAAATTATAATTTTTCTGTTAATTTAGAGAAAAATTTGTCATGATCTAAAACCGAACAAATAAAATCTCACACATAAATTTATAGATCAACGATAAAATTCACTATTAAACCACTCACCAGGTACAGTGCAAAAATCATTTAATGTATATGCTCGTCATATGTATTAATAAAAAATCTTTAATGTTTGTTGATATGCTTTGCTAATGTAAAAGGATAGTATATGATCACATTAGAGAAAAAAACTGCCATTTAAAGTTTTAACTAAAAGTTAAACTGGCAACTATGATAATGACTAGAGAAAAAAACACTCTATAAATAGAAATCGTTCGTGGTAAATTTCATTCTAACTCAACACACAGAGTAATGTGGGATTTAAAAGTTACCCAATTTCTTTAACATGTGAGTTAAATAGATGATATTTACGATTAACACTAAAATGGCACGAAGAATGTTGATGAAGACCGTAGTGGGTCAGAAAATGCATTCCATTCATGCTAGTGTCTAATAACTTTTTCTGTGTTTTTTTCTAATAGTCAAAGTAAATTATCATATAAAAATTATAATTTTTCTGTTAATTTAGAGAAAAATTTGTCATGATCTAAAACCGAACAAATAAAATCTCACACATAAATTTATAGATCAACGATAAAATTCACTATTAAACCACTCACCAGGTACAGTGCAAAAATCATTTAATGTATATGCTCGTCATATGTATTAATAAAAAATCTTTAATGTTTGTTGATATGCTTTGCTAATGTAAAAGGATAGTATATGATCACATTAGAGAAAAAAACTGCCATTTAAAGTTTTAACTAAAAGTTAAACTGGCAACTATGATAATGACTAGAGAAAAAACACTCTATAAATAGAAATCGTTCGTGGTAAATTTCATTCTAACTCAACACACAGAGTAATGTGGGATTTAAAAGTTACCCAATTTCTTTAACATGTGAGTTAAATAGATGATATTTACGATTAACACTAAAATGGCACGAAGAATGTTGATGAAGACCGTAGTGGGTCAGAAAATGCATTCCATTCATGCTAGTGTCTAATAACTTTTTCTGTGTTTTTTTCTAATAGTCAAAGTAAATTATCATATAAAAATTATAATTTTTCTGTTAATTTAGAGAAAAATTTGTCATGATCTAAAACCGAACAAATAAAATCTCACACATAATTAAAATCTTCGAAAATCTAATTAATGTTTTTTAAATAGAAAATTATATATTATATGTTTTAATTTAAAATGGAAATTTTTCACTTGAATTGATGTTCTTAACTTCTTTTGATGCATAAAAATTCTAAACATACAAACATTTTTTTAATTTCATTGCAAAACAAAATCCAGAACAAAATGTTAAACATTAGGACCGTTTGAGGTACTTTTGGGTAAAGCCTGGTAAAATGAGATCTATTAAAAAATTCGAGAAAAAACTGATAAAAAACTTAAAAATATATGTAGTGCGATTCAATAACTTGTTTTAACTACGAGGGCGGAACAATAATTCCGTGACTTTTTGAATGAAACACGGTTTTGTTTTTTATTTTGCAAAAAAATAAATTTATTTTTCAACATAATCTCCTTTAGCTCACCCATCTTGCAGACAGCTTTCTTAAACCCAACTGATCATTTAAAATCATAACCACACTGCCATATGAAATGCCTATGGCATCAGCAATCTCACGCACTTTTACTCTTCGATCGACCAACATCATATCGTGGATTTTTTAGACATTTTCGGGTGTATTGACCTCAATTGACCGTCCAGAACGTTCAGCGTCATTCGTACTTGTGGGACCACAACGAAAGTCAGTGAACCACTTTTGTACCATTGAAATCGATAGTGCAGAGTACCCATAGTATTTATCAAGCTTTTCTTTGGTTTGATTGACGGTTTTTTTTTCGCAAAAAATAATGTTTGATGAGCACTTAAAATTTACTTTTTTCCATTTTTAAAAAAATACACGAGGTTGTATGTTTTGAAGAGCTGTTAAACGCAAAGTAAATGACGGAACTTGATCAAATTAACATTTGGTACTTGATGGGAGCAGTGTTGCATTTCATATAACTACGAGGGAAGTTCGAAAAGTCATAGACTTATTGATCCGCCCTCGTTTAATCGAATTGTTTAAAGAAGTAAACAACAAAATTATTGTTTTTTTTTTTGCTCATTAACATTTTTAAACGATATTCGCTTTTGTTAAAGGCAGCTGTTGTTGTTATCTAAACGACAACAACTTTTGTGTTGTTTATTTAAGAAAAATAGAGTTGTCGACTATCGTTAAGGTGTACTTAGTGAGTAACTTTATCGTTAGTGCAAACAACAAAAGTTGTCGATATATTTTGCACATTTCAATACCAAAAATAAAAGTCAAAATGTTTATAAAAAAAAAAAATTTAAGAAAAATTAAATATAGAAAAATAAATTATAATTAAATAATATATAGTGATATTTTTTAAAGCAATTATCAAAGTTTATCTTAGTTTTCTTAGTTTGTTTTCACAAATTTAAAACAAGTCTTTTATTAACAGCTGATGATTTGATAGTTTTACCATTATACCCAAATAAAAAGTACGGGTAACTTTTGGTAAAAAGACAAACACAATAACACTCACATCTACGCTCTCATTTTTGGCCAATTTCTTTTTTTTTTAATTTAACCAATACTCAGGGGATGACTCCTACTCTTGCAGTGCATTGTATTGATAAGGAAAATAGGGTATGGGAAGGAGGAAAGAGGGAGTAGGGTTTGTGGATATTTGATTTAAATTTTTCTAAATTGTAAGTAACAGGGCAGACTTCTGCGGGAAGTTTGCTGCACAAACGAATCGTTAGACTAAAACCCGAATTTTCTCTGTAATGCGTTATGCGAAACACAGGACAATCAATTACAAACGGATGTGCTCTACTACATTAGCGAGTATTACGAATAAAAACTCGGGCTCTAGGTATAAGTTCACTTATCTCAGATGAGCACCTCCTATGGTGAATTGGTCTCTAAATATTTCACAAGATAGTAGTTAATCATGGTCTCCGTCACTTTGGAGAGCGCAGAGCAAATTGCGATTGGGCGGTAATTTTCAGGGTTGCTAGCCGCACCATCACTTTGGAGAGCGCAGAGCAAATTGCGATTGGGCGGTAATTTTCAGGGTTGTTAGCCGCACCCTCTTTAGGGGCGTTAGAAAATAATAACGCTTTTTGGTAAGATTAGGTTCCTGCGGGTGCCCGCGGTAACGCACGTCTCACCGATTTATTGTTTGTTGTTTTTTGAGCAAATTTAGAATTGTTAGTTACTACATGAAGTAACTATTTTGTCAATAGAAGACTAAAAACATGTATGCTATATAATCCTTTCGTTCTAACAAGAAATGTAAACATGTTTGAAGGCTTAAAACAGGTTTACATTATAAAGCAAAGAAACCCGTTTATTCTTCTTCTTAACGTCAACCTTTCTAAATTAAATTTGTCAAATCTATATTAATTAAAAATTAATTGTGACTGTCTATATGACGTTAAAATAACACTTTACTAAAATACATTATAAAATTTATCCTGTGGCGATGTCTCAACATAAACGCAAAGTTGTCTACACTGAACGTAAAAATCAGGTAACGTTGTGAAATAGACACGCAGGAGATAAGAACAATAAACAAAAATTTAAAAATAGAATATTTGTATTTGTTAGTGTTGGTCATTTCTGAGTATAATATATAATAACAGAAAATACAGAAAAGCTAATAAGAAAGAAATCTGCAATTTAGCTGCATTAGATTCGATGCCATACTTGGGTGTGATCGCTAAACGGTCATGACTTTATATTGTTACGTTTGTAATGTAAGAAGAAACGCAGGTTTGATACTTACAGCCTCAGGTTGTTGAAAATTGTATCATATAGAGACAATCTGACAATTATAAGACTCAAAGTAATAATACAATTTAAATGGAAAATCACTTATGTATGACGCTTGCATGTCCAATAAAAATTCAGAAACTAGTCTAGTCTGATTTAAAAACTAATTGTGTTATAATTTTTAGAGAAAAACGTTTATTCTTCTTCTTAACCTCAACCTTTCTAAATTGAATTCGTGATTAATATCACAATTGATTAATGAAGAATTAATTGCGACTGTCTATATGACCTTAAAATAACATTGTAAGACAATTTTAGTTTTGTTTGTTTTGCCAACCGAAAAAGTTGAGTATGAAGGAAAAAAAAATAATTTACGCATTTTTTTAAAATTCAAAAGCGTTATTCCTGTTATCTGGTTTGCAAATTTTAAATCAATTTGAAAAAAACAACGACCTCGCTGTTATAAAAGATGTTTTTAGAAATGTTGTGAAAAGCCGTCAAAGTGTAACGGAAATATAACAATAAAGTTAAGAAACAAACAAAAAAATTATAATTTTTATCTGATTTAACTCAAGTCCTATTTTAATCTCTTTTCAGAAAAAATTAAAAAATTAATTAAATTTTCAACAAACAGCTCATCAAATCCTCTAAACATTTTTTTTTCTTTCTACCACTTGTTCAATTTCAACAAAGTGTCTAAAAAACTTAATTAATCTTCATTAAAAATTCAAATTAACTTCATTAACAATAAACCACCACAATCTAAACTTAAAAATCAAAAGTTATCAAAATATAATCTACTTATATAACTATTTAAATAATTTAATCCTTTCAAAATTTAAAAAGTGTTTTTTCTCATTTCGTTTCTAATTTTTGTCAATACCCAGTCAGAAACTGCCAGTGGTATACAAAAACACGCACTGGTATATCACTGCCTAACCGAGGAATTGTAAATAACCTACTGGTAGAATATTTGTTTACGACGCTTTACCAACCTTTCCAGAAAGCGTTTTGCCAGTATTTGTTTTATAATAATTTCTGTGGTCTACAGAAAAAAGCATTGGCAAATAATTTGCTGAAACCACTCTGCCACAGTTGAGAAAAAGTGTTTTTCAGTGCTTTCCAGACAGACATTCCCAACGGCTCAAAAGTCCAACCACTGGTAAAGAATTTATTTTATGAAAATGATGATGCTTTGTTTATAAAAGTCTGTATTCGGAAGGTTCTGAGTTCGAGGCCGCTTTCGGGATATCATTTTTTTGTGATTTTTTATATTTTAATATTTAAATTTTTTGGTTTCTAAAAAATTCAACTTTTTTTTTTTTGTTTTCCCAACGTTGGCAAGTTGTTTCCTTCAAACATCATGCCTGTGCTGACATATTTGAGCAGTTATCATTCACTTACGTCTTAAGGTTTCAAGTAATAAAGGACTCCTTAGATAAGTGGCTGCCAATCTGAAATCCACGGTTCGAATCCCGACGGTATCAAGAAATTTCTACATGAACCTTTTTTAAATTTTATTTTGTAAAACAAATTTTTAGGCCACCTTTTTCATGGTTTTGTCAATATTTTGAAAAAGTTGGAAATTTTGTTTCCCCGGTGCTTGTGCAAAAATTTTTAATGATGTTATCAAACATGTTATCACATGTTGCCAGCACTTTTACCCCGGTGCTTGTGCAAAAATTTTTAATGATGTTATCAAACAGGTTATCACATGTTGCCAGCACTTTTACCACTTGCTTAAGGGCATTGTCAACGGTGTTGCTTTTGGCTTTTTCTGACTGGGTAGAAATTTGGGGAACAATTTCAAAAATATGAAATAAACGTATGAAATAAATTCATCCTAGTTATAAAATATTTCGTAGCATTTTATTTTACTTCATAAAAAGTAATCATCAATATTTTCAAGATGTTTTTGGTATAAAATTCCAGATTTGTCAAAAATTTTACATATCAGCAAAGCTTTCTATGATGACCCCCAGCTCCAAATAATATACATATATAATAGTATAATATGTGAATATGTAGAAATTTTCATTTGAAAATATTTATATTTGCAAAAGAGTTCCTTTTGTTGTTTTTAACAAATGTGTAAGAAATATACAATGTTTGAATTAGCATAACTTTTGATTACGTTATTTTAAAGACCAACTTCTCTTTTTTTGAACAGTGTTGTACCAAACAAATTTTTACGCAAAAAGGATAACGAAATGTCCTTCATCGCGAAAAATTCTTTCAAAACCCCATAATTAATTTTTCTGATATTTACAATGCCTAACTTACAACATAAAAACATTTCAAGTAGGGAATCAGAATTTAAAGTTGGGAATCAAAAATAAACGGAACTTTTCCGAAATTGTCTTTAATAATTAATATAAAATTTTGTAAAGGGTCCGCCAAATAACTTTTTTTTTTTGAAATGCTATTAAAAAAAAACTACTGAATATTTTCTCCAATTTCTTTTTTTATTTGAAAGTACAATCCTTCCGATTAATCATGGAAAATAATTTTATTCAAATGGCTGCCTCGGCTGGCCATGCAGTAGCCTACACGATCGGTCCAATTTTTAAGCACATTATCGATTGTGTGCAGCTGTATTTCACCAATGGCTTCACGAATATTGTCCTTTAAAGCGTCAATTGTCTCTGGCTTGTTGGCGTAACACTTATCTTTGACGGCACCCCACAAATAATAGTCCAACGGTGTCAAATCGCAGCTCCGAGGTGGCCAAACGATACAGCTCTGCGGCTGATAATGCGAACATCGAGTGTAGCTTCGGCTGTGTGGCACGTAGCGCCGTCCTGTTGAAACCAAATGTTGCCAATATCCTCCTCTTCAATTTTTGTGAACAAAAATTCGTTCAATATGGCCCGATAACGATCGCCATTGACTGTAACGGCCACTCCTTGCTCATTACCATGATTTTCAAAGTAATGTCGCAATATTTCCCAGCGATGTTCAAGCGTATACACAACCATATTCGTTCAGCGGAAGGATAAAACTAATTATCTGTCAAATCAGACTTGAGCTAAGTGTTACCATTCACGAAATAATCACTAGTTGAAAAAAAAAAACGTTAGATGGCGGACCCTTTATATTCACATTGCACCCTACGACAAAATTCAAAATTTTTTGCCACAAATCGATATGCATGTTATTCAAAAGACCACATGCAGTTGCCTACTCAGATTTTCGTTATCATATCGTGTGCCCTTTCAAAGGATATTTGAAGTGACATTTTTAAATAAATTATTTAAATAAATGATGCAAATTGAACGCAAACTAGAACGAATTTTTAAAAAAGCAAAAAAGATGTAAACTTCACATTTACTAGGAGAATTTAAATACCAAGTTTAATGAAATTTGAAAGACCGTTTTCTGAAAAGTGCGTCGATAGTTTTTAAAAGCTCAATATTAAACATTTAAAACTGTAATGTGACCATAAAATCTACATTTTCAGTAAAAATGCAATAAAATCATATCCCGTGGCCGATTTCGGAAAACTTTTGGTTTAGCATTACTAGAATAAATGTTTTTCATTTACTTACAAAATGTTGCCTAATTTTGTAAGAAAATGAAAAAACATTCACACAATTTTGAAATTTTTTTTTTTTTTGTATTTTGTAAATGGCATCAATCAAAATCCAATAAAATGGTGTACCGCAGTCGTTTGAGATGCATACATTTAAAATCATTGATTTTGTCAAAATAACAGATAAGATTTGCCAGATTTAGACTCGGCGTAGCTAAATCTATTAGAAAACATGTATTACAAAGACACCCAGTCAGAAATTTGCAGGCGGTTAACAAAATCCAGTACTTGCAAACTACGGATATTTTGTAAAACCATTGTTTTGCCAGTACTACACAAAGTACTGTTTTTATTAAATATATATAGCCAGACAGAAAAATACAATCGGCAAAGTGTTGGCAAAGCATCGGCGACGTTCGGTTATGCGTTAACAGAACGTGGGAATAACATGCATGACATTGAAAGTATTGTCCTGTTACCCGATCGTTAACAGTGGCCAAACGTTGGGTTTAGCGAACTTGCCACCGTTGCCAAAATGCTGGTAATTAAAAGAAGTTGGTGCTGAAATTAATTTTGAAAAATATGTGTAATAAAACACATTTAAAAACCAGCAATACAGTTCGGTCTTTGTCTTATACATCATATTTAAATGTGTGAAATATAATAAAATATTAAAAAAATACTTCTAATTGTTTGTAATAATGGTAAAAACAACATTGGCAAATAATTGTGCCTGTGGTGCTGGCAAAACACATGCTTTGCAAACAAAATAGTATTTTCCTAGTACAATATTAATTGTATAGCAGTGGTTTGCCAGTACTATTTTTTGGTATGGTTGGCAATTTCCACCAGGGTAATTATTTTATTTTTTTTTTTTAAGATTTTACATATTTTACCGGTTTTTTTTAATAGAGAATTGAAAGGCGTATAAAGAAATCCAAAGTAGAATGTAGTCAAAAACAGATGCAATTTACAATTTTTTTTTCAAGCTTTAATGAAAAATTTGTAATGGATTATATTTTTATACATATTTCACTCATGTTTTTTAAAATAATTTGACAATACAGTGGCCGAAATTCCTTTGGGCTCAAAAATAGGTTTTAATTTAAAAAAAAGCGGGAAAAGCTAGGAAAATTCTAAAAACGACTAAATAAACCAAAATAATACAAAAATAATGTGAAAACACATTTTTTTAATAGTTTAATATTTTTGACATAAATTTTAAAAAATATAAAAAATCAAAGCGAAATTCAATTGGCTGCTTGCTCTTTAATATTTATTGAAAAATTAAAGAATTTGCAATAAATTTTGAAATTACTGTTGCGGAAACCGTGGAAGATCCTTCTAAGGTTTTTTTGGCTTCATTAATTAAAGTCAGCTTATCTTAATCTACATGATTTTAAGTGATTTTTGTTGTTTTGGCTCAGTTCTGTATATTTGTGATTTTTAGTTCTTTGTGAAGTTTGACTGGCATTGACGTCTATGGCCACTATTTTCAATTATAACTCTATCCTACAAATGCCTTATAAATTTTGTAGCGACTTTATGCTTAACAATCTAAAATGGCAAAAGTATGTTTGTCATTTGCATGATATAATGTGAAAACTCTGTAAATGACCTTCCAAAACGACATTTTTGCTTACTACTATTTTTTTTTTATATATCTATATTTATATTATTTGTTATTCTTCAATTAAATAACCGAGCCCAAAGGGTCGTATATGGCTAAGAAATAACAATTGCACAAAACTACTGTATATATTAAAAAATAGAGAAAAAAATATTATAAAATATTAAAAACATTATAAGTTAAAAGAAAGAAGAGAAAACAATATAAATAAGGGACTGTAAACCAAAGAACAGACATTTAATTACAATCACACGTTCCATTAAAACGTCAAAAATATTATAACTCATTACACAGAAAAAATTATCAAAGTAAAATATCTAATAAAAGATTTGATTTGTATTAAATTTGTTTCTAAATAAATATTTAATTGAATCAACTAATATTTTAATTCACTTTTAATTGTATGAATACATACTTTATTTTAGACATAATACTTTTTCATATACTGTATTTTAAATAGAAAAGTTTCAGTATAAAATACCAAATGCATTTGAAGCTTACAAAAAAAAAAAAAACAGCCACACAAACTGACACAGCATTACCAAAACCACAAATACAAACAAACGTGTCGTTCACACACTTTTTTTTTTTGAGTATCATAATTTTTTTTTGTAGATAGTTATTTATAGTTTTACAGAAAAATCGATTAAAATATTAATTAATTCAATAAATTTTATAATTTAAACCCATCTTTAGTTTTTTCTGTGTACCTAGATCATAGATCAAAATTTTGAGTTTAAAAGTGTAGAATGATAATTCTAAGGATTTGAACTCTGTAGGCAAGTAATTAAAAATAGGAAAAATATAAAAATTTAAAATAATAAGCAAAAAATAATCTTATGTTTTGACATAATTTTCAACAAATATTTTAACGCTGCAAAGAAAATATGGAACTATTTTTTTCCATATAGTATATTAATAATGACATTCAACCCAGATTATAATATAAAAAAATATTATGGATTAGACTGCATGTCTAACAAAAAATGGTTTTTGGTAAAACTAAAATTTTTAATTTCAACGAAATTGAAAAAATGTCCCTAATTTGCGAAAATCCCTCAAAAAACCCATAATTAATTTTTCTGATTTTCCTCAAAAAAACAATAGTTTATTTTTCTGATATTTATTTTGCAATTAACTCAAAGTATCACGATCAAAACAATCTTATATTTTCTAATTTTTAATGAAAATCAATTAAGAATTTTTTTTTTGTATTTAATATTTGTGAACTGATACACACTGTAGCATAATAATTTGTACCATTAAAACATTTTAGCTTCCCATTTTCGAACTTTTTGGGAAGTCAGACTTCAGTTTCAAAACAGGTGATTCAAGTCAGGTGAACTTACAAAAGTTTTTTTAGGTTAATTCACTTTTAATGGTCAAATTTAATTATTTGCATAAAATTATCGACAACTTTTTTAAGAACAGGTTTAGAGTTTTTAAGTACTTACTGAAAATGTACAATTTATTTGTATTTTTGGTGCATAAAAAGTATTGAATTTTTGGTATTTATAGTATCGACAAAATGCTGTATTTTAAATTTTTGGAGTGCAGCATTTTTTTCACAACTTTTTGCCAACGTCAAAAAGTAGAGTCGTATTTTTTTTTTTTGTCAACGCATGCACTACCGTTTACAACGTCTTGCCAAGTCTTGCAAATTCTTTAGTACACTCAAAAAAATAAGTTAGTAGAAAAGTTAGTAAAACGTTTTGTTATACTTATTCAGCACTTAACTGTTTTATACTAATGCTTTACTAATATTACACTGTTTTACTAATTAATTTTGCTAAAAAAAAATTGTGCTGATAATAGTGTGGACGGCAACCAGATTGAAAGATATACTCAGAATGAAGCTGATGTCGCGGCATGTCAAGATGTAGTAGAGAAGAGGAAAATGATACTAAAAAGTACAACTCTAATAAGACATATAAAAAAATCAACCATGGAAGACTTTTGTATCTGTTTTTCATACATAAAACAAAATTGAGGATTAAAATAACTTAAATTTTGCGTTGTCACCGGCTTGTGAAAATAATTGTCTATTAATTAAATAAAAGACAAAATAAAATATTTATTTATTTAAACTAAATGTTTATATGTGTGGTCAAATTACAAACAAACATATACAGAAATGTAGACAGAGTAAAGTGAAAGACAAAGACACACATCTTAGGTAGATTTTTTTATGGTTCCTTTTTCTTATTGCAAAAAGGCTTTTTTTTCGTTTCGTTTGTTTTTGTTTATTTTTTCATTTCGTTTCTATAATTATCTTCGGCAGTTGCGATAGCATCATTTAAACGATAGCATCATTTAGACAACCATTGATGTAAGTAATTGAAAGACAATTTTTGATATGTTATATATATTTATTTCTATATATTTTCAGATTTTAAATAATTCATGTCGTCAATGTGGAAAAATGAAAATTTTTATATTTCGTTATTATAGTAAATTATTTTTAAAAAAATCACAAAAATATGTTTTATGATTTTCAGCAAATAAATTAACTAAATTACAATTTTTCAACAAATTTTTTGCGTTTTTTTTCAGTCTACTAAAATTCAGCAAAAAAATTTATTAATTTTTAGCAAGGCTTTTGTATTTCTAATCTACTAAGTGTTAGCAAAACTTTTGCTGAATCTACAAATTTTGTTGCTAAAAATCAGCTCGCTGATTTTCAGCAAAAGATTTTGCTGACATTAGCAATTTTTTTGCTAGCACCCTCCTGACTAAAATTTTGCTGACTCAGCAAAATTTGTTGCTGACTTTACAAACTATTTTTTTGAGTGTATGTATATTTATTTCTATATATTTTCAGATATTAAATTAATTCATGTCGTCAAAGTGGGAAAATGAAAACCTTTATATTTCGTAATTATTGTAAGTTATTTTTAAAAGAATCACAAAAATATGTTTTATGATTTTCAGCAAATAAATTAACTAAATTACAATTTTTCTACAAATTTTTTGCGTTTTTTTCAGTCTACTAAAATTCAGCAACAAATTTATTAATTTTTAGCAAGGCTTTTGTATTTCTAATCTACTAAGTGTTAGCAAAACTTTTGCTGAATCTGCTAATTTTGTTGCTAAAAATCAGCTCGCTGATTTTCAGCAAAAGATTTTGCTGACATTAGCAATTTTTTTGCAAAATGACTAAAATTTTGCTGACTCAGCAAAATTTTTTGCTGACTTTACAAACTTTTTTTTTTTTGAGTGTAGTACTATTACTACAGTTGGCAACCCTATCGATTAAACGTCAAAAAAAAATTAAGTGATTTTGCAAAATATTAAAAATTGTTAAAAAAAATATTAATTGAACATTTATAATAAAAAATAAGTTTTTAATAAAATAAACAGATTCTGTAGAATTTGAATTATATAAAATATGTCTAAAGCAAATCGTCGTAGTATCAAAAACAATAAGAAAAATTGCAGCCAATGTAATTTAGTGGTAAACGAAGAAGAAGATGATTTTATTGTTTGCGACAAGTGCAATAAGATTTATCATGTAGTTTGTACACAACTAGATAAACGCAAGTATGAATTCTTCTTGCAGCATGAAGATGCAGAGTTTGTTTGTCATCAATGTGATTGTAGTGGTACCATTAAAACTGAGCTGAACGAGATCAAAAGAGATTTAAAGAAATTAGACAGTTTGCAAGAAACTATGAACTTCATGGCAAAACAATACGATGACATTTTGAAGGGTGTTGTGGAAAACAAGAAAAAAATTGAAACTGTCCAAAAAGAAAACAAAATATTAAAGCAAGAAGTAAAAACATTGAAAAATTCGATTAAATTTCTAAATGATCAGCGAGTTAAACATGATTGTTTAGTAAGTGGAGTAGAGGTACCAACTGGATCGTCAGCTGTCGATACGATTTTGAAGCTTACAAGTAAAGTTGGTGTAGAGTTAAATGCGGATAGTATTGATGATGCCTATTTTATTAAAAAGCGTAACAATAGAAGTGGCAAGAATGAAAAGAAAAATGAGGATAAAGCTGAGAAACAGACTGTGGTTGTAAAATTTAATTCTAAAAAATCTAAAGAGAAATTAATGTCTGTAAAACCAAAGCTAAGGGAAACTGAATCAAACATTTTCGTTAACGACTTCCTTAGTAGAGAAACACTTAGTTTGCTAAATCATGCTAAAACATTAAAAACCGTTGGGTATCGTGCTGCCTATGCTGCTGGTGGTAAAATTTTTGTGAAAAAAAGTGAGCTGTCTAAGCCGAAATTCATAGCTAATGAAGAAGAAGTGGATGAACTGTTACTGGAGGCAACAACAAATCGTTCAAGGAATCGCAGATCTCGACTTGGTACTGAGCGTGAAGCAGAAGCAGATAATGATGATGATGTTTATTTATCGCCTTAGTTTGTTTTATTTATAAATTTGTAGATATTTTTATTTTTATATAATTTATTTTTTTTTTCCCTATGATTAATAATCAGTATTTTTTTAATTTAAAATCTTTTGCTAATTGCATAAAAAACAATACAAGTTCCTGTTTTTCAATAATCTCTATAAACGTTAGGAGTATTTCTTCAATAAATAAATTTAATGAATTTAAAGCTTTAGTTGCTAGGTTACCACGGCTACCCTATATTATTGCTGTTCAAGAGACATGGTTCATGGAAAATCTAGTTCAACTATACAATATTCCAGGTTACAATAGTGTTCATTGTTGTAGACGCGATGGCTATGGAGGTACGTCAGTTTTTATTCAAGAACACTTACAATATAAAATTGAAATGTGTGAAAGTAAAACATTTACAGATTTGATTGTTTTAACGTTAGAAAATAATAAAATTAATGGTAAATCTATACAATTTGCCTCGTTCTATCGATCACAGAAATGTAACACAGATAGATTTTTATCGTTCCTGGAGAATCTTCTTCACAGTTATGGGCGAAATCCATGCATTTTTGCTGGAGATTCGAATATTGATGCTTTAAAAATACATTCGTCAGAAAATTTGTTAAACTTGCTTGCAAATTATGACTTTAAAAATTGTCATACACTGGTTACTCGGCCGGAAAGTGAAACATCCATAGATCATATTTACAGTAACATCCAAAATTATTTGTCTATTGAATCCGTGGAATATGAACTATCAGACCATAATCTTATTTCCTGCAGAATCAGAATTGAAGTTCAAACCAAATATTAAGAGAAAACGTTTCTTTGTGTTGTGATTATAATCGTGTTTATGATTACATTCGTAACTATCTGCCGAATATAAACCAAACAGGAGATCCATCAATTGATACATCTCTGGTAGTATCTTGTGTTGATGACGCTGTCAGAAACTCTACCTTTGAAAAAAGACAAAAAAGGTCAATTAGAGCAGAAATTACTCCATGGATGACTTTTAATTTGCAAAAATTAATATGTTACAAAAACAAACTTTTAAAGCAACGGCGAAAAAAACCTGGAAGCTTAGATATTCAAGAAAGATTGAAAAGAGTTAGCAATGTTATAAAGAAAGCTTCTAAAGAGTCTATGAACAACTTTTATAAAAACAAACTTAATGAAATTCAACATGATCCAAAAAAGAGCTGGAGGTTTTTGAATGAGACACTTGGAAGGGTTCCGAAAAAATCAATAAATATTAAAGATTCTAATGGTCAGCTTATTTTAGATGATTCTGAAAAGGCGGAGGTACTAAATAGCTATTTTATTCAATCAATTAAGGATGTCAAGCTAAAAATTGAGCAATTTCCAACTGACTCGTATAATTCTTTACGAACAATGGTACGTAATAATAATATATTTCATCTTAATAATACAACATATGAAGAGGTAGAGGATGTAATATTAAAGATAAAACCAAATAAAAGCTCTGGACATGATAATATATTGCCCAAAATTATATTGAGTAATAAGAATGAGTTTACTACTATTTTTGTAAATATTTTTAATAATATGGTAAATATGAGCATTTATCCTGATATTTTAAAAATTCATAAGGTAATACCGATTCCAAAAGGAATCAATAGTTGTACGTCCGATATGTATAGACCAATTTCTATTCTGTCTAGCATTGATAATGTGTTCGAAAGAATCTTACACAATCAAATTTCTACTTTTATGGAAACCCATAATTTGCTAAATGATTTTCAGTATGGATTCCGGAAAGCGTGTGGTACAGAGGAAGCTGCCGTAAATGTCGTTAATTTTATTTGTAAAGGTCTAGATGATGGACATTGTGGCGTGGCAGGTTTATTTTACGATTTTACAAAGGCATTTGATTTAATTGATCATGACATCTTGTTACAAAAACTTGAGTGTTATGGTATATGTGGTAGAGAACTATCTCTTTTGGGAAGTTATTTGAGAAATCGCAAGCAATTTGTCCAGATTGGTGCTAGTAAAAGTTCATTTCGTGAAGTTGAACATGGAGTACCACAAGGCAGCGTAATTGGACCTTTATTGTTCACTATTTATCTTAATGACTTGAAAAATCTTGAACTTACTGGTAAAATTTTTATATATGCAGATGACATTAGTTTATTTTACCCTTACAAGCATGAAACAGTAGCTAAAGTGTATATTGAACGAGACGCGGCATTAATATCAGAGTTTACGAGAATAAATAAACTTTTTTTAAATGCTAACAAAACTCGATTGATGAGATTTAAACCATATTCGGATCAGACCAATTTTAGTGTTTTTGTAGATGGAAAAGAAATCATGGAAGTCAGTTCTATTAAGTATTTAGGTATACAACTGCAAAGGAATCTTGCTTGGAGTCAACATATCCAGAATGTTAAGATAAAAACAGCCCAAGCTGTTGGTTTTCTATACAAGTTTAAAAACAAATTTGATAAAAACACGAAATTATTAATTTATAATGCACTAGTTCAAAGCCACTTTAATTATTTAGCTATTTTGTATGGTTATAAAAAAAGTTCTGAGTTAAAAGGGTTGCAACGTATGCAAAATAAAGCTTTAAAAGTTGTAGCTAATCTTCCCATCACACATTCAACTTTAACATTATATACCGACGTTTTTAAAACTGTATTACCTATCTATGGCATTTACAAAATGAAATTACTAATGTATGTTTTTAAGTGTTTAAACAGCATTGGTCATCATACCATACATTTTTCGAGTTATCAGCACTCGCTCAATACAAGGAATAATATGAATTTAGCAGTAGCATGGTGTAGGCTAGAAACAACGAAGCAACGTATTGAGTGTATGGGTAGTCGTGAATATAATAATTTACCGCCAAATTTGAAAAATATAAATAGCATTTCTTTATTCAAAACACGTTTAAAGAATTTTTTACATCAAAACATAGAGGAACTTCTAATGTAATTATAATTTATATTGAATGTTAAAATATTATTTTTAATTTTGTTTTCTTTCTTTTATTTTAATATATTTTTTTTTTTTTTTTTTGTATTATTATTATTATTTAGTTATGGTTAACTAGGAAATATTTCTTAAGTATGCAATATATTATTGCCAACTCGCCTCTATAATGCCTTCAAGGCGCAGAGGCACATAAATTGTAATGCATTTTGTTTGTTGAAAATAAAAATAAAAAAAAAAAAAAAAAAAAAAAAATAATATATTTTTATATGAAAAAATTTATTTTGTAATTTTTTATACGAAGTTATTTTCTAAATATTTCAGGCCATTTTCAATATATAAACTCAAAATATTTTATAGGTAAAATGAACAAAAATGATCGTACATTTTAAGAAAATACTCGTTGTTTTGCCGAAACAAAATATTTCGTAAAATGAACTTCTGTCATTTCGTATATTGTTCGTATATTTTTTTGTACAACTATTTTATATGTTAAACAAACGAAACAATTTTTAGATTTACGAAATGTTTCGTTGATTTCAGGAAACAAAATATTTCCTAAAATTATGAAATTTTGGCTTTTCTACGAAAATAATTTTTTTTTTATTTTCCAGAAATCTTTCAAGTAAAAAAATACATTCACTTGTGAAAAAAGCTGTTAGGGATATTTGGAGCTTTAAAGTACCCAATTGTTGACTTCGATTTCTATAAAATTTCTAAAAAAATAAAATTCTAAAAAATTTAAATAAATCATTTTATAATCAACTGAAAAAGTTGTTATATAAAACAAATCACGGTGAGAAATTTTCTAGTGACACTCTAAGCCTTAAAGTGCAATTTATTATCTTCGCTTTGCATGGAAATAACATTAAATATTTTATAATAGATTGGAAAAGTACTCACCTAGAATTTTTTTTATTTAACATTTGAGACATTAACTTTTCAAGAGGGCTTTTATTATTGTACAAATCATTGCTTAATAATTACAATGCTTAATTAAAAGACATACTCATGAATTGATGTATTATTTTTTTTTTTTTTTTTATGAGCAATTAATTCCTAAATAAACATTGTAAGAAAACACTTCTTGTTTTAACACGAATTTTATTGAATTTTTTTACAAACATTAACAATGTGAGAGGTTAATGCAAAAAATGTACGAACATTTTATTCTAATTATGTAAAATTCGATATTTTAATAGTTTTTATTTACGAAATACGTTAAAATTAAAAATATTGAGAGAAAGAGAATAAAACTGAGAGACCATATATAAATTTGCGAAAGTTTTATATTATTTACAAAAAATTGTATGTGTTTCATCTACAAAATTGTGCTCGTAATATACGTGAATTTTCTTAATATAATACACAAATTAAATTAACGAAATGTGCGCCCCGGTAGGCTAGTTGGTAGCGTGCTGGCTTATCAGTGCGGGGGTTATGGGTTCGATTCCCACCAGAGGCACTGGTCTGTTTTCGCTACAACGCGCCGAAGGCCATAGTAGCTAGTGCTCGGTTAGGGTAATAGTATATAATTTGTAATTATATGATTATTAATTAATAAAATAAAAAAAAAATAAATTAACGAAATACACTTTCGTTATTCTATACATGAAATATTTTGTGTGTCTGCAATTTAAATCCAAAAATTTGTGCATTGGAATGTCCACAATGATAAAATATTTAAATTTTTTAACATGCAAAAAATTTATAAGGATAAAATTGAAAAAGAATACTTTTAAATTACCAGTGCGATCGATATATTGATACAAAAGCCGACATGACTATACTCAACTTGAATATAGTTTTGTGTAGATTTATATTCTTAAAAAAATGCATGATTTTGTGATAAAATTTCGAAAAATTTCCATTTAAAAATAGTTATGTCTAGTCATATCTATACTAATACTAATATTATAAAGAGGTAATGTTTGTATGTTTGTTTGTTTGTTTGTTTGTTTGTAGAAAGTAATCTCCGTAACTAATCAAACGATTTCTAAATTATTTTTACCAATATTTAATTTGGTCCTCCAGGATGGACATAGGCTATATATCGTTCCGGATTTTTTTTTTTTTTAAGTTATGAGCGGAAACATAAAAATTATATATATATATAAAATACAATGTTTGTATGTTTGTCCACTATAGACTCTAAAACTATCCAACCGATTTGGCCCAAACCAGTTTCATTTGAAAGGTTATAGTCCAAATTAGGTTTTCGGCTATATATATTTCAAGTGGGCGTGGCACCTCCCACATAAATTGAATAACATCATATATCTTGACTATTGTGACAGCAAGAGTTTTGAAACATTGCAGTATCCCATATGTTACTGATTTGAATAATCAGGGAAAAAATGGGCGGGATCGGACCAGTGGGAGTGGCAGCTCCCATACAAAGTAAATATTTAATATCATATATCTACAGTTCTATAATAGCCAGAGTCTTAGAAATTTGTGCACGTTGATTATATTATGAATAGCTCATATACAAAATTAATATTAATATTAAATATCTAGGGTTCTGTATTAGCTATATAGCCTTCAAATTTTGTACGAGTCCATCAATTACAAATATTAGTAGTCGAACTGAAAATGGGCGGAATGGGATAAATGGGCGTGGTACCAAAAGCAAAAAACAAATAAGCGTTAAAATAAATTATCACATTCAAGACTTTTTGCAAGGTTATTTAATAATGTTGTTCAAAAATTGTTTTAGCGTTCCTCATAGTCCTAGAATAAATAAAAAAGGTAAAGAAATAAACAATAAATTTTATGATATGGTTTTAAGTAACAATTCATGTTTAACAGGTACACTTAACATAAAAAATATATTGTTATTATATTATTATTTGCGTAAAAGAAATTTCTTGATTTAAAGAATTAATTACAATTAAAATTTGAAGGCAAAACAACGTTTGCCTGGTCAGCTAGTATAATATAAATAAGTCATATCTTACTTATATAATTATATACAAATACACCTGATAATTTTAATTGGGAGAATTTGGTCTATGGTACTTGATATTATTATATGTCTCGAAATCTTATTCCATATATAACTACATATATAACTACATAAGCCATATTATAATAATGCAAATATATGTAGTGATTGATATGATTATATATGGTCCCATAATAATTCTTATTAAACTATATGTGACATCATACTGAAAATATTTTCTTCATAATTTTATATAGCATTATATATAATCCCATAGATATTTTGGTAAAGTACAATATCAAATTATTTTATCTGCAAGTTAAGACTTTATTACATATTGCTTCACATATAACCATATTCATTTTTTAACGAAATCATTTCCAAGTAATTTCTTTTATATAAATTTCAAATAAAAAAAATAGGTTAATTTTTTAAACACTAAATTTATTCCTAAAGCATTTTTAATTTTTTTTTTTTTTAATTTTATTTTTAGTCTATGGACTACTATCGGCTAAAATTTTATAAAATCAGATATATTTATGTCGAATTAGATAAAATGTAATGTCCCGGATATGGACAAATCTCAAATTATATCTAATTTGATATAATGCGATACTTGTAGATGACCCATTTTTTGGGACCAATTTGTATGTGTTTATATATGGGAACTTATCAAATCAGATTTAATTATATTAGGATTCATGTTAACATTTTTACCAGGGTTAGGCACAATATAAGAAAAATGAGGTGATTGATGTAAATATAAAAAACGTCATATTTTAAAAACTGCAAATGAGAAACAAAAAATTAACAAGATTTGGTTTCAGCGTACATACACTCAAAAAAATAAGTTAGTACAAAAGTTAGTAAAACGTCTTGTAAATCAGGTATACTATTTTTTAGCAAATTTGTTTGCTAAAATCGTGTTTTCAGCTAAAATTTTTGTTATACTTATTCAGCACTTAACTGTTTTATACTAATGCTTTACTAATATACTAATGTTTTACTAATTAATTTTGCTAAAAAAAATTGTGCTGATAAGCACATTAATAGTGTGGACGACAACCAGATTGAAAGATGTACGCAGAATGAAGCAGATGTCGCGGCATGTCAAGATGTAATAGAGAAGAGGAAAATGATACTAAAAAGTACAACTCTAATAAGACATATACAAAAATCCACCATGGAAGACTTTTGTATCTGTTTTTCATACATAAAACAAAATTGAGGATTAAAACAACTTAAATTTTGCGTTGTCACCGGCTTGTGAAAATAATTGTCTATTAATAAAATAAAAGACAAAAGAAAATATTTAAATTTAATATGTATTTCTATAATAAATGTTAATAGATTAATAATCTAGTGTGGTCAAATTTCTAACAAACATATACAGACATGTAGACAGAGTAAAGCGAAAGACAAAGACACACATCTTAGTATGGTTCCTTTTTCTTATTGCAAAAAAAGGGTTGTTTTTTTCGTTTCGTTTGTTTTTGTTTATTTTTTCGTTTCGTTTCTATAATTATCTTCGGCAGTTGCGTCCTTAAAAGATAGCATCATTTAGACAACCATTGATGTAAGTAGTTGAAAGAAAATTTTTGTTATGTTATATATATTTATTTCTATATATTTTCAGATATCAAATTACTTCATGGCATCAATGTGGGAAAATGAAAATTTTTATATTTCGTAATTATTGTAAAATATTTTTAAAAGAATCACAAAAATATGTTTTATGATTTTCAGCAAATATATTAACTAAATTACAATTTTTTTACAATTTTTTTGCGTTTTTTTCAGTCTACTAAAATTCAGCAAAAAATTTATTAATTTTTACCAACGCTTTTTTATTTCTAATCTACTAAGTGTTAGCAAAACTTTTGTTGAATCTACTAATTTTGTTGCTAAAAATCAGCTCGCTGATTTTCAGCAAAAGATTTTGCTGACATTAGCAATTTTTTTTGCTAGCACCCTCCTGACTAAAATTTTGCTGACTCAGCAAAATTTTTTGCTGACTTTACAAACTTTTTTTTTTGAGTGTAGGTCTATTAAAAAAGGTGTGTTTCTAAGCCAGATTTTTGTGTCGAATAGTGCAGTTAATTCAATAAAATTTTACGTTTTTTACAATTGCTCGCTTTCAAATCTCAAAATAATATTATGGAAGGAAATTTGAGTTTGCGGTAAATTCTTTCGATGTAAATAAATTTCATTAATTAAAAATTATAAATTTTTAAAATACCACTGTCTAAAAGCCAGCATATACATTAGAGGGTTAAATTAAATAACTAAATGAATGTGTAAATTTTTCACAATAACATCGTTGCCGTCCTCAACTTCTCTTCTTCTTCTTTTTTCTTTCATACCAAACGGAAGAGCATCATAAAAATAACCAGAGGTTTAACATCTTTCTTTTCCTGTTTACAGCCTTAAATTGTTATTTTCCTTCGTCTGTCCGTGTTTTTTTTTTATTTCTTTTTTTTGTCCTCACTTCGGTTTTTAATGTTTATACAGTTTTTTTTTTCTTTCCATTTCTTTGTTGATTTAAAAGCAGAAACAACAGGAAAATATTTTGTTTGTTGATTTTTCTTTCAGCCTTTAGTTTTTGTTTTCTCTACATTTAATCAAAAAAGAAGGTCCTTTAAATAGCTTTTCGCTCTTTGTGTGTTGTGTTTGCTTATAAAATGTTATACAAAGATATAAATGAAGAAGAAGAAGAAAAAAGCAACAGGATGTATTCTGTTCTTAAGGACATTTTAAGGTAATTTTTAAATGGCAAAAACATATATTTGTTCAGGTGCAATTTTCTTTCCTAATATGTTTATAATGGATTTTAGATGATGGTTTATGTTAAACAGCCTAAATGCCGAAGAAAATATCACAAAATTTGTTTGTTTGCGTTTTAATATAAATAAGTTAAAGTCAACATTGAAATTTTCCAAAAAAAAAAAAATTCAAAAATAGGAGTATTATTTAGATTTTACTAAAATGGGTTTTCTATGTAAAGAAACCACTAAGGAGGAACATATCAAAGCCTGAGAGATATTTTAAACAAACACTTAACCTGAAAGTATTTTCTTAACATTTAGGTTAAAAACATCAAATACAAGTATAACTTTTTATATGTGAGATACTGATTTCATATTGCAACTGTTTAAATATCATCAAATTCATTGTAAGTCACATTTAATTTCTTTTGTTTAAATATTTAGCATATGTGGCGTATGAGTAATATAGTTTGAATAAAATTATCATACGCACTGATGTCTCACAATGAAAGTTGTTGCATTAATGTTTTGCAAATTATTCTCTTTTGTGCTCTGATGCCATTTTTGACGATTTTTTTTAGTTAAAATAGCAAAAAACCAACTAATACGCTAATTAAATGGGATACTTAAATTTGTTCTATGTTTTTTTTAATTTTCAAGATTGATTATTATTATAATAGCAAAATAAAATTTTTCTTGTGCACAAAACTTGTTCCATTAATTTTAGACAAGTTAACAAGTCTAAATATTGAAAATTTTTATTTAAATAAACACCGCAATTTTTACACCCAGAAAACAGTCTCGGTAGTAGCAACCGTATTTGTTGCCAATCGAATGCTTCGTTTGTTGTGGCCTAATTTTTCGGTTGTGATAACAGTCACTCGATTGAAGCAACAGAAATTCTGTCACGACAACATAATTTCGATTGCCTCAACAACAATTCAACAACAACCATTGGCTACAAATACGGTTGCTACTACCGAGTCTGTTTTCTGGGTGTACGTTCCTACTAGGATTTACCAAGTTTTTGTTCTATAAAAAGTGCCACATTAGAGTATTTTTAAAAATGTTGTAATCTACAGTTAATTTTTTTAATAATGCAAATAGAATTTTGTATACCTGCCAACTCTCACTTTTAGCGGTTAAATAGGGGGGTCTAATATGATCTCATTTTTGTTTTTTTCTTGATTAGTTCTTATTTGGTCCAAAGAAAATATATACATTAGTCCCGCAGCTCCAGGTTTTAGTATGATATGTAGATACCTTTCAAAAGTATGTTTCAAAATTTTCAGCTAAAAATATTTATAACTTTGATATAATTTTTATTAAAAATAAAAATTATGTTTTTTCTACCTTTAATTGTGCAATGAAAATGAAAATTATTCAAGTTCGAGGTCATACTCTTTCTTTCTTTATTAGGATATTGTCCAAATAATCTATACAGTTTTTGTTTTCAAATTTATTAATTGACCAATTTAAGGAATGTGTTGATAGATCTATTTCGGGAATTTTCTAAAGGTAGAACTTGCACATAACAAACAAGTTTCCAATTTATTTCATATATTAGTTCTCATTTAGTGGGAAAACTAGGTTATATTATTGTTTGATGTTTTGCATGGGATTGTCACTTCTTTCAAAACGTGTTCTGATGATGCGAACCTAGAAAATTCCTTAAATAGATATTTCAACACATTCCGGAAAGTGGTCAATTAATAAAATTGAAAACAAGAACTCTATAGATTATTTGTTAAGACAATATCCTAATAAAGTAATATAGAGTATGACCTCGAACTTGAATAATTTTCGATTTCATTAAAAATATTTATATCTGCAAAAGTTTTCTAACGAAAAAATCTGTTTTGGCGCATATTTGTCACAAAAGTAGGGTTTTTGTTAGTAAAACTTTTTCAAATATAACATTTTTGGATGACTTTTTGCACATATACTTCTCAAAGGTATTCTTATATCATACTAAAAGTTGGACTTTGGGTTTATCTCGGAAAGCTGTACTGCCATATAAATTTAGTTGACAAATCGCGCATTTAGCATATGAATCATCATATCAACAATTGCTTTCTTGCTGAGACACCTCCTCCTAATAAACTCTTTCTACTGCATGACCAATTGTGAAGGTCAATTGTTAGTTTAGCTATGATATTTCCTTAAAAGTTAGAAATTGGTAAAAATTTTAAAACCGATAAATAGTGGGTGTAATCTACAGTTTTGTGAATCAAACATATACCTCAAATAACAAAACGGGGCTCTATTTACATTTCAACAGAAAGGAGTCAGATTGGTTGCATTTTAATAAAGTTATATGTAAAAAACTGCATTGACATGCACCAAATTTTAGTCATTTTGTGTAAAATCTATAGATCGAAAAATGAAGTATGCCATTGAATCTTTTGTGGTCATTGATGATTTCATTATCTTGTTAATTTTTAAAAGTTATAGTTTTGTTCTTCTGTGTAATTAAATCACACATGAGACTAATTAATTGAATGGACTTATTAATTGACACGCTTGTTGTAAAAACTTGATAAGCCACATTTTATTTTTAGTTTGTTTTTTCCTTTTATAGGTTGAAAGAATGTAAAAAATATTACTTTTGCAGGACATTTATACTCTTTGCACTTGTAATAATTGATTAAGACAGATTTCTATCAAATATTAATCAATGGATGTCTAGAAAACAGCGAAAATTCATGAAACAACAAATGTGGCTTATCATGTTTTTACAACAAGCCCTTCAATTGATTATTTCATTACAATTTCATTGATATCAATTGTAATGAAATTATATTCGTTAGCTTTTTTTTAATTAATGGTAATAAATTTCATTGATTAATGATAATGATTTTAAATTTCATTACCATTAGTAACGAATCAATTAAAGAAAGCAAATTACATTTGACAGAATATAAATATGCTAGGTCTGGGAAAGATTACCATAGGTTAACTTTTTATGAAAAAACAGCAGGGTGTCTCAATTATATGTTTACACAAATACGTACGTGAAAATAAAAATTTAATCACTGCAATAATAGAATGGAACATTGGTCCAAAATCTAACGATATGGAATAAAATAGGGATCGAGTGGAATCGGAACACTTAACAAATTTGTGGTGTACGCAGTATGGATTTTTTTAAGGTTTGTATAACTTTTGTGATATCTCGCTTAGTTTTTGATATTTTACAAAATGGCGATATTTTAAAATGGCCAGTATCTCTGAAACTAAGAGAGATAAAGTAAAATGGACAAAAATTTCGCAAACCTTAATAATAGGAGTCGCAATATAACCTTATAATATAAATAGGCTAGGTCCAAGAGAGATCCCGAGTGGTCAATTTTTATAAAACAACCTGTGATTTCTTTTAGAAATGTTGAGGTTAAGAAGAACAATAAACGTTTTTTTTCTAAAAATTATAAACACTATTAATTTTTAAATCAGACTAGACTAGTTGCTGCCTCATTTAAAGTGTATTATTATTTGTGTCTTATAATTGTCAGATTACAAACGTAATAATACCAAGTCATGACCGTTTAGCTATCACACCCAAGTATGGCCTCGAATGTAATGCAGCTAAATTGCAGTTTTCTTTCCTATAAGCTTTTCTGTTATTGTATATTATACTCAGAAGTGACAAACACTAACAAACACAAATATTCTATTTTTAGATTTTTAGATTTTTGTTTATTTTTCTAATCTCCTCCGTCTCTATTTCACAACGTTACCAGATTGACGTATGGTTTTTACGTTCAGTGTTGACAACTGACAACTTTGCCACAGGGCAAATTTTATAATTAAATGGTAATGAAATTGTTTTGGTATTAGCATAAGTTAACTAATGCTAATGAAATTCCAATGCTAAAGAAAAAATCCCAAGTATGAACTAAATAAAATAAAATTATGTATTTTCAATATACCATTTATTTTGGGTCTTTTATGCCGATACATATGAGAAATGTTTGCAGGGATGTGGTAGATTTGACAAATTATTTTTTACACAAACACAACCGTATTGGTCATATCGTAATCCATTAATGCATTAATGATGTTGGGTATTTCAGAAAAAATTGTACATAAGATAAAAAAAAATGAAAACAGATTTTTAACTACAACCGTAAGTTTTTGCTAAAGAAAACCAAATAAAAAACTACCGCATACATTAATTTTTACTTTATGTGGGTCAATGGAACTAAAATATAAGTTTGACATTTTATTAAATCAACTCATTTTCCTTTTGCCCAAGGTAAAACTCCAGGGATTGGAAATCTTGGAATAAATTAGTTCATATGAGGAATTTAAAAAATATTCGACACTTTGAGACAAAATAATTAATTTTGTATAGACGATGTTAAATCATGCGAATTAAGCATGATTGGCGTTATTCATTTATCGTTAAGGGCACAAAAAATATGGCGGTTTTAAGTTTCAAGCAAATTAAAAATATTGAAATTACAGTTTTGGCTTTGCTTTAATCAAAGTTACATAAATTTATAAAATCTATATTACACCACCAAAAAATATACACAAAAAAAAAATATTTTTGTCAAAAACGAAATCCGCAATACTTTTGGAAATCACTAATTTTTTACAAGTTTTATGATATTGTCGCTGTGGTGTAATGGTTAGCGCGTTGGACTGTTACACAGATGGTTCCGTGTTCGATTCCCGGTGACGGCAATATCAATTTAGAAAAATAATATGTATGAGTTTTCTATCCCTCATATGTATCACAGCTCCCACCTTCGGTGTTCCCATAGAACTTAACCCCACCGAAGTAAAATAATGAATCAGGGCTATGAACCAAAAAGCTTCAATAAGTTCGCCAACTCTCCATCAGGTGGCGAGCAACAACTGTTCTAAGACTTATCATCTCGCGCAATTACAGTGTTGCCATGTTTGAAGCCCTTCATCTTTCCCCACCTTTCATCTCTCCACTATCCAATTTCCAAAGAAAGCAACACATTAATAAATAGGAAGAATTTCCAGAGTGTTGCTTCTCTTTAAAAAAAAAAAAAACCCTTTGAAGACGAATGGCTGGTATATGTGCCATTTTTAGTTTTTGTTGTATTAGCTACACTTTTCAATCGACTTTTTCGAATGTAATGTTTATTGACAAAGGATAGATGTGGCTTTCAGATCATATCAACCACTTGAACTAATAGGGTCTAATAGGGTGACCCAAAGTTAAAAAGAATTTTTTGGTTCTTACTTTCTCGAACGCTATTGGAAAAGATTATCAAAATTTTGATAGGATATGGTCCAATCCTTCAGGTTACGAGAAACGTTGAGATATTTGGAATTGATTTTCTACAGGGCACTGATACAATATGGGGCATGTATATCCCATTGGTCGTAGAAGGTAAACAAGAGGAGATTTTTGTTCAGTTTTTTTTTTAATTTTTTGTTCAAATTTTATTTAAACAATTTTTGTGCGATTTGATTTATAAAACGTGATATTTATAGAGTTTTCTCTGCTGCTACCAAATCAGGTCTCCAATTTTTTCTATCCCTTCACAATTTCAAATTATCGTATAAAAGAGATATTTTAGGAATACAGTCAAAACTCAATTCATGACTCAAGGTATTTTAAAAATTTTGAAAATTTGTGTTTAACAGCAAAATAATTGAAAACATGTGTCATTTGACATAATCAAAATAATAGAAAACGTTGGTTCAATAAACATGAATCCGCAAAAAAAAATTGGAAAATTTTCAGCAGTTTAGACCATTAGTAGACCGATTTAACTCATTATGAACACCACACTTCTACCAAAGAGTCTGTGTGCAAATGAGCATCCTCGCTTTCGTCGTTATTGCATTTTATTTTTACCCATTTCAACATTTTATTTTCATCCATAGAAAAAAGAGCAAACATATGCTAAAAAGAGTCAACTTCAAGGGTCTATAAAAACAAAACAACAGCAAAGATTTCAAAACCCTTTGGGGGTTTTAGTCTACTAATGGTCTACTTTCATGTTCCGTTGGAATGGTCCGGGATGTCTGCCATGATCAGAAATTTGTTGCACAGTGTTATTTGTGTCTAGTTTTTAAGTGTAGTCTGAGTAGCCCTGTTCATCGTTTCTTGCAATTAAAAAAAAAAAAAACTCGAGATATAAGAGGCATCTAAATTCAGTTTCAATAGGTTTTGAAAATTTTTGAAATAGCTTATATGTACAACATCTCAAACCTTTTTTAAAGTTTTGTTTTTTTTTTTTTTTCTTTGTTAAACAAATTTTCATTGACATGTTTGTTATTTGTTTCTCTGTGTTTTTTTAAGTTTTGTTTCTAAGGACTATTTTCCACAATTTTATAAATCACGTAATACTATGGACCAAAATATACAAAATTTTACTAGTTAACTACACTCATAGAAATAAACCTATAAAATATCAATAAAATAAAAGAGCAAAAATAAAATAAAAAAAAAAAAAATCTGTTTACTTTATAACATTTAAGTTATATTCGATGTGAATTTTAGTTAATTGAAAATAGGATTTTATACTGTAAAATTACCCAAAGCCTTTACCAAATATTTGTAGACTTAGATCCTGATGAGTTAAATGAATTTTTTTGTAGAAGTGAGCCGATTGCTAACATTAATAACATTGGAGATAATAATAGAATTCAGAACCCCCTCTACAATTTAAACACCTTTCAATTCGATGTACTTTCTGAGGTTGATGTGTATAAAGCAATTATGAAGGTCCAATCAAATGCCATTGGTGAAGATGGTGTGTCAATAAAATTCTTAAAAATGATAATACCTTTTGTTATAGGACCACTTACGCACATCTATAACCACTGCATAACCACATCCATCTTTCCAAAATTATGGAAAATCGGCAGAGTAATTCCTGTGGCAAAAATTACGTCTGCAACTGTTCCAAATGACTACAGACCCATCAGCATTTTGTCAGTACTAGCTAAAATTTTTGAATCTCTTATGACGAATCAAATTACTGAATATCTTAATACGAATAAGCTTTTATCTCCTCTTCAATCAGGTTTTCGTGCATCTCACAGCTGTACGACAGCTGTCTTAAAAGTAATTGATGATATAAGACCCGATTATGACATGGGTAATCTAACGTTAATGTGCTTACTGGATTTTTCCAAAGCATTTGATAGGGTTGATCACTCTTTACTTATTCGTAAGCTTAAACATTACTTTGGCTTTACAGACTCCGCACTAACCCTGCTTAAAAACTACCTAACCGGACGTGCCCAGAAAGTCATTGTGGGTGACAGGGAATCATGCCTTAAGGGAGTTTATTCAGGCGTTCCTCAGGGATCTGTATTAGGACCGCTATTATTTAGTATTTTTATAAATGATGTTTTCGAAGTCTGTAAAAATGCACGTATGCATGCCTATGCTGACGATATTCAGCTATATATTTCGAATCGTTTAGGCCTTTTAGAAGACACATGCTTCAGATTAAATGAGGACTTACAGGCAATGAATAATTGGGCACAAGTCAATAAGCTGACGCTCAATCCCGGCAAGTCTTTGATACTTCCTATCAGTAGATACAAACCCTGCGTCGAATTTCCAACAGCTTATTTGGGTGAAACTGCTCTTAAGTATGTTAATAAAGTTAAATATTTAGGGTTTGTTATCAACTCCACTTTGTCATGTACCGATCATGTTAATACCATAATACGTAACACATTTCTTACACTTCGTAACCTACGAGTATCGTCCAGTTTTACACCAGTTGATGTTAAGAAAAAATTAGTCATTCAATTAATAATTCCGCACATAACATATTCAGCTAAGGTTTACAGTCAATTAGATTCGCATTCATCGCATAAACTACAGATATCTTTTAACAATGCTACGAGGTACATATTTAGTTTACGTCGTTTTAGTAGCATTTCTTTATGGAACAAAAAGGTACTTGGTTGTGACTTAGATGACTATTTACGCTTGAGAAATTTGTTGTTTTTGCATAAATTAATTTCAGATAAAACTCCATCATATCTCTATGAAAAAATTGAATTCGGCAGGTCTATACGATCAGGGACATTAATTATACCTAGATACTACTATTTAAACACAGGTAGATTTTTCTTCGTTAATGCCATTAAACTTTGGAATGACTTACCCATAAATCTTAAACTCATCACAGAAAAAAACAGTTTTAAAAGTGAACTTTTTAATTTAATTACTAGAAATAATTTAATTTCTAGAAACAACTAACTACTACTTTTCTATTCCTTCTTTATTTTCAGCCTATTCTTTTCATCTTTTGCTATACCAACTAGATAGCCACATATATATTTTTCTTTAACTACTATATGTTTAGAATAAGTTTTTAAATTTAAATTATATTTTTTTTTTTTTTAAACGATATTATTTTAAAATTTGTTATTATGACATTCATTATGTGATACCCTTTGAACCATAAAAGAATTTAATTCTTAAGGTTCTTATACTGCAATTTTTTACTTAAATAAATAAATATATTCCAGAGCACCAAAATAGCAAACAAAAACTGTTATATTAACAAAAGAAAATTTACATTTACCTCAAATTTAGTAGAATGCAAATAATAGTTTATTTGGCTAAAATCAATAGAAATTTTTGACAAAAAATTGCAGACTGCGGAATTCATAAGGGCAGACTTTTAATCGCATTAAAAAAAAAACTAAAAATTTTACATGTTTTAATGATTTTTTTTTTTGTCAGATTTAATAAAAATTTTTGCAGAATTTTGCAAATTATTTTGTTAGTTTCAATAAACTGAAATTTAGCTCAAATATAACTAAATATTTTTTAATTTAACAGATTTATTTTTGGTATTCTTATATTACTAATATTTAGTAAAAACTTCAGCTAATTTCAGCAGTTTTTTCTGCCGACTCATTTTTAACTAATTTTTAGTAGCTTTTTTGCTATTTTTTACTTGTTTATTTTTCTGAGTGTATAAAAAATACTATATCAGTCTGTAACTGTTTAAACAAAATAGAAAAAACACATCTTTTTTAATGTAGATGCTAATGTCTATAGAAAAAGAAAACATATAAAATGAACTAAAGTAAAACAGCCTGTCAACATTTATGACTGGTTTTTATTTCTGTCCAAGTTTCTGCTTCTCCATTATTTTATATAAATTTATTTTTTTCTCATCAGAATTTGCTTGTTTTTTTATTTTTTGTGCAAAATCATCAATTCTTATCAGAATTTCAAATGTAGTTACTCTTTATTTAAAAAATATTACCAGTGAAGACAAATTTGCCAAGTTTGCCATTTTTACTCATATTTAATAATTTTAAAATTTTTTCTTTTTAATTGTTGGGCTTAACACCAGTTTTTTCTCCAATTTTTACCTATTTATATTTAAGCTTTATTTCCAATAGTTTTTTGCCATTAACACCACTGATTTTGTCATTTCCCGTCCTGAGATTTCCGGAAAACTAAGCAATTTTTTTGTACAGAATTTTTTTATCAAACTCCGAGATATAGATTCATTGCTATTAGATTCCAATTCCCTTTAGACATAAGAAAAACTAAAAATTCTGAGAGAAAATACAGAATTATAATGTGGACCTAATTTTATAAAAAAAACAACCTTAGGTCGTTTTAGACATTTTGCATACACAGAGAGAATTTCTTAGAAGAGTTTTAATGAATTTGTTTCACTAAACTAATAAAGTTTTCTTCACAATGTGAATGAAAAATTTCTTAACCTTTATAAAAAAGCTTGATAGTTTCAATGAAACGACTAATGTAAAAGTCATATGACATGTTTAATAAATAGTATGCAATTTTTTATTAAATTTTATGAAAAACTGCATTAATTTAATGAAAATTTTCAATGGACGAGTTCCAACGATAATTCATAGATCTAATGCAAAAATTCATTGATGTCATGCAGATAATTCTCTCAGTGTAGAAAAAATATTATTTAATATTAAAAATTTATTAATAAATTTTTCGAGTGGTATCCCGGGATCCCAGGAATTTCGAAAAAATTTACCGCTTTCACGGGAAATGAAAAAGTGCTAGAATATGCATTCCCTAATTACGCTGCAACTCAAGATAAATAAAGTTGGACAGATTTTAAACTTCTATTGGTTGCAAATGCTTTCGGAATATTAGTTCAGAATTTGTAAAAGTTTTTTGTTTTTTTTTAACGTTTCGCTTTATTCATATAGAAGTTCCTTGTAAATATTTTTTTTTTTTTCCATACGAATTGATTCTTTTAAATGCTGAACTCTGGCATCTAAAGTGCTATAGTATGTAACTTCTATGGGATTGTTTGTCAAGAAGTTTAGAATTTATACATGTAAGTTGTTAGTAGTGGCATTATTTTTTATGAGTTTTACGCATAATGACTCTATTTCAACTTTGACATTTGACGCATTGTCAAAAAATACTAGCAATATGTATATTTGTGTATATAACAAACAATATCCTCATACTCGGACAGGATATCTTTTTAGTTTTAGTTAGACAGAAAAAAAGTTTTTGTGGTTTGTATAAAATTTAAAATGACATGTAGAATGTCATGTGCATAGAAGAATTTAAAGATATTTTAAAAAATATATATATATTTGCATTTTTGTTTTAAAAGGTTAAAGTTTTACTAAAACTGCTACACAGTGATTCCCTGAGAGAGACTACACTTCTCACGCCTCTCAGCAACAAAATACCGAACTCGGGCAAACAAATGAAAACATTTTTACACTAAAAAAATTATTGCAAAATGTTGAAAAAAGTTGTTGCTTGAAACACTCACTTTTTTTTTTGCTTATATTTTGTTATTTTCTATTAAAAATTAATACTTATATTTTAATTTTATAGTGCTGATTTTATTATAAATATTTGAAATGATTAAAAATGTAATTAAAATATGATTTAAAATCATGATAAAAATTAATTTGAACTTTTAAATTTCTGCAACATAATTTCGTTTTCTCGGTGCGAGTTTACGAGCAGATTGAGCAACACTGAGTAGTATGGAAACCAACTGGTGCTACAGGGTGTCAATTTTCACCATATCGGGTATATAAATGTTTTAAAGGGATATAACTTTTCCAAAAAAGGACCGATTTCATTGACTTTAGACTAAGTTACTTTACTTTAGGTAAAGTAATGTATCGCCATAGGGCTTCATACATTACTTTAGACGTTACTTCACTGATGAATTTTACAGGCGATGAGCCTCAAAGTAACTCATTACCTTGTAGGGGGTAAAGTAACTGGTTACTTATATGGTTACATGGTGGGAAAAAGTAATGTGTCTATAAATAGATTTTCATAAAAAAAATGCATAAAATTTTTTTTTACATATATTTTTTTTTACTTAAATAATAACTTTTTTTTATTAAATAAATAACTTGGTCATGCTGGGATTCGAACCTGGGGTCTTTGGTATTTAACAATTAGTTAGGCGAGAACTCTACCAACTGAGCTATCGATACATACAATATTTTATTGCTTAAAATGTAGATGAGTTGTTGTGCTTCGTGTTTTCGTTCGTGATATCAAAAATATACACCTTACCATTGTGCTTACAAAAAATCACAAACTAATGTGTCTATAGGTAGATTTTCAAAAATATATATTAATAATAACTTTACGTTTATAATTCAAGCATTATGTAATTGATGATCGGTAAGTCATTATTTTATGTTTTGAAGTAATGTAAAATGTAATGAGGTCTCATTACAAGGTAATCCATGAGTGTTCAATTATCGGTAACTCATTACTTCTTGTTGGAAAATAATGATACAGGTAAGGAGTACACATTACAAGGTAATGCATTACTTTATCGCACCCATTACCAAAGTTTTGCTGCTATAGCTCGTATAGTTTAAAAAATATTTGACTTTGAATTTCAAAATCTTCACTTTTCTCCTTGACTTCTTTTTTATTTTTGTCAATGAGTTATTCATTATTATAAGAAAACGCTGTGTGATTCTCATGACATTTCTTAAACTCTCATTGAGTTTTCTTTTAAATTATCTCAAGCCGTTTCGCAGCGATAATTTTTTTTCATTAAATGTGTCCTGAAAATGGCATTTTTGTGGTCAAATATGAAGTTGCTTCATTCACCTTTATATGTATTTTGATGGTATTTTTTAGAATAGTTTTTAACATATTTTGAAAGAATACACTTCAGAAATGATTAATAGTGCAATTTAAAACATTTTTGAATATGCACCCTACGACCAGCATTGGTCGAAAATTATGAATTTCAGAACGAAATGTTAAGTTTATGAGCGTGATAAAAAAAAGTCTCGCCACTTGGATACATTTTTAGAATTTTATACTATAAAGAGACATATTACAATGGGTTTGCAACATGATTTGACGCCCGCTCGCTCAAAACGTAGACTAGGAAGCAAATTTTGCTAAAAAAGTCCTATTATCAATAGCCTTTTTTTATTTTTAAAAAAAGCGTATTTATATTATGAGTTATCAGAAAAATTATATTTGTTTTTTAAAAAAAAGTAAATTATTGTCTTTCGTTCGCAAAATGGTTTCAATATTAGTTATAGTTATTTTTACATAAAACCTCAAAGTTCAATGTAGTATTTCTAACTAAAACGAATTTTATATTTTTTGGGTTGTTTTTACAGTAATGTTAAAAATTTTAAATAATTTCTAATATTCTTTTACATATTGTTAAAGAAGACTTATTTATTCATTAATTCAGCGATGCATAAAACGTTTATATAGCGTATTCCATCAATTCAAACTAATGCACTTAGATCAAACATCTTAGGTTAAATTGTAGTATTTAACGATTTTTTGTGTTCCGGTATACGGAGCGTATACTTTATTGCATTTATTTCTATGAAAATGTTGCGGTTACAAAGTACGACATATGAAGTAACATTTGCATAGTTTTTTTGTTTTTGAAATTCAAATATTTTTTAAACTATAAGAGCTACATTGGCATATAAAACACAGTCGATGTCCATAATATTTAATTTTTTAATGTGAGTGTTTCAATTTGATTTTTTATCTATATTATCCGTTTATTTATAAAAATAAACATTGAAAAAAAAGTAAGAGTGTTTTATTACACGGTTAATTAGAGGATTTTTAAAATATGTTTATTTATATATGATGTTTTATATGAAGCCATATATGACTCATATATGCCAGATAGACTCAAATTACGGATCTGACCCCCCATAAATAATTATATCTGAACTTTTTATAATAATATAATCATATCTGAACTTTTTCACAAGGCACTTATTACCATATTTTTTGTGCTTGGAACCACTGTACATCGTAATAAAAATGCTTAAGCTCTTCGGATGTGTTGTGTACAAAACTTCACCGCGTTTTTAATAGCGGTTTTCTCCAAATTGTGAAATGTTGGAATAAGATTTGAAATCAGCGAGACAAAATCTGCTAAACCCAAATCGACTTTTTCTAATTTTGTGACTGTGTGTAATCCTTGGAAAATAAAAAATCGTAGTTTTTCATGTTTTTTGAAGTAAATTTTGAAACTCATTTATATTCTAATTATAAACGGTGCTAAGAAAATATATAAAAGTGATACAATTTTTTCATTAAATTTTGATATACATATATATTTATATATAATGATATATTTTGCCACACATAGTTATATATAAAAGTGAAAGTATTATTTTTGATTACACTTACATGTGATCATATATGGTAGAATATATGGTCATATATAAATCTATATATCAGATATACAATATATACTAGTATATAACATGCGAAATGATGATATATGTGATGATATATTAAGTTATATTAAAAAGTTTTCATAAACTTAGTATACGATATGAATATATATAGTAATATATTAACACACATATAAGCATATATAATGATATCAAGTTGTGTATGAGTACATAAAAAGTTTGTTTCATCGGGAAGTCAATGATTGTATTTGTTTGTATGTTTGTTATGTTAGTATGTTCGAAATTCTTGTAAATTCGATTGAAATAATTTTGTATTTAAACAAATTATTATTGTAAATAATATTATTGGAATTATTATTGGACTTTTTTGTTGAAAGAGAAAACTAACAAAAGTGCAAAATTTACCTACCAATATTTAACTGCTACCGAAGTACGTATATTGCTATAGTTTGTTTTTTAAACTACCGATAGAAAAAGATGAAAAATATATTTTTATGTATTTTAATTGATTCTTTATTTGAAAGCAAACTTTACACTCAGTGAACTTCTGCTGTAAATATTTGTAGTAGTTTTAGTTGTAATACATTTGTATCTTTATGTTTAAGTGAAAAAACAGTCATTTGTAGAAGAAAATTTCAGTGTTGGCTACAATTGTGGTTCATTTAAAAAAACAAACCACATCAAATTACTGTATTATGATTTTACATACACATTCACATACAGTAGTTTTTTTTTATTTAAAAAATAAAACAAATAAATGTTTTTTTATTTTATTTTATGTAAGTAAAAATTGTTTACGATCTTTGGAAAAATTGATTTCTTTCTTTTTTGTTTTTTTTTTTTTAAAAAGAGAGGCAACACTCAGGAAATACTTCCTATATTTAGTGTGTTGCTTTCTTTGGAAAGGGATAGTATAGAGAAGAAAGGTGGGGAAAGATGAAGGGCTTCAGACATGGCAACACTGTAATTGCGCGAGATGATAAGTCTTAGAACAGTTGTTGCTCGCCACCTGATGGAAAGTTGGCGAACTTATTGAAGCTTTTTGGTTCATAGCCCTGATTCAATATTTTACTTCGGTGGGGTTAATTGCTATGGGAACACCGAAGGTGGACATTGCGATACGTATGAGGGATAGAAAAAACTCATACATATTATTTTGATGTTGCCGGCACCGGGGATCGAACCCGGGACCTTCTGTGTAAAAGTCCAACGCGCTAACCATTACACCACAACGCCTTTCTTTTAAATGAACTTTTTGCTTATTTCTTTGAATTTATGTTAAAAACGATTTTGTTTTTAACATAATTTTGCATTTAACAAAAAAATTAAGAAATAAATGTATATAATGGGTTGTTTCTTAGACATATACACGTATTTCCAAAAACGCATTTAAGTGATCTTAATTTAATAGTTTATCTCTGCACTCATAATAATCCATGCAAAAAATACGAAATTATTGTCAAAACTACAAAAACTTTCGTAAAATGTACAAATTGTTTATTTTACGAAAAATTTTGTTATTTTACATTTTTTTTTTTTTTGATTTTACGCATGGATTATTATCAGTGTGTCATTTAAACTAAATTATTTCCATGCATTGGGTATGAAACTTAATATTACCATCACTTTGGCACATTTAAAAGGGGAACGCACTTAAGCGGTCGCATTTAAGCAGGAACTACTGTATCGGGAAGGTGGTTTATTATATTTATATTAAACGTGATTCCATATTTTATCATGGTCTTTGCTGAAACTATGACAATTTTTTTTTTTAAATAAATAATTATTTAATTATAATTATTTAGTTAGAATATTGTTCTACCTCAAGTCCAAAAATTTAATATGATATTTTCATATTAGATGTTATTTCTTGCTTTTCAAAAAGTTTGATCATACAATTGTTTCATTGGCATCACCCAAATCTTCAGTTGTCTGCAATAGAAAAAGATAATTGGCTTAACTCAAATCGAGACTTTACATACAACAGACAAAATAATCTCCAAGAGAATATTTGTGTCTGCATTAGTGTATAAACTGCCTGATCTAGTAACCCTTATTATAAAATCAAACTATTTGAAAAGCAACAATTTTACATGTCGATATACTTTGTATGTCAGTACATGTACGTTAGGGTGATAACTTTTTGCATTTTTTGCAAATATCAAATCTCCCTAGACAAAATCGTGTAGGGCATGGACAAATATTAAGAACTGCGTTTTTAGTTTTTCGCTATCGTTAAAAAAGGTTCCGCACCAAACGCGTTAAAGTTTTGAATCAAACAAAGTTAAAAAAAAAAAACTTTTTTTGATGCCTCAACATCTGACTATCACATCTATATAATTAAGGCATGCTGGTATCAATAGTAAAGTCCGTTTTCGAGTCAATGGAATAGTTTTTCTTCCAAATTTGCTTACTTACATATGTATAAACCATATTTAAAAAAAATTGTTATTAAAAAAAATTTAAAATAAACATATTAAAGGCATTTTAGAAATCGCTGTCGGTGCGCAAGGTTTTTTTACCAAATTGAACTGAAATAGTTTTTTTTTATCATTAATACAATATTTGCCATTAGAAAACCCCTGGGGAGAATGTTGTCCAAAAAAAGTTATCACCCTAATGTACGTATGTGTGTTTGTTGTATTACAATTTGTAAAAACAACATATATCCCAACAAACTGTGTTTGTTGAGAAGGGACGTGGTATGCTAATTGTTCAAAAATGTTTTAATTTTTTTATTAAAAATACAAAATTGTTTTTTCGGGCTTTCTATATTTTCTTAACTTTCTATGTTTTTCAATAGTCTGACTAAAAATATGAAAATATAGAAGATCCGAAAAAAATGTTTGTATTTTTAATACAAAAATTAATGCCCTTATTTTGTAAAACGCTACGCCTCACTTCACCTTGCGTTGGCCTAATTTGAATTTCTTAAATCACCGCGTTCAAACAAGTGACTGCTCGCGTTGCAACAGCTGATTATTACGTTATTTTAAACTCAAATGTTTGAAAAAGCCAATTGTGTAAAACCCGACGCTTACTTTTTATTACTTGAACTGTCAAATTAAACACCCAATATATCGCATACAGGATATAATGGATTCAAAATGTTATACAAATATTTTAAGAGAAGTCATGATGCCTTATGCTGAGTGGGAAATGCCGCTTGAATGGATATTCCAACAGGTCATTTATCCGAAACTTTCATCGAAGTTGGCACAGGCATGGTTTAGGGACAACCATGTGAAGGTTTTGGGATGGCCTTCACAGTCACCAGACCTAAATCCTATCGAAAACTTGTGGGGCGAGGTTAAAAGATGTCTTAGAGGAAAGAATCTATCAAATAAAGATGAGCTGTGGACAATGGTTGAGACTGCATGGAAGAATATTCCAGTCACGACTTGTCAAAAGTTAGTTGACTCTATGCCGAAGCGCTGCTTCGCAGTAATAAAAAATAAGGGCAGTTCTACTAAGTACTGAGGTAGTATAAGCAGTTATGTAAGCAATCATTTTATTAAACATATTATTTATATTTTCTTTTTAATAATTTTAGGAGGTTTGTTTAAATGGCTCTATTTTTTTCACAGAGAAAATAATTGTATATACCGAATTTTTGTTATTTTAATTTTTAGAGCAATGAATTCAAATATTTAATTTATGTTGTTTTTTTATATTACAATAATACCTAATAAAAAACAACAAAAAAGTTTAAAGAAAATTATTATCTGTATAAATTTTTAAGTATTGAAATTGAGGTTTGGGGGTGGCTCTATTATTTTTCACACAACTGTATGTTAATTTTAAATAAAACAAATGAAAAAAAAACTATAAACACAAATTTGAATTTGGTTTTAAATTTTCATCAGCTGTATTTACATTTGTATTCTCAATCACAGCTAATGGTGCTACCAGATCATAAAAACCCTGGTTTTCTCAACTTTTTGTTTTTTTAGTTCAGTACTGTCTTGTATGCAGGAAACCATAATAACGCAATGGTTTTGACAATTGAAGTGATAACGTATTAGTTCAGTGTTGAGACAACGCGGTGACGTAGTGATTTATAAAATAACATGTTTTTTACTTAGCGTTAGTGTTGGCGTAGGTGAAGCGTTGAACGCAGGGGAAATATAAAATATGGGCATAATACATTTTTCGATAAATAATTTAATAAAATATTTGTTGCCTCAACCAAAAAATCTGTAGAAAAAAACTAAGAATTCAATTATTGCTCCTATTCTGTTTCCGGTAAGTATAATTTTTTTTTTTTTTAATAAAATAACGTTACTCCTAATAATTTTAAATTACTATTTTATTTAATTTTAAGACCTACTTTTTGCCAAACGTAAACATTCACAATTATCCCACAAAACCACAAAAAAATGTTTGGTCACATACGCGAGCTAAGAATTAAAACTTATGCAAACTACAATCTGACACCATTTTATAATACACATACAGGCATTTGTTTATATCTCTATACATGTGTGTGTTGATATGTAATAAGTGTGTATATAGTTTTAGGCTAAAAGGCATAAGAAATAAAAATATGGTGTTCTTAAAAGGTTATAAAAAGCTTTTAAGCCTTTTTTAATACCACAAGTGTCAACAAATATAAGAAATACTTCTTTAGTAAGAGAAGTCGTAGAACAAGTGGGTAGCATTGGTAAGTAGTCTTGGGTGTCATACTAGCTTTGACACTAACACTGGTGGCAAGCACACCAGCACCATTACTACCTTTATGGCCTTAAAGTTTGCTGTTCCTTAGTATTAGTCTTCTTCGTATTCTTCATCTATTTTTTAAGAGTTCTTTTGTGTCGTTAGTATTTGCCCAAGAGATTAACTGTAAATATTATAATTCTTCTATTTCTTATGCTTAAGTCAACTCTACTCGCATGTGTATTTGTATTTATATAGTTTTTGCTGTTTTTTTTTTTTCTTCTCGAAAGTTTTTCTTGGTGTTTGTGTTCTATTTGTTTTGGTTTTTGTTTGTTATATATGTATGTGTTTATTAAGATGTCCTTAAAAGCAAATTGTTGATTTTTTTTTTATTTATGGAAAAAAATTGATTTTTTTGGAAAACATTAACCAACGTTGCGAATTTATTAAAAATTTCCAAAATTCGAATTTTGAAAAATTAAATTGTTTATTTAATTTATTATTTAAATTTACTCCAAATTATTGACATATGTAATTTTGTTGTATTAGACTAACACTCAGGGGATATCCGCTGCTAATGCAGTGTATTGTGTTGATATTAGAAAAATAGGCTATGGGGAGGAGGAAAGCGGGAATAGTGTTTGTGAATATTTCACTTAGAATAATACTATGTAGGTACAGACCACTGCAAATGTAGTTAAAAACAAATTAAATTTCATTTAAAAACAGGACGATTTACATTTCGGTAAATTCAACTAGCATTGTAATTTGTTTTTTAATGTTACCACAATTGTAGTAAAAATAAACAAACATTTATTTTTTTAAATAACAAGAAACGACTTTAAAAAATTAATGTAAAATCATAAAACAGTCATTTGATGTGGTTTGTTTTTTAAATGAACTACAAGGTTAGTAACAAATTTTATTTGGTCTGCAAATTATTTATCCAAACAACTACATATTTTTAAAGCAGAAGTTCCCTGAGTGTTGATTTGAATTTCTCTAGACTGTAATAAACAGGGAAGGCTTCTGTGGGGAATTTATTCCACATACGACTAGTACGATTGATGCACGTATTCTCTCTGTAATGCGCTGTGCGATCCACTAAACAATCGACTACAAACGGATGTGTTCTACTTGATAAGCGGGTATTACGAATATAAACTCGGAGTCTCGGTATAAGTGCACTTATCTCAGCTGAACACTTCCCATTTTAATATTGATAAAACAGTGTCACACAACCCACATTCCGACGTTGCTGCAAAAAGTCAATAGAGATGGTTAACGTATTGCCATTGATGAACGCCTACGCCATCCTTTGCACACGGCCCAGAAGCTCTCAAATAGACTTCGGTAGGATATAGGTGGTACATTAACTGAAACTGACCACTGATTTTCGATTATATTGAACACATTTTGATATTAATTTTTAAATAATGTTTAAATAACAGATTCAAGTTGTAAAAACAACAGAAAGTCTTTTAAAACAACCTTTAATATTTAACGGACAAAACGTAAAAACGGGTATTTCTTTTTTTTCCTTTTTTTTAAAGTTAAATGTTTTTTTAATGTGTGATTACAAACACAACCCGATGGAAAAAGTTCCGATATATGTATATAATATATATATATGTAATTCCATATAGTCATATATATAATTCCATATCACAGCTTATATCACGTGACTACAAAAATTACATACATAACCATATCTCATGAGATTCTATAGGATATATATAATTCCATTTAGTCATATATATAATTCCATATCACATCATATATCAGGTGATCCGAAATATGAATACATAACCTTATCTCATAAGATTCCATAGGATCTCATTAGATATAATTTGATCCGAAAAATTTGTATATGTAATTTGATCAAGTTATATATAATTTGATACAATCTGATCTTCATAAAATTTTTTTTTTAAATCCGCGCTTCAATTTTGTTTCACATTAATGTGGTGTAATGGTTAGCGCGTTGGACTTTTACACAGAAGGTCCCGGGTTCGATCCCCGGGGCCGGCAACATCAAAATAATATGTATGAGTTTTTTCTATCCCTCATACGTATCGCAATGTCCACCTTCGGTGTTCCCATAGCAATTAACCCCACCGAAGTAAAATAATGAATCAGGGCTATGAACCAAAAAAGCTTCAATAAGTTCGCCAACTATCCATCAACTGTTCTAAGACTTATCATCTCGCGCAATTACAGTGTTGCCATGTCTGAAGCTCTTCATCTTTCCCCCACCTTTCATCTCTATACTATCCCTTTCCAAAGAAAGCAACACACTAAATATAGGAAGTATTTCCTGAGTGTTGCCTCTCTTTATAAAAAAAAAAAAATATTGAAGTGTTGCTGGTACTGGTAAACAACAGTGTCGCGAATGTAAATCGCAAGGCCCCGATGAAAAATAAAAATTGATAGGAGGTGATAACCAGGTAAGTAAAAATCCTATGGATCCGCATCCTCATTTATTTGGGGCTCACATAAGCCAAAAACATCCGGCCCATGAAATCGAATGTGAGATTATACTGAGAAATAATTCGCCCTTAATTTGGATATATCGATTTCTATTTTCATAATATAATAGTTGTAATTACAGAAAATAAAAAAATTGAAAAATGATAATTCGTGTTTGTGTGTGGTGCGACCTCATTCCAGGAAATTTTTTGAAAATTGATTATTTTGAGAGAAATTTAGCAAAATTCGAATGTTTTCATCATGGTTTGCAAAATTTTCGGAAAAATATTACTTAAATAGACTATAATTATCTTTATTTTTATTTAAAAAATCTTTAACCCCTAATGGCCGGTGGACAAAAAATACACATAAAACATAATTTATATTATGAATACATGCGTGTAAATCTTTCAAATTTCTATAAAAAAATGTCCACTGGATACAAATAATTATTTTATGCAATTTGATTTGATGATGTTTTCACTTTTGACCAAAAAAGACTCACCAGGAAATTTACAGAATAATTTTTTTCAGATTTTCATATAAAAGAAATTCTCACAAATTTAGGGTTGTTTTTAAATTTAATTCTTTCTTAATCCACTCAAATAACGTTAACGAAATTTTCCAATCTAATTTAGATTTATGTGCAGAAAAGGAATATGAAATCTAAATCAAAAAAATTTAATAGCTTTTAAGTTAAGCGCGGTTTTAAAAAAAATTATGCTTAAAATACAAGTTTTTGTTAAAATTGTAAATTGCAATTTGGACTTTTTAAAACTTAAAAACTACCAGAAATTATTTTAAATTCTCGAATATCAATTAAATATTATTTGATGTGTGTTCTTAATTTTTAAAAGTTTTAAATTTTTTAAATATAATAAGAAACGTTTATGAAATACTTCATAATATTTATATAACATTTTATAACAATTTATAAAACTGATCAAAACCTTAAGTTTCTTGTGGGTGGTGAATTAGAATGAGGCTAAAGATGACCTAGTCGCTTAGGTCGAAAGTGCGGCACTCCCTCTAGCGCTGATCCCCACAAGATTTTTTTCATCTTCTCTTACATTTATTAACAATTAGGTTTTTTCTATTTGTAACATTTAATTATGATCTCAAACCTGACAATTCAAAATGAAAATTTATAAAACTTTCATAAAAATTTATGAAACTGCTTCGTCTTATTCATTAAATATTTAATAACATTTATGAAGCATTTCATAAAAACTTATGAAACTTCATCATACTTATGAAAAGTTTTATAAATATGAAACAGTCTGTCATTAATTTGGCCTTTTAATAAACGGCTTTATCATTTTTATGAAGTGTTATACTGGACGAAGAGTTTTTCATCATATTTATGAAAACCTGGAAAGCTTTTTCCCTAAACTCATGAACAAATTCCTCAAATTTGAGCTTAATTTTAATCTAGTTTAGGAATATTCCATCGAAATTAAAAAAAAAAATTGTATTTTAAATTATTCGCGTTTTTCAGAGATTCCAAAAATAGCATTTTTTTTTTGCGGTATTTTTCGATGTTGTTGAACTTTCGACATATATGATTTTGTTTTTAGTTTTAGAAAGGGTAACAGATATCCTTGCAATTGAGCCTAAATTTTTGATTATTTGGGTTTTCGATAATATTTAGCTTATTAATATTTATTTGTTAATAAAAATCTTATCTCACATAGAGGGTATTCCACAGAAATATATACACCCATGCAAAAATGATCATATATTATCATGTATGAAGTTTCATATATGTTAGGATCTGAAAATTGAGGGTATATGGCTGTATATGGTTCATACATTATCATATATTTTAGTTCATATGTGTTCATATTTTGATATTTAGAATATTTTTCAGAGCCAAACAACACAAATCAAAAACCATTCCTTTCAAAAAATTAACGGATTATTTAGGTTGCAATTTTCCGGAACTTGGTGTGGTAATTTAATTTTCAATAAATATAAAAAACAATTTAATTTTTATTTCAAATAGAAAAAAAATAATATTTCTTTTAACTTTTATTATTTTTGTTTTGACAGAAATTTCAAACATTTTAATTTTGTTTTGAAAAAACAACAAACAAAAAATATGAAAAATTTAAAAACTCAAAAATATAAGTTTTGTGTATTGAGATTTTTAAGTACACAATTTCCTGTTCAACATAAAAACTTTGCGGTCAATAAAACCGCATAAAATATAACGGTCAGATATATGTCATAAAAGTTCTTTTTAAATAAAATTGCTTTTTAAATAAAAAAAAAAAATGAATATTTTATTATCATGCAATGAAAGTTTGAAATAATCTTTGTAAAATAGTAGAACATTACAACACTCTTTTAAATAAAACATTATTTTAAACAAAAATTTAATGTTTTTATAACCGAGTCTATTTTGAGTTATAACGGTCATAAGATTTTTTAAAAATAAAACCAGTTTTAGACTCTGCGACTTAGCATATATTTCAATACATAATATCATACATTACCATTTGCTTATATGTATGAAACCATATATGCTTCTATACATGGTATACATCTTCTACATGCTTGCATATGGGCAATTCCTGGGCGACGGACGCAACATTCGGACACTTTTAGTTGAGCCAAAAAGAATAAAGGAATATAAAGATGCGGTATATAATACACTGAGAATATATACCGCAACTTTATATTTCTTTATTGTTTTTGGCTCAACTAAAAGTTTACGAATGTCGCGTCCGTCTCCCAGAAATTGCCATATGAAACAGTATATGCTCATACATGGAATCATTCATGTTCATATATTACTTGATCAATTGATCAAAGTTGAATACGTTTTAGTACGAAATTTTACATTTTCGCGACTCCGGTTTAAATTCGGATTTCATATGCGTAATGTACACCCAAAAATATATTACATTTGATGTGTCGCGATCATAAAAACTATTTTTAATTTTTTTCGCAATTTTTCTCATTATTTTTAATTTTTTGATTCAAATAAAATAATAGAACAAGATGTACGTTGAATTTCGATCTGCGACCTCTAACAAACCCATTTTTTGAGATTTTTTTTTTAGCGAAGCATATTTATTTTCATAATGGCATATTTTAAGGTTTGTGGAGCTCGAGAATTCCAACTTTTTTTTTGCACACCGATATTTTAAGCCCCATCATGCAGGAATTTCATTGACTGGGTATGGTCTGATCCAACTTCTAAAACATATACATTTACAGCTATTATTTTTTCTGATATTGTCAGTTTATTTCGGTAATGGTATTTTAGAGCTATACCAGTTATATCGGTAACGGTATTCCATGGATAACGGTATTTTAGGGATAACGACAGCCAGTGGAAAAGGTTTTTAATCGATAACGGTATTTTAGCGGTATTGCCTTCCATCCCTGGATTTTTTAATAAATATACACTTTTTTCAAAAATGAGTCATTTGCATTTGGCTCGGTTTAACGTTTTCCTAAAAAAAAGAAACCGATGTCTTCCATTTGCAATAAACCTGGGTGGTGTAATGACAAATCTTCTATTAAGGGACATCCTAATGTATAGTACACATGTATGCGTCCCGTATACATGTGTTTTTGTTGTTTATTTGTATGTTATATGGATTTATGTTTTACTTGACTTTACTCGGTATGTGTACATAACAACCTACCACTACAACTACTTAACTATTTAAGATGTGGAATGTGCAAGTGTTTCAATCCACCTTATATTGCCTTTTTCGCTTATTTGTTATTTGTGTACATGTGCGTTTATATCTGTGTTTGTGGCCTGTATGGTATTGGGGTGTTAGTTGAGGCCTTTGGGTTGACATGTCCTTTATTCAAATAATTTTTTTTTTTTTTGTTTTGGTATTCAGGCTTGTTCACCATATGAACACATTTATTTGTACATATGACGATATTTATTTAAAATTAAAGGTTCTTACCACAGCCGCTCATAATTATTTACTTTATGACTTATATGTACGTATTTCGTAATGTGTATTTAGTATAATTAAAACTATATTTTTTTCTAAACACCTACTAACCGCTAACTTAACTCAAACTAGACCAAATTTAGTGCTTAACTACAATTATGAATTTTAAATTTATTTAACTTGAAGGTTTAGCGGAATTATTGGACACATGGCTTGTATATCACGACAGTCTCTGTACTTATGTACCTAAACACAAATTTTAATTTTGGCCTAAGTATAAGACTTAAAACGGAAATTAATACTTGTTCTTGCGAATCTCGACGTGAATAAATCAGAGGGCCTTAATACTATCAGGAGGCATAAACTAACACACACTTGAGTTTCTAAAATTTAAAAATTACCCCTTTTTGGTCTTTGTTAAACATTAGAAAGTGTTCCTTTTTAGTCCTTTGGTCCCATAACGTTAAGAGATGAACACTGAAAATTTTAGTTTTAACTCTGTAATAAAAAAAATTTATTTGTTTGGAATATATATTTTATTTTGTGATTAGCCAAATTTATGCTTAATTTAGCAACTGGCTTTCAAAAATTAGTAAATATTTTGCTAAAATCAGCAACAAAAATTAGTACGAAATTCAGTAATTTGTAAAATTAGCATAGCAAAAAACATTACTAAAATAAAAAATTTTACTAAAAAATTAGTAAAAAAAAAAAAGTATAGTGGGATTAAAAATTTGTTTTACTAACTTTTTTTCTAAATGTAGAAACGATTTACCCAAATTAAAATAAAGTTTTGCTGAGTCAGCAAAATTTTAGTCAGGAGGGTGCTTGCAAAAAAATTGCTAATGTCAGAAAAATCTTTTGCTTAAAATCAGCGAGACTGATTTTTAGCAACAAAATTAGTAGATTCAGTAAAAGTTTTGCTAAAACTTAGTGGATTAGAAATTAAAAAACCCTTTGCTAAACATTAATAAAATTTTTGCTGAATATTAGTAGACTGAAAAAAACTCAAAAAATTTGTAGAAAATTTTTAATTTAGTTAATTTATTTTGCTGAAAATCATAAAACATATTTTTGTGATTATTTTTAAAATAATTTACAATACGTTACAAAATATAAAAATTGTCATACTCCCACATTGACGACATGAACTAATGTAATATCTGCAAATATATAGAACTAATTATATATAACATAAACAAAATTATCTTTCAACTACTAACATCAATTGTTGTATTCATGATGCTATCTTTTAAAGGAATGCAAATGCCGTAGAGAATTATAGAAACGAATCGAAAAAATAACAAAATGTAACATATACAACCCGTTTTTTTGCAATAAGAAAAAGGAAACATAGAAATTTATATAAGATGTATTTCTTTGTCTTTCGCTTTAGTCTGTCTACCTGCTGTATATTTGTTATCAACTTGACCACTCAATTTGACTACAAATACACATTTAATCATTTTTAAATTTAAATATTATATTTTGTCTTTTATTTAATTAATAGACTATTACTTTCACAAGCTGGTGAAAACGCAAAATTTAAGTTGTTCCAATCCACAATTTTGTTTTATGTATGACAAACAGATGCAAAAATCTTCCATGGTTGTGTCTTACTAGAGTTGTACTTTTTAGTATGATTTTCCTTGTCACTACTACATCTTGACATCTTATTCATTCTGCGTATAACTTTTAATCTGGTTGTCGTTCACACTATTGATGTGCTAATCATGTGCTATTGATGTGCTAATTTTTTAGCAAAATAAATTAGTAAAACATTAGTAAAATATTAGTAGAACATTAGTTCAAAACAGTTAAGTGCTGACTAAGTATAACAAAAATTTTAGTTTAAAACATAATTTTAGCAAAAAATTTGCTGAAAAATAGTATACCTGATTTACAAGATGTTTTACTAACTTTTCTACTAACTTATTTTTTAGTTAGTTAGTGCTTTGTAAATAAACAATAACCCTTTCTGCATAAAAGGTCATTACTTTGCAGCTTACAAAAAATCAAAAACAAGTAGTGTGTACTAACTAGAGATGAAAAAATAATTTAATTTAATAATTTAATTTATTATTGACCACTTTCAGGAATGTGTTGATAGATCTATTTCGGGAATTTTCTAGGTTCTAGGTTTCTAGGTTCTAAAAATTATATCAAACTTGTATAAACTTGTACATCTTGTTTTTAAGCAAAACAAGTGTGAAAATAAAAAAGAAAATAAAAACAAAAAGCGTGTATTGAATATCTACCAAAGGTAGAGCTTGCACATAACGAACAAGTTTTCAACTTATTTTTGATCAATGGTGATAATATTTAACTTCGATCTCATGTATTAGTTCTTATTTAGTGGGAAAACTAGGTTATATGAATGTTTGATGTTTTGCATGGGATTGTCACTTCTTTCAAAACGTGTTCTGATGATGGGACCTAGAAATTTCCCGAAATAGATCTATCAACACATTCCTGAAAGTGGTAAATTAATAAATTTGAAAACAAAAACTCTATAGATTATTTGTTAGGACAATATCCTAATAAAGAAATATAAAGTATGGCCTCGAACTTGAATAATTTTTATTTTCATCAAAGGGTTTATTTAAAATATTTGTCCCTAAGAAATTTTACATCTACAAAATACCGTCGACGTTTCGGTATTTTGGCGTTATTTTAACCTTAGTTCAAGATATTTCAAAATCAAACCTGCAAAATAGCGAAATAAACCCGATTACAAAAGAAGACACGTGTATTTAATGGAAACTCGTTTTTAAAATTTTCATATCGGTCTTAATGTAACTGTGGCAACCAACTGCAGTTAATATGAAAAAGTATTAAGTGATTTTGATGTTTATTAAATAATTTATGTTAATAAACATTCATGAAATAATTTAAATAATATTTTCCTTTTAACAATAAATAAATATTGAAAGCGTAAGAAAAAGTAGTGCTTATTTAATTAAATTTTACATTTTTAAATATTTTTTATTTTTTTTTAGATTAAGCTTCAGTCTTTGACATATAGCATTCCGATGTAAAACATACAAAATAAAGAAAAAAATATAGACGAATTAAAATACAACAAAAAACTCTGTATTTTATTTATCTTATTATATATTATACCATTTCTCACTAATTGAAGACGCTTACACAGGTAGAAATTGCCAACCGTACCAAAAAAAACATACTACTGGCAAACCACTGCTATTTGTGTAAAACTCACCGTGTTAAAAATTACCAAAGGTAGAATTAATATTGCACTAGGAAAACACTATTTTATTTGCCAAGCATGTGTTTTGCGAGTGCCCAGTTCAAAGTTCTTTGCCAATATTGGTCTTATTAATATTACAACCAATTAAAAACAATTTTTTTTTAATATTTTATTATATATGTATACACTCAAAAAAAAAAGTTTGTAAAGTCAGCAAAAAATTTTGCTGAGTCAGCAAAATTTTAGTCAGGAGGGTGCTAGCAAAAAAATTGCTAATGTCAGCAAAATCTTTTGCTGAAAATCAGCGAGCTGATTTTTACCAACAAAATTAGTATATGCAGCAAAAGTTTTGCTAACACTTAGTAGATTAGAAATAAAAAAGCGTTGGTAAAAATTAATAAATTTTTTGCTGAATTTTAGTAGACTGAAAAAAACGCAAAAAAATTGTAAAAAATTGTAATTTAGTTAATATATTTGCTGAAAATCATAAAACATATTTTTGTGATTCTTTTAAAATTAATTCACAATAATTACGAAATATAAAAATTTTCATTTTCCCACATTGACGACAAGAATTAATTTAATATCTGAAAATATATAGAAATAAATATATATCACATAACAAAAATTTTCTTTCAACTACTTACATCAATGGTAGTCTAAATGATGCTTTCTTTTAGAGAACGCAACTGCCGAAGATAATTATAGAAACGAAACGAAAAAATAAACAAAAACAAACGAAACGAAAAAAACAACCCTTTTTTTTGCAATAAGAAAAAGGAACCATACAAATCTACTTAAGATGTGTGTCTTTGTCTTTCGCTTTACTCTGTCGACATGTCTGTATATGTTTGTTTGCAATTTGACCACTCTAGATTATTAATCTATTAACATTTATTATAGAAATACATATTAAATTTAAATATTTTCTTTTGTATTTCATTTTATTAATAGACAATTATTTTCACAAGCCGGTGACAACGCAAAATTTAAGTTGTTTTAATCCTCAATTTTGTTTTATGTATGAAAAAGAGATACAAAAGTCTTCCATGGTTGATTTTTTTATATGTCTTATTAGAGTATCATTTTCCACTTCTCTACTACATCTTGACATGCCGCGACATCTGCTTCATTCTGCGTATATCTTTCAATCTGGTTGTCGTCCACACTATTAATGTGCTTATCAGTACAATTTTTTTAGCAAAATTAATTAGTAAAACATTAGTATATTAGTAAAGCATTAGTATAAAACAGTTAAGTGCTGAATAAGTATAACAAAAATTTTAGCTGAAAACACGATTTTAGCAAAAAATTTTGCTAAAAAATAGTATACCTGATTTACAAGACGTTTTACTAACTTTTGTACTAACTTATTTTTTTGAGTGTATGATGTGGAATATTTAGACTTTTAAATGTGTTTTATTATACATATTTCTCAAATTAAATTTAAGCTATTTTGAAAATACAAAATTCTTTGAATTTCCAACGTCATGCCAAAGGTAACAAGTTTGCTCAAACAAACGGTTGGCCACTGTTATCAATCGGGTAACAGGACAATACTGTCAAGATTGTTAATACCACGTTCGGCCAACGCATAACCGAACGTAGCCGACGCTTTGCCAACACTGTGTCGATTGTTTTTGTCTGCCTGGGTAGTTATCTGCAAGCCCGTTTTCATGCAATCAACTAAAATTTAGCTAATGAGCTTCGGATATATTGTAGAGAAAAAAAATCTAAGGAACACGTGGTTCTTTTAGCTGCCCAATCTCATGTTTAGGAGTTACTAAGTGGGGTCAAAAATTATCCCATAAAAGCACAGACCGAAAAATGTTTTATTTTTGGTTTTTAACACAAATAAATATATTAGAAATTTAAAATTTTTTTCCAACTGCAAAAAAAAACTAAAAAGCAACTTTAATAAAAAAAAAACGAACAAAAAAATTATTGTTAAATAAAAAGTACAAAAAAGTACTAATCTTTTTGAACTTTAGTATTTAGCCCAAAAAAGTTCAAATATTTCTACAAATAAAATCGAAAGAAATTTCTTGGTGTTAATAAACTTACATGATTTGTGGTATGAACAAAACCGCTAAGTTGTGGTGCAAAACAAAGTATCACAAAAAACGGCACAGTGTCTAGATTATAATCATTTAAAAACAGTATTTAAAAAACTGCAATATAATTTCGGTTTGCCAAAAAATGCTTTATGCAGTAACAAATTAATTATTAAACGCATCCGCAGATTAAATCCTGTATATAAAAAATATTAAACTATAACTAATTTTGTTTGCATTTTTGAGATAGGCGTGGTATAGAAGATTAAGCATACTTTTCTAAAAATCATAACTACATTGTACATTTTTTTATTGAATTAGACTGCGCAGTTTCTGGTAACACAACCTTCATCAGTAATCCTTTTGACAATACTGTAATTATTTGTTATGGTTTTTATTGTTTGATTGCATTTATATGAAATTTTTATTTATTAAATGCAATCCTGACCGTGGCTTGAACCTGCTTTCATTTGCAACGTGCACTTCGCACTACACTTTAGACAGGCGCTTTATCCGCTTGAGCTAAAGTCAGGTCGATTTTTGCTGTGGCTTAAAACCAGTTTCAGTTATACGGGGTCGATTTTTACATTTAATTGTAATTGCAGAAGATAGCTAAGACAAACACCACAACAATTCACAATTGTTAGAAAATCGTATGTAATCTAATTTCCACTATTTCCCACATTTTGTGAGTTGGCGACAATTATGATGTATTTTTTGTACATACGGTAGTTTGGCTATTCACGTTTTAATTTGCAAATTTTTCATACATACGTTTTTGAATTAAAATTACCGAGATCAGAACCGGTAGTAATATGTATGGTTAAAATTTTATTCAAAATTTCGCGATTTGTCAAATATTTCATATGGCAGGTATTTACACAGTATACTAAAAATTGGATTCTGGGGTCATCTTGGAAAGTTATGATGCCATAAAATTTTTTAACAAATTGCGAATTTTGTATATGGGACACTATATAAAATAACTTTTTAATTTTCTATTTGACCCTTTGCCTTGGATATACATTTGTTTAGGTATTTTGTTAATTTAGATAACGCGCGAAATAGCGGGACAATTTTAAGGTTTTCGAACCCAATTTGTACTAAAATATTACTACAGGTATTGTCCTGTGTAATATTAATTCGCAGAAAATGTATAAAAAATTTGCAATTAAAAAAATTTGCAATTAATAAATAGTTTCATATATTTGTGTATTTACGGTATGTCAACCGCGGATAAGTTATGTAGCAAATTTGTGGTACCATAACGCATTTTTTATGCAATACGCCATTATATCTAACTTTTAAAAATGCAGTTTTCAAATACTATTTACAATCTTAGGACTGGTCCATGTTCTGCGGTATTTTTATCTTGTACCACAATTTACAATTAGTGGTATTTTTGATACCACAAACCACACGGGTTTGCCGCAATGTACGTCGTGGAATGATTTACCGCTCTGTGTATTAATGTTTTTGTCAAGTTTTTTCATTAACACTCGCGAAATTTTCTCCGACTTTATTTGTAGAAAAATTATAAATTTTTTGGGCTTAAGAATATGAACTTTATTTTGTACCTTTTTCAACTTTGTTCAACTTTTTATATTTAACTTTGTTATTATTTTTTTTTTTTTCTTCAACTTTTCTAAAATATAAATTACTTTCTAAAACAAAAAATTTATGTGAACAAAATGTTGTTTTTTTGAGGAAACAAACAAAAACGTTCTTTTTTAAATGTTTTGAAGTCGGAAAGTAACTGAAGACAAATTTGGTATCAAGTGAAAGGTTTTTTGAAGACAAATTCGAGACAAATTATGACCGAAGATTTTCAAGTATTTTTGTTATTCAAAAAAAATGTGTCTGGCGTTTTATTAAGGAATTTTAGTTGTATTTAGGTTAAAAAATAACACAAGGCAACAATTTTGAAAAAATTTTAGGGGCTTTGAAAACCACTATACAATTTTGATGTATTGTGGTCCCAGTAGTACAAATATGGTTCAATTTTGAAATTCTATGGAGAGGTTTTTTTTTAAAAAATTTTTAACTAAAATTATAAATTTTTTTAGACGTTTATCCACATAATTAATGATAACTAAAAAAAAATTAGTCCGATATTATTCAAATAAATTTAGAAAAACTGAAATTTACATAGCCTTTAATCCGTTAATATATTGCGTTTCAATCGGCTCAGTAGTTTTGGAGTTATAATAAAAAATTGAGGGAAAAAATATTTTTTTTACGTGAAAATAGCAAATTTTTTTGTTTTAAAAAATCATAAAAAATCGAAAACGTCAAAAATCGCTCAGATTTATTGCTTTATCGCAAAGCCACATGTAATAGGAACAAAATGAGATATCGATCATAAAAATCGATTGATTTTTTTCGAATTTATTCACAATTAAGTGAATTCGCTCATTTTCACCAAATTTTAGTTTTTTGTCTGATATACATAAAATTGAGTAGTTAATGTTCTTCTTTCGATTGATTGAATTTTGAAAACATTTTCCCCATGCTATGTACAAATTTTCACATCAAAAATGCATTACATAGTAACATTCGTGTATTTTTTGGCAAAACCCTACCTAGAATATACTGATTCTATTCTTCGGAAAGACATTTGTGTTGGATGAGCTTAAATGTAAATAAATAAATAAATTAAATAGTAGAAAATTTATATTTTATTATTCACATTTATTATAATAAATTAAACAAGAAAATAAATAATTAAATATGTATTATAAACTACAAACTCTGAAATTTTCTTTTAGTCGATTTTCTACTATTGTTGAATAACGAAGTGTTACTCTGAATACTTCAGCAAAAATCAGCCATCATGTGTGCATCCCAGCGACCCTGGTATCGTTCCTCCATTGTCCGGATATCTTGGTGGAATCGTTCGCTCTGTTCTTCACTCAAGTCTCCTAGATTTTCAGGAAAACGATCTAAGTGACTGTGTACATTGATGCTCATGTTGCATCCAAGATTCTGGAAGTGAGTTAACATCTCTTCAACGTGCGCAACGTAATCATCACCCTTGTTATTTCCTAAGAAATTTTGAATAACCCATACAAACGAATCCCATGCATTCTTCTCAATTTCTGACATTGAACTGCCAAATTCAGTATCGTTCACCAATTTGCGAATTTGTGGGCCATCAAATATGCCTGCTTTCAGCTTTTCCATACTTAGATTGGGAAACTTCCTTGAAATATACTGGAAACATTCACTATCTTTGTTAAGTGCTTTAACATATTGTTTCATCAGACCAAGTTTAATGTGAAGAGGGGGTAATATGATGCGATCTCGGGGCACTAGAGCCACATTTATAACATTTGGCGTACCTGGAACTAGTGTTTCCCTAGAAGGCCATTGTTTTCTCTTCCAATGTTCTGTTTTAGCTCTGCTGTCCCATAAACATATAAAACAAGGATATTTTGTAAAGCTGCTTTGTTGGCCTAAGAGGAAATTTACCATCTTAAGATCAACACAAATTACCCACGTATGTTCATCATACTTTATCTTCTTCATGACCAATGCAATTACAGAGTATTCCTCTTTTACTTTGGTTGAATGTGCGATCGGCAAGGAGTGAAATTTATTTCCATTATGCAAAAGGACACACTTCAAGCTGCGTTTTGATGAGTCGATAAATAAACGCCATTCGTTTGAATCATATCTCTGTAAGCCCATGGCAGTCATCAAACCAGAAATATCTGTGCAGTACACAAAGTCATCCTCTTCAGCAAAATAATGAAGTAAGTCTTTTTCTCGAGTACGGTAATACGAAACTTTAGTTTCTTTAGTTATGAGACCTGTTTCTTTCATCCGGGACGCAAGTAATTCAGAAGATCTTTTCGACAATCCAAGGTCTCTAATTACATCATTAAGCTGATCTTGATTCCATGGTCTCGGCGAGAAATGTTTGTGTGGGATGAACTCGTCATTTTCAGCTGTAGATGGTAGTGCTGGATCTGACATATCTGATTGGTAAGCCATACTTGAGGTTGAGTGTCCTGGTGAAGATGAAAGCACATGACTACAGCTTGCACCCCGATCTTGAGCATATTCTATTTCTTGTGAATGTAGAACTGCAAGTGTAAACCCATCAGCAGACCTCGTGGGGTAAGACCATCGCATATGTTTTCCAAAACCGCTTTTTGTACTTAAACAAAAATAACACTCGGATGCGTGGTTCGCTGTTTCTCTCCATAGCATAGGCTTCAAAATTTCCAAGTGTCGTCTGTAAAATGAAAAAAAAATTGAAATCAGGAATATGAAGAATTCAAATTTTAATTAAGAAATATTGTAATTATAAAATATTCCAAATCTATTAATTTATACTTACTTTACGTTAGAAGACTTCATAGATAAATTCAATCGACATGGAATGCATATAGTACTCGGTGTCCAATGCTGGTTCAAATTGTGCGGATAGATATTATAGCAATCCTGATATGACTTTTGCAATGAAGTTAAGAAGCACTTCCGTTTTTTCCCGGTGATATATTGGCCGCACACATAACAAAATAAATCTGGATCGTTTTTACATAAAAATGTTCTGGCTTTCTGGCTCATTTTTATTAATATTTGAAAATTGTTTTTAACTTCTAAGCTGTATGACTCTAATTTTTGTGTAGGTATTAAATGATGTTTGCGTTATCGCAAACACTTTTTGAATGAAATAAAAAGGGTCAAGGAGATCTTATAAATACTGATACTATAATTTGGGATAACCCTTTGTGTGGATACAGTTTGTGTGTGCTGCAAATTTTTTATTATTCCCAAGAATCCTAAAAAACATTAAGGACTTTTATGAAAAAAAAAAATTATCCGTTACAGGTAGCTAACGGAAAATAAGAGCACTTCAGCGTACACGCACATTTATGAGCGTTTTATTACTATCCTACCGCAATCGTAAAAATTAAACAATCTTTTGTTTATTACTTATTTTTTTTAATTATTAGAATCATAAAAATGTCATAGAGGTTTTTCCCAAAGGGGTTTTGCCAAAATGCGTGTCGTAAAATGCACCTGAGTTTTTATGTTCTGCATTGTCATTATATAGTAGGTACAATTTTCTACAGTGCTTGTAAATATGCGATACCTTCAATTAATTGTAAATAAAAATGTAAAGCATGCATCGATTTTTATGATCCATATCTAGTTTAATTCGCATGATATGTAGCTTTACTACAAAAAAATAAAAAGTAATATTTTTTGCAGTTTTCGATTTTTTCCAGATTTTTGTTTTTCAAATTTTTTTTTTTTTTTAGCATTTTTTTTTTTTTTGCTAACAATTTGTTTCATAACTTTGAAACTATTGATCGCATTAAAAAAATTTGTACACGTTCTTTAAAGATATTGTAAACCTTAATTTTTGTAAATTTAATTTGACAAAATCGGACTAGTTGTTTTTGAGTTATGACAACATAAGTGGAGAAATGGCTCAAAATATTGTCAATTTTAAAAAAAAAATTTTTTTAAAAAAAAATTATCCATAGAATTGAAAAATTTTACCATTTTTGTACTTAGGCAGCCATGATGCATCAAATCTATATAGTGGTTAGTCAAGCCTTTTTTTGCTGTTGACCTGTGTAATGCATAACAATGCCTACTTAATTTAATCGTGGTGTTGTATAAATTTTTTCCGATATTCGAAACCGAGCGGTGACTTTTACCGAAGAGAATTTTCCCACCATATTTCAAATAATTAATAAATCTGGTTGTAAAGGAGCAAAAAAAAGGAGACACTTTTTTACAGCATATCCAAAGATGATTAAAATCTGTGAATTCAGGTGGGGATACCTCCGTTGTTAGTAGATTTTACAGTTTTTGTTGATGTTTTTATTTTACTAATATTTACCAAAAAAGATTCTGTTGAATTTACTACATTTTTCTGCAGTCATTTTTAATCAATTTTTAGTAACTATTTACAGACTTATTTCTATGAGTGTACGACACATATTTGGTAAACTGTTTGAAGCGCGTCTAAAGTCGGGCTTAACGATTAGAGAGTTAGTTACATTTGCAATTATTTGCAGCTTCAAAAAGCCTCAACCAATTGCATTCTCTAGTAAAAGGGGATTTTAAACAACTTTTGCTTTTTTTTATTTAATGATTTTTGTAAAGTTTACTCGAAAAAAATTTAATTTTATTTCAAAAAAGAATAAAAATGAAAATTAAAATTAAAATAAATTCCCATTTTATTTCATTTAACATAAAAGACTCTTTATGTCGTTTATGAAAAATACATGTGAAACGATTATGAAAATATTTTATTTTAAATTAATTTTAAGAAAATTACAAAAACAAAAGTGCACTCACAAAAACTACAAAAACATGACTGTGACAATTACTCATACGCACTGTAGTGTCAACACTGACAAAGCAAGCAAACAACCAAAACAACATACGAGTACACAAACAAACAAACTGATGCACGTTCATACAATTTTTGGTAACGTGTAAAATAAAAAACATTTTGTGAATGCAGCTGTGCATAAAGAATATGGTTAAAAAAATATATACTCGTATATACAGACACTATGATAGAAAGTATCCAGAGGTATAAATAAAATTATATCTTTAACTAAAGAGTATATACAAATAGAGAGACTACACTTCTCACGCCTCTCAGCAACAAAATACCGAACTCGGGCTTGGAAATGAAAACATTTTTTTTACACTTAAAAATTATTGCAACATGTTGATGAAAAATTGTTGCTTGAAACACTCATTTTTATTTTGCTTATATTTTGTTATTTTCTATTAAAAATTAATATATTTAAATTTTATATTGCTGATTTTATCATTAATATTTGAAATAATTAAAAATTTTATTAAATTATGATTTAAAAACATGATAAAAATTAATTTAAGATTTTAAATTTTCAAGTTTTCATTTGCTTGGTGCGAGTTTACGAACAAATAAAAAGAGAGCAGATTGAGCGACTCTGAGTAGTATGGAAACTCACTGGTTTACCTTGAAAATTGAAAAGAAGAGTGGTTTCTTTTTCAGATAAGAACAAAAAAATTTGTTAATGATTCAAACTTACGCAGTGAAGAAACGTTAATGACATGTCACTACTTTTCGGACTACCAATAATGGCACCAGCTTACTCTCTGCATCACATTAATATAAATAATAAAGACATAAAAATAACTAGTTCATATTCCCCTTACTTTATTACAAAAAATAATGCGTTGGCCATAAATACATATTTGTATCATTATTTCAAATATAAACAGAGAGTATATACAAATAGAGAGACTACACTTTCTACGCCTCCCAGCAACAAAATAACGACCTCGGGCAAGCAATGAAAACATTTTTTGTAAACCAAAAAATAATTGCAACATGTTGATAAAAAATTGCTGCTTAAAACACTCACTTTTATTTTGCTTATATTTTGTTAGATTCTATTAAAATGGTTTGCATTTTAATTTTATCTTGCTTATTTTATCATTCAAATTTTAAGTAAATAAACATTTTATTAAATTATTATTCAAAAACATGATACAAGTTAATTTAAACTTTTAAGTTTCTGCAACATGTTTTCATTTGCAACTAAAAAGAGGGCAGATTGGGAGAGACTGAGGTGGATAGAAACCCACTGACATAAGGTACTCGCTTCAAAATAACACCGTTAAACACTAATAATGTATCGGAGATGCGACTTATCAATTGTGATAGATTTTAGGACGTAGATCACGAATGTGAATACCAAATTTTAATTATAAAGATTTTGGTTATATTCGACCTTTATTAATTAATTTCCGAAATAAAATATTTAGGCTCGAGGTCTATGTTGGTTTTGTATAAATATTCTTTATTTATTCATTCAATCGATATTTCGCTTTTCATTGAAAAGCATCAGGAATAGCTCTGAAATACACATTACAAATATAAAAGTACATCAATATTTTTAAGAAAACAACAAAAAAATAATAATAAACAATAGGCAAAATAACCAAACAGTAAAAAACAACAACGACAATAATTTCTTACATTTTACAATTTTGTATTATTTTATAAAAAGTTTATCACAAAATTTAAATTTCCTTTAACTCATCTGCTTTCAAAAGACTTTTAGAAATGATAGATCTCAAACCCGATGCATAACATTTTTCTGATTTTGTTGAACTGTGTAGTTATCAAGTCATAATATATAATATGATTCAGACATATCTGCCTTTGAATGGAGTCACATTACGGCTTATATCATTATATACAAATATATCTGGTACTTTGTATTGAGAAAACTTTTTATATGGTACTTTTTATTATATGACTCCAAATCTTACAGTGTCGGAAAAAATAATAGGCACGATTGCTTGTATTTCCATAATTTAATAAAATCGTTCGTATAAAATGGATTTTTTATTTCCATTAAACAAATAATTTTCCGCGATTATTTTCATTGCATTTCAGTGCTAAATTCTATGCTAAATTTGATTACTGTGCTAAATTGATTACAATTACAATGATAAATTGATTATTGACTTTTTCGTTCATCAATTGAACAACCATGATGTGCAGGAGCTGTGGTTTCAAAAAGAAGGCGCAACATGTCACACACTTCGTCCCACAATTGAAACGATTTACCACTTGGAGGACAAATTTCGCCGCGTTATTGCCAATATACGGCCACAAATGTTGGAGAAAGTCATCGAAAATTGGACTTCCAGATTAGACTACGTCCGAGCCAGCCGTGGCGGTCATATGCCATAAGTCATATTTAAATTATAATGCAAGAAGATTATCTTTCGAATAAAGTAAATTGCAGGTCAATTTAAAAAATTCATCTTTGTTTGTTCCATTTCAAAGTTCTATACCTCTATTAAAAATACCCTTTATAAGAAAACTGAATCTTACTGGAAATTAGCACTTTTAAGTTTAGTTTCTTAATTTTATTTTTCAAAATTGGGTCATTTTGGCACAAACAGGAGAGTTAACTAAACTATTTTTAACAAAATGTATACAACTTTAAAGTTCACTTAAATGAAAAATTCAATTTATTTTGAAACTCCAAATACTTTTCAACCATAGTGTTTTTTTTTAAAGCAGCCATATGCACTCAAGTAAAACACACAAACAAACAGAATATTTATATGCACAAAAACACACACACATGCAATTCCAACAAATTACAAAAAAAAAAACAACAAAATATTTCAAATTTTATAAAAATTTACATATAAAATACAATAATATATCAAAACAACAACAACAAAAGGGAATAAAAAAGCGACTGTGTAAAGAACGTTTTGTGGTTCATTTTATTGAAACATTTATTTTGACGACAAAGCGTATTTTTACATGTACCTTTTGTAAAACAAAGACAAATTTTTATGTCATGGCATGAGTATGGTTTTCATTTTTTGTTTTTTTTACAAAAATAAACAATTAAATGGATAGGTTGTGTGTTGTGCTTTTTTTGCCACAAATCTCTATAGAATAAAGGAGCTTACAAAATATTGTCATTCTGTTGAAGCATATCCTTAAATGTGATCAGCGTTCAGTTTCATCATAGTCAAGTGAAAATTTGTTAACCTGTTAAAAACCAATGTAGCAGACAAAAGGAGCATGAGTTTTAAAACCTGTTGGATGACCTCTTTTTCAAACTTTGGTTTTAGAAGTTTAAATTTTGAAGTTTTATCAAATTGTTTGTGTGAATTTTACTCATAATTTTCTAAAGAGTCCGCCGTTATTTTTCCGATGCCGATTTTGCCAAAAATAAATTATCTTTTCAGATGAAGCTCATACTGCTTGGCCAGCCGAGGCAGCCATTTGAATGAAATTATTTTCCATTATTAACCGGAAGGATTGTACTTTCAAATAAAAAAAGAAATTTGAGAAAATATTCAGTAGTTTTTTTTTATAGCATTTTCAAAAAAAAAAAATTATTTGGCGGACCCTTTATTATGAGAGCCATGATACAATATGATTAATTTTTTGTACACACATTCTCCATGGAGTCCATAATACATCCCCGTATTCAGTTTTTCATAATTTTGAAATAGTCGTCATTATTCACGGTTTCAATTTTCAAAAAAGATCAAAAAATCTGAAAAGAATGTAATTTTTCGAAAGTTGATATTGGAATTCTTTTATTAAAAAAGCAATAAAAAAAAAATTCATATAAAAAAAATATTTTTTTACGCAATTTTTAGATGCATTTTCGAAATTGTTCTTCCTTTTCAAATTTATTTTTAACATGGAAAGTCGAAAATTTAACAGTTTTATGTAAAATTAAATTTAGCTTTTTCTGTAATGCGAATAGCATCAAATTTACTAGATTTTTTTGTTTAAAAAATTTTTATCCATTATTTCCATACAAAAAATTTAATTTTTTGACAAATTTATAAGTTTTCTATTTTGAACAGGTTTTCTTTATAAACAAAAAAGGGATTTTCTTAGGTTCAGCGGTCCACAAAATTAATGTTTGATGTAAATGCAATTCTTGAATGCATTTTGCAAAATGAATAACGTTTTTGTTGTTATTAGAAATCTGAAATTTAGACTCTTTTAAAACATGTTCAAAATTTAAAAATTACAAATTATACAAAAAATTTTATTTTTTGTATGAAATAATTGATCTTTTTTTTTTTTTGAATCAATAAAATTAGATGGCATTTAATTTAATAAAAAAAAATGTTAAATGTAAATCGAACATCCAATCCATGTTTAAAAAATTATGAAGAGGAAGACAGATTTCGAGTTGCATTTGCAGAAAAAATGCATTTTTGTATTGTGTGAAAGAGAACAATCGTAAACATCTAACGCTTTTCGAATCAGCGAAATCAGATAGCAACTTTCTTGTAAGCGTCTCTTCAAGGTTATATACTTTTGGGATTTTTTTAATTTTTTTTAATAATTTAATTTTTTTTGAAAAATCACAAGTTTTTGAAAAAATTAAAAACTGAATATTTAGAAGTGTTATTATAGGCTGCATAGATATGATTTTAAATGCAAAGATAATAGAATGACATGAGGTCATAAATTTAAATTTTCGGGTCTTCTTTCAAAGAATGGATACTATATTAATATATTGCACTACGGTGCGTATGAGTGCTAATTAATATTAATTAACACTCATACGTGGCGTAGTACAAGTTTTGTGACCACTCTTTATATTTAATTGACTATAACTTTGCAATTCATCCATGGATTTGAATTACCGTATACCTTGATTTTTTCTTTGAACACTCACAAGAACTTTTTTTTCATAAAAAATCAACAGTTATTTAAAAGTTTAATCGGTAAAGTTGTTTCAATGGAATATACAGTTAAACTTCCAATGAAATATATTTTTTAACTTTCTGTCTGTTATTCAATAAAGAAAATAAACAACAAACGGACTTTCGGTAATAGTTAAAATATTCAGTTAAAATTTTCTATTTAAAACAAAAAGTTATTATATTATTTTGAGTATTGAAATAAACGAAAACAATCTATTGTTTTTATGGATTTTGTCAATTAATTTTTCAACAGTTGAAAATAAGCTAAAAAAAAACAATTGTTTTAAACGGAAAGTAAGTAGTCCTGTTTTTAACTGATTTTCAGTCAATTTACGGAAAAAATGTTGTGAGTGTATTTATGTGCAGTTTGTTTTTTTTTATGAATGGTAAAATAAGTTTAATCATTTTTCTTTAAATGTATATTCCTTAAAAAACAAAATTTACAGATTAGTTTTCAAATAAACTAAAGGGTGTTTTTTATAGAGGTATAAAACTTTGAAATAGAATAAACCAAAGATGAATTTTTTAAATTGACATAAAATTTACTTTATTCGAAAGATAATCTTCTGGCATTATAATCTAAATATGACTTCTGGCATATGACCGCCACGGCTGGCTCCGAAGTAGTCTAATCTGGAGGTCCAATTTTCGATGACTTTTTCCAACATTTGTGGCTGTATATTGGCAATAACGCGGCGAATGTTGTCCTCCAAGTGGTCAATCGTTTCGGGCTTATCGGCGTAGACTAGCGACTTCACATATCCCCACAGAATATAGTCCAGCGGTGTTAAATCGCACGATCTTGGAGGGCAATTCACGGGTCCGTGTTGTTGAAACTACAGCTCCTGCACATCATGGTTGTTCAATTGATTAACGAAAAAGTCAGTAATCATGGCTCTATAGCGGTCACCATTGACGGATAGACTGATTGGGGTCTTTCTCTACGCTACGCTCTACAGCAGCAATGACTTCTTCTGTGCGCACTGTACGACGTTTCTGTGGATGCATATTATCATTTAGAGTAAACTTGGTGCGAAAACGACGATTATGTTGACCGTAAAATGGACGTCTTGCGCGATACGTATTTCGAACAGAACCATGATGTTCAAAATAAATTTGCACAATTTGGAAGCGTTGTTCAGGCGGCAGTCTATTCATGTTGAAATGCCAAACCAAACTTAACATAAATCACTCGACAGCTGACAAAATGGCCGCCAATTAAAAAAGTGTTGCCAACTTAAAGTTTTATACCGGTTTAAAAAACACCCTTTACAATCAGTTACTGTTAAAATATTGTGAGTGTAGCAAACATTTTTACTAATTAATTTCTATTAGTGTTAGTATGCCACGTTTTGCATAAAGTAATTTTAAATCAAAAACTTTTTTTGTTAATTTAATTTTTTTGTTTTAATTTCTTATAAAATAAATTTATTTAATAAAACGTTAGTGAATTCATATTCTCTTTTTTGCCTTCCCCTGAAATTTGAGATTTGTCACCCTATCAAAACAAATTTATTTGCATTTATTCTATGTTTTGTTCATTATTCCCGTTGCTATTTTGTTTTTTTTTTCATATCCTTTCCATTTTAAACTTTACGTTTCCGTTTATTTGGTTGATGCTTGGTTGGATGGTTTGTTGCTTGCATCCAGCAAAAAACTGAAATGTATTCGCATTAGGTGCAAATATTGTGTGTTTGAAACAAACCACTTTGCATAAATATAAGGCCAAGACAATATCCTTAAGACACTATATTGTGGCATATGCCACACACTCTCATTTTCATACACCACTACATGCACACACAGACAACATTAAAACAGCATGAAAAAAATATGCTATAACAGCGAAAAGAAAAAGAGCGTAACAAGCACTTATTCACATAATGAAAAAAAGTGCAATTTCCACAAACCACAAAAACAACTAACCGACCAACAACTACAAAAACAAAAGCGTTCCAAATGATGATGATGGCGATGACGATGATCATGGTGACTACTACGACGATGTTGTTATTGGTGATGGTAATGGCAACTCGTAAGTTTAACCACAAACATTGACGCTTTTAAAGTGTTGGTTAAAATACAAAATTACAATGGAAGAATATACGCATACACATACACACGCATACACACACACAAACAAACTCACATACACACTAACTTAAAATGACACGCATAATAGATGAGAAAATGAGTGTTGGGAAAACTTTTTAAGGAGTGGTTCCCATAGTTTAGCAACTGGGTTGAACATAATGTGGTAGGTATATTTTTTACAAAAAAAGTCGGTTTTTCGATGAAATTCGGGCATAAGATAGAGAAGACGGAACCCAGCAAAAAGTAGTGCTTCAAAGAAGCGCTTCCGGAAGGCATTCCAGAAGGCATGGTTTTTGTTCGCGATGTCTCTTTTAAAGGGCTTCTTTCATGTGCTCTTAGAAGCAATAAATTCATGCCTCCTTAGGCACTAAGAAGCTCTTTTTTGTATGTTGACAACATTAGTGCTTCATGGTATGCATACTTTATTGCTTCATTGTATGCATACTTTATTGCTTCAAAAAAGGCATTTTGGGAAGCACTACAGAATGCCTTAAATAATTGCTTTATAGTATGCAAGGCGGTGAAGTGATATTTTGGAAGCATATAAAGGCAGCAACTGCTTACCAAATCAAGTTTTTGTTTTGCTGGGAAGTAATAAACATTCTAGCCCGAACATATTTTAAGGGGTAAAAATGGGTCTCAGTTGTTCAAAAGATTTCTGTTTTAAAACTTGTTTCTACTTTTTGTATGCCAATGGAAAGGTTATCAAAATAGCAAATTTGTATATTGTTTCTGTGAAGAAGTTTGAGAAAAAACCAAAAACGGAAAAATTGGTTACTTTTGAACCTAAATTTTAACCCTTATACGTGAAATTGCGAAGCTAAATAGGTATTCATGGTTATTTATTTTGCACCCTATATTACATATCCAAATTTTAAGCCAATCGGAGGAGGAGGTCCTTCTTTGTTAGAAAATTAAACCTACACTCCTAGAAATAAGCCAGTAAAAATAGAAGTTACCAAAAATGAGTTAAAAATTACTTTGCAGAATAATTGCTAAATTTGGAAGATTTTTTTCGCTAAGTATTGATAAAATAAGAACAGCAAAAATAAACTGTTAAATTAATATTCGATTTTAGTTCGATTTTTGCTAAAATTAGCGAAAACTTTTACTTAATATTTGTAGACTGAAAATAGCACACAAAAAATGTAATATAAACAACATTTTAAATTTGTCATTGCACCCCCAGTTTTATTGCAAATAATTCCAAATGGAAAAAAATCGTTTTTTCTTATTCAAATTTCCAAATTTAATGAAAATTTGAAAGAAATAATTCAGTAAATTTCGTAATGGGTATTTTCTGGTCAAAAGTGGAAATATTAAGCCTATGTGGTTCATCCACATTGCATAAAATAAGTATTTGTATAAGTGGATGTTTTTTTTTTATCAATTTAAAAGCTTTGCAATCTTGTACTCATAATTGAAATTTTCTTTTCATGGGTCTTTTTTCTCCCCATGCCACTAAGATAGTTATAGTCTTGTCAAATTCAGGTGATAGTTTTCCGAAAATAGTGCAAACTTCGATGGACACATTAAAATTTTGTTAAATTTTTGACACAATAATCAATTTCTATAAAATGTCCTGGAAAGGATTCGCTCCCCACACAAACACGAATTATATTTTTTCAATATATATATTTTTTTGTTAAACAACTATTATATTATAAAAACAGCTAACGATATTCCCAACAAATTCGGCATTTAAATAGTAGTTAAAATGAAATTTTAACAAACAAGTTTTGCAAGTTGGGCATCATTTTGATTCCAGGCTAAAGTAGGTTAGTGATATCCGATGAGTTTGGAGTATATTAAAGGAATAAATGAAATAAAATAAAAAATATAAGTTTAATACAATTTTTATTAAAAAATAAAAATTATGTTTTTTCGACCTTTAATTGTGCAATGAAAGTGAAAATTTTTACTTTAAATAAAAATTATATCAACCTTGTATAAAAGACAAAGTACGGACTTGTTTACTCCCCCTTTACATTTTGTTTTTAAACAAAACAAGTGTGAAATACAAAGGAGAAAAGTACAACAAGCGTGTATTATGTATCTACCAAAGTTAGAGGGTGCGCACAACAATTGTGATAATCTTTAACTTCGAGATCATTTATTAGTTCTCATTTAGTGAGAAAATTAGTTTATATGAATGTTTGATGTTTTGCATGGGATTGTTACCTCTTTCAAAACGTGTTCTGATGATGGGAACCTAGAAAATTTCCGAAATAGATCTATCAACACATTCCTGAAAGTAGTCAATTAATAAATTTGAAAACAAAAATTCTATAGATCATTTATAGAGTATGGCTCGAACTTGAATAATTTTCATTTTTATTGAAATATAAAATTTTTCAAAATTTTGAATTTTAGGAATTTTTACAATTTTTACAATTTACACTATTTTCAAAATTTTTGTCTTACATTTAGTGAATGCAAATAACAGCACATTTTGCTAAAGTCTTTGTAGATTGTTGAGGTCAGAAGGACAGATTTATATTCGAATTAAAAAAAATTACAAAACTTGAAAAATTTACATACTACTAATGGTTAGCAACTTTTTGCTGATTTTAGTGTATTAATTTGTTAATTTCAATAAGCTAAAATTTAGCCCAAATATAACTAAATATTTGTAGATTTGTGTAGATTTGTAGATTCAATAGATTTGTTTTTGAGATTATTATCTTACTAATATTTAGCAAAAAAAAAAATCTGTTAAATTTAGCAGTTTTTTTTTTACAGCGTAATTTTTAACAAATTTTTAGTAGTTTTAGCAAGCTTTTTTCATTTTTTTCGTTTAGTGTATTACAGTCACTTGAATAGAAATTTAAGACATCAGAATTAAATAAGATACAATATATTGTAAGTTATTTATTTCGTCTGCCAAATGTTATTTAAAATTTCAACTAAATTTTTTAATTGATATGATCAAAATTTTTATTAAAATATTGTGTAACTTTTTAACTAAATTTGGCATGATCAGAAGTTAAGTTGTTGTTTCCTCGTAATATTTTCCAAGTTAATTGTGTAAAACATAACTTGAAAAGTTTTTCGACAAGTTATACAAACAACTTAGGCAAACAGTTTTTAAATAAAACTACTGACATTTATACTTTATTAACTTTATAAACTTTCCATATGCATGACTCGCTCGAATAAGGGTATATAATCCATTCATCCATCCTGAACATTACACAAGAAGAGAAAATGTGGAAAACTCTTTTAAAGTCACATTTTTTATTGTTTTTGATCACAGTTCAAGAATACAAGTCTAACTGTATCCGCATAGAAAATTGGTGGTGGTTAAACTTTGCATTTAAATATGTCAAAAAAGCTCTAATTGTTCAATACATTTTATTGATTTCTAGATATTTATATGAATTATTTGCTATTTAAAAGCGTATTTATTAATCTGTTTTAATTACTCATGTACAACGTATAAAAAACCAAAACCCAAAATTGCACTTTTCAAAAAATTCGCGGGCAATATTTCAATATTTTTTTACTGAAAATCTTTTTATGGCAAAATGTCGTATTATGTAAAAACACGTTTTCAAAAAGTTGTAGTTTTATCCATTTTATATGTAATATTTTGTAATCCCTTTCCATGAGAAATCCATTTATATAATTTTTTTAATAATATTGATTAAGTGATACTTTTTGTATGAAAAAATTAAAAAAATATAATAAAAAACTTAACTTACAACTAGAGAATGCAAAATCCAGCACTTTTTTCATTTCCTGGGAAAACGGGACATTTTTGCAAAATTCCAGTGTTCCCGAGATCCCGCTCCAAAAATAAATTATAAATTTTTTTCAAATTAAATCATATTTTTTATTTGCAAAATATCTTACACGACCTAAAATTTTCGTAATAATAAGTCTTCAGCATAAATCTGAGGTTTTTCTCTGAATTTAAAGTTTTTCTAAAGTCGAGTTAAGAAAACTTTAGACCTTAGAAATTGATTTTATAACAGCAATTTCATTAAATTTTAAAATTGGTTTAAAAACTTGTGAGATTAAAATAATAAAAAAAAGTTTTTTGTGTTTTGCACAAATTTGTATAATGGTAAATTTTTCAAGGAATGATCTAGATATGTATAACTTAAGTTCAGAATCTTATATAAACAGTGCTATTGCGGAAGTTTTTACATTACAGAAGTTTTTACATTTTAAATTTATAATTGCTGCATTAAAAATGTGGATTATTTATTAAACTTTTTTAATTTAAATAGAATTCTTAAAATTCCCGGCATTCTCGGACTAAATTCCCGGGATGTCGGGAAGAGAAAAGGGCTAGTTTCCCCGGAAATCCCGAGACAAGAAATCCCGGATGCATTCCCTACTAACAACACAACATATTTCACAAAAACCATGGAGCAGAAGTAATGCTACAATGAGAGAATTATCTGCATGATATCAATAAAAGTTTGTGTCACTGGGACTCGTCCATTGAAACTTTTCATTAAATTAATGCAGTTTTTCATAAAATTTTATGAAAAATTTCATATTAGTTATTAAAAATTCATACGGCTAATTAAGAAGTTTCATTAAAAATAGTTTCATTAAAACTATGAAGCTTTTTCATTCACATTGTGAAAAAATTTCATTAAAACTCGTCCAAGAAATTCCCTCTGTGTACTGGCGTATACGGCTGACAGTTCCAGACGATGACTTTAAAAAAAAGCTAAAAGTATAAATCTAATAAAATAAAAATTCATTAAAATTAATTGCAATTTTATTTGAACACAAATACATAACATTTTCAAATAACTCCCGTACTTTTTATTAAAAAAATTTTAATTGAGAATTTCGTATGTAATGTTGATCTTTTAAATTTGCATTTAATTTTGAATTGTCAAGTTTGAGATCATAATTAGGATTTTACTATTACAAATAATAAACACTAATTGTTAATAAAAATGTAAGCGAAGATGAAAAAAAATGTTGTTTGGATCAGCGCTAGAGGGAGTGCCGCACTTTCGACCTAAGCGACTACGTCATATTCAGCCTCATTCTAAGTTTTTATATTAAAAAAATTTACTTAAATCATGTGAAATTGACCTATGTCACAATCAAATTTTATACTTTTCTTTCATGTGTCAGTCAAGTAACCCATTTGTTAACTTGTTTTGCTGATACTTTGATAGTTTTTAAATTTTACTTTAGAAAGTTGATGTTGATGGCGCTTCATGCACAATTTCTGCCACAGCAGCAATATTCTCGGGTGTACGCACTGTTTTTGGCTTTTCACGCTTTGGTTTACGATGAGGATGCCAGTTTCTTTCACTTTTTTCACAAGATAACGAACATATGGACCATATTCGTTCAGCGAAAGGATAAAACTAATTATCTGTCAAATCAGAGGATGCCAGTTTCTTTCACTTTTTTCACAAGATAACGAACATACGGACCATATTCGTTCAGCGAAAGGATAAAACTAATTATCTGTCAAATCAGACATGAGCTAAGTGTTACCATTCACGAAATAAGCACTAGTTGAAAAAAAAACGTTAGATGGCAGACCCTTTAGTTATTTTTTGTGTGTATTTTCAAATGTATTTTCGATTTTTTTTTTTGTGTACTTGACCACTGTTTTTACCACTTTACTAGTATTTTTTTATTAAATATATATTTTCCAAATCCTTACAAAACAAGCTAAGCAAACTAGATTTTGTCTCTGGTTCATTAAATATTCCCATATTAAATTTTCTGTAGCACATTTTTTTTTTTATTTCTTTATTATTTTGTTTTGAGGAAAATTCATTTTATTATATGTTTTTTATAGTTTGTTTATATATTTTTTTGTATAATTTTCAAGAGAAAACGCATTACATTTATTGTAACATTAAACTCAACCATTTTCTATATGGAACTTTTAAGACAACTGTCCCGCTACAAAAATGATATATCGTGTTAATGTCAAGCTTACAGAAATAATTGTTATATATGATACAAACAATAAAACTTAACTACTTTTTCAGTATTTTAAGACAGTAGGCGATATAGGAGTGGCTAAATATTGAGCAATTAAAAAAATTGTATATAATTTATTTTAATTTAATGAAATTTGGAATGCAACAAATTTCATTTCATCAGTAAATTTTTTTATTGACAACTTTTTTATTGACAACTTGAGTTCTGAAAGTTAAGTGTAATACAAAACAAAATTTATTTAAAAACCGGCCAACATTTTTTTACTCATTACTCGGCTTAGTTTAGGAGAAAATATTCCTTTAATATTCTACATCGCAAATATTCAATTAAAATTCAAATATGTGTTCTAATGTACGTATACGTATTATTTTTAATATTAATATTAATAATATGTATACGTACAGTGCCAACATACCAAAAATTTTGAATTCCCAGGTGAAAAAGTTCATATATGATCATACATTGTCATATATGGTTTCATGTATGAGGATATATGGTTCCATGTATGGGCATATATGAACATATATGTAATGTATGGAAGCATATATTGGTAAATACATTCAAAGGATAAGTTCTTATATGGATATGTATGACACCATATATGATAATATATTGCATATATTGGTTCATATATGCAATATATCTCCATATATGAATTCATATATTATTCCATATATGGGCAATATGTTTTAATTTTTTTATCAGATATGACCATATATGAGGACGAAATTGTTTTTATTTTTAACCCTTGCTGTACAAATTCCTCTGCTGTACAATTTCTAACAAAAATATATGAAAGACAATAGATTTTAAAGTTTGTATAATTTATAAAGACAATAGTAGAGTAGAGAATGATGTATGAGTTATCTCACCTTAATCTGAAGAAATATCAGTCGCATTTTATGTGCTTAATTCTCAATCGGTAGTACCTAACCTGACCAACCATCCCGCTTTTGGCGGGATTATCCAGCTTTTCAATTTATTTTTTTTAATATTTATAAAAAATAAAATGATTTAAAAACGTTCAACATATTATAAATTTTGAAGCTTTTTGATAGCAATAAAGTTGCAGCTCCAGCGATAGGATTTCAAAATTAGAATCGAAGTCTAAAATGTATTCATTTGTTGTGCCAAAACTGTTTTTTTAACAATTCAAAGAAACTATCAATTTTTGAAGTAAAATTTAAGCGATCCAAACTAAGAAATTACGAATATTTTAAAATCCATATTTGAAGACAATAATTCCCGCTTTTTGCACCAAAACCCCCTTTTGTTAAACAAACTTTATTAGTTGGAATGCTCCTAATTACTTGGCAACGATATTTTGTGTGTATCAAACACAAGCATTTTAGTTAGTTTCGTTAATAAAATTCGTACCAAAGGACTTTTTTTGTCGGTTGGCTTGATTACTATTGTTATCGCCGTCATCATCATTTTCTAAATCATCGAATTTTTTTATTAATTTTCTTTCCCAAATAGTATTTTCTTAAAAAATTCCACTTTAAACTATTTATATTAATTAATGCATTTTGAATATAAAATGTATGAATTTATCAGTAACATGTTCTAAGAAGTATAATAGAAACCTTTTCTTTTAATAAAAAGACAATATTTTTGATAAAAACTTAAAAAATTGCCTTTTTTATACGAGCATGTAGAAAAGTAATAAAGGGTCCGCCATCTTACGTTTTTTTTTCAACTAGTGCTTATTTCGTGAATGTTACCACTTAACTCATGTCTGATTTGACAGATAATTAGTTTTATCCTTCCGCTGAACGAATATGTTCCGTATGTTCGTTATCTTGTGAAAAAAGTGAAAGAAACTGGCATCCTCATCGATAAACCAAAGCGTGAAAAGCCAAAAACAGTGCGTACACCCGAGAATATTGCTGCTGTGGCAGAAAGTGTGCGTGAAGCGCCATCAACATCAATTCACCGTCGTTTTCAACAATTGAACATTTCGGAGACATCATTGTGACGAATTTTGCATAAAGACCTTGGTATGCCGCCATACAAAGTCCAATTGGTTCAGGAGTTCAACAAAAAAAAAAAAAGTTATTTGGGGGACCCTTTATATGACCATATATGAACATTAGCATGTCCCTTATATGGGTTTGTTTTTTTTTTTTTTCAAATATGATATGCATACCCTCTAATATTGTTCGAAATGGTCTAGAAGAGCTAAATTACAAATATTAAACCTTTTGGACAATGTTAACCCATGCCAAGACTCGGTCAAAGTTTAGATTTGGGGTCATATAAGGCTATGTATGGAATTTCTAAAAAAAAAAACTTTTGATAGACAAATTTAATAACAACATTATGAAATATGATAATTATTATAAAAACTACCCATCTGTAGCCAATACTAACCCTTTCTGGCCCACGTAAATTTGAATAATACAACAAAGAAGACAAACTTCATACGCTTATCATGTGCATGATTTAATTTGGTTTACAATTGTTTTAGTATTTCTCTTCTTTGATTCTACATAAACTTAAAGTAAATATTCTGCAACAGCAGCAGTGGCGACAGAAATAAGTACAAACTAACGGTTGTTTGCTCAGTTGAGCAATTATCATCATTTAATATTAAAAAAAATAATAGTTATTGTTGTATTTCTGCATAATTTGTTTTCAATGCTATTGCTTTTGCTTTTTTTTTTATTAAGAACTCGAAGCATCTACAAAATTGCTCGCAATTTACAGGTCTCTTTTGTGCAACGTTTATTCATAAATGCTTTGGATTTATTAGTGATTTACAGCTATTCGCTGTTTTGTGTTGTGGAACATTTACTTATTTTTAATTGTGAAAAAACCTTCAGTGCTAATTGAAATCATTAAGATCAACATGTCTCTCGCGTTACGCAGCTCTATCAAAAAAATATATTTAGTGGGAGATGTAAAACATCAAATAAATGGAACAAAGCTTCCATCAAATAGACAAGTTCTATCAGTTTTTTTTTTTAATACTCGTCAAGTAAAATTAACAGTTAGTGCAAGTGCAAATCTTGTGATTCGGGAATGCGTGATATTTTGGGAAAAAAGTAGACTTCCCACCAAAGCTTTTCCAAACAGTGTTAAAAAACTTACAGATCTGCATAATGTTTGGAGAAAACTGCAAAAGGGATCAAAAATACAACTGATGCGTTTAAAGCCCGTGAAAGAAAATTCGTTGATAATTTGGATAACTTGTTTGACATCGCACATGCTGATGCATTAACTACAATAGCAATTGAGGAGGATAGATTGTTTTTACAACGACAGAGAGAAACAGGTCGCCCGGGTCATTTGGCAGGTGTAGATAACATTTTGGCTGAAAAAGAGGATCGAAAACGGCAAAGGGAATTGGCATTTGAACAAAGGCGCTTAAAAACCGAAGAAGCTACGACGTCTAATGCTTGTTATGTTTTTCCATCAGATGATTCCACCTCAGAGGACTCGGATAATACAATCTCACCTGTTTTACCACTAAAAAAAGAAGAGGTATTAAAAGAATAGGAAGAAAAGAGTTCCTTACTCCAAAATTGGTATCAGCTTTTGATAGATGCCAATTGAGTGTTAGAGATGCAGTTTTTATTGTTCAGGCTACCATGGAAGCACTTGGCCATAATATCGATGATTATCCAATCAACAAATCATCTATTCAAAGAATTAGGGTAGAAAAAAGAAAAGAACGTGCAGAAGCTTTAAAAAGTGATTTTAAAAGTAATATTCCAGAAGTTGTTACATTACATTGGGATGGTAAATTAATGCCTGCTATAAATATAAAAAATGGCAAGGAAGAACGATTACCAGTACTTATCACTTATGGAAAAAATGAACAACTTATTGCAGTACCAAAGTTAGAAAATTCTTCCGGCAAAGAGCAAGCACAAGCCGTTTGGTCCTCAATAGTGAACTGGAATTTAGAAGACAGCGTGCAAATTTTATGTTGCGATACAACTGCATCTAACACTGGTCGTTTTAAAGGTGCTTGCGTACAATTAGAACAAAAGTTCGACAGAGAATTATTATTCTTCGCTTGCCGTCATCATGTATATGAGCTTGTTCTTAAAAGTGCTTTTGAATGTAAACTCAGTGAAAATAAAGTCGGGCCCGACGTAACTCTTTTCAAAAAATTTAAGGAGAATTGGAGTAACATTAACAGCCGCAATATTCAATATTTTCAAAATGATATAAATAAACATTTTTCGCCTGAAAAAATTAAAGATCTTTTAATTTTTTATTCAGCTCAATTAAAAAAAAAACAAACAAGAAATGATTATAGAGAGTTAATAGAGTTGTGCATTATATTTATGGGTGGAAATACCGACAACAAACTAACAATCAGACCACCAGGAGCAATGCACCACGCACGTTGGATGGCCAAGGCGATATATTCGCTAAAAATGTGTCTGCTTCAATCAGAGTTCAGTTTAACAGACCAAGAAAAAGACGGATTACTTGCTTTGAGTTTGTTTATAGTCACAACATATGTGAAGCCGTGGATAACCTGTCCGTCAGCATTAAAGGCGCCGTACCAGGATTTATGTTTCCTCAAAACATTGAAACAATATGAAAACATCGACAAAGAAATATCGAAATCAGCTTTCGGGAAGTTTTGTCAACACTTGTGGTATTTGTCGCCAGAATGTGCCATATTTTCTTTATTTGACAATGATGTGGAATTGGAAACAAAGGCAAAGATGGTGGCAAACTTTAGTAAAGAAAATGTTTCCAATAATATAAAACGCTATATTCTAGATGAGGGAAGCACTGATTTTTTATTAAGTAAGCACATGTTACTATTTTTAATTGTATGTCATTTATTAACTTTATTTGTCTTGCAGAAAAACAAATGTGCGACTTTATAAACAACAAAAGCAAAGATACTCTTATAAATTTGAAAATACCAGATGATTTTTTAACAGTTTCTCCCATTTTATGGAATGAAAACGCATCATATATAAAAGCCAGAGAATTTATTTCTGATCTGAAGCCAATAAATGACGTTGCTGAGAGATCGGTAAAGCTCATGCAAGATTTTCACGGTTTGATCACTGCAGATGAAGAACAAAAACAATGTTTACTACAATGCGTGCAGGAGCACAGAAAGTTGTATCCGGATTGCAAGAAAGACACTCTCAAGAGAAAATATCCAAACGAATAATTCATACATAACTTTGTTCCATTATAACCATAACAAACTCCCACGTGAGCGTATATTAAAATTTTAAATTCTGGCATAAATTAACGGTAATCATTTTGTTGATATTTCGTACTAACTTATGTGTAAGAAAGCATTAGAACACAATAAAAAAACCCTACATGTTATATGATTAATAGCAGTTTAAAAAAAAATAATGTACAATAAATAAAAAACTGTATGTGTATGTAAAATGACAGTTTCTAAAATATGGGAAGCTTGTCTTCTTTGTTGTATTATTCAAATTTACGTGGGCCAGAAAGGGTTAGTATTGGCTACAGATGGGTAGTTTTTATAATAATTATCATATTTCATAATGTTGTTATTAAATTTGTCTATCAAAAGTTTTTTTTTTAGAAATTCCATATATAGCCTTATATGACCCCAAATATAAACTTTGACCGAGTCTTGGCATGGGTTAACATTGTCCAAAAGGTTTAATATTTGTAATTTAGCTCTTCTAGACTATTTCGAACAATATTAGAGGGTATGCATTAGAAAAATTAAACTTTCATATATAAGGGACATTCTAATGAACATTCATATATGGCATTACATATGACCATATATGTCCATATACCCTCAAATTTCGCATCCGAACATATATGGATTCATATATGAACTCATATATGTGGTGATATATGACAATATATGAACATTTTCACCTGGGTTTATAAAATATTTTCTCTAAAACTAAAACGAGTACCACGCTAAAACTTTCTATATCTATAGAAAAACATCTTAAACTTTTTAGAATACAAAAATTTAAATAAATTTTCAGTAGATTTTCAGATAACAACAACAAATGTGTCAGCTAAAGACCCAGTTAGTAGCTAACGGGACATTGGGAAAATAATTCTAAATATTAAGAACTATTTCAGAATTTTTTTAATTTTAATTGTTTGTAAAAAATTTTATTATTTAACAAATTCCATTTAATGATAATAAATTATATTTTAAAAAAAAACTTAAACTGGTCAATAGTAAGTTGTTAAATTTTTTATTCACATCATATTGGACAGCAAATACTGTATGTTTAAAATTAATCCGATACATTTTTTTTCCGTTGCGGATCATTTAGCTTGCAAAGCCTTATATGTATGTGTATGGTAACATGAAGAAGACAATATCCAAATGACATTTATGGTTTGTTCACACATATTTTTGGTTCACTAACATTATGTACATAATATATGTATGTATATGTATGTGTATGCATTTGAAATGAAAATACTATATATTAAAAAAATAAGAACTTAAAATAAGAAGAAAAACACTTTTATTAAAATAATATTAGGAAACCTCACAAACTATTGTGTTACTATTTCAGTTCTACGCTGAGAGAATTATCTTGACTTTAGTAATGAATTTCTTCAAAGCTTTAATGAAAATTGTAACTGGAACTCCTCCATTGCAACTTTTCATAAAATCGTAGAATAACAGGTTTCATTAAAGTCAATGTTTAATAAATATTTGTAGAATTAATGAATATCTTCATAAAACTAATGAATCATTTCGACAATGAAACGTTCATAGATTTTATGAAACAGTTTCATCATTTTTTTTTTTATTAAGAAGTTTCCTTGAATTTATAAAACTCCATGAATGTCTTGAAAAATGTATTGGAACTAAGCCAATGAACCGCTATATATGATTTTTTTTAAACAATTTCATTGAAGTCCAAAATTAATAAAAGGCTACATTTAAATAACAAAGCACTTTATCAAATATGTTGAACACTTGAGAAATAAATCTTAAAAATAAAGTTTAAAATGTATGAAAATTAATGAAGTTATGAAATTTTATGAAAAAATAAGACTTTGAAATAATATCATAGCTCTAAAAAAAAAAATTTCATTAAATTCAAGAAGAGATAATTTTTGAAATCGAATAATTTTTTTTTTATGAAAAAAGGTTTTTGAAAAATGTCTTAATATTAATAAAATTTTTCAGATATAATGAAATTATTCATCGAATCTACGAAAAAAATCTCTGAAGTTGTTTCAATTATGTATATCGTTAAAGATAATTCTTTCAGTGCAGCGATAAGAAAAGCATTTCAATGATTCAGGCCACTTTAAACTCTAAAAATATTTTTGAAATATAAATAAAATAATCGTGTACCTCTTTACAAGAAAAACTTTTTTATTTCCAATTTAAGGCATCTTAATATTTACAATATATACTTATTAGAGCTTGTCACAAAAATTTGATTTTAGGATATCATCACGTTTTTAACGGGTGTTGCATAAATAAAAAAAATATCGTTATTATTTTTTTTTAAATTTCAACTCCTTCCACTGGCGCACGGTGACTAAAAATGATAATTTAGGGTCCCCTTTACTATGGAGCAAAAAGGTGATAATTTATAGGAAATTTGAACCTGAAATTCGTTTCTACGGCAAAAATTATTGAAAACAAACTTTTTTCCTGGATTTTAAAGTACACCGTTTAGTTACTAGAGTGAAACTCAGTTTTTTTCAAAAACATTTAAAATTAAATGTTTTAAATAATGCTACAAAAATTTTTGACATATCGCCAACCGCTAAAAAGTTATTAAAGTATCAAATTTGTAAAAAAAAAATAATAAAAATATTCTTCTTAGCACACACAATGAAAAAGTATTTTGAACTAAGAAAAATGCCAAAAAGATTTTTGATATATCGAGGCCTGTTAAAAAGTTGATAATCAATAAAGTATTGCATTTTAGTAAAGACAACATTTTGAAGACTTAATAGTTTTTAACTGGGTTAACATAAAGCGAAAATTTTTGCACCATTTTTCTCTTGGTTGTAAGTAATACTTTATAAGATTTTTGAAAATAATTGATTTTTTTCGACCACTCTATTTACTAAATGATGCACTTTAAAAACGGGGAGAAAAGTTTTTTTAAAATAAAGTGATGATATCCTAAAAACAAAGAAAACTTTATACTTTTCTGACGAACTCTAATACTTATATTCATTTAATTTTATAAAAGTATTATTTTAAAATATAGTACATTGTATTATTTTAAATACTATGGTATTTCAGGATTTAAGGAGATTTTAAAGACATTCATGCAAAACTGATTTGAAATCGTATCGCCGTAAAGAAATATTTAATATCTGATATAAGCGTGTTCGTATAGAAAAAGATCAATAGCTGTTGGTTTTTTTTTTTTTTTTGGAACATTTTATGGGGTTTCTACACAAAAACCCTACTCAAAGAAAAAAACTGTAATGGCTTCTAAAAATGTTGATGCTATTAAAGTGGGCTGATCATTCGTACTGATTAATAATGAGTAATAATAAAAAAATTGTGTACTGATTTTTTAAAATTTGTACCGATTGCAATGATTTTTAACATTTTTATAAAATTATGTTTTTTAAATTTTTCCACAGATAAGAGTTTAAAAGTTGCACTATGCTGAGCACACACAAAAGAATAAAACCCCATTTCAATCATGCAAAAACCACCGATTCAATAATTTTAATTGCTGAAGTTCCGCCAACAACGAAAATTGATAATTCAATTAAGAAATTGATAGCTTTTTTAATTGAATTATTTTTCAATTAAATAATAACTGATTTGATTAAAAAGTGATCAATATTGTATACCTTCCCAAAAACCAAAAATTGGTTCATATATGCCATATATCTCCATATATGAATTCATATATTTTTCCATATATGGGAAATATGTTTTAATTTTTTATCAGATATGACCATATATTAGGACGAAATTGTTTTTATTTTTAACCCTTTCTCTCTAATGTACGAATTCCTGACAAAAATATATAAAAGACAATAGATTTTAAAGTTTGTATAATTTATAAAGACGATAGTAGAGAATGATTTATGAGATATCTCACCTTAATCTGAAGAAATATCAGGCGCATTTTATGTGCTTAATTCTGAATCGATAGTACCTAACCTGACCAACCCTCCCGCTTTAGGCATGAATATCCAGCTTTTCAATATATTTTTTTTAATATTTAAAAAAAAAAATGATTTAAAAACGTTCAACATATTACAAATTTTAAAGCTTTTTGATAGCAATAAAGTTGCAGCGCCAGTGATAAGATTTCAAAATTAGAATCGAAGTCTAAAATGTATTTGTATTTATTGTGACAAAACTGATTTTTTTTTAATAATTCAAAGAAACTATAAATTTTTGAAGTAAAATTTGAGCGATTCAAACTAAGACATTACGAATTTTTTAAAATCCATATTTCAAGTCAATAAATCCCGCTTTTTGCACCAAAATCCTTTTTATGAAAAAACTTTGGTAGTTGAAATGCTCCTAATTACTTGGCAACGATATTTTTAGTTTAAGTTCCGTTTATAAAATTCATAAGTATTCGTACCAAAGGACTTCTTTTGTCGGTTGGCTTGATTTCTATTGTTATCGCCGACATCATCATTTTATAATTCATCGAATTTTATTTTTTGTGGACCAAGTTGGCTTTCCATTATCTATACTCTTATTAATTTTCATTAAATTCTTTCCCAAATAATATTTTCTTAAACAATTTTACTTTAAACTATTTATATTTATTAATGCATTTTGAATATGAAATGTATTAATTTATCAGTAACATGTTCTTAGAAGTATAATAAAAACCTTTTCTTTTAATAAAAAGACAATATTTTTGATAAAAACTTAAAAAATTGCCTTTTTTTACGAGAATGTAGGAAAAGTAATAATATGTGCGCCCCGGTAGGCCAGTCGTGGGTTCGATTCCCACCAGAGGCACTGGTCTGTTTTCGCTACAACGCGCCGAAGGCCATTGTAGCTAGTGCTCGGTTAGGGTAATAGTATATAATTTGTAATTATATGATTATTAATTAATAAAAAAAAAAATAAATAATAATATATGACCATATATGAACATTCATATATGGCATTATATATGACCATATATGTCCATATACCCTCAAATTTCAGATCCGAACATACATGGATTCATATATGAACTCATATATGTGGCCATATATGACAATATATGAACATTTTCACCTGGGTAACATAATTTTTTTTTGTAGATAGCTATTTATAACTTTTTTTCTTTTTAATTTTCAATTAAAGTTTTAATTGATATAATCATTGCAAAATCAATTATTATATAAATTGATTTAACAAATTTTTTAATGTAGCCCTTTTTTCTTTTTTCTGTGTACTTTAACCCTTTGATTGATATATGTCCCATTTATACGCTTGAAAGACATTCATTGAATATATTTTTGAAATCTCCTCGAACTCTGTGTCCTTAAGTCCTTCCAGTACGACTTTCTTTCGAAAAGTTAGGGACTATATAGAGAACCTAATTTCCTTAACCCTTGAATAATATAATTATTCTGAAAAGTTTTGTTTCCTAAAGATTTTAAAAATAAAAGTGAACAAATATTTTATTTACTTTATTCTAAGAGCATTTAGGTAATTTTCCCTCATTTTGGTCATTATTGACTAAAATTTTTGACGTAAATTCAAAAAAATTACATATTGACCAAACTCGATGAAATATTGGCAAAAAAAATCAAAAAATTTGGGCGATATGACATTTTATTTTTGGGGCTTTATGGTTTTGAGCTCTATTACCTAACCAGAATTTTACTGTTCAAATTTGGAATTTTTCATTTTTAAATGGGAACTATAAGAGATAGCCCATACATGTACATGATAAGAAACTAAAAAATAGCGACCACTCAAAATGTTTTGTGTTGCCACCCATGGAAGCCTGTGGGACCCAGCTTCCAAACTTAAGAGCAATATTACAATCGGACCAATAAGTAAGAAATGGCCGATTTGTATCTGATCTTAATTTTGTGAAATATCCCACTGTGTGACGGTAGATCCAAAACCACATGTAGGAAAATAATTAAAAATATTTTTGGTGTTGCCAATGGACAACTAATGCAAAAACACCAACGATATCTCGTCACCAATCAAGAGGGCTGTTAACTTAAACTGTGCTAAAATAACTGCCATCATTTATACCTGCATTCATTATAAATCAAGATTTTCCTACAAATTTAATTATATTTTGCAGTTTTATTTCTTTTTTCTACTTCATTTATCTGGTTAATTATCATATAATAAACTAGAATTACGGTTAAAACTATTGCTTTTTAAATTTTAGTATATTTTTTAAGGAGTCCCAAATTACCCACCAACGTCCCAAATCAACCCACCTTTCCTTCTTTGAAAATCTGTCCAAAAAAATCCAACTAACGAATAATTTAGTTGTGTTCTCTTGGGTTAAGAAGCTTACTAACCACTCTTCGGAATGGATATATCAAAAGACTAAAAAAATAGGTGAGTGCTTTTTAGGAGTTAACAAAAAACTAGTCCCAAATTAGCTCACCTTCACCTAAAAAATAAAAAAAATAAACGAACATTTTTTAAATTATATAAAATTTTTAAACACCATTGCGACCTATTAAAATTTCGGACCCAAAGTTTTATCACTTATTAAAATATTAATTTCTGTTTTAATTTTTTTTTTTTCAATGTCATAATATATCAAACAAAAAAGTTTCCCTCTTCTTTCAAAAGTGCTTTGCCAACAATTTGAAATTTATATTTTAACAATATAGTTTTTTTTATTGTTAATTACTTCTGAAATGTACCCATTTACTTCTATGTTAACATTCTTATATTGCACGTAGTGTTTTCTTTTATAATTTGATGACTTGTTTTGTAAAACATACTCGAGTGTCAAGTTGAATTTCCTGTTTTCACATATTCAAGTCTTAGAACAAGTACCTACTTCCGGTTAACCAAAAAAACATAGAATAACTTAAAAAACTCAGTTCCTACTTGTCAAGACATCAACAAAAAGAAAAAGAAACAGCAACAGCAACAAAAACTTGTTGAAATGAAGAATTGTTATTAAACAAATTGTTGATGGTATACACCAGGGTTGGTAAAACTATGGCACGCGAAAGGATTTTTAGTAGCACGCCATGTTTTGTTGAATATTTTTAACAAATCTTAGTTTAATAAAGTTAACATAATCATCTAATCGTTTAATATTTATTTTCGCTGTAAAAATGTGTGCTTTAAACCAATAATTTTAAGAAAATATCATTGGTAATCTGAAATTTCGTTTCATAAATTTTTTTAGCATAAAAAGTGTCGAAACAATCTAGCAAATAATGTATTTACAAATTTAAAAGCTGAAATTTTTTCTTAAAAAATCTATTAAATTAAGTAGAATTTTAGGTTCTTAGAAGTTTAAATTTTTGAATGGGAAAAACTTCAAAATCGTAAAAATCGAAAAAAGTGTCCGAAAAATTTATAAAAGACAAAAAAAGCTGAGTTTTTATATTTTTGGGGAAGATGCATTTGTTAATCTGTAAGGACTTTTGTGAAATTACAAGTTTTCCAAATTTTAAAAGTTTGCAGCAAAAAAACAAAATTGAACTTTAAGTTTTTACAAAAAAAAATTGTCACGCACCGAAAAAATCCTGCCACCCCTTATTCGAATGAACAAGAAAAAAATGCAGCATTTCACAAATATTCACAAAATAATTTAATCATATTAATTAAAAAAGAGTTGCTGAGTCTGCAAAATTTTAGTTAGCAGGGTGATGGCAAAAAAATTTGCTAATGTCATCGAAATCTTTTGCTGAAAATTAGCGATCTGATTTTTAGCAACTAAATGAGTAGATTTAGCAAAAGTTTTCATTTAAAATTAAAAAATCGTTGCTAAAAGTTAATAAAATTATTGCTGTATATTAGTAGACTGAAAAAACTCAAAAAATTTGTAGAACAATTATACTACAGTTAATTTATTTGCCAAAAATCTTAAAGTTTTTTTCTGTTATTCTTTTAAAAATGATTTAAAATATGTTGCAAAATATAAAAATGTTCATAATCCCACATTGACTACACGAATTAGTTTAATATCTAAAAATATATAGAAATAAATATATATAACATAAACAAGTTATCTTTCAACTACGTACATCAATGGTTGTCTAAATGATGACATCTTTCTAGAAACGAAATAAAAAGAAATAACAAAATATGAAATATACAACGCTTTTTTGCAAATAAGAAAAAGGAAATATACAAAATTACGTTAGGTGTGTGACCTTGTCTTTCGTTTTAGTCTGTCTACCTGAACGTATATTTGTTTGCAATTTGACCACAATACATTAATAGCCACTATAATCATTTAGTTTACAAATACACATTTAATCTTAATTAAATTTAAATATTATATACTGTTTTATTAGTTTTTTATTTATATATATATTATATATATAATTTTAATGTTATTTATAATTTATAGCGAGCTTTCAACCTCAGTATATTTACAAAAATAAAACACATCAAACATATTAGCTAGGTTGTATTTCTATCTGGCTAAAGATCTCATCAGAACCATAAGTTTTAGAAAAGCTAGAGCCTCCAGAATAGGCAGATCTTTAACAAAAAAACCTATTGCTTCATTTTTGTCTTCTTCGTAATAAAACACGTATTATATATTTTGTCTTTAATTTAATTACTAGACAAATACTTTGACAAGCCGGTGACAACACAAAATCTAAGTTTTTTTAATTCGAAATTTATATGTATAAGATAAACATTGTTGGAGTCGTTTTGTTTTATTGTGTATGAAAAACAGATAAAAACATCTTCCATGGTTTATTTTCTTATATATCTTGCAAGAGTTGTACTTTTTAGTATCACTTTCCTCGCCTCGACTACTTCATTCTGCGTGTATTTACTTCATTCTGCGTGTATTTTTCAATCCACACTTTTAATGTGCTTATCAGCACAATTTTTTTAGCAAAATAAATTAGTAAAAGATTAGTAAAATATTAGTAATACATTAGTTCGCAACAGTTAAGTGCTGAATAAGTATAACTAAAATTTTAGCTGAAAACACAATTTCAGCAAAAAATTTGCTGAACAATAGTATACTTGATTTACAAGACGTTTTACTAACTTCTACCAACTTATTTTTTTTGAGTGTAGTTATTTAAAGAATACTATAATACTAGTTAGTAACTTTAATATAACAACAAATTTACAAAATTATAATTTTTGTATATTAAATTATTTACATCAAAATTTATTCCAATTAAAATAGTTCACTTCGTTAAACATATTACGATTTAAAACTTATTAAAAACTAATTTAAAAACAAATTCAATTTGCATACAAAACTCTTAAACTTTTCTTATTGCCAGACTGCGGGTTTATTTTAATAAATCAATAAAAAAGTTCAAATAAATTTTACAATAATTATGAATAATTGAAAATTGGGTCATAGAAGATGCTAAACAAATTGTTAACTATGTAGTTGTACTAACAAGGATGGTTTCCTACACGCAGAAAAATCGAACTTTTTAATATATTTACAATGATCCAAATTTTTGAAACCTAAACAAAGTTATATTTGCAGTTTTAAATTCATCGTCACTATGTTTGGAAGAAGCAAACATACTAATAATAAAGATATATATATTTGCAGTCAAACATATATTTGCGGGTGATCCAAACATATATATGTTTGCAAGCAAACATAATTATATTTGCAAGTACACATATTATATTAGAAACATGGGAAACGAAAATGTTTTCCAAATATATTACCAGCATTTAAATTTCCAGCAGGGAGTTTTTTTTTAGTGTGTATGGTGTTTACTAGGATTGTAAAGTTTAAACTTATAATCAAAGCAAAATGGCTGCAAAAGTTGCAGAAAACCTGTAATTTTACAGGAAAAAAATATATATTATAAAAATGTATAAAAAAAGTAAATTATTAAAAATGTTTGTTGTTTTAGCAATTTTGTAATTTGTAAATAAAGAATATTAAAAATGTTTACTAAATAATTATTTTGTCCTAAAAATTAGTACAATCCTGTAAAACGAGATATAAAACATTTTATTAATTTGTATACTAACTTTTTCATTTGAATGTAGTTTAAGGGATTTAAATCTAAATGTATAATAAAAAAAATTTACTTACCATATGAAGTAAAATGATTTATTGCGGATTAGTTTCCAAAGTCCTGAACCGATTAACTTTGTATGGAAGATTAAAACTGAGGACTCCAAAATTTATAAAAATAATTTGAAGGCACCCTGTTTAAGCACTGTAGTTTTTTTAATTTTTCAATAATATGTATGTTTCTTGTTTTAGTTACATTTGTAGTTATTTTTATTTTTCTAAGGGAAAATTCGCTAATGTGGCTCTAAAACTTGTTTTTATGCTATATAAGCAGAAATTGACAAGGAAGGTATCCTGACCTGGACCCGCAGATCTTAATGAGCTTTGAATATGTTGTAGCGACCAAGTTTGATATAAGTTTTATTAAAAATAAAAGTTATGTTTTTTCGACCTTTAAACTTAGACTTCGACAAAGAAAAAGAATCATGCAAATCTATGGTTTAATACTAAAGTTGTGACCATTTATGTAGAAGTATCCAAATATAAGATTTTCTGTAATTGTTATTCTGACTCTGCATGTTGCAAATATGAAGATATTTTTTTAGAGTTTGGAAGAAAACGGACAAAATCTGCATATTTTCGGTAAAATCTGAACATGTTTAGAACTAGTGCTCATACACTACACTAAAAAATTGGCTTTTTTGCTTTTGCGCTCGCTGCAGGTCACAAGTATTATGAAATTTGGTACACTTCTATGAAATTTAGTATACTGGCCAATTTTGGCCCAACTGATGAATAGTGAGATGAGTTCGGCATGTTTGTCATGATAATTAAAGGTTACCAGTACTAAGTTGTTCGGGACTCATGTGGAAGTAGCTTTGGCTACAAGGTCTTACCAAAGACTATAAAATGGTACCAAGGGAGCCATTAGCCCGCCGTAAAGTTGCCTCTAGAGGCACCAAGGTATACATGTGATACTCGATGGGTGGTGGTACATGAAACGAAGCTGTGTACGAAGGAAGAACGATGAGAATTCGGAAGGTTGTGAAGCCTGAAAATAATATCAGTCGATAGACCAGAAAATGAATCAAAGAAGAAGACGAAATTATGCAAAAGTTGAAAGTTGGGAGATGCTAAGAAGGCTGAAGAAGGACGGAAGAGAGTTGAAGGCTTAAGATACCTGAATGTCTTAATACTGTCGTATAAAGACGGAAAGGGACTTGAGTGTGATGTCGTGCAGGCGGCAGACGAAGAAGCTAAAGAAGGTTGGTGTGGGTTTGTTGTCTGGTTGGTTGCTGATGTTGTTGAATGGCGTTACATCTGGATGCTGAATAAAGTAACCCCCCCTCCCTTACGAAAAATAACGAAAGATGGTATGAAGAAGGACGAAGTTGGTAACTCGTCTGGTAAATATATATATACAGTGACATGTCAATGTGTTCGTATTGTCTGCATGATCCCCCTATTGCCCGTTACGGTAATGGCTATTGGTAACGGCCCTTTGGGGAGTTTTGTTGGTGGCTGTGGTTATCCTAAGCAGGAAGAACACTAGTTGTTCGATGTGAAGTTACACTCTCAACCGGGTGCTGTGACCCAAAGATCAAGTAGAGGTTTAGGTAGACCCCGACCCTACCACTGGGAGGAGATATGTTCGAACAACATTCTCTAAAACTGGTACCCAACCTGAATGCTCAGTGTCTAGCATAAGGGGCGTTGGTGGACGCATAATATTCAATAATAATAAAAATAATAGGTTGATACAAGTATTTCGATCTGGCTAAAGATCTCATCAGAACACGAAGTTTTAGGAAAGCTAGAGCCTCCAGAATAGGCAGAGCTTGAACAAAAAACCTATTAATAATCAATTGTGCACCATTCTCGTCTTCTTAGTAATCAAACGCGTGGCTAGAGTATTTTCCTAACAAGCATTATGACGTTTCTAAACTTTGAAGACCAAAAATGTTCTATTTATATAAAAAAAATTAGGTTTTACTCTTGCTCAAGTAAGTATGCAGCGTTCTTTTCTAAAAAAACAGTATTCACTTTTTTTAAATAAGTCGTAAGTCAATGTTTTTTAATAAAAAAAAAAAACTAAACTGTTGGAACGTTCACCGGTAAAAGTTTTTTTATGATTTCATACATATAAATAATAAATATTTGCCTTTAAATTATGAAGAAGTAATGCAAAACAATATGTGCTCTGGTATGACACTTTACATACCTTAAGGCTCCAACTCTACTTTTTTAACGAAAATAGATCATAATCTGAAATGTATCGTCTGGATAATTATTTTATCTTTAAATTTTAGCTTTTTCTTTTGGAGAACCATATCACGCAAGGACCAAAATTATCATTGCTAATTGCGCAAAGAGAAAAAGAGATGACGTTTTGCAATATATAGAAGTGTGGGTCACTTTAGGGAGTAGAGATAGGGGGTAGGTATGTTCAAAATTATTTATGGCCAAAATTAAATAAAAGCATCTCTGGGGCAGTTGTAGGGCTTTCTGTTTATTTTTAACCCTTCAACGCCAACTTTGACTCCGATGCGGAGCCATTTGCGCCCATCCCACCTCCTCCATTTTTTTGGCTAATGCATTTTTTTTTTCGAACCTCATAAAAAAAAGAAGTTTTAGAAGTTATCCCACCCATAGTAGTCATATCGCTATATGTAATCTTATTAAATTTCATCCGTATAATGGGCCCGATAGAATTGTATTAAATTATATCAGTTTTGTACACTCATAGAAAGAACTTAGTAGAAAAATTTGTTAAGCCGTTAGTAATCCAACTTTGCAAGTTTTAAACTAATTTTTAGTTCAAATTAAGATTTTAGTTCAAAATTTTGATATTTTGACTTGACGATATTCTAAAGCTTTAACATTTTTTTTTCCTAAATTTACTATAGTCTAAAAGTTAAATGAAACATAGCGAAGTTTTTAAAATTATCCAGATTAAATTTTTTCCTTTGGGCATTATAAGTCAGTGGGTATAAATAAATATTATATTATTTTTAACGTAATTTACCCCCTTACTTGGACCGCTTCTGATATTATTTGAATTATGTTAAAAACTAACAACGCGGTCAAAATATATAAAAAAAACAATCGTTTTTAAATTTAGAAGCCAAATTCCTCCCAAAATATATACAATTTTCAATAATGAAATGCTAAGTAACACAAATAGTATATGTACTATAACTTTGTACATAGTTTTATGTGGTGAGATACTACAGATGTTGTTAATGTGAGGGTACTTTTTTGTTTGTTTGTTGTTTGAAGTGATACACGGAGAATAAAACTAGGGGAATATTATCTAAGTGCTTAGTAATTTTACAACTACATAAGTTTCAAGTTAGTTTTACAAATTTCTAGTTGTATAACTACTAAGCACTTCGATAATATACCCTCAGTTTTTTTCTGCGTGTACTAATGTAAGAGAAAACGCACATCACTCCGTGAATTTCAAAATAATTGAAATATAAAGTATCCGTAATCTGATTAAAATGATATATACACACTCTATTACCACAAAAACGACTACACAAAGAATCAATGTACATACACCCCCTCGCACAAACACACTCACATTAACAAGATGTTGCATAGTGGGGTATTTGAAAAAAAAAATATATATATATATATAATGGGAACTTCTATAATATGAACATCTAAGCTACAGATCCGATCGGTACGAATTAAATTGGAAATTGTAACAAAAGTGTTTATATTTTAAAATATTGTAATTGGGTCACCCTGTTTCAGTACAGAGTGTACTTACAGGTTGTCAGAGTTGACTACCTCGTGAATAAAAAAAACCTTTGGGGCTTGTAACTTTTGTAAATGTAGACCGATTTACCAGTATGTCAAAATGACACACAAAAACTACACGACGCGTAAACTTAATTTTGGGGCATAGAATTCAGTTTTTTAGTCCGTTTTAATAGCCGATTGAAAAAAATTATGTAAGCCATATCAAATTATATATAATTATATATGAAAAGTGGTGGATATAATTATATATAATTCTATAACATCTGATATAATCAGATATAATTATATATAATTATATCCGAAAAATAGGTATTTATAATTTTATATAATTATATAATACTAGCTGACCAGGCAAACGTTGTTTTGCCTTCAAATTTTAATTGTAATTAATTCTTTAAATCAAGAAATTTCTCTTACGCAAATAAATAATTAAAAAAAAATAAATTCACATTAGTAAATCATTTTAAAATTTGTAATTTCATGGGAAGCCCAACGCCTCTTTGTCCTTCTATCGCCTTTATTTGCTGAAGTACAACTGCCATAACAACTAAGACGTCACCTATTACCGGTGCATTAAAGCGCCGCTCATGCTCACCAGCCGCTGTCTGGTCAGCTCTTATGACAACCGTAAATTCATCTGTCGGCATCTGGTCTAGGGCTGTTTTGAATAGACGGATGAGGCTGTTGTGTTCGTGTAACATAGCTTGAAGATTAACATAGGTTTTTTGTAAATATATTCGGAACTACATAACCGATTTAAGAGTTTGATATCAATAAAATATATTTTTTATGTTAAGTGTACCTGTTAAACATGAATTGTTACTTAAAACCATATCATAAAATTTATTGTTTACTTCTTTACCTTTTTTTATTTATTCTAGGACTATGAGGAACGCTAAAACAATTTTTGAACAACATTATTAAATAACCTTGCAAAAAGTCTTGAATGTGATAATTTATTTTAATGCTTATTTGTTTTTTGCTTTTGGTACCACGCCCATTTATCCCATTCCGCCCATTTTCAGTTCGACTACTAATATTTGTAATTGATGGACTCGTACAAAATTTAAAGGCTATATAGCTAATATAGAACCCTAGATATTTAATATTAATATTAATTATTTATATGAGCTAAATAATCACTTTGTATGGGAGCTGCCACGCCCACTGGTATGATCCCGCCAAATTTTCCCATGACTATTCATAATATAATCAACGTGCACAAATTTCTAAGACTCTGGCTACTATAGAACTGTAGATATATGATATTAAATATTTACTTTGTATGGGAGCTGACACGCCCACTGGTCCGATCACGCCCATTTTTCCCATGACTATTCACATTAACAAATAATCAACGTGCACAAATTTCTAAGACTATGGCTATTATAGTACTGTAGATATATGATATTAAATATTTACTTTGTATGGGAGCTGCCACTCCCACTGGTCCGATCCCGCCCATTTTTTCCTGGTTATTCAAATCAGTAACATATGGGATACTGCAATGTTTCAAAACTCTTGCTATCACAATAGTCAAGATATATGATGTTATTCAATTTATGTGGGAGGGGCCACGCCCACTTGAAATATATATAGCCGAAAACCTAATTTGGACTATAACCTTTCAAATGAAACTGGTTTGGGCCAAATCGGTTGGATAGTTTTAGAGTCTATATAGGACAAACATACAAACATTGTATTTTATATATATATATAATTTTTATGTTTCCGCTCATAACTTAAAAAAAAAAAAAATCCGGAACGATATATAGCCTATGTCCATCCTGGAGGACCAAATTAAATATTGGTAAAAAAAATTTAGAAATCGTATGATTAGTTACGGAGATTACTTTCTACAAACAAACAAACAAACAAACATACAAACATTACCTCTTTATAATATTAGTATAGATTAGATATAATTATATAAAGCAGATATAATTATATATAGGACCATATATAATTTTATATAGCACCATATAAACAAATATTTGAATAATCAACCGCATATATAATTATATCCAATTATATATAGTGCTATATATGATTATATATAATTATATATGAATATATCCAATTTACAATTTATTTATATAGAATTCGAAACGTCACTGTAATAACCTTTGACTTATGCTGACATTTGTTAGTTCAGTGTCATATAGTTCGAGTTTACAAATTTCATTAGAAAACATCGTTTCAAAATGGACAGCCATCTTTTTTTAGCTTTGAGTTTCGACATGTAAACAATAAATAATGTAATATCAAAAGGGATTTCAATATCTTTTACTTAAAATACATTTAAAAAATCTCTATAGTCAATGCAAACTTATAATTTAAATATCTTTTTATTTCCACCTAACCTAAGAAAACTGAGATTCTACGAAACAAAATTAAGTTTACGTGTTCCGGGGTATAGGTGTGTTATTTCAAAATTTAAAAATTTTACTTGCAGTGTTTCTAACGTAATAGTAATAGCCCTAATGGGTTTCGAGATATTTCAACTTTAATTTTGCTAAAAATATAGTTTTTTTCCATTTTTCTAAAAATGTTTTTAAATTAACTCCGACTTTCCGTCCACAGATTTTGTGGTGCAAATTTCAGCCAAATCGCATAATGCTTAACCATGTGCGGCTTCAGCATTTAATAAAATGGGAAATTTCATACGCCTCAGTGTACAAAAAATAACAAACACATGCAATTGTACATCATGGCGAATGAAATTTTCCTATGTATGAAATTTCCCTGTGCAGCCGCGTATGGCTAACCCGTTGCGAACTGCGATAAATTTTTCTCAAATTCGAACCACAAAAATTGTATACGAATTAATACAATTACACGGTCTATTGCTAAATAACTAACCGGGCTAACCAAATGTTCACTCAGGGAAAAGAGTCATTGCGATTTGAGTCAGATTGATTACATTTTAAAAACGTTATATGTAAAAACCTGCATTTGCATGTGCCAAATTTTAAAGTAATTTTGTGGATACACTGTACCATAAATCGAAAAATTAAGTACGCCATTGAAATCAACGTGCCGAATATATATATATGGTCACCGACGCTTTTCCATCACTGTGCCGATTGTACTTTTCTGGCCGGGATGTACTAAAACAGGGTGATCCAAACACAATATTTCAAAAGACTAACACCTTCTTTTACAATATACAATTCTATTCATACCGATCAGATCAGTTGTTTAGAAGTTCTACATTTATTACCATTTAGGATATTCCAGAAATTTCGTTCAGATTTTAGTCGTTTTTGGAGTGAATGTGTTTCGATTTGATTGAAAGTGAGCAAATTGGTTTTCAACGTTACTAACCTATGCCAATTTAGTAGTTGGAGAATTTTAAAATGCTTGTAGTTAAAAAATAATAATTGTTTTTTGAAAACATATTTTTATTTATAACACAGTATGGACTATTAATTATTAATTCACTTTTTGTAGAGAGCCTGCGGACCGCTATCTTCTATTTGTCGAATTTTATGCTTGATACCCCCAATTATGCTTTGGGCGACATTCATGTCAATTTTTTTTTTCCACTGCATTTAATTTGTTTTATTGAATTCTTCAGTGCATTTGGCTTCGCAAAAATTTCTATACATTTTTTGACATAAAAGACCCCAAAAGTTCTCAGTTGGACGTGCTATTGGAACGTTTGGAGGATATGCGTATTTCGGTACAAAAAGGTATGTTTCTTGTATTAAGCCATTCTAACGTCTCTCCATTCCACTCCATTTTCAAACCGTTTTAATATGGAATATATTTCTTAAGGACATGATGTAACACTTCATTTCAAGGATTTTATGGATTTAAAGTGAAAAATATTAAAGAATTAACTGTGGAAGAAGATAAAAAACCTTTTAAATTGTTTCTGGTTGACATTTTTTATCTTTTCCATAATGATTGATTTTTCAGTTGATTTTTTTTTTAATATTTGGTAACAGCTGATAATTTATCTTTTTTTACCAATTCTTACAAATTTTCCGTTCGTTTACTTTTTTGTAAATTTGTCTTACTCTCTGTAATTTTGTTACTGAGCCATTTTTACTGGACTTTATTGGAAAAGTATTCGAACAGATATAATAATATATAATAATGCTTATAATATAAGATTTTATTGACATGCATTTTGAAGAAAAAACCATGCCTACTAAGCAGTAATTTATATTTAAAGTTTTATCCATTTACTTAGTTGGTATAGGCTATGATAACTAAATGTGCTGTATTAAGTTTTTCGTAGTTCGGTGTAGTTCGAATTCCATCAAATCTGAAATTTCGGCTTTTTAAGCAAAACTAAGAAAAATACCAAATGTTTAAACTACTCTAACTTTTTAAGGTTTTATCCGATTTTTAAAAATTTTATCTCATACGAAAGATTGGATCTTGTAGTTTTAGATACTTTTTAGAAAATAATACAGTATCTTTCCAGAAAGTTCGCAAAAATTCAAAAACGCTGTTTTTGCGAACATTTTAAAAATTACGTCTTTGATTTTTCTTAAACAATTTTGTTATAGATCATATTCTCTTGTATGACATGTCAAAAATTCAGAGCGGTTCTTCATGGAGTAAAAAGAGAATTGGATTTGAGTAAAATATTATTTTGTAAAAACAAAAGTTTTATTAAAAAGTTTGTTATAATTATTATTTAAAAAAATAAAAATTATGTTTTTTCGACCTATAATTCTGTTATAAAAATGAATTTATTCAAGTTCAAGACCATACTCTATATTTCTTTATTAGGATATTGTCCTAACAAATAATCTATAGAGTTTTTTTGTTTTCAATTTATTAATTGACTACCTTCAAGAATTTGTTGATGGTAGTCAATTAATAAATTGAAAACAAAAAAAAACTCTATAGATTATTTGTTAGGACAATATCCTAATAAAGAAATATAGAGTATGGCCTTGAACTTGAATAAATTCATTTTCATAACAAAAGTTTTATTTTTAGTTTTTTTCAATACACACGAATTTTCAATTCCTCAAAACTCAAAACCAATAGTTTAAAGTATATATTGTTAAAATGGTCTTCTGTGCCCTGAATTCGAATCTGAACTCATCTCCAAGTTTTCAAGTTTTTGTAATAGTGTTACATAAAAGTGCAAAAAACGTGATTTTCCGTCATATTCGGGTAGTTACTACACCGCGAATAAACTATTTTCATATAAAACTCGTTATTTTTAAAACCCTTCTTGAATTTACTTGATATCTTAATTTATTTCAATACACACGAATTTTAAATTTCTCAAAACTCAAAACCAATAGTTTGAAGTATATATTCTTAAATTGGTCTTTTGTGCCCTGAATTCTAATCTGAACTCAGAAATCTCCAAATTATCAAGTTTTTGTAATAGTGTTACATAAAAGTGCGTGATTTTCCGTCATATTCGGGTCGTTAATACACCGCGAATAAACTTTTTTCATATAAAACTCGTTATTTTTAAAACCCTTCTTAAATTAACTTGATATCTTAATTTCTTTTCAATACACACGAATTTTCAATTTCTCAAAACTCAAAACCAATAGTTTAAAGTATATATTCTTAAAATGGTCATTTGTGCCCTGAATTCGAATCTGAATTCAGAAATCTCCAAGTTATCAAGTTTTTGTAATAGTGTTACATAAAAGTGCAAAAAACTTGATTTTCCGTCATATTCGGGTAGTTACTACACCGCGAATAAACTTTTTTCATATAAAACTCGTTATTTTTAAAACCCTTCTTGAATTTACTTGATATCTTTATATTTTGCCGTTGCCAGCAATAGCATTTTATACATATATCGAACTAAACTACTTAATTTAAAATTATAGTTTTATCTGAATTATAGGTGTCTGATAGATTCAAACAGTATTTTGATAATTACGAGTAGTAGTTGAAGAATCCGTAACGTGCTTCAAGTAAGAGAAGATATTCGCGGTGTGGTAAAGCTCCGAATATGACGAAAAAAACAAGTTTTTTGAATTTGAATGTTTCAAAAACTTGATGACTTGAAGGAATTCTAAATACAGATTCGAATTCAGAGCACCAAAGATAATTTAAAAAGTATAACCCGGACCATGGTTCGTGAGTTTTGTGAAATTTAAAATTCGTGAGTATTGAACAAAATTTAAAATTTTACTTATTTAAGAAAATAATATGAGAATTTTGTTCTAAAATCTAAATATATTTTGAACCCATGGATAATCCGCTCTGAATTTTGAATATGTTGTACAAGACAATATAATATATTACTACAAATTGTTAAAAAATTAATTTTTTGCATTTTTGCACACTTCTTCCAAAGAGACTGTAAAATTCTCTAACAAACATCTAAAATCAAATATTTCATATGAGGTAAGATTTGTAAAATTCGGATAAAGTAAGAGCAGTTTAAACATGAGGCATTTCTGTCGGTTTTGATAAATATACCGAATTTTAAAAACTGCACACATCGCATATACCATAATCGTATCATAAACGAAGCCCGTATCGAAAATTTCTGAAATGGCTCATTATTTTTTTTCAAATACCCCACTGTGTGTTGTATACAACAACTACTTGGGCGGCAATATTCTGAACAAAAGGACACTCACTTAAATAATATTAACATGAATGAATGAATGAATGAATGAATGAATGAATGAATGAATGAATGAATGAATGAATGAATGAATGAATGAATGAATGAATGAATGAATGAATGAATGAATGAATGAATGAATGAATGAATGAATGAATGAATGAATGAATGAATAAGTTACGTAAATGTATCGAATACAACTTGTAGCTTGTTATTTTTTGCATAATAAGAGTTTCTCTCCATTGAAGAGGAAACAAAGAACACCCCACTTAAGTCAATATTTAAGAAAAAAAAATATAGTCTTAAAGTAACCAACCACGACTAAAAATGGTTTGGTAAGCAAATGACCGGTAGATTTTTTGAATTTCAATAAAAACCCATCTGTTACAGGAACAGCGACAACGACATCACTAAAACATTTGTACTACACACTTGTATTGAATTTAGTTTTTCTTTAAGTTTTTCCTACTGCTTCCTCTTCCTCTTGTTTCCTAACTTTTGGTTTCTTGAGAAATTTGAACTTTGTAATTTTCTAATTAAATTCAATAGAGATGAGAAAATGTATAAAACTTTTGACTTGAAAGCTGCGATTGCTTTTTAAACATCATTGAACAAACATTTTGTTACCGCAATGCAAAACGAGAAACAACAACAACTACAGCAGCAGAATTGAACAAAATTTATAGAATACGAAATTTGTATTAAGGATATTCACACATTAATGCATTAAAGAGAAAATAACTAGGACGAACTACAAACAGTCGATAAATAATTTTCAGGAAATCTTCCGTTATAAACTAAAAGCTTAAGTCTTAAAAATAACCAAAAATGAGCAGAAACTATAAGAGAGATGGAACTACTGTGCGTATGAGCAATATTAATTACAAAATAATTTTATATGAGCAGTGGTGCTAGGTATGTTGAGCATAAAATCGTCAAATTTTCAAATAAAAATCGTCAAAATCGTCATTATATTTTCAAAAATCGTCAAAGCAAAAAAATATTTGTTACAAGTGGGATAAAGTTTTAATAAAAAAAGAATAATAATGTAATTCACATTTCAAGTGCTCATGTACTATCGCACAGTGGAGTGCATCAGAAAAAAGTGGTAATAAATATAGAACTTCTTAACTACTGGACCGATTAAGACCAAATGTATATGTAATCGTTAAGGAGGAGTATAGCTTTCAGGAAATTAATGAAGTCACCCTGTGTTAACACAGGGTGAGCACTAAGGTACCAAAGTAGACAACCTCGAGTACAAAAAACCTCTAAAATGCTATAACTTCTGCAATTATGAACCGATATCGATGATTTTAGACTTTTTTGAATCCGCTTGATAAGATTAATAAAAAACATGCTTACGGTAATAGTTTAAAAGTTGTGTGATGTTGAACATTAAAATTTAAATTTTTTGACAAGTTTTTTTTAGGTTTTAAGTTAATAATTCCTTTATAATAAGTGGTAAGACATTAAAAAAAATTTCGTGTATTGCCACTTTTATCATTAATGTTGTGCTTAAAGTTTCATTTAATTATCTGTAACCGTTGAGTAAAGAAAAATCTGCAAAGTCAATTTTTTGAAATAGGTCAAAAATATTGTAAAATTTTTGAGAATACGTTTTTTTTATAATCTAATAGAAGAAAAGTAAATATTTTTTTAAATATTCGAAAAGAACAGGCTTTGAGAATAGTTTTAAATGAAAGTATTTTTAATTTTGGACATGCACCCTACACCCAGCATTGATCGAAAATTACCAATTTTCAAGCAAAATTTCAAGTTTACACACGTGGGCAAAAAATGGCACGCCCATTTCTTAACTTTTTAAAACGCAATATTATAGACTAATAAAATGTTAATTATTCTTTATCAAGTTTGCCGCCGGGAAATGAAAAGTGGTGTCGTGGGAGGAGTTTTTTAAAAAAAGTCAAATTTTGAAATTCGATTTTTTCGCTTTTAAAAAAATCATATTTAGATCCAATTTTTTTACTTTCATTTATTTTTTATTAATTAAGGACAATATAGTCTTTAATTCATATTAAAATTGTTTACATAGCATAAACACCTATTTAGATATTATTTATCAAAGTTAAGTTGTTATAATGCAAAAAACACTATTATATATATTTTTTTGTTTTTTTACTTATTTGTTCCAGAAATTTTTTAAAATTTACAATAAATTATTTTTTTTTTAAAGCAGAGGTTTTCACCTGTTCAACGATGTATAACATGTCTGGTGAATACGTTTACAAACGTCTGAAAACTTTTTTAAAATGTGTCAACTCGACCAAAAATTTTATTTATATGAAAATTCCTTTGTATGAAAATCATGGTAAATAGTGTATGAAAAATTAACAGGGCAGCGACTAAAAAATCGAAAACATCCGGTTAAAATATGCAGTAAAAAGCTCAAAATATGCGCTTAAAACATGCACTTAAATCGAAATATGCACCAAAAACCCAAAAATATGCACTTGAATTCCTAAAATATTCACTAAAAATCCAAAAAATATGCACTTAACGTTTTTGAATTTTTGAAAATCGATTGAATTACTCGTGAGCGTTAGTTTAAAAATTAAATTCATTATTAATGTCTACCAAATGACAACTAGATGCTTTGTAAAGGGTTACAAATGCTTTCTTTTATATTTTTAATTAACATATTACAGCATGTTTTTTATTAATCTCATCAAGCGGATTCAAAAAAGTCTAAAATCATCGAAATCGGTTCATAATTGTAGAAGTTACAGCATTTTAAAAGTTTTTTGTACTCGAGGTGGTCTACTTTGGCACCTTATTAATTTTTTATTCATAAAATAAAAACAAATTGTTAGTTTGAAAATTCAATTTTTATTAACAAAATTATTGCTTAAATATATATTATTATATATACATAAAAAATGTATATTTTATATACATTGAAAATGAAAATTATTCAAGTTCGAGGCCATACTCTATATTTCTTTATTCGGATATTGTCCTAACAAATAATCTATAAAGTTTTTTTGTTTTTAAATTTATTATTTGACCCTTTCAGGAATGTGTTGATAGATCTATCAAAGATAATGATAGATAATACCAAACTGTAATACTTTGTTTTATTTGTCAATATATTTGTATACATCAAGATATTATAGAACAGAAGATTCATCCAAAAATCTTTTAACTATAGTTTAATTTATAAATTTATTTATAAATTAAAGCACACATATGGGAAAATGATGCATATATGTTTCCATATATGGTAGTATATATGGATAATACATTCATATATGTTTTCATATATGTAACCATATATGGAAAACACTTTCATATATGGCTCCATATATGGTAAACATTTACATATATGGTTCCATATATGAAAACATATATTCAACAATTGTTCATATATGGTTCAATATATGCTTCCATATATAACAAACATTTCCATATATGCTTCCATGCATTTCCATGTATGGATCCATATATATTCATATATATTCATACATGGGCCATATATAATAATATATGATCTTTTTCAGCTGGGTAATTAAACTTTATAAAAATATAAATATTAAAAAAAGCAGGGTTGGCATTCAATAACTTTTCATAATAACACACTAATGCGGAATGGAAATTTAAAATAAGCGATCCCATTAAAGACATGTTTCGTCTTATGTAAACGGTTTTAGTTTTCTACTTAACCTGTTTGATTTTGAAATATCTTATAACTTAATAACTAGTTAAAGTCAAAATAACGCTAAAATACCGAAACGACAATTTATAACGTTATTTTGTTGATGCCATTATAATGAAAAGGGTACGGACATTGTAATGAAAAGGTAGTGTTTGCCAACCATGAAAAAGTAAGCATATACTGAGGGAACTTCTGCTGTAAATATTTGTCGTTGTTTCAGTTGTAATGCAGTATCTTTATTTTTAAGTGAAAAAACAGTAATTTGTATAAGAAATTTTATTTTTGACTACAATTGTAGTTCATTTAAAAAACAAACCTTATTAAATTACAGTATTATGGTTTTACATTCATTTTATTCAGTAGTTATCTTTGTTAAAAAAATAAAACAAATAAATGTTTATTTTTTACTGCACTGAATGAACCACACATTAAAAAACAAATGAAATGACTATGTTAGTTGAATTTACTGAAATGTAAGTCGTTCTTTTTACAAGTGAAATTTCTTTAGCTACATTTGCAGTGGTCTTTATTAAGTGCAGAAAATATATTAAAATAAACCTAGCATGAATTCATAAAATAACTTTTTTGCTAAACTTTCAATAAAAAATAGTTTTTAATGTTAACGAAATAATAAAAATCCAAAAATACATCCGGTGATTTTTTAATAATAGCAAATAAATTTGTTTTGCTGACATATTAAACGTTTGTCAAAAAATCGTCAATTTGGAAGCAAAAATCGTCAAATCGTCATTTAGTAATGTAGGTACTAAAAATCTGCAAAATGACGATAAATCGTCAAACCTGGCAACAGTGTATATGAGTATGTATGAGTAATATTAATTACAATATACGGGAGGTTATAAAAACTTTCGACACTCCTTTCAGATAAATAACTTTCAAATATCATTAAACTTGGTATACACTGCGTTACATAACTATAATTACCAATTATTTTCCTATTTTTTTCTAATATGTGCAATAACTCCCAGGTGAAAAAAGTAAAAAAAAAAAAAAAAAAAAATAAGTCCCGAAAATTTGTCATACAAATTTGGGAGTAATTTCAAATGAAATAATAACCAGTTCTTTTGCAGTTACTTAATTTTTTTAGAAGTTATTTCATTTTTGTTATTAGGTGTTACTTCATAATGCAGTAATTCCCAAATGAAATAAGTCCCAACAGAACTTAGCGTGGGCCTTATTTCATTTTATTTTCTTGTTCGGTGTTGTTTCATTTGCTGTGGGAGTTATTTCATTTTAAGTAGGAGTTACTTCATTTTCAAAAATTCATTATTTCATTTGATGTGGGAGTTATTTAATTTTTATTAGGAGTTATTTCATTTTCAAAAATTCATTATTTTTTTAATATTATTAATATTCTAAACGGTTCCTATAATGGGATCTTTCAAAATATTTTGATGATCTTCTTAAAAAAAAAATTGTATGTAAATTGTTGTTGTAAAAATTTTCTTGTTTTTGGGCAATACGACATTGATTTGGACGAAATAACATTTTTTTTGGCGCTATGACGGTTTTTTGTTTGGCCAAAATAAATTTGGGAGCTATGATGTCATAAGACCTTAAATGTCAAGGCTGATTCATGAAATCAAACAAAAGAGTTTTAAGGAAACTTAAAAAAATTGCTTCAATTTTATTTTTTTGTGTCGCACGCAGAAAAAACTTTATTTCGCGTAGCCGCTTGTCGCGTTCTACGGAGGAAAAAAACCCCTACAGATAAACCCACACAGATAAACTTGTTTTTACAAATCCAATGTCGAATCCGTTGAAATCTTATTTTTAAGACAATAAGTAATATAATACGGTTAAAAGGTTTATATATGATCATATACAAGGTGGCGCAAAAATAACCTTCCGATGTTTTTTGGCTGTAATTTAAAAAAAAAAATGAAAAACTTTGATTCTTCTTGTGGATTATTTTTATTTGGTATTTTAATTTTTTTTACATCAAGTCGAGAATATGATGACATGTAAATGGCCGCCGCCACAGTTGATTGTCATTTGAGCCCTTTTTATGGCATTTTCCATCACTTTGGCCAAAACTTCCGGCGATAGGTCCTCACATTCTTGACGGATATTGTCTTTAAGAGCTGCAAGAGTCTGAGGCTTGTTGACATAAACCCGCGACTTCAAAAAGCACCACAAAAAGAAGTCTGGAGCGGTCAAATCAGGCGATCTTGCTGGCCCGGGAAATGCATCCTTCAGCATATCGGTTGTGGCACGTGCAGTGTGTGCCGTTGCACCGTCCTGTTGGAACCACATGTTTTCCAATCCCAATTCATCAAGTTGCGGCAAAAAGAACTCGTTGATCATTGCTCTGTAGCGCTCACCATTCACAGTAACCGTTTGGCCCGCGACGTCTTCGAAGAAAAAAGGTCCGATGACTCCTCCAGCGAAAACAGCACACCATACAGTGACTTTGAGCGGGTGTAATGGCTCTTCGTGGGTTACACGCGGATTTTCAGTGCCCCAGAAGCGTAAATTTTGCTTATTTACGTACCCGCTAAGATGGAAATGGGCCTCATCACTCATGATTATTTTTGATGAAAAATCATCTTCCTCTTGGTGGTGATTAAGGATGGCTTGAGCGTATGTTACACGCGATTGGCGGTCAGCAGCAAATAGCTGATGCACCGTCTGGACTTTGTACGGAAACATCTTCAAATCTTGTACCAAAATTCGCTGTAAAGACCGTCGACTGATACCCATTTGCGTGGCACGTCGTCTGGTCGATGTCGACGGCGCTTCCATGACATCCTCGGCTACAGCAGCAATATTCTCTGCAGAACGGCTACTCCGGGGTCTGCCACGCCTGGCAGCATCTCGTGTTGTGCCAGTCTCTTCGAGGCGAGCGGCTAAACGTCGCAGTGTTTCACCAGTAGGCGTTGGACGGCCAGGAAATCTGCGACGAAATTCACGTTGTGCCAAAGTCACCGACCGATTGTTGGTCAAATAAATTGTCACCAATATTCCGCGTTCTGGAGCAGTGTAGCGTAACATTGTTTATTAACGTGTATTTCGCATGTGTTTACTACACAAATGTCAAAACAGAACTGACATTAGGGGCCAATCGCAAAATTTATAGCATTTTTTGATAGGAGGATTACTTTTGCGCCACCTTGTATATTTATTATATGAGCAAATATGGTAATCCGTATTTGTACATATGTACTAGGAAAATTAACCTATATTTCCATACATGGATACATATGGTCATATATATTCATATATTTTTTTATATGGTCATCCATATACGTTCATACATTATATATTTTTTGTAATTTTTTTTAGAAAATTTTTATATATTGCCAAATATGGAAGTATATGGAATCCCTTATGTGCAAAGAGGAATCATATATGAACATATATGGAAAAATCTGTAACTCCATATACCCAAGAAAGACTATACATATATAGACAAATATAATCCCAAACTTGTTTTCAATTACGGATTGTAAGTAAATAACTTAAATTCTTAATCCAATTCATATGGGCTCTGATATATATTATATATATATTTCTATGATATATTTCTTTTTGTAGCACATACCATCCTTTTCAGTAAAATAAAGTGATTTTTGTATTACTTTTGTGTTCATTATGACATTATTAACGCATTTAACTCTTATTTTAAAATTTTATTAAGTTCAGAAGTGGTTTCTACCAATTTTTTAACTGTGTTGTTACTTTTGTAAATTAGTTATTACAAAAGTAAAAAATGTGTAATTATTGTTAACCTTATGAATTGCAAATAGATGTATAACCGTTAATTAAAATAAAACATTGAGAACAAATTTAAGATTATAAGTTTTTTCAAACAGGACTTCACAGATAAAAATACGATATACTCAAAACGTTCAATTATTATGAATTGTTGAACTGTAAGTTCACATTTGCTTTTAAAGTTTTTAAGATACAATCTCATAATTAATCTCACTACTAAATAGAAAATTCAAAGTTTTTTCAATTATAAGAGAAAAAAATTAAAATTTTTGAGTAATTCGTCATGTTTAAAAAATTTATAATATTAATATTGTGCACAATGTTTTAATTTAATGTAGTGGTATTGTACTTTATTTTAAAGTTGTTAAAATGTCGTATTATCGGGAAATATTTCATTCTGATGCGATAATAAACAGAATGTTTGCGCTGACATAAATATATACTATACATGTTCTGCCCTTTGAAAACATTTTTTATCGCAATTAGGCCTTTTAAATTATATTGTTTTTTGAAATACAAAATTTTCTAAAAAAAAATTTCAAAAAATATATAACATATGAACGTATATGGATGGCCATATAAAATAATATATATAAACATATATGACCATATGTAGGTTAATTTTTCTATGATCATTAGGGCGGGTCGATTTAAAATCGCTCAAAGTTCAAGGAAAATCGTATTCTAGGGATCAAAATAAGAAACTTTGCCGAAGGAACCATACCTCTAAAACGAATTCTGATGTCCCGACTTTTGATCCGTATGGTCAAATTTTGAAAAATTCCACTTTGACCCATTTAGAGTGCCCATATCGAATCCAACCCAATCGAATATATTTATACTCTATTTCTTCCGGAGAAGAAATAGAGACCGTAATGTTGGAAAGACTCCTCCTACTTTCTGAAATATCTCTATCCCGAGATTTGTACATTTTTCTAAAAAAAACACGGCTAAAAAGGCCCTCTTTTAACTTATATGTTAACCCCTAGAATGATTATTTATGCATTAATCTGCTGGCGCGTCTCCCGGAGGAGAAGTATCTCCCATAATCTTGGAGAGATTCCTCCTACTTTCTGAAATATCAAAGTGGGCTTTTTCAAAATTTGACCCTACGGGTCAAAAGTCGGGACATCAGAATTCGTTTTAGAGGTATGGTTCCTTCGGCAAAGTTTCTTATTTTGATCCCTAGAATACGATTTTCCTTGAACGTTGAGCGATTTGTTTGCCTCCATACAAATCGACCCGGCCTAATATATATAAACTTTTTTGATCGGGATATTAGTATTGTTAATTTTTTAATTTAATGTGTTCGTATTATACTTTATTTTTAAAGTTATCACAATCACAATTGGGTTCAAATCGCCCCACCCCACATTAGGGTGGGGCGATTTGAACATCTTAATGGGCGCTTCGCGTTTCTGATTCTTGGGGTTGTACTGAGCAAAAAAGTCCACTAGAACATAAGTCTACGGTGAAAATCGAGCTTCCAGATTTTGACTTTTTAGTCGTATTTTGTGAAAGTAACAATGAGTGGGATGGACATTTCTCAGGAAGTAGGAGGAGCTTATCCAAGATTATGGTATCAATCTCTTCTTTGGAAGATTCTCTAGCAGATTAATGCATCAATCATATTTGTGGGTGGGGTTAAGGGGTAAATTTTTAATTTCAAAATATGACTTCTTTAGCCGGGAAGGCCAATTTTCAAAGAATATTTCTATGAAATCTCACCTCACTCGGATGAACATCGTATCCTGGGCCAACTACTACTCGAAAAAATCTCGATCAATTCACAAAAAAAAAATTTTTATTTTGCACTTTTATGAATTGATTATATTCATAGGTAGCTCGTTTAAAATTTTAAAATGTTTCTAGAAAAATTGAGCAGTTGGCGAACAACTACTCGAAAAAACTCAACCATTTACATACAAAATTGTAGAAATATGTTATTTTTAAAGTTTGATGCTCTTTTATATTTTATTATACAATTTTTTTTAAGAAAATCTTGGAATAGACTTTTATTTCTTGGAGTCGTCTGCATTAATATATTCTATATTCAAACATTCAAAGAAATTTTATGAAAATTGTGTCCTCGGTGAACAACTTTTCATCAAATTATTTCCTTTGAGTATGGACTCTGGTAATGCAGGCGACTCCAAAAAAATGAAAGTATGTACTAAGTTTTTCTTACAAAATGTCTGTAAAATTAAATAAAATTTCTCAAGTTTTTTTCGAGTACTTGTTCGCCAAAGCCACAATTTTCATCAGATTCCTTTGAATTTTTGAATAGGCAATCTAGGCGACTCCAAAAAATAAAGTATGTACCAAGATTTTCTTAAAAAAATTGTGTACAATTCATCAAATTTTTGATGGGGTTGAGCTATTCGACTACTCGAAAACCTTCCCTCTTATTAACGATTTTTATTAGTTTCCAACAACTTTAACTTATAAAACTAAAACTTATTTTTTTTTTAAATTTCCATTATCTGTGAATGTCCTTAATTTTTATTGATACTATTCGACTACATGTTAAAACCACAAAAAAAAATTACCAAAATAACGGAAACCATATGCTTTGTATATAAGTTGATTGTTTGTGTTTGGTCTTATGACCAACCAAATGCTTCTTTTTTTATTAACAAAAAGTTTTACAACTTTTGTCGGTTGCTTTTTAATAAGAGAAAATTATTCATAAAATTGTATATTTGTTACTATAGAAAGCGAACCAAAAAAAAAAATATATACAAATTGAATAACAATTTATATAGAATATTTGCATCAATATTAAAAAAGTTTAAAACAAACAAAATATTTGGAAAATAATTATTAATATATTGCAGTATTAAAAAATAAATAAACGATTATATTTCAACGAAGCCTTTTCGTCAGAAATTTTTTGTTGCAAAGCACCCGTTGTGGAATAGCATTTTTTTATATCTGACTACACTGTAGCTCTTTTAAATGAACCCCTTTTATAGGAAAACATAAACAAATATTTATGTTCAGATGAACCCCAATGAAATTGACAGGGTAAGGTGGGGTAATTTGGAGCTTGAAGTAAATTGGGACATGTTGCAAAGGACCCTTTGCGGAATAGCATTTTTTTATTTTTGAGTACACTGTAGCTCTTTTAAATGAACCACTTTTATAGGAAAACATAAAAAAATATTTATGTTCAAATGAACCCCAATGAAATTAATAGGGTAAGGTGGGGTAATTTGGGACTTCTTGCAAAGGACCCGTTGTGGAATAGCATATCTTTATTTTTGAGTACACTGTAGCTCTTTTAAATGAACCACTTTTATAGGAAAACATAAAAAAATATTTATGTTCAGATGAACACCAGTGAAATTAATAGGGTAAGGTGGGGTAATTTGGGACTTGAAGTAAATTGGGACTTGTTGCAAAGGACCCGTTGTGGAATAGCATTTTTTATTTCTGAGTACACTGTAGCTCTTTTAGATAAACCACTTTTATAGGGAAACATAAAAAAATATTTATGTTCAGATGAACCCCATAAAATGAATAGGGTAAGGTGGGGTAATTTGGGACTTGAAGTAAATTGGGACTTGTTTCAAAGGACCCGTTGTGGTATAGCATTTTTTATTTCTGAGTACACTGTAGCTCTTTTAAATGAACCACTTTTATAGGGAAACATAAAAGAATATTTATGTTTAAATGAACCCCATAAAATGAATAGGGTAAGGTGGGGTAATTTTGGACTTGAAGTAAATTGGGACTTGTTGCAAAGGACCCGTTGTGGAATAGCATTTTTTTATTTCTGAGTACACTGTAGCTCTTTTAAATGAACCACTTTTATAGGGAAACATAAACAAATATTTATGTTCAGATGAACCCCATAAAATTAATAGGGTAAGGTGGGGTAATTTTTGACGTGAAGTAAATTGGGACTTGTTTCAAAGGACCCGTTGTGGTATAGCATTTTTTATTTCTGAGTACACTGTAGCTCTTTTAAATTAACCACTTTTATAGGTAAACATAAAAATATATTTATGTTCAGATGAACCCCATTAAATTAATAGGGTAAGGTGGGGTAATTTGGGACTTGAAGTAAATTGGGACTTGTTGCAAAGGACCTGTTGTGCAATAGCATTTTTTTATTTCTGAGTACACTGTAGCTCTTTTAAATGAACCACTTTTATAGGGAAACATAAAAATATATTTATGTTCAGATGAACCCCATTAAATTAATAGGGTAAGGTGGGGTAATTTGGGACTTGAAGTAAATTGGGACTTGTTGCAAAGGACCTGTTGTGCAATAGCATTTTTTTATTTCTGAGTAGATTGTAGTTTTTTTAAATGAACCACTTTTATAGGGAAACATAAAAAAATATTTATGTTCAGATGAACCCCAATGAAATTAATAGGGTACGGTGTTATAATTTGGGACTTGAAGTAAATTGGGAATTGTTGCAAAGGACCCGTTGTGGAATAGCATTTTTTTATTTCTGAGTACACTGTAGCTCTTTTAAATGAATATATTTTTTTATTTAAAAAAACGAACTGATTTTTGAAAGAAATTACAAACGACTAATCTAAATTTATTTGACAAAAAATTATTTCACCAAGTTGCATTTACAGAGTTTCCCACAATTTATTTTATTAATAATATTTATTAATAATTTAAATAATTTAGTTCCAGTTGTTTAAATTTGAATAATTATTTATTCTAAAACATTATCATAAAATTGATAATGTAATTTTTAAAGTTTAATTTCGTTTAATTTCGTTTAATAAAAATTTAAAAATTATTTTAAACAGAAAGAAAATGCAAAAAGATTAATTAAAAATTATTTCAAACAAACAACAAAAAGGCTTATTTCTGCATAGAAGAAATCCAGTACCAAATCTGGTACTTTGGTTCCTGGGGTACCAAAATCTTTGAAATCGGTTCAGCCATTCCGTAGTAATCAAAGCTTGAAAGTTCATATTATTGTCATATTTCAAAAACTTCGATACCTTGCCACGCCCACATATTTTCAAAAATGCAATTTCTAAATATGAGGTTGTGTTTGTATAGGTAAAATGTATCTGTATGCAAAATTTCATCCAATTCTGGGAGGGTCGGGTTCAAAATGTGCGTTTTTTATAGGTTTTGATATGAAATTCATTATATATGTTAATTATAATTTATTCTACTATGCCGTTGCCAAATTAATATGTGGAGCTCTTACGGGATTCAAAGTTATGGATAAAAATCTAAAAAAGATAGTATATATAGTAGAATAAAATATATACATAAAAAAATAATTTATTAAAAAAATAAAAATTTTGTGAAAGTAGTTGCAGATAAATTGCACATAACTTTTTAACGGGTTAAGCAACAAGAGTCATTGATACCTCATTTTAAAGGTAGTCACTGGTTTACAAAAGTAGTTCACTTCTTGACCGTAAAACGTATAGTTTTCAAAATCCGTGGTTTAAAAAAATGTTTGTCTAAAATTTTTAAAAAAAATATATGTTAATTATAAATTAATTTTCTATACCGCTACCAAATCTCTGTGTGGTACTCCGGCATGTTTCTGAGTTATCGACTTTTTATTTAAATTTTTTCACATTTTTATCCACAGGATTTAAAAATAGCAAAAATTATACCAATACCAAAGGAATCTAAAGCTACACTGATAGAAAAGTTTCGACCAATTGCTTTGTTACGAATAATTGATAAGATTTTTGAAAAAATACTTTTCAAACAGCTTTCTTCATATTTTGAAGTCAATAATTTATTATATAATTGTCAGTATGGCTTTAAAAAAGGATGTGGCACAGAAGAAGCGGTTATAAACGTAATCAATAGTGTATGTAAAGGTTTGGATGATGGTTTCAGTGGTGTTGGTGGTATATTTTACGACTTCTCGAAAGCGTTTGACCTTGTCGATCACGATATTATGATAAATAAACTTGATTACTATGGTGTTAACGGACGAGACTTGTTGTTGCTACGGAGTTATTTGGAAAATAGAAAGCAGTATGTGGAGGTGAATGGTAAAAGAAGTTTTATTGGTCCCGTTGAATATGGAGTTCCTCAAGGAAATGTTTTGGGTCCACTATTATTTAAAATTTACGTAAATGATATAAAAAATCTTCAGTTATTTGGAAAAATGTTTATGTACGCTTATGACATAAGTCTTTTTTATCCTTATAAGCATGAAACTGCTTTAAAGGCTCATATGGAGTACGATGCTGCATTCATTTCAGAATATGTAAGGCTTAATAGATTGAAGTTAAATGCTGAATAAACTAAAATATTTCGTTTTAAACCGTATTTAGTTCACAATCAAGTTTTTAGCATTTGGTGGTTGGAAAAGAAGTAAATGAAAGTTTTTCAACAAAATACCTTGGTGTGCACTTACAGAGTAATCTCTCATGGGATACACATATTCAGAAATTAAAATCCAAAGTATTGTCTGTAGTTGGTCTACTATATAAGTTTAAGAATAAATTCAACACGAAAACAAAATTGGTTATATATCAGGCTTTAATACACAGTCATTTAAACTATTTGCCTGTTATATATGGCCAATGAATTTAAATCTCTACAAAGAGCTCAAAATAGAGCATTGAAAACAGTTTTTAATTTGCCTCTGATGTATTCAACAATACCTTTGTATAAGGACATAGCTTTAACCATTCTTCCTGTACAAGGCTTACACAAAATGCAACTTTTACTTTATGTTTTCAAATCTTTGTATAACATTGGGCATCATACAATCACTTTTTCAAGAAATCAAACAGCTTTCAACACAAGTAATAACACGAATTTAAGAGTAGCCCGATGTCGGTTGGAAACCACAAAACAGCGAGTAGAACACATTGGTAGTTTAGAGTTTAATAACCTTCTTCAGAATATAGAAAATATTGTTAGAATTTCCATTTTCAAAAAAAATGTTAAAGAGTATCTTTTACAAAATTTAGAAATGCTTCTAGTGTGATTATTAGTTGATCTCTGTTCTATCTTAAAGATTTTATTTTATTTTTCTTTGTTTTTTTTTTATTTTTAATTTTGCTATTTTTTTTTTATTTTAATATTTGTTACTTTTTTTTCATATATATATATACTTAAGTTTATATTATTTTTATTTGCCAACTCGCCTCAACAATGTCTTTAAGACGCAGAGGCACTACACATTGTAAAACAATTATCATGAATAAAGAATTAAATTATGAAAAAAAAAAAAAAAAAGCTCAGGATACCTTAAGATCTCCACATAGGGATTTAGACACGGCATAGGGAAGTAATTTATATACATATATATTATTATATTTTTTTAAAAATTTAAAGAAACAAGTTTTTTGAAACACAGCTTTTTGAGCCTCGGTTTTTGAAAACAATGGATATTGCCGTGGAGAAGTCAATATTATTGTTATTTATATTTAAGCAGAAAAGGAATATGTATCCAAAACTCTTTAAGAAAATTTGTTATATGAATGCACCTGAAAATGTTATGTAAATAAAGAATTGAATTGATTTGAAATGAAAAAAAAAAATATATGGAATATTATGTACGACCACTTTTTTTAAAGTTTTCGCATATGTGTCATATTTTGAAACGCGATATTTCAAGATCCACTGGGATTAGCTGTTCTATATTTAGACGATGTTATAGTTATATGATGTACATTTACCAAAGCAAGTTTGGTTTAAATCAGAAGGGGTGGAGGTAATCCAGTAGTTGATTTTATATGTTTTCATTATATTGTGTAATAATTGCTGACTTTACTGACTTTTTTTTTGAGCGTAGCAATCAACTAAATTTAAGGAAAATATAGCAAAATATTTAGCAAAAGGTTTTTGCTTTTTTTAGCAGAGTAAGTTGCTGTTTTAATATAGTTTCTTTATTTTTAATGTTAATGTCATTTGTAGAACAAACTAAATTTGTTACTAACCTTGTAGTTCATTAAAAAAACAAACCACATCAAATTACTGTTTTATGATTTTACATTTATTTTTTACAGTAGTTTTTTGTTATTTAAAAAAATTAAAAAATAAATGAAGCCCTTATTGTAAAAACTCGATAAGCCACATTTACAATTTTCTAGTTTTCGTTGTCTTCTAAACATCCGTTAAATAAATTTTGAATGAAGCCTTCCTTAAACACTTGTTACACATATATAGAGTATAAAAGTCCTGTAATAGCCATATTTCCTAAATGTATTCCCTTTTTAAGAGGCGAAAACTAACCAAAAATTAAATGTGGCTTATCAAGTTTTTACAATAAGCCCTTCAAATGTTTGTTTATTTTTTACTTACATATGTAGTTAATTATTACTACAATTGTGGTTATTTTTTGAACATTAAAAAACAAATGACAATGTTAGTTGAATTTACTGAAATGTAATTCGTCCTTTCTTTAAGTGAAATCAATTGTTTTTAACTACGTTTGCAGTGGTCGTTACCTACATAATATTCTAAGTGTATGCTAGATTGATACATATATTTCGATCTGGCTAAAGATCTCATCAGAAACCGAAGTTTTAGAAAAGCTAGAGCCTCCAAAATAGACAGAGCGTTAACAAAAAAACCTATTTATCATCAATTTTGCTCCATTCTTGTCTTCTTACACTATAAAAAATCTGCAAAGACAGCAATATTTTTTCTGGGAGATTCATGTCAAATGAAATACAAATAATTTTATGAAATTTTGTGCGTCGTTAATCACACGAGGTGAAGATGTATTGTATAATTACCATTAAAAGTGATAAAAAGAAAATTTTTATTTGTTTATGATTTTTTGGCTTCTAATATTTAGTAAATTTTTTGCTGATTTTAACAGATTATTTTTTTACTTTCAATTAACTAAAATTTAGCTAAAATATAACTTCAGAAGTCGCTCGGTTATATGAACTAATTCAAACAGAGCCTGTTCACTAAATGGAGAAGTTCACATAATCGAGAGAATATAAAATAAGTAATTCAAAACATTTTTGTTACATTAAGTTTTTATTTTTAATAAGTTTTTTTTATAATTAATGTACATGAAAGTAGTCGGTTATATTTGTTTGTACTTTTTTTGTTTCAAGGGATTTCTGTAGTGCCTTGTCCTCAAAATACAAAAGACAATCACTCAAAACTCAACAACTCAAAACATTAAAAAAAATCAACGGTTGCAGGTTCTTCACTTATTTCGGGGAAAAAACATACTTCTAATAAGACAAACATTTAAAAAAAAAATCAACGGTTGAAAGCTGTTCACATAATAGAGCAGTTTTTTTAGCAGTTTTTTCTGCAAACATAATTTGTATTTATTTTTTAGTAGTTTTAGCAAAATTTTTAACTAATTTTTTTCTCTTAGTGCATTTTTGTGTTTATTATTTTTCACTTTTTATTATTTCAATCCAACAGGTGTCGAAATCGATCAGCTGTTCAAAATCTAATAGGAATTCGATCAAAATAGTCATGAATTAAAATAGAAATGAAATTAAAATAAAAACTCACGGGTTTTGCCGATTTAAAACAATTTTTTATTTTCATTTCTTTACAGAAAAATCCTGGGTTGGAAACAGGTTAGAAAGTAAAAATATATAAATATTTTTTTAAAGATTTTTTTTTAATTCGAAGCGATATGGAATAAAATAAGCAATTAGTGGAATTGGTGTGCTTCATATTGGGAATGAAATTTAATGGAACGGAAAACAAGTGGAATTTAAAAACTTAACATGAAGAACGATATGGAATGGGGAACGAAAGGAATTGGAACATTAATTATAGGTAACTAAATTGTATTGAACTGGGAAGGAACTTTGTTTTGTCGGAGTATCTAAATTTATAATAAAAATAAAAAATAAATACGTTACCCTGTGGTCACTTAGTAAAAAATGGAATCTACGGGAAATTTTCCGGACGTAGACTATTTGAATTAGTAGTGTGTATTAATACTCCAGTAGAGTAAAATTTTTTTCAGTTTTTCATGGCTAGTATCTTGAAAACTAAGCGAGATATCGAAAAAAACGGACAAAATTTTTGCAAAACATGGCATATGAAACACATACCGATAATGCATATGAGTTAAGTGTTCCGATTCCACTCGTTCCCCGTTCCATTAAATAACGGACCAATGTTTCATTATATTATCAGAGTGTATAAATTTGAATTTTCATGTACGTATATGGGTAAACAAATAATTAAGATGTGGTAGTTTCATAAAAATTAATATCTCCGGATCTCTCCTGGACCTAGCCTGTTTTTATTATCAGGGTTAATAAATACTCCTGAGGAGCAAACATTTTGTCCGTTTTGTGTTTAGTGTTCCAATTTCACTCATTCCATTTCGTTCTACTTTACTTGGTTACAAACCAGACTGAAAATTAATATTTTGTTTCAAATTAGCATGAGCCGAACGAGGGCTTTCCATCCCTGATTTGAGCGGTTTATCACAATTTTAAAAGTATATTTTTCATTGGTACTTACTTTTTTTAATTGATTCATTATTAATGTTAATGAAACTTAAACCCATTTTCATTATTCAATGAAATTAAATCCTCAAATCATTATCATTAATTAAAAAGAAATAATAATGAAAAGAATCGTCATTTCATTAGTCCACTTAATTCATAGTCCCATGTATGATATAAACAAAACATTTTAATTAAAAAATTTTGCATCATTTAATTACAATTTCTCTCGTATTAAAATTTTTTCTTTGGAGAAATTTAATGATATTAATTTTTTTTTTTTTTTTAATTGTAAGTTTTATTTATATCCCGTTTTAAGCAAATACCATTAAAGGTCCTTCACAAACATTTAATATGTCTCTTAACCAAAATCAATACATCATTTTTAAGAGACAGTTATAACAGTTAACAATAAAATGAAACCGCGTGTCATAAGGCAAATATATTAAGGATTCTACATTACCACAACATAAACGGGGGGTTTGATAAATTTTTAATCCAATCAGTAAAAGGGACTATAGGATGAAATGGTGGAATTATCTTAAGATCTTTTTGTAAAATATAAACAACAAGTAAACGCGCCAGATTCGGCATAAGCAAATTTCATATGTGTATAAGGAACTTCAAAAATGTTAAAACACTTTGAGGCAAAATGTTTTCAAAAATTGTTTTTGTATGACATAAATAAGCCGATGTTTAAGTTCGCTAAATCCATCCGCGTTAATCATTTGTCTTTAGAGGCGCAAAAATTATAATAAAATCTATTAAAATAATTAAATAAATTTTATATCTTTGGAAAAACGGTGCCCGATTTTAAACTTCAACTATCAAGTATAACATGTCGATATGGTTCTGATGGTAAAGCTCTTGACTGACGACCCGGAGTCAAAGATTCAAATCCCATGTGAGAACATTTTATTAAAAAAAATTTCAAGAAAAAATAATTTTTTTTTAATAAATTTAGTCGTTTTCTAATCTTTTTTTAGACTTATTATTTTTTTTGTTACTAGTAAGTATATAGGTAACCACATATTTCATGATTTTTCGTAAGGCGTTTAGTAATGATGTGGCATTATTTTGCGCGACATCCTCATATAAAAGTAATGAGATTTGTAATGACAATTGTAAGTACTTGCTATTACAAAATATGTACTTATATGACCACATATATAGTAATCTTTTCGACACTGGGTATGTAAAACTCTTGTAAGTTTTAAATGGACATACATTTTTTATGTGAAACTTGCCAACGTGAAACTTTGCATGTCATAGTTTTTAAGTATAGTCTACTTTACCCAGCACATCGTTTCACTCAATTCAAAAAGGCTTAAGAAATAAGAGGTATCTAAGATCAGGTGTAGAAAAATTTTGAAATAGCTCAAATACTCTCACTCAAAGAAGTTCAATAGTTACTACATGCCAGTTATTAGTGTAATAATCGGTAGTAGTAACTTTTAACAGTTATTTAAAAATTTTATTTACCTACACAGAAAAAATTATCAACCTAAAATATCTAATTAAAGATATGATTTGATTTAAATTTGTTTCTAAACAAATATTTAATTGAATTAATTAATATGACTTTTTGACTTTTAAATATATAAATACATTTTTTATTTTAAATGTAATTCTCAAATTATTTTTTCATACACTATATGCGTAAATAGAAAATTTTCAGTATAAAGTACCAAATGCATTTAAAGTTTACAAACAAGCACACACACAAACATACAAACAGATGCAGTATAAACAAAAACACACATACCAACGTATCGTTCACACAAAGTTTTTTGTGAGTATCATGGTTTTTTTTTTGTAGAAGTTATTTATAACTTTTTGCCTTTCTAATTTTCAATAAAAGCTTTAATTATTATTATCATTGCCGTGATAGGTGCAAAGTCAACTAAAATATTAATTGATTCAATAAATTTTTTAATTGAAACCCGGTTTTAGTTTTTTCTGTGATACATTTCAGTAACATTTAAAATCTGTTTTTTTTTCTGAATGCATTTTCATTTTCATTTGCTTTCTAATTTTCATGTTCCTTTTTTGTAAAATATTCGGTTTATATAGTGTCTCCCAAATCTAAAAAAATATATGAGATTAAGCTTGACAAAGAAAGTAGAAAAACTATTTTAAAAAACTGAGTGTTTTAACAAATTTGTCAGTTGTTTTTCTAAAAAAGTTAACAAATTTTTTACTCTAAATTTGACATTATTTTTCATTTTGTTAAATATTTTAAAATAAAACGTTTTCAAAAAACTATTTGACTAACAACCCTGAAAATTGCCGCCCAATCGCAATTTGCTCTGCGCTCTCCAAAGTGATGGAGACCATGGTTAATCACCATCTTGTGAAATATTTAGAGACCAATTCACTTTTAAATGATCGACAGTATGGCTTCCGTAATGGTCGATCTACGGGAGACCTGTTGGCGTTTCTATCGGAACGTTGGAGCCGGTTAATACACCGCTTTGGTGAGAGTAAAGTGGTTGCTCTAGATATTTCTAAGGCGTTCGATCGTGTGTGTAAGCTAGTTGCTTTTGGTGTCGGTAATGTCTTCTCAGAGACCGCACTATACGTGTTGTTTTAGATGGGGTCTTATCAAACGAGTTTCAGCTAAATTCAGGGGTACCGCAAGGTTCTGTTCTTTCTCCTACCCTTTTTCTTATTTTTATTAATGACCTTCTTGGTCAGACCATCAACCCTATCTACTCTTTTGCAGATGACAGCAACATTTGTCATTCATTTTCATTCGATCACAGGCCAAGCTCTTTGGAGATAGAGGGCATGCGGCAGAACATGAATGACACACTCAATCAAGTCCTTTCTACAATCTCCGAGTGGGGTAGCGCGAATAAGGTCGATTTTAATGCACGCAAGACCCAATGTTGTATGTTAACCCACAGACGGGAATACAGTGTGATGTCCATTGGAATAAGCACGTATTTCAAGTGTCGAAAGAGGCATTCAAGTGTCTCGGTTTTCTAAAACGGTGCAAGACTTACTTCACTCCATCGGATCTCCTTACTATTTATACCAGCTATATCCGGCCAAAAATGGAATACAACTTTCATATATGGGCAGGGGCTCCACTGTCTATTCTAAGCTTCTGGACCGTGTTCAGGGGAGGGCGGTGAAGCTTATCAATGACAGTAGTGTATCCAACTCTATTGATTCATTGGAGCATCGTCGAAATGTGGGTTGTGTGACACTTTTCTATCGATATTACCATGGGAGATGCTCATCTGAGATAAGTGAGCTTATTCCACGAGCCCGAGTTTTTATTCGTAATACTCGCTTATCTAGTAGAGCACATCCGTTTGTAGTTGATTGTCCTGTATCTCGCACAACGCATTACAGAGAAAATTCGTTTTTTAGTCGAACGATTCGTATGTGGAACAAACTTCCCGCAGAAGTCTTCCCTGTTACTTACAATTTAGAAAAATTTAAATCAAATATCCACAAACACTACTCCCTCTTTCCTCCTTCCCATACCTTATTTTCCTGATCAATACAATGCACTGCATGAGTAGGGGGCATCCCCTGAGTATTGGTTAAATTATAAAAAAAAAAAAAAAAAAAATCCCCTAAGTATGCTATTTAGCCTTAGTAATTATCAAACAATCTTCGTAAAAATGCTAAGCGAACATGCAACAATAACAATAGATTATAATAACAATAATAACTACAATATGATGGGTATAAAAGAAACCAAAGGAAACGAAAAGCCACAAAAACTAAACAAACAACTAAACGCAATAAAAATCCTGGAATATGACAATAAGGAAGACAAAGGAAATAAAGTGTAGTAACAACAATAAAAAAAATATATATCAGAACAATAATACGGCAATGTACGCAACGCAATTCGTACGCGAAAAAAACCACAATAAAAATAATACATAAATTCAAACTTAGAAAATTATGTCGGTAAAATCTACTGAATATGATCATTTTAAACAACTGCAATTCAGACAATTTCATTTTAATTAACTGAAAAATGTACATATTTTCACAATTAAATAAGAAAACAACTGATGAATGTAGTAAAAACAACTTATAGTTACTGTACAATCAAAATATTTTTTCCGTAAAGACTACTGAATATACACATTAAATCAATTAAATATAGTTCAAAAAAAGACTACTAACTTTTCGTTTAAAACAATTGAAGGGCTTATTGTAAAAACTTGATATGCCACATTTTACTTATAGTTTGTTTTTGCCTTTTAAAGATTAAAAAGATGCAAAAATGTGACTTTTGCTGGACGTTTATACTCTAGGTACTTACAAGAAGTATTTAAGCAAGACTTCTATTAAATATTAATCAATGGATGTCTAGAAAACAGTGAAAATCCATAAAACAATAAATGTGGCTTATCGAGTTTTTACAATAAGCTCTTCAATTGTATTATGTATTAAGTTTATTTACAACTGTTGAAAAATCAATTGACAAAATCGGTAAAAACAATAGATTGTTTTCGTTTATCTCAATACTCATAATAATATAACAGCTTTTTATTTTAAATATAAAATGTTAACTGAATATTTTAACTATTACCGAAAGTCCGTTTTTTTTTTTTTGTTTATTGAATGACAGACAGAAAGTTCATAATTATATTTCTTTGGTTATTTAACTGTATATTCCATTGAAACAACTTCACCGATTAACTTTATAAATAACTGTTGAACTTTTATGGAAAAGTTCTTGTGAGTGTAGTAATCAGTATACTCAAAAAAAAATAAGTTAGTAGAAAAGGTAGTAAAACGTTTTGTAAATCAAATATGCTATTTTTCAGCTAAATTGTTTGCTGAAATTGTGTTTTCATCTAACATTTTAGTTATACTTATTCAGCAATTAACTGTTTTGACCTAAAGTTTTACTAATATTTTACTAATGTTTTACTAATTTATTTAGCTAAAAAAAAATGTGCTGATAAGCACATTAATAGTGTGGACGACAACCAGATTGAAAGATAAACACGAGGAAAATTATACTAAAATGCACAACTCATGTACGACCATTGAAGATTTGTGTATCTGTTTTTCATATATAAGACAAATTAAAATTATAGTTTTTGCTTGGATTTAATTAAAGCTACATCAATTTATTGATCTCACTGTTTTTTCAAAACACATATTTTTCAAAATATATATTACACCACCAAAAAATGTAGAAATACACTCAAAAAATTTGTTGTCATATACAGGGTGTCCGCCGGGAAGGTATACTACTTTGTTTTGTCGCCATTTTGGTAAACATTAGTCTTGACAGTTCATATTTGGCAGTCGTGAAGTAGACACGTGGCAAATTTATTATGGAAAAATATTCAATAAACCAACGTGTTTTAATCGTTAAAACATTTTGTCAAAATCAATCATCGATTACTGTGATGATGAGAAAGTTACGTGAAATTTTTGGCAGGAACAACGTGCCAACAAAACGCACTATTTATCGTGTGGTGAATGATTTCGAAGAAAGAGGGTCTGTAGGTGATAGACCCAAGCATGGACCACAACGTACTGCAAGATCGGCTGAAAACATTACTAATGCTCAAGAAAGTGTTCAAAACAATCCATCAACATCAATTCGAAGCCGTGCTCAGGAGCTTGGTCTTCAAAGAACAACTTTTACCAAAATTTTGCACAAGGATTTGCATTTGTTTCCATTTAAGATTCAGTGGTATCAAGAAGACGGTGCCACATCGCATACAGCCAGAATTACAATGGAATTACTGCGAGACCTCTTTCCACAACAAGTTATTTCAAGAAATGGTGATGTTGATTAGCCTCCACGGTCGCCTGATTTGACTGCTCCGGACTTCTTTTTGTGGGGATATCTGAAAAGCAAGGTTTATGCAAACAAACCAGAAACGCTTGAGCAACAAAACAAAATATTCGTGATGAAATTAATGAAATACCGCGTGAAATGTGTGAGAATGTAATGAAAAATGTGCTCAAAAGGGCTCGCATTTGTGAAGCTAACAGAGGCGGACATTTATCTGATATTGTATTCTATACATAATTGCCGACATTAAATAAAACATTTATCAATATAAAATCCATTCTCTTTCATTTAATCAAAAACTATAAACAAACAAATTAGTATACCTTCCCGGCGGACACTGTATTAGAACTTAAAAAGCAAACCGCAATTATTTTAATGATAATAAGCTGGGTTTAGGGTTACTTATTTGCAGGAAATCATATCAAATACTTTTATATTCGAAAAAATAAAATGTTTATAAAAGGATCCTTTTTGTGGTTATGAAAATTTTGTTTGCACCAAAAAATTTAAAGTCCTTAAAATTTGTTGGTGCTCATTAAAATCTTGTATTTGATGTACGTTTTGAAGAAATTTATATAGCGCTTTAGTTGTCAAAAAACAAAATGTTTTTGCACTTTATGAGTTATGTCCGTCGTGAAGATTCACTCTAAATACCTAAATATGTTCTCATGACATGTTTTTATAAAAAAAAAATGCGAATAAAAAATAAAGTTTCGCAAAATGTTTAAAAAGTTCATAACATTTTTGCGTTTGGAAATTTTTAAGTGCCTCTGAGGTACAATTTACTAAGATACTCAGTTCACGTAATATGTTAGTCAATTTCAAATATAATTGTGAATGTCAGATGCAAAAAAACCCATTATTGGTGCGCTGACATCAAATTTTTTTAAAATACTTTTGTATTTTTTTTTTTTTTTGTATTGGTTTGGACCTGAAAGTTAAAAACTATGAGAAAAAAAAATTAAATGAATGAAAAAACTCTTGTCAGTTTCAAGTCACTTGTCATTAGTCTCGGTGCGGAACACTTGTTCTCCAAAATGAAAAAAGTATAATATTTTATTTATCAGTACAGTATTGCCACATCGTGGTGCCAGGTAAAAAAGAACGTATACCGCTATTAAAAAAAAGCATAATATTTAATTTTAAAACGATTCTGACACATTGTTTTATGTATTATAAAACAAAATATTTTTAAAAAATATGAAACAATTTAAGTTATTTTTTTTTTTATAAAATATTAACTGAAAAAAACATATTTTGATTTACTCGATTAATCGAACAAAATTGTTCGGGGTATTCGTTACTCGATATTGGATATTTAAATTTACTCGAACAATTGTTTGATCAAAATTCATCGATTAATCGAGCAACGGTTAACCGATTGAATACCCTAATACTTACTCTGCCCAAAGCCAGTCGAAATGACTGGTGGTCAAAAAAACATTTTTAATATCGCTTAAACAATACAACATTTCAAAATGCTTTTGGGCAGAGTAGGTACACAATTTTTTTCTCGGAAACTAAGTGAAATTCAAAAAATAGTTTATGTGGACTTGTTACGCTACTAATCCTACAAAGTCATATAATAATATCTGGAATAAGTGGGAAAATCAATCAAAATGACTGGTCCGGTCATTCTAGTGTTTAGTTCAAAGCAACAAAAAAAATTATTAAAATAACGATTTTGGCTTGGAAATAATTAAAGATTTCAATTCAACTTATACACCTCATTGTATTTATCACATTTCAAAATATACATCACACAAATTATAAAACTACACTCAAAAATGTTTGTCATATATTAGAACTTAGAAAGAAAACAGCGATTATTTTGGAAATTGCCAATTTTATGATATCTAATTGAGTTTAGGGTTGCTTATTTGCAAGAAATCATATTATATACTTTTATATTCGCAAAACTAAAAATTGTATATAATGATGATTTTTGAGGTTATAAAAATTGTGTCTGCTCCATAATATTTAGTCCTTAAAATTTGTTGATGTCTTTTCGATTTTAGTATTGAGCTAATTAACTTCTTTTATTTTATGTAAGTTTTGGGGGAATTGATACAACGCTTTAGTTGTCACAAAGCAAATTGTGTTTGAAACAAAATGCCGCTATACCAGCTAGAAATGAGAAAAATTAGGCGATATAGTACGTCGTAAAGATTTACTCTACACTCAAAAAAATAAGTTAGTAGAAAAGTTAGTAAAGGGTCTTGTAAATCAGGTATACCATTTTTTAGCAAATTTTTTGCTAAAATCGTGTTTTCAGCTAAAACTTTTGTTATACTTATTCAGCACTTAACTGTTTTATACTTATGCTTTACTAATATTATACTGTTTTACTAATTAATTTTGCTAAAAAAAAATTGTGCTGATAACCACATTAATAGTGTGGACGACAACCAGATTGAAAGATATACGCAGAATGAAGCAGATGTCGCGGCATGTCAAGATGTAGTAGAGAAGACGAAAATCATACTAAAAAGTACAACTCTAATAAGACAAATAAAAAAAATCAACCATGGAAGACTTTTGTATCTGTTTTTCATACATAAAACAAAATTGAGGATTAAAACAACTTAAATTTTGCGTTGTCACCGGCTTGTGAAAATAATTGTCTATTAATTAAATAAAAGACAAAATAAAATATTTAAATTTAATATGTATTTCTAAACTAAATGTTTATAGATTAATAATCAAATTGCAAACAATTGGTCAAATTGCAAACAAACAAACATATACAGACATGTAGACAGAGTAAAGCGAAAGGCAAAGACACACATCTTAGATAGATTTTTATGGTTCCTTTTTCGTATCTATAATTATCTTCGGCAGTTGCGTCCTTTAAAAGATAGCATCATTTAGACAACCATTGATGTAAGTAGTTGAAAGAAAATTTTTGTTATGTTATATATATTTATTTCTATATATTTTCAGATATTAAATTAATTCATGTCGTCAAAGTGGGAAAATGAAAATTTTTATATTTCGTAATTATTGTAAGTTATTTTTAAAAGAATCACAAAAATATGTTTTATGATTTTCAGCAAATAAATTAACTAAATTACAATTTTTCTACAAATGTTTTGCTTTTATTTTAGTCTACTAAAATTCAGCAAAAAATTTATTGATTTTTAGCAAGGCTTTTTTATTTCTAATCTACTAAGTGTTAGCAAAACTTTTGCTGAATCTACTAATTTTGTTGCTAAAAATCAGCTCGCTGATTTTCAGCAAAAGATTTTGCTGACATTAGCAAATTTTTTGCAATCACCCTCCTGACTAAAATTTTGCTGACTCAGCAAAATTTTTTGCTGACTTTACAAACTTTTTTTTTGAGTTTAGATACGTAACAATGTTCTCAACAATGTTATTAAACTTTTGCGTTTTTAAATTTTAAAATGTCTTTTGACTCGGAGGTGATGTTTATTAACAAAATTCAGTTCACGCAATACGCAAACCAATTTCAAACACAATTGAAGGGCTTATTGTAAAAACTTGATAAGCCACATTTTTAGTTTGATTTCGCCTTTTAAAGGTTGAAAAAATGCAAAAAATATTACTTTTGCAGGACGTTTATACTTTAAGTACTTGTAATAAGTGTTTAAGCAAGTCTTCTATTAAATATTAATCAATGAATGGCTAGAAAACAGCTAAAATCTATAAAAACAATAAATGTGGTTTATCAAGTTTTTACAATAAGCCCGTCAATTGTAAATGTCAGAAGTAAAAAACACACATTTTCAAAAAATTAACGCTAATTTCTTAAAGGTTCGTGATGTTTGTGTCCGTTATTGTTGCGCAGACACAACATTGGTTAGCTGATTGCTGGGAGTTTGGTCGCCATAAAAGCTTTTTTGACAACTTTCAGTACAATAATATTTACGAAAACACGAAAGATCATTTTGTTTGGCATAAATGACTCAAATTCACACTAAATTTTAAAAGTTGTAATATATTTTAAAATATATATATATATATTTTTTTTTTGTTATTGCTTAAACTTTAATGTTATTTCAATTTAAAGATCAATATCTCTTTGTCATAACGGTTTTAAGGACTTTAAATGTGAATTATTAATTTAATTAATTAATTGAACTTTTATGTCGTGTATGCCGACCTTTCCTGATTTCAAAATGTTATTGTTCTGAAAAAAGTCTCAAAGGACAGTCGTTGGTAATTAGTCCATGGCATACCTCAAACTATATAAAATAACACCGTTTTTAAATACTGTTTTTAAAATTCTATTCCTAAAACGGAAAAACTGCGAAAATCTAAAATTGTGAAAGTCTAAATATTAGCAATTTTTCGTTTCACTTTACACTTGTAAATCTCCATACAACTTATCGCCAAGCAGCGATATGGAAATTACTTTTTTTTTTTAGTAAATGTAGCTCCACTTGACCTTAGACTTCGGTGGAAGACCTCCGGTGCACTTCCCGAACAGGGAAGTCTGGCGTGGATCCAAGGTGCTGTTCGAGGGGTGGGCAGTATTCACGGACGGGTCCAAAATGGACGCGGGCACGGGTGCCGGTGTTTATATTGCTGACACTGACGTGAAAAGGTCATACAGACTCCCAGATGAGTGCAGTCTTCCAAGCTGAGATTCTAGCGATCTGGAGGGCGACGGAAGTGATACTGGGTCACATCGTTGGGGGATCTAGGGTGACAATTTATGTCTATAGTCAGGCAGTGCTCAGAGCACTGCCTGAGTTGGCGGACGAACTTGCGAGGGAGGGTTCGAATCTGGACTTGGTGGTAAGGGACGGGGGGGTAAAGCCCCCCCCTATGTTACTACTTTGAGGTGATACGGAAGGGATTCCGCGAAACCGTTAACCAGTCATCGAGGTACAGAATGGATTGCAGGGTGTCTAGTTCGTTATGGCCCGCATTGGACGCAGAGGCAACCAAGGTTCTTTTGGGACTGGACAGGGATGGTCTTAGGACCCTTACGGGGTTCCTGACCGGCCATTGTTCTGTCAGGGCTTTCACAAGCAGATGGGACAGGGACATACCGGACTTTTGCAGGTTGTGCGACGACGTTGAGGAACTGGAGACAATTGAGCATATAATGTACCACTGTCCGAGGTTGCAGGGTCTCAGAAAGAAACGGCTAGGAGATAGATTTCACGACGAACTTGGGTGTGTCGCTGGATGCAATCCAGTAGATTTGCTGAGATTTGTCAGGGAAATAAGACGGCTGTTTCTAGTAAAGGGACGATAGGAGCTTGTTCTGGAGAGTATATATCCTTTCTATCTTTCTTTCTATCTATCTTTCAATCTATCTATCTGTCTATTAATTTTTTTTTTTCTCTTACTTTTTCACTGAAGGGATTCACAATGGACCGTATTGGTCTCCGAGTGTAGATGTGCCCTTGGGCACATAACCCTTGCTAACCTAACCTAAATGTAGCTCCCAAGTAAATGGGACTCCATTTTGTACTGGTTTGGATCTTAAAATTAAAAACCATGAATTATTTAAGTTTCAAGTAATTTTTTTTAACATTTCGACTTTTAAATGGCCAATAATTATTTTAATGAAGACGTTTCAAATTGAAACTTGGCATGACATTTCTTTTAAGTAGTCTACCTAACTTAACCTGTGCATCATAACTCTCAATTCAAAAGACTTTGAGAAATAATGAGTATCTAAAGTAAATTTCAACAGGAAAATTTTTGTTCGAATTCGGAAATTTTAAAACTCTCGTAAGATGATATCCGTGCTTTAAAGTAATTTTTTTTTTTTTACTTTTCGCATTTACTAGATCATTGTATACACGTTTTCAACATATTTACCCATTAAAAAGTACTTTTTATTACATTATTTTCAATGTAAAAATTCCGTTCGAATCGTATTTCTTTTCGAATCGAATTACATAATAGTAGGACACCTAAAACTTAGAAAAAAAAATAAAAAACTTTGAAATTGAATTCATTGTATTTTATCAAATGTTTCGTTTCTTTTTTTATTTTTCGAAAACAATTCATATATCCGTTATCCGTTAATTACGAACAGAAAAAAAAAGAAAAAAAAATATAAACTAATTTGTAAATAGATAAATGAATGTAATTAAAAATAAAACATTAAAAAATAAAAATAAATCTCTTTGTTAATAAAATTAAGTAGGGAAGGAATTATTAAATAATATCTATATGATTATGTGGTTATATTTTAGTTTGTTCAATGAAATTTATATAATAAAAAATGCATTGCATTAATTGTTAATAAAAGTGTGAAAAAAAAACTTTAAATAAATATAAACAAACTCAACTTATTTTATTGCGTAGATAAAATTTCACTAATTGTATACAAACTTCAGCATCTTCCGCACTGTCGTGACCGGCTTCTAAAATAGGAAAATTTAAAGGAATTTAGATTAAAATGTTTAGAAAATTAGAAGTTTTTTTAAAATATTACCATTTTCTTGTATAATACGTTTTAAATTTTCTATGCATAAAGTTTTGAGTGCTCTTTTCTTAGGCGGACCCATTTTATGAGGAAATAATACAGAGGTATCTATAACTACATTATGTATTAATTTTAATGCCTTTAAATCACTATCCAAACTATGACCCACAAGTATAGTTTTAGAATGAAACATTGACATTAATATTGCTTGTACATCCCGTAAGGTACGAGTTTCATTAGCCAACATTTGTTCGGTAATACCAGAATATCTATAAAAGAAGTAAATATTTTAAATAATATAATTAGTTTTTGGTGAAATTATAATTTAACACTTACATAGTATTATAATCAATAATTTTATTATCTGGTTTAACTAAAGCATCATAAACTGTTCGGGCATTGATATCGACCACAGTGACACGTGTCAATTCTATACCCTGTGTGGTATAACACATTTCACAATCTAAAGCATAAATATCCTTTTTGGTTGGTATATATTCTGTACCATCTGGTTGTTCTTCCTTATCAATGGTGGTCACATAGCCCGTTAGATTGTCCATATCAACGAAATCGGTAACATGATAATTGCCATAACTACAACCTGGACTGCCTGCTGGTTGTTGACAGCAACGATGATGATTATCAACAAAACCTAAAAAAAAAATGTAAAAAAAAATAAGAAAAATATAATAAAGTTTACATAGAGAGAATTTTTCACAAATTATTGCAAAATTTTCAGTAAATTATTGAAAAGGTTAACAAAAAATTTCGTAACATTATTTTAAAAAAATGTGCATAATTTTTATAAAACTTTAAAGTAAAAGTTTCCAAATAAAATATTATTAAAAATTACTCAAATTTAATCAATTTTATGCAAAAATTCACGCATATCATAAAGAAAATTCTCTCAGTGTTTTATACACATAAATACCTAAGACCAAGTTATATTATTTTCATTAACCAACCTCTTCTGTAACCAGTACCCTTAGGATGATAATTGCACTCATCGACGCATACTTCATCGTACATTTCTAAATTGAATACTTTGCCACAACGACTGCAATAGCGTTCTCTGTCATTTGGTCTACGATTTGGTCGAGTACAATGCATTACTGCTGTGCCTGGTTTTTTGCCCGGTCTTGGATAACCATTCTCCACTAATTGTTCTTCGGTTAGACAAAGTTCATAAACCATTTCATAGGCTTTATCACTTGGTAACTTATCAAATGGTTCACCGCCTGTTGTGGCATCATTTTTTCTATATGAAAAAAAGAAAATATTTTAAAAATGCTTGAATTATATATCGTCACCTAAAATGCAAAAGGGCGTAACTATCAAAGTTTGCAAAACCTGTTTTATTGATGATTATGATTCATTTGGCTAAACTATATGCCTACACAAAATGTTGGACTTCTACGATAAAAAATAGCGGTTTTATAAATAAAGTTTGAATCTTATATGTTTTCGTTTTCGCGCATTTTTTTTGGATGCCCTGTAAAATACTAAAGTAGAGTGGAGTGATTATGAAGATATGTATCGAACTACATTTCTCCACAAAATTTGTGGGTTTTATGAATAAAACTATCAGTTTTATTAACGATATTGTTAAAATATCTGTGAGCATTTTTTGCTTCTGCTGTAGAAAAGTAAATATGTTAGTTACGCCCTTTTGCATTTTAGGTGACGATATTGTTAATAAGGTTTTAAATGCTAAAAGTGATATCATTTGGTAAAAATTTGCCCAATTGCGATTCCTTTTATAAGCATGTTAGCTCAGAATTTTAATATTAAGGGTATTCATGTCAGAAAAATGTTCCTCTTGCAAAAATAGGAAAATGCAAAATTTCTCTTTTTATCAATTACGATTGTGATAATCATTTTTTCTGCATTTCCAAATCAAGTTTTAAGATAACGCATTCATTTCACAATAACCCAGTTACAGGCGCGGTTCCAGGGGGAGGGAAATTGGGAAATTTCCTCCCCCAAAATGATATTTTACAATACAAAAATGTAAAAACGATTTAAAAATTAATTAAAAATACTCAAATTTTTCTCACGCGTGGAAAATTCAATATGTACGAGAAACTAGAGACCACATATAGTTAAACTGCGTTTTAATATTTCCAAAAAATATTAAAATTAGAATGCCAATATGGGTATCAAATGAATGGTAAAAATATTTACTATTTTTAAAAATGAATGATTATTACTTTTCTCGATTAAACATTTTACAAATGCCATTTTAAAAATGTAATCCTTCAATATCATTGAAGGTTCTAAATTCGTCGCGAGCACGCAATCCCTGTTGCTCAGGTTAAAAAGTTTTAAGTAAAAATGTGAAGGTAGATAAAAATGTTGTGTACATATTGGTGTATTTTCGTACAAAATCATCTCTAGGAGAGTCTGGTATTTTTTACAGGCGCTAGAGGTGAATACTATTTTATTTTAACCACCTAATTTTTTCACCACAGAAAGTGTTTTTTACCACAAATATGCTTTTAAATCACAAAAATTGTTTTCACATATTTATTTTTTTTAAATTTTTTGTAATAATTATCCTTAATTTTCATATATGAATCCATAAAGGTTCAATGTATGTTTGTACATGCTCATAAACATGCACGCATGTTCCGACATGGATACATAAATCTAAATACATGATTCCATATACCTTCATACAACTGCATTAACGAAATTTGAGGTAATTAAAATTAAAAGTTAAAGTAAATATTCAATTTTACTATCGCATGGGTTCTACATTCCGAAAATGGAGTGAAAGTGAAACTTACGCTCAATTCGAGATCTCAATTCCACATAAGTGATTTGAAAAGAAAAATTTCATTTTCATTTTGTTTCTAGTGGAATTGAAGTGATTTGATGTGTTCTATAAAACAATTTCGCTACAAAAAAAAAGAAATTGTAAAACGGTATTAGTTCACTGTGTGAAAAACCAAACTTTTTAGAAAATAAAATTATTTTGGATATTAAAAGTAAAAAAAAACGAACAATGTAAGCAAATGTGATATGTTTTTAATATACGTTTATTTAACTGAATAAGTGTTGTATTTTTTAACATTCATGGGAAAAATTTCTGGTGTGGCCAATGTTTTTTATCTTTAAGGTATATTTTATATATATATATATTTTTTTTTATGTTGTTGTTACTGTAGTAGCCTTAATTAACTGTTTATGGCCCAAAGGGCTCGGTTAAATAAAATGAATAAAAAAAAAAAAAAAAAGTTTTTAGAGGGGCAACAAAACAGTTGAACCCTAGTTGTGTAAGGACTTAGCAAGTACATTAAACAGCTTAGGACCTCCAGAAAAGGATGCAACTGGTTGGAAAAAGGCTTGGGCTGATTGGAAGGCTACCATTCGTAAAAAATTGGCCGAAAATAGAGCAGAGGTAACGGCAACAGGTGGAGGACCCAACAATATCCAACACAAACTTATCCAAGCCAAACTTTCTGGCCTTTATACAGCAGTCGAAGGTGTTCCAGCTGCTAAATCATTCGGGACGACTAGCAAAGGGTAAACAACCACAAATTCATCTAATGAATTGTCAAACTTAGATGGCACCAGTTCGTAGATGGCACGTAGTAAACGTGATTTTACCAGAATTAAATGAAAATGACAAAGGTACTGAAAATATAGAAAATGCAGAACCGCAACCGATGATTTCCCTTTTTGATTTCTGAATTTCTTCGCGGCTTCTTTCAAATCTAATCCATTTTGGGCATATGACAATTTTCAAAACATAACACATATTTGTTAAAATTTTTGACGCTGTACTTCTTCCCACAGCTAGATTGAAGTCTTTTGCGATCATTTGTTGGTAACTTCCTTGTCCGAAATAGCGTAGTGATGTGGCCAATTGCAAAATAATTGGAATGCTTGTCTTTTTAGCAATTGGTGATACTTCTTCTAAAACTATCATAATGCATTAATTTAATCCTAAATATGCAATAAAACTATTTTTTTTTTTTATTAATTTTAAACATTTGCGACTCAGTTTTAATTATTTTCTTACGATTTTTCTGGTAGTTCCAAAGGATTTGAACAGTCACAAAGCCTTTTTCTATTTAGATTTTCCGTTCTTTGTTTTTCTTTTTCAATTAAATACCAGGAAATCAAAATTGCGGCACTCATTTTATATTATTTTAAAAATAAGTATTTTTTTGTTTAATTTTTATTTTTGTTAAAAAATACACTCTTCTTTATTTCAATTTCATTCACTTTAAAGTGATAATTTCGTTTTTCCCGCATTTTTTTACGTTGTTGCTAAAAACAAAATGAAAATGAAATCGTCGTGAAAAAACGATTCACTCGTTTTTCAGAACACAGCGGAGTTGAAAATGTGGAATTAAAAACGAATCCACTTTCACTTCGTAGTGGAATATAGAACCCAGGCCTATGTAATTTTTTTGTTTTCCCGATATATTTGAAGGTCAATTTACAAGTTATCCTTCAAACAATATTGACATAATTATGATTAAATGAAAAGTCGTTTTGTCTATTTTTCTAATGCAAAAATAAAAAAATTTTGGATAATTTTTTAAAAATTTGTAGAATAAAGGAAAAAACTCAATTTTTAGTGAAAATCAAGTCGCAATATCTCGAAAACCGTTAGTCCGATTTCTAAATTTTTTAAATATTCGTGCTTAAGATGCCAAAATTAAACTTCACATTTTCGCAATTTTACAAGATTTGGGTATAAAATTTTTGTAAATACATATTGATGACAGTTTTTTATGGATTGTATTTTAATTATTTCGGTATATTAGGGGTACCGATATTTCAGTTATTTCGGTAACGGTTTTTTAATTATTTTGGTAACGAAATTTTAGCGGTGACGGTATTTTAGTTATTTCAATTACGGTATTTAAAGGATAACGGATTTTCATGTATCTATATTATCTGATCTTAGATCTGATCTTTTAAGGATAACGCTGTTTGAGTTTTTTCTGTAAAGGTATTTTAGCAAAACTGTATTTTAATTATTTCGGTACCGGTATTTTAGGAATATTGGTATTTCAGTTATATTGTTAACGGTATCCTACCCATAACAGTAATTTAATTATTTCGGTAACAGTATTTTAGGGATAATAATAGTCAGTTGAAAGGGTTTTAAATCGATAGCGGTAATTTTACTTAGCAGCCCAATTGCACATATAAGGGTTCAAATTTAGAGTCAAAAATAACTCAATTTTTATTTATTTCTGTTTTTTAAGCTTCTTTAAAGTAACAATGTACAAATTTTTTATCCAATGGAAGGTATTTGGATAACCTTTCTATTGATATACAAAAAATATTAAAAAGTTTTAAAACAAAAAAGTTTCGAAAAACTTTTAATTAAATCCATTTTTAACATCAAAATATGCGATTGCGCATGTATGTTTCTTATCAACTCCTCTATCTTACAAACGAATTTCATCGAAATTAACGACTTCCCTTAATTCCAAAAAGTGGCTTAAAATCATATTGAGGATATTCACGATGGTCGTTTGCGCGCTATGCAAATTTGCTGTCGGTTATTAGCAATTTCTTATCTTTGAACAGTATTAACAATACAAGTTTTGCAAATTTGCATTGTGTGCAAATCACCATCGTGAGTACCCATATTATACTTACATTTTCTTTTGCACACTCCATGATGTATTATTTGCCAATTTGCCAGCTAATACCACTTCATGTGATATTATTTTATTAGCATTTGAAGGTTTATTACCAGAATCTACAAACAATTGAGGAAAATATAAATTTGAAATAATTTCTATAATTATTTAATAATCATAATTACCCATAGCTTCTTTTCGTAATTTATTAATAGCTAACATAGCACTACTTTTATAAATTATAGGAGTATTACATTTTTTAAAAACAGCTAATTCTTCCGTTTGAGCCTTAAAAATCAGAAAATATAAAAACAATTGTAAAATTCTTTGAAAATAAAAGGCATTAACCCCCTGTTTTATAAAGCGAACGGAATAATTCCTCCAGAGGAATGCGTGTATTTTGTTATTGTAACAAAACAAAATTCACGTATTCCTCTAGAGGAATTATTACGTTCGCTTTATAAAAACACGGGGTAAGTCTTATTTGCAGTGTGTTCATAATAACGGTAGTTGGCTACCACAGTTACATCAAGCCCGAAATGAAAAATTTAAAAAATCGATTCCAATAAAGACATTTGTGTTCTTGTACAACCGGTCTTTTCTCCATAGTTTAACGGTTTGATTTTCAAATGTCTTGAACTAACCTTAAAATATTTCATTTAAGTCTATGGAACATTGTTCCTTACAGACTTTGACTAAATTAATCTAATTAACCTAATAATTTACAATATATATATAATTTTTAATATATTGTTTTTTGTTGTATTAAATTCCAATTCATTAAATTCCAATTCGTAAAATTTCAAACCCCTTATAAAATAAAATTTGCGCGGTGAAATTCAACATTAAAAACGTCAGTGTGACGAAGAGAAACGAAATTCATACCATGTGCTCCACTCGAAAAACAAATAATAAGTTCTTCAACAAAATTGTTTATCGTTGCCTAATTTAGGCGATATGAGCCAAAATATTTTAGGGCTCATTTTGGAAACTAAAGCATATAAAAGAGAAGTTTTGGACAAAAATTATTTATCTTGCCAAGATATAACCACACTCGAAAAACTAATGCGTTCTGCTCCTATTTAAGAAGATATCGCGATTTTCGCTTTTTGGAAAAAGCGAAATTAGGCGAAAAAGTATCAAAACTTCAATTTATATTGTTCAAACTTTATCTCTTTGCTATTAATACTTAATGTCTTCTTTCTGCAAAATTTCATAAAAAGCAGTCTTTTAGTTTATAAGTTAAGACGATGTCCTTTAGAGGAATCATGATAAAATCCTGTGAATCCTTGGACTAAAGTAAGGGCTTATTATTCAAGATAAAGCTTCAATATTAGTTATAAAGGGTCCGCCATCTAACGTTTTTTTTTTCAACTAGTGCTTATTTCGTGAATGGTAACACTTAGCTCATGTCTGATTTGACAGATAATTAGTTTTATCCTTCCGCTGAACAAATATGGTCCGTATGTTCGTTATCTTGTGAAAAAAGTGAAAGAAACTGGCATCCTCATCGATAAACCAAAGCGTGAAAAGCCAAAAACAGTGCGTACACCCGAGAATATTGCTGCTGTGGCAGAAAGTGTGCGTGAAGCGCCATCAACATCAATTCACCGTCGTTCTCAACAATTGAACATTTCGGAGACATCATTGAGACGAATTTTGCATAAAGACCTTGGTATGAAGCCATACAAAGTCCAATTGTTTCAGGAGTTCAAAAAAAAAAGTTATTTGGCGGACCCTTTATTTTATTATAAAGAGTTTTTTGTCAACTTAAATTGGTTTTTTAAATTTTTGAAAACTATTTTTTTTCAAAAATAATTAATTTTTGAAATTTTGATTTTGAAGCTTTCTCGCTTCCAAACCGTGGACGGCACAAGAAAAATTTCTTAGCAAAATATTTAGCAAATTTAATTTTCTATCGGAATATATTAATTTCTAAGCATCAAACGCTCATTTGAAGCATTTGTGGTAAATTTTATGAAAACTGCTCTGAGGCATCTTTATCCGTTAGAGGGTTAAAAGGAATTTTGGCTAAAAGATTGGGAAATCAATATTTCCATTGATTAAATCATAAACAAATAACATAAATTGTATTTTACGTCTAACCTCTAAAGTTTCTAAGCCCAAAAACATGCATTTCGTTTCATAGGTCAGTATTTAATAATTCAAGGACGACAGTGCGAATTTAATAAACTTTTTCTGAATTTGCTCAATACGATTAATATGAGTTTCACTATGGGAACTCTAGACTATTGACCCATATTCCAATTTTAATCTTACAAAAGAGGAATACAGAAGCTTAAGAGTGTAAGGATCAGAGAAATCATTACAATTCCTTCTGATGAACGCCATTGTAGAATATGCTTTTGGAACAATCCAAATGTGGTATGAAAGTCAATTTTGTATCAAACAAAATAAATAAATCTTCAACTTACTGTACACTTTGCAAGTCATAACCTCCAATTTAAAAAGAGGTTTTTATAATCATATTAGCTCTTTGCATTTATGCAAATTTTATCTAAAATTATTTTCAACGCATCTATCATTGAGTCTATTAAGATCAGACTGTAGCTTTATGACATCAATGAGACGTTTTATTCTTGAAAATATCTTTAAATCATCAACATAAAAAAGAAATTCTAAATAGTTTAAAACAAGAAATTATATCATTTATAAAAATAGTAAAGAGCAATGGGCCTAACACGCTGCTTTGAGTAATTCCCGATGTTTGATAATAACATTCAGATTCATAAGCCTCAATTAACATTTGTAGATATAACTAAATTTAGTGGGTCAAAGCTTGAAATTAATTCTGTTATATTAGAAGACACATGCAACTATTGGAATCGTAGTTTTAAAATTTTCATATCGTTATCTAGATATGGGCGTAGTAGGCAACTACTGGTATAAAGAAAAGGTAGTGTTTGCCAACCATGCTTATATGTACTAAATAAATATATAAAAGTTGAAATAACCAAAATCGAAATACATTGTTTTCTAAATAAAAAAATATTTTTATTTATTCATTATTTTATTGAAAATGAAAATTATTCAAGTTCGAGGCCATACTATATATTTCTTTATTAGTATATTGTCCTAACAAATAATCTATAGAGTTTTTGTTTTCAAATTTATAAACTGACCACTTTCAGGAATGTGTTGATAGATATATTTCGGGAATTTTCTAGGTTCCTATCATCAGAACACGTTTTGAAAGAAGTGACAATCCCATGCAAAATATCAAACATTCATATAAACTAGTTTTCTCACTAAATGAGAACTAATATATGAGCTCGAAGTTAAAGATTATCACCATTGATCAAAAATAAATTGAAAACTTTTTTGTTATGTGCACCCTCTACCTTTTTTTTTGCACAATTAAATTTCGAAAAAACATAATTTTTATTTTTAATCGCACTTTTTTTCGAATTCGTCACATTAGTTTTTGCACGAGACTTTCATCCACTTTTCTGGCTGCAAAATTCCATTCAGATTTGAACTCATCTACAGTTGACATTGTCATTCCTGTTTTCTTTAAAATTCCTTTTATAATTGACCAATATTCTTCTATTGGACGTAGTAATGGACAATTTGGTGGATTGATTTCTTTTTGTACAACGTCGATTTTGTTGTTGTTATACCATTCTATTGTGGCTCTTCCATAATCACAACTGGCTAGGCCAGGCCAAAGTAACGGTTTTTTAGAGTGAGATCTTACAAATGGTAACAGAAGCTTTTTTAAGCATTGCTCTCTATAAATTTCAAAATTTATTGTACCAGTTGTAAAGGACTTGATTTTCTCCCATTCTTCCACAAGAACAAATTGCTTGCCAAACCAGGTACTTTTTTAGAAATTTGGACTTCATTTTCTGTTTATATTGATCTGGAGCATCACCACGACTACATGCTGTATATGTACCGGAAGTTTGCAAATCAATATGTTCCATCATCCATTATCACGCAAATATATTTTGATAAATTTTGTTTTGCACTCCTGCTTGGACATAACTGAGCTTAATAACACTTGAGTCGATTACTCTTTTTGACATTCTGAACAATTTCTTGATTTTACACGCGACTGCTCTAGTTGAAATGTTAAGATCCTTTTTAAAAGCTTCTGTTACCGTTTCCGCTGCTTTTAGATCCCTTTGGCCATGCGCACCACCACTTAAACGCTTTCTTTCAATCGACAACCGTTCATTAAAGTTTTTAATAACTTTTCTTACCGTGAAATATATTTATTTAACATTTTTTGTTATCAAACGTATGGAAACACTTTTATTTTTATTATATTCGTGCAGAATATGTTTTCTTCGTTAAAGCTCTGAAGCTATTTTTGACAAAACTATATTAAATTTCAAAAATCTTTTTCATTGAAATAAAATGAGAAGATAATAGCCTAATTAAATCACAAATTTTATTTTTATTACTCAAGTAGTTTTGTAGAAAACAACAATTAAAAATGGTTGGATTTTGGTTATTTTAACCTTTATATATATAAAATTTCGACCTACCCTTTCCCAAGCATCCGCTGTATTTGGATACATGGCTAAACAATGTTTAACCATCATTTCATAATACTGCATACGTATATTAAAGGATATTTTTGTTGAATTCGATTCCAACACTGGTGGTTTAGGTTGTTTTTCCGGCTCAACATTTGTTGCTTTAGCTGTTACTTTATGGGCTTGCCGCGGACCAGTTTTACTCGTTTGTGCCGCTGTAAATGCAGGTCTCTTTTCCGCTCTTAATTCTTCAACTTTCTTTTTAGCTCTTTCTAAAGCTAACATATTTGCTACGGGTGCAATCATTGAACGTCCTGCAAAATAATAAATGTGAACAGATTATGGAAAGAACATATTCAATGGCATTAATAGATATTACCCATAGGTTTTGTGGGTGGAGTTAAATAGCTTTTTGGTATTAAAGGTGTTAAAGGTGTTTGAGGTGTCTGAGCTCGTTCTTGTACTTTACGTAAAGCTTCATTAGCTTCACGTACCTTTTGCTCAGCTTCTCGTATAGCTGCAACTGAAGCAGCAGCTTCTTCCTCTTGTTTACGCTTAATAACATCTTGACGATTAAAAATTGCCTAGAATATATAATAATTTTAAATTTAATTTTATAAAAGAACGATAATGAAAAAAATTTGTCATACATTTGTGAACTATTTATGGGCATTGAAAACATTATATTCACATGTGCAGTTTTTAATTATTTTTTTTTACATAGACAAACTTAGGGCGGATGTACAATTATGTGCAAGAAAAATTCCATTTTAATTAATAACAATTTAAAGTACATTTAAATAGAGTGTTGCCTTAATCTATATATAGGGCATTCTTTGAGAACGGGAAACATCCTATTGTCTAAAATTGAGCTTGTCTATTTTTATAATTGAAGGTGAGTATCTCTGCTCCAAAAGTCAAAGCGCGCAATATGAGGGCTATGATGTTTCAGCCAAGAAAGGACCGCGAGTTGAGATATTAAGTCCAGATACGCTTTAATCGAATCTGGCATCATATTTTAAAAATTTTAAATGGCAGATCAAATATTGCGAATAATTTTAAGAAGTTTTGAAATTTTCTATAAAATTTAGAATTTATAGTATTCAGAGTCCCCAATTACAAATCTAGCATTCTATTTTTAAAATGGTAGATTTAATACAGCGGATGATTTATTTTTTTAAAGTGGTCAGTTTTTGTTCTATATTATTTAAAAGGAAAGTTTTAGAGGTAGATGAAAAGGAATATATGACTAGATTTTCAAAATTTAAAATGTTGGAAATAATAAATACTTCACAAAGGCGAATCTAGTACGGCTAATTAATTTGCTGAAAAGTTATCGGTTTTATATCAGATATTTTTTCGGAATGAATTGGAGGTTCTTGAATACAAATCTGAAACAAGGTTTTAAAAATAAAAAATGTCTGAAAAGTTTTCTAAAAAGCATCGGTTTTGTTGTGAATTATTTATCGGAATGTTTTGAGGGTTGCTAAATGTTTTGAGTGTCCCTAAAGATCTTGTCGACAAAAATATTTTAAACGAAACTGATAAGTTTAAATAAAATAGTTCGGTGAATGGGCCCAAAACAGTTCAGTTCAAAACAGTTTTACGTTTAGGATCCGTGAATTGGCCTTAAAGATCGTGATATTTAACACCGCTGCACAGTGGTTTCCCTTATATGGAAAAGCGGTCAAAAATCAATATCTCCAAAACTAAAAAAGCTAGGGTCTTCAAAATTTTTCAGCTCATTTCATGCACGAAGAACTTAAAGTTGGCAAATTTTTAGGAAAAAATATTAACAACAGTAGCCACAGTAGCCATTTGATCTTTTAAGGGTTAATTGGCTTATAGATCTGTTTTAAAAATTTTTGAAATAAAGTATTTTATTATGAAAAGTTGGTTGTTTTAAACAAGTTTTTTGTAAATTTTTATTTAATTTTAATTCATTCGAAATATACACTGAAAAAAACTAAATTTAAAAGTTAAACAAAGTTAAATAATGCAATATAGGGTATTATTAAGTAATATAAGGTAATAAAGTAAAATAGTAGTAATATATATCAAATATTAAGCAAATTTAAAACTCCTTGACTTAAACTACTTCTTTTCTTTGTTGGTAAGTTTCGGGCTCCAGAAATAAATGGATCTGAACTTAAAAAGAGGCGATTTAAAAGATCTGTATTTGTAGCTATGCGCGATATTTTTCGTGTATGTTGCAATCTAAACTGTTTTATATCCTTATTTTTCGCTTCAGCTGCTTCCTCCACATTTCCAATTTCCATATTGATATTTTTGAAACTTTTATCACTATCGCGAAAACAATTAATTACACTGTACAACACAAAAAAAAATTACAAGGTCCGACCGACAAATTTTGATAGAAGAGGCAAAAAAAAAAGACACGTGTATCGGCGTTTTGAAAGTTTACATCTGGGTTTCATTTTAGGGGGAGGTAAAGTTTCCCCTAAATGCACATTTTGTATTGTCAATCGGCATAGAAAATCGAGTACTGCTTACGTTTAAAGTATATAGTGTGTTTAGCAAACTTATGTAAAATATTACGGAGAACATTTTTGTGGAATATATTAACCCTCTAACTCCATAAGGTAAGGGTCTTTTTTGTCCTTCTTTTAAAAAACAGCAAAAAACACCATTAAAACGGGGATTTAAGGGGTTAAAATGTTCCGCAAAAATATTCGCCGTGAAATTTTACTATAAGTGCCTGAATACACCAAAACGGAAAATTCAACCAGAAAGTCAGCAATAAGACACAACAAAAGAGAGCTTATTGTTAATTTCGCATTTATTAAGAATTTTATTTTAAAGTACCCCAAAAATTCAGCATGAAAAAAAAAATAGTTCAAATTTCACTATTATTTTACCTCCTATAGCAAATTTGGATAGGAAGTATTCATTAATTACATTTTTTTTTTAGCTATATGCAATTCCACTTCATTATCATACATTGTCCAGCATTTTGCAGCGATAAGCAAATGAATGCTTTTGCCTTTATAGCGTTCTTCAATGGGTGCGCATGTCTGGTTCTCAAAGTAATCCATATGGGAATTTAAAAAATGAACGCCTAGTTTTTCAAAAGCTCTAAGCATGGTGTCTACGTATATTCGAGCAATAGGAGACCGATTTTTGCATAAGACATTGTATATTACTTACTTAATGCTTTTCCACGCATTAAGCTCAATTGATTAGAGCATTTCGTCGAAGTCAGCGTTTTGCATTAGCTTTTTTTCTTGACCGACAAAAACACCTGTTTGTATGATACCAATTTTAAGGCTTTTAACAAGAACAACGACTAGAAGAACACATACATACCTTCTTTAATGTTAGCTTCGCTTAATTTTGGAAACATTGTTTTCAGAAAATTCAATGCTGATCCATTTGTATCCAGACATTTAATAAAGTTTTTTACCACATCAAGTTTGATATTAAAATGGGGGTAAGATAGTTTTTTCAGTTGTGCTCTCCTAATGTTCCTAATGTTATAACAAATGCGACAGCAATGCTTCGGCGTCCACAGTTCATCCGAAAAAACTTCTAGATCAAAATACCTTTTATAGATGTCTTCAACTTTACTATTGAAAAACGTAACTTTATATTCCGATATAGTATGTTTACCGCAGATATAGCAAAACAAATCAAGTTTTTCCAAACAATTGAACATTTTCGCCAAAACAAATCTTACGCGCTAAGTTTAATTGCTTACTTTAATCTTTTGTTATTTTTTAAGTAAAACACTCTAATTACAAAACAAATTATGTCCACAATATATGCACCGCAAATTGACACGTTTTCAGTAGAATAAGAAATATAGCACTTGATTTTTGATTTGATTTGATTTTTGTTTTTTTGTTTTTGTTGTAATGTAACGGATCTAATCTGCCAAAGAACAGCTGGCAATCTATATACTTATATATCTATGAATTTATAGGTCGGTGTACAGTGTAATGAAGTGGTATTGTCTAGAGCTAAAAAAAATGTAATTCATGAATACTTCCTATCCAAACTTGCTATCGAAGGTAAAATAATAAAGATATTACTGATTTTTAGTGAAATTTGCACTATTTTTAAATTATGCTAAATTGTTGGGGTACTTTAAAATAAAATTCTTAATAATTCTTGTTGTGTCTTATTGCTGACTTTCTGGTTGAATTTTCCGTTTTGGTGTATTCAGGCACTTATAGTAAAATTTCACGGCGAATATTTTTGCGGAACATTTTAACCCCTTAAATCCCCGTTTTAATGGTGTTTTTTGCTGTTTTTTAAAAGAAGGACAAAAAAGACCCTTACCTTGAGGAGTTAGAGGGTTAACATATTCTACAAAAATGTTTTCCGTAATATTTTACATAAGTTTGCTAAACACACTATATACTTTAAACGTAAGCTTTACACGATTTTTTATGCCGATTGACAATACAAAAAGTGCATTTAGGGGAAACTTTACCTCCCCCTAAAATGAAACCCAGATGTAAACTTTCAAAACGCCGATACACGTCTTTTTTTTTTGCCCCTTCTATCAAAATTTGTCGGTCGGACCTTGTAATTTTGGAAAAAATTTGATTTTGTTGTATAGTGTTATAAGAATCAAAATTTGACCTTTATTTTGACACTTTTCAAATGCAATGAGTAAGCTTCACTTAAACTGAAAGTCAAATACCTTAAAATAGCAAAAATGTTTCTCTTTATTCATAACTGTAAATCAAATACCATAAAATTGCAATATAAAGTTTAAAATAACAACAATTAAAAAAAATAATTTCTCTTTACTCATATTCTTAAAAAGAAATAGTACAAAAAAAATGTGATTCACTATTTTTCGTCGGATGACTTTGTAAATCACACCCATATGCGAAAATATGCAAAAACCCGCGGCCACAATATTTTTTAATTTAAAGAGGGATAAAAAACCTACAATTTGATGTATAAGAAGTTGTGGGTAGATGAGGGCCATATCACTAAAAGTCTACGTGAAAAAGAAGTTTTTGAAAAACGTGTGTTTTAAAAAGGTCAACAAAGTATTCTTCAGTGATTTTTTTATGGGCTCATATTTTCGCAGCTTTTGCTATTTAATTTGGTAGAAAATAAGTTAAAATTTAATGTTTGTAGGGTTTTTGGAAACTTCTGCCACAATATCGCGAATAACTTTTTGGATAAACTTAAGTTTTCTTTTATGACTATGCAACCACAATATATGCAATATAAACATACCTCCACTTTCAACTTACACAAACAATAAACCTCGCCAAAAAAACAACAAAATTTGTTAGATTCATAAAATTTAGAGTGTTATCAATAAATTTTGTGCAATAAAGCTTAAAAAAAAAACAATAACTTTTTTGTTTTTTGGCCTATGGGGGAAACCACTGTGCGCTGGACTATTTTCTGTGGGGATATGTGAAGTCTACGTCTACGTCCGAGCCAGCCGTGGCGGTCATATGCCAGAAGTCATATTTAAATTATAATGCCAGAAGATTATCTTTCGAATAAAGTAAATTTCATGTCAATTTAAAAAATTGATCTTTGTTTTATTCCATTTCAAAGTTCTATACCTCTATGAAAAAACACCCTTTATATATTGTTTTCACTTTTCCTGGTTAATGCAAACACCGTGATGGAAGGTATCCAAAGATTTAATCTTTTTTACACCCATCGGTCTTTAATGCTTTCACTAGTTTTTTTTTTCATTTTTGATGATTTTTCACGAATTTTTTTAATTTTATCGATTTATTAAATGTTGGCTATTTTTTTCAATTTGGTCATTTTTGCATTAACAATTTTTCATTATAAATGTTAAGTTTTCTTCGATCTTCTTTTATTTTATTCTTTTTAGTTTAAACGAGCTTAAGATCATTTATTTATTTCCAATATTTCGTCTCCACATTGGGTGACTTCTTCAGGGAACAAATATTACAATTTGAAAAAAAAAATGTAATATTTGTTCCCTTAAGAAGTCACCCAATGTGGAGACGAAATATTGGAAATAAATAATTAATAAATAAATGATCTTAAGCTCGTTTAAACTAAAAAGAATAAATTTTTCATTATGTGCGATTTTTGTTTTCAAATGTTAGCGACGTTTTCATTTTGACGATTTTTTTTGCAATTTGCCTTTATTCAATTTTGACAATTTTTTTTTCAATTTTGACGATTTTTCTAAATTTTGGCGACTTTTTTTAAATTTTGTTAACCTTTTAATTTTGTCATTTTTTAGTTTTGATGCTTTTCCAATTTTATCAATTATTTTATTTCAATTTTAGAAAGTTTTTTTTTATTTTTTTCTCAATTTTTTGTAATTTTTGCATTTTTAAATATTAAAGATTTGTTTAAAATGAAAAACAATATTCAATTAAATTTTTAATAGCTATGATGACAAAATGAATAAAAATAGTTACAAATAATTTTAATTTTCTTAATAGAACCGAATTCATTTAAACTTTTTATTAATATTTTAATCGAAACTTGGTTTTAGTTTTTTTCTGTGTAGTGGGTCGAAAATCTTACCTGCATTGCATTTCTACGATGATCTGGTTTATGTACCACGGTTGGGGCATTATGACACTTATGCTTGTCAGCATTTTCATAAGCCTTGCGTTTTTTATTTGCAGCATTTAGAAGATCTTCCTCTAAAGCTTTGCGTTTTAAAGCTGCCTTTGCTTTATCAGCTGCCTCTTTGGCTTTATTATCATTATCTGTTTTAGCCTGATGCATTGAAGCAAACTCCTGTTCTAATTGATCATAAATCATTTCACATTCTTTCATAATATCCTCTTCAGTAGTGGCGAAAATATCCGAAGTATCAACAGTATCTGAATCCGATTTTTCAGTCTTAATAGCAGCAATAGGTGAAATAGACGATGAGGATTCTTTGGAAGATTTCTTAGCACCCGAAGATGACGAAGACGAAGTAGATGGTTTAGATGATGAAGAGGAAACTTTCGAAGAGGATGAAGTAGAAGATTTACTTTTGGAGGAAGAGGAAGATGAGTGTTTTTTATCGGCCGATGAAGAGGCCGAAGAAGATTTATGTTTGGATTCTTTATCTTTATCACGTGATGATGTTTTTTGGGTTGATGAGGATGAATTATGTTTAGATGTTGACGAAGATGAAGATGATCTATGTTCTTTTTTATCTTCTTTAGTTTTATCTCTTTCACGTTGTTTACGGGTTTCTTTTTCTTTACGTTTATCTTCTTCCTTTTTCGTTTTATCGGATTCCGAGGAATCTTTAATTCTAGAAGATGATGATTTGTGATGTTTACTTTTAGAATGTGAAGATTCCGAAGAATCTCTACGTTTACGTTTCTCTTTATCTGATGGTTCTGTTTTAATAGGTCTCTTCAAGTCATCCTTTGTTTTGTAACTTTCTATTATATCTTTTTCTTTTTTAATTTCTTCTTCCTTTTTGATATCAATTTCTTCTTCATCGTTGGAAAATTTTGGCTCTTCTGCTAATTCATCATTATCGATAATACCGGATAATTCATCTAATTCATCGTTACAATCGTCCAAGTTTAAGTTTACACTTTGCTGACTATCCTCATCGGCCACAGCTGTATACTGGGCAGTGGGAGCCGGTATATAAACTGGTACACTATCAAGGGAGTTGCGCTTTTTCGAACAGGACGCATTGAGAGCTGGCTTTTCTGGTTGATATTCTAACTTTTTTGCCTTTTTCTTGGCAGCAGTCGGTAGTGGTAACTCCGGCAGTGGCAAAGCCAAAAGTTTTGGTGTGGCTTTATATTCTGGTGCCGGTTGTACGGTTGCTGTTACAAACACCGCCTTTTCCAAATCATCTACATTGAGGACTCGATTATAAGGTAAAATTCGAAAAATCTATAACTATATCCTTACCTTTCCTAACATGTTTAAAATGACAATAGGGTCGATGACATGTTGCTGCCACAGTGACCCCCGTTTCAATGCCATTACGTGTACTCTGTGCTAAGGCAGTTCCATCATAATAGGGACACACATAACTTTTAAATAAACCCGTAGAGGGTAACATGGCCTTAATATTTGTTTTTCCAATAAAACAAAATAAAACCAATAGAAGTTTTATAGTTTTCTAAATTTTCTTTAAAAATTTTCCACAAAAACAAAGAATTTGCAAAAGCATTGAAATGAAAAAATAGTTAATTGTTGCGTAGTTGCTTAAAAAAGTATTAAATCGTAAATATTACTTTTCTTTTAAATTATTAATAAAACTAGTTAATATTTTAATAAATGGAAATGGCTTTATTTAAATAACGACAAGTTTTCTTTTATTATATGGGTTAATAAAAGTTTTTTATAAATTTTTAGCAAATTTAAGAATTTTTGTTTACAGTACTTTCAAGCACAACCATGTGCTATGACAGCTGCTATTTGACAATTTCACTTTTTGTGAAATTGCTTCAAAAAGTACTGCCAAGTTTACAATACCGGCATATTTTGTAGAGTTGGGCATTCTTGTTCATATTGCATTTTGCTCATTTTAATTTAGTGAACTAGTTCGTTCTGTTAGCATATAAGTTTATTCGACAATTTCTTTCCCACTAACTGATATTGGTCAATGGGTGATTTAGCAAATCCACAGAATATGAAAGAAAATACCAAATGAACGCTTGAAAATGAACTAGTTCAATTTTAGCCATTCATTTGGGATTTTCGCTTATACTGGGCAGATTTGTTAAACAAACCATTGACCAATATAACAATATGAATAATTGAAAAAAATTGTCGAACAAACATATGAACTAAAAAAACGAACAAGTTAAATAATTGCAAATGAACTAAATGAACTGTGAACTATAATGCCCAACTGTAATATTAAAAATTAATTTAATTATTTTAACTTTGTATAAATTTATGAACAAAATTTAAATCAAAAATATTATATAAAATTTAAATTTATTTTAATTAACCGATTTTTTTAAATTTTTGGGATAAATATTGTGTAATTTGACGGTAATGGCGGTAATTTGACGGTTTGGAGTTTTGAATTTGCATTTTAAGTAAGGCATAGGAAATACATATTTTTATTGTGATTTAGAGAAAAAATATTTTTTTTATTCAAAAAATGTTTTCAAAATACCACTTATAAATTAATTGTTTTTTACCAATTTTTACAGTTGTTTCAAAACTTTTGTAGTAAAAAATTGGCTGTTGTTTTTACGTTATTATGTGTTGTTTTTACTACATTTGTTAGTCGTTTTTAAAAACAACTAAATTTTCAGTTACTTTGACGGTAATTACCTTTAACGGATATTACAGTTAACGGTCATTTTTGGACTACTGTCAGACTTTTTTGAGTGTAGTTTTATTTTATTTGTTTTTAGGCGGAGGATGTTAAAGTTATAACCGGATGTTGTTATGCAGTCATGATTGCTATTCAGTAAGTACGGTCACCTTAGCAAAAGTGCTGCCAACACACTTACAACTAACAGCTGTTCAATGTAAATATAACGGCTAAAATCATACAAAATGAAAGAGAGGTCAGTTACGACTCTCTTTGTTAATTATCAACTAACGATATGTGCATGCACTGGGTCTAATATCCAGAGAACAAAGCCTACCGGCTAATAGTCGGCAAACAGCCGTCGCCGAACGTTTTGGAGGTACATTAGCAGCCGCCGGTATTTGCGGCTTATTTCGGCTAAAAAATGTTAGCCGACTAAATCAGCTAAGCCAACTAGCTGCACCTTTAAAACGTAGTATTATTTGAAATTTATATACATTTTTTTTTTTATTAAATTTCATTTATTTTTTTATTAATTTTCTTTTTCTTTATTTAGAAAATATTTAAAAGATGGGCCAAACAAACAATCCTGCGTTTAGACTGGAGAAGTTTTGGACGTGTTTTAAAACAAAACATGTTTTGCACCTGTTTTCCCATACATTTTTTTTCACCAAAACACATGTTTTGCTCAAAACATTTAATTGGAAACATTAGGCCGGGTCGATTTGTATGGAGGTAAAAAAATCGCTCAACGTTCAAAGAAAATCGTATTCTAGGGATCAAAATAAGAAACTTTGCCGAAGAAACCATACCTCTAAAACGAATTCTGATGTCCCGACTTTTGACCCATAGGGTCAAATTTTGAAAAATTCCACTTTGACCCATTTATAGTGCTCCAATCGAATCCAACCCCAATCGAATATAATTTATACATGCATCTGCTAGAGCGTCTTCCGGAGAAGAAATAGAGACCCTAATCTTGGAAAGACTCCTCCTACTTTCTGAAATATCTCTATCCCGAGATTTGTACATTTTTCTATAAAAACACGATTAAAAAGGCTCTCTTTCAACTTAAATTTTAACCCCTTAACGGTCACCTAGAATGATGATTTATGCATTAATCTGCTAGCGCGTCTCCCGGAGAAGAAGTAGCTCCCATAATCTTGGAGAGATTCCTCCTACTTTCTGAAATATCAAAGTGGGCTTTTTCAAAATTTGACCCTACGGGTCAAAAGTCGGGACATCAGGATTCGTTTTAGAGGTATGGTTCCTTCGGCAAAGTTTCTTATTTTGATCCCTAGAATACGATTTTCCTTGAACGTTGAACGATTTTTAAATCGACTCGCCCTAGGAAACATAGTATAAACCATAAAAAAAATCAAATGAAAACAAAATTTTAAATGATTTGGAATGAAAAAACTTATAAATGCTGTAAAAAAACTGCGTTGAATATAAAACTTAAGATTTGTTGTTTTTGTTGCAAAATAAAGCAGTTTTATTAAAATAACTTCTTTTTAGAATTGGTCGACGGTTTTTATCCTTAGCTGCCGCCGCCGACAATTTCGTGTTGGCTACGTTCTCTGCTAATGCCTTCGTAAATAAAATATGTAACTATCTTAAATACTAGCAACAACACTAAGTTAAAAGTGTAGCCGTAGTAACCGTAGTAACAGTATTTTTTTATTTAATAAAAATAAAGTTCAATCATTAAACTAAATATAAAAATAAAATATCTGTAGACAGGTAACAGACAAATTTAAACAAATTTTAAAAATTAAATAAATATATTACATTTGTAGTGAAATATTTGTATGGTATATTAAAACAATAATAAAAATGATCAAACATCAAAAAACTAATTAAAGAAGAGCCAGTACAAAGTCCAACCAACTATCAGTCGGCCATGCAAAAGTTAGAAAAAGAGTTGTTTTGTAACGTCACAACTCTTATTATAACGTTTTTTTTTGTTAACGAATATTAATACTATTTTCATTTCACTCAAAACTTTAATATCGATAAAAAGATTTACCAATACAGTCTGTGCAACAAAAAGTTTTTTTTATTTTTTTTGTTAGCCTTAGAGCGCACTCTAGTGGAAGTATTAGCAACTAAATTTCAAACGTTGATAGAAAATTAATTCTTATTGGTTGAAGATATTTTAAACAAAATTTAATTTTGTTTAAAATATCTTCTTTGAGTGAAAGTCAAATCAATTTAAACATATTTCGACTTTGTGTATTTTAAAAATTAATTAAGAAGGTAGAAATTACTTAAAATGACTACAAATGTAGTTAAACAGGCGATAACTGTTTATATAATAAGAAAGTAATTTACATCAATCTACACTCAAAAAAAAAAGTTTGTAAAGTCAGCAAAAAATTTTGCTGAGTCAGCAAAATTTTAGTCAGGAGGGTGTTAGCAAAAAAAATTGCTAATGTCAGCAAAATCTTTTGCTGAAAATCAGCGAGCTGATTTTTAGCAACAAAATTAATAGATTCAGCAAAAGTTTTGCTAACACTTAGTAGATTAGAAATAAAAAAGCCTTGGTAAAAATTAATAAAATTTTTTGCTGAATTTTAGTAGACTGAAAAAAACGCAAAAAAATTGTAAAAAAAATTGTAATTTAGTTAATATATTTGCTAAAAATCATAAAACATATTTTTGAGATTCTTTTAAAAATAATTTACAATAATTACGATATATAAAAATTTTCATTTTCCCACATTGACGACATGAATTAATTTAATATCTGAAAATATATAGAAATAAATATATATAACATAACAAAAATTTTCTTTCAACTACTTACATCAAGGGTAGTCTAAATGATGCTTTCTTTTAAAGGACGCAACTGCCGAAGATAATTATAGAAACGAAACGAAAAAATAAACAAAAACAAACGAAACGAAAAAAACAACATTTTTTTGCAATACAAAAAAGGGACCATAAAAATCTATCTAAGATGTGTGTCTTTGTCTTTCGCTTTTCTGTCTACATGTCTGTATATGTTTGTTTGCAATTTGACCACACTAGATTATTAATCTATTAACATTTATTATAGAAATATATATTAAATTTAAATATTTTCTTTTGTCTTTTATTTTATTAATAGACAATTATTTTCACAAGCCGGTGACAACGCAAAATTTAAGTTGTTTTAATCCTCAATTTTGTTTTATGTATGAAAAACAAATACAAAAGTCTTCCATGGTTGATTTTTTTATATGTCTTGTTAGAGTTGTACTTATTAGTATTATTTTCCTCTTCTCTACTACATCTTGACATGCCGCGACATCTGCTTCATTCTGCGTATATCTTTCAATCTGGTTGTCGTCCACACTATTAATGTGCTTATCAGCACAATTTTTTTTAGCAAAATTAATTAGTAAAACATTAGTATATTAGTAAAGCATTAGTATAAAACAGTTAAGTGCTGAATAAGTATAACAAAAATTATAGCTGAAAACATGATTTTAGCAAAAAAATTTGCTAAAAAATAGTATACCTGATTTACAAGACGTTTTACTAACTTTTGTACTAACTTATTTTTTTGAGTGTACACCTAAAATTTATTAACTTATATTAACATTATTAGGTTCCATCAAACCGATTAAAAGGCAGAAAGCTGTTACTGTTATCAAAAAAGTCTACTCCTGAAAGAAAAATAATTATAATTATTATTAATAAATGAAGAGCTTAATTTGTTTTAATAACTTATCGAATTAATTTCTTTTTATTTTATTCGTATTATTTATTATATTTTCTTCGCAACTATGTGCGTAACATCAGAGTTGTTTTTAGTTTCTCGGTGCTGCCATTTTAGCGACTTATAGTCTTGTCAGTGTTACGCCACATTGCATTTTCCGCTTTAAAGATCGGCAAATTTTTTTATATTTTATTTCTAAAATTTATGATAATAAAGGGTGATTTATTTAGCAACTTTCTTTTTGGCAGCTCAGCTGTTTTCGTTCTACATGTTGCTGTTAAACATGTTCAGTTTGGTCTATAATTTAACCATAAATCGACTTACAAACGAACAACGCTTGCAGATTATTGAATTTTATTATCCAAATTCATGCTCGTTTATCATGCTCGAATTATCGGAAAATTGTGTTCAGCGATGAAGCTCATTTCTGGTTGAATGGATACGTGAACAAGCAAAATTGCAGTATTTGGTGTAAAGAGCAGCCAGAAGCATTGCAAGAACTGCCAGTGCATCCCGAAAAATACACTGTTCGGTGTGGATTATGGGCAGTGGCAGTACTGGACCGTACTTTTTCAAAGACGACGAAGGCAGGAACATTACTGTGAATGGCGAGCGCTACCGTGCTATGATAACAATGCCACACAGTACGGGAAACAATGGCCCAATTGACAGGCGAGTTCGGTGAACAGTTTAGACCATTTTTTGTGGGGCTATGTTAAGCCCACAATGGTTGACGCACTGGAAGCCAATATTGAAGAATTTATTTGTGAGATACCGGTCGATATGTTGGGAGAGAGTATGCCAAAATTGAACCCAGCGTATGAACCATTTGAGGCGTAGCCGCAGGTCAACATTTACATGAAATCATCTTTAAACATTGAATAAATCGTTCTATCTACTCAAATAAACATCATACATTTCTCTAAGTTTTATGTGTTTTTTTTTAATCAAATCCGAAAGCTCTTAAAAAATCACCCTTTACAAATTAAATTATTTTATTTTAACAAATCGAAGTTATAAAAATATGGAAAATGTCATGTTTCTGATAAAATTTAAAAAATCAATATATTTTATTTAAAAATTTATGATAATAAAAATTAAATTCTTTTATTTTTAGAAATCGAAGTCATAAAAAATTTACGTTTCTGATAAAATTTAATTTGGTTTAAAAAAAATTTTGAGTGTATCTTTACAATGATTTAAATTTTTGAAAACCAAACCAACACCCCTGTTACGGCTTTTAAATCAGAGCGAAAGTGAAAATTTTAGAATTTTTCGGTGTTCTTGTGATTAAATCAGAACGTTTTTCTCTATTTTTTATTCGTTTTAATTCGTGTAAAAAAGCCTGGTCGAAAGTAAAACGAATGCCCCTTTTTACTAATAAATTACAATTTAGGGTCAAAAATGGTGCTTAATCTTAAAAATTTATTAACTGATTTTATTGATATTTCTGATTGTATTGTTATTAATTTGGTTGTTTTAAAAAAACATTTTTTTGTTTCGATATTCTAGAAAACACTCAAACAAATTGACAACAACGTTAGATGCATTTCTTAAAAGCATTTTACTATCCATATGTTTTTATTTTCCATAAAACCATATGTTTTTGGCACTTCGATAATAATTCCGAAAAAAATCGAGTTTTCGAAAGTTTTTAGGATTTGAGAACACCAAATTTCAATTTCGTAAGATTTCACAAATTCGTTCTAATTGCAAAACGTTCTAAAGTAGGGACATGGGCGAAAGATACATTTCCAATTTTAAATTTATCGTTATTATGTTTGGGACATGCACTATTATTCATTATATTTTTATAAATCCCCCATGAATTGTAAAAAACCCTTAGATTTACTCTACTACCAAAAAAATCCCTCTCAAAATTATTTTTTCCTAATATCTGCTAAATTTTTAAGTTTTTATTTCAAATTCTTTGAAGACAAATTTTAAAATACACTAAAGTGACTTAAATTTTACCAACAAACTAAAAAAAAGTTAAAATTATGACAAAAATTTATCAAAAAAAAAATAATCGAACCGAAAATTTTATTTTTATAAAGACAAAATTACCGCTTTTAATCAGATTTCTACCCCAAAATTCTCAATAACATGTTTGTAGCCCCTAAAATCCCCCTAAACGACTAAAACATCTAAATCTAGAGAAAAACCCCTAGCTTGGCAACACTGGGGACATGCAAACATACAAATAATAAACATATATCGGGCATTTCACCGAAGACCGGCTAAAAAAATGCCATTTTTGACCTCGGGTCTTCCGATTTCTATGGAGCAACTCTATGGATCCACTTAAAGATTGGCGTTTTTAGTTTTTCGAAAAATACACGGTTTTATGCGCTAATTAGTTTTATTGAAAAATGAGAAATATGCAAAAAGTGTGTAAGTGTGAATATTCGTATTTTCACCACTAAGAAAGGTATTTTTTTTTTTTTTTATTAATTATTAATCATATAATTACAAACTATATACTATTACCCTAACCGAGCACTAGCTACTATGGACTTCGGCGCGTTGTAGCGAAAACAGACAAGTACATCTGGTGGGAATCGAACCTACGACCCCCGCAATGATAAGCCAGCACGCAACCAACTAGCCTACCTAAGAAAGTTATGTAGGTAGAATCAACTGCAAATGGCAGTTAAAATAACTGCAAATGAAAAGGTGTACACTACATTTGCATTTAAATCAACTGCAATGTGTAGTTATTTTAACTGTTACAAATTAACTGGCGAATGTAGTAAAAACAACTGCAAATGCAGTTAAAACGTATTTACAAGCATTTAAAAAAAAAAATTTTAATAAAAAAATTTTTTTTTTTAATATTTCTCCCTTAATTTCGTACCATAAAATATGCATTTATAGCAAAATATGCAAAAATATGCATTTATAGCAAAATATGCATTTATAATAAAATATGCAAAAACATATCACAACAAATCGATGGCATCTTGTTGCAAATTGTTTGATTCGGAAAAGTATTTGGTCAAAATCGATTTTGGTCTACCAACTAAAAACATGCATTTGCATCAAATTCCTTGCCATAGTCATTATTGCCAATAAATAACTGTTAAAAACAATAGGTATTGCCAATTTTTTCAGTTGGTTTAAACTTTTTGTAAAAATTTTTTTTTAGTTAATTTTACGACATTGTTAGTTTTGAAACATTGTTAGTTACTATTACTGCTTTTGCTAGTTGTTTTTTAAAATAACAAAAATTTTGGTTATTTTAACGGAAATTATATTTGTCGCCCTTTTAATGAATTTTTCCTTTGTTTTAAAAGCAAGTGCCTTACATGGATCTAAAAAAACTACTTTAGGTGCAATCATTAATAGATGAATTACTAAATTGGTATTGTTAATTTTGTTTAATCTATATTCTTTATCTAACAAATTCTGACACATTTTCAGCACAATCCCTAGTACATTGTACGTAGTACATGCGATCGAACCCTCTCTGGACAATGGATTTATTTATGTAGATAACATTTAATATTTGTATTTGTTTTTGCAATTACACAGAAAAAATTAGTATCAAAAAAATTTCAATTAAACTTTTGTTTGTTTAATAATGTGTATTAAATGTTTAATTGAAAATAAATTTGGTGCACACAAAACTTCCAGTTTTTATAACCCATAATGAGAAAAAAAAAATTCTAATCTCCAAAATTACAAAAAATTACAAAAATATAAAAAACCACCAAAATTAAAAAAAAATCGCCTAAACTAAAAATGTTTTCAAGAAATAGACGTTTTAAATTTTATTCAGGTGACTTTTTCAATGGTTGGCATATTTTTAAATTTTTTGTGATTTTTTTAAAATTTAGCAATATTTTTTAAATTTTTGTAGATTATTTTAAAATTTGGCGGTTTTTTTAATTTTGACGATTTTTTCAAATATTAGCGATTTTTTTGCTTTTGGCAATATTTTTAAACTTCAGTGATGTTTTTAATTAATGAGCTTAAGATCTTTTATTTATAAATTATAAACTATTTATTATTTATTTCCAATATTTCGTCGCCACATTGGTTGACTTCTTCAGGGTTATTATTATAATTTGATTGGTAAACTTTTAGGAATTAAAATTTTGATTTTTTTTTTTAATTTTGATGATTTTATTAATATTGGCGTTTTTTTTACAATTTTGGTGAATTTTTCTTTAATTTTTTAACGATTTTTCCCCAATTTTTGTAGATTTTTTTATGCAAAATCTTAAATTTAAATTTTTAATAGTATCTACTAAAAATTTTGTTTAAAAATAAAAACAATATTCAATTACAGTTATATTAGTTTTTTTGTATTTATATACATCGAGATTATTTTTATGTTATTTTCAATTTATAACGAGCTTTCAACCTCCGTATATTTACAAAAATAAAGCAAATCAAACATATTAGCTAGGTTGATACTAGTATTTCGATCTGGCTAAAGATCTCATCAGAACCCGAAGTTTTAGAAAAGTTAGAGCCTCCATAATAGGCAGAACTTTAACAAAAAACCTATTAATAATCAATTTTGCTCCATTCTTGTCTTCTTAGTAATCAATTAAATTTTTAACAGATATGATTAAAAGCTTAATTAAAAATAAAATTAATTAAATAGAATTGATACTACAATTTCCTAAATGGGACCGAATTCAATAAAACTTTTAATTGAATAAACAAATCTTTTAATTGAAACTCGATTTTGATTGTAGTGTAGTCTTTAATGATTGTTTTTTATTTTGCTCATTTTTAAATATTTTTTTTTTCTTGTGTTAATTTCAATACAATTTCACCCATATTAAGACTTTTACCGGTTTAATTTCATTCAGTGTCGTCTAGATTTTCAGTGCGTTAGGTTGTGGTTCGATAGACAAAATACTTGTCGTGGAAATTACAAACAAATAATTTAATTAATTCTTGAATAAATTTTGTAATCAGTAAAATTGTGTTCAAAGGTTAGTGTTAGTGTAATGAACTAAACGTAAAAATAGTACAAAAAAATGATTCTTAAATCAAGCAATTAATTTAAACAACGATATCGCAAATCTATTAGTCATATCTTACGCTCAGATAATTCTTTCCGCAACCAAAAGTCGGTCATTCGGGTAGTAAACGATAATTGTTATTTTAACTCTAATTGTAGTCATTTTACTACATATAGGGAAATGTAAAATAACTATTAACTAAACAGTCATTAAACCGAAAATACCGTATTTCAGTGACAGTTGTTTTGCGTAGTTATTTTTGGCAACTTCGCAAAAATCTGCTAGAAATAATAAAATGCGTGTATAAGAAAATATTTTTATTGTAATATTTAATTTTTTGATTCCAGAAAACAGTAAAGAAAATCTCAAAACTATTAAATATATTAAAAAACTAGTCAAACTTTTTATCGTTGTTAAATAAAACACTTTTCCTGATGAAATATTGAAGAAATAAAATTTTTAGATTATTACATTATGTTGTTATTAACAGAAAATTTATCAAAATATAAATTGTTTTTCTGGAATTATGTCAAAATTCTGTCAAATAACAACAAACGTTTGATGATTCAGGTTTTGCTTTTAACATTTTTAAGTTTTCATACACATTTTAATCATTGTAAATAATATATTTTGGCAAAAAAATATTATTTTTAAAAACAACTGTATTCAATAAAATGTTGTAATCAATTGCCTTGCAGAATGTGACTAAAATTTTAAAATTTATTCGCAATCAATGGTTTAAAGTCGTGTTTTTTTAGTTTTTTATTTTAAATTTAATATTTGCTTATATTTCATTATAAAAAGCCGACTTTCGCCTAAATCATGAATTATTTTAAAAGTACTTTATCTGTTAGCTAGAAGTTTTATCCCGTAATTTACTCAATATACTTTTCCGACGAGAAACCCTATATTTTTTATTTTGTTTTTAAACTTTTGTTTATTTTTATTTTAACTTTGAATGTTCAGGAATTTAAAAACGACAACTTTTTTTAATAATTATACCCTCATGCTTCCTACCAAGTTTTGTCAAAAAATTCACACGGAATCTATGCTAAGAAAAAAATGGGTTGAGCAAAAATTTTAAAAAATTTAAAAAGATAAAAAAATAAAATTTTTTTTGGTGTTTTTGATTGGGCTTTAAAATATCTTGACAAATCATATTTTTTCTTGATTCTTGACAAACATTAAAAATTCTTGTAAATCAATCGAAATCAAGACCGTCTGGCAACCCTATATATATAATCCTTTAAATTCCTAGGAGGAACATAGGGCCACCATGCAACCCTAGTGGTAACTAATCTCCTACTGTGTAAAATTTAAGAGATTACTTAATTAATTTAAGAGAAAAGTTGTGTAAATACAGAAGAATCGCAAATAAAGAATAATTAAAAAATTACTTTTTTGATTTTTATGCAATAAATTGCCGAGTGGTTCATATCTAAGTGGCTTAAGTTTTCGGGAAATTGCTAGAAAAATAAAATGTTCACATGTGGTTGTCACAAATTTTTTTAAATAATCCTAGTGCTTATGGTAAAAATAAAACAGGCGGCCCGAAAAAAAAGCTTTCTGATCGGGACTGGCGTAAAATAATCAATTGTGATAGCAACTCAATGAGGAGTCTTAATCTGATAATCGATGAAAGTAAGGTAAATGTTGTCCAAATCAACCATAAGTAGGCTGTTAAAGGATTCCCAGAGAAATACTCGGAGTACTGCTTAAATATAAATTTCTTTTAAAAGTGATTTTTTCTGATGAGAAAAAGTTCAATCTTGATGGTAAATAACCACGATATTTCTCAAAAAGAAATTTCGAAGGCGGATCCTTAATGGTTTACGGAGCTTTTTGTTCCTACGGTATGGTTGATTTAGCATTTCCAAGCACCAGAATGAATTCTTCAGAGTACATTACAGCATCAGAAGCGAAATTGGTGCCATTTATTGAAAATAGCAACGAAAAAGAATTCATTTTCCAACAAGACTATGCCTCAGTACATTTAAGTCGCCAGACGAAATATCATCAAAAAATATAAGAGTATTGGAATGGCCCGCATGTTCTCCGGATCAAAACCCCACTGAGAATATTTGAGGAGTATTACCCCGTCGAGTTTACGCAGAAAACCATCAATATGAAAGAGTGTTTCTTATAAAAGAAGCAGTTATTGTTGCGTGTAGATCTTTAACGTGTAGATCTTTAAGACAGTATGTCTGATCGAATTTTCCAGTTTATTCCAAAAAAGGAGGCCTCACGCATTATTAAAACTGCTGCTTTAAAATATTGTTCTTAAACTTTTGTAAAATTATTCCTTTTTAAATAATAAAATAAAAAATAAATTAATTGTTTTTTTGTTAAATATTATTAATTTTCCATTGGTTTTACATTTATGGCGGTTAAACTCTACTACTTTTCTTTTAACTTACGAAATTTAGTGAAATTAATATGTAATTATAGTTTTGTAACGCAGTGTATAATATTCCATTCGATAAAATGTATTTATTATTTAAATATGACAATTAGTTCAAAAATTATTGCGATTTATTAGTGCACCAGGTTTTTTGTGCACAAGACTAAAGTCATCCTGTGGTAATTTTATAAAAATAATTCTTAGGATCACTCCCGAACCTACCTAATTTGTATTTTCGGTAAGGGTTATGTAGGTCTAGTTTTGCAAAAATTCATCCATTTTGCGCAATCTGTTTATGCTTAAGATGAGTATTAATATACCCTGAAAATATGAAGAGGATAAGTCCGGGAGATATCTCGATTGATAAATTTTTATAAAACAGCCACAGGGTGATTTTGTTTTTGTTTACGGCACAATACAAATTAACATACTCGGCTAAAGAAAGTTCTTTCCTCGTTTCAAGTATTCAGTTGTCCAATTCCTATCGATCTACCCTCTATTCCATTCCTATGTAAAGAAATTCAGTCCTACAATTAAGTAGTAATGCGTTTTTTTTTTTGAACTGATGCTATTGAAATTTCAATAATAATGAAAAAATCCCAAGTATTATTTTCAGCAGATTCTACTGACCAACTTTTTTGAGAGTGGGCTTAAAATTTCTTAAGCAACCGTCGTACAGATATATGTTTTCATATGTATTTTCATATAAATGTGGACTTTAACCATAATAAGTTTGTACACTCAAAAAAATAAGTTAGTACAAAAGCTAGTAACACGTCTTGTAAATCAGGTATTCTATTTTTTAGCAAATTTTTTTGCTAAAATCGTGTTTTCAGCTAAAATTTTTGTTATAGTTATTCAGCACTTAACTTTTTTATACTAATGCTTTACTAATATACTAATGTTTTACTAATTAATTTTGCTAAAAAAAATTGTGCTGATAAGCACATTAATAGTGTGGACGACAACCAGATTGAAAGATATACGCAGAATGAAGCAGATGTCGCGGCATGTCAAGATGTAGTAGAGAAGAGGAAAATGATACTAAAAAGTACAACTCTAATAAGACATATAAAAAAATCAACCATGGAAGACTTCTGTATCTGTTTTTCATACATAAAACAAAATTGAGGATTAAAACAACTTAAATTATGCGTTGTCACCAGCTTGTGAAAATAATTGTCTTTTAATTAAATAAAAGACAAAATAAAATATTTAAATTTAATATGTATTTCTAAACTAAATGTTTATAGATTAATTATCTAGTGTGGTCAAATTGCAAACAAACATATACAGACATGTAGACAGAGTAAAGCGAAAGACAAAGACACACATCTTAGGTAGATTTTTATGGTCCCTTTTTTGTATTACAAAAAAATGTTGTTTTTTTTCGTTTCGTTTGTTTTTGTTTTTGTTTATTTTTTCGTTTCGTTTCTATAATTATCTTCGGCAGTTGCGTCCTTTAAAAGAAAGCATCATTTAGACTACCATTGATGTAAGTAGTTGAAAGAAAATTTTTGTTATGTTATATATATTTATTTCTATATATTTTCAGATATTAAATTAATTCATGTCGTCAATGTGGGAAAATGAAATTTTTATATTTCGTAATTATTGTAAATTATTTTTAAAAGAATCACAAAAATATGTTTTATGATTTTCAGCAAATAAATTAACTAAATTACAATTTTTCTACAAATTTTTTGCGTTTTTTTCAGTCTACTAAAATTCAGCAAAAAATTTATTAATTTTTAGCAATGCTTTTTTATTTCTAATCTTCTAAGTGTTAGCAAAACTATTGCTGAATCTACTAAGTTTGTTGCTAAAAATCAGCTCGCTGATTTTCATTTTGTGGTTCGGATACCATTGAAGTAGTTACAGGAATGTTCTATAAGCTTCTGTTTGAATGTTTTGTAGAATCAATTCCAAAGATTATGAGAACAACATCACATGGCCCACCTTGGAATACTAAAGAGCTGTCCCGACTCAAAAATTTGAAAAATAAGTATTACAAAAATTATAAAAAATCAGGTGCACTAACTGATTATGCCAAGTACTCCATTGCACGATCTGATTACAACTTATTAAATAGTCGATGCTACAACAATTACTTAAGCAAAGTTAAACTTAAATTTAGACGAGATCCAAAAACATTTTATAAATTCGTTAATTCCAAACGTCTTGTATCCGGATTTCCATCCATGATGAAATTTCATCAAAAAGAATCGTCAAATGATGTCGAAATTTGCGATATGTTCGCAGATTTTTTCTCCACCACTTATTCCAATACTACTTTAAATATAAATGCAGCCACGGATTATCAATTTCCTATTCCTGAAGCAGTTCAAGTGAATATTCCAGCATTACATACTACCACTATTGCTAATGCAATAAAACATTTAAAATTTTCCGACTCGTATGGACCTGATGGGGTCCCAAGCTGTGTATTAAAGAACTGTGTAGATACCCTAAGCACACCGTTAACACATTTATTTAACTTATCCCTCTCCAATGGATATTTCCCCTCAATCTGGAAACAATCGTTTATTATTCCGTTGTTCAAATCAGGTAGCAAGTCAAATATTACTAACTACAGAGGAATCGCTAAACTAAGTATTATACCAAAACTTTTTGAAAAGATCGTAACTAATTTTGTATCTCACGATGTATCCTCAATTTTATCATCGTCACAGCATGGATTTAGAAAAGGCCGTTCCGCAATTACAAATCTACTAGAATTCACTTCAATAGTTAATAGTTCATTCACTTCTGGAATGCAAACTGACGTCATCTACACAGATTTCAGCAAAGCATTTGATAAAGTTAATCACGATCTCCTGCTATTTAAGCTGCATAAAATTGGATTCTCTCCTGTTCTTTTAAAATGGATTTGTACATACATAAAAAACAGAAATCAGCGTGTTATTTTTAATCAATCAACCTCTAAAAGTATTTTTGTTCCTTCTGGAGTTCCTCAAGGTAGTCATCTTGGACCAGTACTATTCCTTTTATTCATAAATGATCTCCCGTCATGCATCCAACATTCCAAAATATTAATGTATGCCGATGATGTAAAGTTGTTTCTCAGTTACAAGAAATCTTACTTGAACTACATATCACAATCGGATTTGTCGTCCTTATTACAATCAGATTTAACCTCGTTTCACGATTGGTGTTAAGTTAACCTCATGGAATTAAATTATAAAAAATGCAAATATATGCTGTTTTATAGAACGAATCCAGTTTTCCATACTTATATTATAGATGGACATGAACTTGAAATAGTACATTCAATTCTTGATCTTGGAGTATTAATGGACAAAAATCTAAGTTTTAACGCACATATCACACAAACTGTAAACAAGGCTAAAGGAGTTCTTGGTTTTATAAAAAGATGGGGAAAAGAATTTGAAGACCCTGATGTTACAAAACAGCTATTCACATCTCTTGTTAGACCAATACTTGAATATGCCTCCGTAGTTTGGGATCCGCATTATGACATCCATATAGAACGAATTGAATCCGTCCAACGCCAATTCCTTCTGTTTTGCCTTCGATCTAATTCATGGGTGATAGGCAGAAATCTTCCTTCATATGAAAAGCGTTTAGCATTAATAAAACTTCCTACGCTCAAAAGTAGAAGAATTGTGTTAAATGTATCTTTCCTGATCAATCTATTAAAAGGTATTACGAATTCCGATTATCTTCTTAGCAAACTTGAGTTCGTTGTTCCAACTCGACCAACACGGTGTTACCAGCCTTTAAAACTGCAGTACTTTCAGTCCAATTACGCAAATTTTGATCCATTCCGCAAAATTTGCTATGAATTTAACAACTTATATGCCTTCATTGACATTTCCGAAAATATACAAGTCACTAAAAGGAATCTAATCTTGTTGTTTAATCAATTAAATATAATTTAAGTTTAATCTTCTATTCCATAAAAGCATTTATTAAAAAATAATAATCTTGTATGTTTTTCAATTTTTGTAAATATGTAAAAAAATTAAAATTTATATATATAGTAGTCTGTAAGGAATTTTCCATAGACTTAATAAAAAAAAAAAAAAAAAAAAAAGATTTTGCTGACATTAGCAATTTTTTTGCAAGCACCCTCCTGACTAAAATTTTGCTGACTCAGCAAAATTTTTTGCTGACTTTACAAACTTTTATTTTGAGTGTAGAGGTTTAAATATTATTTTATTTTCATTGATATAATTTTGACTAATTTAAACGCAGCCGGTGTTTAATCATCGAAGGTGTGAAGATTTAAGCATACACTTAAAAAAACTACAACCATTTGAATAATAATCTTTTATCGCTATTGTCCCAATACGCACGACCACTTTAACTAAAATATGAAATCTTTAAAAGATAAACACAATAACTATTTGTATTTTGTTCTTTTCATTTAACAGTCATATATTTATTAACCCATCATGGATCGGGCATCGATTTATTTTATGGATAAAAGTCAACAAAATACTTATGATTTTGATGAAGAATTGCCACCATTGCCTTTGCCAGATTTGCATGATACCATGCAAAGATATTATGAAAGTTTGAAACCGTTTGGTAACGAAGAAGAACTGGCTACGGCCCGCAAATATATAGAAGAATTTCAAAAAGGAATTGGCTCAGAGTTGCATAGCAAGTTGAAGGAACGAGCTTCCAAGATGAAAAATTGGTTAGATGAGTGGTGGGATGAATATGCTTATCATATGTTAAGATTACCATTAAATCCTTATGTTGTTATGGCTTTGCCAGTCAAATTAGAAGTTTTGGGTCTTTCAGAAACACCAGAAATGGCTTTAAAGGTAAATGATTTCAAAATTCTTTAATAGCTGTGATTGTATGACTGCCAATCAGTAATATCTGAATTGATTTTAATAGTTTTTACACGCTCAAAAAAAATTTGACAGTAAAATACACTGCATTCCAAAACTATAATTACACATTAATTACACTAAATTTCGTAAGTTCAAAAAAAAGTAGAAGAATTAACCGGCATAAATTCAAAACAGATGGAAATTAATAATAATATTTAACAAAACAATATTTGATTTCTTTTTTATTTTACTATTTAAAAATTAATAACAAAATCAATTAGTGTTTCATAACTATAAATACACTACTAAAATTATGTAGGTAGAATCAAATGGCAGTTAAAATAACTACATTTGCAGTTGAAAAGGTGTACACTACATTTGCATTTCAATCAATTGTAATATGTAGTTATTTTTAACTGTTGAAAATTAACTGTCGAATGTAGTAAAAACAACTGCAAATGCAGTTAAAATGTCATTACCAGCATTTAAAAAACTATATTAATAAAAAAAAAATGTTTTTGTAAATATTATTTAATAAACACACTATTGTAAAACAATCCTTATTAATATTATTATAAAAATGACTGTTGGTTTGTTTGTTTGTTTGTTTGTGTGAGCATCACGTCCAAACGCCTGAACCGATTTTATTCAAATTTGACACATAGATAGTGGGCGGTCTGGAAGGAACTATAGGCTATATTAAATTTTTATATGATGGGCGTGGCACTTTTACGCCCACTTTTTCACTATTTTCTATATGGCTTTACCGATGCAATTGATATTTGGTACCCAGAAAGAGATGTCACAGATAAGCACTTTAAGTTATATCAAATTTAGATATTGTGGGCGTGGCACTTTTACGCCCACATCTTCACTATCTTCTATATGGCTGAACCGATTTTATTCAAATTTGACACATAGATAGTGGGCGGTCTGGAAGGAACTATAGGCTATATGAAATTTTTATGATGGGCGTGACACTTTTACGCCCACTTTTTCGATATGGCTTTACCGATGCAATTGATATTTGGTACCCAGAAAGAGATGTCACAGATAAGCACTTTAAGTTATATCAAATTTAGATATTGTGGGCGTGGCACTTTTACGCCCACATCTTCACTATCTTCTATATGGCTGAACAGATTTTATTGAAATTTGGTACACAGATATTGGGATGACTCATAAGCACTATTTCCTATAATAGATTAAGACATGATGGGCGTGGCAGTTTTACTCCCACTTTTTGTTATCTTTTATATGGCTTAAAGGATTTTATTAAATTTTGGTACACAGATAGTGGGCAAACTGAAAAGTTATCCATCATCCCAAAAACTAGGTCTAAGGCACGCTAACAACGTAGCGGGCAACGCCCGCTAGTATTTACATAAAATTTCACTTTAAATATTCGAGTTTCACGTTTTTTTCCAACTCATTTCTGCCACATCTCTGTCTTTAAGAGATGTAATATTGTTTATTTGATTTCTTTTCGTCACATTGAATTAATATGCAAACATTAAATAGCTACAAGAAAATAAATACAACAGTTAAAATTATTAAAGTAAATAAATTAGTTTTATATTCCAAATGTTTGCTTAATATTTTATTTATTAAATAAAATTTACAGCGTTTTCATTTTATTTGTATATCTTCTTTAATATTCTCTTTTACAATAAAGATAAATGAAAAAAATGTATAAACAAGCCGCTCGTTACACCACCATGCTGGTTTTGAAGCACACACACTTTGTCAAAAAGTCGAAACTACACTCTAAAAAATGATTGTAAATTAACTACTATAAAACGAGTAAAGTTTCATGTATTATTACGCAAATTCGGTAAATTTATACATAAAAATGCGTAAAACTATTTTGCGCACACTTTTATATAAATACAATAATACCCACTTACAGTATTTTTACCAATTATGTGTTTACAATTAAACACATTATGCCTAAAATTAGTATTATTTTGTTAAATAAAATTTTTACGCACAAAGTTTGTAAATATACTAACTTATAATAGTAATAAATATTTTGACATTTTTAAAGTGAAAAAAATGAAACAAATTAAAAAAGCCAAAAAAAAAAGCCAAAAAAATCTAAAAAATTTAATTTATTGAGAATTTTAATGAAAAAAAAAATGTATAACTGTAGTATTTGTGATAGTGTTTAGTTTATAGTTTATTTCCAAGTGTTTGTAGCCTAATTGTGGAAAAATATTTTCAAAATATAATATATGTACAGAGCTTTAAAGAATAAAATTCTTCATTCGATTTATTCAGTCGGTTTTTACTCAATCGATTTAAAAATATCGCAAATATTGAAAAAAGTTGCCAAAATTGAAAAAATCGCCAAAAAATCGCAAAAATTTAAAAAATCTTTAAAATAAAATAAATCGCTAAAAATTTTTTAATTCTCCAAATTTAAAAAAAACGCTAACATTTAAAGAAAATCGCAAAAATTAAAAAAAACCGCTAATATTTAGAAAAATCGCAAAAATTTTGAAAAATCCCTAAAATTAAAAGAAAATCTGAAAAAATTAAAAAAAAAAATCGTTAAAATTAAAAAAATCGCCAAACATTAGAAAAATAGCTAAAAATGAAAACGAAAAATATTGCCTAGGAACTTAAAATAGTTGTAAATGTATCTTTATTAGTTTTTGAAACACATTCGATATTCCAAATAAATTCTCTTTTTGCTTTGCGATGTTTTGTTTTCAAGAAAAACGCGATCTAAGAAATTTAGAACTGGTATTGGGGTTGAGTTTTGAACACCGGTGCAAAAAATTTTCCAGTAGCTCTTTTATTTTTTGAGTTATGGACGGTTTTTATTTAGTCAATTTTTAAAAGGTACATATTTCGAAAACTAATGGAGCTGGAGGAAAAAGGTTTCACCATTGTTCAAAACTCAACCCCATTACCCCTACAACGATCCTAAATTTCGATTTGATTGTCTGGATTCGTTAATCGCGTTTTTTTCGAAAAGTAAGCATGGCAGATAAACAAGAGTATTTATTTGAAACATCGATTATGTTTCAAAAACTAACAGATAAATAAATGACACTGACAACTTTTTCCAATTTGAGCTATTTTTTTTAATCAATTATGGTGATTTTTTTAAATTTTCGCGATTTTTTACTTCTGCCGTTTTTAAATTTTGAAGTTTTTTTCATTTTGGCGATATTTTCACTTTTAGCTATTTTTCTCATTTTTGGCGATTTTTTTTAGTTTTGGTGATTTTTCAATTTTGGCAAATATTAATTGATTCAAAAAATTTTTTAATTGCAACCCGTTTTTAATTTTTTCTGAGTATGTTTTTCTTTGTTTTTCGTAATTTTTTTACTTTTTATTTGTTTTTTATTAAATTAATTTTGCCTGTTTGAAATGTTTTTAATTTGGTTAAGTTGGGTACGATGAGTTTCGATTAAAAATTAACCAAATTAATTACGAAAGTTGACTTAAGCTAAATATGGGTGCTTCCATGTATTTTCATACTAACGCTAAGTCCCTTAATTAAACTTCGCTATTATGGTTGAGCCTTAATATAGTTGGGCCTTAAGAGATCAGTTATCACACTCAGTTATCACAAACAGTTATAAGATTTACAAAAATGTTTGTAATATTAGAAAAAATAGCAAAAATCCTTTGTAATTATAGTTATGCAACGCAGTGTATACTGAAAATTGTAAATTCAGGTAAAAAGGCGACAATGGCATATACAGTTAAACTAACTAAAAATTTAGATTTTCCACCTATTGAAAAACAACTAACAAATGCAGTAAAAATAACACACTATGCGGTAAAAAGACCTAAATTTTTTTTTAATACAGAAATTTATTAAAAAGAGATATTTTTTCGGCATTTTAAAAATATATTTTAATAAAAAAAACTGTTTTTACATTACAAAAAAAAATATTTCCAAAAAAATATAAATATTCCTACTCCTATATAAAATGTATAGTCAGAATTCTAAACAGTACTCCAGATATCACGTTTTTATGCATTGGAGATATGCACAATGACATTTTTTAATTATTATTTGCAAACTTTGACTACATCAATAATAACAAATATAAACTAAAACAAGAATTTTTAAAACTCGACGAAATTTTGAATTTTTAAAATACTAACAAAAATTGACTGTTTACTGCAAAAATACTGTTTTGGTAGTTGATCATTAAAACACTAACCCTTTGAGACCCAAGCTCACGATTGAGAGCTTTGAAGTCTTCTCCTAAAACTGCGAATATTTCCAATAGTAAAAGATTAAATTATATTTCATAAAATATGTAGAACTATAGGACAAGTGTAATACTTTTTAAATTATTTTATGTTAAACTTGAAACATCATGAACTTTTTGCATGCAGATTGGGTCTCAAAGGGCTAATATTACTGCTTCAAACAACTGTTGCAAAAATACAGTATTTTTTTTAAATAACTGACATTATAGTTGTTTTGTATTATTTCATAGAAAATCAACTGTAATTGCAGTTAAAAGCAACTACTACTGATTACTACACTGAGAGAATTATCAGCATGATATCAATGAATTTTTGCATTAGATCTATGAATTGTCACTGGAACTCGTACATAGAAACTTTGCATTAAATTAATGCAGTTTTTCTTAAAATTTATTGAAAATTTTTATATTTGGTATTAAAAATTTCATACGACTAATGAAAAAGTTTCATTAAAAATAGTTTAATTAAAATTATGAAGCTTTTTCATATTTAATTAAAATATTTTTCATTCGCTTTGTGAAGAAAACTTCATTAGATTAGTGAAAAAATTTAAAAAATTTTTGAGTGCACTCTTTTCAGCGTATTTTTACTGTCACACAAGCACAGCCAATTTTGAAATCCAAAGTATACTAATGTTTTTTATATTTTTTTTTTTTTAGAATTTAGCACGTATTGCATATCATACCATAGAATTTTGGGATTTATTACACAAGGCCACTATAAAACCTTTATCCTCAAATGGCGGTAAAATTAAATATTCCTCAGCTTTATATAAGAGATTCTTTTCTACTACTCGAGTACCCGGCTTAGAAGTGGATCACATTGAAAAACATTTTAGGACTGGTAGGTTAAATTGTAGTTACATATGTATATAGGGGAACAGGGGGTAATGTAAGAAATCAAATTACTTAGACAAAGTTAGACTTCAAACCACTGTATGAAATGGATTGCTAAACAGAAGCTGAAGACATATTCTTGGAACCTTTTTAAAACCTGATTAGTTTCTAAATTTACCCCAGAATACCCTACACTCAAATAAAAAGTCTGTAGAAGTTACAGAAAAATCTGTGAATTTACAGAAAAGGTAGCTAATTTTAGGCCAACAGTACGTTTAGCTAACTTTAGCAAAACGTGTCTGTAATTAAGTAGTAAAGTGAAAGTAGAAGAAAAAATTAGTAAACGTTTCTAAACATTAATAAAATTTTAGTAAAATTATAAAAACAAATTGGAAAAATTGTTGCTAATTTCAGCAATTCGGTTTAAAACCAGCAACGAAAATTAAATTAAAATTATAAAAAAAATTGTTAAGTAGGATATAAAACGTTTTACTAAAATGTCCACCAACTTTTTATTTGAGACTGAAAACATATAAAACCAACCACTCGATTTCCTCCACCATTTCTGTTGCCAACCAAACTTGGTTTAGAAGATGTACTTCATATAACTATAACCTCGTCCAAATATTGGAGAGATCTTAAAATATTGCGTTTCAAAATATGAAAAATATTCGAAAATTTAAAAAAACTAGTCGTACATAATCCTTCATATATTTTTAACGGCTTAAGCTTAGTAGTGGTTTTACTGGTACACACAAATTGTTCACTTATTTACGGCAAAAATCGCGGCTATTTGAACATCTTAATGGGAGCTTCGCGTTTCTGATTCTTGGGATTGTACTGAGCAAAAAAGTCCACTAGAACATTCGTCTACGGTGAAAATCGAGCTTCCACATTTTGACTTTTTAGCCGTATTTTGTGAAAGTAACTATGTGTGGGATGGACATATCTCAGGAAGTAGGAGGAGCTTATCCAAGATTATGGTATCAATCTCTTCTCTGGAAGATTCTCTAGCAGATTAGTGCATCAATCATATTTGTGGGTGGGGTTTAAGGGTTAATTTTTAATTTTAAAATATGGCTTTTTTGCCGTATTTTGTGAAAGTAACAATGTGTGGGATGGACATATCTCAGAAAGGAGGAGCAGCTTATCCAAGATTATGGTATCAATCTCTTCTTTGGAAGATTCTCTAGCAGATTAATGCATCAATCATATTTGTGGGTGGGGTTTAATGGGTTAATTTTTAATTTCAAAATAGGGCTTTTTTGCCGTAAAGTCAAAATGTGGAAGCTCACCGTAAAAGTATGGTCTAGTGGACTTTTTTGCTCAGTACAATCCCAAGAATCAAAAACGCGAATCGCCCATTAAGATTTTTTTCCTTCCATACTAATTGCCCCAACCTAATATATATATTTATACTTTTGCAAAACTTTTACTTTTATTTTTTTCTATAAATAATGTTTTTTACGTAAATTTTTTCTACTACAATTAACTGTATCCATAACTTTGGACTCCGTAAGAGTTCCACATAGGGATTTGGCAACGTCATGGTGTAGTAAATTATAATTACATATATACTTTTTAAAATTAAAAAATTCTGTTTTTTAAAAACAGCATTTTAAACCGCGGATTTTTTAAGAATATCTTTTACCTTAAAAATAAATTTTGTTTCTCTTATTTTTAAATCACGACCACAATGGCTTTCAAATGAGGTATCAATGAATGAAGTATCTTTAACCTTTGAAAAAGATATGGACTTATGTACGACTACTTTTGTTAAATTTTCGATTTTTTTTCATGTTTTAAAATGCGATATTTCCACAACCTAAGAGCTAGCAACCCAAAAGTTGGACGATGACATATTTTTTATGACACTTACCTTCCAATGCCAAGTTTGGATAAAATTGAAGGGTGCAGATTACAAAAATTGGATATTTGTGGATGCTTTTATATGAAATGAGTCTTGAGTAGAATTACTAAATGAATTATATTAAAATTAAACTTTTTTCTTGGTTTCATATTTCAGTTAAGGAGGGTAATACACCGTCTCACTGTTTGATATCTGGCAAGGGACGCCTATTTATGTTCGATTGTTTGCATTCCGACGATGGTTCTTTAATTACACCCCAAGAAATTTTAGTTATATTTCAAAGAATACGCAGTATACTTGATTATGAGCCAATGGGTGATTGTGTTCCAGTTTTGACACATGACGATCGTACTCTTTGGGCAGAGGTAAGATCATAATGAGTAGGCCGAACCGAATGTACTTACATTCAGGGAACAAAATTTCATCATATTTATGAAACAGTTACATTAGAAGAAAAAACTTTTCATTAATATATATTATTCATAAGTTCATCATCATTTCATAGAAAAATGTCATCAATATTTTTTTATGATAATTACACGTATCTCAAAAACCAAAAAAGATATAGTAAAACGGACAACATTTTTAGTCTATGGAAGTACTTATACACTACAGTATCAAAATTAAGCCAGTTCCGGTTACAATTCCGAAACGCATCACCTTCATAATATTTTTATGAAACAGCTTCATCAATATTAATGAAACAGTTTCATTGGACGAAAAGTAATGCAGCTTTTATCATATTTCTTTGACTTTAGGCAAAAATGTATTAAGCACTGGTTCTTACAAGACGTTTGCCGCTACACGAATAAGTGACTACGTGTATTTTGTTTGGTATTAAAGAAAAACTCCAGTTTCTAACTTAAGGCCTTGATTGGTTGGTTTTTAAAATATGACAAAGCTTTTCCATTGAGTGTAAAAAGAGCTGGGCTGACGTAAGCTAAAGCCTGTATGACACCTGCTTTTTGTAGCAACTTTAACAGGGTTTGCAAAACCGGTTTTGTTAGTTACGTTCTTTTACATTTTATATCGCTAAAATAATTCAACATTGACACTTATATTATGAACGAGCTTTAAAGCCCGATACTTCGTTACCGATGATATTAAGGATGGGCTTATTATAAAGCTACCAAAAAAGGAAACTTGATGGAATGCTTGGTTTTCAAAATATGACAAAGCTTTTCCATTGAGTGTAAAAAGAGCTGGGCTGACGTAAGCTAAAGCCTGTATGACACCTGCTTTTTGTAGCAACTTTAACAGGGTTTGCAAAACCGGTTTTGTTAGTTACGTTCTTTTACATTGTATATCGCTAAAATAATTCAACATTGACACTTATATTATGAACGAGCTTTAAAGCCCGATACTTCGTTACCGATGATATTAAGGAAGGGCTTATTATAAAGCTACCAAAAAAAGGAAACTTGATGGAATGCTCAAACTAGAGAGGGATAACTCTTCTTAATATTATAAATAAAATCATCGCTCAAATTCTACATCGTCGAATCTTTAACGCTTTGGAATTAAACTTGCGACCCGAGCAAGCTGGTTTACGGCCAAACAGATTTTGCGTGGACCACATAAATAGTCTTCGTATTATAGTAGAGCAATCTGCCGAATTAAGAGTCCTTCTGTATCTTGTTTTTGTGGACTTCAAACGTGCTTCCGACTCCATCAATCAATCTGCCATCTGGGAAGCCTTGAAGTGTAAAGGTGTACCCTTTAAAATCAGCAGCTTAATAAAAGCTCTTTACAGCGACGCCCGATGCATAGTTCTCCACGAAGGCCTAAAGAGTAATTGCATTGACATCAGCGTGGGTGTCAGACAAGTGCTGCGTTCTTTCCCCCTTACTTTTCAATGTTGTCCTTGATCTTGTAATGAGACAGTCCATTCCGAACGAGAGCGGTGTAAACTTGGATATCAATGCCAAACTAAACGATTTAGACTATGCAGATGACATTTGTCTTATTTCCCATAACTTCAGCGAAATGCAACGGAAGCTTGACCTAATTAGCTCATATGCTGACACAGTTGGTCTTAAAATAAACTCATCTAAAACAAAATCGTTACGTCTAAACACCGATAACACTCGTCAATTTATACTTTTTGATCAAGATTTAGATGATGTAAAGGAATATCTCTACTTAGGCTCTATAATTGATAAATCTGGAGGTAGTGCTGCGGACATCCAATACCGACTGAATAAAGCTCGACAAACTTTTGGTTCCTTTGGTCATCCTCAAATATATCCATAAGAACGAAAGTAAACATCTTTAATTCAAATGTAAAATCAACCTTGTTATATGGATGCGAGACCTGGAACCTGCCAATAAAAGAATCTAAGAAAATACAGTCGTTTGTAAATAGATGTCTTCGACGTATCCTGAAGGTGTTCTGGCCTAATATCATCAGCAACGAAGAACTGTGGTATAAAACTCAACAACCACAAATCGCTGAAACCATAAAAATCCGAAAATACAGATGGCTCGGTCACACTTTCCGTAAACCACAAAATTACATCACAAGGAAGGTGCTTGAGTTCAACCCCCAGGGTAGTAGAAGAATTGGTCGTCCGAGCAACACCTGGAGACGAAATATACTAAGGGAAATTCAAGATGCAGGGTATTCCTGGAACCAAATCAAACACATAGCCGAAGACAGAGCGGAATGGAAAAAATTTGTTGTGGCCCTATGTTCGTCCTAGGAATTTAAAGGATTATATATATATACTTCGTTACCGGTGGTTTTATATATCGGATTATATTAGGATGGAAAATGAACTATTTTTTAAGGAATATGTTTCAATAAATTAGTTTATCCTTTTTTAAGTTGATGTTTTTGTAATTTTAAGTTTCGAATTTCTACCTTAATGGAATTCCAAAGGTCATTAAAGTTGCAATTTCTTTCTCCCCCATTTACACCAAAATTTTATAAAAACCCAAAAGATATATTAAATAAATTAACGCATACCTAAAAAAAAATAATTTTAAATTTCAGACTTTTTGCCTTAATAGTTTTTGCGGGACTTTAAGGGGAAGACTTCCCCCATTTTACGCCGTTCTTTTCAAAAGTTACTAAAAACATTTTTTTTGGCTTTTATCCAGCTAGATTTTCATTTGGAACCTCAGTGCGATGTTGGGATTATTGTTAACAGAGCATTATATAAATCATCTAAGTTTTTTGTCTGAATATAGCTTGCTTCATATAAAACGATTTTTTGTTCTTAACACATTCGCTTAATTTGATTTTGGCTTCTTTGGTTTGGCTTTGCATTGTCTATATAATTTTTTAGTTTTATTTTGAAACATTCATCGGGCTGCAGATATGTCATTGTCACTGCCACATATTTCAGAAATGGACTGATCATGTTTTTATGTAGAATACAATTTTAAAGAACTTTTTGATGTTTTAGAATTGTCATTAAAGTTATCGACAGTTTTTAAAAACATTATTCATTTTATCACTACGCCTTTGGTTAAATTTCCCTTTAAAGCTAATCAAAAATAAATTTTGTTATAACAGCATCAGCTACTAAAAGAATATAATCTCGACGACTTATTGCGTCAACTGCGTCTTTTATGGGATTCAAAACTTCCACTAACATCTCCAGGACTGGGACATGATCATTCCATGAATTTGCTAATAATGAATTTACACTTCCACGAAATCTGGTTTAAAATCTAGTTAAGTTCAGTTACAAATCGGCCTCGTTTACATTATAGAATTTGACAGTCAAACTGGATTTTGACTTGACAACAACAACATTTTGTAAACAAAACTAAATAAATAATATAACCTCAAACTGAAAAATGTTCTAAAAAGTGATTAATTCACTGGCGGAAGACAAAATTTGCAGCGATTATGAAAGAAATAATGTTAATTTTGCTGAAAATCTGTTTTTTATGGGGGGTGACTTTTTGGAAGGACGATATTTGTTTTTGTTCTTCTGGTCACTATAGTAATGATGTTTGCACAAATTGTGTTCGCCGGGAACAAAAATAGGTAACTGGATGATGTATTAAATTTATATTTCAGTAAAAAATTACATTTTATTGGGTTTAACACATGTTTTTTTTAACGTTATTTTAAACCAGATTGTCCGACAATCTAGTTATGAATTTTTATGGAAAATCTGGTTTGAAATTACGTTTCATAACCGGATTGTCACCAAAATCCGGTTTAAGCCAGATTTGAGGTATAATGTAAATTCACTATAAGTCAATTAATGTTTTTTAATGCATTTCTTTGTATTTAACAATTCATAAATCATAGCCAATTAGAAATAAATATACTGATAAATAAAAAATTACTGCATTAATAATTTATTTAAATTTTTCACGTTTTCTCCGAAATTCTGAACATTTTCCTTGGGAATTCCCGAAGCAGTTTTTTCGGGAATTCTCGAACTCTAAACCCTAATCACTAATGCCTCAATTCGGCACCTGGACTGAAAATGGAACATTTGGTCCATAACGAAAGATAATGTGGAGCTTAACACGGGTTTTAAATGCAGCTTGTTTATTTATTACACTTTTTTGTTATTAATTAATGTTGTTTTTATTTCAGAACCGTACACGTTTATTAGAGCTGTCTCCAAATAACAAGGATACATTGAAATTAGTAGAAAGTTCTAATACGGTAATAGTATTTGATGAAAATGAACCTCAAGATTATATGGAAATTTCACAAGTATCAGTTAATGGTGATTATCACTCCAAGTGGGGAGATCGTAGTAGTACCTTAATCGGCTATAAAAATGGTAAATTCGCATGTGTAGGAGAGGTAATAAATATTATAAAAAATTGTAATCGAAGATTTTAAAAGAACTGAAATCTTTTAGCACTCCTGTTATGATGGCACTGTCAGCGTCAGTTATATGTTATTTGTACAATTAAGTTTATTTGAAATACCCGAACCCGATTGGACAGAAGCTAATATTAAGCCAATTGTACCATTTAAGGAAATTAAATTTGAATTAAATGATAAATTGAGATCCGAAATTGAACGTGTGAAACGAGTTTGTGATGACAGAGTAAGAGAGATATCGAATGTTAAAGTAAGAGAACATTTACAAGCATTTTTTAAATACATTTTTTAGCGTACCGATGTTTTGATAACTCATGAAATATTCCAAGATTATGGTAAGGATTATATAAAAACCTGTAAATTACATCCAGATTCTTTTGTACAAGTTATTATACAATTGGCTTATAATGAAATGCATGATGAGTAAGCTATAAAAAACACTAATATAATAAATTGGATGATTTAGAATTCTTACCATGTTTCATTTCAGAATTGCTCCTATATATGAAACTGCCTTAATGCGTCACTATTACAATGGTCGGACAGAAACATTAAGATCCTGCACAAATGAAGTCTATAAATTTATGCAAATAGCCCGTAATCCTAAATCCTCAAAATCGGAAATTGTTGATGCTTTCCGTAAAGCCGTTAATCATCATGATCATATGATGAATGAGGCTCGTAAAGGTCATGGTGTTGATCGACATCTCTTCGGTTTATGGTGTATAGCTTATGAGAATAATATTGATATACCCGATTTCTATTCAGATCCTTTATATTTGAAATCCGGTGGGGGTGGTAATTTTGTTTTATCTACCAGTACCTTGGGATATTCGGTAAATGTTGGTTTTGTAGCCCCTATGGTTTTGGATGGTTATGGTGTTTTCTACACCATCACCGGAGAACAGTAAGTTTTTAAGATTCCAATTTTTTATTAAGAACAAATTTTAATTCTTTTTTATTTTTAATTTTTAGCATTTTTATACAAAGTACAGCTTTTCGTGATAGTACCAAGACAAGTGCTCATAAATTTAATCAATATTTTATGAATACATTCCGTAAAATGAAGACATTAATGGATGAAGTAACGGACTCTAAATTATAGAGACCTTCGAAAATGTAGTATTCAGTTTAATATAACACTTGGTGCCGTGCAATATGTTTTGTGTAATTGTAATTGTTTTTATACTTTATTTTTAAGCGCATAAATATAAATATTTTTAAAATTATTTTTTGTGTGTGGTTTGAAAGTTAGTTTCGAAACCTGAATGTTAGGTTTAACTGACTCATAACCAATTTTAGAACTTATTTTTCGAAGTAAAAGAACCGGTGGGTTTAAGGACAATATCAAACAAAAATGATCAGTAAAAAACCGTCAAGTACTCTAATACCTCATTTATACTATAACCAAAAGCTATAAGTTTTTCATAAGGAATTTATATGGAATTTGACAAGTACATAAATACATGTAGTTTTTAAAAATTATGAGTATGAATGTAGTATAATATAAAAAAATTAGTTAAAATTTTTTCGAAAATTACCAAAAATTACTTCAAAATGACGTTTTAGGAAAAACTGCTAAAAATAACACATTTGAGCTAAATTATAGTAAATTGAAGGTTATCAGTACAAAAATTTGCTAAATATTAGTAGATAAAAAATATCAAAAATGTGAAATTTTTTAAATTTTTTAAATTTTTTTTATGCTAATAAAAATCTGCCCTTCTGAAACCAACAGTCTACAATTTTTAGCAGATTTTTCTGTTGATTTAATCAAAATATACTGTTATTTGCATTCAACTAAATTAAAGGTAAATATCGGAAAAAAATTTGTGGATATTACAGTTTTTTTGCTGTTTTTAGTCTATAAATATTTAGCAAAGGTTTTTGCTGATTTTGGCAGATTAAGCTGCTATTTTCATTTAACTAAAATTTAACAGTTTTATTTTGTTACTGCATGTCAGTCATTTAGATAGTAAAAGCTAGTTGTCATTTTAGAGTGTAGATTAGTTTGGGCCAAAAAAGGCAAATGTTTCAAGATCCATTCGATCTTTATTGCAGGTTTAGGCTCCCATTAAAGACAATCATCTCGCTTGTTTATATACTCCCACACAGAAAAGTAAAATACCAAACGAATAGAAAAGTGTATTTTGGTGGTAACAACCAAAAAATTCGGTTAGTACAACCATATTAATATGTGATTTATGAATATTTTGAATGTTGCAACTAAAATTCAGTTGTGTAAACCGAATTTTGTTGTGAAAAACTATACTCAGTTGTACCAACTTTTCTCTGTGTACCTAAATAACCTCGGCATAACAGTCGCCACTCCGAGATAATTCTTTTACTACAGATGACAGGACAATCACGCGAAATGTGTTTAGATGTCTCATTCTGCAGGCTTTAGTCAAAAAACGGCCTGGTTGTATCCGTAACCCAAATTAATAATCTTAAATATTCCCTGTTTAGAGATAGTAACTTTATATTACTTTTTAACAGGCAATGAGTTGAAACTTTTTGCCAGCCTTTGTCTAGCCAGTGTCCTATTGGAAAGCGAATTTAGATTCACCTCGATTATTAGTAATTTCCAAAAAATGGCGGATCCGCTTCCCCCGATTACTAGACTTAACTTGTTTTGGTAGGCTCATAAGATTTTAAAGACATTAGAGCCGCTAGTCCAGCGGTTCCCACAAATTTTTGTTTCACGAAAAAATTGAAAAGTAAAAAACAAACAAAAATTGGATTTTGTTTTAAGTGAAAAAAACATTACAAAAACCAAATACAGTAAAACCCAAACAAGATGAACTCCTAAGTCAGGTTCGTATTAAGTGCAGTAAAATTTCTTTAAAATTGTTTTATCCACAAAATATTAAAAACTTTTATACTTATTTTTAATATTGCGAAATTCTTTAATTTAATTTCATAAATAGATAGTTTTCGATACATTTGAGAAAGAATTTCTGTGTGTACACAGAACCAAATTCGTTCATAAATAGTATAAAATGATTTCATTGACTTCAGTTCATAATATGTATGAACAAATTCATATAATGTAGAACATTGTACTTAATTTTAGTTCAAAAAATATTTTCAAATAATCACATAAGTTTAAAAATTGCAATTGTCAGAAATTTTCTCTTGTTTTGTATAAATTAATTGTGGTAAATATGGAATAATTGCAAATAATTTAACTGGAGGCCTAAAAGGTAGGAGAAATTTTGTTTTAAGACAGCAAGATTTATTAAACAACAGTTGTTTTAGTCTCTTTGGATATAAATTTCAATATGTAATAAACAAACGGCCCATTTGATAAAATAAACATAATTTTGGACTACATCAATTCTCGCTGTTCACACGGTTTGGTGTCCGATGATTTTCCTTAAAATAATATGTTTTTAAAAGCTCACTTAAATTTTTTAAGATACGCTACCACAATGTTCATATATTTAAACTTTTTATCTTTATATCTATTTTTTGTGATTGTTTTTAAATAAAGAGACACAAAGTCCATCGTCTATGGACCCAAACAATTGTTTTTAATAAAACTCTGTAGTTTCTTTACTACTAATTAAATATTATTAATATAATGAAAATGAAAATTATTCAAGTTTGAGGCCATACTCTATATTTCTTTAGTAGGATATTGTCCTAACAAATAATCTATAGAGTTTTTGTTTTCAAATTTTTTAATTGACCACTTTCAGGAATGTGTTGATAGATCTATTTGGGAATTTTCTAGGTTCCCATCATCAGAACACATTTTGAAAGAAGTGACAATCCCATGCAAAACATCAAACATTCATATAACCTAGTTTTCACACTAAATGAGAATTACTATATGAGCTCGAAGTTAAAGATTATCACCATTGATCAAAAATAAATTGAAAACTTGTTCTTTATGCGCAAGCTCTACCTTTAGTAGATATACAATACACGCTTTTTGTTTTTATTCTCCTTATTATTTACACACAAGTTTTGTTTTGTTTAAAAACAAGATGTAAAGGGGGAGTAAACAAGACTGTACTTTTGGGAACCTAGAAAATTCCCGAAATAGATCTGTCAACACATTCCTGAAATTGGTCAATTAATAAATTTGAAAACAAAAACTCTATAGATTATTTGTTAGGACAATATCCTAATATTGAAATATAGAGTATGGCCCCGAACTTGAATAGTTTTAATATTTATTGCACAATTAAAGGTCGAAAAAACATAATTTTTATTTTTAATAAAAATTATATCAAAATTGTTAATATATCTAAAAAAAAAGTGTCCGTGGCCAAATTCCGCATTATAACCACATAACATGACTGGTACTGTAAAACATGTTGGTGGTATGGTCTTAGCTTGGGCGGCATTTTGGCATCTAGGGTCGGGTAACGTGTTTTTATTGACAGAACTATAGTTAAATACTTGTACCTCAATATTCTAAAAAAACAACTTGAAAGAAATCGACACGCAATTAGGAATAGCAGATTCATTCATATTTAAGCTGGATAACGGCTCTCATTTTCTAGGAATGGCCGTTATATAATACAAATCAACTACACCTAATCCCAGCGAGCATATATGGGATCATCTTGGTCGTTAAATACGAAAACGGGAGATAAGAGATAGAGATGATCTCAAAAATATGAATGGTCGAAAATTCCCAGGTCTGTGACTCATCGTTTATTCTATTCAAATCAGTCTTCAGCCATATAATTCTTTTGATTCTTATTTATTTTATTAATATTGCTCCTAAATAAAAAATAATTTTAGCTCACTTTTAATTAAAAAGTCAAAAACTTACATTTTTGTTTTTTTTTTGCACAGAGAAAGTAAGAAGAAAATGTTTTTCGTTCGCAGTTTACCTAACTTTTCGATAGCAAGCACTCGATAGCGTACTCGTTAGCGAAAGCTATCATCTCAAATTTGGATAGCTCTTACTCGATATCGAAAGCTGTTATCTCAAAAACGAAAATGACAAGCAATTTTACTCGTTAACGAATGCCGTAAGTCGGCCCCAGAGTTTTAAAATAATGCAATATTCCACAATCTTAACTGGTGGGGCTAGGAACATACTGCTTTAAAGTGTGTGTTTCTATTTACTGAATATATGTTTTAGGGTTTTTATACAATCGTGGTATGAATTGGGTTTATAAGAGACAACATTTTCCCCTGTCTAAACAAAACTCACTATTTTAAATTTGAATCCCAACAATCTATCCATCTATTCGAGAACTTTAATCATTTAACCCAGTTTTGTCAGATGGGTAGAGAAATATCCAAAATATAAAGCAACCGAACTTTTAAGGTTTTTGGTAGCTTTATGCCTGTAAAAATTGCAATAAACATTTATTTTTAAGATCGTTTGTTAAAATAATTTATTTTAGTTGTTTTTTTTTTTTTTTAATTTTTATTATTTAAAACATTCAATTATAATTTCATAAATAAGTATATATAAATGTTGTTTCCAGTATTATTATACATACATAGACGCAATATTCATTTTTTATATTTTTAATGATATTTTTTTCACAAAATGTATGTGTGTTTCACAAAAAATGCTAACAACTAGATAAATATTTTTCAGTTTAATTAATTTGTATTCTGATTTTTTTTTTCTTTTAAAACAGACGCATTAGCACATCGTTTATAATATATTATAATAAAAAGAATTCATAAAACTAAAATTATGCATAGAGATTGATTAAAGTAAAAAAAAATCGACAAATCTTTATAAGTTAAATATATGGAAAGGAAAGGGATTGGAAAAATAAAAAATTAAAAAAAATAAATTTCTAAAAATAATAACGTTTGGAAGTTTGTTTATAATTTAAAATAATATTAAACAAAATTAACAATTTTAAATAAACTAATAAAAATAGGGGAAATTTTAAAATTTTCAATTTTAAATAAATTAATAAAACAAAAAAAAATTTTCAATTTAAAAAGGAACACAATTTAGAATTGATAAGTAGCAGACTTATTTTTGGACACAGAAATTGGTTTTTATAATTTAAAAGATGAGTATACTTAAAGGTTATTGTTAGTTAAAGTTGAAATATACACGTATGTGATGAATTTCACTTTCGATCGAAATCAAAAAATTTGTATGTCAATATTTCGCAACATTTCAATTTTATACAAAATTAAATGTCATAAATAGAAATATTTGATTTAACTAAAACGATTGATAAAGATTTTTCAGAATATGTGTTTTCTGAAACAAATTATAATCGATTGAATTTTCAATTTCGATCGAAAGTGAAATTCATCACATACCAGATAAAATAGAAATTACAATCGATCTCAAACGTTCGAAACGTTTGTATTAGTTTTAAAATTCATGTAACAAAAAAAAAACTCATAAAAAAAACAAAATTTTATTATAATTGATGTTTTTAAATTCTAATAAGTGTTGGGCTTGCTAACTTGCCTAAAAATAACAATACCCAGGCAGAAAAATACAATCGACACAGTGCTGGCAAAGCGACGTGTTGGCAGAACATGGAATAAACAATCGTGGCAGTACTATCCTGTTACCCGATTGATAACAGTATTTAAAAAAAAATGCTTCTAATTGGTTGTAATATTGGTAAAAACGTTATTGGCAAAGAATTTTACAGGTGGTACTGGCAGAACACATATTTTGGAAACAATATAGTTATGTCCTAGTACAATATCAGTTGTACATTTTGTAAATTTTATCACGGTACTATTTTTTTGTTACGGTTGGCAATTTCTATCTGGGTAGTTATGAATGTCAAATTTATATGGATATATGTGTATTTAAAGTTAAAATCTGGTTATTTTTATAAAAGTTACTCGCCCTTAACTTTTCCCTTTTATCTACATGTTTTCATTTATAAATATACAGTAGACTCGCGGTAACGTGAACTATTAAAACCTGAGCGTGTTCACGTTTGCGAAGTTGTTCATGTTTACGAAGGTGTAATTTTTTACATCTTAAAAATAAAATAGACATATATTTAACTCAAATTCATATATTTTTTTATTAATTCATATTCATTAATTCATATTCATATTTGTTTTGCTAAGCTAGTCACGCTTGATCCTCTTTTTATTTTTTCTATTACATCCACTTTTTCCTTTAAAGATAAAAAATTTGATAGTTTTTGCGACATTTTTCACGACACACTTTATATTTAACTAAAAACAAAATAAGCAAATCAACAGCGCGCGTTACACAAAATGCCAGAATATATTCATAAGCAATCATTTACGGGGATTCCCAATTTTTAAAAAAGTAGTGATTGCTTAAAATTGTTCAAAAGAAAACAACGTTTTCTATGTTCCCTTAATTTTACATTTGTTCACGTTATAGGGCTGTCTTACTGTGTTCACGCTACAGAGTAGTCAGTGTAAAAAAAATTATGTTCATGCTAGCCGGTGTTCACGTAAGGCGGTGTTTTTGTTAAAATTTAAATATTTTCTGAACTTCAAAATAGAATTTTTCAAATTAGCAAAGTAATGTAAACATTTTGTAATTTTTTTTATCCCAAAAATTATTTTTTTTTTTATCTGAACATTTGTTTTTTCCCTCAAAATGTTTTGTACATCTCCAAATTTATTTATGTTGTGTTCACTTCTCAAGTATTTCAATTTTCGAATTTAACGTAAAATGTTTAACCAAGAATTTTAAAACCATAATTTAAAATGCTTAAAGAGTTTCATAGAAAAAATTAGAATAATTCGAGATAGTCTTTGAGGTAAACAATTTAGTAATTCTGGTATTGAAGAATTTCACTTTCGATCGAAATTGAAAATTTAATCGATTACAATTTGTTTCAGAAAACACTTATTTGATTGACACTTATATTAATCGATTCAGTTTAAAAACATATTTTAAATATTAACATTTAATATTTTTTTAAATTAAAATGTTGCGAAATAATGCGACTTGAAATTTGATTTCGATCGAATGTGAAATTCATCACACACCAGATTATGATATATTTATATTACTGCGAAATGAGAACGAGCAATGAAGGGAATATTTTTATACAAATTGTAGCATTTTAATTAAACATTTTTAAGTACGAAAAACGTTTGTGATTGCTTGATCTAGCAGAAAGTTTAAAAAGGTCAAAGATAAAATTTTCTGGCTTACAAGAGGGTGTTTGACATTGATCTACCTTTTTTGTCGTTTTTCTCAGCAACGACTTTTTGGCCTATAGGTAAAACCAATAATAAGCTGACGATGTACTAAATTTTGTATACCTTATTGAAAATCTTCATATATTAACTGAAATAATGTTTTGTGGGAAAAATTTCGAAAAAATTAAAAAAAATCATAAGTTTACTTATAATTAATGCGATTTATTGTTATCCAAAAATCATACAAATTTTGAACTCTTCCTAGTGAGAATTCCGATTTCGCTAGAATTCGGATGCAGGAGACAAAAATTTTGCTTTTCACACCAATCTCATGTTTGGGGTACAAAAATGGCGGAGCAAATTAGGAAAATAGAAAACTTTGAATTTCAAAACAATATTTATTTTAAAGCAAATAACACAGTTCAGACTTTTAGAGGGAAGTAAAAAATCTCAAAATATTGTATATTTTTCTACTACAACCAAAAATAATTAGTTTTTGTTTAAAACTTTTTATGGAATTTGACAAGCAAATACAAGTAGAATTCAAAAAAAAGAGTGTTTTTTGTTATAGTATAAATGAAGTATAATGCAATTTTAACAATTCGTCCAACTGTGGTGAATGGATTTTAAATAAATAGAATCAGTTAAAGCTCTGATTTTATAAAAGAATTATTTCCTAAACCGGAAAAAATTTAATTTAGGTTTTTAAAGTTGAGTTTTTATGTGTTTGCTTTTTGATCTCGTATTTGAATAATAATGTTATTTTTTCTTGATTCAAAAATTTTGTTGATGCTAACCTTTATATAATAATCCATGTTTCTCTTATATGTATGTTAAATTAAAATTTCGTTTTGTAGTATTAAAGTGTTTTTTTTTTTTTGTTTTTCACCAACTTTGTAAGCAAGTACCCAGCCAGAAATTGCCAATGGTCTGAAAAATCAAGCACTGGCAGAGCACTGTTTGCTAATGGTCCAACAAATTAAGTGCTGGCAAAGCACTTATTTACAACGCTCTGCCAACGTTAGTAAAAAGTACATTGCCAGTACTTAATTAACAAAATTTACAACAGTAAAAATAATAAAAGCACTGGCGCAGCACTGGCATAGAACACTCTGCCAACTTTTGTATAATGTGCTTTGCCAGTACTTGATTTACAAAATTTTCAACCGTAAAAATAAAAAAGCACTGGCACAGCACTGGCTTAGAACGCTTTCCCAACAGTGGCAAAAAGTGCATTGCCAGTACTTATTTACAAAATTTAAAACCGTTAACATAAAAAAACAGTAGCACAGCCCTTGTTCACAACGCTTTCCCAACGCTCGGCAAAAGTGCTTTGACAGTGCTCGATTTACCAAATTTACAACCGTTTATAAACACGAAATTTAAATCATGTACATGTTTTTAAATAAGTTAGCAGGTTTTAATAAAAATAATAAATAAATAGTATTTTTTAAATTTATTTTGCATATAAAATACACTCGAATTCTACCATATTCATATTTATTTCAATATTATTTTCAATCATATTATTAACTGTGAATATTTCAATTTCTTTTGATATTACTGGATAATTAAACGAATCGCTAACTTCATTAAAAGTATTGCCTTTTAAATGAATATCATATACTTTGTATTTGGAACGTTTGCATCAGGAATATAGTCATCAGATATAGATTTTTCTGTATTATTAAAGTCACTAGAACTATCCTCCGAGTATCCTAGTATTATATACTTTATTAATTGTTTTACCAATGCTTTGCCAACGTTTTAAAATTATGATTTTGGAACTGGCGAAGCACTCATTGCCAGTGCTTTGCCAACGTTTTAAAAAAGAAACGGCCAAGTCCTGCCCGGTGTTATCATTTTACTGTTGGCAAAGCACTTATTTTATCAATAAAAAAGCACTTTATTGGTTGTTTTACCAATGCTTTGCCAACGTTTTAAAATTATGGTTTTGGTACTGGCAAAGCGCTCAACGTTTTAAAAAAGGAACGGCCAAGCCCTGCCCGGTGTTATCACTTTGGGGTTGGCAAAGCACTTAAATCTTCAGAAATCTAACGCTCTGCCAACGCTCATACCACCGTTAAAAGCACTGGGCCAATGCTTTGCCGTTCGTATTTTTCTGGTTGGTAATTTTACGCTTTTTTATAAAAAGCTTTTATTAATTCAAAAAAATTTACTTTCTATTATTTCCTGGAAAATTTAAAAAAAAAAATTTCCCGCTTTCCTGGAGAACAAAAAAATGAGAGAAAAACTCTACATGTTACACAAGTAGGGAATGCAAAGTCCCACACTTTTTTATTTGCCGGGAAAGCGAGTTAAGAGTTTCTGTAAAAAAGGTTATTCTTAAAAATTGTAAGCTTCAACATAGCAAAATGTTTGAATCCATAAGACTCCGATCCAAAACGGCATTTGGACAATATTTGGTAATTGAAAGTGTTTTGGAGAAATATTTATAATGACAAAATTTTTTACAAAGTGAGAATTTTGTTGGACGAAAAATAATGAAATTTTTGAGTAAATCGTGAAACTTTTATTCACAAAATAAACAAAAATTTTCTTAAAATTCAAGAAAACCTTCATACTTTTTATGACATCAGTTTTTTAATGAAACTTCTTCATTAGGTGTATGAAGTCTTTAATAAATAAAATTATATTTTCCGTACAATTCTTTGAAAATTTGCATCGACTTAATAAAAAGTTTCAATGGACGAATTCAAATGCTATTTCAGTGATGCTATTTCAAAATGCAAAAATTCATTAATACCATGCAGATTATAATCTCAGTGTAGGAGCGATCTAGAGCGATTTCATTCATACACCATTTTCAGATCTGATCAAATTGTTCTAATCTGCAAATGAATTTCAAAAAATGGTAAATATTAAGTTTTTATTTTAAATGACACGCCCTCTGAGAAAGAGGCGCTGTGTACTAAAACTGACACCACATTTAAAATCTAAAGACTTCTACGATTAATAAATGTTGCCACATTAGTATAAGGAAATCCATTTAGCAAAACTTAAAAAAAAAATTAAACTTTTTTAGTTTGGCTAACATTCGTACATTTTTCTACATTTGCACTTTATTTGTCCGATAGTGTGTGTTTGAAAAGTTAAATTATTTCCCTTCCCAAACCCGTATCACAATATAAGTCGATTAAGTGCCTAAAGTCATTCAAAAATAGAGTTTTAACACTATTTATTATATAAAAATAAGTACAATTTTTAACTATTTTAAGTAAGCAAACGCTTTTATACTCACAACAAAAATTTGTTTTAGAATAAATTGGAAAAAAATCAAGTTTAGAAAAAAAATTATGCGCAAATAAAGAATTTTGTTCAAATTCAGTAATCAATCTTTAAATAATGTAAAAATGATTTTAGATATTTTTTTTTGCTTTTTTTACAGATTTTTAGTTTAGCAATCACGGTTGTTTTAGTTTTTTTTTTTAATTCCCGGGAATACCGACGAAAATTCCCGGGAATCGGGAAGTAAAGTAAAGTAAATACAAATCTGTTTTTCGAGAACGTTTGAGAATCCCAATTGTTATTTAAAAACTTTTTAGGTTCTTTGGTAAAATGTTATTTCCACTGTGTTTGAAAATAAGACCTGATTTTAAATTACTTGCGCCAAAAAATTTCAAAATATTATAAGAAAAACGATAAGATCAGACTTGGTTTGCTGGTTTTTACTCAGGAGTAAAAAATCTATATAGTTTTGAAAACCGCAATTGTCGGCAATGTTCTGAGTTTAAAATCCACAAAAAAAATAGCTTGGTAAACATAAAACGATTACACTTTTTGCAATCTTAATAAATTTTCTTAAAATTGTGATGTTAAATTAAATTTATAAACCTTTAAATTAATAATTCATCTTTTAAATTATAAAAAAAATTAAATTTTCTAACCTGTGTGTTAAGTTTTAGGGTTATTGTTAGTTAGTAAGAATCCATAAATTTTTTTATATGTTTTTATAAAACATTTCGTGTTTTCAGTAAAATTTACGTTTGTTAATTAATAAATTTATATTGTTGTTGTTATTATTATGTAGAGTAGGAGCAATATGATGATTATTATGTTGAGTTTGTGGTGTTTTTAAAAGATTATTATGTTGATGCAAATGATGATATTGGGTATTATAATAATAACGTTTCTTTTGTTCTCATTCTTGTGCTGATATTTGATTATTATTACTGCTTTCTGTAGCTAATGAGGATGATGATGAAGCTGCTGCTAATGCTGCAGTAGCATTAGAAGATGTGGTACCATTATTTGCTTTTGGATTTTCATTATTTAGAGTATTATCCTGGGAGGGTGTAGTAGTAGTAGTAGTAGCTGTATTATTAGAATTTGAATTGTCCGTAACTGTGGTTTCATTCGATGTTGATGATGATGATGTTGCTAATGGATTTTGTTGTTTTGTTAAAGGATTCGCTGTGTTAGCGGGGGGTGGCTGAAATGCTGGTCTTTGCACAAACATATTATCAATAATATGATCAATATTTTCAGCCGAACCAATTGGTGGTTGATTAGCGGTTAATTTTGAATCATCTTGTTTGTTGTTGTCTGATTGTTGGGATTTTTGCTTATTCTTTTCGGATGGCGGCAGTATTGGTATAGCATTGGTAGGTCTTCTTTGTGGTAGAGAGACAGGTCTATTTGCTGTTTGCGTTACCGGTGGTACAAAATATGTTGTACCTCCAACGGTATTATAATTGGGAAAACCGGAGTTAGGTGGTCCAGTTGTGGCTTGAGTTTGTGGTACACCTACCCCTACTTGATTGGCAGGACCATAAGCAGCAGCTGGTGCCTGCTGTGGTGCTGCATTGGGATTATTATAGGCTAAACTAGCAGCCGCGGCGGCGGCGGCTGCTGCAGCAGCTGCTGTTTGTTGCTGAGCCATATAATTGGGATTAGCCTGTTGAGCTGCATATGAGGCGGCCGCTTGTGTAGCCTGAGCTGTTGCAGCTGCTGTTGCGGCAGCCGTATAAGCATCGGGTGTAGTCACATAATAGGCTTGTGGTGTGGGAGCCGCTTGTTGATAGGCTTGTGGTGGTGGTGGTTGTTGCGATTGTTGGGGTGGTCCAACATAACCTGTTTGTTTGGATACTGCTGACTGTTGTGTAACTTGTAGAGCCTGCATTTGTGCCTGTAAATTTTCTTGATGATACATTTGCATAAGATTTGCTTGTATTATAGCTTGTTGTTCGGCTGGCATCATCATATTGGGTGCAGTCTGATTTTGCTGTTGCATATGCAATTGTTGTTGCAACTGTTGTTGTTGATGTTGATCGGCTATATGTTGAGCCTCATGCTGAGAACGTCTAAGACTGGAATAACGTTTAGGAGGTCCTCTTTGTTCTAAAGATTGTTGCTGTTGTTGTATAGCTTGTGTTTGTTGCTGTTGTTGTGGTGGAGGTCCAGCCATCATTATATTATTAACCTGTTGCTGTTGTATCATGTGTTGTTGCTGCTGCTGCTGATGTTGTTGCTGTTGATTTTGTGAGGCCAAGGCGTGCATTTGTACACTGCCTACATGACTGGGATCATTGCGATTTTGTACTTGCTGCAATCTTTGTGATAAATTGGAAGTTGGCAGTTGGGGTTTTGTTTGCAATTGAGGATTTTGCCGATTTATAGTTTGATTAATCATATTTTGTGTAGGCATCTGTTGTTGTTGTTGTTGCTGTGGTGGTGGTTGTTGCATATTCTGTTGCTGCTGCATTTGCTGTTGTTGTTGTTGTTGTTGCTGCTGCTGTTGTTGTATTTGTGGTAAAGGAGTATGTTGGTTATTTTGCATAGGCGTATAACCTTGGTTTTTATTATTATAATTATCATTTTGTTGATGATATTGTTGTCCCATTGATGGATTATTATGTTGTTTAGAGTTTTGACTATTATTTGAGGAATTCCTGGCCATTAATTGCTGTTGCTGCTGTTGTGGCTGTCTTTGATTTTCTAAACGATTAGCTAAAGAACTTGTATTTGCTGTTGAGGGTATGGAGGAATTTTGATAATTTTGACGATTTTTTTGTTTAAATTCCATTGCAGACTGTCTTCCCAAAGAAGCTTGATTATGCCCGTGACCCTGTTGACGATTATAATTAGAGGATTTTTGACGATTTTGTTGATGTTGTTTGTAACCACCATCATTTCTTTCCCTATCTCCTCCTCCCACTCCACCCCTTTCTTTTTCTTGTCTTGTTTCACCTCTATGATCATGATCATCCATATGATGTTGCCTAGGTGTGGAGATTTTTTCCGATCTTTCTGATCTTCTATCTCCCCCATCATCGGTTCCACCACCTCTACCCATACCTCTACCCTCTCTTTGTCTACGTTCCATACGATTTTCTTTTTCTTCGCGTGTACGTCTGGTACGTCTAGGTCGTGCCGATTTTTCATTTAAAGCTGGAAAATCTGAAGGTTTGGGTGGTTTACGTTCTTTATTGTTGGTCTTCAAATAGGCACTTTCATCTTCCCAATTACGATTATATTTACTAGGACCACGACCATAACGGCGTCTTCTTCTTGCCTTGGGTGGGGCATCCTCGGTACGTATATCATAGCCATAGGCATTAACCAGTTCGGATCTTGATTTAGGAGCCTGCTCAGAAGCTTCAAAACGATCATGTGACCAACGATCCACAGCCGAAGCAGGTTGCCATTTCTTCATAGTTTTGGAGGCCGAAGATACTATCGGAGTAATGGCCGTTTTAGTACTACCCTGTATCGAAGGAGTAGAACTTCCCGTTATAATTACTGGACTTTCATTAACATCTTGGTCCCCTACCACTATCGGTTCTCCTTCTACTTCGGCAGTACGATCGTCATGTTCATAAAATGTGCCCCTTTTGGGTATATACTGAGGATTACTACGATCTTCATCGACTTTTTTCTTAGCCTCAGCATCAATTTTTTCTTGACCTTGTAAATCGACACCCTCATCAGCTTCATCTTCATTGTCTTCTCCCCCCTCCTCCTCCTCACCATCATCATCGGAATCAGTTTCACTATCACTTTCATCATCATCTGTTAGACTATCATCCAAATCATCATCATCCTCATCATCGTCGTAATCTTCATTGCCCTCTAAATCACTGGCAGTATCATATTCAGAATCATGAGGATGTGAATTACTCGATTTCTCTTGTGTTGGGGAAGTCCCCAAATCTATATTGCAAGAAATTTGTTTTCCCTCTAATATCAAATTATTAATAACTCCCGCCTTTGTTTAAACTTACCACTTAATCCGGTTGTTAATGGTATATCAGTTGTTCCAGAGTTCACAGTTGCTTCAGTGTTGGCAGTTGTGGTTGCGACAGTCCCTAACGAGACATTTTTTTCTACATCGGCCATTTCTTCTTATACGGCTGGCTGACTGCTGCTGCTCTTGTTTCGATTTTTCTACTGTATTTGCTGTCGTGCTGCTTCTTCTTTTTACTTTACTAAAGAATATTTGTTTTAATGAAATTTTCCACTTTTTTATATAATCATTGTTGTTGTATTATTAATTACCTTTATTTCTGTTTAAATAGTCGCTAATAATTAGTAAATTATTTAAATTCGTTTAAAATATTTTACGGTTCTTTCGGTGAAAATTTTTAGGTGTTTCTTCCAACAACGCAATCACCAAAATCACAGAAAAATAGAAAGTAAGAAAGTTAAGAAGTGGCAGAATGTCTTGAAACTTTAGTGCTGCCAGACTTGTTAGTTATGGGAAGGAAGCTTCCTTTGCAGGCCAGCTATTTCCGTTCGGTGAGTCTGTCACTTCCCTAAATAAAACATAATAGCTCTGTTCGAGGTACGCTACCGAGGGTACACAATTCTACCAAATAGCGTTTTTATATTCAAATTTGAGCACAAATGTAGTTGTTTCGGATATATTGGGTTCCCGCGGTAATGACGGATTTACCACAAAACGAAAATCCTGCCACAGCATGCTATTATAAAGCATTTATGACATGCTTTTTTGCAGCAACTTTTCTATCAAAAACTATACGTTTTTTGACTTTCCGTTTTGTTTTTTAAAATATTTTATGGAAAAACCCTGGTTAAGTTGCAACAAAAAACAGGTGTCATACAGACTTAAGCCATATCATTGACTTCTAAATCCAAGGAAAGTGTAGGCGTGATCAAAAATGTTGTATAGAGTGCACAATAGGTTGAACGAAAGACAAAATAGCGAATAATTCAGGGATGTCATAAATAAATATTTTTATTATTTATTAATGAACTATTATAAATACATATACCAGAAAATAAGAACAAAAATTAGTATTTTTTTAACCTATTAAGCCCTTTTTTGTTAAAAAAAAAAACAGAATTTTATTTACAATTTTCGCTATAACTTTGGAATGAATAGCGATAAATACATAAACCAAACTTCAAATGACAGCATACACTTTAAAAAAGTTTTATAGTAGAAACTACTTCAAATTACAATTTAAACAACTGCAATTTCAGTTAAAAATTCGACAAAGGTAATTACCGTTAACATAACTAAATATGTAGTTGTTTTTAACTGTTGAACAACAACTAACAAATGTAGTAAAAACAAATAACAATTTTTTAATACAAAAATTTTTAAACAACTGTAAAAATTAGTTAAAACTACAGTTTTTCAACTGTTATTTTTTCGGCATTTTAAAAATATTTTTTAATAAAGAAAAATCTTCTTTTTTTTCACTTACAGTAAAAATTTGTATTTCCTACATTCTACTTAAAATGCAAAGTCAAAATTTCAAACGGTTGGTTGGTTGGTTTACACTCACCCGAGAAGACCCCGGAGCCTACACCACAACTCATCTTTGAGCCGTCGGTATATACCCTGATGTCAAAACCAAAAGTTGGATCCCCCATATCCCACTCCCGCCTGGAGGGAAAGCTAACCCGAAAAGTTCGGCAGAAATCCAATCTAGGAGTAACATAGTCGGACTCAAATCCCACACGTGGGTGAAATCCATCAAGAAGCCTAGCATGTCCATAGGTCCTGGACTTCCAGGAACCCATTGCAGCAAGCCGCGCTGCGCTGCTAGAAGAAACCGCCATTATATGCAAATCAACAGGGATAATGTGAAGCATTACATTGAGAGCCTCCGAGGGGCAAGTTCTTATCGCGCATGTGACCCCAATGCAAGCAGAGCGCTGCACCCTATACAGACGATCCGTGACCACCCTCTTAGTGGTCGCAGTCCACCACACGATAGAGCCAGATGTCAGTATTGGACGCACAATAGCCATGTACATCCACAGCACCATTTTCGAACTCAAACCCCACCTTGAACCAAACATCCTCCTACAGGAGTAGAAGGCTACCGTTGCCTTCCTGACCCTGTGCTCGGTGTTAAGTCGCCATGATAGTTTAGAGTCCAAGATGATACCCAGATATTTCGCATGATCAGAGAGGGTGAGCTCACAGCCTTGCAGTCGCGGAGGTCTGAAGCCCGAATTGGACCGAGTGGTGAAAAGTACCAGTTCTGTTTTACTCGGATTCACTCCTAAGCCACAACTGGTGGCCCAGCTACTGAGAGTACGGTACTTCAGTTATTACGTTTTAATGCATTGGAGATATAATAAAATTTTCTAATTATTATTTGAATATATCAATAAAAACCAATAAACCTTAAATCAGAATTTCTATTTTTAAAAAACTAACAAAAATTAACTGACAAAAAATAAATTGTTTATAATATTATTATAACATTACTGAACCAACTGATTCAAAAAACTGTTACAAAACCCTGTAGTTTTCTTCAGTTGTTTTTTAAAATAACTGTCAAAATAGTTGTTTTGTATTATTTCACATAAAAACTACTGTAATTACAGTTAAAAATAACTACTACTGATTACTACACAAACAACTGAAATGTAGTAACTGTAAAACTTTTTTAAATGTACATTTGTAGTCAATTCATTAATTTTGTCATTTCTACCTTCTTAATTTCCTGAGTGTTGGGTACGTGAGCAGTGCGAGTAAAACATAATTTTACTCACGTGAGTTTGAGTACAAAACAAATCTTCCTGAGTAATGTGTGTGAGGGAAATTTTTGCGTGGATGAGTAGCATTTATCAAATTTTATTTTTCTAAATTTTTATTCTAAAGTTTTTTTAAATTTTTTATCCGATTCAATATTTTTGGGATTTTAAAATACAAAACAAATTGCAAAGTTACATATTGAAAGCAGTTTTGAGTTTTACATACTAAATTTACCTTAAGGTACCCAATACAGTACCTTTGCATAAAATATGGCAATACTGGTTTGTTATGTTGTGGAGAGATATAAAAATTGCACAACTTGGCCAACACATTATAAACTATTTTTCACATATCTTGGTTGCGCAATAATAATCAGAAGCTTTTGTACAATCTTTAGTTATCTTTTAGTTTTTACATTATTGTTGAATAAATAAAAATCCATAAATAAATATTTTTTCCGGTCAGATTTTATTTCGTGAATTTACGAAATTCACGTTAATCACTAGTGAGTGTGAGTAATATGTGAAAATTCTATTAAAAATTGTTTAACCGTTATAAATAAATTTAAAGTTATTTTTTAATCGCTTAGTTGAAAATTGAATGAATAAACGGACGTCTTTACACAACGGGAGACAGAAAATTATGAGAAGAATATGAATGCGTGTTCTCCACCCTAAACATTAATATGAACATAGATAATTTAATTCCGTTATTCTGTTGGCGTTCTCGCACATATTATATTAAGGTTAATATCTAATGTGAACACTATGTAACGACACTATTTTGATATCAGATATAATACTAATAGTAACAGTAATGTGTGGTCCACACGTAATATAATTCTCTATGCAATTGAATTTGAAGTTTGCTGACAGAAAAATATTAATGTTAATCTCCAGTGTGGACACTATGTTATAATGTTTTACGTTTTTTTTGATTTGCTTACATTTGGGACACCATCTTTGCTTGAATAGCGTAATCATTCTTCATATTTATTTTTACACCACGCGACGAAGCAGTAAAAAAAGAAATTAGAAATTTACAAACATATTTGTAAAAAACTCGAAGAAAAAACCAAAATTTCTTTATCATTACTAAAATAATGTCTAAAACAAAAAATAAAGCTCAAAAGCAAGCCGAACAAACTGAAAATGATCAGAATCAACAACAAGCGGATACAGAATTTTCCACTGACTGGGATGTTGAAAAATATCGGCGGGAATATGAAAGTGAGGAGCATTGGCAGTTAAGAAAACGTTTTATGGATGTCCACAAAGATAAATTTCCCGAAGACAAACTAGTATGTTTAGCTCAGGTGTTCACCAACATGGAATTTATGGGATGTAAATATCCATCGGAAACAATGATCATGGTTGGAGAACTTTCCAAAGAAGTCGCTAAAGAATTTCGTGCCGATAGAGCTAATCGCTTGAAGAGAACATTCGTTACAGCGTCGGATGCTGCAGAGGCCAGGGCCAAAGGTAGAAGAAAAAATTAAGCATTTAACCCACTTTATTTTCTTAATTTTAAGTACATATGTGAGTAATTGCAAGCTAACAAGAACAGATATCTTATTGAATGTTTTTTTTTTTTTTGGTTTCTTCTCTTATTTTCTTGTTTTATATAGGACGCAGATCAACGCAGCAAACAAATAATGGACCGGGTACTTCATTCCAAGGCAAACGTAAACGTTTTGGAGATGGTGTCAATGATGAGGATGACTTACAGCAGCCTTCAGCTAAAAGAACAACTTTATCAGTTGATTTATTTGCTGGCCTTAAATATGGCAAATTTGTCGTATCTCTACTTGGTGATCGCAATTGTTTACGTTTATCTGCTCAACGGAGTAATATTCAATATGCAGAAAAAGAAGTTGCCGCTGAGAATGGTCGCAAACGGGTTGAGATACATCTAAATAACCAACTTGTGGCCTGTGCCTGTGAAGACAATCTTAAAGCTTCTAAAGCGGAGGCTTTTCGTAAGACTTTATCTATTCTACAGGAACAATGTTATAGTATAAAGGTAAGTTAGAAATTATTGAAATACTCCTAACATACCACTATTCTGAACCCTACAACGCACAGTGGGTTATTTGAGAAAATAATGGTAATAAACATTGATCTTCTAAACTACTGATCCGATAGTATGAATCAATTTGGAAATTGTAAAAGAAGTGTTAATCTTTTGAAATAATGTGATTGGGTCATAATTTTTTAGTACAGGGTGTACTTACAGGTTGTCAAAGTTATTTATTTAAGTCTATGGATATAAATCCTTACAGACTATGTTATTATACAACAAAATTAACAATTACAAATTAAAAGCTTAACCACCATATTTATAAAAATATTAAACAGCATTTCAAATACATTTAAGTTAAAAGAAAAATTTTAGCCTTAAAACTGTATTCATTAACGAATATAAACTTTATTTTAAGCTAATATTCGTTTATGAATACAGTTTTAAGGCTTAAAATGTGTTTTAACTAAAATAAATAATAAAGAAATACCTATAGAGTTTTGCCACGAACTTGAATAATTTTCATTTTCTTTGCACAATTAAAGGTTGAAAAACATAATTTTTATTTTTAATAAAAATTATATCAAACTTGTAAAAAAAAAGACAAAGTACGGTCTTGTTTACTCCCCCTTTACATCTTGTTTTTAAACAAAACAAGTGTAAAAATAAAAAGGAGAATAAAACCAAAAAGGAGAATAAAAACAAAAATTGTGTATTATATATCTACCAAAGGTAGAGCTTGCACATGCACATAATGAACAAGTTTTCAATTGATTTTTGATCAATGGTGATAATCGTTAACTTCGAGCTCATATAATAATTCTCATTTAGTGAGAAAACTAGTTTATATGAATGTTTGATGTTTTACATGGGATTGTCACTTTTTTCAAAACGTGTTCTGATGATGGCAACCTAGAAATAATAGATCTATCAACACGTTCCTGATCACATAATGGATCTATTAACACATTCCTGAAAGTGGTCAATTTCAAATTGCAAAACAAAAACTCTATAGGTTATTTGTTAGGACCATATCCTAATAAAGAAATATAAAGTATGGCCTCAAACTTAAATAATTTTCATTTTCATTTCGAAAAAACTTGATTTGTATTTTTAATAAAAATTAAATCAAACTTGTAAAATATTTTTGAAATCTGAATTAAGATTTTTTATGAATACGGGTGTAAGTATTAAAGTACAAATTAACATTTCGTTTAACTACATCGATATTAAGTGAAAAATCAATAAATTCATACAATTCATTGTAATGTTGACTACTACCATTTCCATACAAAAGTCAACTTTAAACGAAAGATTTAAAGTGGAAATTAATTCCTTCTGACTTGTATTATTAATGAAAAATACTTAAATTTTATTAAATTAAAAAGTCCAAAGCATAGCTTACAAGGAAACTACACGGTGTTGAATCCGCAGATTTGAATAAAACTTGGATATGTTGTTGAGGACAACGAAATATTAGACACGTATTTTTTTAGGTGCGCAATTTCACGTTTATGGTTAAAAACGGGGGTCAAAAATTACAGTATTTTTGTATAAAAACATGTCTTAAAGGACTTGATAAAACTAAAATTTTGATATTCATATTGCCTATGCTGTAGGCCCAGTGTCATCACTTATTTGAAATAATTAAAATATGGGTTATAAAAAATACTATTTACAAAATAATTGTTAAAATTAATAGCTATTTGACAGTTTTCTTAATATTCTATTTGGTTAAATATCGCAGATTGAATCCTACTTTTTGTTTTTCTTAAGTTTTAAATCTTTTATTTCTACCCACATTTTGCACACCTAGTTCAAAAGTGACTCAACTCAAAATTTTAATTTTTCGGGTTTATATGCTTAAATTATGCACAATACACTTGTTTATCTATAAAAAAAAATATCAGTGTATTTTGTTGTTGTTAACTGTTGCTAAAAAACAGTTATTTCATTCTTTTTGTTTTTATTGGTATTGCATATATTGGTATTGCATATATATTTTTTTTTTGATTTCTGAAAAATTAAAAATTTTGAGTTGAGTCACTTTTGAACTAGGTGTGCGATTTGTTTCTGATCTTTGGCATTGTTTATTTTATTATTAACATATTTGTCTTTTTCTTTATCAATTTTTGTTTTGTAAGTATTTCTTATTTCTTTATAATCATTCCATGCTGCAATAGTATTTTCAGTTTTGGCTGCTTGATATTTCATGATTTTTTCCCCTTTTAAAATTTTCAGTTCATTATTAAATGGACTGAAAAACTTAAAATAAATTTTGCATGTCTTAATAAAATGTGGACTAATAAACATATGCTAATAACGTTTGTCTTAATCGGATACAAATTTCGGATGCTTAATCTACAAATTTTCCGCCAAAAGTCGTATAAAAGTACGAATAATGACCAAACTTAGTTTTTATCCTTAGATCTGTTGAAATATAGGCAACACAACAATAATTGCGAAGTTACCACACAATTAATTACAAAATTTGATTCATTTGGTAATTATTATTTGTTACTTTAAAAAAAACCCCTATGATAGAAAACGTGGTCGCAAAAAATCGTTATTACTTTTTACTGTAACCGATCTAACAACATATTTTTTTTTTTATAATAATAAATCACAAAATTGGATAGAATTAGGTATAAATATTTTTTTTTTTTGGAAATTTTGACAGTAAAGATCGAACTTTTGAAATAAATCGTTAAATTTTTTTGCGTGAAATAAATTAAATTAATCAAAATTAAGCATTTGACTATAGTGGCACTATGCACCGCGACCAGGTGAACAGTTCCAAACATCCGATGGCGTCACTATTCGACCACCAAAATAACGCACCCTCCTGTCGGAGAGCCTCGGACATTTGCAGAGAACATGCTCAGAGGTCTCGGGTTCCAAATCACAAAACCTGCACGTATCCGTAGAGGATCGTCCCATCTTGTACAATTGATACCTAAGGCCACAGTGTCCTGTGAGGTAACCCGTAACGGTCCTTAGTTCGCCCCTCGTCATAGACAAGAGTTTCCGCGATCTCTCCCCAGAGGGAGATATAAACAGCCTCGCCTGTCGCTGCCCAGGCGATCTGGCCCAATAGGCCCCAAACTCCGACTCCCTCCATCTTCTGAGCCTCTCTCTGACATACCCATTGGGTACGCCACAGAAGGGTTCCGGGCCAATTAATTGTCGACGAGGTCCGCAGTTGGCTAGACAGTCAGCCCGTTCGTTGCCCTCATGGCCTGGAACCCAGCCCAGTGTCAAGGAGTTGTTAAGTCCTAGACGATTTAGAGAGTCGATACATTCCTTAACCAGACCAGACGACACATCTTGAGCCCTCAAGGCACCAAGTGTCGCCTGGCTGTCAGATAGAATGTAGATCGTGGCCCCACGTGTCCTCCTCCGCACACTCTTCCACACAGATACAGATAGCGAAGACCTCAGCCTGAAAAACGGAGGGATATTTGCCCATGCGCAGATCACGCTGAAATCCGGGTCCAACGACACCCGCCCCCGTATCCATGTTCGACTGTTTCGTGCCATCCGTGAACCAGACCTGTGCACCAACCTCCGGTACCCAAGATCCAGTTAACCACGTGCTCCTGTCGAAAAAAAAAATTAATTAATTAAATTATACCCAAACTTGATGAAATTAAGACTATTTTGAACGATAATATGTTTGACATATTTGCTGTTTCTGAGACTTGGTTGTCTAATGGGGTATCTGATGCTGCGGTTGAAATTCCCGGTTACAGGATTTGTCGTAACGATCGACATCCCAGAAATCGTAATGATAGAATCAGGGGTGGAGGTGTAGGCCTTTATATATCGAGGAAACTGAAATACAAGTTGATTTTTAAAGTTATGGAATCTAGTGATTGTGAGTCACTTTTTGTTGAGCTTCGTATTGGTAATGCCACACTTTTGATGGGAGTGGTGTATTTGCCTTGTGGAAATCTGATTAAATTTGAGGAGTCTCATCGTAACCTATTTTTGAAATATTCTAATATAGTTGTAGTCGGTGATTTCAATTGTAATTTGTTTGATTCTTCCAGGTCTGATTTACTGCGCTCCCTTTGTTTGAGATGTAGTTTATCGATTGCTCATAACTCCAGACCTACACATTATGATGTTGGCAGAAATTCTACTTCACTGATCGATTTCTTTTTGGTTAGCAAATTGGAGATGATCAACTTTTCTGATCAAGTTCATTGCCCCTCTTTATCCGACCACGCCCTAATTTTTGCTTCCTTGGTTTTCGTTGTGGAACGTGTACAAGAATTTGTTGAATTTCGGGACTATAATAACATTAATTGGAGTGGGTTATTGGAATTTATAGAAAGTATTAATTTCTTTTCTTTCTTTGATACCATGGATGTTGACTATAAATGCTCCATTATTGAATTGCTTTTTGATAGACTTTTATCTTATGTCCCACTTGTTAAAAGAGTAATTCGGTATGGACATGATACTTGGATGAATTCGAGGGAAATTGTATATGCGAGATCCCTTAGGGATCTAGCATTCTCTTCTTATAAATCATATCGCTCAGCTGAAAACTGGATTACTTATTGCCGGCTTCGTAATAAAGCGAAAAGTGTTATTCGTAAAGCAAAGAGAAGACATTATTCGAAGATTTTTAGTGGGTTGGACTCAGCGGGCCTGTGGAGGGTTTTAAGGGCTTCTGGATGTATTAGTAATGATTGTCCCGATTGTGAGTATGATGTTGATGAACTGAATAACTTTTTTGTAGGTACTTCTGATTCTAATGATAATGGTAACTTTGATTTTGGAAATTTCAATGATCACGATAATTTGTTTTCCTTTTATTGTGTTAGTGAAGGTGACTTGTTTGAGGCTTTGTCGAAAGTTAGGTCCAGATCGGTCGGTATTGATATTTCGGTTGATTTCATTAAGATGGTTTTTCCTTATATTACGAATATTATTTTAAATTTATTTAACACAATTTTGATGACCTCCAGATTTCCAACTGCTTGGAAAACTGCACGGGTTGTGCCTATTCCCAAAGCGAGAGTGGTTCATGGTCCTGATGATTTTAGACCCATTTCTATTCTTCCTGCGTTATCTAAGGTTATGGAACATCTGCTTAAGAACCAGATAATCGAATGTGCTAATACTAAAATTTATGAATCTCAATATGCTTTTCGTCAGGGTTATAACACCACTTCTTTGCTATTGAAACTTACAGACAGCGCCCGAGAGTATGTTAATTATGGCAAACTTAGTGTTCTGGTATCAATTGACTTATCTAAGGCCTTCAACTCTATTGACCATGTCCGAATGATTACTAAACTTAGAGATCAGTTTAATTTTTCTAAATCGGCATGTAGGCTTGTTATGTCTTACCTGAGTGGTAGATCTCAATTTGTTTCTGTTAATGGTGTTGAATCGAGTTTGTTATCTCTTTTTTCTGGTGTTCCTCAGGGGTCTGTTTTAGGACCCCTTTTGTTCATTCTTTATGTCAACGACCTTCCAGGGTGCATAAATTCTAGTATTTGCAAGTTCTTTCTTTATGCTGATGATATATTTTTAATTTTTGGGGGTAGACGTGAATTTTCGGAGGTGTTAGAAGGTAACATTAATGATACGCTTGATCGTATTTTGCTATGGACCGCAGAGAATTCGCTTACTATAAATCCATCTAAATCAAAGGCAATGATGATTGGGTCTTCTGACCGTTTTATTTTTGATCTTGACATATTCTTGGATTGTGATCAGATTCAGTTTGTTAACCGAATGAAGTGTTTGGGTGTTATTATTGATAGTAGGCTTTCGTTTAAGACTCACATTGATACATTGTGCTGTAGGGTTTGGAGTTCTCTACGTAGGATTTATTCGTCAAATATTTACTTACCTTTATCGGTAAGGCTGAGGTTAGCGCATGGCATTTTAATGCCGCAAGTCTTGTATGGTCTTGAGGTAATCTCGGGTACTACTGGTGTAAATTTTACTAGGCGCTCAAACGTGCTGTGAATGCTATTGTGCGATTCGTTTACAATGTACGTCGTTTTGACCATATTTCTGAATACGTGCGGCGTTTTCTTGGTTGCATGTTTGAAGATTTTATAAGTTATCGATCGTTACTTCTGTTTTATAGAGTTGTTAAGAGTGGTAGACCTTCTCCCTTATGTAGGGACTTTGATTTTACGCGGTCTACAAGAAACCCTCAGATATTTATTCCCAGAATTAGAAATTCAATGTATGAGAGGTCTTTTGTGATTAGAGTTGCTAGGCGCTGGAATAGATTGCCTTATAGTTTACGTGTCTTTTCGCATTCTAATAATGTCTTTCGGTTGAAAATTCTTCAACATTTGTGTAGCTAGTGGCTTCTCTTAGCATTTTATTTTCTTTTATATTTGACTATTGATTAGTTGTCTATGCATATTTATCAAGTTGGATTACTAGATTTGAGGATATAGATATTTATATACCCGTTTGTCACTATTTTGGGCTTATTTTAACTTCTTACTTTTTATATTTCTACTGGTGATATTATCTTATTTTGCGTGTTTATTTCGGCTGGGGAGCCAATATGTTAGGACAATGAGTGTACTAGTTTTATATTTTATATTTAATATTTTTATTGTATTTAAGATTTTGTTTATATATATTAATTATTTTTAAGTATTCTTGCTCAGGATTTCTTTTTTTTTTCTTTATAATGCAGTTTTTGGCCTTAATGGCTTTTGTATTATTGTTGAATGAATAAAAATAAAATAAATAAATAACATAAATAAATTAAGCATACAGTAGTGGTCAAAACATTTGGAACTGAGATCGCATTTATTGTTTTCATTAATTTATTTTCTTCAAATCACACTTAGTTACTAAAATTAATTTGTTACATATTCTTCATACATTGTTTTATGTTAAACAAATAAAAAAAATTAATTTCGTTAAATTAAAACAACAAAAAATTTAATAATAATAGATGTATTCAAAATGCAGGTGTTCAAAACATTTGCAACTCTCATTATTCTTACTCTTAACGAAACAATTTATACTAACACATGCTAGGATATAACGGTAATCGCATTCCTTTTTAATATGAGATGCAGGCCGTTACATTTTTTAAACAAATTTTATATAATTATTATTCTTTAAGCATAAACATCGTAAGAATAATTTTATGTAAAAAATGGCAGGAAATAAATACAATTCTGATTTTAAATTAAAAGTTTTAAATGATTTTCAAAATGGACTTTGCCAAAAAGAAAATTTCTATAAAGTACTCCGTTCCAAAATCAACGATTTGCCGCATTGTTAATAGTGGTAACATTCACACAACTCATAAAGGTAAAAGACCCAGTATTACAACTGTAAGAGAAGATCGGAAAATCAAGAATTTTTTACGAAATATCCCAAAGCAGTTCCCAGAGAAGCTAAAACTGAACTTTTAATAGATGCCAGTCTTCCCACCATTAAAAAGAAGAGCCCGAGAATATGGTCTATAGATGTACAAAAAAAAAACCGTTTGTGTCGAAAAAAAAAACGAAAAGCTCGACTTGACTTTGCACGCATCCATTTGAACTGGACTCAACAGCAATGGAAAAATGTATTGTGGTCAGATGAGTATAAATTCAACGTCCGGAGATCAGATGGAAGAGCCAATGTTCGAAGACCACGAGGCGAAAAGTTTAATCCCAGATACACAACCGCCACAGTGAAGCACGGAGGCGGAAACATTATGGTGTGGGTATGTTTTTCAGGAAATGGGATTGACCCAATTCACCGCATTACTAGCACAATGACGGCCACAATCTATAAAGATCTTTTGAGTTCAGTTATGCTTCCGTATGCTGAATGGGAAATGTCACTCTCATGTACCTTCCAGCTCGACAACGACCCAAAACACACGGCGGGGGTTGTAAAAGTTTGGCTGCAGGAAAATGAAATTAATATCATGTCGTGGCCGGCTCAATCTCCCGATCTCAACCCGATGGAGAACATGTGGATGATTGTAAAACGGAATATCTTGAATAAAGTATTCCGAAATGGTGATGAACTTTTCGTCAAGTTGGGGAAGCAGTGGATTGAAATTTCTGACGATTATATTAAAAAGCTTATGGATCACGACACAATGCCAAATTAACTGGACACAGAATAAAATTATATTTTTTATAATTTTTATTAAAAAAATATTATAACAAAAATTACAAGTATGATTAGATTGAAAAAATAATTTTTTTGAATAAATATAAAAAAGAAAAAATTTGACAAATTTAAATTTGAAACAACAAGTTAATAAATTTTTAAAAATTTTAATTAAACAAGTGTATCACCATCCCGGCAATAGCCGGGATTATTTTCTCTTGAACGAGACCTTGATTGTCTTCTCCGTGGCGTATTGTTTCGAATTCGGCTGGGATTCAAATCTTTAAAATCTCTCTCCAAAGCATCTATTCTTGCTGATATTCTTGAAAAATTATCAGTATCCACACTTGAAATTGTTGTTGGTTGTGTCATGTCCATTATTTTGTCGGCTTGAGCTGCCAAATTGTTTACATCTTGCTGCTAGCTTAAGGCAAGAATTGCACCAACGTTTTCAGGTAATTGATCAATGATTTTCTAAAACTTGACCTTGTGCCAAATTTTGAATTGTGCGCAAAAACTGTGTTGGTTTTTGATCGCCAGGACTTGGCCACTCAAAAGACGTTTTAGTTCATCAGACTCGGAATAAACAAGGAAATAATTCTTAATTTTAGCATTTCATACCTGTTTCCTGTTTGTTTATTATCTAGCAAATCGCTTACTAGATCAAGCGTACCTGGATCAATATTGGCTACCAAGTAACGGAATTTTGTTTCGTCTGATGTGATCCGTTGTAAACTAAAAATTGTTTCCACTTGAAAAAACCACACTTTAGGATTCTTTTGCCAAAAAGGAGGGAATTTGATTGATGAAGAAGCTGCATCGATTTGAAAAGGTATTGTTTTCTCATCCATCAGATTACGAGTAGGTCTTCTTGGAGGAGTTGGTTGAGGTATATCTGGTATAATTTCTTCTTGATTAGATACATCACCACTTCCATGCATGGGTGAGTGAAAAAGAGCCATATTTTTTTTTTGTTAAAATTCGTTCAGTTTCGGGGTCACCAATTTATGGATCACGACACAATGCCAAATTAACTGGACACAGAATAAAATTATATTTTTTATAATTTTTGTTAAAAAAAATATAACAAAAATTACAAGTATATGAAGTATATGAATGAATATAAAAATGAAAAAATTTGACAAATTTAAATTTGAAACAAAAATACAAGTTAATAAATTTTTAAAAAAATTGAATTAAACAAGTGTATCACCGCAAGCTCATTGCCTCAATGCCTAAAAGGTGTTCAGAAATTATAAAAAATAATGACAACGCTGCAAAATACTCAGCGTTAAAACCATTGTTTGTATTTCCTGTTAATTACTTTAAGAGTTGCAAATGTTTTGAACACTGCACTATCGACTTATTTTGTTAAAATTACTTTATTTTTATTTTTGAGAAGTTATGAATAATTTTTTTGTATTTGTAAAATAATATGCTATAACTGAATTTAATAAAAAAAAAAACAAAAACTTATACCACAAATCTTTTTGATCAAAAAAATTATAATTACCTAAAAAATGATTTCAGTTGCAAATGTTTTGAACACCACTGAATATCTTACAAATGGGTTTAGTTCTAATCATCTATGCAAAATTTCAAACAGATCGGTTAAATAGATCGCCTGAAAATACAAATTTCGATTGCAACTTAAAAATATATAATTGGCATATCTTATGCAATAATTATAATTTTACAAAGCTGTTTAAATTGTTTTTTTTTTTAGCTATTTTTAACCGAAAAATATTTTTTCGAAAAAATCCCGACTCAAAAAATCATTACCCGCTTTGTTTACCCAACTCTAATGGAATTAAACTTGATTAATCTTAAACGCCAGTAACATCTAAAATACAACTTCCAAAACTGGTGTGAATTTTTAAATTTCATTTTTATTTTTCAATGATGGTGTGGTTTACAAAAGTTCAAAGTATTACAAAATTAACATACATCGTTTACTTGTTTAAATAATAATCCATAACACGTTAAAAATATTTAACATTTTTATAAATTAATAGTTTTTCATGCATATAAACATGCTTTAAAATTGGAGTTACTTTTTTTGATGGGATAACAACAATTCATTTACATGAATTGTGTTCATTATGTTTATACCTTCAACATCATTACGATCTCTTAAGGCTCTAACCTCATTATTTTGTCGAAAAACATATTCAAATCCATTGCCACGAAGTTTTTCTCTGGCATATATTAAGAGGTCTTCAATTGCAGTTGCGGATGCAATATTTAAAGTGGCAGACGACTGCATTGCATTAAAGCTAACATCTTTTATACGGTATCCATGACGTACTGCGTATTTGTCAGCAAGTTCTTCGGCTGTCAATGAAGGAGGGTTTGCTGTTAACGAGTTTACAGGGTTTTTTGCGGCTTGTTTATGGAATTTTGAGTTATTCCTATTTGACGAACGACTGTTGTGGTTTGTTCTTGTATCAGCAGTTGATCTTGTTAACGAGGCTGACCTTTGTCGTTGTCCATTGTGTTTTGGTGCTGCAGAGTTTTGACGGTGTCCATTATGTTGTAAGTCATTCCAGTTTGTAGTATTGAATCTTGTTGTAGGGATTTTATTTATTTTTGCTGAGGACGCTGATATTTGTCGTTGTCGTCCTATAGGCTTTAAATTATTATTATTATGTCGTTTTGAAAATGCGCCTGATGCGCTAGTTTGTTCGTTTGCTGTGTAGACAGAGTTTGATCGTTGTTTAAAAGGATTACAATGCGTAGTGTTGACTGTCGCAAAATTGTTAGTTGATGTTCTTGCTGACGAGGAAGGTCTTTGTCGCTGTCCATTGGTATATGAGTTGATAGTTCTTACTGACGATACTGATCTTTGTCGTTGTCTAAGTTGCTGTGAGTTATTGAAATCACTAAATTTAACTGGAGCGGAAATTTCTTTAGTTGTTGTTTTAGTTAAAGAAGTTGTTGCTAAATGCACAGAGTTGGCTTGATGTCCTTGGGAATTTGAGTCATTTCTTGGCAAAGCATTAACAGCCGGGTAATTGTTGTTAGTTGCGGTTCTTGCTAAAGACAAAGCTCGTTCCCGCTGTCCATTCGCGTTGTTGAAATTGGTTTCACTGTTTTCTTTGTTGGCAGTTTTCGCATCCGCTATTAATGCTGATTGGTCTTTTTTAGTCTCGAAGTCATTTTGACTTTCTTTATTATCTGCATCCATAATTTCTAATGTTGGAAACATTTGATAAATTTGAAATTGATTCAAAAGAAATTTCATTTTTATATCAGAATTTTTAAATTCAACTATCAGGGTAACTTTTGGAGGAAGTTCATGATGTTTTCTGCCTTTACGATCTTTTATATAAACTTTATTAACATCATACTCCGAAATATATCCTTCTTTGTTAAAAACCAATGAAAGAATTACATTTATTAAAGGATATTGAAGTTTTTGTTTGGGAAAATTTTTAATAATTAAACTATGACCATTGGAAGAATTCAATTCATTTATAGTACATTTCTTAGTAACGTCTGCCACTGTTGGTTCTTTGGCAATTTGAACAGAAGACTGACAGCTTTTGGTCATGTCCTCATTTGTGTCAACTATTTCTACTAAAGGAAACATTTCATAAATTTGAATTTGTCTCTGAAAGAATTTAGTTTTTATATCAAGATTTTTAAACTCAATAAATAATGTTATTTTCGAAGGAAGTTGATCATATTTTTTGAACTTACAATTTTTTATATGTACTTTATTGATATCATTCATATTAATACAAGTTTCTTTGGTAGAGGCTAGAGAAACAATGAATTTCTTTAAGGGATATTCAAGTTTTTCTTTAGGAAAGTTTTTAATTAATAAGCCATGATTATTGCAAGAGTTCAATTCATTTATGGGTCGGATTTTAGAGCCAGCTTCTGTAGTAATATTTTCAGCAGACTTTGTTACATGATCTGTTGACTTTGAGGCATTTTCGTTAATTGTATTAACTGCTGCAAAAATATCTTTGCAACTATTTGTGTCCATCAGTTCTATAGATGGAAACATTTGTAGAATTTGTGCCCGATTCAAAAGAAATTTAGTTTTAACCTCATCATTTTTAAACTCCACAATCAAGTTAACATTTTGAGGAAGTTGATAATGTTTTTTACCATTATGATCATTAATATAAACTTTACCAACATCATTTGTATAAATATATCCTTCTTTGGTAGTGGCCAACGACATAATTAAATTTTTCAAAGGATATTGTAATTTGTTTTTAGGAAAATTACTAATTAATATGCAATGATTATTGGAAGAATATAAATTGTTTTTAGATTGATTCGTATTAACGACTGCCGCGGTTATTTCTCCGGTTGCTGTTGAAGAAGAGGTTGTTGCAATATCGACAGCAGACTTTATTAACTGATCTTTTGATTTTGAGTCATCACAGTTTTTAAAAACTCCTTCATTTGCGTCAACTATTTCAACTAAAGGAAATATTTGTTGAATTTGAACTTGATTTATTAGGAATTTAGTTTTTATATCCGGATTTTTAAACTCAATAAACATAGTTATTTTTGGAGGAAGTTGTTGATGTTTTTTACCATTACGATCTTTTATATGTACTTTACTTATATCATTCAGGGAAATATTACCTTCTTTGGTAGAGGCCAATGAAACAATAAAATTTTTCAAAGGATATTGAATTTTAGTTTTAGGAAAATTAGTCATTAATATACTATTATTGGGTATATTTAACTCTTCAGAAATTTGTGCAAGGTTTGTATTAGTATTTCCTGGTAGTGGCTCTGTTTTAAATGGATTTCGTGACTGTTTTAGATCGGAGGAACTTGCTACTTTATAAATACATTCTGTTGAATTTTTTAAATTATGTTCATTGGATGAATTATATTCTTGTTGAGGGTTCAGTTTTAAACTATTTTTTTCAGTTGTATTATGAGGGATGCTATATTGTGGTACATTTTTGGGGGGTATAGAGTTCTCGTCAGATTTATTTTGTGTTTCATTTCCTATTGGATATTTTAAATCATTTTTAAGACAATGTATATTCAATGAGCTAGGATCTGAGCAGGAGTTGCAATCTTCAACAGAAATAATTTCTTTTAAGCTATCATTATCGGTTGAATTTTGCGAAATTTCAGTGTTAGGATTACTTTCTTTAGATATTAAATGGTTTTCTGGTAGATTTTGGTGATTCTCTGTAGCATCGCCATCAATTGGTAGACAATTTTTTATATTTGGTGTTGTATTTATTATCATAGTCTTACTTACATGATTACTTTTAATGTCAACTTGACATTCCATTCCTGTTTTCATTAATTCAACGTATTTCAGCAATTTTTTATTATCTGTAGACAATGAAGTAGAAGTTGCTATTTCTTTATCCAATTGCATTGTAAGATTTTGCAGTTTTTGTTCTAGTTTTATTATGTGATCATTTGATGTAACACTGACGGACTTCTTAGAGTCCTTTAAAGAATTTTGTAATTTTTCAATTTCATTAGATTTAGCTGTAAGCGCCTTTGATTTACAATCATTTTCTATAGATAAGTATTCATTGAGTTCTTCTAAAGTTTTAATACGTTCCTCTAATTCTGAGTGAACCAATGCCCGTTGTGCAATACTACGATTTGATATTTTTAATCTTTCCTCAAGTTTACGTACTGAATCCAAATATTTGTCTTGGAGTTGTGCATATTTATTATTACATTCTTCAATTTCCTTTTGTAGTTCAACAATTTTTATGTTATCATTGCAATCATTGGGTAAATTTCCATCATTACATTCGTCAAATGTTAAATATAGTTTATAACTTGTTGCATTAAAATGCTGGCATTGTGGGCAGCATGTTGAGCTGAAAAGAAACAAAAAAAATAAATAATTTAAAGACATCCCAAATTTATTTGTTATAAATATTTCTGTTTTCCATTACTTTAACTCGGTAAACCAAAAAACATCCCAACGTAGGGATTCCCTCTGTAAAGTAACGCAACACACAAAACACTTACCGGCTTTGGCATTCACGCAAACAAATGAAATGGAAAATGTGACCACAGCTGGTGCTATAAACATCATCATTGTTTTTAAGTGCATTTTTGCACAGTGTGCATAAAATTTTCGACATTCTTTTTATTTATTTCTTAAATTTTTTCAAATTTACAATCTTCACAAACAGCACACGGTAAACAACGTCAGCTTCCATTGTCCCCATTTAGACGAGGAAACATTTGGAAGGGAAACATTTAGTTTGGTAGGTCCCCATTTAGACGTGCGAACATTTGGAAGGAAAACATTTGGAATTCTCTTTTGTTTTTTCTTTCGCGTTCACACAGTCGAACATGTTGCCGGCAACATTCCATTATTATTATTTGCTTTTTTGACATTTGTCTTATTTGTGCTGTGTTTTTTATCTTTAATAAGTGTTTTGTTATTTTAAATAAAAAAAAATAATAAAAATAAATCAAGATTTTAATAAACAAATCTAAAAAATAAAAATAAAATGTCAAAAAGCAAATTAAGAAAACGGCAACAAAGCGAGTGTCCGAGTACCGGAGACAAAATTGATACTCTCTTCCCCACTCGTAATTTGCTACCAAACTAAATGTTTCCCTTCCAAATGTTTCCTCGTCTAAATGGGGACTAGCAAATTACGAGTGGGGAAGAGAGTATCAATTTTGTCTCCGGTACTCGGACACTCGCTTTGTTGCCGTTTTCTTAATTTGCTTTTTGACATTTTATTTTTATTTTTTAGATTTGTTTATTAAAATCTTGATTTATTTTTATTATTTTTTTTTATTTAAAATAACAAAACACTTATTAAAGATAAAAAACACAGCACAAATAAGACAAATGTCAAAAAAGCAAATAATAATAATGGAATGTTGCCGGCAACATGTTCGACTGTGTGAACGCGAAAGAAAAAACAAAAGAGAATTCCAAATGTTTTCCTTCCAAATGTTCGCACGTCTAAATGGGGACATTGATAAAGAGAATTGCATTAATGCAATGGTTGCCAGATGTATTAGGTATAACATCGTCGAGTTGTCAGAAAAAATCGGCAAAATAATATACTTGACGTCTACACGAGAAATAAAATATTAGAACAAGAAAAATGCATGGAAACAATAACTAAAAATAACGTAATTACGCAGTGTTGCCATTTTCACATATTTACAGCTACATTTGAAAAAATTCCCAGAGTTGAATTTGGGAATTATTTTTTGGGTAATTTTTTTATTTGATGTCGATAAAAGGTGTTTGTCAAGCCTGGTAGACGTGTGCAAATTAATCTAAGAATTTTAACTTCTACTTTGTTCATTTTTTATAATTGTGGATTTTTTGCGGATAATTTTTGTATTGTTATAACGAAAAAAAAGTATCTGGCAAGCTTGCCTGTAATCACGATGTCGCAGACTAAACAGAGCCGACATAAGTACATATGCCAAAATTGTTTAAAAACCTGTATTTTTTCAATAAATTGTTCTGTAATGCCGTCAGTGATGCCAACTTGGTGCTTTTAGCACTATTTATGGTGCTTTTCGAAGATGTTAAACGCGATAATTTTACTCTTGGTGCCAAATTGTAAAAAAGCACTATGTTGGTGCTTTTGCAATATTTCGTTGGCGCATTTAGTGCTTTTTAGTCACTTGTTCATTACTCTAAAATAGTAGTGAACAATCTTAAAGCCTAAAAATTAACCAAAATCGTATATTTTGGTTAAGAAATGTTAAAATTATGACACTTCCCAATATAAAACTTTCTCAATTGCCTAATTTTAGGGGATATTGCAAGTTTACTCCCAAATTTGTGATCATATTTATTAAGTTAATCATGTGTAAATTGATTAAATTCTACAACTTTTCAAAAAAAAAATTCAGAAAATTTTTTTTATGTAGAGTGCACACGTTAAATATTATTGATCAATTTTAGATTTTTTACAAACAAATTTAACGTGTTGTAAGTTAATCGATTAAATTGAAAAATTCAAAATGTCTTGGATTTTTGTTTTTCTATTCTATATTATTGAAAAGTTTGTGGGTAATAAGTAGTTTTTTTTTTGAAATTTGTTGTTTTTTTTTTATTGGAAAATTAATAAATTAAGTAAAAATGTTATTAAATTATTGAAAAATAAAAAATAATATCTGTAAACGTGGTTTTATTTTAATATGTCTAAAATTTCGCGAAATTTTTACAAATGAAGCAAGATTTATCAATAGTAATATAATTAATAATATTCCAATAACATTGAAAGTGTATGTGCAAAGATCAATAAAACGTAAATCAATTATATTGACCGTCTGTGCTTGGCTTTATAACTCTGAGTGCTTTTTACGCAGACTTGGGTGACGTCAACTACATTTCATATTCATTCACTTGTGAAATTTTTCGATATCATTAATAATTTCAGCAATTCGCTTCCACTTGTGGGCTTAAACGCTTCCTTTTAAAATTTTCAATTTGGTCAATACCAGACATGGGACTTAATACTAATATCTGTGTATTTAATTACAAGCCAATTACTTTATTATGTTCATTTACATGTAATTGGGTGTAATTGCCCTGTAATTTAATACCTACTTATGTTACTAATCCCCACGTTTGGTATTAAACATTTTACAAATTCTCCAAGGATTAAGCTCACAATTGTGAGTGTAGGTCTGATATTATAAATGATATAGAAAAATATCACAAGTGAACGATTGTGAAATGTAATTAACGTCGCCCAAGTCTGTTTTTACGCCTTATTTAACCGAAAAATGCGATATTTTACATGTTTTAAGATTTTTTGCGCTTTTTACTCCCAAAAAGTTGGTAACACTGAATGGCGTGTGAGAACTTTTCGAATAATACAATGCAAACGAACATTTAGGGAATTCACATGGTGTCTTAAAGTCATAAATCGTAAAGTCATATGCAAAAAAATAGTACATATGTGAGCAGCATGTTGTATTTTCTAATTTTTAAGTACTAAAAACGTCAAAATCGAAACGTCGAAAAAAAAATATTTAAAAATGCCGACAAAAACCGAAAAAGATAAAATTATTACGCCTTTGTGCGAAAAATATGCATCCGATGTACTTATGGTAAAAACAAATAAGAATTTAACTGTTTTTTCTGTTTTATATTTTTGTACAAAAACTTACCGAAATAATGCATTTTGATTCCATTTCATTAATTTAACAACTTTCCTTTTTTATTGGCACAGACAAATTTATTTGTTTTAAATGTGGCAGAAGCGCAAAAAAAATTCTTCAAAACGGTATAATAAAAAGTAGTGTCCGACCGAACAGTTCGGCCAGAAAATTCATTTGGTCTGTATTCGGTATTTTAAAGCATTATGGACATATTTGGCGGATGGAAAAATGTTTATTGGGCTGATTAGATGCTATTTTGAGTGTCAAATTTGAAGAAAAGTCTGCAGTTAAGCAATGAATTCACTGTTCGACTTAAGAAAGTTCGGACAAATTGAAAATAGTTCGGCGGCCGAACTTTTAACTTTATAGCTAAACTTCGGCTTTTCTCTTAAATTTTATACACAAAATCGAATTAAATCGGCTCAACAAGCATGTTTCCAATACCAAAATTTGTCATCATTGCCTCTAGATATCAAAAAACCTACAAAATATAGTTTTTTTTCCGAACTGTTCGGTCGGACACTAATAAAAAGACAAAAATAGCTGATTAAATAGTAAACAAAAAACAGCTGACTCTAAACATACAACATACTATACTGGAAAAAACATATATGCTCAAGTTGTATTGTCGTAAAATATATTTGCACGAGAATACCTGGTCATAAGTTTACCTCGAAACAATTTTCGAGTGTACGTTGAATGCTGGTTCACTGCAAATAAGCCGTAATCATAAAAAAATTCCATGCGTAAGTCTAGGGTTGCCATTCGTACTGTTTTAAACAGTACATGTACTGTTTTTTGAAAAATGTACTGTTTTATTCACAACACCTAAAACAGTACGCAAAAGTACTGTTTTTTTGGATTTGTACTGTTTTTGTACTGTTTTTTTGTATATTTTACATATTTTTATATAAACAAGTTTTTTTGCGTGTACAAAGAATATGTATTTTTTTAACCATGTTTTTTTTTGTGTGTACAATAGTTTTTTATATAAATTTTTTGAATCTCCCTGTATTAATTCCACTTCGTTTCTTTGTACATATATAAGTTTGGTTTGTTTACTTTTCAAGCAATGGATGTTTGTAAACACAATTTTTTTTCATGACACTGCCCAATGCAAAAAGTAATGGCGTCCAAAGTAATAATGTTAGCCAATTTGACGAAATTTAGTCAATTTGATGAAATTTAGTCAATTTTACTTCTTTAGAGGATGTAAACTTGACAAAATTTTGTTGATTTGAATAAAATTTGTTAAATCTTAAAAAAAAAATTGACAAAATTTTGTTAAAGACCTACAAAATTTTTTTTGTTGATTTTACCTACGCTATTTGGTTTGGTGTATTAACTTATTTTAAGTAAATATGTGATGTATTGAAGTAAAAGTTATGTTAACAATAAATACAAAAATGTACTGTTTTTTTTTTGAAAAGTACTGTTTTTTTTCATCAATGTACTTTTTTCACTTTTCAAATATGGCAACCCTACGTAAGTCTAAAAAAATTCGGTAAAAATTTTTTTATAGTATTTTTCAATACAGTGGACTTAGGGTTGCCATATTTGAAAAGTGAAAAAAAAGTACATTGATGAAAAAAAAAACAGTACTTTTCAAAAAAAAAACAGTACATTTTTGTATTTATTGTTAACATAACTTTTACTTCAATACATCACATATTTACTTAAAATAAGTTAATACAACGAACCAAATAGCGTAGGTAAAATCAACAAAAAAAATTTTGTAGATCTTTAACGAAATTTTTTCAATTTTTTTTTTAAGATTTAACAAATTTTATTCAAATCAACAAAATTTCGTCAAGTTTACATCCTCTAAGGAAGTAAAATTGACTAAATTTCATCAAATTGACTAAATTTCGTCAAATTGGCTAAAATTATTAGTTTGGACGCCATTACTTTTTGCATTGGGCAGTGTCATGAAAAAAAATTGTGTTTACAAACATCCATTGCTTGAAAAGTAAACAAACCAAACTTATATATGTACAAAGAAACGAAGTGGAATTAATACAGGGAGATTCAAAAAATTTATAAAAAAAACTATAGTACACACGAAAAAAACATGGTTAAAAAAATATATATTTTTTGTACACGCAAAAAAACTTGTTTATATAAAAATATGCAAAATATACAAAAAAAAACAGTACAAAAACAGTACAAATCCAAAAAAACAGTACTTTTGCGTACTGTTTTAGGTGTTGTGAATAAAACAGTACATTTTTCAAAAAACAGTACATGTACTGTTTAAAACAGTACGAATGGCAACCCTAAGTGGACTCGCAGAAACGTGAACATCCAGTAACATGAAATTCCCAGAATCATGAACACTTTATTTTTACATTGACTATTCCATAACGTGAACAAAGTTCAATAGCTCTAAAACGTGAACACAGTTTTTTATAAGAAATGTTTCTATTTCTTCAATATTTTAGGAATTTGGGGAATCCCCGAATAATAATTTCAACACGTTCTTATAGTAAACACCTTTTCTAACTTGAACAGAAAAACTCTTTTACTCTTTTCCTGTATCTCCGAATTGTTTTTTTATATCAAAATTGTTTTAAAACGTATAGAATAAAATTTAAATACAATTAGCAGATATTTTTATAGTAAATGTATTAGATATTAAGAACTGTTAAATATCAAAAACGTATTAAAATCAATAATTTGGGTATGCAAAAATTGTCTTAGATTCTGGTCTATTTAAAAAGTCCCAGAATCAGAAAGTTTTCTAATAGGAAAAATTTCTTAGGGCCGTTATTACAACTTGCCTTTAAAGTAAATGTTAGTAAAAAGTAACTTTAGCTAAAGTGAGCTATAATGTTTTTCGTTATTACAACTTCCCAATAAAATAAAATTAATATTTTTTATAATGTGGCAGCACCAAACTAAAACCCGATTATTGGTTTATGAATTGGTTTATAAAAATACGTAGTGGCAACGTACTTTTATTTATTTGTTTACAAGCAAACAATAATTTGTGAAATTCGGTTGTGAAATTCGGTATTTTCTTCTTCTTCTTTATAGAGCAGAAAATGTGGTAACTTTAAACACATAAACCTTACGTTTAAAGTTAAAGGCAACAACATCTTCCCTTTAGCTTATCGGTCACTTTTAGCTTAAAGTATACTTATAATAACGAAAAACTAATAATCTGTCAGATAACATCCGAACTTTAGCTATTGGCAAGTTGTAATAATGGCCCTTAAAATGTTAATATTTTGTATAGGCAAGTGTCTAAATATTTAAAAATGTTGTCTAAAAATGTATGTTTGAATTTGAGAATTTGTCAGGAGAGAAATGTTCAAAATCTTTTAATATTTTATTTTTTTGTTAAATAATCAATATAATGATTTGTTCTGAAGTACTTGGAATATAATTTATTCTAAGTGGATCAATTCTGTAGTAAAATAGTTAAAAAATATTCCAATCACAAACGTAAACAAAATCAGAAACGCGAACACCCCATGCAAAAATTAATTCACGTTTTTGAGAGTTCACTGCATTAATATTTATACATTTGAATTTAAGAGACCTAAGCAGAGAAACAAGCCGACTCTAAATTTTCGGCGGCGTTTAGGTGAAAAAACCGGCGGCGGCTGAATTGTCGACTTAAAATGCTGTTTTGTAACTGTTGTTATCTTGACGATTTTTATATAAAATCTATATCACTAGATTTCGCTATATTTTTCATAAGATCTATTTTCTTGTTAGTAATCAACAAAAAAAAAAAAACATTTCCAAGCATATGCACAAGTTGTTAACTATAAAGATTTAATTAAATTGGGTTGGCCAATTGTAATAAAACAAATAAAAGTTCATATATATAAAAACTTATTAAGTTTATTTAAAGAAAAAAAAAAAACAGGTTATAATTAATAATTTTTTTTTTTTAATTGATATAATACATTTAACGCATTTAATTTTCAGCGCTTTTCCCAAATTTAACGACAATTGGTATGAACGCTACCTTTTACAAAACAACTACTCTTACAAAGCTTATGAGTTTTGTTCCGCCTAGTTCTCGAAATGTAATGTTTTAAAATTCAAAGATTTTAAGAAAAATCTGCGAATTTTCCCTATTTGAGGTATATGCATAACTAAGGCATTATGTGAAAGGTATACAATGCACCTTATAATTGTCTGCAACGTGGTTTTTATTTTCAAAAGGTTAAAGTTAATTTTTAAGATTAAAAATTTGGAAAGCTATATTTCAAAATGCGACATACATAAAGTAAAAATCTAATTTTTTTTGCATCTTTCCTTTATTTTTTCTTCTTTCTGTGAATTTTTGTTATTTTTTACACGTTTTACAACCATACACGACTGGTTAAAATGTTTACAAAAGTGGTTTATTATATTAAAAAAATTAGCGGCGCAAGTAAAAATTCGGCGGCTGCCGCTTTAGCCGGCTTACATTTTAAGCCGATGCGAGCCGATTAAAACGGCGGCGGCTGAAAATTGAAAAAAATCGGCGGCGCGCAGCCGATTTTGCGCCGTCGCCGAATTTACATTAGGATCCAAATCCATTTGAAATTGGGATCGCGATAAAATCCTTGGTACCTTGAAACAATTTTAGAAATTTTTTAAATTTCGCAATTATTTAGCTATTATAAAAGGCATTGCATTTTTTAATGCTGAATATCTATATCAGGGGTGCCCACGGCCTATGCGCTTGGTACTCATTTGTTTTTGTAAAATCACTATATAGGCTGTGTGTTTTAATACACATATAGAGCGCTCAGCACTAGCAATACAAAATACACAAACAACTTTGTCTTATTAGTTTTTTTGTCGTTCTTCACTTTATACACGCAAGCGCAAAGCAACAACACTTTCGCTTTGCTGGTAAACATTGAAATATTTTTTTCTTTTTTCTTTGCATGTATTGGTTTTTACAACAAAAAATGTTGAATAAAAATTAGTTTTTCTTTAAATGTATTGGTGTTTGCTCTTCCATAAGAAACTTTTGGGCACTCCTGATCTATATTTTCCGCTTAGAGGTGAACAATATTTTAAATTTACCTCAAATTTTTTTTCATCTCGTTTTTTTTTCTCCACAAAATTATTTTTTTTTTTTCATTTAGTTTTTCACCTCAAAAACTTGTTTTTTTTCATCCAAAAAAGTTTTTCACCTCAAAAAATTTATCCACTTCAAAAATATTTTTACCTCGTTTTGTTTTATTTGTAAAAAAAATTTGTAAAACCAAATTTGATTGATGTACTACTTGTTTTTATTATTATTATTATTTTTTTATTAGACTCACAATTAATTATAAATGTAATATTACAATTTAAGGAGCACTAGCTACATATGCTGGGTAGAGATTACATTTAGGTAGAGATAATCAAAAGAGTTAATTTACGATGTATTTGTAAAAAGAAAATTTTATTTTTTCTATCAAATGATAATAAATAAAAAAAAGAGTAACTTATTAAATAATTATTCCAGTCAGAATTATAAATTTATGGATTTTAAGTATATTCTCACAAAATAAAAATATATTTTTTGGTTTAATTTTTAACCATAATAAATGTAATTTTATTCATCTAAAATAATTTAGATTTTTTTTTAAATGATTTAAAAATATTTCGATTTTTTTTTAAATGATTTTTTTGCCAATTTATTAACTTGGTTTTTGCTTATTATGGTAATACCTTTAGAATCTTTAGGACCTTTTAGAGCTATAATTTCATCGTTTTGCCGGAAAATATGTGAAAATCCATTTTGGCATAGTTTTTTTTTAGCATACATTAGGAGGTCATCTACAATTTTCTCATCATCTTCATAATTATCGATTTCAGTCAACTCTAAATATGGAAATACTTCAGAAATTTGATACTCATTTAAAAGAAATTTAGTTTTTATGTCATTATTTTTAAATTCTACAAATAATGTAACATTTTTAGGTAGGTGTTTATCAGTTTTCCCATTACCATCCTCTATATATATATTAAGGATTTCTTCATCGAGGATATTATATTCTTCGTTGATGGAAGTCAATACACAAATTACATTTTTTAAAGGATACATTAGATGGGATTTAGGAAAATTTTTAATCAATAAGCAATTATCAGTGAAAGAATTTAAATCTTCTTCCAAATGGCTTTGATTGAAATTATTTTCATCTGTTGAACATTGTGGTTTTTGTTTTATTTCATCTCTCAAAGAACTTGTTTCTGGTACATTTTGGTTAGACTTTAAGGAATTATAAAAACCACTTGCCACTTTTGTATTTATATTTTCAACTGGATTTGATAACAGAACTCGGTTAGGATGATAATAATTTTTAGCTTCTTGTTTACCATTCGTTTCAGTTCTGTTTATATCAATATATTTCATTAATTTCATTTTGTCTGTTGATATTTGAGTACTATTTGCGACTTCATTATTCAATTGTATTGATTGGGTTTCCAACTTGCGCTGTAATATATCGATCTGTTTACTTAAAACCGATGTAACAGGATCTTTTTCTCCTATATCCATTAACGATTTTTGTAATTCTGCTATTTCAGCAGATTTTAAAGATAGTGCTTCAGATTTACATTCATTATCTATAGTTAAAAAATTATTAAGTTCTTCTAGAGTCTTAACGCGATCTTCTAAATCCATTAAAATCAGTGTTCTTTGTGAAACACTATTGTCAACTTTTTTTAATCTACCCTCAAGTATCCGTACTGAATCTTGTGAAGCTGAGTATTTTTCCTGAAGATGTAAATAGTTATTTTTAATATCATCCATTTGTGTATGTAAATCAATTATTTTTAATTTATCATTCCAATGTAATAAATATTGATCTTCCCTTTCGTCAAAGGCTAAAAACATTTCATGAACTAATGGATTGAAATGCCGACATTCTGGACAACATTTTGATCTGAGTAAAATAAAAAGGAAAAAAAACAAACGTGTAACAAGATGAATGGAAACATATTTTAAATTGAAATTATTGTTACATACTGGCTTATGGATTCATGCATGCAAGCGAAATGAAAAATATGACCACAACTGGTGCTGTAAATATCATCCGTGCTTTTCAATACTTGTGCACATACAGCACATACTATATTATGTTTCGACATTTTTCTTTGTTTTTTTTTTTTAAAACTTTGCAAATTCTAAAACCAAACCAAATAAACAATTTTATATGTTAACAGTTAAACGTACGTCCACCGCCGATAATAAACAAATATGCACTGTCGCTTAGCGTGTTCCCATACCCTTAATATAAGCTCGGCAATACGCAATATTATACCGTTATTCTGCCGACGTACTGCACTTACTGCTAAGATATTTATCTAAGTTCTACACCGTTACCACTTGTTATTCAGAAAATAACAAATGTAATTTCAAAATTGCATTTCATTTTCAGAAAATGATTTAACCAAAGCGTTTGATCGAATTCTGCTATAGGTGCAGTTACCTCTGGTGTGCCTCAGGGTTCCGTACTGGGACCCATTTTATTTCTTATTTACTTTAATGATTGTATTTCCCTAATGGACAATAATTTTTGTCAGTCATTTGTATTTGCTGATGATATATTGCTATTGTATTCTACCGATTACTGTCAAATTGACCACTTTGAGACTTACATTAATAACCATCTTGGTTCCATATCCAATTGGATGTCTCTCAATTGTCTTGAGATTAATTCTTCTAAAACTAAAGCTTTGTCTTTTCATTTGCGGAACCAAAATTGTATTTATCCTAGAATATGTATAAATGGACAGGTGATTGACTATTTAGATTCTCTTAGATGTCTCGGTGTTATTTTGGATTCAACTTTAAATTTTGACAATCACATAAATCATATCTCCAATCAAGTTTGTTTTACTTTAAGAAGATTATACTCTTTAAAACCATATACACCTAGACATGTAAGATATCGTTTAGCTCATTCCCTGATTATGTCCCGATTTAACTATGGCCTGGAGGTTTTTTCTGGGTTTTGGTTGTATAACGTTGTGAGACAATTCCCTCGGGGGAATTGTTAGAAAATTCGTTCGTTATGTTTTTAGTGTGAGGGTTCATGAACATGATCGTGTAAGGGAACTTGTTCCCGAATTTTTGAAATGCGATTTCGACAATTATTTACAATTACGTATTTTACTTAATTTCTATAAAATTATAAAATTACAAGAACCGCAGCCTCTAGTGAATGAATTTTTATTTATAAATTCAACGCGGAATGTTCAGATCGAAGTTCCTATTAGACATCTTGCAATATTTGATCACTCGTTTTTGGAACCATCTGCCAAGTAATCTTAAACTGTTTTCCTATTCCTTTTTGACATATAAACGTAAACTACTTGATTACTTTAACGGAATTATGCCTTAATTTATCTGGAAAAAACCATTATATATTTTTCGTCCTTGCTATAGGTACTAATTTACATTTTTTTTTCTTGGGGGCCACTTATAGACCGAATATTAGAATATTTGTATAAGTATTTAAATTTAAGTTGTATTATCAATGTACATAGTATGAGGGCTTTCTTTGTATTGATATTAATAAATAAAAATAAAATAAAAAATAATTAAAAAAAATTATAAATGTAATTTCAAATTTGCAAATCAAATTCATAAAAATCTATTTGTAATTCAGAAAACAGTAATTGAAATTCAAAAACTTCACTTGTAATTCAAAAAATATTATGTGTTATTAAAAAAATCACATTTGTTTTTCAGAAAATACCAATTGTAGTTCAGAAGATAACATTTGAAATTCAAAAAAAAACCAAATGTAATTCAAAAGATACCAATTAAAATTCAAAAAATACCAAATGTAATTTAAAAAAAAAACGGAAAAACACAAATGAAATTCAAAAACTACCAATTGAAATTCAAAAAAAACCAAATGTTATTCAAAAAATACCAAATGTAATTCAAAAAATATCAGTTGAAATACTATTGATATTTTTTACATTTGGTTTTTTTTTTTAATAAAATTTGTTATTTTTTGAATAACATTTGGTATTTTTGGGTTTTTTTTTAACTAAGGCTTGCTCATGTTTTTTTTCATAAAATTTGGGGATTTAATAAATAAATAAACTATTATCACTTCTTTTTATTTATATATTTTTTTTTGTTTATTTTTAATATTATTGTATTTTAATTATTTTCTCATTTTTTATTATTTTAATTAAATCAAATTTTATTGTTTACTTTGTATAATTTAGTAGACATTTGTAACCGATTATGGCCTTCAGGCTAGGTTATTGTAATGAATAAATAAATTAAATTAAACCTTTGGTATTTGTTAAAATACATTTGTTATTTTTTGAATAACAATTGGTATTTTTTGAATTACATTTGGTATTTTCTGAATTACATTTGTTATTTTCTGAATTAAATTTGTTATTTTTTGAAATTCAATTGGTATTTCTTTTTAATTACTAAATGGCAAAGATAACATGCGTTTCTACAAATATTTGGTAATACGTTGAAAATATAGAAAACTTGTAATATCTGAATTCATCTAAAAAAAAAATGAAAATTTAACAAGTTTATCTATTTAAATCCTTTAATATTCTATATACTTCCTAAATTCATTTTGTGTTATTTTAATACTTTTTCATCTATATAGTAAAATAATCAATCGCCCATATCCCTACTTTAGAAGGTTTTGCAATTAGAACGAATTTGTGAAATCACACGAAAGTGAAATTTGGTGTTCTCAAATCCTGAAAGCTTTCGAAAACTCGAAATTATTATCGAAGTGCCAAAAACATATGGTTTTATGGAAAATAAAAATCATATGGAAAGTAAAATGCTTTTAAGAAATGCTTCTAACATTGTTGTCAATTTGTTTGAGTTTGAGTGTTTTCTAGAATATCAAAACAAAAAAAATGTTTTTTTACAACAGTTTTTTAGAGTATAAACAATACAATCAAAAATACAAAAAATTCTAAAATTTTCACTTTCGCTCTGATTTAAAAGCCGTATAGATATATGCCAATCAGACACACAACTTTAAATGTTATGTCTTCAAATGATTTAATCATAGCAACTTCTTTGTGCTATTTATATAAATGGTAATTGCATATTTTTATAATAAATCATTATTCATTCATTCATAATTACATTTGGAATTTTTTGGAATTTCAAATGTTATTTTCTGAATTACAATTGGTATTTTATGAAAAACAAATGCTATTTTATGAAAAACAAATGCGATTTTTTGAATCACATATTTTTGAATACATATGGTATTTTTTGAATAGCAAATGCAGTTTTGAAATTACAATTGTGGTTTCTGTATTACATTTTCATATTCTGAAAATCAAATGCAATTTTGAAATTACAATTGGTATTTTTTGATGAGTGATTTTCTGAATAACAAGTGGAAATGGTGTAGATTGACTATGGGTTGACTTGTATAGTTCGTGAACGAAATAGTTCAATTGAACGATATGACCTAGTGCACCATATATCGCTCTTTTAGTTCAATCGTTCGTTTCGTTCTTTTTACGCAATGAGATAATTTCATCTCTTCAATAGTTTTTTTTAAAGCAATATTAGAGATCCAAATTAAACGATGTACATAAAAAATATTTTTTTTTACCAATCAAATTTTTTCTTTATATGTTTACATATGTAATATTTTTATTAAAATATTTCATTATTTTTATTTCATTTATTTTCTTGTTTTAATCTTATATATACCTATTATCAAGATATATTGATATAGGTAGTTTCACTAGAACAACAACTACAACAAACAACTACAAACAATACAAAAACAACAGGGTTTTGACATTTTAAAATACTCAAGATACAGTCTTTGTTCTGTCAAAACCATGTAAGAAATGTCAAAACCAGGTAAGAGGAAGATAAGCAGTTAGGCTACTAAAACTACCTTATAAATATATCTTGCCTATTATATAATTTTTTTTCTTTTTTTTTACCAATCAAATTTTTTCTTTATATGTTTACATATGTAATATTTTTATTAAAATATTTCATTATTTTTATTTCATTTATTTTCTTGTCTTAATCTTATATATACCTATTATATAATTATTAGCATTAAAAACAGTCTTAAAACTTCTCATACGAACGAAATCGCAAAAAGACCGATTGTTGTTTAAGATCGATTGAACTAGAAAGAGCACTCATTCAACCGAACTAGATTGCCCAAGATATATTTATATAGGTAGTCTTAGTAGCTTAGTAGTTTATCTTCCTCTTACCTGATTTTGACATTTCTTACATGGTTTTGACACCTTACTGTACTGTACCCAACAACAAAATGCCTGTTGTTTTTGTATTGTTTGTAGTTGTTTCTTGTAGTTGTTGTTCTAGTAAGATTACCTATATAAATATATCTTGAGATTGCCCAAGTATACTGTCGCTTATCTACAATTTCCTACAACCATCAGTATACCTTTATGTACTATATCGACTTACAATAAGGGGAATTCCCATATTAAACATACTTAAGTACAAATCTGCAGTAAAATACGGTGATGGATATACATATAAGTGCAGGTATGAATTATAATTGGGTTTTATAACCAAAATCGTTTTTAAAATCCCTTTATACAGTTTATGGCCGTAATTTCTAGAAATCTATACCTACCGTGTACACGAACAGAATGTAATTGGTATTTAAGCACCGGTATGTGGCATGCAATTACGGCCATTAAGCTACAATTACTCGAACGTAAATGTAACGTGACTAGTCAGCTGATTCAACATGTCTATTCAGCACCCCGTTTAAATAAATTCAAAATTTGGGTAAGAATCTTCTACCCCATCTACGTTGGTTCTCTGCAGATTTTCGGTGACGCGAAATGAAACTGTCAGTAGATAAAGTCTGATTTAAATTAGCGGACAGAAAACTTTTTTAATTAATAAACAAACATTGTACGGTTTTTTGTTTAACAAAAAACAAATGATCTTGAACTTGAATAATCTTACTCACATAATTTATGATAAAAAATCGAAAAATAAACTTTTGGTTTTAATTTTTTAAAATTTAAAAGTAAAACATTATTTTAGGATTGTTTTATACACATACACATTTTTGTAATTAATTCGTTATTTTTTAAAGCCATATTCATGCCAATTTTTTATACAGAGCCTAAAAAATCACACCAAAAACCTTGCCAAATTTCGGGCCGATACCTCATCATTTTGGGGTTTGACCAAAAAAACCCTAAAAAGACGATTTAAAACTAAGATTCTGGATTGAATTATTATTTATTACTAAAAAAGTAAAAATAAAATTGATTTTGTTTTCACTTACAGTTCGGAACAACTTAACCACTTTTAATCAACAGTAATTACATTTGTCATTAAAACGATAAAAATAAAAAGAGAAGAAAATTTCAAGCATCTTTCTCGAAATTTTTTGAAAATTAGTTTTACTTTAGCTAATTTGATAATTTGCATAAGTGCTGTTTTATTTGCAGAATCAATTTCGCCATTTTGAGTCTCTAAACATTCTGCACGAACTGCATGGCATGTCTTGGGGTCTAGTTTGTTTTTATGTTGCAGTTCCGAAATATTATCTTTTGATGATCTATTAATAACTGTTAGTTTCTCGGCTTCAAGTTGCTTTTGTGGTAATTTTTGCCAAGACTTGAATGAATTTAAAGTACAGGTTTCCTTTTTATTTACACCCTCTGTTGGACGCATCATGGCTTCTTCTCTAGCATTAGTTTCCAATTTCGCTACATCGATTTGTTTTTGTAATTCCGTTTTGTCTTTTGAAAGTTTAGTACAATTTTCTATTTTCTGATGTAATAGCATTGATTGTCTTTTTAATTTTTCCTCCAGCTTGTTTATTTCATCATTTAAAATACTTGCTGTTGTATCTGTTTTCGTAATTTTTAATCTTTTAATTTCTTGGGATTTTAATGTCAATGCCTCCGATTTACACTCATTATCTATAGCTAAAAATGCATTAAGTTCTTCCAGTGTTTTAAGACGATCTTCCAAATCTGATAATATAACAGTTCTTTGTGAGATATTATTGTCCGCTTTTCTGATTCTTCCTTCTAGTTGCCGCACTAGATTTTGTGAAGCAGAGTATTTTTCCTGAAGATTTAGACAATTATGTTTATTATCTTCAATTTGTTTATGTAGTTCTAATATTTTTAATTTATCATTCCAATTATTGGAAAGCTTTTGTTCTTTACTCTGGTCAAAGATCAAGTACATCTTAAAATAAGTTGGTTTGTTGTGTTGACATTCGGGACATGATGATCTTGAAAATATAAGAAATTGGAAAAGTAATACCTATGCATGTTGTATTTCAATTACTCTTAAATTACCGGCTTTGAAATTCACGCATGCAAACAAAATGAAAAATATGTCCACAATTGGAACTGTAAATATCATCTGTACTTTTTAATACAAGTTTACATGTTGTACATAATAACGACATTATGTTCTTATATTTAAATTTTAAGTAAATACTGCATACATCCACTGCAAATAATGAATAAAAATATACTGGTGTTTAGTTCGTGAACGACCTAGTTCAATTGAACTAGTTTTTACTTTAAACTAGAGAGCAAGTTCACAATCTTCAGCTCTTTAAGGTTTTCGATCTTTTCGTTCTTTTTTGTCATTTGAGTAATAATTTTTTTTTTTTAATGTTGCTTTCGAGTTCAATTTTGATTGTTTTTTTTTCAATGTTGCCAGCTCAATTTTTTTTAATGTTAAAAAGAAGTGGGTAGTATGAATAATTCGTTTAACCCTCTAACTGGCAATCGATGTTTTGCAACGAAATTTATACCATGTGCTCCACTCGATAAATTAATAATAAGTTCATCAGCAAAATTGTTTATCGGTGCCTAATTTAGGCGATATGAGCCAAAATATTTTAGGGTGAATTTTGGAAACTAAAGCATATAAAAGAGAAGTTTTGGACAAAAATTATTTCTCTTACCGAGATATAACCAAACTCGAAAAACTATTTTTTTCTGCTCCTATTTAAGAAGATAACGCGATTTTCGCTTTTTGGAAAAAGCGAAATTAAGCGAATAAGTATCGAAACTTCAATTTATATTGTTCAAACTTCAACGCTTTGCTATTAATACTTAATATGTTCTTTCTGCAAAATTTCATAAAAATCCGTCTATTAGTTTATAAGTTAAGACGATGTCCTTTAGAGGAATCCTGATAAAATCCTGTGAGTCCTTGGACTAAAGTTAGGACTTATTATTAAAGATAAAGCTTCAATCTTATTTATATTGTATTATAAAGAGTTTTCAGTCAACTTAAATTGGGTTTTTAGATTTTTAAAAACAATTTTTTTTTTAATAATTAGTTTTTGAAATTTTACGAAATTTAGATTTTGAAGCTTTCTCGCTTCCAAACCGTGGGCGGCCAACGAAAAATTTCTTCGCAAAATATTTAGCAAATTTAGTCTTCTATCGGAATATATATAAGACTGCCCTGAGGCAGCCTTTCCCTTTAGAGGGTTCAACATTATCAAACAAAAGATTGATTGAACAAACGAACGAACGATTGTCGAAGATCGATTGAACTAGAAGAGCGACCTAGTTCATTTAGATGAATTGAACTAGAAAGAGCGCTCAAACGAACTATATTGCCCAAGTATACTGGTCTTTATCTCAAATTACTACAAACAACTTGGAGAATGTTTGTGCACAAGATATATTTATATTAAATAAATTTATCTTGGTTTGTGCATTGATAACCAAATAAAAGGAGATTTCCCTCGTTGAAACTAGCTTAGAAAACATACCGAGCAATTTGATAACAACTTGAGGGCGTTAAAAGTGAGCATACAAGAACCCGATTCATCCACTTTACTCTGTTTTGTGTTGTAGGCGAATTAATTATACCCTGCTCCTGTTACACTTAAACAAGTATATTGGAGTGCCTCATTTTGAGACTTAAAAAAAAAATGCTAGATGCACCTCGCTGAAAATTAGTAATGATTAACATGTTTTATGATGACTCCTAAAATATTTCGGCTCTAGTGATAACATCCCGTTAGCTAAACCGTTTTTAATAAGCTTCCAAAAACACTATTTTCTGTGGATTAAGAATTAGTTATTGCTACTTTTTGTCAAAAATTTGGTGAAATATGAAAAATATTTAAAAATCTTACGATTCTGCATTATAAAAATTTTAAAAACAGCCACTTGACTCGAGATAATAAGATTTTTATGTAATTTTTTTTTATGAAAATGAAAATTATTCAAGTTAGAGGCCATACTCTACTATATTTCTTTATTAGAATATTTTCCTAACAAATAATCTATAGAGTTTTTGTTTTCAAATTTATTTTGTGACCCTCTCATTAATGTGTTGATAGATCGATTTCGGGAATTTTCTAGGTTCCCATCATCAGAACACGTTTTGAAAGAAGTGACAATCCCATGCAAAACATCAAACATTCATATAAGCTAGTTTTCTCACTAAATGAGAACTAATACATATATGAGCTCGAAGTTAAAGATTATCACCATTGATCAAAAATAAGTTTAAAACTTGTTTGTTATGTGCACCCTCTACCTTTGGTAGATATACAATGCACGCTTTTTTGTTTTTTTCTCCTTTTCATTTTCACACTTGTTTTTTTTTATGTTTTGTTAATGCAATTTTTCTAAAACTTTCAAAAAATCTTCAAATTTCATCCGTTTTTAATTTAGAATACATATTTGCAAAGTGTTGACATCCGCTAATAATTTCATTATAATAATCTTTCCTAATGTTCAACGATGTGTTTAGGATTCTCCAAGGAACTTGAAAATTTTAATTTTTAAGATGAATGCCCCTAGTTTTTACCGCAGATAATAGATTTTATTTTTTCTACGTAACGCTTAAACTAGAAACTTTGACGAATAATATCAAACATATAAACCCGTTGAATATTTCATGAAATATTTGCTAAACATATCAAAATTTAAAAAAAAAATATTTATTATTTTTCGCGAATAAAATGGTTTCAATTGAAGGGCTTATTATAAAAACTTGATAAGCCACATTTATTGTTCTATTGATGTTTGCTGTTTTCCAGAGATCCATTGATTAATATTTGAATGATGTCTTGCTTCAACACTTATTACAAGGCCTAGAGTATAAACGTCCTGCAAAAGTCATATTTTTTAATTTTTTCAACCATTAAGTTATCAAGTTTTTACAATTAGCCCTTCAATTGTAGGTAATTATTTTGTTCATAGAATTTTGTTTTTTTTTTGGGGATATTTAATTTTTACACAGTTAACGATATAAAAATAGCTTAATGAATTATTTCTTTTTGGTTTCATATTCATTCTCTCATTATTTAAAATTTAATTCGCTTTAGATAGTAACAAATCCAAAATTTAATTTAAATTCGATCCAGAGTACCGTGCAGTATTTAATTTTTAATCATGTTAATTATTCTGTAATTTATATTCGTTAAATTTCTATTTATTGTGCACGGTGTTGCTCAACTGATTTCAACCATGATGTTCTTTTTCCACATCCAAGGGTTTTCCGAGGTATTATTCTGCACATTGTCAGTATCATTTGGTAAAAAGAAACTTGGCTATTGGGCCGTTTTTCATAGCTTAGATGTACTTGGTCTTAAAAGCTATCGATTTCTATATCTAATATTTTTTATTCACGTGGAAAGAATGTACGATGTACTAAAAACGGACCAGTGTGCCAATGTTTTTCTTTTTACAAAATAATTCTGAAACTGTTCATAGAAAACAATTTGAATGTAGAGGTATATCGACATGAAATTAGCTAATGACAACAGTGGGGACAGTAATTTGGCAAAATATCAAAATTTAAGGAGCAAATGTTGGTGTTTTGTAATATAAAGATTAACTTGTATAAGAAATCTAGCAAGGATTGAAGTTCAGAATTTTTCATTCTCAACGCAGCAAAGATACGAGTCTTTTGATTTGTCTCCAATGTTTATTATAAAACTTTTGTAAGCTCTCTCCTCAAAATTCAACATTTTGCAAAATGACTGCCACCCTAATAACATACATTAGGGTGTCCCAAAAAAAAAAATAGTTTTAATAGACCTGTAAACAAAATAAAGGGTGGTTAAATTTCAAGGGCCGATGTTGATTTTGAATAAAACACAAACTATTTAGGAAATTATTGTAATTTTATTTTATTATGATATATTGGTATTACTCAATTATGTATGGAACAAAATATCGGCCAAATGGGCTCCGCGACCACGGCGGCACACCTCCATCCGATGGTCCAAATTTTCGATGACGCTGAGGCATAATGGAGGTTCTATGCCGTTAATGTGCCGAATTATCTCACCCTTTAGCTCTTGAATTGCTGCTGGCTTATCGACGTACACCTTTTCTTTCAAATAACCCCAAAGAAAAAAGTCCAACGGTGTCAAATCACATGATCTTGGCGGCCAATTGATATCGCCATTACGTGAGATAACAATGCCATTGAATTTGTTGCGCAAAAGAGCCATTGTTTCGTTAGCTGTGTGGCAAGTGGCACCGTCCTGCTGAAACCACATATCGTCCACATCCATATCTTCCAATTCGGGCCATAAAAAGTTCGTTATCATCTCACGATAGCGAACACCATTCACAGTAACTGCCTGACCGGCCTCATTTTGGAAAAAATACGGGCCGATGATGCCGCCAGCCCATAAACAGCACCAAACAGTCACTCTTTGTGGGTGCATTGGTTTTTCGACAATCACTCTTGGATTCTCATTCGCCCAAATGCGGCAATTCTGTTTATTGACGAATCCACTGAGGTGAAAATGTGCCTCATCACTGAAGATGATTTTCTTCGAAAATTGATCATCCACTGTTGCCATTTCTTGCCACCATTCTGCCCATTCACGACGTTTGGAATGGTCAAGAGGCTTTAGTTCTGGATAACTTTAACACGTTGTTGGATTGTGTATCTCTCCATGGTTCAAATTGAGTAAGTCTGAAATAGAGAAATGTCAAATAAAATTCGGAAAAAAACTTGGCGTTTAGGTGTGGTTCACATTCAACATCGGCCCTTACAATTTAACCACCCTTTATATTACCAATCACATTCTACAAAGATGTTGTATATGATATACTTTTTTCCGTTTTATCGCAATTTTAGTTTAAGCTAAATTATAGTAAAAACGTTATAAATACTAAAAATTGAAAAACACTAATTATTTAAAATAAAGGATGTTAGTGTTTAATGTCACATCTGTAATATACATTTTAAAAATAATTTTAATTATTTTTTCTGGTTAATTTAATATTGAAATCGATTTTGTTTGTTTTATTTTTTTGTACTTTGGAAGATGAATATAATTTTCAACTTGTGTGCCTCGGTAGGCTAGTTGGTAGAGTGCTGTCTTACCAGTGCGGTGGTCGTGGGTTCGATTCCCACTAGAGGCACTGGTCTGTTTTCGCTACAACGCCCCGAAGCCATAGTAGCTAGTGCTCGGTTAGGTTAATAGTATATAATTTGTAATTATATGATTATTAATTAATAAAATAAAAAAAAAATAAAAATAATTTTCAACTTTGTTGATAAATACCCTGCAGGAAATGTCAATAGTGAAAAAGTATTGATTCACTATTGACTGTGTCACCAGTACTACTAACCAAATATTCCCCAGGCAATGTAATTTGCTATAGTGTCATTGAAAATCACTACTGACATTAGAACTATTGACTAGGTAGTGAATAGGTAGTTTTTATAGGACCATATGTAGACATTGGAACCAAAGATTCACTAGTGACTAGGTAGTTCTTATGGGACCATATGCAGACATTGGACCAAAGATTCACTAGTGACTCGTTAGTTCTTATGGGACCACATGTAGACATAAGAACCATAGATTAACTAGTGACTAATTAGTTCTAATGGGACCATATGTAGACATTGGAACCAAAAATTCACTAGTCTATAAAGTAAGTACATAGTAGTATAAAGTAAAAAGTGTAGACGCTTAGTTGACAATGTCAACAAAATAGTAGACAAAAGTGGAGACTTGGAGACACTTGACCCCAAGCTTCCTGCAGGGTATGAGTAGTGATATTTAAATTTTTGTTTTTTAAAACAATATAAATAACTTAGAATTTTGATGAAAATAAAAATAAAACCATCAACAAAAATAAAAACTTTTGAACACTAGTGTTTGTTGTTGTTTTGAACAAACAATAAAAAACGTTTTAAAAGTTTTAAAATCTGGTGCCTGCTACATTTTAACTTAATTTATAGTTGTTTTAACTGTCATTTTCAGTAGATTCTACTGTGAAACGAGTGCGTGTTCGTGCTGCTGTTTGCAAAACTATTATAATTTGGAAAATTTAAAAAGGAACAGAAAAATAAATCAATATCTAGAGGTATTAGAATAGAAAAAATCTTAGGTATAATTTTTTGAATGCAGATTAACTTTCAACCAGTGTTGGCATTCAATAAGTGAATGTTCCCTAATGTGGCCCTACACCAGGTATTTGTGCTATATAAAAAAACTAATATTCCTAATCCAAAAACATGAGCTTATAGGCCAACTCCTTGGGCATTTTTCAGCTGTAGATCATTCCATTGTGACGGCTAATTTAAAAAAGTTATACACACAGAAAAAAAAGTAGAAAATCAAGTAGAAACAACATTATAACGCGTTTCAACTTACGTGTTTTGAGCAAAACATGTGTTTTGGTGAAAAAAATGTATGAAACATGTATAAAACATGTTTTGTTTCAAAACACGTCCAAAACACGTTCAGTGGAAACGTTTCATTAAATTAAATAGAAACAACTTTAAAATCAAATTGAAATCTATTAATATTTATGTTTCTACTGCGGAAATGACATCTATAATGTGGAAATATTAATTTAAATACGAAAAAGTTTATTTTAAATAGAATCATATTTACTTTAATAATATTCAAACTTATTCTAAAAATGTTCGTAAAAAATTAAGATATTTATTTAAGTATAAAAGAATAATTGATTTATCTATGATTATTCTTTCTCTGTGTATAACAACATATCGTCACCTAAAATGCAAAAACAGACGTAACTAACATATTTGCGATGCAGTGCTTCATAACCACTCAACCCTACTTCAATATTTTACAGGGCAACCAAAAAAATGCACGAAAACAAAAACATATAAGATTCGAACTTTATTTATAAAACCGCTATTTTGTATCGTAGAAGTCCAACATTTTGTGTAGGGATGAAGTTTAGCCAAATGAATCGTAATCGTCAAAAAATCCGGTTTTGGAAACTTTGTTAGTTACGCCCTTTTGCATTTTAGGAGACGATATGTAACGCTAACTTTTTAATTGCGGTGAACAAACGATAGTTTTTGTTGTGAAACATGCAGAAAAATTGTCTTAAGACAAGAACAGTTAAAATGATGCGTACATCATTTAAAAAGATTGAAACTGGAAAATAAATATAAAAAAAATAAGAAAATATGTCAAAGGTCCACTTTAGGAAACATTATGAAAATTAAACTTTTCACATGTTTGCTTCAATTACAAAAAAAAAAAAAAAAAATAGTTGCTTTTTAAATAGTTTTGATTTTATAATTAAGCTTACTACTTAATCAGCCAGTTTATACACTAAGGCAGACAAGTTCTCATAGAATTGATTTTGTCTGTTGTAAGTTATGCGGACAACTGAAGATTTGGGTAATGCCAATGAAACAAATTATCAAGCTTTTTGAAAAGCAACAAATAAAATCTAATATGACAATATTATATTCGATTTTGGACTTGAGGTAGAACAATATTCTAACTAAATATATGAAAATATTGAAAGTCAGAAATTTTTTGTATTTTTAATGCAAAATTAAAATATTATTATATTTGTCAATGGAATCAATTAGTTTTATTAAAATTGTGAAATTAGAAAATTATTTAAAACTTGTTTGTTAATCACTTTTTATGTTTACATATAATAAAATAAAAAATAAAAATAAATAAATATAATTACACTTTATATTGCGGTGTTTGAAATGACACAATAAAACCAAGACAAACGTGTGCATTTAAGTCAAAAAAATTTTAAACTACTGATGGTGGAAATTGAACTCGATGACAGTTGACAGATTTGATATATTCATGCAACAACACTAAAAACAAACGATAGGTTCACTTTAGGGAACAGGCCACAATTGGGAACCCTTAGATATAAAAAAATTTAATGGGTAAGTTTTAGAAATAAACCCCGTGATATTTGAAACACATGCCAATATTGGAATCGTAGTTTTAAAAATTCCGTCTGGCCCATTATCATGAAAAGGTAGTGTTTGCCAACCATGCTTTCAACGTATTTTGAAACAGGAATTTCACTTCAGAAATTTGTATCATTTTGACTTATTTCACTTAAGATCAAAATTAAATTCTTTAACAAACGTACTTTTCTGGGAAATCGATTTTGAATTTTTCCTGGCCCGTGGTTAAAGTTGAACTCTGGGTATTTATAGAAAAGTTACTCACCACCCCTAATAAAAAATAAGAAAATATTTTAAATTTTTTTTTTCTTATTTATTATTTTTTTATATGGTATCAATTACATAACAATTAAGTGCTTTTTAATTTCGACCTTTTTGTTGTAATTCAATAAATAAATATTCAAGCTCGAGGTCAGTTTTATTTTTTTTTTATTTTTATTCTATTTTATTCTTTATTTGTCACTTTTCGATATTTCGCTGTCCTCTGGAAATCTAAAATTAAAAAATCTATAATTGTATCAATTACGTTTATTAAAATTGTGCATAAACTTCTTACTGTTTGCGAAAATCCGACTTGGAAAATTCTTTAAAACTCATTTGTTGTTCAGTTTTTATGTTAACGAAAAATAACACTTTAGTTATGATGGGGTTTTTGTTTTTTTTTGCAACGACACACTAAATCAGGAAGAACGTGTTCATTCACTTCGAAACTTTTTAAAAAACTTAAATTAGACTAAAGGTCCACTTTACACAAACAAAATTTATGTGCAATTTTTTTTTAATAGCGTATATATATATATTTTTTTTTATTACAATTGCAGCAAAATCCATCTCGAGATACTATTAAAATAGAGAAAACCAATAATAAAGTTGTATGTGGTGTAATTAAAACTCAAAAAGAGTCACCAGACGATAAGAAAATCGATGCCACCAATAAAGGTTATAAAATGATGAAAATGATGGGTTGGTCAGGAGGCGGTTTGGGTTCACAAAAACAAGGCCGTGAAGATCCTGTCGGATATTTACTCAAGAATAATCGTGCTGGTTTGGGTAATGATGCCTGTAAATTGGATCGTAAATATTTCATGCAAATGTTGAAAAATTATGTTGAATCGGATGATATACGCGAATTACAATTTGAGCCGACATTTACCAAAGAGGAAAGAGCAATGTTGCATGAGTAAGGTTTTTGCTTTTGCTAAAATGTCTTAATTTTTATTAACTAACTTGTATTGTAATTTTTCAGAATTGCCAACAAATTTAATTTAAAATCTACTAGCCATGGTCAAGATGAACAACGCCGCTTAATAATCAATAAGAAGACTATTACCGATACACAAATTCTACATGAAATTTTAATACAAAAGAATCCCCGTTTTATAGATCGTTACTTTATACAAGTACCTCAAACAAAATTTACATTATTTCCTGATTATACTGTAGCATTAACTTTGTAATTTGATTTCAAGCTGTCTTTATATCTTAAGTTATTGAATAAGTTTATGAACATTGTAAATTTGTTGCTGCGTTAATCGAAAGTTATATAAAATCATGATTAATATCTTGAAATTATAAAATTTAATTGAATGAGAAAATATATAGTATATAATTAGATTATTATTAAAATAATCTATGAAAATTTTAGTAAGAAAATAGTTTTTTTTTTTTATTTAAATCTCTTCCCAATAAACATTTGAAAGATATGTCGTCAAGAAGATATTTCGGCAATATATTATTTTTTATCGTCATTTAAAAATTACACTGTGCTACCCTCCAAAATCACTTTGCAAATGACCTAGTGTAGGTTTGTAAGTCTAGCTGAGTGTTGGTTGGTATTACAAAACCGGTTTGAGAAGTTGCAATATACCCTCAAACTTTTCGAGATACCTTTAAAATAGTATTTTTGCGACTGGAGCATTTTAACATTTGTAACTCTGTACTTTTTTAGCCGATTTTGCATTTTTAAACGGTATTTTAAAGTCATTTACCTGGTCTTTCCAAATACACTGTGGAGCAAATGTTTTGAACCCGACATTCGGTTCCACCCAAAAATTATTTTAAAAACATTTTTTTTCCGGTTTTCAAAGTGCACTGTTTAGTCAATGGAGTGACCGGAAAACTCTATATTTACAAAAGCTTAAAAATACAGTTTTTTAATCACATACAATAAAAATGTATTACCAACTGATTATCATGGTACAAACATATCTATAATAAACAATAACTAGTCAAACAGTGCAGAACTTTAAAATAAACGAATAAATTATTAATTAAAATAAGAACTATATTTGTTTTTATTTTTTAATATAAGACCTCAAGTCAGACAAATGAAACAACAACAACATTAAAATTAAACAATACAGTCGACCCTCGGTTAACGAACGCCTCGCTTAACGAACATTTCGCACAACGAACACATTTAAAAAAAAAAAAATGTTTTGCTTAACGAACAAAGTTTTGTATAACGACCAACGCAAAATGGGAAATACCGAATTGCGCGAAAAACTTCTGTCGGTGTTCAGCTTTGGCATCACTTGTGTTCATACAATTAAGAAGACGTGTTGAGACATACAAACATATAGTACATGTTCATTATTTGATTTTGTTAAAAAAAGGGAACTACCGAATTGCGTATAAAACTTTTCTGTTTGTGTTTAGCTTTAGCATCACTTGTGTTCATACAATTAACAAGACGTGTTGTTATTTTTTGTGAAAGTGTAACGTAACATTAAAAAGCATAACCTTAATCAGACAGTGGCTAAACGCGCAACAGATTTATTCAATGATAATGCTGTGTCGCATTTTTAACAAATTTTGAAGCGTCGCCAAAAACAAACGACTCTAGACAGTTTTTTGTTAAAGAAGAACTAGGTATGCGTTCAGGTATCATACAAAATTATTTTTTTTGTAATTTTTTCGTTTTGTCCATTGCAGATTGTCTTATTTCGTCCTATATTCAGTTCCTTAAAAATGTTGATAAATATATGTTATATTACTTTCAATAAATATAGATGTTGAAATATGTTAGTGTGTACTTTTTCCGACTTGGAACGCATTATTTATTTTGCACTGATATATATGGAAATAATGGTTTTGCTTAACGAACGTTTCGCATAACGACCACGCTTCTGGAACGAATTGTATTCGTTAACCGAGGGCCCACTGTACATACTTTCAACAATTAATAAAAATATTTTTTTTTAGCACACATAGGGTAGCCAGATATTGAATTGGCAAAAAAAGTACATCAAAGAAAAAAAGCAGTACAATTGATAAAAAAAAAAGTACATTTGTATTTTTATTAAAAACGTCCTTAAATTCATTAAATAACATAAAATAACATATATGTACTTCAATAAAGAATATAACAATAAGATCGTAAATGTTAACTTAAAATTAGTCAGGTTTTCAATTGTGTTTAAAAACAAAGTTAATTTGAACAAGTTAATATTAATGTTTAATACTAAATATCACTTGTGTATTGCACATTTCGGTTTGGTTCGTTTATATAATTATTAAATAATTATATTGTATTTCTTTTTTAAATAATTAAAAAATTTTACAAATATTTATAATTCTTTTCAACGTGGTTAACAAATCTATTTTTGGCATTTTCAGTTTTTAAAAAATTAAAAAAAAACTTACACATGTAAATTCAAAATTAGTTTTAATGGTCAGTTCACTTTTTAAATTTTGAATTAAAAGCTTGTTTCTTTCCTGTCTCCAAAAGGTAAACATTAAACTGAATATTCTCTCAGTTGCCGCATTTGAATGTGGTATGGGAAAAATAAACATACACATTTTAAAAATATTTACGATTTGTTTTGTTTAAGAGGTTCATCACAATGCTGGCGACTGACGATTGATTAATATAAAGAAGAAAAGTCGTCACGACTGGCGATTTTTTGCTTCTCATATAAAAAACACGAAAAAATACTTCTGTTAGTCGCCACAAATGTGTTCAGGTTGTAAAGACATTTTGACAAGGCGCTTCTAACTGTGTGAATCTTTCTGCACAAAAAAAAAAATGTTACTAAAGATACTAAAGGGAAAAAAGTACAAATAAAAGTACAAAAGGCAAAAAAAAGTACTTTAGCGTACTTTTTTAGGGGTTATGCAGAAAACAGTACATTGACTAAAAAAAAGTACGCGTACTGCTGAAAAAAGTACGTCTGGCTACCCTAAGCACACACAATGAAAAAGTATTTTGAGCTAAGAAAAATGCCACAATCATTTTTGGTATATCGCGGCCTGTTAAAAAGTTGTTAATCAATAAAATATTGCATTTAGTAACGACAAAGGTATACCCTGAACCATTCTGTGGTATACCTTTGGGGTATGTTAGGGAGAAGCTCGGGTCGTGGAGGGAATCAGAATTCTCTCTCTATTGGGAAAACTCTTTTGGCCAACGACAGGCTAAGAGATTAATCTCTTTTTCCAGTGCAGGATCGAGGAGACTCTTGTCCCTCGGGAGGGGTGACTTGAGTACCCTGGTGTCTTACCTGACTGGACACTGCAATCTCAGATACCACCTGCGCAAAAGGGGTCTTTCGGACACGGATGAGTGTAGGTTTTGCGAACTGGTAGCTGAGACATCGGAGCATGTTCTTTGCGAATGTCCGAGGCTTTGTGAAAGACGTGCCAAGTTTCTTGGCGATCGCTTTGTCTCCTCTTCGGACATTATGAAGGTTTTGCCTAATAGGATTATTGGCTTTATAGGTAGCTTGAATCTTTAGGGTAACTTTAGGCAGCACAAAAGACCTAAGTTGGTCGCGGTGCATAGTGCCATATAATCTTATCTAAAGACAACATTTTGAAAACTTAATAACTTTTAACTGGGTTACAATAAAGGGAAATGTTTGCACCATTTTTCTCAGCTAAAAACGCTTTTAAGCACTTTATAAGTTTTTTGAAAAAAATTAATTTTTTCCGTCCACTCTATTTCCTAAATGGTGCACTTTAAAACGGGGAAAAAGTTTTTTTGAAAATCATTTTTGGCGTAGAATCGAAAGGTGAATTCAAATTTCTTTTAAATACAGCTCTTTTTGCTCTGCACGAAAAGATCCCACAAATCAACGATGCCAAAACATTTTAAAAAGTGGTGATGTCCCAAAAACAAAGAAACATTATACTTTTCTGACGATCTCACGTTCTTTATATTATTAATATACAGATTTTCCTAATAACAATAACAATTAAATTTTTTTTTTTTAATTTTTTCCACTCTTACGAGGATTTTTTAAAATATTCTTTTAAAAAACAATATTCTTTAAGGTAGTGTTCTGCTGAGTAAAATGCGCCATCATTTGTTAAAATCGGGTGAAAATTGACAAATTTAAGGTACTTTTTCTATATGCACAGAACAAATTATCAACCTAAAATATGTTATAAAAGATTTGATTTATATTAAATTTGTTGCTAAACAAATATTTAATTGAATCAATTAATATTTTAATTGACTTTTAAATATATACATACATATTTTAATTTAGACATACATAATTCTCAAATTTCTTTTTCATATACTCTATGTTAACTAGAATAGTTTCAGTATAAAATACCAAATACGTTTATAGTTTACAAACAACACAGGTACACATACAAATTCGCAAACAGCACAGCATTACTAAAAACATATATCCATACAAACGTGTCGTTCACACATTTTTTTTTTGAGTACCATATTTTTTAATTTTCAATAAAAGTTTTAATTAATATTAAAGTATTAATTGATTCAAACAACTTTTTAATTGAAACAAGTTCTTAGTTTTTCTGTGTATACACACGCCTATGTGCTGGATATCGAGTCATTTTCAAAAAACAAACTTTTTTGAAAACGAGTCATGTAGAAATTGGTGTTCCTAAAAACGTTCGTTTTGGTATATTCGAAATTTTGTTCGAAAAAAAATTTTAAATGTCAAGAGCTTGTAAACGTAATTTAAAAAAAAAAATTAAAAGTCTTGTTTTAAATTGAAGAAGCTATTAAAAGATTCCTTTTTGATTTAAAATAAATAAAAAACATTTAAAATTTTTAATACTAAGTGTTGTTTTTATTATTTAACAAATATTTCTAAGAAAAAATCCACATTCTATTTACTTTTGACAAGTTACAACTGCTCGATTTAAAAGGAGCAAAACAAATTGCGATATCGGAATCTGGCACACCAAATCTTGTAAACTCGTTTTACTTATGCGGTTTCGTTTTCCGGCACATACACGACAGTGAATTTATTTTTTTTTCTAATGCACACGAATGAATTAGTGCGAAGGAGGAAGAAAGAAGCAAAATTCTGTAAATATAGAAAAAGTACCACAACTTTGTCCAATTTTACTCAGAAAAACACTTACATAAAGAATAAAGAAAGAAGTTTAGAAAAAGTCTCGTAGAAGTTAAAAAAGTTTAAAGAAATTGAATATTTTAATTGTTATTAAAAAATCTCTACATGTTTATATTAATAATATAGAGGAACTATATATGTACATTAGGCCGGGTCGATTTGTATGGAGGCAAAAAAATCGCTCAACGTTCAAGGAAAATCGTATTCTAGGGATCAAAATATGAAACTTTGCCGAAGGAACCATACCTCTACAACGAATTCTGATGTCCCGACTTTTGACCCGTAGGGTCAACTTTTGAAAAATCCCACTTTGACAAATTTAGAGTGCCACAATCGAATCCAACACAATAGAATATAATTTATACATTCATCTGCTAGAGCGTCTTCCGGAGAAGAAATAGAGACCCTAATCTTGGAGAGATTCCTCCTACTTTCTGAAATATCAAAGTGGGTTTATTGAAAATTTGACCCTACGGGTCAAAAGTCTGGACATCAGAATTCGTTTTAGAGGTATGGTTCCTTCGGCAAAGTTTCTTATTTTGATCCCTAGAATACGATTTTCCTTGAACGTTGAGCGATTTTTAAATCGATCCACCCTAATGTACATATATTTGGAAAGACCAGGTAATTTAATTTTAAATACCTTTTAAAAATTAAAACTCGGATAAAAAACTAACTGAGCTCCAAACGTTTAAATGCTCCAGTCGACAAAATATCGGGTCCGCCATCTAACGTTTTTTTTTCAGCTAGTGCTTATTTCGTGAATGGCAACACTTAGCTCATGTCTCATTTGACAGATAATTAGTTTTATTCTTCCGCTGAACGAATATGGTCCGTATGTTCGTTATCTTTTGAAAAAAGTGAAAGAAACTGGCATCCTCATCGATAAGCCAAAGCGTGAAAAGCCAAAAACAGTGCGTACACCCAAGAATATTGCTGCTGTGGCAGAAAGTGTGCATGAAGCGCCATCAACATCAATTCACCGTCGTTCTGAACAATTGAACATTTCGGAGACATCATTGAGACGAATTTTGCATAAAGACCTTGGTATGACGCCATACAAAGTCCAATTGTTTCAGGAGTTCAAAAAAAAAAAGTTATTTGGCGGACCCTTTATTTTATTATATTTAACATATTTAATTAGGATGTATAAAATTAAGACCAAACTCTATTTATGCTTTTTAAATGTGTTTATATTTACATATTGCTCAAAAATAATTAAATTTAAGCTATTTTAAAAGCACCAAATTGTTTGAAAATTACCAACGTAATGCCAACGGTGGCAAGTCCGCTCAAACCAACGATTGGCCACTGTTATCAATCGGGTAACAGGACAATACTGTCAATATTGTTAATATCACTTTCTTCCAACGCATAACCGACAGTCGCCGACGCTTTACCAATACTGTGCCGATTGTATTTTTCTGCCTGGGTATTTAGCTAGAGTGAATCTTTACTACAGACTAAATTGAGAAAATGCAAAAAAAATTAATTTTTTTCATTCCTAGCTGCAGTTTTTTCGAACAATCAATTCCACCAAACCGTACATCAAATACAATATTTTAATTACCCAGCCAGATATTGCCAATGGTCTGAAAAATCAAGCACTGGTAGAGCACTATTTGCCAATGATCCAACAAAGAAAGTGCTGGCAAAGCACTGATTTACAACGCTCTGGCAACGTTAGTAAAAAGTGCTTTGACAGTGCTTAATTAACAAAATTTACAACAGTAAAAATAATAAAAGCACTGGCACAGCTCTGGCTTAGAACGCTCTGCCAACGTTCGTAAAAAAAACTTTGCCAGTACTTGATTTACAAAATTTACAAGCGTAAAAATAAAAAAGCACTGGCACAGTACTGACTTAGAACGCTTTCCCAACATTGGCAAAAAGTTCATTGCCAGTACTTATTTACAAAATGTACAACCGTTAACTCAATAAAAGCAGTGTCAAATAACTTGTTCACAACAAGAGTGGAAAAATTCAAAACTAAATTGAAATTTATGATTTAAAGTATAGTTTAAAAACTAGTTTTTAAACTATAGTTTAATACTAAAATCGAAAAGCCATTAACCCTTCGTTGCATGATTTAATTTCCTTACAGAAAAAATTTTTTTAGAGTTTTATTCTTGTTGCGTGTTAAGTTATGATTGCAGAAATTAAATTTGGTGGACTTCCTATATCTATTTTAAGAGTTATGTAACATTGCATATATGCAATATCATGCAGCAAATCCATGGAAATCTATAAATTTGCCTTTTTTCATACTTTCACGATTTATAGATTTCAATGCTCAAAAAGTAAAAACATTTTTGTTATAAAGAAATATTAATTAAAATTTTAAGAACAAAATTTGATTTAATTCATGTTTTTATTTTTAATTAGATATATAGCTACAAGAAAGGTTGTCTTTATCTTGTATTTGAAAAACTATTCTGAATGAAATTTTTTAAACAATTTCTTGATTTGTTGAAGCATTAGGCTGTGTCGCACTTTTCGCATTTAATAAAAATGTATCCATTACAGCCCGACAATTTGCATGTAATTCCGTTATCTATCCATTTGGGCCAATGATCCATGTGATCTAGTCGAACTTCGTTTTGGGGAATTTTCAAACTTCTTGGATGCTTTCTCTAAAATTAAGAATTGTAAAAATATTATTGTTCGAATAAACTATTTAAAAAAAAATATATATATATATATTAGGGCGGGTCGATTTAATAATCGCCCAAAGCTCAGTGAAAATCGTATTCTAGGGATCAAAATAAGAAACTTTGCGGAATTAACCATACCTCTAAAACGAATTCTACTACCCCGAAACTGTTGACTTTTGTCCTGTAGGGTCAAGTTTTGAAAAATCCCACTTTGACCCATGTAGAGTGCCCCAATCGAGTCCAAATGTATGACCGACCCCCACTAACTTTGAAGGGCCGATCCACCCATGCTCGTGGCACACCCCCCTGGAACTCCCCTGGGGGGTTCCCCATACAAACATTTCAAAAAATCTCCATTTTTGGCACTTTATTTTATTATTTTTTATTTATTTTATTTATTTTTAATATTTTATTTATTTTTTCTCTTTAGAAATTTATTTAGTCAGAACATATGTAAATGAAAAAAATAATTTAACTTAGTAATAGAAAAGAAATAAAAAAAATTACTGTTTGAAGTCTTTTTTGCTTTCAAGTCTGGGCAATTTCGCACGGCTCTCTTATGTCGTCGCCATAACAGCCTCTACATTTTCCGGTATAACTCGTTTGGAAACGCTAGCTAGCAATTGAACGTGTCGTTCTGTTGCAGGTCGTAAAATAGGTTGTGTGGGTTTTTTAAGCCACCACAAGACACAGCTGCATGTCGTAAACTTACTTAAGCAAAATCGGTTACAGGTAGAATTGAGCATAAAATTATCATAAAGGATTTTCCAGAAGTAATAAAAGGCGCACTTGCTTAACAGAAAGCATAAAATTATCATAAAGGATTTTCCAGAAGTAATAAAAGGCGCACTTGCTTAACAGTATTTGTGGTCAGATTAACGTTTAATTTACATGTAAGTATTTTATGGGCAGTTTTGACAACAAAATCGGTTACAGGTAGAATTGAGCATAAAATTATCATAAAGGATTTTCCAGAAGTAATAAAAGGCGCACTTGCTTAACAGATTTTGTGGTCAGATTAACTTTTAATTTACATGTAAGTATTTAATGGGCAGTTTTAACAACAAAATCGGTTACAGGTAGAATTAAAATTACCATTTCATTTTTATTACCTCGTAGACCATATATAACGCAACAGTTTTTGTGAATGCATTAAGTCGTTGTGAAGAACTCAAAGTGTGAAGTTCTAATTTCAGATAAAAAAATATTTAAAAAAAAAAATCATTCCAAATCAAAAAGTTTACAATGAATCCACCATCCTTTACACCGCAAGATGAAGCAATAACAACATCAACAACTATCGAAAACCCAATGAGTCATATACCCAGGCATGATGTTACTGTTTTTGGTGTGTCTACTGATTTGACTGATCTTAATTTACCAACCCATCTGGATATTTTGAGATATTATTTTTACTTGAGCGAACAAAAAAAATTGCTCTATAAATCATTCACTATTCAAGTACAAGATAAGTTGATTGGAATTTGGAAAAAACTTGGTATGGAAATAATGCTGAAAAAAAGTGTATATAATAAATTGAATAGATTGCTTGTCAAATATCACGAGCAAATCAAGAATAGAAACAAACACCAAGAATTTACAGAGTATGTAAAATCTCTGGAAACAATTTTTTTCATTGGAACATGTAAATGCGATTTGAAGGCAGCTCCATGTGCATGCGGTTTGGTTCCCGAACGCCTCAAAGAGTTTATGCACGATCAACATAATCAGAGAAGACTAACAATGGATGGATTTGCGATGGAAATTGAAGAGCAAGGAGCAACGTCTATGTCATCAATGCCAACATACCAAGATCCCGATGATTCAACATACGCACCGCCACCGGTTCAAGAAGATTTGGATATAAGCACAAGTTCACAATACACACAGAGATACGATTGTTTTAACTTTGCCTTGGTATGTGACAGATTTGGTGTGCCTGATAGAGTAGCATCAGCAATGGGAACCGCTCTTTTCCAAGATTTTAAAATGAAAGATACCCATGGCAAACCTCTCATCATGGATAAATCGAAAGTTCGCCGAGAAAAAGAGAAATGCAGACAAGAAGTGCTTCGCAAACGGTTAGATGATACCAATTTGTTAGCATTTTCATTCGATGGCAGAAAAGATGATACTTTAACGAGAGATGCAATTGATGAGAAGTATCATACTAGGATGGTAAAAGAACCTCATCTTGTTATTTTGAGAGAACCGAATTCTGAATTGATTGGTTACGTAAGACTGGAACATGAAACCGCTGAATACAAAACAACCAAATTAAATGATTTTTTTAACGATAAAAATATATCACTGAATGAATTAATTGGCATATGCGTTGACGGTGAGCCAACAAACACTGGCCCACACGGTGGAATTATACGACGATTCGAATTGCTGTTAAAAAGACCATTGCATTGGTTCGTTTGCCTTCTACACTTCAACGAACTTCCGTTTCGGCATTTGTTTGAAGCTTTGGATAAATCAACCAGCACTGGACCAAGATCGGCAACCGGAAAATTGAGCCGTCAAATCGAAACTTGTGAAACTCTTCCGGTAAGTTATTGCTATCACTCATTTATTATAATTGTCAACCGTTTTTAATTGCTTTATTTTTATATATTTTCAGGTGGTGGACGGCTTTCAGAAAATTGAGTTGAAAAATATGCCCCCTGCTCCAGAAAAAATTGAATTTTCCACCGATTCCAAGTACTTATACGACATGGCCCATGCAATTTCTAGCGGCGTGGTTTCAGTGGATCTGGCTAACATCAAACCAGGGAAAATTGTACATTCTCGGTGGCTCACCAAGGCCGCTAGACTATTACGATTATATGTGACAACGGAAAATCCAGATGCAAATTTAAGAATACTGGTTGAATTTATAATTACATGTTATGTGCCAATGTACTTCAATATTAAGTATTACAGCTCTGTCGTGTACGGTAGTAGATTATTTTTCAAATTCATTAGTTGGTCAAGATTTCTAGAACCTCGTTTACGCAAAATTGTCAATAAAGTAATTACAGATAATTCATATTATGCGCATTCGGAAAATATCTTGTTATCAATGTTGTTTGATGATAGCAAAGAAAAGCGCGACTGTGCTATCAAGATAATTCTACGCTATCGAACCGATGTTGACGACCCAACGGGACTTAGAGCTTATAAAAAACCAGATATAAACTTTTATTGCACAAGTTACACGGAAATGATCAATATGAATGACATAAATGACGTATTTGAACCACCATTCACTCGAAGCATTCCATACGATACTTTGAAAGAATATTTAAATCAAGATGATCCACCGTTTAATGATCCAAAAATTCCATCACACATACAAGGAACAGAACGACACGTTCAATTGCTAGCTAGCGTTTCCAAACGAGTTATACCGGAAAATGTAGAGGCTGTTATGGCGACGACGTTAGAGAGCCGTGCGAAATTGCCCAGACTTGAAAGCAAAAAAGACTTCAAACAGTAATTTTTATCTTTTCTTTTCTATTACTAAGTTAAATTAATTTTTTCATTTACATATGTTCTGACTAAATAAATTTCTAAAGAGAAAAAATAAATAAAATATTAAAAATAAATAAAATAAATAAAAAATAATAAAATAAAGTGCCAAAAATGGAGATTTTTTGAAATGTTTGTATGGGGAACCCCCCAGGGGAGTTCCAGGGGGGTGTGCCACGAGCATGGGTGGATCGGCCCTTCAAAGTTAGTGGGGGTCGGTCATACATTTGGACTCGATTGGGGCACTCTACATGGGTCAAAGTGGGATTTTTCAAAACTTGACCCTACGGGACAAAAGTCAACAGTTTCGGGGTAGTAGAATTCGTTTTAGAGGTATGGTTAATTCCGCAAAGTTTCTTATTTTGATCCCTAGAATACGATTTTCACTGAGCTTTGGGCGATTTTTTTGCCTCCCCACAAATCGACCCGGCCTAATATATATATATATATATATATAAACTTGGTACATACCTTACGGGAAATATTTTTTGTTACTTCGCGAAATAATGAACACAATAAGTAAAAAATGAAAAAATGCATTTTAAGGAAATGCACTTTATGCGGAAGGTTTTTGTTGCAAAATGACCTGAGAAAGCGATTTCTATTATTAATACATGATTGCCCATCACCAATAGGTAAAAATTTAGCAAACAAAAAAAAAAAAAAAAGCTGTTACTCTAGTGTGCAAAAAAAAAATATATAATCAATATAAAAAATCGAAAAGCCTCCCCCCCCTCCCCGAAACAAATTCCCAGCTACGTGCCTGGCCATCGCTAAATCGGCTTAGAAGGATCAGAAATATATCGTCACCTAAAATTCAAAAAGGCCGTAACTACACTTTTTTAGTTTTTTACAGGAGAGACAAAAAACATAAATAAAAAAACTACTAAAGGAATTATGCTTAAGAAACAAAGACGGATTTATTTCTGAGAAAAAAATTCATGGAAAAATAGTAGTTTTTATGTAATGTAGTTACGGTATTTTGTACTCGATTTTTCTGAAACCAAAAAGCCGTAACTCCAACACAAAAATTTATGCAAAAATTAAAACAAACGTTGAAGATAAAAAATACTGTTTTTCGGCAGTAATTTTGAAAAGTTTTTAGTGAACTTATGTATTTCTATATATTTATTGTGAGTATTTTTAAAACTAAACCAGTTTTAACTATTAAAAAGCTTTCGAGAAGAATTGATAAAAATAATTAATTTATTTCGAGAAAATAAAATATAATTAAACTGGTCAAACACAAAACAGTGTAAATCCTTACATAAAAGGGATAACACTGCATTACAAGACTTTTTGATTAATTAATATATTGAAATTGCAGTTATGGCCTTTTGATTTTCGTTACTAAAATCGTCATTTTTTGGACGTAAATGTGTAACATTTTGTAGGAAGGTGTATTTTGGTTAAATACATCATAATCCATCAAAAACTTAATTTTGAATTTTTTGTTAATTACGGCCTTTTGGGTTTCAAATGACGATATATACTTTATGAGGTCTTAGACCTATATTTCGATGTATTACAAATGGAATGACAAACTGATATTGAAGAATATCAAAAATGTTCGACACAGGAAAAAATTAAAAAAATTTTTTTTTGTATGCGCAAAAATTGTGGCTGTTTTAATTTTAAAGCAAATTAAAAAAGATTAAAATTACAATTTTTACTTTTATTTTATTTAAGTTACCTTAATTTATAGATCTTTATTGTATTTATCACATTTCAAAATATATTATTACACTACCAAAAAAAAAATATAAAAATACACTCAAAAAATGTTTTGTCATATATTAGAACTTAAAAAGAAAACTGCGATTCTTGTGGAAAACACGTTTTTTTCCGGCTTTATGTCATTTGGGCGACTTATCTGCAGGAAATCATATTATATATATTTTAAAATTCGCAAAATAAAAAATTTTCTATAAGGAAGCTTTTTGAGGTTAGGAAAATTTTGTTCACAAAATAGTTTAACCCTTCGTTGCATGCCATTGCATATATGCAATGTTGACTTCGCGCGTATCTGACAACTCCGCTTTTAAACAAATACCGTTATTTTTTCTTTCGTTGATCTCTTTTATATTAAAATATTCTATTTTTGGTGCAATTTTGCGTTTTTTGTTAAACATTTGTTAATATTAGTTGCTGAAAAAAGAAGTATTTAAATTAAGCTAAAAAAAAGTGTTGATTTCTTTAATTATTCTGAAATCCTGTGAAAGTTAACTGAAACGTAAGTATTATTTATGTATTTTACTACATTTTCTTTGCAAATAACTACAAATTTTTAATTGCAAAGTATTTACTTGAGCGCTGTAATGCATCATTGCATATGTGGAAATTCATGCGTTTGCGCTTATGTGAACTTATATTGCTTATATGTTTTTATATTGCATATACGCAATTCCATGCATGTAATCATAATTTTGTTTAGTTCAAACTAGCAAATTGTGGTATTTTCTAGCTGGGTACTGTCCGAACTTAAAACGTCCAGACGACAAAATTATGATGGAAAAACCACGCGGAGAATCCTGCGAATATGTTGCAACTGTTAATAATTTTGTTATACGAGGGCGGATCAATAAGTCCGTGACTTTTTAAATGAAAAACTGTTTTTTTTTTTGCAAAAAAAAAAATATTTTTCAACATAATCTTTTTTAGCTCAATATACTTAGTCCAATGTTTCTATAATTTATGTATCGCTTCCAAAAAAAAAGATTTTTCGACGTCCATTAAATAGGCATTTGTTTGATCAAATCACTAGTGCATTATTTAGATGAAAAATAACTTTTTCTTGGCCATATGAGGTCGTTCTTTTTTAAATCCTAATTAAATCGGTCTAATAAGTTGGCGACTAATAAGTCGCCGTTTATTGTTACCGTCACCTTATTGGCCACGATTACGTGTATGGTCAATTGAGAACAAACGCGGCACCCAGCTTGCAGACAGCATTCTTAAACCCAACTGGTCATTTTAAATCGAAACCACACTGCACTATGAAATGCCTATGGCATCAACAATCACACGCACTTTGACTCTTCTATCGGCCAACACCATGTCGAGGATTTTTTCGACATTTTCGGGTGTATTGACCTCAATTGGCCGTCCAGAACGTACTGCGTCATTTGTACTTGTGCGACCAGAACGAAAGTCAGTAAACCACTTTTTTACCATTGAAATCGATTGTGCAGAGTCCCCATAGTACTTTTCAAGTTTTCCTTGGTTTGATTGACGGTTTTTTTCGCAAAAAATAATGTTTAATGAGCACTCGAAATTAATTTTTTCCATTTTGAAAAAAAATCCTCGAGATTGTATGTTTTGAACGGATGTTAAACACAAAATAAATGACGGAACTCGCTCAAATTTTGACAGGTGGTACTTGATCGGAGCTGTGTTGCATTTCATATAACTACGAGGGGAGTTAGAAAAGTCACAGACTTATTGATCCCCCTCATATCTGTTGTTTCTTGGAGAGATAGCAAAATTGTTAACTTGATGTCAAACTTTTGCGGCAAGAACCCGAGCTAAGCGTTGACTGGTCATAATACGCCCTAAGAATTGGTAGATACAGCTTTGGTCAATGCTTGGCTTTTATACAAACGCGCTGAATTACAAAAAGGGAACATTTTCAACGAAAGTTGGCCGATTTTCGTTTGAAAGTAGGTGAAACGCTTTGTATAAAAGCCAAGCATTGACCAAAGCTGTATCTACCAATTCTTAGGGCGTATTATGACCAGTCAACGCTTAGCTCGGGTTCTTGCCGCAAAAGTTTGACATCAAGTTAACAATTTTGCTATCTCTCCAAGAAACAACAGATATGAGGGGGATCAATAAGTCTGTGACTTTTCTAACTCCCCTCGTAGTTATATGAAATGCAACACAGCTCCGATCAAGTACCACCTGTCAAAATTTGAGCGAGTTCCGTCATTTATTTTGTGTTTAACAGCCGTTCAAAACATACAATCTCGAGGATTTTTTTTTCAAAATGGAAAAAATTAATTTCGAGTGCTCATTAAACATTATTTTTTGCGAAAAAAACCGTCAATCAAACCAAGGAAAACTTGAAAAGTACTATGGGGACTCTGCACAATCGATTTCAATGGTAAAAAAGTGGTTTACTGACTTTCGTTCTGGTCGCACAAGTACAAATGACGCAGTACGTTCTGGACGGCCAATTGAGGTCAATACACCCGAAAATGTCGAAAAAATCCTCGACATGGTGTTGGCCGATAGAAGAGTCAAAGTGCGTGTGATTGTTGATGCCATAGGCATTTCATAGTGCAGTGTGGTTTCGATTTAAAATGACCAGTTGGGTTTAAGAATGCTGTCTGCAAGCTGGGTGCCGCGTTTGTTCTCAATTGACCATACACGTAATCGTGGCCAATAAGGTGACGGTAACAATAAACGGCGACTTATTAGTCGCCAACTTATTAGACCGATTTAATTAGGATTTAAAAAAGAACGACCTCATATGGCCAAGAAAAAGTTATTTTTCATCTAAATAATGCACTAGTGATTTGATCAAACAAATGCCTATTTAATGGACGTCGAAAAATCTTTTTTTTTGGAAGCGATACATAAATTATAGAAACATTGGACTAAGTATATTGAGCTAAAAAAGATTATGTTGAAAAATATTTTTTTTTTTGCAAAAAAAAAAACAGTTTTTCATTTAAAAAGTCACGGACTTATTGATCCGCCCTCGTATAACAAAATTATTAACAGTTGCAACATATTCGCAGGATTCTCCGCGTGGTTTTTCCATCATAATTTTGTCGTCTGGACGTTTTAAGTTCGGACAGTACCCAGCTAGAAAATACCACAATTTGCTAGTTTGAACTAAACAAAATTATGATTACATGCATGGAATTGCGTATATGCAATATAAAAACATATAAGCAATATAAGTTCACATAAGCGCAAACGCATGAATTTCCACATATGCAATGATGCATTACAGCGCTCAAGTAAATACTTTGCAATTAAAAATTTGTAGTTATTTGCAAAGAAAATGTAGTAAAATACATAAATAATACTTACGTTTCAGTTAACTTTCACAGGATTTCAGAATAATTAAAGAAATCAACACTTTTTTTTAGCTTAATTTAAATACTTCTTTTTTCAGCAACTAATATTAACAAATGTTTAACAAAAAACGCAAAATTGCACCAAAAATAGAATATTTTAATATAAAAGAGATCAACGAAAGAAAAAATAACGGTATTTGTTTAAAAGCGGAGTTGTCAGATACGCGCGAAGTCAACATTGCATATATGCAATGGCATGCAACGAAGGGTTAAACTATTTTGTGAACAAAATTTTCCTAACCTCAAAAAGCTTCCTTATAGAAAATTTTTTATTTTGCGAATTTTAAAATATATATAATATGATTTCCTGCAGATAAGTCGCCCAAATGACATAAAGCCGGAAAAAAACGTGTTTTCCACAAGAATCGCAGTTTTCTTTTTAAGTTCTAATATATGACAAAACATTTTTTGAGTGTATTTTTATATTTTTTTTTGGTAGTGTAATAATATATTTTGAAATGTGATAAATACAATAAAGATCTATAAATTAAGGTAACTTAAATAAAATAAAAGTAAAAATTGTAATTTTAATCTTTTTTAATTTGCTTTAAAATTAAAACAGCCACAATTTTTGCGCATACAAAAAAAATTTTTTTAATTTTTTCCTGTGTCGAACATTTTTGATATTCTTCAATATCAGTTTGTCATTCCATTTGTAATACATCGAAATATAGGTCTAAGACCTCATAAAGTATATATCGTCATTTGAAACCCAAAAGGCCGTAATTAACAAAAAATTCAAAATTAAGTTTTTGATGGATTATGATGTATTTAACCAAAATACACCTTCCTACAAAATGTTACACATTTACGTCCAAAAAATGACGATTTTAGTAACGAAAATCAAAAGGCCATAACTGCAATTTCAATATATTAATTAATCAAAAAGTCTTGTAATGCAGTGTTATCCCTTTTATGTAAGGATTTACACTGTTTTGTGTTTGACCAGTTTAATTATATTTTATTTTCTCGAAATAAATTAATTATTTTTATCAATTCTTCTCGAAAGCTTTTTAATAGTTAAAACTGGTTTAGTTTTAAAAATACTCACAATAAATATATAGAAATACATAAGTTCACTAAAAACTTTTCAAAATTACTGCCGAAAAACAGTATTTTTTATCTTCAACGTTTGTTTTAATTTTTGCATAAATTTTTGTGTTGGAGTTACGGCTTTTTGGTTTCAGAAAAATCGAGTACAAAATACCGTAACTACATTACATAAAAACTACTATTTTTCCATGAATTTTTTTCTCAGAAATAAATCCGTCTTTGTTTCTTAAGCATAATTCCTTTAGTAGTTTTTTTATTTATGTTTTTTGTCTCTCCTGTAAAAAACTAAAAAAGTGTAGTTACGGCCTTTTTGAATTTTAGGTGACGATATATTTCTGATCCTTCTAAGCCGATTTAGCGATGGCCAGGCACGTAGCTGGGAATTTGTTTCGGGGGGGGGGGGGGGAGGCTTTTCGATTTTTTATATTGATTATATATTTTTTTTTTGCACACTAGAGTAACAGCTTTTTTTTTTTTTTTTGTTTGCTAAATTTTTACCTATTGGTGATGGGCAATCATGTATTAATAATAGAAATCGCTTTCTCAGGTCATTTTGCAACAAAAACCTTCCGCATAAAGTGCATTTCCTTAAAATGCATTTTTTCATTTTTTACTTATTGTGTTCATTATTTCGCGAATTTTGATGTCTATATCGCGAAACAACGTTTTAATCTGTTTGATCACAATCCGCGAAACACGTCAAATTTGAAAACGTTTGTGTACTTTAAGTTACATCGTTATTGTCTAAATACGTTAAATTTTTAGCTAAATATTAATTTTTAGTTTAATTAAATAAAAAAAGGATTATGCGGAAAACCGCGAAAAATAAAATTAATTTATATTTTTATGTGCTAGTATACGTCTAGGGTAGCTAAAACTTGATAAATGTAAAAAAAGCAAAAAAGTTTCAACTTCTAATAACCCGATTAAAATTAATATGATGCTTTATATAATCATACGAAATTTAATATGAGTCTTAATACAGTTTTATCCGAGAAATGGGCATAATAATTAAATAACATCCGAATAATGGTGCTATACAATTTAATACGATTTTATATAGCGGTATAAATTTCCAGTTTTTGATTTTAAAACGTCATGAAAATTCGAAATATCTATTAATCCTTTTAGACTTTAGCCGCTTGCAAAAGTTTTACAACTTTATAATTTGTAACAAATTCCATAGCATTTGGAAATTTTATTTAAAATAAAATTGTGTTTTTTAAATATGATATAATATCAAAATATATATTATTTTGCAATGTCTAGGTATATAAATATAACGTAATTATTAATTGGATTAGTTTTAGCGTATTCTAAATGCAATATACAATTATACGCAACTATATATGACATCATATTAATTTTTTTATACGAAATTAATTTTATATATTAATTTATATAATTATGTCCGGTTAAATGCACAGTCAGACAAAACCTTATAAGTGTATATAAAATAACGTATTATTTTATGCAAAAGTTTTAATTCGGGAAATTAAAGATTTATAACCCTCCAAAAAACAAATTAAAAGCAAATATCCTATATAATTTGCCTGACACTTACAAGGAAGCTTTTCCGATGGGTTCCCTTTGAAATTAATGAAATTCGGATAGGTGATTAAGCAGCAAAAATATATGAAAAACGTATCTATTTTTAAAATTGGTGGTGAAATTTAACACATCTTTGTATGAAAATATGTTTAAAGTTTAGGAAATTTAGACTTATTTAAAAACAGCGTTAAAATGCTCGAGAAAACACACATTTTGAAAACCATTTTGACACTATGTCGTGGACCTCGGCTGCCACTTATTTGAATTATTTTAACAAATTATTCACTATTTTTCCGCCTATTTCATATATCCGACCTTTTTTAAGATTGGGGGCTATACTTCATGTCTTGTACTAAAAAAATCGTAAATTTTCTTTCTTATAGTCTGAAAGAAATAATAATAAAGAAAAAATATAAAATTGGAAAATTTAAAAATATACCTGACATTGCCTAGGTCTTATTTAAACTAAATTATGTATTTCGAATTCACTTTGATTTATATTTTGGACAATTTCAAACGCTTTTCAAATTTTTAAATAAAAACCCTTTAAAATGTCTTAAAAAAAACTACATCGTTATAACACAAAGACTGGTTTAGCTGCTTGATTTTAAAATGTCGCATTTCAAGGAGCGCCGATAAAAATTTGTTTACATTTAGTCTAAAAAAAAATTGAGTCACATTGGACCACGTTAACACATTATGCATATCGATCAAAGTTTGAGGCTTAAATTTGTTTCAAAAAATTAAAAAAATATATGAGATATCGTAATATATATCGTAAAAAAAATACTGAAAACTATGTCAACAGATGTGTGCGTAGCAAACCAAATTTATATAAAAAGATTGCACTGTAAGTAAAGTAACGACTTTTACGGCACAAGTAAACTTAATTTTGAGTCTTAACGGTATCTCCATTTTAAAAGATTATGTCAAAATACACAGAAATAATCATTGTCAAAAAATTTCAATTAAACTTTTGTTCGATTTCAAACTTACTTTCAATTAACTGTTTAATTGAAAATAAATTTGGTATAAAAAAAATTTCAGTTTTTATAACGTATAATAACAACATTGAAACGAATGCAAAAATTTTAAAAAGTCGCCAAAATTAAAAAAATCGTTTCGTTAATTTTGGTGATTTTTTTTAAATTTTTTTCGAATTTTGGAGTTTATTGTGGGAGTTTTTTAAATTTCTGCAATTTTGAGGATTGTTTTTTAAATTTTGGCAGTTTTTTTTTCAAATTTTGCTATTTTTTCAAATGGTCTCGATTTTTTTTAAATTTTGGCGATTTTTCTACAATTTTGGTGATTTTTTTAAAATTTTGTAATTTTTCCCAATAGTAAACAATATTCAATTAAATTCTTAATAGATGTGAATGAAACTATTTGTAATTGAAAATAATATTAATTAAATAGATACAAATTATTTTAGTTGTTACTACAATTGCATCAACACGACCGAATTCAGTTTAACTTTTGCTGAATCAACAAATATTTTAATTAAAACTCAATTTTGGTTTCTTCTGTGTAGACATATTTAATTTTTAGTTTGCATTGTCTCAAACAATTTTTTGATTATATTTTAAGTCAAAGACTTCGAAATCTCTTATGAAATGATTTTATTTATTGCTTTTTGTCGAAAATCAACTTTAACAATGATAGCCGCCCATTTGCAGGCGATGTTTTCTTACGAAATTTTAAGATTCGAACCATATAAAACTATTTCCTATTTGATCCAAGTCAAAAATAAATATTTTCATATTAAATTTATCAATAACATTGTTACTTTCTAACGAATTGTATTAAGTTTTCAAATTTGTCAAATCATTTCGGGGGGGGGGGGCTCTAGCCCCCAAGCACCCCCCCCCTAGCTACGTGCCTGGCGATGGCCGTCTGTTTGTTGAAATTGGGATCACGGCTCGAAAACGCAATAGAGACTGCTTATTTGTACCTACATTATTCAATATGCTCCAGAGCAGTTTGGTATTGAAAATGAGCAAAATCGGTCCAGCGTTGCAAAATTTATGAGTGAAAATGTGAAGATTCCTATAAAGTTTCCATACAAGTTAGTGTATATTGTACAATTTTAGAGTACCTTCTGGTACATAAAATATAACGTTATTTTTTTTTTCACCAGATGGTAAGAGGTTAATGAGATATTTAAAATTCACCTCAAAAATTTTTTCACACAAAAACTGTTCTTCACCTCAAAAATGTTTTTTCACTACAAAATCTGTTTTTCACCTCAAAAATGTTTTTTCAACAAAAAAAATATATATTTTAACACCTCAAACAAATTTTGTTTCACCTCTAAAATATTTAGTTTTGTTTGTTTTATTTGTAACATTTACACAATGGAGGGTATAAAAAAAATTTGGTAAAAATAAATTAAAAAATTTTGCTATTATTCATAATTTTAATAATGCATTTGTTTTATTTTGAAGTAATTGTTTTTATTGTATTTTAAAGCATTTTAATAATGCTATTTTGCACAACAAAACTTTTCCGTTTATATATTTTTCGATTCTTAACTAAATGAGGTTATTTAAAAGGAGAAAAAATAAGTCCTGATTTTCTTTAAAAGCGTCCCCTTTTCGATTTACTTCTTAACAGCACCTAATCGGCTAGGATCCTGACTTGGATAATGAACTTGACCACCACCGGCAACTCCTGGAGGCGGTGGTATGGCATCTAAAGAAACAGCACCACCAGCAGCTGCTGCAGCAGCCGCTGCAGCTTGTGCTGATGTTGAAGCGACTGGCATTGAGTAGGGAGCAGCATATGCTTGTGAATACATTTGATAAGATGATGCAGGTATAAGACTTGGTGGTATCTGATGTAGTTTCATGCCGGGAGGCAAAACTGTAACTTGTTCTTGTTGTAAATTAAAGAAATCATTTGGATTTTGTGTAGACGCCGGTGGCAAGGCATTAACTTCAAAACGTCGATCTGTTTTTGCCGCACCCTGCTTAGCTTGTGAATGTGCCCATTTAATGGTCGATTTTTTACCTTGTAAAACTAATTTATTAAAACTTTTTTCGGCTGCCAATTCAGCAGCAGATCGTTTAGTGTATTGTATGAAAGCACATTGTTGACGTGGTACTAAAGCTATAGAACGTATTTCACCGAATTGATAAAAGTGATCTCTTAATTCTGGTTCTGTTATTTCTTCGGGCAAATTGCCCACATACAATGTCGTAATATTACGGTCTTCTGGTGGCTCAAGTGTTGGCAATGAGGCCGCCCTTTTCATTATTTTTTCAGCTACTGGATCATTGCGACCATAATAACGATCTTTAATATTTTGTTCACACAACGGATCATCCGGTTCATTGGGTTTGTCATGACGATATGGACATTCTTCACCTCTTTTACACTCACCCTTAACCCAAAATGAACAGATATGCGGCCTATTACGTTTATAGTAAGGAGCAGTACGTGCCAATTTCGATAGCATTTCACTAGCGGCCAAAGATTTACCCACTGCACCGGCTGCCTCAGTACCATCCCCATCCTGTAGTTCTCGATCTACATTTTGTATATAGTACTCCTTGTTGACATCACTCTGCGGTAGGTTATCGGCAATTTTCAAGGCTGCATCTCTTACTTGTATGGGTAGACCATATTCCAAGTCTAGCAAACATGTTTGGCACACATTTTTTAATCGTGCACAAGTTTGACATATCTCGGTTTTTTTAAAACGCATTCTGGCTCCAGGACACCAACGGAATATTGTAAAGGGGCGTGTGCATATCTTACATTCTTTACCAAAACGTTCCTTAATCATACGCACGTATGGATTATCTCCCAGACATGTCTGACACAAGATGGGAAATTCAGCATCTTCCCAATTTTGCCGATTATAGGTGTTGGTAGTCTTGGACATAGACATTTTGAAAATATTTTTTTTTAGGTTTTTAATAGGTTTTTTTAACTTTTTCCAAAAAACTAGCCAACAAAGTGTAGAATGATAAAAAAGCGTGAAGAAAATACAAAAAAGTATGTATGTCAAATTTTGACGTAATAACGTAATAGATTACTTTATTATGGTTGCCAGATCAATTGAACAAATCAAGCCGGATAACCAAAGAAATTAATCATGGATGGTAACCGATTCGATGGGGTTATCGCTCATTGACGTCTTTTTTATTTCGGTACTAGAGATAAATATGTATAGAGATAAATGTGATAAATTGCAGCAAATGTCAAAATGATGTTATCTCTAGTGTTGACCATTCAATTGCGTACATATTTATTGCCGACAACATATGTTCCAATAATTATTTAGCAATATTCGTTAACACTTATTGCTAATAGTGAATTTACATTATATTATATGAAATCTGGTTTAAGCCGAATTTAGGTGACAATCTGGTTATGAAACGTAATTGCAAACCGGATTTCCCATACACATTCATAACTAGATTGTCGGACAATCTGGTTTAAACTAACGATCAAAGTTGTAGCAATACAACAGTGTGTTTTCCCCTATTTTGGACGAGAAATTTGCAACATGTGGCATCACCTTGTGGAACAAAATGTAAACAAATAAAAAAAAAAAAATTATTTAATTTAGGAAAACCAAATAAAACGATAAAATGTTATTTTTTTGAAAGAAAAATTCAATTCATCATCCAGTTATTTATTTTTGTTTCCGGCGACCGTAACTTGTGCAAACAATGTTGATATGGTGACCAGAAGAATAAAAAGAAAAATCGTGCTTCCAAATGGTCATCTCCAATAAAAAACACTTTTTTCAGCAAAATTAACATTATTTCTTAATCGCTGAAAATTTTGTCTTCCATCAGTAAATTATTAACTTTGGAGAAAAATTATCAGTTTGAGGTTATTTTATTTATTTTGTTTTCAAAATGTTGTTGTTGTCAAGCCAAAATCCAGTTTGACTGGCAAATTTTATAATGTAAACGAGGTCGATTTGTAACAGGCTTTAACTCGATTTTAAACCTGATTTTGTGGAAGTGTAAATTCATTATTAATTTTTTTTTTAACTTTAAAGCTCTATAAATTTGAGGTACTGGCTCAGGATCAAATGTTTGGGAAGTACTGAATAAACGAGTAATTTTTATTCATTTCGCATCTCTGGTTTTAATAAATCGATTGCGATCTGGCAACGCTATTGAAATTAATCAGCTGTATCGTATAAACAAATCGAAAAATAAACAATAACGTTTTCAGTCGTGTTTTGCTATTAAATTATTTCTCTTAACCAAAAACCATGGCACAATCCTCATCCTCGGCACTTCCAATCAAACGATATCGTCGCGTAGAAGATGACAAATCATCGGGAGCAGAAGATGAGGATGATAAATATGTTCCGTATGTTCCCGTCAAGCAACGTAAAAAACAACAACTTGTTAAATTGGGTCGCATTGTTCAGTTGACAGCAGAAGCAACACAAACAAAATCCTCTAGCGAAAATGAGAATGAAGACGATTCACAAAACGCTACAGATCCTGAGCTGTGGGGACGCAAGTATAACATCAGTTTGCTGGATCAACATACAGAGCTTAAGAAAATAGCAGAAGCTAAAAAAATCAGTGATGTGGAGAAACAACTCAAAGAAGAAGAAAAAATTCTGGAAAGTGTTCAGGCCCAAAAGGCTCTTATGGCTGTATCGGAATTGGCTAAAGGTATACAATATGAAGATCCCATTAAGACGAGTTGGAAACCTCCGCGCTATATAATAACAATGTCGGAACAAAAACGTAATGCTATACGCAAACGTTTGCGCATCTTAGTAGAAGGTGAAGATGTAGCTCCGCCCATACGTAGTTTCAAAGAAATGAAACTACATAAGGGTATTTTAAATGGGCTCGCTGCTAAGGGCATTAAGCGTCCAACACCCATACAAATTCAGGGTATACCTACAGTATTATCGGGTAGAGATTTAATCGGCATTGCTTTTACCGGTTCCGGTAAGACCTTAGTGTTCGTCTTACCTCTTATTATGTTTGCCTTGGAACAAGAATATCGTTTGCCATTTGTAAAGAATGAAGGACCGTATGGCTTAATTATTTGTCCATCACGTGAATTGGCAAAGCAGACATATGATATTATATTGGTAAGTTAGAAAAAAAATATTGAGTTAAGGCATATAAACACTTGAAATCAGGGATGGTAGGCATTACCACTGAAATACCGTTATTAATTCAAAAACCTTTCAACTGACTATCGTTATCCCTAAACTAGCGATACCGAAAGAACTGAAATATTGTTATACTTAAAATACCGTTACCTATTTGAGTAATTGTAGCGTTATCGCTAACATTCAATTACCGTAAAAAATAAAATAGCGTTATATTTAAAATACCGTTACCAAAATAACTTAAATAAGTCGAGGTCAGAAAAAAATAATCGCAATATGAGTTCTTTGATACATCCCATTGAAATTGACTGAAGGTATTCAAATTTGATCACAAAAATTTGTACAAGTTTTACTGCAAGGTGTTCGTTTACTGGATACATTTTTGGCAGTAAAATTTGTAAGTAGAAAAAAACATGATGGAAAAAATATGCTTGTTTTTTTTAGTAAACAAAAACAAATATTAAATTAAATTTAACCTTCAGCCGATTATTAGCCGCTACCGACACTTTTTCCCTCTAAGCCGCGTCTGACCATATTTTGGTGGACCATTAATTCGCAGCTGATATATACAAGGTGGCGCAAAAATAACCTTCCGATGTTTTTTGGCTGTAATTTAAAAAAAAATGAAAAACTTTGATTCTTCTTGTGGATTATTTTTATTTGGTATTTTATTTTTTTTTACATCAAGTCGAGAATATGATGTCATGTAAATGGCCGCCGCCACAGTTGATTGTCATTTGAGCCCTTTTTATGGCATTTTCCATCACTTTGGCCAAAACTTCCGGCGATAGGTCCTCACATTCTTGACGGATATTGTCTTTAAGAGCTGCAAGAGTCTGAGGCTTGTTGACATAAACCCGCGACTTCAAAAAGCCCCACAAAAAGAAATCTGGAGCGGTCAAATCAGGCGATCTTGCTGGCCAGTGCAAATCGCCAAAACGGGAGATTAGGCGCCCGGGAAATGCATCCTTCAGCATATCGGTTGTGGCACGTGCAGTGTGTGCCGTTGCACCGTCCTGTTGGAACCACATGTTTTCCAATCCCAATTCATCAAGTTGCGGCAAAAAGAACTCGTTGATCATTGCTCTGTAGCGCTCACCATTCACAGTAACCGTTTGGCGACGTCTTCGAAGAAAAAAGGTCCGATGACTCCTCCAGCGAAAACAGCACACCATACAGTGACTTTGAGCGGGTGTAATGGCTCTTCGTGGGTTACACGCTGATTTTCAGTGCCCCAGAAGCGTAAATTTTGCTTATTTACGTACCCGCTAAGATGGAAATGGGCCTCATCACTCATGATTATTTTTTGATGAAAAATCATCTTCCTCTTGGTGGTGATTAAGGATGGCTTGAGAGTATGTTACACGCGATTGGCGGTCAGCAGCTAACAGCTGATGCACCGTCTGGACTTTGTACGGAAACATCTTCAAATCTTGTACCAAAATTCGCTATAAAGACCGTCGACTGATACCCATTTGCGTGGCACGTCGTCTGGTCGATGTCGACGGCGCTTCCATGACATCCTCGGCTACAGCAGCAATATTCTCTGCAGAACGGCTACTCCGGGGTCTGCCACGCCTGGCAGCATCTCGTGTTGTGCCAGTCTCTTCGAGGCGAGCGGCTAAACGTCGCAGTGTTTCACCAGTAGGCGTTGGACGGCCAGGAAATATGCGACGAAATTCACGTTGTGCCAAAGTCACCGACCGATTATTGGTCAAATAAATAGTCACCAATATTCCGCGTTCTGGAGCAGTGTAGCGTAACATTGTTTATTAACGTGTATTTCGCATGTGTTTACTACACAAATGTCAAAACAGAACTGACATTAGGGGCCAATCGCAAAATTTATAGCATTTTCTGATAGGAGGATTACTTTTGCGCCACCTTGTACTTCCTTATATCATATATGAGTCCTTTTGTACATATGAAATTCCATACACTTATGCACATATTTGCCCATGTATGGCCCTCTTTGCGAATATGAAATAACATATACTTCCCTATATACCCATATATGAGCACCTTTTGCAGATATGAAATCACATATACCTGCATATATGACCATATATGAGTCCATATATATGCCCAAACATAAAACATATATTTCCATTTTTGTCCATATACACAACCATATATGTCCATATATAAACATATTTGTACATAAATGAACTTTTTTAACCGCGAAACAGTTAAATTGAAAATTTATATGGGAAACAATAACAAATGTGTCAGTTGAAGTCCCAGTTAGTAGCTAACGGGACATTGTGAAATGAGGCTTAATGAAATGAAAAGTTAAATTTTTAAACATTTCGAATTTTGAAAAATACACTATTTTTCACAAGTGGAACATTTTTGGCCGAAGTTCGACACGGGCTTACTTTTTCAAGAAAAAATCAATTTCTTCCATTTGGAACCATTTGCAATAAAACTGGGTAGTGTAATGACAAATCTATTTGTTGGATGATAAACCCATATAATTATTGTTTCCAAACGGTTCCTAAAAACACACACAATAAAACATTTTAATATGTAATAGTAATAGCATTAGTATGAAGTATTAAATGTATTAATTATTAAAGTAGAGCAATAAAGGAGATTTGAAGATTACAAAGATATTTTTACGGGACACCCTATTAGGCATAGATTGTAATGACTTGTGATTAAGCCAGAATTTGGGTTGTAGACAACTTCTAAATAAATGCATACTATGTGACTTTTATTTTATTCTTCCTTTTTTCAGCATTACAGTCGCCATTTACAACAATGTGGTTTGTCAGAAATACGATCATGCCTATCGATCGGTGGTGTTCCTGTTTCCGAAGCTTTAGAAGTCATTGGCAAAGGTGTTCATATTATGGTTGCTACTCCTGGACGTTTAATGGATATGTTAGAAAAGAAAATTGTAACGCTCGATATTTGTCGTTATCTTTGCATGGATGAAGCAGATCGTATGATTGACATGGGTTTCGAAGAGGATGTACGTACTATTTTCTCTTTCTTTAAGGGTCAACGTCAAACTTTACTTTTCTCCGCTACTATGCCTAAAAAAATTCAAAATTTTGCCCGATCAGCTCTAGTTAAGCCAGTAACAATTAATGTAGGTCGTGCTGGTGCCGCCTCTATGAATGTTACCCAAGAAGTGGAGTATGTTAAGCAGGAAGCCAAAGTTGTTTATTTATTAGAAGTTTTACAAAAGACAGCACCACCAGTTTTAATATTTGCCGAAAAGAAACAAGATGTCGATTGTATTCATGAATATCTTCTATTAAAAGGTGTCGAAGCTGTTGCTATTCATGGTGGTAAAGATCAAGAAGAACGTTCACGTGCTGTTGAAGCCTATAGAGAAAGTAAAAAAGATGTTTTAGTGGCCACTGATGTTGCCTCGAAAGGCTTAGACTTTCCCAATGTTCAACATGTTATTAATTATGATATGCCCGAAGATATTGAAAACTATGTACATCGTATTGGTCGTACTGGCCGTTCGAATACAAAAGGTTTAGCTACCACTTTTGTTAATAAAACAACCGATCAATCGGTTTTGTTAGATCTTAAACATTTGTTAATTGAAGCCAAACAAAAAGTACCCGAATTTTTGTTGGAATTATGTCCAGAATCCGAACAATATTTGGATTTGGGAGATTCACATGGTTGCAGTTATTGTGGTGGTCTTGGTCATCGTATTACCGAATGTCCCAAATTGGAGGCGATACAAAGCAAGCAGGCATCAAATATTGGACGAAGAGATTATATCTCAAACACTGCTGGAGATTATTAATATATTTTTATTTCTACTTCAATAATTAAAATACTATTGGGAATCCAATTTTAGATGTAAGTTAATAAACAATGATACTTTTTAAATAAGAAAACAAAACAAAAAATGTTTATTAACTTAAATACATTTGCAGTTTAAAAATTATTTGAAAGATCTTTAATCAAAATCTTTAAAGGAGTGATTAAGAACTTACAAAGAATATGTACAAAAAATGATTTTGGTAAGTGTTAACATTTGCAAAATATTAAAGAAAAGAGATCAAATATATAAATGATTTTAAATTCAGCTTAGTTTTGTTTAACGGCCCTTAATTTACGAAATACATTGATTTAAAAACATTAATTAAATTTCATATTAAAAATTTTGTCCCAAAATTTTTATCATTTTAAAATAAGCTCCTTTTTTCTGTAGACTTGTTTCGAATTAAATCGACTCAAAGATAAAACAAAAAAAAAAAAAAACAACAGAACAAACAAAAAAACCTTTCATAAAAACATTTTTTGTTCACAAATATAGGTAATTTTATTTCACTTCATTTTTGTTTAACGTGCTTTTATTTACAATTTAAATGGTTTCAATGATTTTTAAATTATATTTTTGTAAGAAAATGTAGATAATTGCAAATTTATCATCGTTTTGTTTTGTCGGGCCTTAATTTACGAAAAAACGGCTTAAAGATAAAAGAATTCATTTTAAAATCAGCTTTTGATCAAAAAAATAGGTGATTTCAAATTCAGCATCTTTTTGTGCTATAAGCTTTAGGTTGGAACTCTTGTAGGAGGGCCATTTTAGCGAGATGGGGACTCAGCCCCAAGGTGGTTCATTGGCTGTACACTGCGGTAGTTCGCCCTATTCTTTTATACGGGGTCATTGTTTGGTGGCCCGCATTGGATAAGACGACCTACTTGGGATATCTGAAAAGGGTACAGAGGATGGCTTCTGTGAGTATCACGGGGGCACTCCGTACTACACCAACGGATGCATTGGAGATCATATTGCATCTTATCCCCTTGGACATACTGGGGAAGCAGGTAGCGGCTGACGCGGCCATAAGACTACGGTCGATTTCGCAATTTGTAGGCAATAGATTTGGTCACGGTGCGATTCTGGGGGAAAATTCTCCACAGAATGTGGATCATGTGACTCCTGTGACGGCGTATGAACGTCTCTTTGCGGTCCATATACCGACCAGGGATTCCTGGGCGGGTGGGATGCTGGCAAGGAGACGTGGCGTCAATTTCTACACGGACGGATCGGGGCTCGGCGGAAGAGTTGGTCTCGGCGTCTATTCCGAGGAGCTCGGTCTGGAACTGTTTCTGAGGATGCCCGATCACTGCAGCGTTTTTTAGGCTGAGGTGATAGCGATAGGAGAGGTTGCCGCTTGGCTTGGACGGAACGTCCTGTCCACGACGAGCATCAACATCTTTTCTGACAGTCAGGCCGCGGTAAGGTCCCTGGGGTCAATGTCTCTGACTACGGAAACTGCCCTGAACTGCCGCGCATCCTTGAATGAGATGGCCAAGCAGTTTGACATTCGACTCGTTTGGGTCCCGGGGCACAGGGACATACCAGGGAACTGTAGAGCTGGTGAGCTTGCAAGGCTAGGAACCACCCTGCAAGTTCCTGCGGAATTTGCTGGAGTTGGTGTTCCCCTAGCAACCTGTAATCTGAACAATCGGCTCTACTCCGAGAGGGCGACTAACCTTAGGTGGGCTATTGGCGTGACTTGTGTGGTGACAAGGCACATCTGGCCGGCTCTAGATCTGGGGCGAACGAGGGCGCTCCTGTCGCTTTCCAGGGGGGAAATCTCTAACATGGTGGCGGTGATAACCGGCCACTGTCTTATTGGCAGACACGCTCGTAGGTTGGGGGTGTTATCGCCTGACTTCTGTAGGAGCTGCGGGGACGAGGAGGAGGAGGAGAGTATTGAGCACTTTCTCTGTTCATGTCCTGCGCTGGCGCTACGTAGGAGGGCCTCACTTGGATCGGCGTTCTTTCACGATCTTGGGGATCTTTCAGGTGCTGGTATTCCGCACCTCCTTAGCTTCGTAAGGTGCTCTAACTGGTTCAACGGTGGAGTCTGATCGGTAATCCGTCAGTCTCGTGGCATCACAACGGACCTCAGAGTCTAAGTGTGCTGGTGATCACGGAGCCGGCTACCACTTCGACCTAACCTAACCTAGGTTGGAAAATAAATGGATTTAAAGATGTTAAATTAATGAAAATGAAAATTATTCAAGTTCGAGGCCATACTCTATATTTCTTTATTAGGATATTGTCCTAACAAATAATCTAAAGAGTTTTTGTTTTCAAATTTTTTAATTGATCACTTTCAGGAATGTGTTGATAAATCTATTTCGGGAACACATTTTGAAAGAAGTGACAATTCCATGCAAATCATCAAACATTCATATAAACTAGTTTTCTCACTAAATGAGAACTAATATATGAGTTCGAAGTTAAAGACTATCACCATTGATCAAAAAAAAAAAATTGTAAACTTGTTTGTTAAATAAAACTGATTTTTGTACTTGCAAAAGTTTTCCTAACAAAAACCTCCGTATGGGTAAATATTTGTCACAAAAGTGTTGTTTGCAAATATAAGAAATTTTGGCTCATTTTTGCACATATACTTTACAAATGGATTTACATATTATACTAAAAATTTAACTCTGGGTTCATCTCTCATATAAAATTTTTAACTAATAACGCTTTTTTTATTAAAATATTTTTTTTTTTTATGAAACACCTCTTGCTTTTTCTACTGCATGACTACGATATGAGCCAAAATATTTTAGGGTGCATTTTGGAAACTACAGCATATAAAAGAGAAGTTTTGGACAACAAATATTTCCCTTACCAAGATATAACCACGCTCGAAAAACTATTTTTTTTCTGCTCCTATTTATGAAGATATCACGATTTTCGCTTTTTGGAAAAAGCGAAATTAGGCCAAGAAGTATCTAAACTTCAATTTATATTGTTCAAACTTCAACGCTTTGCTATTAATACCTAATGTCTTCTTTCTGCAAAATTTCATAAAAATCCATCCATTAGTTTATAAGTTAAGACGATGTCCTTTAGAGGAATCCTGATACAATCCTGTGAGTCCTTGGACTTATTATAAATTATAAAGCTTCAATCTTACTTATATTTTATTGTAAAGAGTTTTCAGTCAACTTAAATTGTTTTTTTAGATTTTTGAAAACTATATTTTTTTAAAACTAATTAGTTTTGAAGCTTTCAAATCGTGGACGGCACACAAAATATTTCTTCGCAAAATGCTTAGCAAATTTAGTTTTCGATCGGATTATATTAATTTCTATGTAAAAAACGCTCATTTGACGCATTTGTGGTAAATTGTATGAAGACTGCCCTGAGGCAGCCTTAGAGGGTTAAGGGTTTATTATTTCCAGCTTACAATGTAGGAATCCAAATCGCTTAATATAAACTCAATACACTTGAATTAATTTACTCTATATGTACTGATGGTGTGCCAAAAATGTGTAAAACGTTATATGGTGTTAATATTTTGAAATCAAATTTTTTCGATTTTCACTCTTTTCAGTTTTTTAGCCAGAAAATGCGCGCGCGGCCCTTCACGTATCGATTATTAAGAAATTGATAACAAAACACCATTTAATTGTGCGCAGTTTGGTGTATGTTGCGATAATGCGCGATAAACACAAACGGAGTAAAAGCTACACAAAAATGGAAAAAATAAACGTGATTTTTTTGAAAATAGTAATCTTCGCGAAGCACAACCACAGTTTTTTTTTTGCCGGGTGGCCCGAATATGGTGTGATTTTATTTTTTTTATCATATTACCTGTTTCTTTAAAAGGCCGCTGTTAAATTTAAATTTTTTGATTTTTCGTGTTTTTATTTTTATAAATTTAGCAAAAAGAGCTTTTTTAATTTTGAATTTTTAGCCGAAGAAGTTGTGTTTTGAGTGTTTTTATCAGCAAACATTCGTGTTGATCCTTACTATGCATTTTAACGTGCTTAAATTACGATCATAAGTTATCTTGAGCGAATTACGCTCACTTTCAATTTAACATATTTTGTCACTGCATACTCAAATTATTGATGCCAATACTGCAATAAATATAGAAATCGCATGACTTCATTGTATTTTACTAACCGCCAAGAGGCCGCAAAAAACAAAGATTATGGAGAATATAGGGCTTTCAATATTTTATTGATCTGATTTAGCTTCCCTAAACAAAATCCAACAGTTTTAAGAAATTTTAGTGTTGGTGGATTCAATTCAGATTGGCTGTGCTTAGTTCGATTTTGTGTTTAAAAATTGTCTATCAGCTATAAGTTTTGCGAAAATCGCCATTTTTAGAACAAATACATCGATTGTTTAAAATGTCATTATACGAGTTGTTGATTTGTCAAAGATGTTATTAAAAGCTTAAAATAAAGCTCGAACTTAGCTCTTAAATGAGCTCTTAAATGATTTCAACCAAAAAAAACTATATTACTTTTCCGGAAATGGATGTAATTATAATTTGAAGACTACCTGTCAATCATAAAAGCCGCTGTAACTTTAGCTGCATTCTTTCAAATTGATCGAAGTTAATGGATTTAAGTTGCTTGTATCTACACAGAAAAAAATATTTCCTAGTTTTTTTTTTATTAACTCGATTTGTTGAACATTTTAAAAGCTGTCAATTAAAATTTAATTGAATCAATTAAATACTTGCTCAAATTCGGAACTTGCTTGACATTTTTTTATAAAGGGTCCGCCATCTAACGTTTTTTTTTCAACTAGTGCTTATTTCGTGAATGGTAACACTTAGCTCATGTCTGATTTGACAGATAATTAGTTTTATCCTTCCGCTGAACGAATATGTATACGCTTGAACAACGCTGGGAAATATTGCGACATTATTTTGAAAATCATGGTAATGTTGCAGCATGTGTGCGAAAATTGCGTACGGATTTTGGAAGAAGAGAAGCACCGTCAGCTCCGTATGTTCGTTATCTTGTGAAAAAAGTGAAAGAAACTGGCATCCTCATCGATAAACCAAAGCGTGAAAAGCCAAAAACAGTGCGTACACCCGAGAATATTGCTGAATATTCGTGAAGCCATTGGTGAAATACAGCTGCACACAATCGATAATGTGCTTCAAAATTGGACCGATCGTGTAGGCTACTGCATGGCCAGCCGAGGCAGCCATTTGAATGAAATTATTTTCCATTATTAACCGGAAGGATTGTACTTTCAAATAAAAAAGAAATTTGAGAAAATATTCAGTAGTTTTTTTTTATAGCATTTTCAAAAAAAAAAGTTATTTGGCGGACCCTTTACTATCGCTCAAAACATATTGTTGTTGTTTTTTGTAATATTTATGTATGTTGTTGTTTTTTATAAATGTTTCTGTATTAGTAAAAAATATTTTAAATCCATTTAAATTAGATTTTATTAATCCACATTATGTTTATTACTTTATTAGGTTAAATAATTTTATTTCAGTGGTTTAAATGTGAATATAATTTATTTTAAAACATTATCATAAAATTGATAATGTAATTTTTGAAGTTAAATTTTGTTTAATAAAAACGTAATCATTTTTTTTTTAACCCTTTCACGTCCATAAGGGCACCAGGGTTATTTTTTAATATCCAATGGATTATTTTAATTGATTTTTATACAAAATAAACTAAAATTGCAAAGAAATATAAATCTCGTGGTTAGATTTTTTGGAATTTTTTGGGAAACATTTTTCCCAATAAAGGGGAAAAAATACTTCAGTTTATTGAGTTCTTATGAATGATTTTACAACTAAAAAATTCAATGTGAAAATAGGTTTAAAAATACAAAACTAATTATGGTATTCTGCAAAGCAATTCCTTTTGCTTGTAAAGCAGAGATGGACGTTGCACATAGCACAAATGTTATGCGTTCTATTTTCTACACGGTTCCTTGCGCAGTTTACACATCTCTTCATTTTGTCCGCCTTTTGCATATTGTGCGCTGGTAAGTCACATTTTGTGTTAACCTTAGCCTTCGCGCCTTCCCTTTGAGCAGGTCTTACTCTCTGCCTTGATTTAAAATCACTTATCAAATTTCGTGCCACTACCTGCCGATACTCCAAACTGGTCAAAAGAGATCCCTCAACTCGTTTTTGTTTATGCAATTTTATATATACTACATAAGCGTTATTCATTGCAATGTCCATAACGTCAAAAAACAAACGTAAATAGTATTTTATTTTTGCTTTGCGATCCACCTCATAACAAACCTTACGCTGGTCCATGAGATCGACACCACCCATATATTTATTATAGTTTGCGATCATTTCGGGACAAATTATGTTTACTTTCTGAGCTGATCCTGATTGTCTTCTCTTTACGAAAGTTGTTTGTTCTGGTGATATAAAATTGGATAGCATGTGAACTGACCTTGTGTCCATCCATTTCACGAAAGAGATTCCTTGAAAATTTACGGAATAAATATCACCACGTCGCATTGTTTTATCCAATGGCAAATTTTTGGGTATATTTTTTCTGTTTGTGCGAACAGTACCGCAAGCTTTTAAATTTTGCGCCATTAGTTTATATTGTAAGATGGGGGAATTGAAGAAATTATCAAAATAAATTTCGCAACCAAGGCCATTCAACTTTTGAGTCAAGCTTATTACAACGGATTCGCCCAAACCTACTTCTGCACTTGTTTTTTTGCCTGTATATAGATCAAATTCAAAAAGGTAGCCTGTTGAAGACTCAGCTCTGCACCACATTTTGAATCCCCATTTTATAGGCTTGTTTTTGATGTATTGCTTCATTACGTTGTGTCCTTTAAATTTTACCATGTGCTCGTCAATAGATTGCCTCATCGAGTTGTTCATAGCATTTTGAAAACAACGGTTGAAATGATCAAACACAGGTCTTATTTTATATGCTCTATCTGCAGTTGATGACTCACAATCATTATTGGAGAAATGCAAATTTTGACGTATTTGCTCAAATCTTGTTCTAGTCATAATGTTAGCGATGTAAGGGACACCCATATCTTCATCAGTAGACCAGTAACTTCGAAGATTTGGCAAAACTTTGTAACTCATTACAAAATTCATTCCTAAAAATGCTTTCATTTCGTCTACTTCAACAGTAAAGGATCTGCCGTTTTGCCCCGCATATCTTGTACTTTCCGGAATGATAACATCACACAACACATCATTCAGCTTTGTAACTTCCAAAAAAATTTCAATTGGAGTCACCATATCTTGCCTATCAGAAAAGATGTTTACGCGATCAAACTCATAATTACTTTCATAATATGTGTGAGGTGTATAACCACCACTTGTCCATCTGAAAACAGGTTCTTCTTCCTTATGAATTGCTGTGCTGGCATTCACAGTTATGTTTTGACCAGTTTCTTGTACTGCATTTTCGATTTCAACCACATCTGCAGACTCTTCAATGTCTTCTTCTAAGAAGTCTTGATCTTCTTTATCTAGGTGAAGTTCATCTTCCCCATCACTATTATCCGCCATTAACAGCTGTAATACCTCATTTTCGTGTAAATGGAATTCCCTACACTTTCTGCTTGTCATTGCTAAAATTTAAAATTAATATTGTGAACATGTAAAAAACGCAATATCAAAAAACAAGTAAGAGTAAATTTTCACTTCTGGTCCATAGGGAAAAATGTTTCCCATAGACTAAATATACTAAATTGAAGCACTATTGGCCACTAATTAATTTTTTATTATTTTTTATCATCTCTCTTTACTCACCACTTTTTACTTTTATTAACAATAAATCATCGCTATTGTACGACATCTGGATGTCAAAATATATATTAATAAAAAATTCGTTAGTGAAATAGCCAATTTAAATTTTGGGAAAAATGTTTCCCATTGACGTGAAAGGGTTAAACAAAGAAATGCTAAAAATAAAATTAGAACTATTAAAAAAAAATAACCTCTGGTTTTAACAAAAGGGCTTAAAAACCAAAAAAATAATTTTGCTATACTCCCTACATTTCACTAGAAAGAAAAAAACTAGTTTCTGTGTGAATTTGTCGACTAAGTATAAATAAATCTGCTAAACAAATGAGAATTACATGAAAGAAAAAAACTAGTTTCTGTGTGAATTTGTCGACTAAGTATAATTAAATCTGCTAAACAAATGAGAATTACGTGCCGGTTTAAATTCAATGTTATAAAATTCAAGCTATAAAAAAACATTTGGTATGTCAACAACGCTTTATCCAACGCCTTTGCTTAAATCTAGTAAAAAATATCTTACAATCAAGTTAATTTTTCTTAAATTTAAAGACGCTTGAACTTGTGCTAATGCAAAATTAACTTAGTTTTAGTTCATAAGTTATACTCATGTTAAATAGATATATTTAAAATAAACAACTACAAAAATTTTGTCTGTTTATTTTTTTTATGATATATTTATTAGTTTGTAATTCTCAAAAGGTATTAACTTCCAGTTTTGCCACCTATCATTAGGTAATCAATTTCATTTATCTTTTTAGTTAATATTAACGAAAATAATTATAATATTATTATTTTCGTTAATACAAACGTTTTTAATGGGAAATTTATTACTTAACATTTCCTTGACAAAACTAAAACGCTATTATAATATGAACTATAAACCAAATAAGAATTCCAAAGGTTTAAATATTTTAATCTTTTTAAAGAAAATATTTAAGAAGTTATAAACTTAGTTTTAAGAAGTTAAAATTGTTGAACTTAATTTAAGTAAATAGCGTATTTGATTTTAATTTTTTCATACAATTTTAAATTTCTTTTATTTTAGTTGATTAAATTCTTAAAATTTAAGATTTTTTACTGAAAATAAATACTTTTTCTAACATTTTTCAAGAATATTAACATACACTCAAAAAAATAAGTTAGTAGAAAAGTTAGTAAAACGTCTTGTAAATCAGGTATACTATTTGTTAGCAAATTTTTTGCTAAAATTCTGTTTTAAGCTAAAATTCTTGTTATACTTATTCAGCACTTAACTGTTTTGAACTAATGTTTTACTAATATTATACTGTTTTACTAATTTATTTTGCTAAAAAAATGGTGCTGATAATCACATTAATAGTGTGGACAACAACCAGATTGAAAGATATACGCAGAATGAAGCAGATGTCGCGGCATGTCAAGATGTAGTAGAGAAGAGGAAAATTATACTAAAAAGTACAACTCTAATAAGACATATAAAAAAATCAACCATGGAAGACTTTTGTATCTGTTTTTCATACACTCAAAAAAATAAGTTAGTAGAAAAGTTAGTAAAACGTCTTGTAAATCAGGTATACTATTTTTTAGCAAATATTTTTGCTAAAATCGTGTTTTCAGCTAAAATTTTTGTTATACTTATTCAGCACTTAACTGTTTTATACTAATGCTTTACTAATATACTAATGTTTTACTAATTAATTTTGCTAAAAAAAATTGTGCTGATAAGCAGATGTCGCGGCATGTCAAGATGTAGTAGAGAAGAGGAAAATGATATTAAAAAGTACAACTCTAACAAGACAAGTAAAAAAATCAACCATGAAAAAACATATACAGACATGTAGACAGAGTAAAGAGAAAGACAAAAACACACATCTTAGGTAGATTTGTATGGTTTCTTTTTCTTATTGCAAAAAAAGGGTTGTTTTTTTCGTTTCGTTTGTTTTGTTTATTTTTTCGTTTCGTTTCTAGAATTATCTTCGGCAGTTTCGTCATAGCATCATTAAGACAACCATTGATGTAAGTAGTTGAAAGAAAATTTTTGTTATGTTATATATATTTATTTCTATATATTTTCAGATATTAAATTAATTCATGTCGTCAATGTGGGAAAATTAAAATTGTTATATTTCGTTATTATAGTAAATTATTTTTAAAAGAATCACAAAAATATGTTTTATGATTTTCAGCAAATAAATTAACTAAATTACAATTTTTCTACAAATTTTTTGCGTTTTTTTCAGTCTACTAAAATTCAGCAAAAAATTTATTAATTTTTACCAACGCTTTTTTATTTCTAATCTACTAAGTGTTAGCAAAACTTTTGCTGAATCTACAAATTTTGTTGCTAAAAATCAGCTCGCTGATTTTCAGCAAAAGATTTTGCTGACATTAGCAACTTTTTTGCTAGCATCCTCCTGACTAAAATTTTGCTGACTCAGCAAAATTTTTTGCTGACTTTACAAACTTTTTTTTATGAGTGTACATAAAACAAAATTTAGGATTAAAACAACTTAAATTTTGCGTTGTCACCGGCTTGTGAAAATAATTGTCTTTTAATTAAATAAAAGACAAAATAAAATATTTAAATTAAATATGTATTTCTAAACTAAATGTTTATAGATTAATTATCTAGTGTGGTCAAATTGCAAACAAACATATACAGACATGTAAATAGAGTAAAGCGAAACACAAAGACACACATCTTAGGTAAATTTTTATGGTTCCTTTTTCTTATTGCAAAAAAAAAGGGTTGTTTTTTTCGTTTCGTTTGTTTTTGTTAGTTTTTTGTTTCGTTTCTATAATTATCTTCGGTAGTTGCGTTCTTTAAAAGAAAGCATCATTTAGACTACCATTGATGTAAGTAGTTGAAAGAAAATTTTTGTTATGTTACATATATTTATTTCTATATATTTTCAGATACTAAATTAATTCATGTCGTCAATGTGGGAAAATGAAAATTTTTATATTTCGTAATTATTGTAAATTATTTTTAAAAGAATCACAAAAATATGTTTTATGATTTTCAGCAAATAAATTAACTAAATTACAATTTTTCTACAAATTTTTTCAGTCTACTAAAATTCAGCAAAAAATTTATTTATTTTTAGCAAGAATTTTTTATTTCTAATCCACTAAGTGTTAGCAAAACTTTTGCTGAATCTACTAAGTTTGTTGCTAAAAAACAGCTCGCTGATTTTCAGCAAAAGATTTTGCTGACATTAGCAAATTTTTTTTTCAAATTTTGCTGACTCAGCCAAAAAGTCGTGGATAATTTTTTTTTCTTTCTTTAGTGCTATCTTCATCCATACATGATCTAGAAACTAAATCCGCTATTATATTAGAGTTACTACAAAATTGCATTTATATATATTCCAGAGCACCGTGTAAAATGCATCTAATTTGCAAAAATCTAAATTATTTACATACAAAGATGATGTACTTGGCAAAAGAAAAAATTTGATACCCATATTGCCCTATTTAAAATGAAGAGTTACCACACCATTGCATTTTTGTCATAACGCGAACTAGCAAAAAAACTGAGACCCGTATTTAATTAAATTGACTAAAGATTAAAATATGTTAATTTAGCATTTTTATTACAAACAACCCCGCCTTAAAAAAACCTTTCTTATGATACCCATATTGTATATGCTGGTAAGGAAACAGATTCTTAAATTAACAAAACATGCAAAAATATACCTATTTTCAAAATGGTCCAGCTCACGAGAGGTTGAAGCTGGAGCCGAAATATTTTAAATTTCATCTTAAAAAAGTCCAAGGTTCATTTTTAGGAGGGTACATCGAGAACTTTTTTTGGTGAGTCGCTCTAATATACATATGCAAGCAAAAACAGAAAATGTGTTGTTCTTTGTGTATTGTTTTCTATTCACATTCGTTGTAAAGTATTTTCATGGAAAATGGAATTATAATTATGGTCGAATATGTCAAACGGCTTAGCCGACAGCCGATTCAAACCGAGACTATCGGCGGCGACGTCGGCTTGAAAAAAAATGTCGGCGGATTGCATCACTGCTCAGGGTATATAAATCACAAATCGGGATTCAAACCATGGAAGCTTGTCGAGGTGTGTTATCAAAAAAAAAAGAAAACAAAGAAATCATAAGGGTCAATTTTGTTAATCATAAATAAAAGAATATTAAAAATTTGTATATTTTGACCACTTGTCATCCGACTTTTTTATATTGTAAACCGGAAGACTCTATAGCCAGTTCCGTTTTAAGTTATTTAAAATTTTAAAAACTCTCGATTTTATTCACGGTTTTAATTTTTTAAGAACTTGAACTTTGATGACATACAGTCTCTAAACCTTAAAATACCCCATGCTTAAAATGCCCTAACGAAATATTTATTAGCCAATACCGATAACCGAATGAAACGCTTGCCAACTATGTTTGTAACCCTTAAAATATCATTTAGTTGCCATTTGTTAGACATTTATATTGGATTTCAGTTTAAAAAAATCCACATATTTAAATTGCATATTTTTTGTGCATATTTTTGCATTTTAGTGCATATTTTTTGGTTTTTAGTGCATATTTCGATTTAAGTGCATATTTTAAGCGCATATTATTGATTTTTCCTACATATTTTTAGTGCATACTTTTGATCTTTCAGGGCATGAAAGTCGCTTCCCTGGTCATAATAGTTGTCTTTTATTATTTAATAGAAAACAACTGTAATTGCAATTTTTCAACTGATTATTATACAAACAACTGTCATGTATGTAGTAACTGTCAAACTTTTCATATTATCAAGATCGGAACTTGCATTCAATCTAAATAGTTCTATTCTTTCAAATAAAAAACAAGCACTAGCCTATTTTCAGTTGCCCGAGTCATAAGATTTTCTTCCTACACTCAAATAAAAAAGTTAGTAAAGTCAGCAAAAAATTTTGCTGAGTCAGAAAAACTTTAGTCAGGAGGGTGCTTGCAAAAAAAATTGCTAATGTCAGCAAAATCTTTTGCTGAAAATCAGCGAGCTGATTTTTAGCAACAAAATTAGTAGATTCAGCAAAAGTTTTGCTAACACTTAGTAGATTAGAAATTAAAAAACCCTTGCTAAAAATTAATAAAATTTTTGCTGAATATTAGTAGACTGAAAAAAAACTCAAAAAATTTGTAGAAAAATTATACTTTAGTTAATTTATTTGCTGAAAATCATAAACCATTTTTTTGTGATTCTTTTTAAAATAGTTTACAATACGTTGCAAAATATAAAAATGTTCATACTCCCAAATTGACGATATGAATTAATGTAATATCTAAAAACAATATAAATAATTATATATAACATAAACGAAATTATCTTTGAACTACTTACATCAATTATTGTCTAAATAATGCTATCTTTTAAAGTAACGCAAATGCGGCAGAGAATTATAGAAACGAAACGAAAAAATAACAAAATATAACATAAGCAACCCTTTTTTTGCAATAAGAAAAAGGAAACATAAAAATATACCTAAGATGTATGTCTTTGCCTTTCGCTTTAGTCTGTCTACCTGCTGTATATTTGTTTGCAATTTGACCACACTAGATTATTAATTTTTATAAACATTTAGTTTACACATTTAATCTTTATTTTGAATTTAAATATTTTATTTTGTCTTTTATTTAATTAATAGACAATTACTTTCACAAGCCGGTCACGACGCAAAATTTAAATTGTTTTAATACACAATTTTGTTTTATGTATGAAAAACAGATACAAAAATCTTCCATGGTTGATTTTTTATATGTCTTTCTAGAGTTGTACTTTTATAAGTTTCCCTACATCGTGACATGCCGCGACATCTAATTCATTCTGCGTATATCTTTAGTAAAACATTAGTAAAAAATTAGTAAGACATTAGTTCAAAACAGTTAAGAGCTAAATAAGTATAACTAAAATTTTAGTTTAAACATAATTTTAGCAAAAAATTTGCTGAAAAATGTATATCTGATTTATAAGATGTTTTACTAACTTTTCTACTAACTTATTTTTTTTTGAGTGTAGCTAAAAGATTAGTAGCTAATAGATCCTGCAGAGGTTAATAACGATTTAAAATCACTTCGAATACAAATAAAATTGGAAAATATGTTTTGTTTTTAAGGATTTCAAAAAGATAAATAAAAATCTTCGAGCTCGAGGTCTAGTTTTTTTTAATAATTTATTTATTTTTCAATATTTCGACATTCGTCGAATGTCATCTTCTGGAAAATATTTAATGTTTACATAAAAAAAAAACAAAAACTTATAAAATCGTTGTTATCACTACGTCATATATATTATTATAAAGGGTCCGCCAAATAACTTTTTTTTTTTTGAAAATGCTATAAAAAAAAAACTACTGAATATTTTCTCAAATTTCCTTTTTTATTTGAAAGTACAATCCTTCCGGTTAATAATGGAAAATAATTTCATTCAAATGGCTGCCTCGGCTGGCCATGCAGTAGCCTACACGATCGGTCCAATTTTTAAGCACATTATCGATTGTGTGCAGCTGTATTTCACCAATGGCTTCACGAATATTGTCCTTTAAAGCGTCAATTGTCTCTGGCTTGTTGGCGTAACACTTATCTTTGACGGCACCCCACAAATAATTCGTTCAACATGGCCCGATAACGATCGCCATTGACTGTAACGGCCACTCCTTGCTCATTTTCGAAGAAAAATGGCCCAATTATGCCTCTGGACCAAAGTTCGCATCAAACAGTAACTCGTTTTGGGTGTATCGGCTTTTCAATGTATGCGTGCGGGTTTTCTGTGCCCCAAATGCGACAATTTTGCTTGTTTACATACCCGCCAAGATCAAAATGAGCTTCATCTGAAAAGATGACTTTTTGGCAAAATCGGCATCTTCTGTAAGTCGATCGCGGGCCCACTTAGCGAAGCGAAAACGCATTGGATGGTCAGTTGGCTTCAACTCCTGAACCAATTGGACTTTGTATGGTGTCATAACATGCAAAATTCGTCTCAATGATGTCTCCGAAATGTTCAATTGTTGAGAACGACGGTGAATTGATGTTGATGGCGCTTTTTAGCTTTTCAAGCTTTGGTTTATCGATGAGGATGCCAGTTTCTTTCACTTTTTTCACAAGATAACGAACATACGGAGCTGACGGTGCTTCTCTTCTTCCAAAATCCGTACGCAATTTTCGCACACATTCTGCAACATTACCATGATTTTCAAAGTAATGTCGCAATATTTTCCAGCGTTGTTCAAGCGTATACACAACCATATTCGTTCAGCGGAAGGATAAAACTAATTATCTGTCAAATCAGACATGAGCTAAGTGTTACCATTCACGAAATAAGAACTAGTTGAAAAAAAAACGTTAGATGGCGGACTCTTTATATTATATAGAGTATAATAATATATGACGTAGTGATAACAACGATTTTTTAAGGTTTTTTTTATGTAAACAGTATATATTTTCCAGAAGATGACTTGCGACGAATGTCGAAATATTGAAAAATTAATTAATTATTAAAAAAACTGGACCTCGAGTTAGAAGATTTTTATTTATTAAATATTGAAAGGTCGAATAAATACAACTTTAAAATTACATTTCAAAAAGTTTATTAAAAACACTTAATTATTTTCACAAAATATCAGTTCAATTTGCTTTTTAACACATTAATTCTTTGAATTATTTTATCACTTTAAACATTTCAAAAGAATTCAGTGATGCAAAAAATTAAGAATATTTTTCTGAATTGCTGTTTTTAAGAAACAAAAAAAAAAAAAAATCAATACAAAAATATTTACGAAATTGAAAGAGATTTCTAAGAAATTTATTTAAAAGTTAAAAAAAAAAAATGTTATCAGTTTCAATTCTTATCACTTAAAAAATTCTCGGAGTATTCGTCTATACATATCTATGAAAAAATAGCCGGCTTTAAAATATAACAGTATTACAAATCTCCAGTTACAAATAGAGAATAAGATTGAATTTGTTTTAAATAATCTCAATACAACAACCCGGCTTTAAATTCAAATTTATTTAATTATTGTATAAAATGATCTTAAGTCGTTGTTATTTCAAGAGAGCAACAGAAAAGATTTTAAAAATTAATTTTTATTGATAGAAGAGCTTGACAAAAATAATAAAATCAGTGATAGCTTCAAATTGAGATTCAGTGTTGTCAAAACTGTCGTTGAATACGTTACTTAAACAAAAATCGAAAAAATATTAAATACGGGTCTTAAATTCTCAAAAGAAATAAAAGCTAGTTTTCTTTTTTTTTTAATTTTATACAAAAACAAAAACCAAATAAATTAAATATTTAAATTAAAGTGAAAGATTGCAAAAAAAAAAAATAAAACTTTAAAAACTCATAATCAAAAATTGATTGATTTTTGTAAGTATATTTTTAGTAAAAAATATGCAAATTAAAAACAAACAAAAAAAATGTGTTTTAATTAGTGGTGTGTATATTTTATCTGTGGTTTGACAAATCATTGTTTGCAGTTTTATTTATTTTTATTTTTTGATTACACTACTCGACGGTCAAAAAAAAACTCGCTTTGAAACAGATCTTTTTTTAATAAAACTATTCTAATTTTTTTTATCCCATTTGCAGTTTTGGAAATATCGCGGTTTTTATATTTACGTTACATACTATATATTTTATTTTTAATACATTTTTTCTTCTTTTCTAAATATTTCAGGATATTTTTAACCGATTTTCAATTTTAATACCCAAATGAGTTTTCAGTGGAATGTTTAGTTTATGCCTTTTTTTATTTAAATTTTTTTTAAACCAACATAAAACTTATAAGGATAAAACTAAATATTAAAAATTTTTAAATTCCTTGCAATACCGGTAAGATATTCTTAAACAAATAAATACCGGTTCGCCCCGGTAAGCTAGTTGGTAGCGTGCTGGCTTATCAGTGCGGGGTTCGTGGGTTCGATTCCTATCAGAGGCACTGGTCTACAACTCTCCGAAGGCCATAGTAGCTAGTGCTCGGTTAGGGTAATAGGATATAATTTGTAATTATATGATTATAAATTATTAACAAAAAAAAAAATAAATAAATACCGACATGATTATACCCACATGGAAAATATATTTTTGGCGTAGATTTATGTTATTAAAAAAAATTCCATGAGTTTGCGGTTAACTTCTGAAAAATTAAGCAAAATATACGAAAAATGAAAAATTGCAAATAAGGAAAAAATTGACAGATTTGAATTCATCGTACATATTAAAAGATACATATTAAAAGATATGTAAAGGGTCCGCCAAATAACTTTTTTATTTTTTTGAAAATGCTATAAAAAAAAACTACTGAATATTTTCTCAAATTTCGTTTTTTATTTGAAAGTACAATCCTTCCTGTTAATAATGGAAAATAATTTCATTCAAATGGCTGCCTCGGCTGGCCATGCAGTAGCCTACACGATCGGTCCAATTTTTAAGCACATTATCGATTGTGTGCAGCTGTATTTCACCAATGGCTTCACGAATATTGTCCTTTAAAGCGTCAATTGTATGGCGTCATACCAAGGTCTTTATGCAAAATTCGTCTCAATGATGTCTCCGAAATGTTTAATTGTTGAGAACGACGGTGAATTGATGTTGATGGCGCTTCACGCACACTTTCTGCCGCAGCAGCAATATTCTCGGGTGTACGCACTGTTTTTGGCTTTTCACGCTTTGGTTTATCGACGAGGATGCCAGTTTCTTTCACTTTTTTCACAAGATAACGAACATACGGAGCTGACGGTGCTTCTCTTCTTCCAAAATCCGTACGCAATTTTCGCACTCATTCTGCAACATTACCATGATTTTCAAAGTCATGTCGCAATATTTCCCAGCGTTGTTCAAGCGTATCCACAACCATATTCGTTCAGCGGAAGGATAAAACTAATTATCTGTCAAATCAGGCATGATCTAAGTGTTACCATTCACGAAATAAGCACTAGTTGAAAAAAAAACGTTAGATGGCGGACCCTTTACATATTTCGAAAAATGAAATTTGTAGAGTAGATTATAGTGGCACTATGCACCGCGACCAGAAATTGGTATTTTGTACTAGTGTAGAGTAGTGTTATTTTAAAAAATATTTCGTTTCCTCTTATTGTTTTAAAACTGGTATAATTTCTTTGTTTATTTTACACTTTATGTTCAGTATCGAGTATCTGTGTATTTTGCTTTGTATTACGACGTTATTGTCCACCATCCAAGCCAATCAGTCATCTGTAGTGTCCAGCATTTACGTATGTTTTATTTATTTTTTTTCCCTATATTTATGCAGTATTGGTTTTCTTAATTAGTTTTCAATTGATAATTATTATTCAAGCATAAACGCATAAAAAAAAAAACGATTACTACCTCCGTTCCAATTTAAATTTAACATTTTTACTCTGCTAGCTAGTTTTGGAGCTTATAATTCTAAAATGATTTTAAAAATTGTGATATCGGATGACAATTTTTTAAAATTTTAAAACTTTTTTGTCGAAAAATACTTTTATTTGGCGTCCAAATTGAAAAGGTACAAAAAGATACGCAAAAAAAGCATATACTACCTCCGTTCCAATTTAAATTTAACATTTTTTTCTGAAAGTACCTTTTGGAGCCGTTGAAAATTATGATTCTAAAATGACTTTAAAAAAATGTTGATTTCGGATTTATCGTTTTTGGGTATAACAATTATTTAGATATATGAAACTTTTTTGAAATAAATTTTTTTTTTTTTGGCAAGAAACATTTTTTTGCGTCAAAATTGAAAAAAAAAACCAAATAAACACTCCGATTTAAACTAAAAATGTTTACTCTGCCAGCGCGTTTCGGAGGCATTGAAAATTAAGATTTTTAAATGACTTTAACAAATTTTGACAGCGGATTTATCGACTTTGGACTCAAAAATATTTTAAATATGTAACACTTTTTTCGGAAGCATGGAAATTATGATTCTAAAGTGACTTTAAACAATTTTGATATCGTATTTATCGTTTTTGGACTCAAAAATGTTTTAAATATGTAACACTTTTATGAAATTTAATTTTTTTTGTCAAAAACATTTTTTTTTGGCTCCAAAATTAAAAATACACAAAATGATTCCTTAATTTGTCATATCTATGAGGAAATTATTTTGTTAAATAACACGGCATGACATCAAAACAAATAATAAGGTTCTGACCATCGATTCTATATACTCGTATTTCGGGCATGCTTATTTCAAACACGTAGTATGTTCTGACCATCGATTCTATATACTCGTATTTCGGGCATGCTCATTTACACGTAGTATGTACTCAAAAAAGTTTTACAGTTACTGCATGACAGTTGTTTGTGTAGTTATCGGTAGTAGTTATATTTTTTTCTATGAAATAATAAAAAATAACTATTTTGACAGCTATTTTAAGAAACAACTGTATTTTTTTACAGTAATTTGTATTTTTTAACAGTAATTTGAAGCAGTTATTTTAGTATGTTAGAAAACAACTACCAAAAAAGTAATTTTGCAGTTAACAGTTAATTTTTGTTAGTTATTTAAAAATAGAAAATTATATCGAGTTTTTAAAAACTATCGTTTAGTTTATATTTGTTAGTAATGATATGTTTAGAGTTTATAAATAATAATTAGAAAATTGTAGCTCCAATGCATAAAAACTGGAGTACCGTTTGGAATTTTGACTTTGCATTTTAAATAGAATGAAGGAAACACAAATTTGTATTATAATTAAAAGAAATACAATTTGTTTTGTTAAACAATATTTTAAAAATATCGAAAAAATAACTGTTATAAAACAGTAGTTTTTAACAGTTCTTTTTACAGTTGTTTAAACATTTTTGTAGTAAAAAGTTGTCACATGTTTCTACGACATTTTTAGTTGCTTTTACAACATTTGTTAGTTGTTTTTCAACAGGTAAACACAACTATATTTTTAGTTATTTCAACGGTAATTACCTTTGTCGACATTTTAATTATAGTTGTTTTAAGTGTCATTTTCAGTAGATTCTACCGTAAAACTTTTTTGAGTGTGTTGCATTTTTAACGCAAAATGACTTAAAAGTTTGGCGCACTTTCATGATGTTTTTTATATATACAAATTTGCAAATTCAATAAATTTGATTTCTTATTGTTGAAATCAAATGGCAAGACCTGTATTTGATTCCCAAAGCTGAAAATTAAACTCGCTGTTAAGCGTTTTTTTGAATTTTTCCAGTTTTAGCGAATTCTATCGCTAAAGAGTTCATCGATCTAACGTTCACGCAGTGGAAAGAGTATTTGAAGAGGAGTTATATTAGTAATAAACAAGTTATTTTATCAACGCGTTTTTTATGCAAAATTCACTAGTTCTCAAAAATTTTACATGCCACCATAGCTTCCCCGGAGTACACTAAGGCCCTCTTTTTAGTATGTTATGTAAATACATTTGAAAGGCATGTTCCTAAATTTTTAGCTAAAAATATTTACATTTGCAAAAGTTTTCCTAACAAAAACCTCTGTTTTGGTACATATTTGTCACAAAACTAGAGTTTTTGTTAAAAAAACTTTTTCAAATATAAAATTTTTTTGGCGGATTTTTTGCGCATATACTTTTTAAAGGTATTCCCATATCATACTATAAGTTGAACTCTGGGTACAGCTCAGAAACCTATACTGTCATTTAAAATTTTTCACAAATCGCGCTTTTAGCATATGAGGCATATAATAATATAAACATAAATAATTGTTTTCTTGCTCAGACACCTCCTCCTAATAGGCTCTTTCTACTGCATCACCATTTGTTAAGTTCAATTGCTAGTTTAGCAATAAAATTCGAAAAAAATTTAAAAAAGCTAAATAGCGGGCTTAGTTTTAAGTTTTGTGAATTAAATAAATACCTCAAATAAGAATACAGTAGTTTTCTTTACATTTCAACAGAAAACTGTGAGATTTATTGCCTTTTAAAAACGTTATATGCAAAAAAACTTTAAACCAATTTTTTTAGAAAAACTGTTCCATGCATCGAAAAATAAATTACGGGGTTGCAATCAGCGTTCCTGAAATATAGATAATTAATCAATTAATTTTTAAAATTCAAGATTTTGTCATCCTGTTCAATTAATCCGAAATGACTAATTTTTTTTTGTTAGAAAGTGTTTTGCAAGCGTCAGATAATGACAATCGTAATTAATTTTTAATTAATTACTGTAGAATATTACTTTAGTTCAGGGGTGCCCACGGCCTATGCGCTTGGTACTCAATTGTTTTTGTAAAAACACTTAGCTATAGGCTGTGTGTTTTAATACACATATAGAGCGCTCAGCACTAGCAATACGAAATACACAAACAACTTTGTCTTATTAGTTTTTTTGTCGTTCTTCACTTTATACACGCAAGCGCAAAGCAACAATACTTTCGTATGCTTTGCTGGTAAACATTGAAATATTTTTTTCTTTTTTCTTTGTATGGATTGGTTTTTACAACAAAAAATATTGAATAAAAATTAGTTTTCCTTTAAATGTATTGGTGTTTGCTCTTCCATAAGGAACTTTTGGGCACTCCTGCTTTAGTTAGTCTCTTTACAGGAGAAGAAGAAGAAAAACATTTTTATTTAAAAATTTTACGGACACAAGGGATATACCAGACTGCCGCAGTTTTGTCCCCCTCCTGGGACTCGTCAAGTTTTTATATAAATTGTCAGAATTTTTTATTTTTTCTAAAATTTTCAAGTAAAAACGTGAATTTTATGTAGTTTAAGGACTCAAAAATTATTAAAAAAAGAACTCCAAATTATGAGGGAAACTTCCCTTGACACACTCATATTTTTGTGTTTTTTTTTTTTTTAACTCCAAAAAACTCTCTTTTAAGTCAACAAAAGCATAAAACAAATTCTAATGGAGTTCCGCTGATTTAATGGTTTATTTTTATGCTTTATTTTGTAAAAAAATTTTGCAGTTGTTGACTGCTCTCAAAATAATTGCCCTATTTTATGGCACATTTTCTGCTATTTTAGTGTCAATTTTAATGTTAACTATATTTCAAATATATATATCAAATATACATTCAATATTTTTTATTTATTTATTTAAAACACCACCTATATAAATGTTAACTATATTTCGGAACAGAGGTATTATTTTTTTCTTTAAGCATTCAATGTTGCTTGTTTTGTCAATATTGAATTTTAGAAGTTCTTAAAAGTTATTTTTTTCTTTGAAATTATTTTTTATTTAAATTCAAATAAAAGCTGTGTTTGAATGACTGCGTGTCAGCGCACAGTATGCCTTAGACACGTCATAATAGGGTTTCTAAATTCCAAATTTTTATCAATCTGAATTTTTTAAACACTCCCGGAAATTTCCGATAATATCAATATATTTTAAAATGCAAGTTTGATATAATTTTTATTAAAAATAAAAATTATATTTTTTCGACCTTTAAATGTGCAATGAAAATGAAAATTATTCGAGTTCGAGTCCATACTCTATATTTCTTTATTAGGATATATTGTCCTAACAAATAATCTATAGAGTTTTTGTTTTCAAATTTATTAATTGACCACTTTCAGGAAGGTGTGGTTAGATCTATTTCGGGAATTTTCTAGGTTCCCATCATCAGAACACGTTTTGAAAGAAGTGACAATCAAATGCAAAACATCAAACATTCATATAAACTAGTTTTCTCACTATATGAGAACTAATATATGAGCTCGAAGTTAAAGATTATCACTATTGATCAAAATAAAATATAATTTTTAAAATATAATTTTTTAATGAAGAAAAAAAAACGACTTTAATTATTTAAATTTAACGATATCGAATTTTCACAAATATTCTAACATTTTATTTTAAAAGTAAAATACAATACATATATATAAAAAGAAAAAAATTAATAAAACTGTGAAAAGTGCGCCCCGGTAGGCTAGTTGGTAGCATGCTGGCTTATCAGTGCGGGGGTCGTGGGTTCGATTCCCACCAGAGGCACTGGTCTGTTTTCGCTACAACGCTCCGAAGGCCATAGTAGCTAGTGCTCGGTTAGGGTAATAGTATATAATTTGTAATTATATGATTATTAATTAATAAAAAAAAAAAAAAAAAACTGTGAAAAATATTTTGTATCGATGCTTTACCAAACAAATTTTCTTTTGCAATTAGTTGTAAGTTCCAACTATATTTAGCGAAGTATAATTAAGGGACTGAGCGATTGTATGAAAATACATTGATGCACCAATATTTAGTTGAAGTCAACTTTCGTTGCATCACTATTAATTTGGTTAATTTGTAATCGTACTCAAATTAAATCCAAATTAAAAACAATTCAAACAAGCAAAATAAATTTAACAAATAACAAACACAAAAATAATAGAATTAATAAAATCAAAAACAAAACATAAAACTTATTCACAAATTTGGCTAAAATTTTGAAATTGAAATAAGTGTTATATGGTCGTTCTAAAATTCAAAGAAAAATTAACAAAAATTTGTAACAAATTTTACAAACCGTAAGTCAATTATGGTTAAAGCTTTAGTTTCACTAAAATTCCCAATATAAAACCTTAATCACTGTAGTAAAAATTGTGTAAAAACATACAGAGTTGCAATTTTTGGTAATATTAAATTCCCGGGAATTGGGAACTGAAAAATGGGTAAAATTCCCGGGAAATGAATTGCGAGAATTCGCAGTGTAAAAAACCTAGCTATTAAACAAAATTATAATTTGAAAGTACTATCCCTACAAAATATTGGTAATGTCATCTCCTTTCTGTTTGCATTACCAAGAATAATATGTCATTAATTTCTGCACTATTTTAAAATACAAAATATTGACTTCGTAATAAGAGGAGGCGGGCTTGCCGGTTAGAGGGTTAAAGTTTTTAATATGTTGTATACAAAAATATGGTTTATAAGCTTTTATAAGCCTTAAACTAAATCTAATTTGTATAAATTTCCGTTGAATTTGTTTAATCTTTTTTTAATGTTTTAAATTTTATATAAAAAAATATTTCTTATCAATTGTAATTTTCATTTATATTATCAAAGGTTAGGAACTCAATAGCGACTTTAATAGGAAAATAATTTTCTGTATACTCTTATGTTATTTATATATTTTTAATTAACAATGCGCTGTAAATGCAATTTATTACTTTTATTAATGTAATTATTATTTTTGAAATCTAAAGTTTTTTTTCAAAATTTTATTTACGATAATCTAAAAGTAATCGAAAATATAGCGAATCATGAAAACAATATATATGTAGAATAGCTAAAACTTTTCTTAAAATATTTATAATTGTAATATGGTGCATTCAAAATATTTTACATGCATTAGAAGGTTAACCCTTTACTGCATGAAACTCCCGATCTTAATGAAAGTTAATATTTTGATAGTAAATAATAAATACACCTATTTTGGCGTTTAACAATAATTTCACTTTTTACAATTTTATTAGCAAACAAAAAAAAAAAAAAAAAGTCAAAATTTCGGATCAACCCCTAACCAAAAATATAGCGAATATATAAAAACCTAAATATATGTGTTGGAAAGCTTATAATCATTAATAAATCGTAAGAATCTGCGAAATTTTAAATTTTTTTATATTTCTGCTATAAAGAATTTAAAAATCGTGGAATACAAACGAAATGTATCTCAAGTTTTATGTTATTTTATTCGCTATTGATAATTATCAAGAAGTAACCGCCGATTTGATAACGATTAAAATCGTTATAACGATTAATAACGATTAAAATCGTTATCAAATCCGCGGTTACTTCTTTATTTTGCTTCGTATAAACACATTTAGTTGAAAATAGAGCTTTTGCATTTTTAATACATCATCTTCAAAAAATTAGCAATCGTGTTGTTTTTTTCTGGATATGAATGTCAACATTCTGCTTCATCGACGTGCATCTGTGCAATATTCAAGAAAAACAATTAAAGTGCTGTTAAAGAGCATAGTAATAATTTTATTAACAAATTTGTTAACTTTTTTAACTAAAAAATCTTGAGTAAAATAGTATGAAATTACAAGTATTACGTATTTTACAAAAAATAAGCGCGTCATTTTCTTATTAAAAATATTTACAAGAGTTTGAAATTTTCTCAAAATTATTTTAATGATGTTCATTTTTATAGCAAAACATTGGTTTTTAAATAAAGTTAGTAAAGATGCTGTAGTGAAAGCAAAAACTGATTTTTTTAAATTGCATTTGATATATTTCATTTATATCCTACAACTTTAAAATTTTTTATAGCAGAACTGTCAAAAAAAAATCCTGATTTCGCTGATTTTGACGATTTATTAAGGATGTAAAATAAACGACTTATAAAAATCGGCCATAAGGTATCAATCTGGAATTTATTCCACTATATTTTAAATTTTAGTTTTCTTAGATTCCATTAAAGCTGCGGGCTGTAGGCAAATTTGCTCAAAAAATGTCCAATTTTCCCCTCTGTGCAAAACTTTCACAAAAAAGTCTGGTGTATACAATAATATTGCATCATATTTTGCAACCAAACGCTAAGAGTTGAATAACATTTTTATTTCACCTCTAACAATTTATTTCACCACAAAAAGTTGTTTTTACCACAGAAACAGCTTTTTACCTCAAAAATGTTATTTCACCACAAAAATATATTTTTACATTCACAAAAGTTTTTCAGCTCAACAAATTTTTTCACCACTTTAATGATTTTTTTTTATTATTATTTTTTGTTTGTTTCATTTGAAACATATACACGGTGGAGGATACAAAACAAGTTTTGTAAAACCAAATTGAATGCATGTATTTGTGTTTTCTTTTAACTTCAATTGTACTCTATTTGTTGAGTATTAAAGATTTAATTGTTGTAAACTCTTAATAATACAATCTATTAATGAAAATGAAAAAATTATTATATTTCGAGGACATAGTCTATATTTCATTTTTTAGAGTTGGCCATACTAGTTCATAGTTAGTTGAAGAATCAGGACCTACCCTAAATTCGTGAATTCGCCGTCTGAATCTGAAAAAGTGCAATTTTAAGCTACTAAATTGAAGCTACCCACACAGAGAGAATTCCTTGGAGGAGTTTTAATGAATTTTTTTCACTAAACTAATAAAGCTTTCTTCACAATGTAAATGAAAAATTTCTTAAACTTCATGAAAAAGCTTCATAGTTGAAACTATTTTTAATGAAACTTTTTCATTAGTCGTATGAAATTTTTAATAAATAATATTAAATTTTTCATTGAATTTTATGAAAAATTGCATTAATTTAATGGCAAGTTTCAATGGACAAGTTCCAGTGACATTTCATAGATCTAATGCAAAAATTTATTGATATCATGCAGATAATTCTCTCAGTGCAGGTAAAAATCGACATATATGGGTTTAATGTATGTTCGTGAGTGTTCATAAAAATGGGGTCTCTTGGGGCCTCTGGTCCACATGTGTTAATGATGCCAACATTTTTTATTTTCAACCTTAAGTCATGATGATAAACAAAAACAACAAACGGTACAAAAGAAGCTAATTTTCGATATATTTTATGACAACAAATAAGGCAAAAATTACCAAAAAACACAATTTCCTCGAAATTTGCAAAAATTAAATCGTTGCCCTACCTTAGTGTGCCAGGGGGTATTTTTAAAATTTTTTATTTTCGATCTCTAACATGTTTTAAACAAGTCACTGGAGTCCAAATCTCAATTTTTGCGATTTTGTTGAAGAAATTTTTTTAAAATTTGAAATTGGAGATTTGAAAAACACCCCAAAAATTTTGTCCGTTTTTGACATCACATTAGGACAGGTTAACGCCATCCAAAAAAAAAAAACTTCTTCTACATCTCACAAATTTGAGTTTTTTAAGTAAAAAAACTATATTTCAGTAATCAATTTAAAAAATTTTTAAAATGTGTGCTTGAATTTCTCGGTCAAGTAATAATTGCCACCTTAGTGGTCTGGGGCATTATTTATTACTGGGCTAGTTTTTAACGGATTTTGTGTTTTTATACCTTTTTGAAAACATAAATATATCTTCATTTCGATTAATTTACCTTCTTGAGTAAATACTTTTACGACATTTAAAAAATTTTACAAAAACTAAAAAAAAAGTGACTTTTTCGTCTTGTATTCCGTTTTCTAAACTTTAGGGCTGAATGGGGTCGGGAAGGCATAGTCCGATTGAGCTAAAACTTTTACTATAGCATTTTTACACTAAATAACACAATCCTAGACCAGAGCACCTTCAAATTTCAAAAAAAAAATTTGCCCATCTACACTAAAACCACTCTAATGTCCATACATGGATACATAAATCTCCATACATACTTCCATATATCTCCATACATGTGTGTTATCGAAGTTTGAGGTAATATCCACAACCCTTAAAATATGCCACTTATCAATAAATATGACCTGAAAAAAATCTCAAAAAAGGTTCTGTCTAGAAGTCGCATATCGAAATTGAAGTTTCAAAGTTGAAGTTTCAAGTTGAATTAAAAAAGAATTGGGGAAAAATTTGAAAATAATTATTACTATCGCGAAACATCAAATCTAATACATTTGTTTGGCCTACATTACGAATATGAAATATAAATTTAAATCGGAGTTTCGGATTTCGCGAAATTAAGAAATTTCATACAAAAAAGTTTTCAACCTTGATCAAAAAGATTACTTGAAATTACGATAATATAATCAAAAGGAATCAAAGGTAATCTTTGGAAGTAGTCGGATTATTTTTTGATTACATTTGACTCCTCTTGATTTTTTTTTCGTAATCTCAAGTAATCTTGATTACTTTTTGATTATTTGTAATTGTAATCATTTAGTAATCATAAATTGTTGAATAGAGAATTATAAATATAATCATTACAATTCTTTTTAAAACCGAAACTTAACAGCCATGCGTAAAAGTGGCTTACAGAAGAATTTTTCAGTTTTTGAAGTTACCAGCTTAAAAACTGTAGGTCATTAAAGTTCACTAATTTTAATTTTTTATTCAAGTTTTTGAAAAATTGAAAACGTGAGTAAAACCGCAAATTTTTAAAATTTGAAAGATCTAAAAACGGGAACGTCTATATTGCTCCACAATATGAAGAAAGTCGGATGAAATTAGGTCAAAACATGCAAATTTTTCAATATTCTTTAATAAAATGAACGATATGTATGTATGTTGTTTGTATGTATTTGTGATCCTTAAAATTTACCCTTATGAACTTTTGTTTCGATAATTTTTAAGTAATGGTGTTGTTGAAAAATTTTTGTATTTCGTTAGCGTATTTTAAGGTTATCGGTATTTTAGTATTATTCGTTAGGGTATTTTGAGGTTAACGGTATTTTAAGTTATTTTATTAGGTCATTTTAGGGTTATCGGTATTTTAACTTATATCGTTAGTGTTATTTTAAGATTAAAAGTAGTTTTTTGAAACGGTATTGAATCGTTATCGGTATTTTAGGGTTTGTGTTTGGGAACCATGGTTAATATAGATAACAAAAGAAATATTTCTTAATTTTTTTCCGTCTAGCCTAGTTTTGCTATCTATAAATGTGATTCTAAAAAAATTATATAAATTTCTAAGCATTTTCTAATTATTGTAATACAATTTTATTACATTAACAATCAAAATATTGCATAAATTATTTGAATGTTATAAAATGTAATAAAACTTATATACATAAGTATATATATGTAATGAAACTTATAATATGTACATTAGAGCGGCATTTTTTTGTATGAAGAACAACTTTTTTTGAAAAATTTCAATTTATTGTTCAGATTCAAATTTGATTTGATGCAAATTTGAAAGCATCGAATAGCTTTAACATGGATATATGAAAATTTTTCTTAAATTTCTTTAATTAAAAGTATGTCATGCGACGAACACGAATTTAGAAACCGGACTAACCGGTTTTCGAGATATTACGATTTGATTTTCACAAAAAATGGCATCTTTTTCCTAGAAATTTTTTAAAAATTATCTTAGAATTTTTTGTTTTTGCACTCAAATACTACACAAAACATGCTTTCATTTTATCATAAATATGTCTGAAATTTTATTTCAAGTATCACAAAATATATTTTTTTTCTTAAATTTCGCACCACAAAAAAATATTCTTTATTATTCCTTCAATAATCATGTGTATATAATTGAAAAGCATAACAATTTTACTATGCAAATTTTCGGGTTTTCCGAGATATTCGTTCGCAAATTTATAAGTTATCCTTCAAGCAATTATGCTAAAACGAAAAGTAGTTTTGTGTGTTTTGCTAGTGGAAAAGTAAAAAAATAGGATTATTTTTAAAAAGTTTGTAGAATGGAGGAAAAAACTCCATTTTTAGTAAAAATCAAGTCTCAATATCTCGAAAACCGTTAGTCCGGCTTCTAAAATGTTCGTACTTAGCATGCTAAAATTAATTAAAACTGATGCTTCGCAAGACATATTTTTATTAAAGCAGTTTAAGAAAAATTTAAAAAAATCGAAAACTTTGTGCGCGTGGCGTCACGGGTTAATGCTATAAGATTTTTCTCAAATTCGCGCCATCTAACTTTAGACCTCGTTCTACAATAATCGCAACAATAAATGATAAAAATCGAAAGTTGCACACAGAGAATAAATTGGTTGCAATTCCATTGTAACCAACAAAATTTAATCATTATTCAATAATTTTAATTGTAAGTAATTAAAATTCTTCATCAGAATAATTAAACTGTATTGTAAACAGAAAATATATAAAATTAACCAAAACACAGTCACATCATTCAAACTATTGGTTTTCCTTATCAATATTGAAAAAATATTATCTTCTACATTACCTTTAATACCAACAACCAACCACTTTTCGGAGATTTTATCCCTTGAATAAAATATTTGCAGTTATAATCAAATATTAGTTTCGCCTGCAAAAAAAAAAAAAAAAAGAATCACTCTATCTAAAATATTAGTTTTCGTTACCAATTTTAAAATATTATAAAGTTTTTTAATAGTTTTGGTAACTCTAATAAAATATTAAGATAAGCAACCCAATTTCTGTTGTACATACAAATCTATTTTTAGACACTATGCTCCACAGGGGTAAAGCCAGGTACGTAGCTAGGGGGGGGGGGGCTTGGGGGCTAGAGCCCCCCGAAATGATTTGACAAATTTAAAAACTTAATACAATTCGTTAGAAAGTAACAATGTTATTGATAAATTTAATATGAAAATATTTATTTTTGACTTGGATCAAATAGGAAATAGTTTTATATGGTTCGAATCTTAAAATTTCGTTAGAAAACATCGCCTGCAAATGGGCGGCTATCATTGTTACAGTCGATTTTCGACAAAAAGCAATAAATAAAATCATTTTATAAGAGATTTCGAAGTCTTTGACTTAAAATATAATCAAAAAATTGTTTGAGACAATGCAAACTAAAAATTAAATATGTCTACACAGGAAAAACTGAAATCGAGTTTTAATTAAAATATTTGTTGATTCAGCAAAAGTTGAACTGAATTCGGTCGTGTTGATGCAATTGTAGTAACAACTAAAATAATTTGTATCTATTTAATTAATATTATTTTCAATTACATATAGTTTTATTCACATATATTAAAAATTTAATTGAATATTGTTTACTATTGGGAAAAACTACAAAATTTAAAAAAAATCACCAAAATTGTAAAAAAATATCCAAAATTTAAAAAAATCGAGAACATTTGAAAAAATCGCAAAATTTGAAAAAAAATTGCCAAAATTTAAAAAACAATCCTCAAAATTGCAGAAATTTAAAAAACTCCCAAAATAAACGCCAAAATTCGAAAAAGAATTTTAAAAAATCACCAAAATTAAAGAAACGCAAATTTTCTACTTTAAACGATTTTTTTTTAATTTTGGCGACTTTTTAAAATTTTTGCATTTGTTTCAATGTTGTTATTAGACGTTATAAAAACTGAAAATTTTTTTATACCAAATTCATTTTCAATTAAACAGTTAATTGGAAGTAAGTTTGAAATCGAACAAAAATTTAATTGAAATTTTTTTGACAATGATTTTTTCTGTGTATTTTGACATAATCTTTTAAAATGGAGATACCACTAAGACTCAAAATTAAGTTTACTTGTGCCGTAAAAGTCGTTACTTTACTTACAGTGCAATCTTTTTATTTAAATTTGGTTTGCTACGCACGCATCTGGGACCATAGTTTTCAGTATTTTTTTTACGATTTATATTACGATATGTCATATTTTTTTTAATTTTTTGAATCAAATTTAAGCCTCAAACTTTGATCGATATGCATAATGTGTTAACGTGGTCCAATGTGACTCAAATTTTCTCAATTTTTTTTAGACTAAATGTAAACAAATATCTATCGGCGCTCCTTGAAATGCGACATTGTAAAATCAAGCAGCTAAACCAGTCTTTGAGTTTTAACGATGTAGTTTTTTTTAGACATTTTAAAGGGTTTTTATTTAAAAAATTGATTAAAGACAATTTGAAAAGCGTTTGAAATTGTCCAAAATATAAATCAAAGTGAATTCGAAATACATAATTTAGTTTAAATAAGACCTAGGCGATGTCAGGTATATTTTTAAATTTTCCAATTTTATATTTTTTCTTTATTATTATTTCTTTCAGACTACAATCACGCTTGCTCGGAAAATTTACAATTTTTTTAATACAAGACATGAAGTATAGCCCCCGATCTTAAAAAAGTCGGATATATGAAAAAGGGGAAAAAAGAATGAACAATTTTTTAAAATAATTCAAATAAGTGGCAGCCTGGGTTCACGACATAGTGTCAAAAGGGTTATCGAAATGTGTGTTTTCTCGAGCATTTTAACGCTGTTTTTAAATAAATAATTAAATAATTTTAAAAATAGATACGTTTTTCATATATTTTTGCTGCTTTATCACCTATCCGAATTTCATTAATTTCAAAGAGAACCCATCGGAAAAGCTTCCTTGTAAGTGTCAGGCAAATTATATACGATATTTACTTTTAATTTGTTTTTGGAATCTTTAATTTCCCGAGTTAAAACTCTTGCATAAAATAATACATTATTTTATATGCACTTATAAGGTTTTGTCTGCCAGTGCATTTAACCGGACATAATTATATAAATTCATATATAAAATTAATTTCGTATAAAAAATTTAATATTATGTCATATATAGTTGCGTATAATTATATATTGCATTTAGAATACGCTAAAACTAATCCAATTAGTAATTACGTTATATTTATATACCTAGACATTGCAAAATAATATATATTTTGATATTATATCATATTTAAAAAACACAATTTTATTTTAAATAAAATTTCCAAATGCTATGGAATTTGTTACAAATTATAAAGTTGTAAAACTTTTGCAATCGGCTAAAGTCTAAAAGGATTAATAGATATTTCGAATTTTCATGACGTTTTAAAATCAAAAACTGGAAATTTATACCGCTATATAAAATTGTTTTAAATTGTATCGCGTCATTATTCGGATGTTATTTAATTATTATGCTCATTTCTCCGATAAAACTGTATTAAGACTCATATTAAATTTCGTATGATTATATAAAGCATCATATTAATTTTAATCGGGTTATTAGAAGTTGAAACTTTTTTTAGCGATTTCTATTATTAATACATGATTGCCCATCACGTGTAGGTAAAAATTTATCAAAAAAAAAAAAAAAATAATAAATCGAAAAGACCCCCCCCCCCGAAACAAATTCCTAACTACGTGCCTGGGTTAAGCGGAAATGAAGAAGAATATTTAAACTTGAAAGAAAAAAAATATTGAAGGTAGAAATTTGAAAATATAAATTCAAATTGAGTTTCGGCTAGAGGTAAAGTAATTGCCTGCCAAGCAGAAGGTCTCCGGATCGAACCCAGTTCGTGGAGAAGAATTTTTTAATTAACAAAATAATTTTAAAATAATATAATAATATGGAGTTTAAGCTAGAGGTAAAGTACTTGCCTGACAAACGGAAGGTCGCCAGTTCGAGCCCAGTTCGAGGCATACATTTTTTTATTAATAATATAAATTTTGTTGTTCACATGCATCTATTTATAGAATATTGTAGTCCATAAACATAAAACATTCAATTGTTTCAATAAAAATTCTAAATTTGTAAATAAATGTCGGTTGTTACAATAGTATTAAAATTTAATAATAGTGATAGTACGTGGAACCACAAAAATTCGGTTGGCAAAAAATTCGGTTGCAACTGTTTTCTGAGTGTGAAAAAAAAATGCCGCTCTAATGTAAATTTAAAGCTGTACACTTGAAAATTGCAATAGAGGTCAATGTCAAGTAAGTTTATTTGCATAAAAATAAAATGAGTAAAGAACACAACAATAACGTAAAAAAATAGACAATAATGTCCTTTTGATACCCTATACTACCCACAAAAAAACACCTTACCAAATAATGAGTCTACTTACAAGGAAGGTATCCCTACCCGAACTCGCCGATTTTAATGATCTTTGGATATGTTGTAAAGGAGCAAAAAAAAAAAAAAAAGGGACACGCATATTTGTTGCTGCCCAATTTCTCATGAAAACTAGATTAATTTGTACACAGGTTAAAATTACTCAAGAAAACAAAAATGTTGATACCCATATTGCCTGTATAGTAGACCCAGAGATGCCAAATTTTTGAATTATTTGAAATTTAGTGGAAAAACTCTCTTCGGGAAAAGTCGCATAAAAACCGAACGATTTCGAATATCGGAGTAAGCTCAGACACTCCCTCGATTAAATTAAATAGGCATTCATATGCATTATTTTTACCTTAATTCCTTAATAAAACGCCAGGTTTAATGTTACTAAAAACACATTTTTTTGAATAACAAAAATACTTGAAAGTATTTACACACAATTTTTGCACCAGCGAATGTGTCTTCAAAACCCCTTCCATTTGATACCAAATGTGTCTATAGTAACTTTAAATTGAACCGAAAATAAACAAAGAAAATGACAACGCCTAAACATGAGATTGGACAGCTAAAAAAATACGGGTCCCTAATTTTTTATTCTCTACAACTTATCCGAAGCTCATTACGATCTGTCGGTCCGGGTCGGGATACCTGCCTTGTTAGTAGGGTGATCGATTATTCGTTATTTTGAAATTTAAAAAACCGATTTCGGTTTCTGGAGTTTGAAAACAAAATCGGAAACCGATTTTAAATGTTATACAACTGAATTTCTAAAATGTATTTAAAAGAAAATTACCTGGTCTTTCCAAATAAATATTCTTTCTTTATATTATTAATATAAATCTGTAGTGGTTTTCTTAATAACAATTACAATTTTAAATTTGTTTAACCTTTTTCACACTTCAACGATTTTCTTCAAATTTTCTTTTAAAACAAAGTACCAATACTTTGTCAATTTCAACCGATTTTAACTAATGATATTTATGTTAATAGTATAAAGAAAGTATATATATTTGGAAAGACAAATGACGTACACTAGGTTTTTTAAAAAGTGATTGCAATTTTTATTTTGTGTTCTGTAGTACCGTGTTATTTTAGTATGCGAGTAGTATACATTTTTTTATCGGTAGCCCATTATTTAATTTTTATTTTTTTTTAAAGAGAAGCAACACTCAGGAAATTCTTCCTATTAATTAATGTGTTGCTTTCTATGGAAAGGGGATAGTAGAGAGGTGGAAGGTGGGGAAAGGTGAAGGGCTTCAAACATGGCAACATTGTAATTGCTCGAGATGATAAGTCTTAGAACAGTAGTTGCTCGTCACCTGTTGGAGAGTTGGCGAATTTATTGAAGCTTTTTGGTTCATATCCCTGATTTATTATTTTACTTCGGGTGGGTTAAGTGCTATGGGAACACCGAAGGCGGACGCTGCGATACATAGAGGGATAGAAAAGTCATGTATATTATTTTTGTAAATAAATTGTTACCGTTACCGGGAACCGAACCTGGGACCATCTTTGTAACAGTCCAACGCGCTAACCATTACACCACAGTGCTCACATATTAAAGTTTTATTTAATTTGTCTTTATTAAATTTTTATTGTATTACAAAATCATGTGCTTTCTCAACTTACCAAAAAGATGAGATCTTCTTTTGTGACATAAAACAGGTGAATAAATTGAAAATTGACGGTGAACGAATGCATCATATTTATGAAAAACTTTATAAATATGAATAAACACTTAATAGATTTTCGTACAATGTAACACTTCATAAATATGATGAAGCTGCTTAATACAAGTTAAAAGCTTCATCATATTTATGAAATGTTTTATAAATATGTAGAAGTTTTATAGTTTTTTATGAAATGTTTCATAAATGTTATAACACGTAGCAAATTCATAAATTTTTATGAATTTATAATTTCATAATTTTCTATGAAATTATAAATTTTCTTTGGTAGCGTACAAACACAATAGAGGCTACAGCCAATTACGAATATTTAACCAGTTAGAAAAGTACAAGCGGACCACCGCTGGCAAGGCACTGTAACAAGTGGTACAAGTGCTGACAACAAGTGCTGGCAACGAGTGCTTTCCCAATCCCAAAATAATAACATCATTAGACAAAAGTGTCGTCTGTTCAAAAAGTGTCGGACAAGTATTGCACCCAGAAAACAGTCTCAGTTGTTTGTTGCGAATCGAATTCTGACGGTTACGACAACTATCGTAGTGTTAAATTATATTTTTAGTCGTGCTAGCTAATATTCAGTTCTCTAACCCAATATTACATTCCAAATAAATATTATTACATTCCACAAAATTTATTGAAATTCAAAAACTTGTTTGATATTTCTGGTATTGAACAGTGGCTTCATCTGTCCTTCTGATTGTACCAAATCACTTTTAATTTTCATTGCCTTATTTGCTATTTAAACATTTGAATATTTTATGTTTTTGTGTTTGTCTTTTCCGAGATTTAAACTCGGAAGTTCGGAGTACAAGGCAAACTCTCTATCCACTACAACACAAACACTTATTCAACATTAATAAAAACAAACAATGTATCAAATTCGTTTACCAATACCAATCATTAGTTGCTTCTGTAAACAATACAATCCTCAATTCGGTTGGTACTACTCAACCTCTAATTTAGCGCCTTTTTTGATTGCGAATACCGTATTTACAGTAAGCACTTTTGATTATCAACAATTTTTAAAAAAAATTGATGGGTTGTATCAATTCTCTTGTAAAGGGTGATTTTTTTTTTTGCAACACTGTTTTTGGCAGCTCAGCTGTTTTCGTGGAATATGTTACTGTTAAACATGTTCAGTTTGGTCTATAATTTTACCATGAATCGATTTACAATCGAACAATGCTGGCATATTATTGAATTTTATTATCAAAATTCATGCTCGGTTAAGAAAGTGCATCGTGCACCACTTTATCGGAAAATTGTGTTCAGTGACGAAGCTCATTTCTGGTTGAATGGATACGTGAACAAGCAAAATTGTCGTATTTGGTGTGAAGAGCAGCCAGAAGTATTGCAAGAACTGCCAATGCATCCCGAAAAATGAAATGTTTGGAGTGGATTATCGGCCAGTGGCATTATTGGACCGTACTTTTTCAAAGACGACGAAAGCAGGAACGTTACTGTGAATGGCGAGCGCTACCGTGCTATGATTACAATTTTTTTTTTGCCCAAAATGGAAGAGCTGACCTTGGGTGACATGTGGTTTCAACAAGACGGTGCCACATGCCACATGCCACACAGCACGCGAAACATTGGTCCAATTGAGAGGCGAATTCGGTGAACAGTTTATTTCACGTTTGGGGCCGGTCAATTGGCCGCCTAGATCGTGCGATTTAACGCCTTTAGACTATTTATTGTTGGGGGATGTTAAAGCTCATGTCTATATGGACAAGCCCGCAGCGGTTCACGCACTGGCAGCCAATATTGAAAAATTTGTTCGTGAGATACCGGACGATATGTTTGAGAGAGTATGCCAAAATTAGACCCAGCGTATGAACCATTTGTGGCGTAGCCGCTGTTAACATCATCGTTAAACGTTGAATTATATAGATCGTTCTATCGATTCAAATAAAGATTTCATACATTTCTCTAAATTTTATGTGCTGTTTTTTAAATCAAATCCGAAAGCTCTTAAAAAATCACCCTTTATTATCACAAAATAAATTGTTGCTTCTACCGTACACAATTACTAACCTAATTTTATTTGAAAAGTTGATTCAAAATACCAATAATTGGATAAATGGATTGTTTTTTTAGTTCTTTTTCCTTTTTTTTAATTTCCAGTTTTAATGGTTTTGACCGAATTCCAACCAATCCTTTTTCTGAGTGTACCTTATCGTAGACCACCCGTGGCAACGATTTTTTATTTGGAAAAAAATCGTTGCCACGATGCGGGACAACGAAAAATGCAGGATTGAAACAACATTTGAAAGGCCATAGCTTTTTGTTTGAGTGAAAGATATTGAACAAATTAATTCTTCATAAAAATAATAAAAGTTGGGTTTCAGAACATAAAAAAAAACATTTTTAATTTTAAAATTTTTTTTTGTTAAAGAAAAATCAGAATTATTGAAAAAATTCCACCTTTTAATTTTATGTAATACAAATATTCACACATGTGTTTTAAACACTTCGGTAATTTCAGAGTGGAATTTGAATTTTAACAACAAAAAGTGTATTCGACCTATTTTTTAAAATAGGTTAAATGTAATTCCAAAATAAACAATTAAAGGGTGTACCTAAAAATGTTTGTGTTAGAGACAAATAATAATTATTTCTCACGCCTACATAAAAATATTAATGTAAATTAAATATTTTTTTTAAGAAATCATTTTTTTTTTTTAAGTACAAACCTTTTAAAACAATTTATGCTTGAAATGTACAAATCTAATTAATCTTTAAAAAATTAGCACAACACGTATTATAATAATTTGTTTTTGTTATTATCACACAAATATTTCGGGGTTTAAAGTGATTTCAAAGTTAAAGATATGAATTTTAAGTATTTAAACATTTTTTGTACGTAGTTTTAATTCAAAACTTTTGAACATGTCATACATGTCGTACATTTATGTTTAATAATAAAGGTCACCGAGGGAATGAGTATTTACGATGTACGTTAATGTTGTTTCGTATTTAATTATTTTGTAAACATAAAATGTTTTTAACTATTCATCAAACAACATTTTGTTATTTGTGGTATTACAATAAAATGTGAGACAATAAATTGGCAAAAGGGCTTGGCCAATTTAATATGAATTAATTTAAAAATTGTTTTCTTTTTCTGATTTACATCATCAGGGCAATCAGAAATATGTTGTATTATACTTTTTCCCGTTCATCAAATTGAACATTTTTTTTTTATCCGTTTCAGAACAATTCCGTGGCCCGTGGATTTTTAAAAAATACCAACTCTTAACAATAAAAATCCCCACATTTTTTTATATCCATAAGTTTTTTTTATAAAATAAACAAAATATTTATTTAAAAATTGTGTAAATGATTTTTTTCGCAATTCTAATGCTTTCGACAAAAATTCCAGTTCTTTTAGAAAAATTATTGTAATATTCGAAAAGTATCGTTAAATTGATCGAAAACTATTTGAAAATATGAATTTGTTGAATTTTCTAAAATATTTTTTTAGAATATGTATAAAACTGCCTTAACTAAAAAGTGGTTTTTCATATTAACAGTTTCTTTTTGTCAAAAAGTAATTATTATTTTCAAAGTTATTAAACCCACACTGAAAGAATTATACTTCATGATATTAATGAAACAATTTCATAGAATTTTTTTCGTAGATTCAATTTTGAGAACATTTTTTATTGGCATAAAATGTATTTTTTAGGGCATAATTCTGGTTGCCCTGTTAATCATTTAATTTTGTTTAGAAAACAGTATTTTTAGTTTAGTGAGACTTGAAACATATTTATTTGTATAAAGGCATTAATGTATTTATGTTACTAACCATACACTAAGGATATTATTAGTGTCCGACCGAACAGTTCGGCCAAAAAACTATATTTTGTCGGTTTTTTGGTATTTAGAGGCAATGGGGCTAAATTTTGATGTTGGAAATATGTTTGTTGAGCCGATTTAACTCGATTTTGTGTCTCAAATTTAAGGAAAAATCCGTAGCTTAGTTATAAAGTTAAAAGTTCGGCCGCCGAACTATTTTCGATTTGGCCGAACTTTCGGAGGCCGAACAGTGAATTCATTGCTTAACTACGGACTTTTCTTTAAATTTGACACTCAAAATAGCATCTTATCAGCCCAATAAGCATTTTTGCATTCGCTAAATTTGTCCATAATCCTTTAAAACACTGAATATCGAACAAATGCATTTTCTGGCTGAACTGTTCGGTCGGACACTAGATATTATGTAGGTAAAGACGACAGCAATTGTAGTCAAAAACGTGTAGTGCGAGTGCATGTGGCATTAGAAATCAATTTATCTATACCACGGTCAGTGATTGCACATAAAATTTCATATAGACGCAATCGAACAAATAAAAACATAACAAATAATACATTATTTAAAAACACAGGGTCACTGACGAAGGTTCAATACCAGAAACTGCGCAGTCTGATTCAGAAAAATTGAAAATTTACATTGTAGTTATGAGTTTTAGAAAATACACTCATTCTTCTCTACCACGCCTTTCACAATTAAAAACAAATGAAATTTCTCTTGAAGAAAGAACTAACATTTCATTAAATTCGACTAACATTTGTCATTTGTTTTTACTGTTCAAAAAATTACTAACAATTGTAGTAAAAATAAAAAACGTATGTTAGTGAAAAATAAACAAACAATTATTTTTTTTTATTTTTTTTAAATAACAAAAAACGATTGTAAAAAATTAATGTAAAATCATAAAACAGTCAATTTATGTGGTTTGTTTTTTTAAATGAACTACAAGGTTAGTAAAAAATTAAATTTGTTCCACAAATGACTGACATTTACATTAAATATAAATAAACTGTATTACAACCCAAACAACTACACATTTTTAAAGTAGAAGCTTCCTGAGTGTATTTATATAAAATTAAATGATCGGATCAGTAACTTTTCGAACTTCTATAAACTTAAATATGCAGAAAATAATTCCATTTTCTTTATTAATATGAAAAATTAGTTGCTTTCTTCCAAAAATAAAAAGTTATACAAATTGATTCGATAGTGTTGAAATATTACAATTTAAAAAAAATTCATTAAAAAAAATTCATTTGATGGATATTTGCCTTAGCATTAAATTAAAATTATAATTTAAAATAATCTTAACTCGTTATGCACATACAAAGCGCCAAAGTTTGAATTTAAATTGTAAGTACCGCTGCTAGAGGATGCAGTAAATATAAAAAAGCTTCAGAAAAAGCTTACTGAGACACCATTTAATCTTTCTAACAAATCTCGTCAAAAAATTCCCACGGGCTCGATGGGCGGTATAAAATTGTTTAAATATTTACCATCGATACAATAATGTGTGCTTTAAACCGATTATGGTGAAATTTTTTATAAAGATTGTATATTAAAATAAAAAATTGCCGATGGTTAGAAAAATCAAAGCACTTTATTTTTAGTACCATTGGCAGAAATTCAAATTAAAGCACTGGCAAAGTCCTTATTTACAACACTTTCCCTACGTTGGCAAAATGTGCTTTTCCAGTAAGTGATTTATAGAATTTACAACCGTGAAAAATTAAAGCACTGGCAAAGCCATGATTAAAAACTCTTTGCCGACGTCAGTAAAAAGTGCTTTTAAAGCATTGATTTTAAAAAATTATGACACTTTGTTAAAATAATTTTAAAATTGTGTTTTTTTATGTTTGTAAAAAATCTTTTTTAGACCAACTTTGTTTTTGATTTTCCAGAGTTGGCCAGTGCTGGCAAACTAACACAACCAACGGTGAGCCAGCTGTTATAACTTATTTACGTTACAGCTGCGATTGGCAATCTGGCGGCCAGTGTTCGAGTCCCGGCAGGACCAAAACAATTTTAAATTAACCTTTTTTTAAATTTTATTTTTAGACCTCTTATTATTTGGTTTTGCCAGTGTTTTGCCAACGTTGGCTATTTCGTTTACCCAGTACTTTGCCAACGCTGTAAAAAATGAATGGAATGAATTCAGAAGTTGTAATTTTGTTTCAGATATTATCAATTTTATTTCAGATTTATTTATTGCATATTAAAAATTCTCATTTGAATTTCAACTATCCAGAATCAATTGCACTTAAGCTTTATCCAAAGTATTTTAGAAAATATTAATTTATCAATTGCATTTGAAAAATCATTAATTGTATTTCAGATTTAACAATTGTATTTCAGAATTTATCAATTGCATTTGAAAAATTTCAATATCAAATTTTTCAAGAAGTTTCAATTGCATTAAAAAAAATACCTTTCAAATACAATTATTAATTTCTGATTTTAAATTGATAAGTATTAAATTCAATTAATATTTTCTGATATACAATTTACAAATCTGCAAACCAATTCATTATTTCTGAAATACAATTGATAAATCTGATAAACAATTGATAATTTCTGAAAAACGACGGAAAATGGTGCAGTACAGTTTTTGGGGATTTTTTTTTTTTTAAATTCCACTACGAGTCTGTACAAATTTCTTGAGATATTGAATTGAAAGAAGTTCAAATTATTTCAATGAAAACAAAATCTAATAATCCGAGAAGTGAAAAAATGCCATAAAATTGTACAACAGTGGAAAACAGTCTGTAATAGAACTAGATCTAAAAAACTTGTTATGAAAATGACTTTAAAAGGTTTGCATACAAAAAATGCTTTAAAAATTAAATAATCTTAAGGTGACAAACGGCCTATTTTAACAACAAAATTTTACTTTTCTTGGCAATTGACGAAAAAAGTCTTGCCACACCTATCTCAAATCATTAACTTACACTAAACCTCAGTAACTATAGCCACTGCTATTAACAATTTAAAAATATTCCTGTGTCCATATTTGTAAGACCACCTCCTGTACCTTTTTATAATGACAGTCTAACACGTGCGTATGATTAACATGTCTGTTTATTATTCATTAAGTTTTACATCTAATTTAGTTTGAAATTCTTATTTATATAATATTAATTTCGATTAGTTTCCCATTTATTTGTCATGAGATTTATCTTAAGATATTGCGATATATTAAATATTCCATCTGTAGTTATTATATTTTTATTTATTTTTAATTAATACGGAAATCATTTGTTTATTTAAATTATAGCATTTCAAGAATGAAGATTTTCAACGCTTAATAGGTTATGGGATAAATTTTAACTCTTTGTTTTTTAAACTTAAACAGTTAATAATATTGTATACAAATATATATATATATTACACACAGAAAAAAACTGCCAACTGAATTGAAAAGTTTATATTGGTTGCTACAACCATTAAATTCGGTTAGTACAAACATATTCAAATCTCATTTCTATATATTTTTGTTGCTACAACTTAAATTTAGTTGCATTAACCGAATTTTATTCTGAAAAACATTATTTAGCTGTAGCAACTGATTTTAGACGTAGTAACGGAATTGCAGTTGTAACATGGCTACGTTTGTTTCTGTATATACGAATATTATTCAATTTTAATAAAAATAAGAACAACAAAACATGTCAAGTTTGTTATTAACAAAGAGACTTGTACTATGGATCCAAGTTCATGTTGAAACATCTTTAAAATACCTTTCATTTGATACTTAATTTGTGCACTCAGAAAAGTTCTGCAGTTACTACATGACAGTTTTTGTATAGTAATGCGGTTGTTTTAACAGAAATTGCAGTTGTTTTACTTAGAAAAATAGAATTCAATGTTTTGACAAAAACTTACCAAAACTACTGCATTTTAGTAATAGTAACATTTATTTTATGCATTAGTTTCAACTTTTTAACCCTTTCAGTAGCCTTCTACACTACAGTGTTCAAATTTTTGAAAAAAATATAAAAAATAATACACACTTTCTTTTAAATCGACGATATCACGCATTTATGGGTTAAGAATATTTACAACACTGATGTCTGTCTGTACTGCATTTGTAATTATTTTACTACATTCGACAGTTGATTTTTAAAAATTTTAATTGCAAATGTAGTGCCCACCTTTTCAACTGCAAATGCATTTAATTTAACCTTCATTTGCAGTTAATTCTACCTATAAAATTTCCTGAGTATATGTATTCCCTTGGAAAACACGTAAAAAACAAAAATGGAATAATTATTCACTTCACTTTTTAACCCTTAATTCTTTAAGACCGTACTTAAGGTGCTGAAAAATTTGCAAAAATTAAGAAAAGTGTCGTCAAAAATATTTTTTTTTGCTACTCTTTGTATGAAAATTTCCCAATGGTGAAAAATACCTTAAAATATTCTTTTTATAGGAATTTCTAAATTGTGAAGAGATAGACAAATTTGGAGACCAGTTTTTGAATTAGGAGATAAAAATCTATAAATATCACTTTTTATAAGTTAGATCAAACAAAAATTGCTTAAATATCTGTACGAACAAAAAATAATAAAACTAAGCAAAACCCTCCTTTTTTACTTTTGACGATTAATGGGGTATATACAGTGGTGGACAAAAGTATTCACATAGCAGCAAACTTTATTTTAATCTTTTATATTTTTAAAATGAAACCCACTAGCCGAATATGGTTTTCAACAAAATTGTTTATTAACTTATAAATTATTAAAATACAACAAAAAACGTATTCTTAGTATGTTATATTATAAGAAAAAAACTAAAATATGTAATTCAAAGTATTATTTTATCAAACAAATATGTTTATATTTATGTATTTTTAAAACTCCAAATTGTAACTGTGTTAATACTTTTGTCCGCTTAAAACCGCACTTTGAATTAAATTTTTAATTTTTTTTAAATACAACATGCTTAGTGTTAGTGTTTTGTTGTATTTAAATTATTAATAAGTTAATAAACAATTTTGTTGAATACCTTATACGGCTAATAGCTTTCATTTTAAAAATATAAAAGATTTTAAATAAAGTTTGCTGCTGTTTGTCCGGCACTGTATGTCCCACATTGCATCAGTGTCATGTAGGAAATGGAATGAATCAATTCCAAATATCTCAATGTTTCTTGAAACTTTTGGGATTTTACCATGTCCTACCAAAAGTTTGATCCCCTATGTCCCTATGCGTTCGAGAAAATGTGTACCAAAAATTATGAAATAAATATTTATATTTTTTAACTTTGAGGTCACCCCATAACTTTGAGGTCACCCTATATTGACATTGGTCCATATGCTCTTAGACCACATTGGTTGGCATGATCTGGAAGCTACATATATACTTTTTCGATATACATCGCACTCGAAATTTTTTTTTGGAAAATGTAGCTAATGCAATAAAACCTAAAAGTGGGACATATATCAACCATTCGTCGTCAAATGGTTAAACGTTTGATCAGCTAAAACGATGCAGATGTTAATTTTTCTGTCCATATTATTCCAATTTTAATATGATATGGAATAACATAAAAAATGTATAAATGCATTTTTTGAATACATCGTTAACTCCATTTTTTCGTATATTTTGCCTAATTTTTAAAAAATGTAAACGCAAAATTAAGAAATTTGTTTAAAAAAAAATTTTATTTATGTAAAGTTATCAATAATATTTTGTCCTCATATGTAGTTTATACAATATCTGGGGCTTTATATTTATTTTACATAATCCATTTTTTTATATAAATATATTCTTCTTTTCTAAATATTTTGGGATATTTTCAATGAATTTGCAATTCTAATAACAAAATGAGTTCATTGGAATGTATAGTTTATGCATAGTGACATACCCAGTGTAAAAACGGTAATGACATTTCTTTACATTTCTCTCAACCAGTAATGACACCAGCTTACTCTCTGAATTACTTTAACACACATAATATGGACTTAATAATAACTACACTCAGGGAACTTCTGCTGTAAATATTTGTAGTAGTTTGAGTTGTAATGCAGTAATCTTTATTTTTAACCGAAAAACAGTAATTTGTGGAAGAAAAAAAGAAAACAAATAAGTGCTTATTTATTTTTTACTGGATATGTGGTTCATTTTTACTACAATTGTTGAACAGTAAAAAACAAATGACAATATTAGTTGAATTTACTGAAATGTAAGTCGTCTTCTCTTCAAGCGAAATTTAATTTGTTTTTAACTACATTTGCAGTGGTCTTTACCTGCATAGTATTCTAAGTGTAGTTAATTTATTTTTAATGCTCTAAAAAATTGTTGAAAATCTATTTTAGACTCATTAGTTTTTCAACGCTAGCAATTATACATATATAACTACTTATTTTTAAGTTTTTTGTAAGCTTCAAAGTATTGACATCGCGTGAAAAAGCGATTAGATTCAAACAAATGCAATTTGATTAAATTATATCTGTTTAAATTTTGTACCGAATAACATCGTATAAGATAAGATGTGATTATATCTGAAATTCTGATTTTATTATTTTAATATTCGGTGCCAAATATTATCATATTCAGAAATATGTTTTCTTTTACATAAGAGTCGGGCTTTCTAGTTCATAGTTCATTCGTTCATTTGCATTTATGGAACTAGTTGTTCTTTTAGTTCATATGATTGTTCGATAATTTTTTTTCATTTATTCATATTGTTATATTGGTCAATTATTGTTTTTTTAAAAATCTGCACAGTATACGCAAAAATCCCAAATGAACGGTTAAAATTGAACTAGTTCATTTGGGATTTTCTCTCATATTATGCAGATTTGTTAAACAAACCGTCGACCAATACAACAATATAAATAATTGAAAAAAAAAATGTTTGAGCAACTTATGAACTAAAAAAACGAACTAGTTCTATAAAAGCAAATGAAGGAACGAACTATGAACTAGAATGCAATTAAAATTACGAATATATAAATTATTTTTGAAATCCAAATATTTTTTTTTATACGAACTTTGAAAGGTTTTTTTTTAATTTTAAAAATTTTTTTTTAACAATAATTTAAAAAAATTAATTAATGATATTTCAATTTCAAATAAAGCATCAACATTTTTCAATATTTGGTACAAATTCTGTGAATTAGAAAAAAAAATTCTCGGGAAATCCCGCTCAAAATTCCCGCGATTGCGGGATTGTAAAAAATGGCGGGATTTCCGGAAATCGCGTCCCAGGAATTCCCCTAGTTATAATATAATTCATTGATCTATATTTAAGAAATCAATTAGTTTGTTTATCTGATTTCGTTTTCTTATACATATATCACATCAATATTAAAGTGGGTCGAAAACACAAACACTTTTTAGTGGCCACCTAAAAATTAACTCTGAGGATTCCGAAAATATTTAATTTTTTGCAACAACCGTTAGTGAGCTGGACCAGTTTGAAAAAAGTGTATATATTTTTTTTAGGATGCGTCTTCAAAAGATCTTTCATTTGATAACCCTATTTATATAGTTTCTTGGAACGAAAAAATGTCTTGAACAAACTATGAAGTTGACGTTTTAAAAAAAAAACACGAAACACTAAATATTTCTTGAATATTCTTAGAAAATACTAAAGTTTATTTTCAGGAATCACTTAAAATTTTTTTTCTGAAACGTACCACCTTAGTGAATATAAGTCATATTACAGTAAGCGAAATTTATGTAGACGCATTAAAACTATATATATTACTTATTTAATATGGTGTTCAATTTTTGATCTTATTATACAAAATTAATCATTGAAGGGTGGAATGTGCAAAATATATATTATTATCAGAGAAGACATATATACTTTTTTTTGCCTGTTTTTCCCCCCATTTTTGATTTTTTTCATTTTTGGGCTTAAAAACAGCTTTTTCTTTAGATTTTTGAGCTTTAAATTTTGCCTTTTTCAGGCGTCTTTGCTGTAAATGCTTTTTCTTCAAAATTTTTTAATTTTTAGTTTAAAATGTATAATTTCTCTATTTTCTTGAAGTTTTGCTATTTTTTGCTTTTTTCCAATATTTTTTTGCCATAAACACAATAGATTTTGTATTAGTTTTCTTCGCTTATTATTATAGTTATAAAATTAATTGATGGTAAAATAACTTCGCTTTTGTGTAAAAAACACGTCGAATTTAGAGTAGAATTTAAATATAGTCAGTTTAAACGTTTTAATTACTTTGTTAAAGAAATTTTTCTGCGGAATAAGAATAAAATTGTCTTTTTTTTAATTTCAATCATAAATGCGGAATTTAAAAGCCAAAAACCGAATATTATACAATACATATCACCAGGATTATAAAATTGTTACTAAAAGGCTAGTTTAACTGAGGAATGTATCAGATAGTATATTTCGAGCCTAAAGACAGATATTTTCAACATTTAGATAAAAAACACATTTCCTGATGAAAGATTGGATTATTTTTACTATTATAGCTATGGCCAAACCAGATCGACCAAAATTAAATAATTTCATATTGAAAACGATATTTTAACTTGATCTCCAGACCAAAAATAAACTGATTAAGCAAAGTTATTTTATCGATGTTGCAATTTACCGTTTAAAATTCTGCGAAAGAAAAAGCATTTTTCATACTCAAAATACTGAAATTTCGATTTTTGAAAGATTTATGGTAATAAGTGTAATATCTACAGAAGAGGCGTTCTTAGTTGTATGGACATATTGCAAAATGCGATTTTTGGGGAACCGAGTTTTTTCTTTCTATATAAAAATAATATATATATAAAATTTGGAACCAATCGGATAAAGAAAGTCGTGCTGGAAATCGATTGAAAATTAAAACTTTGTTTATATGGTGGAGAAAATGCTTTTTTCAGTTTTTGTAAACATTTTTAAATGTCGTAATTGTTTTTATTCTTGTTGATAAACTCATCGATTTATAGGTAAAATTAAGTTTTCAAAAAGGTATAAAAATCCAAAATTGGTTAGGAACTAACCCAGTAAAAATAAATGTTCCAGGTCACTAATTAACGAAATATCACTTGCCCAAGAAATTCGAGCACACATCCTAAACGTTTTTTAAATTGATTACTGCAACATAATTTTTTATTTAATAGACTTACATATAAAATGTGAGTGTGAACTATATTTTTTTTAGGATGTCGTTAACCTGTCCTAAACTGACTTCAAAAACGGACAATATTTTTGGAATATTTTCAAATCTCCAATTTCAAATTTTTAAAAATTTTCTTCAGCAAAAATCAAAAAAATTTAGATTGCAACTTCATGGACTTGTTAAATATATTTTAGAGACTGAAAATAAAGAAATGTTAAAATTATCCCGTGGCGCACTTGGGTTTTTTTGCGGATTTCGAGAAAATTGTGTTTTGTGGTAATACCAAGGCTAATTTGTGTCATAACATATTTAAAATTGAAATATATCTAGTTTTGTATCGTTTGGTGTTTTATTTTATTATCATAAAAGTTTGGAACAAAAATTTTTTGGACATCATTAACACATGTGGACCTGCGGCCAAAAAATGACTCCAAACTTATTTAAATTTTCAAAAAACATCTAATCTTTGCTTACTATATAAGAAACGCGATTTGAAATACTATGACGCAGTGTGTATATCTCATGTGCTAAAAGTGTTGGATAAATTGAACAACGTTAACCCGGGCCGTGCCGCGTTCAGTTTAAAGGAGATACAGTGGAATTATATATATATATATTTGAACAAAAAAATATTTAAACTCGTTTTTTATTTTACATATTTGGGCAAAGTCATTCCTTCCATCTACTAAAAACATATTCTGAAGCAAGTTAACCCATAGATGCTCTTGGTGTCAAAAGTACCCTGAGTTGAAAACTCTTTAGGGGTCATTTTGATACCAAGATCATATGATGAATAGTTTCATAAAAATCTATGTCAAATGTTTCATAAATATTCATCATTTCATAAAAAAGTTTCATAAACCGTATGAACATATTTTTTTTTGTTTTCTTAACAATCAAAATTCAGAATAAACATTTTGAATTCAGAAATCATTAATAGAAATTAAGAATTTTGTGAATGTAAATTTAATTTTTATAAGTTTCAGTATAAATGAAAATTAAATTAATGTTTTTGAATTTCAAATGAAAATTTTGTAACTTTATTTATTTACTCTGAATTCTAATAAAAATAAATATCATTCTATATTTCTGAATCTCAATTTGAAATTCTAAGTTAAAATGTATATATTCTGAATTACAGTTGCAACAATATTGTGTTTTAAAAATAATTCATTAAAAATAAATGTTCGTCATTGGCAGCAGCCTTTATTGTGTTTGTACACTACCCAAAGAAAATTTTTTATTTCAAAAAAATTTAATGAAATTTGCTTCAATCTATTTATAAAGCATCTTTTAAACATTTATGAAACATTTTCTGAAAAGCTATAGAACTTCTTTATATTTATGAAACATTTTATAAATATGAAGAAGCCTGGCATCAATTTGACCTTTTATGAAACAGCTTCATCATATTTATGAAGTGTTACATTGGATGAAAATCAATGAAGTTTTTCATCATATTTATGAAAGTGTGCTTAGCAAATGCCAAACACATTAATTTTACTGCAACTCCTTTAACAAAGTTATTAAAAGTTTGAAGCTGCGTCTATTCAAATTTCGCCCGGAATTAAATGTTTTACTAGAAAAAGTACCGCTAAATGAGGTTTGTTACTATAATATATTGTGTAAACTTACCCTTCAATGATTAATTTTATATAAAAAGGTCAACAATTTACTGTCATATAAAGTTTATATGCGTCTATTTAAATTTCGCTGGCTGTATTTATAATTAATTCTCATGTTTATTATGCTTTTTTTTAATCATGTTTTTAATTAAATTATTTAATTCGAAAGTGCTTTTTTTTAACAAATTAAATTTATACTATTGTTTTTCAATACTTATCATAGAATGTTATTAAAAAAAAAACTTGTTAATCATTCATAATAATGCGTCAGTAGATATAATTTAAAAAATCGCTAATTTAACAAAAAAAAGTCTGCTGTTTTTTGTAATAAAATAATAATAAAAAAAAAAATCCAAAGAAACTGTTTCGTTGTAAGGAGATTCGTTTCGTTGGCTCTATATCTCTGATAATATTCATATTAAAAGTTTAGCCAAAAATTGGTTCAGATGTAGTAAAATTTCATTAAGAATTATCATTATTCAAAATTCTGATTTATTTTACATATTTCACTTTTTCCCTTAAAAATCTTTACAAACTCTTAGAACGTTTAAAATAGCATTTGTTAAATAAATCACATTTGATATTAGTTTAATAAAAACTTACCTGCAATAGATTGTTTTCCATTAAAATGAATACTATATACCAATTTTCAGCAATTTCTACTTATTTTCATAACAACCCAGCAAAAACATGGTAATGTAATGAGTACTTATTGCATTACTTTATATAATAAAATAATGGATTACCGATAAGAATGTGTTATGCACTATTCTCATACAAAAGTAATTGATGAACATTAATAGGTTATTCATCTTATTACTTCCACATAAAATAAATTGATACAACACTTTTCTAGAAATCTATTTTTAGACTCATTATAATTCGTATTTTTGTAAACTATGCCGTAAGGTGTTAGTTTTGGTATATCTTGAATAACCCAGCAAAAACACACCTCACCAAATAATGAGTCCAGCAACCTAAACTCGAAGGTTTGAAAGTATTACCCTTTATATTATAACACTGTGGAACAAATTCAGGTTAGCAAAAGTTAGGGTCGATTCTGAGAGTGTGGGGTGAACATTAGGGCGGGGTCGATTTAAAAATCGCTCAACGTTCAAGGAAAATCGTATTCTAGGGATCAAAATAAGAAGCTTTGCCGAAGGAACCATACCTCTAAAACGAATTCTGATGTCCCGACTTTTGGCCCGTAGGGTGAAATTTTGAAAAATCCCACTTTGACCCATTTAGAGTTCCTCAATCGAATCCAACCCATCGAATATATTTATACTCTATTTCTTCCGGAGAAGAAATAGAGACCCTAATCTTGGAAAGACTCCTCCTACTTTCTGAAATATCTCTATCCCGAGATTTGTACATTTTGCTAAAAAACACGGCTAAAAAGGCCCTCTTTTAACTTAAATTTTAACCTCTAGAATGATGATTTATGCATTAATCTGCTAGCGCGTCTCCCGGAGAAGAAGTATCTCCCATAATCTTGGAGAGATTCCTCCTACTTTCTGAAATATCAAAGTGGGCATTTTCAAAATTTGACCCTACGGGTCAAAAGTCGGGACGTCAGAATTCGTCCCGACTTTTCTGCAAAGTTTCTTATTTTGATCCCTATGCTGAAAATCGGCATTTGAGTGCAAAGTTCGAAGGTCGACTAAAAAACAATTCGAACTAACATAAACAAACGCCTCGGGTCTTCCAATTTAGCCTCTATTTTCACCCCTCACTCTCAGAATCGACCTAACTTTTGCTAACCTGAATTTGTTCCACAGTGTAATTCTAACTTTTTTATAAGAAATGTGCCAAAAGCAATGAGTTATGCATTACTGACAGCCTTATATAAATATGAATTGTAATGGGTTGCCGATATTCATACAAGTCTATAAATAATAAGACATTACCATAGGAAAAAAAATAATGGGCATTAAAAAAGAAAATTTGATTTATGTTTTAAACTATCAAATGTTATATGCCTCGGTGGCTTAGGGTATAGAGCAGTCGCCTGTTAATCAGACGACCAGGGATCGATGCGGGATCGACCATGTTTAAAAAAAAATAATAATATATTTTTTTGAATTCGTAATTTTTTCAAAATCAATTTTAGACCCATTATTTTTTTTCCTTTCTGTAATGGCTTATTATTCATACGCTCGTATGCATATAGGTAACCCATTATAATTCATATTAACGTAAGACTGTCAGTAATGCATAACACATTACTTTTGTCACATTTCATATGAAAAGAGTTAGAATTAGAATATAAAATAAATATATAATATACGTCCAAACCTTCCAGTTTAGATTACTAGACTCATTATTTGGTAAGGTGTGTTTTTGCTGGGAAGTAAAATGTAATGGTTGCTTTATGGATCTTGATTAAAATCACTGCTGTAATCTACATTCTAATAATTTACCTTATAATCATTTTGCGCTATATATTAAACTATAACTATACTATTAAACTTCTATTAAATGGTTTGGTTAAATATACTTACTTATATACATTGCTGCTATACTAAATAGTTATGTACTAAAGTTAATTTAAACCTACATAAATGTACATACAAATAACATTTAATTTTCATTAAATATACACTAAAACATTTAAGTGGATCTTTTAAGGCGTTTAGACCGTATACCTATATGATTTAAATGAAATCATGTAGATCTACACTGATAGCAATTTGTGCGTAGTATTAATGAATTCCTTCATTACTCCAATGAATTTTTTCATAAAAAAGTCCCCAAATAAACGTTTCATTGAGTCAATGAAAGGTGTTTCATTAAATCAATTTGAATGAATGTTTTCATTGACCCAATGAAAATTTCATGAAATTTTTTTCATTAATCCTAGCCTAATCGTAATAAAAGTTTCATGTGTTTAATGAATAAAATTCATAGTTTGTATGAAATATTTTCGTTGATGGTTAGCGCGTTGGACTGTTACACAGATGATCCCGGGTTCGATTCCCGGTGACGACAACATCAATTTAGAAAAATAATATATATGAGTTTTCTATCACTTATATGTATCGCTACGGCCCACCTTCGGTGTTCCCATAGCACTTAACCCCACCGAAGTAAAATAATGAATCAGGGCTATGAAACAAAAAGCTTCAATAAATTCGCCAACTCTACATCAGGTGGCGAGCAACAACTGTTCTAAGACTTATTTACTCGCGCAATTACAGTGTTGCCATGTTTGAAGCCCTTCATCTTTCACCACCTTTCATCTCTCCACTATCCCCTTTCCAAAGAAAGCAACACATTAATTAATAGGAAGAATTTCCTGAGTGTTGCTTCACTTAAAAAAAAAAAAAAAAAAAATATTTGCACTTTTTATGATTATTTTAGCATACAAATTACAAATTTTGAAAATAAAATTTTTTTACCCATAAAAAAGAAATATTTAAACCAATTTTAATTTATTTCTGTTTTTATTGTTTTATTTTTACAAAATTGTTCAATCTTTCTTTACATTTTTATAATTTGTATTAAAAGATGACATATTTTCTTATATGTCGGTACAAAATATGTAATTTTAATCGATCTGGCTTGAAAATCTGTAGAACGATCGACGATTATAGTCCACTTGTTGTAGTTAAATTACGACCATATTAAATAAAAATGTTAAATATTGTTAACAATGTTGTTAACAACAAAAATATATTATCGTTTAGCATAACGTTTTGTGTAACATCGTCAAAACGATAACAATTTAGGTCTCGTTTTGAACAACACTATATCGTTTTTCTTGGAGAATCTGTTCCCTGGAATTTAGTGACCAACTATTCAAATTCGTCAAAAACTGTTAGCTCTAGGCAAATTTAATAAAAAAATATTTATATCAAGGTTTTGGTTAATTCTGTTTAAAAGAAAATTTTCAGTTTTTTTTATTTCAAAATGATAGTAAAGGGTGGTTAAATTTCAAGGGCCGATGTTGATTTTGAATAAAACACAAACTATTTAGGAAATTATTGTAATTTTATTTTATTATGATATATTGGTATTACTCAATTATGTATGGAACAAAATATCGGCCAAATGGGCGCCGCGACCACGGCGGCACACCTCCATCCGATGGTCCAAATTTTCGATGACGCTGAGGCATAATGGAGGTTCTATGCCGTTAATGTGCCGAATTATCTCATCCTTTAGCTCTTGAATTGTTGCTGGCTTATCGACGTACACCTTTTCTTTCAAATAACCCCAAAGAAAAAAGTCCAACGGTGTCAAATCACATGATCTTGGCGGCCAATTGACATCGCCATTACGTGAGATAACACGGCCATTGAATTTGTTGCGCAAAAGAGCCATTGTTTCGTTAGCTGTGTGGCAAGTGGCACCGTCCTGCTGAAACCTCATATCGTCCACATCCATATCTTCCAATTCGGGCCATAAAAAGTTCGTTATCATCTCACGTTAGCGAACACCTTTCACAGTAACTGCCTGACCGGCCTCATTTTGGAAAAAATACGGCCCGATCATGCCGCCAGCCCATAAACCGCACCAAACAGTCACTCTTTGTGGGTGCATTGGTTTTTCGACAATCACTCTTGGATTCTCATTCGCCCAAATGCGGCAATTCTGTTTATTGACGAATCCACTGAGGTGAAAATGTGCCTCATCACTGAAGATGATTTTCTTCGAAAATTGATCATCCACTGTTGCCATTTCTTGCCACCATTCTGCCCATTCACGACGTTTGGAATGGTCAAGAGGCTTTAGTTCTTGAGCCAATTGCACCTTGTAAGCGTGTAAATGCAAGTCTTTATGCATAATGTTCATCAACGACGAGCGTGAGAGGTGTAATTGTTGGGCACGACGACGAGTTGAGGTGGACGGCTCTTCGGCCACACTATCGTGAACAGCAGCAATATTTTCTGCAGTACGAGCTGTACGAGCATGCACTGGTGTTCTCACATCTTCTACAGACCCGGTTTGCTCGAATTTTTCCACGATTTTTGCGATTGTACGCACATTTGGACGATCAAATTGACCAAAAAAATCACGAAGTGCACGATATGCATTTTGATTTGAACGCCAATTTTCATAATAAGTCTGGATAACTTTAACACGTTGTTGGATTGTGTATCTCTCCATGGTTCAAATTGAGTAAGTCTGAAATAGAGAAATGTCAAATAAAATTCGGAAAAAATCTTGGCGTTTAGGTGTGGTTCACATTCAACATCGGCCCTTACAATTTAACCACCCTTTACAAAAAAATTTTTTTTTTCTTATTACAAGTCAAAATTTTTATTGAAAAAAATTTGAAAATTTTTCATTGATTTAATGAATTTTTTTTATGAAATTAAGAAAAAATCATAAAAAATGTTAATGAAAAACAATACCAATATTAATGATTTTTCATTCAGTTAATGAACTTTTTCATTAAACCAATGAATCGATTTTAATGAAATCGTTTCATTAATACTATGAAGGAAAATTCTATCAGTGTACAATATAAAATGGTAGATCTCCAATATAAAATAAATCTTAAATTATTTTTTATTCTTTCTTTCTTACACTGATCCACAGACTAAATAGATAAACTATACACTTTTTAATCACTAGTTATGACATTGGCCACTTGTGCCGTGTATAATTTTCTAAAATAAAATCTATTGTGTGTGTATTTTTTGATAATCCAGTTGTTACATTAAATCTGTCAAAGTAGTTTTAATGCATGGATAGTAATAGAGGTTGACATTCTAGTTCATAGTTAGTTCATTTCGTTCATTTACATTTAATGAACTAGTCCGTTCTTTTAGCTCATAAGTGTGTTCAACAATTTTTTTTTCAATTATTTATATTGTTATACTGGTCGATATTTTGTTTTACAAATCTGCATAATATGAGAGAAAATCCCAAATGTACGGTTAAAAATTAATTAGTTAAATTTTTAACAACAATTTTAAGATTTTTTATAGAAACAAAAACATATATTTTCCATAGGGAGTTTTGATCTATAAATAAATTATTGACAAACAATTTCTGTGGTAAAAAAAGCTTAGATGGTGAAAATAAAATATTCACGAGAAGAATTGAATGTACTGAAATACTACAATTTGCACGCAACATTTAGAGGTACCTTCGCATTTTTGATCATAACTTTTTAAGCGCCGATTTTGGTAATTTTTAAACCAAAACGCTTGGGAAAATGTCCATTCTACATAAAAATGAGCAATACAGCTTGAGTGTTCGCAAGGAATTTAGAATCATCAAGGATATTGAAGTATTCAATTTTTATTTTAAATTTAAACTTTAAAGTCCTTTTAAAATAAACTTTCACGTGATGGCGAAAAACTAAAAACTCAGTTTAACTAGTTTCCAGTACACATTGATTTTCCATGCGTGAGAAAAAATTTTAAATTTGTTTCATTGGGTATCTGGAGCCTATGGAGCCTATAACACCTTTAAATATCCAGTTTTAAAAATTTTCAAAAAATCGAGATTTTATCATTGATTAAATTTTAAGAAAACTAAAAAAATCTCAAAGAAAACTAAAAAATCTCATATATTCGAAAGTTGTGAAAATTGTTGTTTTTCAAATAGTTTTGATTGTATAATTACGATTACCAAATCAGCCAGTTTATTCACTTATTCAGACAAATTCTCATAAAGTTGATTTTGTCTGTTGTATGTAATGTCTCGGTTTGAGTTAAGCCAATTATCGTTTTCTTTTGCGGACAACTAAAGATTTTTGTGATGCCAATGAAACAATTGTATTATCTATCATGAAAATTATCAAACTTTTTGAAAAGCAACAAATAAATTTAATATGACAATATAGTATTAGATGTTGAACTTGAAGTAGAACTAAATATATAAAAAAAAAAATATTTTATGGAAAAAAATTAAAAAGTTTTACAAACTAGTTGCACATAATTGCACAATCTTTTTAAACGGCTTCAGCTACGGGAGTCACTGACACTTAATTTCAAAGCTACTTAAATCGTGGCTATAAAAGAGTTATTCACTTCTTGACGGCATTTTTTCAAAATCCGTGGTTTAGACCGCTGTATTTCAAAAACATGTTTTTTAAAATTTTTTTAAAAAAATATATATTAATTATAAATTATTCTTCTATACTGTTGCAGAATCCTTATATGGTTCTCCTTCGGGTTATTGAGTTAATGGTTTTTTAATAATATTTTTTTTAATTTTTATTCATAACTTTGGATTCCGTAAGAGTTTCATATAGAGATTTGGCAACGGCATACGGGAATAATTATTAATTAACATTTTTTTAAAAATTAAAAAAACAGTTTTTTAAAATACAGCTGTTTAAACCGCGGAGTATGAAAAAAGTCCCGTACCTTCCACCGTTAAAGATATGAACCTCTATGTACGACTACACTCAGTGAAGTTCTGCTTTAAAAATATGTAGTTGTTTGGATTGTAATACAGTTTTTTTTATTTTTAATGTAAATGTAGGTCATTTGCAGAATAGATGTATTTTTACTGACCTTGTAGTTCATTTAAAAAACAAACCACATCAAATGGCTGTTTTATAATTTTACACCTGAATTTTTTACAGTTGTTTTTTGTTATTTAAAAAAATAGAAAAAAGAAAGGGTGGAGGGAACCTAGTGGTTGATTTTATATGTTTTCAGTCCATAGATAATACTTTTTTCAAAAAATCGAGAAAATTAGATGTGATTTGCGTCACTGAAAAAATAAAATTTAATTTTATATAAAAATTTTAAATTTTCAATTAGTTCATATTTAAAAAATTTGAAGGGGGAGAACATTTTAAAAAATGTATTGTAACTACAAATTGCATTTGCTTCAAAATTGTATTTTTATTAATAAGTATTTTTTTTATTTCGTAAGTGTGAAAGAGGACAACCATATAATTGGATTGCTTTTTGAATCAGAGAAATCCTATAACAACTTTCGAAAATAGAGCTCTTTAATATTACACACTTTCTGGATGTTTTGAATTTTTTTGAAAATAAAACCGTAAAAAATCGAGTTTTATAAAAATTTTAAAAACACAATATGGATTTTTTGACTTTTTTTGAAAATAAAACCGTGAAAAAATCGAGAGTTTTCGAAATTTTTAAAAACTCTATATGGATATTTGTTATGGGCTCCATTGAATTTGAAGACCCTTGGTCAATTTCAATGTGATGTATTAAATAACTAATTTATAAAAAGTTTTCATAAAAATATGTGGCAACTTTTTTTTAATTTACTTAATTTAAAAAAAAACTTGATGAAAATAAAAAAAAACATTAATATCTGCATAATATTTACTTAATGAAAATATATCTTGATACATACTTATATAAATCTAGCAGAAATTGAGATGATCTAAATGAGCTACTATTTTATATAGTTTACGAAAATTACAAAATTGTTAATAGACTTATGCAGCAACAGAAATTATAGTTTAAAATTATTTAGCATCCTTTATTGAATTATTGATACAAATATACGGTGCTTTTAGTGTGATTAGCTAAAACTACATAAAAAAGAGCGACTACATATAAAAAACATTCATGTCAGATACGAAACATTTAGTTGACAGTTGTAGAGTTGCCAGACTTATTTAAATTTTATTATCTTATAAAAAATATAATATTTTTTTAAAGAGGATTCTTTAAAAGGCAGTTTAGGCAGGGACATTAATTTTCATTTTGATCTTCCCCGTTTCATATGCATTTTTTGGCAATTAAAAGTTTAAAAATACCATGGTGGCGCCGATAGCAATCCGGCATAAGAAGAACAAGGAAAATTACGGCGTTAGCAAAAATTTGAGGACAGCGCAACAATTAACGTTAATTTCCATCTGACTTTGTATGTATGTAGCCTTACCAACCGGAATTATATAAAAAAGAATTGCAGACAATTTGTAGTGTGAAGACAGATTTGATAGTAAGCACAGGAAAAGTTAGATTAACTGCATGCGTGGCTCCAGTAATTATTATAAGGGTAAATTTCTTACTCCTGAGTGCACAAAAAAGAGCAGAAAAAAGACAATTTTAATATATTTTTGCATGTAATTATTTTTATGTTTGCAATTATTGAAATTTTCAAACCTAAACATATATATATAAGGTGGCGCAAAATAACCTTCCGATGTTTTTTTTTTTATTATGTATTTATTATGTATAGCATTTTCTGATAGGAGGATTACTTTTGCGCCACCTTATATATATTTGCATCCAAACATATATATGTTTCAGGCAATCATAATTATATTTGCAAGCAAACATTTTATATTAGAAATATGGGAAATGGAAATGTTTTCCAAACAAAAGTGTAATACCAGCATATTATTTCCAGCAGGGCGTTTTTTTCAGCGTGTGCAATTGCAAATCATGGTGTATGAAATTTCACTGTATGTTAATTGCAAATGGTAATCAAAAACATTTTCATATGGTTTAATCGAATTGTTTAACGCCTTTTTTAAGCAGTTAATCCCATTTTTAGGAGATTAACTTTTCTGTGTAAATTGACTATAAACTAATTTTGTTTCCATAACATTGCGCGACTCAAATAATAAAACAACACAGAGAAAGCAGATTCGTCGTGATAACCAAATTACTTGCTAACCAAATGGTGTGGTTGCTGCAACCGAGCCATGCAGTTGGCAAAACATTCGGTCATCACAATCAATCTGCTTTCTGTGTGAAGAGTACCGATTATTGAACCTAAATATTTCGGAAACTCTGATTTAAATGGCGTATCCAGTTTTTTTTTTCACTTATGGTCCAGATTTTTCGCTTAATTGCATTACAATTTAGCATGTTTTAACCCAGTTTTTTTTGTATATAACATTTTAAAAATAAAATATTTTATTTTACAAGGAAACTACACAGTAGTGATTCCTCAGATTTGAATACAACTTTTATATGTTGTAGAGGACAAAAAATATTATATACGTATATGTTTTAGGTGCTCAATCTGAAGGCTAAGGGTTAAAAAGTGGTTCAAAAATTACCCAATTTGACTTTTTTTTAGTATATATCTTATATATCTTATATAAGTTATTATAGAGTATCATATGAAATGTGTTTTAAAGACGCATCCACTGGTATATAAAAACAAATGTGCGGTTCAGGAAAAAAACGGGAAATGTGCATAAAGTTTATATGACCTATGAGTTCATCTTTGAACAACCTTTTTTTAATTCAAAAATAATCTATTGAAACTTTTGTACCACATAAAATATGAAACTTTTCATTCATTTTAATTTATTTTGTGTAGAACAGTTTAATTAATTTACTCCAAACATTTTTTCCTTTCGCCCAATTTTTGTTAACCGATTTATTGCGATTTTTTTATTAATGTCATATTTAAGGAAAAAGGCGGAAGCTGTAAGGCAAACTGAATGCTAAACTTTTTTAGATTTTGCTGAAATTTTTTCTGTGTATGTTTGAAGCCATTTTCCAGTATTAAATCCCAAGCGATTGCCTAGTAAAATATATTAAATTTTAGATTTTTTGTTCTTTAGGAAAGTTTTCCCACAAAAAAATATATGCTCCAGGGAAGGGTTTAGGTTAAAATATTTTTTTAAGATTTCGAAGATAAGATGGTTTGGTAAAGAAAACTCATAATTATAAAAATTTCGTATGGAAAGTAAATTTTATTTCTTTTAAGAAATAAAAGACTTTTTTTAAATAAAAACTGAATTGATGAGGTATTATGATACATTTTTTCTGACCACGCCCTTGGTTTCGTTATTAACAATGGTCATAAAATGGTAGGTACTTGTTTTCCTAAGATATTGGAAACCATTTTAAACATTTTCTGAAATTTAACCTATTCACTGAAGATTTGTTGGATATATCCAGGTTATTAATGTAGCAAAAACTTTTAAACTTGGAAATCTCTTTTTTTCTCTTCTTTTTTGCTTTCCATTTTTCATTCACTTTTTTTTTGCTTTGAGGGGGGGGATGTCCTCTCACCCCTTGATCTAATCCTTCGAGTTTAGATTTCTAGACTCATTGTTTGGTAACGTGTATTTTTGCTGCAATATTAAAATTTAATTTAAATCTGCTGGTTCACCACTGTGGAGCTTCCTTGTAAGTACTTTCTTCATGTGTATAGTTATTTAGAAAACTTTTGAACAGATATTAAAGCATAATAATAAAAATTATTAAACTACAATAAGTCCATTGTCCAAATTTTAATTGTATTTTTAATTGTTTTAATAAGCGTTTTGGGTTATTTTAAATTATTTAATAAATTGTGACTTTATAATAGAATTTGGTATTGAAAAGAAGAGTCAACACCAAAGAAAATTCTCGGACAATTAAAAAAAAGTCAGTTATTCGGTTTTATAAATTTTTCACAGAAACTTTAAATGTTGTGCACTAAGGCCGTTCATTTTTTATTTTTTCTATGTAAATGCTGAAAAAATTATCAAATTGAAGTTTTCAATATTTTCGAGTGTAAATTTTTCTTTACGTCTCATTTATTGATTAATATTTATGCCCGTTACCAGTTGAAATATTGCAGTTATTAGCAGGCACCGGAAGTTCAAAGTACATTGAGTCTGAGTAAAGTGCAATCTAAATATCTTTTCGAATCAAAGAATTTGTGTTAAAATCGCATCAATTTGTAAGTGCATATTTTTTTCATATTTTGCTTTTAATGCATATTTTAGGTATATCATATTTTAAGGTATTTTGCTTAACATTCATATTTTAGTTGCATTTTTTTTTCTTATTTTGCTTTAAATGTCTATTTTTATGGCATTAAGTTTTTCATAAAAATATCACTTTCAGTTTTATTTTATATTTGACTAACGGGATTAAGGCCTGTTAAGTGTTCTCTAGAAGTTTATATACAAACCTAGTAAAAAACGCTGCTTACATGAAAGCAGGTTTGTGAAGGAGTAAGCCAAAAAGAATCCCTTACAAACCTGCTTACATATGCCGTGATTTTTATATGGCGAATTCCCACTTGGAAACATTACTTTTGCGCAAAATAAGCGCTGTTTTTAGCGCTTATGAAAAGCTGTGATTTCATGGCTTGCAGTTAAATCATATTTCATGTCTACATTATTACGATTAAAAGTAATGATATAATTATACATCATTTATTTAACATACAATTCTACAGATATTAATTTTTTCTTGTTAAAATTTTTGACATATAATACAATCATTTTATTTTTTTTTACCGCTCCACGTGCTAGCTCTTCAAAAACAGTTTAATGACTAATTATTTTTTATTACATACTCGAAAACAACAAATACAATCGGAAATCACTCGGGAAAATTGGTACAGATCGTTTATAATACACGATATGAAACTTTCTGCATTGCAACCTGCATCCTTATAAGGGAATAGGGTAAGCTGCTTACAACCTGCATCCTTGTTAGGGAAAACAGTAAGTTCAAAATTTTTGTTGGTTTATTTTTATACGAAAATTATTCGTTTCTTTTGCAGCTTCTCAGTATTATGTCATAGTAAGCACTTACATCAGCGCACTTGTTTTATCCTGCTTCTAAAAACACGAAAATTTTTTACTGGAAACTGATATTAAGAAAAAAAAAAATTTAGTTGGTTTTTAATATCATTAATTAAAATTTTGTGTTAATTGTGCAGAACAATTCAAAAATTTAATTAAAAATGCTTAAAAATATGAAAAATAATTAATTCGAAGTGCCACTCTTTTCACGCTTATTTATTATTTTTCTTTGAAACTCTCAAAATCTTAGTTCAAGTTTAAAGAAGAGAATCGTAGATATGATGGCTTAGTGTGTGCCTCAAAACATTGTGATACAAACTCAGGGAATCAATACAGAACAAAAGAATTAACATCATTAAACATGCGCCGGTCACAACCGTATGCGTTGAGCGGTCATTTTTTCAAAAACTTTTTGAGAACAAATTGAAGAAATTTTACGTTTGGAAAAAAATTCATTTATAAAAATAAAAATTTTATTTAAGTTTTTTATATTTCTATATACTTTGTATTTTAATCTACATACTTTGTATAACAATGAGATTGAATTAACATTTTTGTTATGTTTTATGTTGTTTTTGTTTTTAATACAATTAGAAAAAAGGTTTTAATTGTATATTTTTTTAAATTTGAAGTGCATATTTTATTTTTAAGTACACAAAGTTCCTGTCTCTGGTTATTAGTAATATATAACAAATGCGAATAATAAAAACTTCGCAATTCAACAAAAAATGCACGAAAATAGCTGCCTATTTTCGGTTTTGTCGTTTCAAATAGCTTTAAAATCTTAGAAAAAAATCTAAAAAAATTAAAATAACCACATGATATTTGTCAAGGTATTACCTTTAAATTGAGATAAAAAAAAAATTAAAAAAATCTTAATTGTTTAGTGAGTTGTGATGAAAAACGTTTACCCATGTTTACAAAATCAATGGAAAAATAATTTTTTTTATAAAATTTTTATTGAGCAATATCAATTAGAGCATTTTTTGGTATTTTCGGATTTTTAATTGTCTTGTTTCTCATTTTAAAGGTTATACCTTGACAAATAACATGTACTATTTTCAGATTTTTTGTATTTTTGTTTAAATATTTTGAAGCTGTTTGAAACGAAAGCATCGAAAATTGTTCACTATTTTCTTGCATTATAAGTTGAATTGCGAAGTTTATTGATTTGAGCTTTCATTATTCGCATTTTTTATGTATTGATAACAACATATACTGCAAATTTAAACTAAAATTGGACATAAACAATAATTAATACTTGAGATATAAAGCAAAATTTGAACTTGAACTAATCGAAAACTTTAATGCGCTTACTGTAGCTGGATAATTTTTTAAGCGGGCTCAAATTTTCAGCATATACATTTTAAAACATATTCATACTTTGGAGCCTGGTACAATTTTGAAATAACAAAAGCGAACCACTTTATTATGCACTGTTGGATACATAATCTTCATTTGATTCCCATCTTATTGGAATTCCCCACATTCTGGCATCACTGAAAAGTTACAGATAATTAAGTAGCAGCATCGATAATTAAGTAGCAGCAACATGAAATAAAGCGAATACACAAATACATCTGCACAGGGATGGCAGGCAATATCGCTGAAATACTGTTATCGATTCAAAACCCTTTCAACTGGCTATCGTTATCCCTAGAATAACCTTACCGAAATAATTTAACATATATAAGTGAAATAACAATATTCCTAAAATACTGTTACCGGAATAACTAAAATACCGTTATCGCTAAAATACCGTTATTGAAATAATTGAAATAGCGTTATCCTTAAAATAACGTTGCCAAAACAATCAGACAAGATCAGAAAAAATAAAAACTGTAAATAGATACGTTTTAGAAGTTTGATCATTCCCTAGCCAGTCATTGAAATTTGGACATGATGGGGCTAAAAATATCAGTGTGCATTAGGGTGGGGCGCTTCGCGTTTCTGATTCTTGGGATTGTACTGAGCAAAAAAGTCCACTAGACCATACGTCTACTGTGAAAATCGAGCTTCAACATTTTGACTTACCATACCCACAAATATGATTGATGCATTAATCTGCTAGAGAATCTTCCAAAGAAGAGATTAATACCATAATCTTGGATAAGCTCCTCCTACTTCCTGAGATATGTCCATCCCACACATTGTTACTTTCACAAAATACGGCTAAAAAGTCAAAATGTGGAAGCTCGATTTTCACCGTAGACGTATGGTCTAGTGGACTTTTTTGCTCAGTACAATCCCAAGAATCAGAAACGCGAAGCACCCATTAAGATGTTCAAATCGCCCCACCCTAGTGTGCATGCATACATATATAAAAATACCATTAATATTCTGTTACCGAAATAACTAAAAACCCGTTATCCTTAAAATACCGTTAAAGAAATAACTAAAATACCGATACAAAAAGAATTGAATTTCCGTTATCGCTTAAAAACCGTTACCTAAATAACTGAAATATCGATACCCCTAACACAGCTTTACCGAATTAAAAGAAACTAGCGTCACCCTTACCGATTACCGCATCCAATCGGTTACCATCCATGTATATGAGTATTTCTCTATCAAATGTCAACTAAAAAAGGTATATTGTATCAATGTAAAACTTACAGAATTTACTCTACTATATAATACGATTAGAAACTGGAAACTTTTGTAGTATTTCCAAAAAGTGGGCGAAGTAGGCGTGCTTAAATGTTGGCCGATTTACAATTTATTTTAGTTTATATTATTTATTATATTCAAATTGTGTTTGCAAAATGCTAAAATAAACTTTTTTATGGAAATTAAAAAAAAAATCTACACTCAGCGAAAAAAGTCATTCATCATATTGATGAAACTGTTTCATAAACCGTTTGTCATCAATTATTTATAAATTTTGACAAAAGTTTCATAAATATTCATAATTTCATAAAAAAGTTTCATATACAATATGTACATATATTTTTTTGTTATCCTATCAGTTGAAATTCAGAATTTCTAATTGAAATTTAGAAATCATCAATAGAAATTAAGATTTTTGATTTAGATTTTCTATTTTAAATTCAGAAACTATCTTAATATCAACTGAAAGTCAGAAACTCTAATTAGTTAATATGTTCCAAATTTTGAACTAAATTTTGTGAACATATATGTTAAAACAAATGATATTTTCTAATTTTCAATTTAAAATTCTAAGTTTTAATTAATATATTCTGAATTCGTTTCAAACTGCTTTGTATGAAATATTTTGAGTTAGTTTAGTTTTAATTTGATACTATCAGATTAAATTACATCCGAACCATGGGGACGATACAATTTAATCCGATTTTATATAATGGTATAAAATTATATCTGAGCTGATAGAAACATATACAAAATGAGTTGTAGTTGTATCCGGTTTTGGAATTAAAAACTTCATTGAAATCTGAAATATTTAAAGAAATAATTAATTGCAAATACGGGTTTTGCTTCAATGTTAATAATACTTTCAGATCTTTGACTAGTGTGGCTCTGTATGTGGTAATATACAATTTTATCCCAAATTAAATAGTGTTTTTCTCAAATATGATAGAAGCAGGAAATTCTTCATATTTATTAATGTGTTGCTTTCTTTGGGAAGGCGTTGGTGGAGACATGAAAGAGGGGGAAATATTAAGGGCTTCAAACATGGCAACACTGTAATTGAGAGATGATGATTCTTAGAACAGTTTTTGCTAGCCACCTGATGAGGAGTTGGTGAACTTTTTAAAGCTTTTTGATTCATAGCCCAGATTCATTTTTTTACTTTGGTGCGTTTAAATGCTATGGGCACACCAAATGTGGCGCTGCGATACATATGAGGGATAGAAAACTTATACCAATTGATGTTGTCATCACCGGGAATCGAACCCGGAACCATCTGTGTAACAGCCAAACGCGTTTACCATTATAATGTCTATGTAAATATAACGTCATAATTAATTGGATTAATTTTATCTAATCCTAAATTTAATATACAATGATATATTGATCGAGATGCGATAAGACGCAACTATATATGACATCATATTAACATTTTCGGGTTATCAGTTATCTAATATAAATACTGTAAGTTTGATATCAATACGATATATTTTTTTTTAGCTGAATAGTTGGTATGGATAGCCACATATATTTATTACAAACTAGCGATTTACATAAATTGTATCTTTCATTTATTAACACTATACATTTATATATCAATGTGTGTTTTTGAAATTATGCTAATATTCAAGTAAAATTTTATAGTAAGGTCAAAAAGAAATCCTCAGAGAATGAACGCCTTCTTCAACAATGTATATCTAAAGATTAGTTACAATTAACACGACAGGCGATGAATTTACAAAATTTCGCTATTATGGTTGAGTGGTTTTTATACAAATATATCGTCACCTAAAATGCAAAAGGGCGTAACTAACAAAGTTTCCAAAACCGGGGTTTATTGATGATTATCATTCATTTAGCTAAACTACATGCATACACATACTTTTGGAATAAAGTTCGAATCTTACATGTTTTTGTTTCCGTGCATTTTTTTTTTGTTTGTCCTGTAAAATATTGAAGTAGGGTTAAGTGGTTATGAAGCACTGCATCGAACTTAATTTCTCCACAAAATTATTTAGTTCTATAATTAAAACTATCAGTTTGTTAAAATATTTGTGAACGTTTTTTGTTTCTCCTATAAAAAAGTAAATATGTTAGTTACATCCGTTTGCCTTTTAGGTGACGATATACTGAGAAATCTCTAACATTATTCAGACCATGAAAAACATAATTCCTTACATTAAGTTTTTATATCTGAATAATTTTTTAGGAAATCAATTCGAAAAATTGTTTTTATTAAATGAATAAAATTGAAATCAATATAAAATTCGAAGAATCTATTTATTTTTGGTTAGTATTTTAAGGGGTTTACTAGCTTAAATTTTTTTTTTTAATTTTTTTTTCATATTTAAATAGTTTGAACTTTTTTCTATATGATGTGAAAATTTTGGAGAAAAAATCGCAGAAATAAGAAAGTATCAGCTTGTTAAACAAACTCCTTGCCCTACATTTTATATGAACAATATTTACCTTAAATGCTCTTTCCTCAAAAAAAAAAAAAATAAAAATTTTGAAAATCGAGTGCTGCCTTAACGGGTGGACTGTTTCGTTTTGCTTTGTAGAGAACTAAAAAATGCAGTCCCTAACTTAGAGACATTTTAAAATTTTTGCCTGGTAGTTTTTTAAAACTAGAAAACAACGACTTTTAGGATTAAGAAGAAAAAGCATTCTAGTTGAGAAATGAATTGTGCATTGGTGTTAGTTAATTCTGTCTCTTCTGATCGAAACAATACTTGTTTGTATGTAGTGTGACCAAACTCCACTTTAGCCACAGTCATCGCTGTGTCGACCGTGGCTCAACTCGTTAAGAGGTGAGATTACGATGCATAGCTTGATGCTAAGGCAGTGAGTTCAAATCACAGTACGACACCAAAAAATAAAAAGTTTTTCATATAGAGCAAATTAACAATATAAAATACTTTGTTCAATTGACACATAAATTAACCACTGACGAGTCCCAGGAGGGGGACGAAACTGCGGCAGTCTGGTGTATCCCTTGTGTCCGTAAAATTTTTCAATAAAAATGTTTACTTCTTCATCTTCCTGTAAAGAGACTAACTAAAGACTTTTTTGAATGTTCTTTAAATTTTAGAGTTTACCCTCGTACTATTTTAATCCAAATCAGAAATTTAAAAATCCGGCTGTTAGAAACTAAAGAATTTATTAGGGTGTGCAAAAAAATGAACATTATTTTTCTCAGACGACTACCCAAGGCTCCACGATGGCACTCGATTTTATAAAAAAAGAGTCTATAATAAAATGGTTATCAGGGTTGCCATGTTAGTCCTAATTCTAAATTATAATTTTTACAATAATATTTAATATTGTGTATTTCTATTGCAATAATAGTTTTTTGAATACACAATTTTTTTTTTTATAATTTCTTAAGTATTCTCATTTTTATTGCTTTCTAAAGCTGGTAAGCCCCTTAATAAAATCGAACGAATTGCTTCAATCGAATCAAAATTGTAAACACTTGAATTCGTTTTAAACAATATGAATCGCTTGTAGTCTTAATTGCAGTATAACTCTTAGTTAACTGTTTAATATTTAAAATTAGTTATAAGTATATTGAGATCAAAGGTTTTTCAGAACCACTGTGTTTGAGTGTTATGACAAGCCATTATTTTATACAATTTATATGTATAGAGGTTTATTAAAATTGCATAGCCTAATATTAGGCGTTCAAGCATGTTATAATGCCAATAGGTAACAAGGATACATTATAAGTAGTTAATATTATGATAATATACATAATAAAGAATGCTTACGAAAACATTTTTGCATTTTATTTTGATCACAACTTTGTGAAATGAAAAGTTAAAAACAAAATTGAAACATCAAATTACGTACAATAACCTAAAAAATTTTATACTCATGAAACATTTGTTAAATCAGATTTCCACTAAGATTGTGGAGTATTGTTTTAAACTTAATAACTAAAAGACATTGTGAACTGTATATATACACGCAGAGGAAAAATATGATTGCAATATGATTGCGTTCATCATGTTATAGTAAATTCTCTCTCCTTTTCGGTTATCATATTATTCACTTGTCTACAACCATAACGTAGTATTTATTATTATCAGAGAAGACAACTATGATATTTTTACTTTTTTGCCATTTTTACTTACATTTGCTTTTTGCCATTGTTTTATTTTTCATTTTTGGGCATAAAACAGCATTTTAATAACATCTTTGAGCTTTAAAAGTGCTTTTTTTCAGACATTCTTCGCTTTAAATGCTTTTTCCTCATTTTCTTTTACTTTGTATTTTAAAAAGTTTATATTTTTTAACTTTGTTACAATATTTTTTTTTTTGCCATGGATTTTACCATTTTTTGTCTTCTCTGATTATCATATTCCTCTAACTAACTACATTCATATTATAGTTGCGGCAACTATAAGATAATCAGTCTGTTTTTTGAGCGTCTTCGCTATTTTAGCGCATTTTTGTTTAAGATTCAGCTGTGAGATGCAGTCAGTAACAACAAATGTTATTTAATTTATTAAAAAACAAAAAGACTTAGAAATATAAACAAAAAGCAGTGGTGTTAATTGTAATGGTGATATTTTCAGTGGAAGAAAGAATAAATTGGTAGTCCAAACACGCAGAAAAAAGAGCATCATGTTACGATTGAAAAACAATCATAATATGATTTCTATAATCATATAATGATTCTAGATTATGATAAAATCGTTCCCAGTGATCATAGTATGAGCAGCCAGAATCATGTTTATGATGCATTCCTTAAATGAAGTAATTGTTTATTATACATTCAAGTGTTATAATTCAATTAAAAAAGTGATAATTGATTGATTGATTTAATTTTTTTGTACTCACGCAAAATAAATTGTAAACAAAAAAGTTTAAGAAATATGAAGGACAAATGGAAACAAAATACATGTGATTTTAAGTATGTAGTACGATATAATCATAATATGATTGCAATAATTATAATGTGGTAATAAATGATGACGAAATTCTTTTCCATGGTTGTCGCAATCATAAATCCAAAAATGCATGATGTTTTCCGAATATGGTTGAGCCCACCATGTTTCTTATATTCACGTAAAGCCAAATATGTCAAGAAATTAATAAAAAAAAAATCTGATAATGACATAGAAATTGTAGTAATAGTTGATTTGCAGAGTCGGCTTACATGCCACCTAAGTTAAACTTAGAATGTTTATAACACATTTTTAGTTTCTACAATCACATAACAAATTCGGTTGTGGCAATCGATTTTCATCCAACCGAATTTATTCGGTTGCTGCAACCTTGTAAATTCGGTTGTCTCAATCGAATTCAGTTGTCACAACCTAATTCGGTTGCCATAACCCTCAATTCGGTCGCATCAACCGAATTCAGTTGTTACAACCGAATTTTCGAGGTTACATCATCCGAATCAATTCCGCTAGATGAAATCTTTCGATTTTTATAAGAGTGTTCATAAGTAATACTTTATAACATTATTATTATTGCTCAGTTCCTTCGCCTTGATTCATTTCCGAAACAAAAAGTTATAAAGACATTGGAATCATGTATATGATAATTAGGATCATAATATAATAATTTTGTGTCCACAATCATGTTCAATCATATTTTTTCTCTGCACGTGACAACGAATTGCAAATATTTGATATTTTTTTAAAGTCTTTAGGGTTTTGTGTTTAATTTGATAAAAAATCTTGTTTCTTTCATAAAGAATACAAGATGTAAAAATTTTTTCGTAAGCATTCTTTATTTGTTTATGTAGTAAAAATTAGTGAATTCTTTGGTATTGAGATTTTAGCATTAAATTTTAATTTACCATTGAGAATTGTTAATTATGACAACCAAATACTCAACCAAACCACTCATTTGTCAAAGAATTTTGTTATAGGAATGAATCTATTTTCTCTGTGCATAAAATAAAGTTTTCAATTTGAAGTAATTTTATTTTTAATTTTATTAATTTAAATTTCAACATTTTGCATTTAAAATTACTTTCTTAAAAAATATTGTTTATTTTTACGGCAATTGTAATTTTAAAACTTTTTCTAGTTTAAAACTTAAAAATTTCATGTGAACTGATTGCATTCCTTTAAATATGCAATAGTTAACGTTGTGCTTTTATGATTATTTTGGAATTTTAATCATAAATTTATAATTTTCATGCAGTTTTGCTACTGATGATACAAACTTTATGAGAAAACAATTATAAAATATCAATGAACTGTAATAAATTAGGCATTAACTTTTATAAAGTAATGAATTGATGGAAAATTTAACCCTCAACTAAATTTTATTTATTTTTAATAAATAATTATTTCAATAACACATTATTTTAAATTAATTAGTATAATAAATTAACCCTTTACCACAGATTTAAATGAAAGTTGTATATTTTGATAGTAAATGTAAATTAAGTGAAAAGCTATTTCGGCGTTTTGTGATATTTTTACTGTTTACGATTTTATTAGCAAAAAACAAAAAGGGCCACAATTTCGGATCACCCAATAACCAAAAATATACCAAATATGAAGCTTTATTTCTGAACACTCCTACTTCAGAAAAAAGTTTTCCAGATTTACTTTAAACTTATAAAGTGTTGCCTATCAAATATAAGAACTTCTTGGAACAACTTTTTTAATTTTTCATATAAATGGGCGTATTAGGCTGGGTAAAACTTCTAAAAACCGAACATTTTTCAGAAAAAGTATGTTAATGGTTGAATTTACTGTGCTTAACTGGAACATTAAAAAAGTTTGAAATAAATCATTATTAATAGACTTTCCTGTGGGCATCTGTTTTTTTTTTAAATTTCTGAACTTTGTCTGAAATTTTCTAATAAAAAACAAAACATGTCCCTTTTTTTACTTTTTTTTCGATATTTTAAAACAAAAGATCGTACTTTTTAATCTATAAGCAAATTTCCAGAGAGGTGTTTTTCTTTGTTTTCGAAATTTTAAATTTGCGTCGCACAGTGTCGTCAATTCATATAACGAGTGGCCAAAAATAAAAGGAATTATTTTATTTTTTTTGGTATACGAGTATATATTATTTAAACATGTAAAAATACAAAAATTTTGTCAATATCGCAGGAAGGACCCGTTATATGTCATATATCCTGGAAGATAAAAATGCAATAAAATGCAAATAAAAGTTACAGATATTATTGGAATGTAATGAAAATAGGTATATTTATTACATAAAATCTAAAAAAATGATTTTGATGTTACGAAAATAGGTATATACAATAAACATGTCATTCACAATAAGTGCGCGGATTTTATTAAATTTCAAGTAAGGACACTCAATATATCCTGGAACCTAATTTTAAGGGTTATTTTTTAAAAGCTTTAAAATATTATTATTTAATTTTTTATACGTTTTATTTAAGTGTTACAAGTATATTTATCAATAGTAAACAATTTTCACAGCTAATATTTTTTTTTTGTATATTTGCGCAATTTCAAAAAAAAAAAATCATTTGTTTTTAAATGCCTATTTTAAGTTCAAAACTGAATAATAAATAGCACCTTAATAATATTGTCAAAAAAGTCATAGTAAATTGTCAGAAAAATTAAAATGAATTTGTTTTTTAAATTTCAGAATACGAAATACTTATTATTACCCAAAAGGATATATGGCTTCAGGATATATTGAGGGTGGGCGTGTCCTTACTTTAAATTTAATAAAAATCAGCCCACTTATTTTGAATGACAGGTTTATTATATATAGCTATTTTAATAACATTATAACCATTTGTTATATGCTTTACATAATTTTTTAGTTGAAGGACATTTTGGAGCTTGCCGTATCCTTGCTGGGAAATATATAAAATGTGACATATACAGTTCTAATCGTATATCTAAGAAATATACAAATTTTTTGTCACATTCCAATAACATCTGTACACTTAGAATACTATGTAGACCAGTGCAAATGTAGTTAAAAACAAATGAAATTTCACTTAAAGAAAGGACAACTTACATTTCAGTAAATTCAACTAACATTGTCATTTGTTTTTTAATATTAAACAGGTTGCATATATTAAGATATTTCGATCAAATTTGATATTAGTTACACACAAAAAAAAATTTAGCAATTTGCCAACTGAAATTGGGTTAGAACGACTTAAATTCGGTTATTACGAATTACAGACATTTGGCACAACTTTATATTAGTTTTCACAACAAAGTTCGGTTAATTTAACAGAATTTTAGTTGGAACACCCAAAATTTTCAGAAATCGAATGTAAATATTGTTGTACTAACTGAATTTATAAGCTGTTACCAATAATATACACTTTACAATTCGGTTGGCACTTAATTTCTCTGTGTGTAGATTTCGCATATGTTTCGCTGATATATATGCTATAAGGGTCCTCACGCTTCTGGTCGCAAATATTAAGAATATCAAAAACTATTCAAAAAACATTTTTCAGGTTTTGGAGACCTAAATACATAATAAAAAAATAGTCGCATGTTTGTAACACAAAATTTTTTCAAATTTGTAAACTAGCGTTATGAACATAAAAAAGATTTCCATTTCATGGAAAAAGTCCTGGTCCATAGCCCAGGATTTGAAATTTATTTTAAGATTTATTGATGTTCCAAAGTAAACTTAAGGTTCTAATTATACAATAGTATCAAATTTATTTATCCCAGACTTGGGCGACGTCAATTACATTTCAAAATCGTTCACTTATGAAATTTTTCTATATCATTAATAATATCGGACCTACACTCACACTTGTGAGCTTAATCGCTTCCTTGGAAAATTTGTAAAATCTTTAATACCAAGCATGGGGATTAGTAACAACATCTGGGTATTTAATTACAGGGCAATTACCAGACTTGGGCGACGTCAATTACATTTCAAAATCGTTCACTTGTGAAATTTTTCTATATCATTAGTAATTTCAGACCTACGCTCACACTTGTGGGCTTAAACGCTTCCTTGGGAAATTTTCAATTTTGTCAATACCAAACATGGGACATAATTCCAATATCTGTGTATTTAATTACAGGTCAATTACTTTTTTATGTTCAATTACATGTAATTGGGTGTAATTGAGTAATTGCCCTGTAATTAAATACCCAGATGTTGTTACTAATCCCCATGCTTGGTATTAAGGATTTTACAAATTTTCCAAGGAAGCGATTAAGCTCTCAAGTGTGAGTGCAGGTCCGATATTATTAATGATATAGACAAATTTCATAAGTGAACGATTTTGAAATGTAATTGACGTCGCCCAAGTCTGGCAATTACTCAATTACACCCAATTACATGTAATTGAACATAAAAAAGTAATTGACCTGTAATTAAATACACAGATATTGGAATTATGTCCCATGTCTGGTATTGACAAAATTGAAAATTTCCCAAGGAAGCGTTTAAGCCCACAAGTGTGAGCGTAGGTCTGAAATTATTAATGATATAGAAAAATTTCACAAGTGAACGATTTTGAAATGTAATTGACGTCGCCCCAGTCTGATTTATTCATATTAGTGATGAAAATGTTGATTTATGAATTTACTCTGGAATCAGATTAAAATTATGAAATTTTTGAATATAATGCCGATTTATATTAAAAATTTAAATCAGAAATTTATTCAAATTTTTATGATTGACTAATTTAAAGCTTTTAAATAAACACACATAAAGTTAGTTATAAGCAAAGCACTTAAATTTAATGAAATTCTTAAGTAAAACCATAAAAGTCTAATTTCTCGACTTGGTTATATCGTGTTAATGGGAATAACTTATGCCTATTAATTTTTATGGATCAGCTTTTGAGATTCGCTTTAAAACTATTTTGGTCCAGAACATATTGTTAATTTTTCCTGCCGAACGTGTTGTATAAATTCCATTGCAAAAACGCTTAGGCCGCACAGTGGTTCCAAACACAAAAAACATGGTAATAAATATAGATGTTTTAAACTACTGGTCCAATCGGGAAATGGTGTTCCCAAAAATTGAAAAGCGGGAGCTAACCTTTAAGGAAAATGTTTCTGTGGTCACCCTGTTTTAACACAGGGTGTGCTACAGGGTGTCAAAGTTGACCATCTCGAGTATGAAAGAGCTTTAAAGGGGTATAACTTCTATAACCATGCATCGATTTTAGTGTTTTTTGGACTTTTTTAAATCTAGGTTACGAGACAAAGCAAAAACATGCTTCATGTACCATAGTAACTCTTACAGTTAAAAAAATATTTCACTTTGAATTTCAAAATCTTCATTTTTCGCCTTGACTTTTTTAATAGTTTTGCCAATAGATTATTCATTTTTCAAAGAAAATGCTCAAAATTTTTTCAAGTCATTCTAATGACCTTTCTTAAACTCCTAAAGAAAACTTTTTTGAATTATCTTAAGCCGTTTCGCAGTGATACTATTTTAAACTCAAAAATTAAAAGTGTGTTCTGAAAAATGGGGTTTTTTGGTCAGATAAGGGGTAACTTCACACACCTTTATATATATTTTGCTGATATTTTTTGGATTAGTTTTTTACATAGTTTGATAGAGTAGACTTCAAAAATGCTTAATGGTATAGTTTAAAGCATTTTTGGATATGCACCCTACGTCCAGCATTGGTCGAAAATGATGAATTTTTGAACGGAATTCTATGTTTATGACCGTGATAAAAAAAAGTCACGCCACTTAGAGACGATTTGAAATTTTTATACTGTAAAGAGATTTATTCTAATGAGTTTGCCACTTCATTTGCCGCCGCCCGCTCAAAAACGTAGCCTGGAGAGCAAATTTTGTGGAAAAAGTCATTTTTTCAAAAGCCTTTTTTTGATTTATAAAAAAAGCGTACTTATATTATCAATTTCAGCAAGATTTTATTTTATTTTTAATAAAACGTAAATAATTGTCCTACATTCCAAAAATCTTTTCGATATTGCTTATGGTTATTTTTACATAAAACATCAAAGTTCAATGTAGTATATCTAACTATAATTAATTGTACATTTATTGGCTTTTGCTTTCGGTAATGTTAAAAAATTTAAATAATTTCAGAAATTTTTTTACATATTATTAAATTAGACTTAGTTATCAATTCAACGATGCATAAATCGTTTATCTAGTGTAATAAATGAATTCAAACTATTGCGCTTAAATCAGGCATTTCAGGTCAAATTGCAGTATTTAACAAATTTATATATTCAGGTATACAGAGCGTGTTGCATTATATTTCTCTAAAAGGGTTACGGGTTTTTTTATTTTTTTAATACTATTTCAAAAACCTAATAAGATATAAATGCAGGTAGAAAATGCGTTTTATGATGTAACATTTGCATAATATATTGTTCTAATTTTCCATATAAAACAGGTAAATAACTACCATATATTCATTTATTTGAAAGACAAAATAATGTTTTTTTTTTGTTCTAAAGATAAGGTTTTATTAAATTTAACTGGTACAGTAGTAATTGTGCTAAAAATATGAATATATTCCTAAGGACTACACATTTTCTACAAAGTAGTCTGAAGTATCAAAAGTTAAAAGGTCGTTTATATGCATAGATTCAGAATCTTCCTTTTCAATGTCTATGCTTATTTTTGGTAACCATTTTGTTCTTATGGAGTAAAGTACTGGATCCGATGATATTAATAAAAATTCCATCAAATCGGAATTTTGAGCTATTCTGGAGCACTTACGTGTGTTAAAAAGCCTAAAATGTTTGACGTCTCTATTTCTGGCCTCCTGGGCTTCTTCAGTCAGTTCGCCTAAAGGCAACATACTGTTTTCTATTATTTCTTTGGCATGAGCTAATACTTTATGTACTGTTGGTGTCATTGGCCTCCAAGAGTACATGGTGAGTATAATGTCTTTTGTTTCATTGGCAAAGAGTTTAAATTTAGCCACATTAATAGGTTTTTTACTGTTAATGACTGCTAATATAACTTTAAAACGTTTTAGTAGGTTTTTATCGAGACCCGTAATTGAGGAGGTAGTTTCTGGATCTTCGAAAAAACGCCTTGCTGTATTTCCGTCATTGGAACTTCCAAACCCCTGAAGGGGCGTATCAATGATTAATCCAAGTCTTAATTTAAATTCATCTTGAATTCTTTTCTTCTCTTCTTTTCTCATGTTGTGTAGATCAGTGTTTTTGTTTACGGAAAGGCTTAGGTTTCCTGGAATAAGGCGGTATTTGAGATCGTATGCGAGGTGTAAACAATATTCCATAAATCTTATTCTGGCATGAAGTGGCGATATCCCAAACCTCAGAGCGTTTTCGTTCATAGAAATTGTATCACTATCTTCATGAAACTGTGAACTTAATTTTCCACATATATTACATTTCCAAGTAGATGTTGTGTCTGTAATTGCATTTGCAACTTTTCCATCAATCATTGTAAGTTGTGGTTGAAATGAAACTTTAATAACTTTTCCAGATATTTCCACGTAAAGTGGAGACAAGCTCGAAATTTCCCTTTCTATTGAATCTACTAAACTTTGTGTTGAAATCATGTCTTCTTTACATATTCAAATCGTATTGGACGACATAAAAATTTAGATCCAGGGGTTAAATTCGTCCATATATCATTTGCAGACGAGGTTGAAGGTAATTTATTATACAACCGCATTCTTAACGGCACAAAAGAAGCCATAAAAATTGATGAAAAACTTTTTTCTTTGCTGCTTCCAGATGGTTGTTTGTATTCGGAAAACCCAGATGTGCCATCACAGCCCCATTTGAACATTAACACGACATCAGATTGCTTGCATCTTTCAATATCTTTGCTGCTAAATGTGGACATAATTCTAGAAACAGTATTGTCAATTAACTGTGATAGTTCAACTTTTGCGCCTTCAATAGAGGCATGCACTGGGGATGTTATTGGTTTTAAAATATTTTCTTTTGTTTCTTTTATTGCTTTACTGCTAGGAAAAATATCATATCCTTTTTCAATGAGAGCTTTTCTTAAAATACCATATTTATTTCTCGTTAACCCCAAATTTAGAAAAAGAGCTAATGCATCTTCACTGGTAAAGGAAGTTGATGATTTTGGTGTTGGAATACTTTGTATCATGCGCTTCAAACGCTTAGGAGACGCAGTTGGTAGGACGTCGACAATTTTCCCTGTTTCTTTAGGCTGTATACGTGTCAAAGCTGCTTTAAAAGAATCCTTTATTTCATTAGCGGAGTGTGTGTTAATCATTTCTTCCTGTTTTACCTTCTTAGTCCTAATCTGGACCTCTTCATAATCTTTTTTAGGGCGGCCCCTTTTTTTCTGTTCAATAACTACTGACATCTCCTTATTAAGCCAATCTTGACTCTTCTTCATAAATTTTTGTATAGATTAATCGGAATCTTTAATCCTTTTTTCATAAATTTTGTAAAAATTTTCAATTTCATCTGGCTTTATATTTAAGCCATACGAGTAGACAATGGTATCAATCAGTTTTCCTATTTTTTCCGATCGTATATCAGTATTGGCAAGAGTATCCCAAATTACTTTACAAAGGGAGCTATATTTTATTGTAACCTCCATGACTGCTTAACTCAAATAACCTCCTTTTAAAATTACTACGCTTATATATTACAAATATTTGTTTTTTTATAAACAAAAAATCGAGCAGGTACTGGATTTGTAAAAACAAAAAACTGAAATAGGTAAAATAAAAAAAAACGCATTATATTAGCCCATTAAAACAATATGTTATGCAAATGTTACATCATAAAACGCATTTTCTACCTGCATTTATATCTTATTAGGTTTTTGAAATAGTATTAAAAAAATAAAAAAACCCGTAACCCTTTTAGAGAAATATAATGCAACACGCTCTGTATACCTGAATATATAAATTTGTTAAATACTGCAATTTGACCTGAAATGCCTGATTTAAGCGCAATAGTTTGAATTCATTTATTACACTAGATAAACGATTTATGCATCGTTGAATTGATAACTAAGTCTAATTTAATAATATGTAAAAAAATTTCTGAAATTATTTAAATTTTTTAACATTACCGAAAGCAAAAGCCAATAAATGTACAATTAATTATAGTTAGATATACTACATTGAACTTTGATGTTTTATGTAAAAATAACCATAAGCAATATCGAAAAGATTTTTGGAATGTAGGACAATTATTTACGTTTTATTAAAAATAAAATAAAATCTTGCTGAAATTGATAATATAAGTACGCTTTTTTTATAAATCAAAAAAAGGCTTTTGAAAAAATGACTTTTTCCACAAAATTTGCTCTCCAGGCTACGTTTTTGAGCGGGCGGCGGCAAATGAAGTGGCAAACTCATTAGAATAAATCTCTTTACAGTATAAAAATTTCAAATCGTCTCTAAGTGGCGTGACTTTTTTTTATCACGGTCATAAACATAGAATTCCGTTCAAAAATTCATCATTTTCGACCAATGCTGGACGTAGGGTGCATATCCAAAAATGCTTTAAACTATACCATTAAGCATTTTTGAAGTCTACTCTATCAAACTATGTAAAAAACTAATCCAAAAAATATCAGCAAAATATATATAAAGGTGTGTGAAGTTACCCCTTATCTGACCAAAAAACCCCATTTTTCAGAACACACTTTTAATTTTTGAGTTTAAAATAGTATCACTGCGAAACGGCTTAAGATAATTCAAAAAAGTTTTTCTTTAGGAGTTTAAGAAAGGTCATTAGAATGACTTGAAAAAATTTTGAGCATTTTCTTTGAAAAATGAATAATCTATTGGCAAAACTATTAAAAAAGTCAAGGCGAAAAATGAAGATTTTGAAATTCAAAGTGAAATATTTTTTTAACTGTAAGAGTTACTATGGTACATGAAGCATGTTTTTGCTTTGTCTCGTAACCTAGATTTAAAAAAGTCCAAAAAACACTAAAATCGATGCATGGTTATAGAAGTTATACCCCTTTAAAGCTCTTTCATACTCGAGATGGTCAACTTTGACACCCTGTAGCACACCCTGTGTTAAAACAGGGTGACCACAGAAACATTTTCCTTAAAGGTTAGCTCCCGCTTTTCAATTTTTGGGAACACCATTTCCCGATTGGACCAGTAGTTTAAAACATCTATATTTATTACCATGTTTTTTGTGTTTGGAACCACTGTGGGCCGGTTTGAGGCATAATCATTTTTAGAAATTTTATAAATGGTTTTTTTTAAACTAATTTTAATTCGAAATTAATAAATTTTGAATAATAATTTTTCATATACACTCAGCGAAAAAAGTTTCATCATATTTATGAAATAGTCGAAAATTCTATGAAACATTGTCATTTTATAAAGTTTTTATAAATATAGTAAAACTTTTCATAAACAATTATGACAGATTTTGCAGAACTTCTTCATCATTTGATTTTGCAGAACTTCTTCATATGTTTACTGATAATAATGGCCCATTTATGAAACAGTTTCATTGGGCGAAAAACAAAGAAACTTTCATCATATTTATGAAGGTTTTCCTTTGAGTGTATGGTAAAGTTTTTACATAATGCAAACTTGTAAAATTTTGTAAATTTTCAGAAACCTTTTCTTATTTCGAAATATTTCGGAACATTTTCCATTATGGAAATGGATTTCCATTCAAGGAATTTGGGTAGAGGAAACTTTTTCCGTTTTCAAATAATGATTTTCAATAAAAATTTTTTCAATTTCTTATAAAAGTATTTAATCGTTCACGGGAGTACTGCTGTTCACGGGAGTACTGCTGTTCACGGGAGTACTGCTGTACCTTTCTTTGCCATTGAAACAACTACTTCAAAAAAGTTACAAAATACTAAGTTTTCCATCCCTGATCTTAATACTATGTAGTCAATAAACGATTATATTAAACATGCATACTTTAAATGTTGACGTTTTAATTAACTTTTAAATATATTTTATTTTTTTCCATATATTCTTTTTTTAATGATTTTCTCCACTTTTCTCTCTCTTTTATCTTACAGATCGTGAACTAAATTGAGATTTATTAACAAAACGAGAGCATTTACTTTGCTCTGGTAATTTATTATAAAAAAACCTAAAAACAAAGTGAATCATCGACATCATCTGTACAAAGGAAACTGATATAGCAACAACAAAGTTATAAACAAAAAGCACAAACAAATTCTCCAAAAATAAACATTTGCTTTTGCTAGAGCCGCTCCACGATCATGATGGCAGTGATCTACAGGTAATACACCAGTTTAAACATAAAAGCGCTTAATAAAAAACATTAAAAAAAAAAAAAATATAAATTAAAAACGCTTGAAAATAATTGTGATAATTTTGTAAATTAATTGTAATTTAATTACGTATAAGGTAAAGCCGGTATAAATTTCGTTAAAATAAATTAACTAAAAACTGTGAAGTCGTTAAAATTTGTTGTTATCTTATAAAGGTGCTTGTATGGGAATAATTGTGTAAATTTTTATCTTTTTTAACAATTTAATTTGAATATCATTATTATTCTAAAACTGCGTAAACAATTTGGGGTAATATGTGAAATTTTCACTTTTTTTTTTTGCTAAAGAAATTTAAACTTTTATAACACATCCCATACTTTAAAACGTGTTTGAATTTTTTAAATGTTTAAAACAAAATTAACATCACCAACTGTTTTTTATATTAACTACAGTTTGCTAAAACCGAAAAATTTTAAAACCGCGGTTTCGGTTTTTCATAAATAAAAAAACAGCGGTTTCGGTTATTTTTCGGTTTCTTTTTAATATCAAAAAAATAAAAATTTTAATTAATTAAATATGCATAAAAATTAAAATTTTTTTTAGAAGATAATCACTTTTATAACCTAATAAAATACTTTTGATAGTGTTAAATTAAGCTTACTTTTAGGTAAATTAGCCGCGCATTTTTTTCTGACATGAAATCTCTAAAAAGTTTAAAAAAATTTTGAGATTAAGCGAGATTAAGGAACATTTTTCCTACAAAAATAACCAGAGATAATGAAATATAACTAAATTTACATAAAAAACTTCTGAATAAGCAAATTTGTATGGATGAAAAACTAATTTAAATAACCGTTTCTTGTAAAGAAATGCTAATATCCTAAATGTACCCCATACACTACGCAATATTTTGTGCAGCTTTTGCTATTGTGCAAAATATTACCAGTGTGTATGTCATATTGAAAGGTTGAACAATATATTGGAATAAATCAAAAGGTTTTGATTCTTATTGTACAACCAAGAAATGTGAAAAATATTTTATAGTGTGTTGGTCACATTGTGCAATTTTTATATCCTTCCACAACAGAACAAAATAGTGGTGCCATATTTTGTGCAAAAGTATTGTACACCTTATTGCATTGTATTTGACAAAAAGACAGTAATACTGGCAATGATATTTTCAATAATATGGCAAAGTGTATGGGTACCTTAAGAAGTTTTTCAAAATAAAAAAAAAAAACTTTAGATTTTTAAATATTTTTTGAAAAACATTAAAACTGACGAATATTTTCCTTTTTTGTCCTAAAAAAACAGCCAAGATTTTGAAACATTAAAGCTCTCAGTTGCAATTCTATTTGAGTTTATCTTTTCAGATTTCAAGTAAAATTTGGTCTGCTTCCATCAGATTAAAAACTTTTTAATGTAGAAAAAACATTGATAGGTTGTACAATATATTGGAATAAATCAAAAAGGTTTTGATTCTTATTGTACAACCAAGAAATGTGAAAAATATTTTATAGTGTGTTGGTCACATTGTGCAATTTTTATATCCCTCCACAACAGAACAAAATAGTGGTGCCATATTTTGTGCAAAAGTATTGTACACCTTATTGCATTGTATATGACAAAAAGACAGTAATACTGGCAATAATATTTTCAATAATATGGCAAAGTGTATGGGTACCTTAAGAAGTTTTTCAAAATAAAAAAAAAAACTTTAGATTTTAAAATATTTTTTGAAAAACATTCAAACTGACGAATATTTTCCTTTTTTGGCCTAAAAACAATAGCCAAGATTTTTAAACATTAAAGCTCTCAGTTGCAATTCTATTCGAATTGATCTTTTCAGATTTCAAGTAAAATTTGGACTGCTTCCATCAGATTAAAAACTTTTTAATGTATAAAAAACATCTGGTTCTCAATGCTTTCAGTTACAGAAAAACTCACAAGCTCTCAGAACTTTGTAATGGATAAAAATTTTAGTTTTTCCATGCCAAAGAACATAATTTTTTTACATGTTAAAAACCAGTACAATCAGAAATTTAAAAAAATCAGCACACAATTATTTCAACAGTACACGTGACGAAATATCGGTACACTGATCAAATTAGTACGCATGGTCATCCTAATTATATATGGAATGGTTATTCACACCAAATTTTAAAAAGAAAATCGGAGCTAAGTCCTCTTCGAAATTCACAATTCAATAACATGCAATTTAATGTATATTTTTGGGGTTTTCCGGTACAATGAAAAAAAAAAAAAACCAAATAATTTGGACAAAAATTATATTTCTACCAAAATTATTCTTCAAAAATATTGAACAATTTATTTTTTAATATGAAAAACCGACTTATTTTTTATCGATTTTGGGTTTTGAGGCTTGAAAAACAGCGGTTTCGGTTTCAATCGAAACCGCAAACTCTATTTATAATGGAATATTGTAAACGAAAACCTCGGAATTTAAAAAAAAAAACATTAAGGTCAGCCTCCGACCAAAAGCAAAGAGTATATACAAATCGAGGGAAAATACAAAGTACCGAATTCGGGCAAGCAAAAGAACACATTTTTTTACCCTAAATATAATTGCAACATGTTGACAAATAATTGTTGCAAGAAACACTTAATTTTCTTTGCTTATATTTTGTTATTTTCTATTAAAATTTAATATATTTTAATTTAATTTTGCTGATTTTATCGTTAATATTTTTAATAAATAGAGATTTTATTAAATTACATAGTTCGACAAAATCATGAAAATTTTATGCATCGGGGTTGCGATCTATCTTTTCTAAAGGACTTTGGGACGCAGATCACAAATATTTTCTTCGAATTTTAAAGTTAGCTATAGATAAAGAAATATTATTACATGTGACGATAGCTCAGTCTGTAGTGTTTTCGCTTAACAACCACCCAGTCAGAAACTGACAGTGATACAAAAAAATCAAGCACCGGTATACCACTGGCTAACCGAGGATTTGTAAATAAACTACTGTCAAAACACTTGTTTAATACGCTTTTGGCTGATACCACTACGCCAACGTCAGATATTACCAACAACTCAAATATCGAACCACTGTTAACGCATTTATTTTATAAAAATGATGATGCTATGAAAATTAATGCTTTGTTTAAAAAATCTTTGTAGTCGGATGGTTTCGAGTTCTGAGCCCTCCCAGTCAGAAACTGCCAGTGGTGCAAAAAATCAGGCACTGGTACACCACTGGCAAACCGAGGAATTGTAAATAAACTACTGACAGAACACTTGTTTAATACGCTTTACCATCGATTTCAAAAAGAGTTTTGCCAGTATTTGCTTTACAATATTTTCAGTGGTCTACAGAAAAAGTGCTACTATGTCATCTTCAGCCTCATTCTTATCCACCACAGGCAAGAAACTCAAGGGTTGATCAGGTATATATATCAACCAGCCATAGTCAATCGGTTATATTAATTGATTAGCCGAACAACATGAGTTATTTTCGTCTTTTCCTACAAGTTTAGCCAACAGCTTTCAATGTTAAAGTTTTTGAACGAAAAAAATAAAGTCGCTTAGGTCGAAAGTGCTGCACTCACTCTAGCGCTGATCCCCACAAGATTGTTTTCATCTTCTCTTTAATTTATTAACAACCCAGGAAAACTTTGATAATGGGTGCGATAAAGTAATGCATTACCTTGTAATGTATACTCCTTAGCTGTATCATAATTCTCCAACAAAAGTAATGAGTTGCCAATAATGGGTTACATAATGCATTACTTTGTAATTAATATTTCAAAACATAAAGTAATGAGTTACCAATAATTGGGCACTCATGGTTTACCTTGTAATGATACATCATTACCTTTTACATTATTTAAATATAAACGTAAAGTAATATTTAAAATATTTGTTTGAAAATCTATATTTAGATACATTACTTTGTAATTTCTTGTAAGTATGAGGGTAAGGTATATATTTTTAACATCACAAACTAAAACTCGAAGCACAACAATTCATTTACATTTTAAGCAACCCATTATTATATGTGACGACAGCTTAGTTGGTAGAGTGCTCGTCTAACAAACAGAAACCCCAGGTTCGAAGCTCAGCGAGACCATTTATTCATTTAATTAAAAAAAAATTTTCCAATAATTTTTTTATATAATTTTTTTATATAATTTTTTTATGGAAATCTATTTATAGACATATTACTTTTTCCAACCGGGTAACCATATAAGTGACCAGTTACTTTACCCCTACTAGGTACACTGAACGAAAAGTCGTAAGTGAAATCAACATAAATTTTTTAATAACTTTTAACAAGTTTTATTGTTAAACCAACAATTATTTTATTCAAATTGATGTTAATTTTTGTAAAACCAACAAATTTTATCGCTTTACGAAGCAATTGTCATTTTGACAAATTTTTGTTATATAAATAACACAATTAAATTTGTTAATGTGCGCCCCGGTAGGCTAGTTGGTAGCGTGCTGGCTTATCAGTGCGGGGGTCGTGGGTTCGATTCCCACCAGAGGCACTGGTCTGTTTTCACTACAACGCGCCGAAGGCCATAGTAGCTAGTGCTCGGTTAGGGTAATAGTATATAATTTGTAATTATATGATTATTAATTAATATAATAAAAATAAAAAAAAATAAATCGTCAAAATACGAATAGATTAAATAAAGGGCATTGTTAAATTGAATAAAGCGCATTGCTGAAACAGTAAAATAATTATTCAATTTGATTAAATAAATTTGTTAAAACAACTAATTTCTGTTAATAAATTTGGCGATATTTCATATTTCATACATTTACTAAATACTTTCTTAAAATGACGGACAGGTTTTGTTGGTTGTATAGTGATCTCTAAATCATCAATTTAACATGGATTTAGTTGATTTCACCGCTGTTTTTTGTTCAGTGTAAATATCCAACCCATTACTTTTTGGCTCATCGCCTGTAAAATTAATCAGTGAAGTAAGGTATATGCCGATACATTACTTTACCCAGTATCTATAATGTGTGGTTTTGCTGGGATACTTCATGAAACACCGAATATTTATAAAATTAATACACTCAAATAAAAAAATCTATAAAAGTTACAGAAAAAACTGTAACAGAAAATTTGCTAATATTAGGGGTGCAGATCGTTTGCCTAATTTTAGCAAAATGTAACTGTAACTTTTTAGTAAAGTAAAAGTAGTAAACAAATTAGTAAATTTAATGGAAATGGATTTGCTAAAATCAATCAAGTTTTGTACTAAATATTAGTGAAATTAATTTGGTATAAAAATTAGTAAAAACTACTAATAATTAGTAAAACTGGTGCTGAATAAAAATGGAAACAAAGCTGTTGAAATCAACTAAACATTTTACTAAATATTAGTAAACAGGAAATGAAAATGTTGTTTACTTTTTGTATTGTAATTTTCCACATGTTGTAAAAGTAGTCAATTGTAGTAAATAAAAGAGCAAAAACATAACATAAAATGTTTAATAAATACGATGAATATTTTTCATAAAATTTTATGGATTTCATTAAATATGTATTAATTAGAATGTATTTATTGTAATAGAAAATTGTTTTGAATATTCATAGGCACATTAAAATCATAATTGCTACACACAGAGAAATAAGCTGCCAACCGAATTGAAAAGTGTATTTTAATGGTAAAAACTTATAATTTCAGTTAGTACAATGATATTTACATTAGATTTTTGAATATTTTGGCAGTGGCAACTAAAATTGAGTTGAATTAACCGAACGTTGTTATGAAAACTAACGTTAAGTTGTACCAACTAACTGAAATGCGCAATAACCAAATTTGAGTAGTATGAACCGAATTTAGTGAAAAAATTTAACTAAAAAGATGATAATTCAGAAAAATGCAGGAGTACCACATATGGATTTGGTGACAGGATAGAAGAATAATTGATAGTTAACATATATTTTATTAAAAATTTTAGAAAACCAGTTTTTTGAAATACAGCGGTTTGAATCACGGATTTTGAAAAAAATACATTTTACCATCAAGAAGTGAATTATATTTGTGAACCAGTATAACCGCAATTTAAGTACGTTTAAAATGAGGGATCAAAACTCCTGTAGCTTAAACCGTTAAAAATATATCGCACACCTAGTACAAAAGTGACTCAACTCAAAATTTTTCATTTTTCAGAAATCGAAAAAAAAATATTTGCAGCTTTATACCAATTGAAACATAAAGAAAGACATAACTGTTTTTTAGCAACAGTTAACAACAACAAAAAACACTGATATTTTTTTTATAGATAAACAAGTATATTGTGCATAGTTTAAGCATATAAAACCGAAAAATTAAAATTTTGAGTTGAGTCACTTTTGAACTGGGTGTGCGATATAGGCAATTTTGTTAGTTTAACATTTTTGCAAACTGTTATTTTTATTTTTTTTCAATACATTATTTTTTTTTATGTAATTAATTTTTTTTATTATATTTAGTATCTTTTTGTAGATTTTTATCCATAACTTTGAATTTCGTAAGAGCTCCACATGTTACTTTGGCAACGGCATAGTGGAATAAATTAAAATTAACATATATTTTTTGATAATTTAAAAAATAAACAGCGTTTTAAACCGCGGATTTGCAAAATATGTAATTCACCTTCAAACATTTTTTTCACTTATTTTATTCAAAGCACGATGTAGGCTTTAAATGAGGTAGCTTTAAAATGAGTTAACAGTGAATCACGTAGCTTTAACCGTTAAAAAGATATGGACGATTAAGTACGACTCTTTTTTTTTTTTTTTTTTTAATTTTCGATCTTTTTCATATTTTAAAACGCGATATTTCCACAAAAGCTAGAGCTTACAACCTAAAATTTTGTATGATGACAATATGACACTTACCTTCCGCAATAAGTTTGGTTAAAATTGGTAGAGGTCGAAAATTGGATATTTTTTGATGGTTTTATATGGAATGAGTCAATATGTATATAAATTTATAATTTTTAATTTCCGCTTACATTCATGTTTGTTAAATAAAAAATTCATGCCTTCGTAGGCAATAAAAAAACGATTTATTTGTGTGTTGATAACAATTATGCTTCATTGTTAGCATTCTTCACTGATTCAAAGAAGGCATTTAGGAAAGCATAACAAAATGCCATCCATAATTGCTTTATTGTATGCAAGGCAGTTAAGCGCTATTTTGGAAGCATACAAATGTAGTGACTGCTTACCAAATCTAGGCTATTTTTTGCTGGGTAATTTTATTTATTTTTTTACCGCACCACGTGCTAGCTCTTCACAAAAGTTAAATGACTTATTATTTTTTTTAACATACTCGAAAACGCTAAACACAATCGGAAATCACTCGGGAAAACTGATTCAGATGGTTTATAAACCACGATATGAAATTTTCTGAATTACAACCTGCATCCTTGTAATTGACTACTTACCCTAGTCAATTACAAGGATGCTCACAATCTGCATCCTTGCAAGGGAAAAAAGAAAGCTGAATATTTTTTGTTTATTTCTATACGAAAATTATTCGTTTATTTTTCTGCTTCTACGTATAATGTTATAGTTAGTAAGCACTTACATCAGCGATTTTTTTTTATCCTGCTTCTAAAAACACGAAAATTGCTTACTGGGGTAATTTAAACATTTTTTTTTGGTATAATTTAAGTAGATTTTACATCAAAAAACATTATTCAAAAAAAATTTTACAAACATTTTTTTTAATTAAATAAATAACGAGGTCTCGCTGGAATTCGTACTTGGGGTCTTTTGGTTGTTACGCGAGAACTCTACCCACTGGGCTATAGTCACATATAATAATAAGTTGCTTAAAATGTAAATGAATTATTGTGCCTCGAGTTTCCGTCTGTGATGTTAATAATATATACCTTACCTACATGCTTACAAAAAATCACAAAGTAATGTGTCTAGATTTTCAAAAAAATATTTTAAATATTACTTTACGTTTATATTTCATGCATTATGTAATTGATGATCGGTAAGTCATTATTTTATGGTTCGAAATAATGTCAAAAGTAATGATTACAAGGTAATCCATGAGTACACAATTATTGGTAACTCTCTTCTTTATGATTCGAAATAATGCTGAAGGTAGGGAGTGTCCATTACAAAGTAATGCGTTATGCGTTAATCCGTTATCGGTAACGCATTACTTTTTGTTGGAAAATAATGATACAGGTAAGGAGTATTCATTACAAGGTAATGCATTACTTTATCGCACCCATTACCAAAGTTTAGCTGGGCTGACTACCAAATATATAAATTTGTAATACGGTATTCGGATTACCGATTAACGGTATTTGGATTACCGAACCTTTTTGTAATGGTATAAATAGAAATTTCTAAATTTTAAGTTATTAAATTCTCAAAATCTAAAAATTTGTCCAACCTCAAATGATATCGAATTTCTTTTAATAAAAAGTAACCGCTTTTTTAGGTGAAAATAATTCTGCCTCGTTTTTGTTTGCGCTCTGTTTAATTAAATGTGTTGATTGTTATCAGATAATTGTAGATCTGTTATCTTGAGATCTGGGCACTCCTATTGTGAGTCATTTAATGAAGGTGATAGTATTTTTTTTATTTATATTTGTTTGTTTATTAATGTTTGCAAACAACAGTTCACTTTTGTTTATTCTGTTACCTTTTTGGGATTTTGATGATTGAAAAGTTCGTTTTGTTTAAACCAAGTTTTTGAAGTGGTTTTGACGTTGCAACTTATTTAACAAAAAAAATATATTTTACATTTTATGTGTGAAAATTTATTATATAGGTACTTAAAATTAATATAATTATATATATTATTAAAAAAATGGCTCATTAAGTTAATGAAACTATTATTAAAAATAAAGACTCATAATTGTTGCTACTTATTAAAAATAAAGAAAAATATTTAACCGCACTTACTTAAAAAAGAATAAAATTTCCGCAATAATTTCTTATCTATAGTAGTTAGATTGTATTTATAAACGGCTTAACCACTTAAACCTTTTCAGAGCTACATAATTTTTTAACAACAGATGAGGAAATAAATTTATATTATATAAGATTAACAGGTTGTTTTAAACCAAAACCAGTATTAACTTTTTATAACGCCGATTTTTCAGAAGCAGTCTATTTTGAAAAAAGTCAAATTTTGGACGGGACAACCCTGGGTTAGAGCTCAGTTTTTCTTTATTTTCGAAAAAAAAGTTTAGGGGTTGAAAATTTGATGAAAATTTTCCCGATTTTCAAAAAGAAAATTTTTTCATAAAAATTGTTTTTTTTTTTTTAACAGCAAACAAAATTAACATTTTTTTTTTCTGGATTATATTTAACCCCAAATACTCAGTTTTATAAGATTCTTAAGCCTTAAACACACTAGTCCAAAAAAAAAATTCCTAAAACTTTTCATTACACTGCGCTACAATATTGAATCCTTAAATCGAAAACAAGAGTACCGACCATTGATCTTATATATTTCGGCCACGCTGACTTTAATGGTGTACCTAGTTTTTCACTAATGGGCTAGATTTTTCGAAAATTCGTATTAAAGTTTTGTCTGTTTTAACGAAGTTTTTTATGCATAACATTTTAAATATCACATATTTTATCTTAGTTTTTATGGTAAATACATAAATGACCTTCATTAATAATATTCGGCTATCAAATTTGGTTAATAAATGTGCATCATTAACAAGTAAATGCGTGTTTTTTTTCGCAGTTTTTACTATATTTTACCATTTTTGCACATTTTATCATCCCATTTCGCAATCGATCAAAGCATTTTTGTGCATAAGCTAAAAGACAAATTTGCTGTTCATGGGAAATTGGCGAAATGTGCCTAAATTTTATTTTTAATAGCAAAGCGAAAACGGACGACCTATAAGTTCATCTTTAAGTATAATATCTAAGTAGCTTTAAAAATGATGTGTATCAAAATTCAGGCAAAATGTTTATATTGTGCGAAAGTTATTTTAACAAACACTTTCATTACAGTGAGTGTGTACAAAATATTTTCAAACTTTATTTTAAAAATGTTCACATATTTGTATGAATAAATTTAAAAGTATTTTGTAGACATTCACTGTAATCAAAGTGTTTGTTAAAATAACTTTCGCATATGTAAACTTTTTTGGCTAAATTTGTTACACATAATTTTTGTTACACAACATTTCGCGTTTTTCGCATGAACCGCACTTTCTTTTTTTTGGACACAAAAGAATTTGTTTGCTTATGCACAAAAAAGCTGTGATCGATTTCGAAATGGGATAATAAATTGTACAAAATGGTAAAATATAGTAAAAACTGAGAAAATAACGAGGATGCTGCATATTTATTAATTAGATTTGATACCCGAATGTTAATAAAGGTCTTTTTATGTAAGAGCATTTGAAAATGCTATAAAAAAAAAAACTACTAAATATTTTCTCAAATTTCTTTTTTTATTTGAAAATACAATCCTTCCGGTTAATAATGGAAAATAATTTCATTCAAATGGCTGCCTCGGCTGGCCATGCAGTAGCCTACACGATCGGTCCAATTTTTAAGCACATTATCGAATTATCGATTGTGTGCAGCTGTGTTTCACCAATGGCTTCACGAATATTGTCCTTTAAAGCGTCAATTGTCTCTGGCTTGTTGGCATAACACTTATCTTTGACGGCACCCCACAAATAATAGTCCAACGGTGTCAAATCGCAGCTCCGAGGTGGCCAAACGACATCAGCTCTGCGGCTGATTTGAATTTTCGCACACATTCTGCAACATTACCATGATTTTCAAAGTAATGTCGCAACCATATTCGTTCAGCGGAAGGATAAAACTAATTATCTGTCAAATCAGACATGAGCTAAGTGTTACCATTCACGAAATAAGCACTAGTTGAAAAAAAACGTTAGATGGCGGATCTAAAAAAAAAATATTTAAGTTTTAAAATTTTATGAACAAAAAAAAATAAGACTACGAAACTTTAAAGCAAATTTTCCTGAAATATTTAGGATCAATGGTCGGTACTCGTGTTTTATTTTTCCAGTTGCGCAGTGTTATCTTCAAAGCTCCGACTATGAATATAAACTTTAAAGACTCCAAATTTTATTTTAGGGAGCTTTTCTTCAAACACATCATGGGAATTAAAAGAAAAAAAAAATAATACTGAAGGAATCTTTCAATTCATTTAGTGAATGGACCAATTATTTTTTTGATATTTTTTTTTTTTTATTTTTAAATTTTATTTATGATAAATAAAATTTCAAAATATATATTCTGGTGAAAGAAACTATTTTTACATTTAAAATTATTTTTGCTGATCACAAATATTCAGTTCGCAAACATTAAATATTTAAGTTCTCGTTAACCCATTTTCATAGTTAAAACTGAAAATTTTCAAAAAATTAATATTTCAAAAAAAAAAAAAAAAATAGAACAAAATTTTTACACATGAGGCCAAAAGCAGAAATTGCACTGACACAGCATTGCTTAGAACGCTTTTCCAACGTTGGCAAAAAGAACATTGCCCGTACTTGATTTATAAAATTTTCAAAAGTAATAAAACATTATGATTCAAAAATATTAACCCCGAAAAAGTCCCGACAAAAAAAAAATTAAAAACGGATTTTGTAAATAATGATGAGCAATTTTTTGCAAGTATTAGGATACTTTTTTTAATTTTTTTTCGTCGGGACTTTTTCGGGGTTAATATTTTTGAATCCTAATGATTTATTACTTTTGAAAATTTTGTAAAACAAGTACTGGCAATATTCTTTTTGCCAACGTTGGGAAAGCGTTCTAAGCAAAGCTGTGCCAGTGCTTTTATAATTTTACATTTGTAAATTTTAAAAATCAAGTACCAGCAAAGCACTTTTTACAAACGTTGGCAGAAAGTTGTAAATCTGTACTTTGCCAGCACTTTATTTGGTAAACAATGCTTGATTTGTCAGACCTCGATTACTTCTGGCTGGAATATTTTTTAACATTAAAAAAAAAAAATAGGTCCCGGCCAGTTAGTTAGTTCTTTCAAATTTGTTCAAAACTGTGGGCTGTAGAAAAATTAGCTAAAAATAGATACATTTTCCCCAATGTGCCAGGGTTGTCCGGTATGGGTTTTTTAGTGCAATTTATTCTTATCTGCTAATTTATGACTAATATTTAGATATTTGAGCAATAAGCAAAATGGAAATCAACGTTTTTGTTTTCGCTATTACTTTTATACTGCGATTTTATGAAATTTAACACAGGAGTTTGTAATTTTTTAACACCCTTTTTAACCCTTAACCATGCGACTGCGCTCCTAAAAAAAGCATGTCTAATACTTTTTTGTCATCTACAACATGTCTAAGCTTCAAGCTTCTGTGGACTCACCTCTGTCTAGTTTTCTTGTTAGTTTATTTGTTTTTACTAAATAATAAATAAATTATTTTGTTCAAATTAAAATTCCTTTTTAATATCCTTTGACTGTTTCTTCATATTTTTTAACTTAATAATAAAAAAAATTATAGAACAAAAAAATCAATATAAGAAACATTTTTGCTAATAAAGAAACTGTAAATTCCGATATAGCAAGTTTTACAAATTTTTCTTTTAACTTATTTATTTGAATGCATTACTTTTACCTACCGCGAATTTAAAAAACAAATAATGAAAAAATTTTAAAATTATTTTTTATGAACATGAACAAACACTTTATAAAAGTAAACTAAAAAATAATATTCATTGAATTTATCATAAATTATAATTTACAACTTGATAACAACTTATTTCTCCAACTTTTAATGAACATCTTTGTAAATGTTTTCTGTCTTTTTTTTATCAATGTTTCCACTTGAAAGAAAAAAAAAATACAAAATATGTTTCTTAATTTTACAAATAATGCAAGAAAAATCCCCATCATCATTTTTCAAACAAAAATAAAATTATTCACTCAATATCCCCCCCTTATAAGATAATCACTAGAATGACCCTTGAACAACGATTTGTCAATTTTAGTTAATTACACCTCTCCAGTTTTGATTCAAATGGTTCCAAATGGAAGAAATCATTTTTTTTTGGATATCTTTAACTCGTGCCGAGTTTTGACCGAAAATTCCCCATTTTTGAAAAAAAATGTATTTTTATTAAAAATTCCCAAAATTCAAAGTTAAAAAAAAATTTTATTTTTAATTTCACTTATTCCTAAAATGTACTCAAAATTGTTCAGATATGGAATTCTAACCCACTTCAACCTAGAATTAGAGTCTTAAAATTCCCGAAATTTTTAAACTCCCGGGAATCGGGACATTTTTTGAGCATTCCTGGGGATTCCAGGGATTTCTAAAATAAATATTTATTGCGTTTTTGATAGTAAAAACTTATTTGTATTAGGAAAAAGCTAAATATGTTTAAATTTAACAATCACTGCTAATTCAGCAATATTTTTAAAAGTTTATTTTGCTAAAAGAAACTCTTAGTATTATTTTTTTAGAAACTCGTTTTTGCGCAGAGAGAAATTCTCGGACAAGGTTTAATGAAATTGTTTCAATAAACTCATGAAGTCTTCTTCACAATATGAATGAAAAATTTCTTAAACTTTTTGAAAAAGCTTTATAGTTTTAATGAAACTGCTTTTAATGAAACTTTTTCATAATCTTACGAAATTTCTAATAACTAAAATGAAATTTTTAATTAAATTTTATGAAAAACTGTATTCATTTTTTTTTTTGTTTTAATGTGTATTTTTTTAAATAATTATAAAGATTTTTTTAAATGTCTAAATTGGAGATGTCGATTGCTATTTTTATAATGTAATAGTTGTAATTAAAGAAAACAAATAAATTTAAAAATGTTAATTCGTGTTTGTGTGAGGGAGGAGTGACTCCTTTTCAGGACATTTTATAAAAATTGATTATTTGGAAAAAAGTTAAACAAAATTTCATCAAAGTTTTGCGTAATTTTTAGAAAAATATCATTTAAATTTTACCAGACTATAATTTAACCCTTAGTGGCCTGGGGATAAAACAGAAATTTTATGTATGACTACAAGATAGCAAAGCTTTTAAGTTGATAAAAAAAAAATCCACTTGATTTTGAGTTTTCAACTCTGTCCAACAAACCCACTAAGAAATTTACAGAATGACTTCTTTCAGATTTTTGTTAAATTTAGATATTCGATAAAAGGTAAATATTTATTAGACTGCTTCTTAAAAAAAGTCAATTTTTGACGGGACAAGATTAAGAATATTGAAAACAAAATTCTCAAATTTTTTAAAAATTTTCGAAAAAAATTAGTGGTCGCTACCAGACTTTGAAAATATTCCCGATTTTCTATTTTCATCAAAATAGTTTTATTTAAAAGCTTAAAAAGATTAATAATAATATATATTATTTTTTGTATTATCTATTAACCCCAAATATGTACTCACGAAGAAAATATTTAGTTTTTATAAGATTGTTAACAATTAGCTACATTAGGCAAAAAAATGTCGACCATTTTGCATTATATTCAAAGCTCCAACTATGAATATAAAATTTAATCATTGCAAATATTTAAATAATTTTGATCGTTTTTCTCTAAAAACATCACGGGAATTAAAAAAAATACTGAAGGGATCACTCAATTCCATTAGCATATGGACCGATTTGATTTCGGCGGATTTGTATTAAAGTCAGTATTTTTTATAAATAAAAGAAATGTTTAAAAATGTTCTTGGTAAAAGAAACAAGTTTTACATGCCCATGTAAAAAAAATATTTTGTGAATTTTCGTATTTCATATAATTATATCCGAAAAATTTCATATAATTATATCCGAAAATCTTACTGTATTATTTAAATGTAATTTGATACAATTAAACATTATTTGATAAAATTAGATCTAATTTTATAAAATTAGATATAGTTTGATGCAATTGTATCAGAATTTCGTCCTCATCCAAATGTATCAAATTCTATATAATGTAATACAATTACATCCAATTGGATACAATTGTATACAAATATATGCAATTACATGTGACATTCAGTTTCAGTTTTCACATTAAATATTTATTCTTTAACCCATGTATTCCGTAGGTCAAAAATTAAAAAAATAAATAAAAATGATGGTTATAACTGAATATTTTGAAATCGAAAAAAATTTTAAAAATAGAACAACATTTTTATAGATGATGCATAAAACTGAAATTTATATAATTTATTAGTTTTTTTATGACGATCTTTCAATCTTCGTATATTTACAAAAATAAAGCAAATAAAATATTAGTTACGATGATACTTGTATTTCGATCTGGCTAAAGATTTCATCAGAACCCGTAGCTTTAGAAAATCTAGAGCCTCCAGAATAGGCAAAGCTTTTATAAAAAACCTATTAACAATCAAAATTGCCCCATTCTTGTCTTCTTAGTAATCAGACTTATTCACTTTTTTCTCTGTTTGAATCCTAATACTTGCCAAAAATTGCTCATCATCAAAATCACCTCATATACAAAATCCATTTTCGATTTTTTTTTGTTGGGACTTTGGCGGTCTTCGGTCAACAAGGGTTAATTTTTTTTTTTTTTTTTTAAGAACTTAAATTATTTTCTGTTGGTTAATTTTAATAAAATTCAGTTATAACCATCAATTTTATTGTGTGTGACAATTTTGAACTCCGGTTAACATGGGTTAACGATGCGCCAAATATTTAATATTTCGGAACTAAGTAATTTTGATCTAATTTTACTACTTGCAACTAAAAACTAGTTTTCTTTCACCAAAAATATATTTTTCAAATTTTTTATTATCAAAAAATACTGACTTTTTTCAAAATCCACCAAAATTAAATACACACGCTAAGTGAATTGCATTATTTTTTTTAACTCCCATAATGGGCTTAAAGAAAAGCACACAGAATTATTTTAATATTTGCAATATTTTATTTTTTTGTAATTTTTTATTCATAATTGGAACTAATAAAAGTTTTAGACACTTTTTTCACCAAGTGCGGTTAAGAGTGAAACTTAATGAAAAATAAAATTTTCAAAATTTTGAATTTTGGGAATGTTTAATCAAAATACACTTTTTTTACAAATGGAAATTTTCTTCTTCCTATATTCGTCAAGGATTTCCAAAAAAGTGGATTTCCATTTGGATCCATTTGCAATAATACTGCAATAATGGCAAATATATGTTTAAGGGACACCCTATTGTACGTATAAGTTTTCTACAAGAAAGTGTGTGTACCATATTTATACAAGAGCTAAAATGTATTTCCTACAAACTCATTAGATACACTAATTAACTGCAATAAATTGTCTATTAGGGTGGCGATGAAATGTATGGGGAAATTTTTGTTTTTAAATTCAAACGTAACCCGAGCGAATTCTTCTGCTATTTGGTGTGACATTTAAGTCAAATCAGATAACGGTAAGCCGTTTTCGAAAATTCTGTATATTCTGCTATAATTAACTTAAAAAGATATTTTTTTTTTTGTGCGTTGTTGAATAAAATTGACAAAACTTCATGGATGGTAACCGATTCTATGCGGGTATAGGCAAGGGAAATGCTAGTTGCGTGTATTTCGATAACGGTATTTTAGGTAACGATATTTCAGTTATTTCGGTAACGGTTTTTTAGCATCAACGGAATTTTACTTATTTCGGTATCGGAATTTTAACGGTAACGCTATTTTCATTTATTCCGGTAACGTAACTTTGGAAATAACGGGTTTTCAGTTATTTCTGCAACGGTATTTTAAGGATAACGTTATTTAAGTTATTCAGGTAATGTCAATGCAGATCGATAATTTTAGACCCATTATGTCCGAATTCTAATGCCTAGGTAGTTTATGATCAAACTTTGGGAAAATATGCATCTATTTACGGCGATTATTTTTTTTTGATTTTGTCAGATTATTTATTTTTGTCAGATTATTTTATTTTAAGGATACCGCTATTTCAATTATTTCGATAACGGTATTTTAAGGATATTGGTATTTTAGTTATATCGGTAACGGAATTTTGCTGATAACGGTATTTCAATTATTTCGGTAACGGTATTTTCGGGATAACCATAGTCAGTTGAAGCGTTTTTGAATCGATAACGGTATTTTAGCGGTATTGCCTGCCATCCCTGCAAAACTTTCAAGTATCTTAAATGATTTCTGAAATATTTTTATTACAATTAACCCGTTTGTGCTATGGATGTCAATATGATATATTGCATCAAATGCATTTTACACCAAAAATTTTCCAAAAAAAAAAAACATTTAATATTTACCGTGATCTAAGTAGGACAATTTTTGATTTATAAACATTAACCTTTTTATGCTACGAGGGTCAAAATGGCACAAAGATGGGCCAAAATCAATACCATAACTTTATTTTTACCGTCAAACAAAAGTATTATAATTAAAAATAATTTTTTAGTTACTGTTATATAGAAAAACGTTATTGAAATTTGATTTCGTTATCACTCAGCAAAAATAGGACTTCAAGCCATTACCAGACTCTTTACTCTCAGCATTACTTATTTCAACTTTTTTTGAATAGGTCATTTTGGCCTCCGTAGCACAAAAGGCTTAATTAAAAAAAAATTGAGAATACTTTAAGAATGCTTAAACAAGTTTTGGTCAGCCTATGTAAAAAAATCAATCGTTTTAAGTCAATTTCAAATTTTAACTTTGACCTTAAAGTTTAACTTTGACCTTAAAGTTGCATGACTTAGAGTTATCCTATTTGGCTTAAATATTTATCATGTTAGCTTTAGACCGAGTGGAACAAAAATCCGCTCGGGTTTGATCAAAAATAGTAGATTTTTCATTGCCACCCTATTGTCTGTAATATTTACAACATAAAATAAGGTACGAAAAATAAAAACAAAAAGGTGTTGCATGATTTTATAAATTTTGTATTTAAACGATTATTTGCTAAATATTTGATGCTTCATTACATTTTGTAATATTGACTTTTTTCATCCACCCTCTCAAAACATATTGATAATAAGTGTTAAAAAGAACATTTCTTATTAGTATAAATATTTATGTAATAGAAATTATACATAATTAGTGAGGAAAACGATTGAATTGTTTAGAAATGTTTAGAAAATTAAGTAAATAATATGTAAAACTTTATTGAATTTGTAGCTACAAAGTTTCTAAAGGGAGGTATCCCAACTCGGACCGGCAGATCTTAATGAACCTTAGATATGTTGAAAAGAATACAAATTTATGGGCACGTATTTTTTTCAAGCACCCATTTTCATACTAAGGCGTTACTAATTGGGGCCAACATTAAATCTGATGTCTAATTAAGGAATTGTTGTTGGATTAAGCTAAAAATATTTAATTTAGTCAAGAGATATTCGAAATCGTTCGATTTTTATGCGAGTTTTTCCGAAGAGCTTGCTTTTTTCTCTACATTTCAAATAATTCAAACACATGGCAGCTCTGGGTCCACTATATTGGCAAGATGAGTAAAGTTTTAGTTACAGTTTTTGTTTTCTTGAATACTTTAACCTTGTGTACAAATAAATCTAATTTTCGTAAATTAAAGACAAATTTTCATACAAAAACAAATTAATTTTTAATCCCACTTTTTAACCATTAAAAGTGAGATTGGCCAGCTAAAAAAAATACGAGAATCTTTTTTTTTTTTGCTCCTCTATAATGTATCAAAAGTTCATTAAAATCTGCCAGTTAGGGTCGGGATACATCCCTTGTTAGTTTTTTTTTAACCCTCCAATAACTATCATATTTTTGTAAGGAAGTTTAGTTTGCCCATATTATATATTTTAGAAATGTAGTCCAAAACGATGGAATATTTTTTTGAATTGGACTCAATCTCAATTTAAACCATAAGCGGATCTACCCAACAAAAACGCTTCTTACCAAATAATGAGGCTAGTAATATAAACTCGAACGTTTGGGCGTATTACCCTTTATATTATAATTCTAACTTATTTTATATGAAATGTCCCAAAAGTAATGACACTTTTTTTTTGGTTGGGGTATCGACATCTCCAAATTACTTATTTTTAAAAATCAAAAAAAAAATAATTTAAATAAACACGTTTTTGCAAATTGAATAATTTTGAGTTTACTAAATGAATTAAAGAAAATTAAATTTTTCAAAATTTTGAATTTTTGGAATGTTTAGTTAAAATACACATATTTCACAATTGGGAAATTTTCTGTCTATATTCGTCAAGCGTTTCCAAAAAAAGTGGATTTCCATATGGATTTATTTGCAATAATACTCCAATAACGGCAAATCTATTTTTAAGGGACACCCTATTGTACGTATAAGTTTTACTGGCAGTATTATTTAAATATGAAAAATAATGGGTCTAAAAGATTTTGAAAAGAAATGACTATTTTTAAAAAATATGCTATTCATTTTTTTTAAAACATGGTCGAGCCGGGAATCGATTCCGGGTCTTCAGATTAACAGACGAATGCTCTATATCCTAAGCCACCGAGGCATATAATATGGGATAGCTTAAAACATAAATTCATTTTTATTCTATGTAAACTCGTTCAAGGTATACCAAAACTAACACAAAAACTAACCAAAACTTACAAAAAGCAAATTATAATGAATCTAAAAATAGATTCCAGAAAAATGTTTTATTATCATAATTGTCTATAAATAAGAAGATGAATAAACAATTATTGTTCACTAATTATTTTTTGTATGCGATTAATGCATTGTAAATTTCTTATCGATAACCCATTAATTATATTATTATTTAAAGTAATACAGAAAGTAATCAGTACTCATTACAAAGTAATGTCTTTACTATGTTCTTGCTGGGTAGCAATTTATAAGGAGTGAGCTCAAAAAAATCCCTCCGCACTTTTTCATTTATAACTGCTTTTGTTTACTACACTCAACTCTGTTTCTTATCAAGCTATCTTCAAGGACGTTGACAGATTATGTGTGAAAAGTATGTAACAGATCGGGCCATTATTTCGCTTACAAATGGAATCTGATCCAAAAGTGAATAAAAGAGTTTTGTTTTGCATCTTTAGTATCCTAACTGGTAGTAGCAGACCATTTCCAAAATAAATTGACAGTATTGGAAACTTGTTTTATAGCCTTCGTCAATAATTTAAAAAGAATTGTGCGCACCGGTAGGCTAGTTGGTAGCGTGCTGGCTTATCAGTGCGGGGGTCGTGGGTTCGATTCCCACCAGAGGCACTGGTCTGTTTTCGCTACAACGCGCTGTAGGCCATAGTAGCTAGTGCTCGGTTAGGGTAATAGTATATAATTTGTAATTATATGATTATTAATTAATAAAAAAAAAATAAAATGAAATTTAAAAAGAATCTCAGTATTATTTGATTGTTCTGAGTGCTGGACAATTAAGCGATTTTTTGGTGAAAAATTTAAGAATTTTTCGGAAACATTTTACTTTTTTTGCCCTCACTCTTTGTTCCAAGTCCACTTGAAACCAAATTAATAATCCGATTATGCTAATATTTTGTACATAGTCTGAAGTCTTTTTAAAAGACAACTTTATAAAAAAAAGGTTCACTTCTACACATAAAAAAGTTATAAGTGAAAAAAATACGCCAGCACGTGCAAGTCACTGTGTTAGTTGTATACTTTTATCCACATGAGATGGCACAGCCACGATAATATACTAGTGTTGAATTAGGAATATCGATTTACATCTATTAATTAATTTTGAATTAAAAACGTGAGCCCCACTGGCTGCTGGGTTATGAGTGCGGGGGTCATTGGTTCGATTCCCACCAGAGGCACTGGTCTGTTTTCGCTACAACGCACCTAAAGCCATGTAGCTAGTGCTCGGTTATTATTAATTAAAAAAAAAAATTAAGAAACAATGCGAAGTTTTCGACTTTTTAGAATTTAAGGAAAAGGGAAACTGTAATTGTTACAATACTTGACGGAGTTTCTGTGATCAATAAATCTGTGTTATTTTAGCACAATCTTATTAGCTGACATATTTGATGTTCTTATTTAGACGCATATGGTCATAAAACTGTAAAAATAATATTTTGAAATACCGATTTAAGAAAGAAAAATATTTTTTGTAATTCTACTTCTTTCCAAAAACCCTGGCTTTGAAACATATGTTTTTACTAGACCTATGCCGAATCTAACAAAAAAACATTTTTGTTTTTGCACTTTTTGAAATATCATCCCATTTTTGCGTATATTTTGCTTAAGTTTTTGAAATTTTACTGCAAAATCATGAAATTTTTTTTAAGAATGTAAATTAACACAAAATTATCTTTAATTTCAGTATAATTGTGTGTGTCATGGTATCAGGATATCGCACTGGTATTGCAAGAAAGTTGAACATTTCGCATGTTTAGTTTTTTTTTTGGCATTTGCCACAAACTGCACCATTTTCTCAATTATTTTTTAAAAATGCCATTTTTGCTCCACCCGGCCGTAAAATACCATTTTCTACCATCTTGCAATATTTTTTAGATTTTTTCTATAAAAACTCCCTTTTTACCCATTTAAACATAAAATTTACAGATTGTAAAGTAGCAGACTTTATATGTTTAAAATTTTGAAGATGTCAATTCTCTTATTGCAAATTGTAAAGCAGTATTTCGTAAGGCAACTTTAACATTTAAGGCATAGTTTTTGGGATGTCAGTTAAACTTCGTTTAGCAAAACCGACTATGAATTTTGCCCACCATTTCCAATTTTATTAACAAACATTTGTCTAGTTCTGAATTTCGGTCTTTACTGAAATAAATCAAAATAAACAAAATTCCAATAGCAGTATTCCAGTTACAAACTGCGTTAAACTAAGATTAAGGATAAACAAAAAAATTTATCTTGATTTTGTCCTGGTATACGCAAAAAACTATACCTGAGTCAGAACTAATTTTGAATTTCACATTTTCAAAAGTTAAACTCGATATTACGCCACTTACGCCTGTTCCAAATTTCATTGCAATCGGCCTACTAGGTAAGAAATGCCCGAATTATTTCCAAAAATCTGGTAATATATCCCACTGTGCCACACCATACAGTGCATTGTCCCCATATATCGGATGGACAGAAATAGAAGAAGTTGTCGTAGATACATGAAACTTGGTACACTATAATAAACATATACAAAGTTTTGAGAAAATCGGTGCGAATACACGCTTACCGTGAAATTGAAATTGAAAAAAGTGTGAAATAACGTTTCCAGGACTTCGGCAATTATGTACCAATTTCTAAAAAAAATTTCAGTAAAATAAAGCATTCGGTAAGATAAATGAAAATTGTGAAATCCGTTACATTCTATTTATTACAGTTATAGAGCTAACTACTTTTTAAATTAAAATTTTAATTTTTTGACCAGACTTTTTCTTTGTTTTTGACTGATTGTATTTAATTGAAAACTTTGAAACTTAAAAAATTTTTTTATTAATCAAAAAATAAAACTTTGAACCAGCATTTAAAAAAATGTAATTTTGAGAAATATAGAAGAATAGTTCATCGCGACCTCGAAGAATAATTTGTACGTTGGATATCCAAAGTTTTTATCCGATTCGTTTTTAAAATTCGTTACATGATGTTTCTGACTGACTCATTTTATTGATATATATATTACATTTAGAGAAAATGAGTCAAAATCAGTCAAACAAATGTGGTAAAAATGGCGAAATTAATCTTTTACAGTTATATTAGTTTTTTGTTTTTATATACATCGAGATTATTTTTATGTTATTTTCAATTTATAACGAGCTTTCAACCTCCGTATATTTACAAAAATAAAGCAAATCAAACATATTAGCTAGGTTGATACTAGTATTTCGATCTGGCTAAAGATCTCATCAAAACCCGAAGTTTTAGAAAAGCTAGAGCCTTCATTATAGGCAGAACTTTAACAAAAAACCTATTAATAATCAATTTTGCTCCATTTTTGTCTTCTTAGTAATCAAGCACGTGGTTAGGTCTTTTCCTAACAAGCATCATGACGTTACTAAACTTTGAAGACCAAAAATGTTCTATTTATATAAAAATTTTTTAGTGTGTACTCTGGCTCAAGTAATATTTTTTTTTTTGCAAACGCCTATATTTTTAATTTACATCAAAAAGCCGGCACTTTGTTTTATGATATATTATATAACATTAAAGGTTACAAAAAAAAAAATGTCGAATTAATCAAAAAATACAACTTGGAACCAGCATTCAAAAAAATGTATTTTTGAAAACAACCAACCAATTTTGTTGTCCAATAATTTTTGCTAAATAAAGGGTCCGCCATCTAACGTTTTTTTTCAACTAGTGCTTATTTCGTGAATGGTAACACTTAGCTCATGTCTGATTTGGCAGATTATTAGTTTTATCCTTCCGCTGAACGAATATGGTCCGTATGTTCGTTATCTTGTGAAAAAAGTGAAAGAAACTGGCATCCTCATCGATAAACCAAAGCGTGAAAAGCCAAAAACAGTGCGTACACCCGAGAATATTGCTGCTGTGGCAGAAAGTGTGCGTGAAGCGCCATCAACATCAATTCACCGTCGTTCTCAACAATTGAACATTTCGGAGATATCATTGAGACGAATTTTGCATAAAGACCTTGGTATGACGCCATACAAAGTCCAATTGGTTCAGGAGTTCAAAAAAAAGTTATTTGGCGGACCCTTTATTATCAAACTTCGGCGCCCTTTACTTGCGGGGAAAGCAATCAGACAACATTTTTTCATATTTATTTGAATTATCTTCTTGTCTTTTTAAAAATGTGTCTTAAATGTGTCTTAAAGCCAACTTTTTATTTTGGATTTATCCTCCGCCATTTCGACACGGGTTGCATCTCTGATACCAATTGTTTTATTTTTCTTTTTTTGTATTGCTTGTTTTTAAAGGGTTAATTTGCAATAAATATTTTTTTTGGGTGTCTAAATAGTCATTAATATATTGCTATTGAAAGATAAACAAATAAAGTACTTAATAGATTGTGTTAATTTAAACAACATTCATATGTTTCTATATTTAATTAAATAATTAAACTTTGGCGAAAAAAAAAAACGCAAGATAAATTATTGCCATTTACGTATAATGAGGGTTTTTGTTTATTAAATTCATGAATGAATTCTAAAGATCATTGAAGCGTTAATTTTTTGCAAATTAATTACAATTAACATTATAACAAATTGAATTGTGTGAACTTTTTTTTTAACAAAGAATTTCGATACTAAAAGCTATGAAGATGAAATACGTTGGATAAATTTATAACTAGAAAATTAATATCAAAACCTAGGAGCAAACACAGATTACATTATGTTTTCAGTTTAAAATTAAAAAGGCGTAGATGCAAGACAGCTTGTTATCCTCTGAAGCTTTTTAGTACAAAAAATTATCGAAATTGGTTCACCTGGTATTTGGGCTACATAATTAACTAAGTGGTTTATGCCAAATCCAAATATATTAGCTTATAGCTCAACTCCGAGGAATTTTTCGGCTAAAGATCATTTTCTTGTGGCAACTAATTTAAAAAGGTTATACAGGGTGTCCGCCGGGAAGGTATACTACTTTGTTTATAATTTTTGATTAAATGAAAGAGAATGGATCTTATATTGATAAATGTTTTATTTAATGTCGGCAATTATGTATGGAATACAATATCAGATAAATGTCCGCCTCTGTTAGCGTCACAAACGCGAGCCCTTTTGAGCAAATTTATCATTACATTCTCACACATTTCAAGCGGTATTTCATTAATTTCATCACGAATATTTTGTTTAAGTTGCTCAAGCGTTTCTGGTTTGTTTGCATAAACCTTGCTTTTCAGATATCCCCACAAAAATAAGTCCGGAGCAGTCAAATCAGGCGACCGTGGAGGCCAATCAACATCACCAGTTCTTGAAATAACTTGAAATAACACGTAACTTTCTAATCGTCACAGTAATCGATGATTGATTTTGATAAAATGTTTTAACGATTAAAACACGTTGGTTTATCGAATATTTTTCCATAATAAATTTGCCACGTGTCTACTTCACGACTGCCAAATATGAACTGTCAAGACTAATGTTTACAAAAATGGCGGTAAAACAAAGTAGTATACCTTCCCGGCGGACACCCTGTATAACAATTTTCAAAAAAAAAACACTAAAGGTCCACTTTAAGTAAAATAAAGTAAAATCGACAAAAAAATTGCATTTAAATTTGTTTTAATTTTTGGCAAGTAAAGGATCCGCCAAATAACTTTTTTTTTGAACTCCTGAACCACTTGGACTTTGTTTGGCGTCATTCCAAGGTCTTTATGCAAAATTCGTCTCAATGATGTCTCCGAAATGTTCAATTGTTGAGAACGACGGTGAATTGATGTTGATGGTGCTTCACGCACACTTTTTGCCACAGCAGCAATATTATCGGGTGTACGCACTGTTTTTGGCTTTTCACGCTTTGGTTTATCGATGAGGATGCCAGTTTCTTTCACTTTTTTCACAAGATAAACGAACATACGGACAATATTCGTTCAGCGGAAGGATAAAACTAATTATCTGCCAAATCAGACATGAGCTAAGTGTTACCATTCACGAAATAAGCACTAGTTGAAAAAAAAAAAACGTTAGAGGGCGGACCCTTTATTACGATTCAAACAGAGAAAATAGTGAATCATATTATAAAAATTTGCGTTTTTTGCCTCATGTACACAACATTTTGTACGTTTTTTAATTTTTTTTATTTGAAAATATTCTGTTATAATTGATGGTTATAACAGAATTTAATTTATGTAACATTTTTGTCCTGCGGAAAATATGGGTTGACAACGCGCCAAGGTTTTTGAATTGTAAATAATAAAAGCTTTGTAAATAATAAAAGCTTTGAAAATAAATAAAAGCTTTGAAAATAATGCAACATTTTAGACATTTCTTAGTCATAGTGGGATTAAAAGTTAGCCATCTTATTAAAATTAAATATTTTTTCCCTGAGTACTAGACTTGTGTAGTTCGTGAACGAACTAATTGAACGATATGACCTACGTTACCATTATTCGCTCTTCTTGTTCAATCGTTCACTGCATTCTTTTGACCCATGTCACAATTTTATTTCTTTTTAATAATTTTTTTCAACAGATACCTAATTTTTAAATTAATATTTGAAATCCATATGAAAAAAATGCATAAAAATACTTTTTTTTTACCAAACTCATAAATTTTTATTGTTATTAAAATATTTTTTTTTATCATATTTTTTACATTTATACATATTATTAAAATTTTAAGGTTTTTTAGAATTTCTGTCGTTATTAATTAATAGCAGTGATATATAAGTGTCGAATATGACTAGTTCGCTTAACAATTTTCAAACAAGCGATCTAACGAACAATTATATGAAATTGTCAAATATCGATTGAACTACCTAGTTCATTCAGATCAATTGAGCTAGAAAAAGCACTCACTCAAACGTCCTAGATTGCCGACAGTCTACGAAGTACTTTTTTTTTTTTATTAATTAATAATCGTATAATTACAAATTATATACTATTACCCTAACCGAGCACTAGCTACTATGGCTTTCGGCGCGTTGTAGCGAAAACAGACCAGTGCCTCTGGTGGGAATCGAACCCACGACCCCCACACAGACGAAGTACTTGACGTTGTTTGGGACCCAACAAAAATTTAATATTGATACATTTTGAAATTTTTTTAAATAAACTATTTTTATGAAAATATGTCCTTTTTGAATAACGGAAAAATTTTCAAATTCTGGGTAGCGACCCCTAAATTTTTTTTTCTCGAAATTTTGAAAAAACTATATATTGTAAGATTTTATTTGTTCGGTTTTAGATCATGACAAATTTTTCTCTAAATTAACAGCAAAATTATAATTTTTATATGATAATTAACTTTGACTATTAGAAAAAACACAGAAAAAGTTATTAGACACTAGCATGAATGGAATGCATTTTCTGACCCACTACGGTCTTCATCAACATTCTTCGTGCCATTTAGTGTTAATCGTAAATATCTTCTATTTAACTCACACGTTAAAGAAATTGGGTAACGTTAATCCCACATTACTCTGTGTGTTGAGTTTGAATAAAATTTACCACGAACGATTTCTATTTATAGTGTGTTTGTTTTTTCTCTAGTCATTATCATAGTTGCCAGTTTAACTTTCAGTTAAAACTTTTAAATGGCAGTTCTTTTCTCTAATGTCTAATCATATACTATCTTTCTACATAAGCAAAGCATATCAACAAACATTAAAGATTTTTTTTTTTTTGTTAATACATATGTCGAGCATATACATTAAACGATTTTTACACTGTACCTGGTCAGTGGTTTGATAGTGAATTTTATCGTTGATCTATAAATTTATGTGTGAGATTTTATTTGTTCGGTTTTAGATCATTACAAATTTTTCTCTAAATTAACAGAAAAATTATAATTTTTATATGATAATTTACTTTGACTATTAGAAAACTGGCAACTATGATAATGACTAGAGAAAAAACAAACACACTATAAATAGAAATCGTTCGTGGTAAATTTCATTCTAACTCAACACACAGAGTAATGTGGGATTTAACGTTACCCCAATTTCTTTAACGTGTGAGTTAAATAGGAGATATTTACGATTAACACTAAATGGTACGAAGAATGTTGATGAAGACCGTAGTGGGTCAGAAAATGCATTCCATTCATGCTAGTGTCTAATAACTTTTTCTGTGTTTTTTCTAATAGTCAAAGTTAATTATCATATAAAAATTATAATTTTTCTGTTAATTTAGAGAAAAATTTGTCATGATCTAAAACCGAACAAATAAAATCTCACACATAAATTTATAGATCAACGATAAAATTCACTATCAAAACTATACATTTTTTTTTCTAACCCAGTGTTGTGCCGTCAAGAATTCGACATTTTAAAAAATAAGAAGCAGCCTAATATAAGTATATTAAAGAAAGATTTCTTTTAATGACAGTTTTTTTTTGGCCGTTGAGTAGTGTTATTTGAGTTAAGTATATGCAACTGCCGTCTAGTCTGGCAACGTAATTTTTGAGAATGACAATTGGATACTCAAGTTTATCTCTAACACATTAAACAACTGAACGAACGATTATCATGTTATTTACAATTTATATGACATTATAAATATAACAATTTTATAACTGAAATTATTATAACTTAATATTTATGAGCTTTTTTTTCTGTTTTTACTAAACTACAAAAAAATCAATAATTGCCTAAAAACAAACTGAACAACAGTTTTATTGTGACATTCAAGGCAGACACTACATTTTTAACATTAGAATACAAACGAAATCTTTTAGACACATTTTTGTTTGGTAAAATATTTTAAAAATTTTATAATTTATATTTAAACAATATATTAGCACATTTTATTTATATAATGATTTTGTAATTTATTTCACTAATTAGTGGTTTTATTTATTTTTTTTATTTTTCTAACAAAAAAAAAAACAAAAAACACAACTTAATTTTATTATCCTTGGCATTGACATTGGAATGAATGAATGAATCATTTGTGAAATGGCTTGTGACGTCACTTTAAAAAAAAAAAACAAACCCAACAGCTGTTTTGTTGTTTTACTACTGGCAACATTAAGTTCAGCCGGTACTATACAAAATCGTCCCGCAATTCCAACACAAACAAATCAAGTACAAAATACTGGCAACAAATCACCCGGTAGAAGAGTCATGAATCCAGCTTTTGCTAATGCCGGTCGTACACCAGGTTTAGAAATATGGCGTGTTGAGGTAAGTCTATTTAAAGAAAAACATTTGTTTGTATAGCAGGGAGTTCAAATTACTCGGGTTTTGCTTTTGCTCAAGTAAATGGGTAACTCGATTTTTAAGGGTTTCACTTACTCGATTGATGGAGTAAGATTTAAAAATTACTCGAGTAATTACTTGGATTTGGTGTACGCACAGAGAAAAATTTAGCTATTTGCCAATTAAAATTCGCTTACTCCCGAATCAAATTCGGTTATTACGAGTTTCAGACGGTTGGCACAACTTAACATTAGTTTTCACAACAAATATCGGTTAATTCAACTGAATTTTAGTTGCAACACCCAAAATATTCATAAATCTAATGTAAATATCGTTGTACTAACTGAATTTATATGTTAATACCATTAATATACACTTTTTAATTATTTCTCTGTGTGTAGTTCTATTAAGATGTGTTTCAAAAACGCCTTTTTATTTTTTCCATCGAGTAGTGAAATTTGAAAGTGTGAATTCCATTCTACTAACAACCTCTTTTTTTTGAGGGTATCACTTAAAATGTTTGTTAAATTTTTTATCTTTATTGTTATTTGTTTGTTTAAGATTGTGTTTTTGTCTATGATTTTTTGATTCTTTTCACAACAATAATAAAAAGATAAATACCCGTATTACTTATTTCATAATTCTAACTTTTTTTATATGAAATGTCCCAAAAGCAAGAGCGGTTTCAATATAAAAATGTAAAAAAAGATTAAAAAATTAATTAAAAATACTCTAAGTGTACCCCTCCCCCCCCCACCAAAAAAAAAAAACTTTTCCTGGATCCACGCCTGCCCAAAAGTAATGAGTTATACATTACCGGCAGCCTTACGTATATATGAATTACAATGGGTAACCTATATGGATACAAGGATATGAATAATAAGCCATTACCAGAAGGAAAAAAATAATGAAGAAAAAGATTTTGAAAAAAATAATAATAAAATAAAACATGGTCGAGCCGGGAATCGATCCGTGGTGTTCAGATTAACCGTGGACTGTTCTAAACCGTAAGCCACTAAATTACTTTCTCTTCTATGTAAATTTTTTCAAGATATGCCAGAACTTACACCTTACCCTTAAGCTTACAAAAAGACCAATTATAATGAGTCTAAAAATAGATTTGCTGAAAAATGTTGTATCATTATATTTTGCCTGAAAGTAATAAGATTGTTGTTTACCAATTATTTTTTTTTATCCGAGTAACGTTTATTATTGATAGCTCATTATTTTATTATTTAAAGTAATGTATAAGGTAATATGTACTCATTACAAAGTAATGTATAAAATAATAAGTAGTCATTGCCATGTTTATGCTGGGTGAGAAGTGCTGTTAATGTTTTCGAACAATGATACCCACAATGAGTCCCGTACCCCTTATAACGCATTAGCACAGCAAAATTAATTTACTTGATTGAAGTTTAGCAATTTCAGTAATAAATACTACATTTAAACTCTCTTTCTGTATGTTCACAATGTAAGTTAAAACTAAAAGCGAAAATATTTTACCATATATTCACTGTTGCCAGGTTTGACGATTTTTAGTACCTAAATTACTAAATGAAGATAGGACGATTTTTGCTTCCAAAACGACAAATTTTTTGACAAACTTTTAATATGTCAGCAAAACATGTTAATTTGCTATTATTAAAAAATCATCGGATCTATTTTTGGATTTTTATTATTTCGTTAAAATTAAAAACTATTTTTTATTGAAAGTTTAGCAAAAAAGATATTTTATGAATTCATGTTAGGCTTATTTTAATTTATTTTCTGCACTTAATAAAGGTAAAGATCACTGCAAATGTAGCTAAAAACAAATGAAATTTCCACTGAAAAAAACAACGACTTACATTTTAGTAAATTTAACTAACGTAGTCATTTGTTTTTTACTGTTCAAAAAATTAACTACAATTGTATTATTAATAAGTGGTTCAGTCGGTGCAGTAAACAATAGACAAACATTAATTTGTTTTATTTTTTTAAATAAAAAAATACTGTATAAAATGAATGTAAAATCATAATACTGTAATTTAATGTGGTTTGTTTTTTAAATGAACTATAATTGTAGTCAAAAATGAAATTTCTTCTACAAATGACTGTTTTTCACTTAAAAATAAAGATACTGTATTACAACAGAAACAACGACAAATATTTACAGCAGAAGTTCCCTAAGTATGTGTTTCCTTTTTTCATGGTTGGCAAACACTACCTTTTCATTACAATTTCCTTTACAGGGCTTATTTCAAAATTCCGCCCATTCAATTTTGTTACATCAACAAAATAACGTTAAAATCTTTCCATTGGTATTTTAGCGTTATTTTAACTTTAACTAGTTCAAGATATTTCAAAATCAAACAGGTTAAATAGAAAACTAAAACCGTTTACATAAGAAGAAACATGTCTTTAATGGAATCGCTTTTTTTTAAATTTCCATTCCGCTATTAGTGTTACTGTGATAGCCAATCGTTATTATGAAAAGTTAATGAATGCCAACCCTGCTTTTTTTTAATATTTATATTTTTATAAAGTTTAATTAGTGTAAGATTGAGATAAAAAAAAAAAATATTTCTTAAACTAAAAAAAAAATTCAAGTTTTTGCGAAACAAACATCGAGTTCGAATATTCTGATTTATAGAGCCAAAAATAAATCCAGTGCTTAAAAAACAGGCCTAATAATAATATAGATACAGTGTTCCAAAGTGAAACTTCAGATATTCACAATTTATATTTGAAAATGAAAAACATGCAGTAATAAACAATATTTAAATAAAAATAAATAATAATATAAATAATAAATACAATAATAAATAATTTTTAGCAATATTAAAAACCAACCCAAAATGAAATATATGAAATAATCAAAAATTTCATAATTTATTATATTAAACTATGTCATCACATGTAATGCAATTTGAGACTTTAATTTTTTAATGGAAGTCCAAATTTAATAATTAAAAAAAATAACATTGTTAAAGAATTTCTAAACTATGTAAAAGAATTTAAGATTTGAAAATTGTGCTACTGAAGTGGTGCTTACATAATTATGTAGATGGAATTAACAGTTAAAGTGGCAAAGTGCTATTGTTATAAAATATCATGATTTTCGAAGTTTACATTACAGAAAAGTGTAAAAATCGTATTATATTATACCGATAGCACATGAGCACTTGAAATGTGAATTACATTATTATCCTTTTTTGTTCATTAAAACTTTATCCCACTTGTAACAAATATTTTTTGTTTTGACGATTTTTGAAAATATAATGACGATTTTGACGATTTTTATTGGAAAATTGGACGATTTTATGCTCAACATACCTGGCAACACTGCATACATTTTGTATGAAACAGGGATGCAAAATTAGAATTTCAATTTCGTACAAAATTAATTATAAAATTGTACTTTTTGGACCTCAATTGTACCACTTTTTTTTATTATTTATTTTTATATAAAACTAACAAAAAAAAACATTTCATTAATACATTTATCATACATAAGTATTTTTAAGTCAAATGATTTGTTTAAAACACCAATTACAGAATTTTTTATTTAATATTTTTATTTTTTAAAAAAAGGAAAAAAAACTGTACAGAAAAATTCAGTTGTGTATTAAAAGAATATAACAAACAAAAACTTAAAAAATAATATATGTACATATGTAAAATAAGGTACACAAATTCCTGAGATCAATAAGTATTATGTTAGTGGATAACATACTTTTAGACATTTCAAAATTGTAGCAACAAGAATTCGACGAATGTAACAAATCTTTCGTTTGAACCAGGTTCAAAACGGTCGAAACATTTAACATATTTCTTTCTTTCGTTTTTATTTTTTTGAAATGAAAGCGCCCTTTCCATATTCGAAGAAGAATGTGGAACCGATAATACTCCTCTAATAACTTTCGATAATTCTTCAAACACTAACTTCAATTCATTTAATTAGTTGCCAATAAACGAACATGTGGTAAAGCAAATACAAGAAAACATTCACAAGAATATGAAAGCAAAAAGTTACAAAGTAAATTAAAGAGATTAATAAAACAAATTTTTACAATGGTATGACAGCAAAATTTAGTTGCAAAGTAAAAAAAAATTACGATAAACTGGGGAAATTTGTAAATTGTACCAAATAAGCTATTGGTGTACCATTGTACTTTAAAGACTAAAATTGTACCAAAAATGGTACAATTGTACCAACTTTTGCATCCCTGGTATGAAATGCTAAAATTCTAAACATATGAGAACAATTTTTTCGCTCTTAGTTTTAACTTTCTGTGAACATACTCTTACTTTGAGTCAGTGTGTATCAGTGTTGTACCCAGCAAAATTTTTTAGAACTTATTACCTCAGAATCTTCTTTTGCCACCGGTTGCATATAAACGGTTCTTGAACAGATTTCTAGAAGTCAAAATATAAAGCCTAACTGTCTCCAGAACCAGTACTATAACTGGTTCTAGAACCGGTTCTAAAGGAACCTGTTCTTGTTCGGAGGTAAGGAACATTTTGTAAATAGAACAAACTCCGTACAGAACGAATCGATTGTAGAACAGAAATTAGAACCTGATATAATACAGTATAAGTTGTCCTGTAACCTGCTATTTGGATTTTACTATTTTAGTGGATAAAACGTTGTTAGAAAACAGAACACAGAGTTGTATATAACTAGCAGTATGAATTCAGAGGTACCAAGATTATAAACTGGTTTAACTGTTTTATATTAGGTTGCGTTTACAATATGCTCGAAATCGAGTTTAAACTAGATTTCGAAATCTAGTCCGTGTATCACTACCATATGATCGAAACCTAGTTTAAACTGGATTTCGATGACAAATGTGTTAATGTCTACAATCTGATATTTTTTTCAAAGATAGAACATTCAAATGAGACTCGCCCTAGTAAGAAATTTTATATACTATTATAAAAGATACAAAAATTTACGAATTGGTTTTTATCTATACGGCCTAATATAAAATTTATGGGAAAAAAACCAGCAGTATTTTTTTTTTTTTTTATTATTAAATAATAATTCCTCGTACTAAACAAATTTTCATCATAAATCTAGGGCCCCTCCTCAAAATTTAAATAATTCCAAAAGATTTCTGTAAATTTAAAAATCAATAAAACTTTTAATTGTAATTATAATAATATTATAATTAATAATGTTGATTTAAACGAATCAATTTTAAGGTTATATGTATGTATGAAGCATTTAAAAATTAAATAGCATTTTATTAACACAGTTTTTTTTTACAAATTATTTCCACATCCTTAAGTTTATGTCCACAAACAAAATTAAACACAGAAATAAAATCAACAATAAGGAAAAAAAAAAAAAAATTAAGTATTAATTATTAAAAAAACTGCAGTCAGTATGTGAGTGGCATGAGTCAAAACAAAAATAAAAGGCAAAAAAATGAACGGAAAAAAATAATCATAAGCTTATTTAAAATATTAACAGTATAAAATTAAAAACACTTTCATGGGAATTGTATAATAAACAACAAGGATATGGATGGTATTAAATAAATAAAATACAAAATACACAGTAATATGGTAGCGAAATCTGTGTTTTATTCTTTCACACAGTCTCATGTTTAAATACAAACAATTGTAAAAATACACAGCATATGTACAACGTTAAATTAGGGTGACATTTAGTTGAAAATGAATATAATACGAGGACCATAACAACATGTATGATTCCAATTGTCATTTGGTATTAAATTTATTAAATCAGAATAACTTTTTCTTATGATTTTTTTTTTGCGTATGAGTTATATGAACTTTTTTAATATAAATCATACGCACCCGTGTTCTAATGATTACTATTATGTATTGTATTGCGAAAAAGTTGTGCATGTGTAAGATAAATTGGAAAAAATAAGAATTTTAAAATCTTTTTATGTTTAAACTATCTGCATAGTTGGTAAAATATTGGATTACGAACAAATCCTAATATTAAGGTTTGCCTCAAATTGAGTTCATTATCTATATATGGCACTTTCAAAGCCAACTTTCCCGTTACAGGAAAAAGTATATCACACCAATGTCAAACATACAGTATTTGCTTTACTATAAGAGACAAACAAAATATGGAACAACTTTTTGGATTTTTTTAGAAATATGGGCGAAGTAGGAGTGGTTAAAAAGTGTGGATGTGTTTCTATCGATCCGGAAAATAGCGAGGAACTGAAAATGTGGTATGTGGGATCCTTATTTCGAGTAGGCTATACTTTAGACGGGATTTTTGTAAATTTCTTAGGGGAGGGGCATAAGGGAGAAAAGTTTTCACCATGGCGAACTGACCGAACCGCTAATTCGATGGTATGTGGGTTCCTTATCCTGTGTATGCATCCACTAAGATATGAATTTTGGAAATTCCTTCGGGGAGGGTCGTTAGGGTAACAAATCAGGCCCTTGACAGGCTGTACAAACCGCTAAAGCAAAGGTCTTGAAATTTTTACAAAATTCTACGTGTTGGCATAAAAAGGGGAAAGTCACCCCTTAGCGGCCTATGTTGTATGTAGAATCGCAATTCGGAGTATATATTATATTATTAGGACATTCAAGGTACTCGGGTTTGCTTTTGTTCTAGTAAACGAGTAACTCGATTTTCAGGTTTTGCACTTTCTAGATTATTCGAGTAAGTTTTAAAAAATACTCGAGTAACTAGAATAATTACATTTTTTTTCATTAATATTTCCATAAAAGTACACAGTAACACATAAAATATCAGCAGTTCTGAAATGTTTTTTTTTTATCAAAATTAAATATAAACGTTTGTTAATGTTATTAATTTAAAATTTAAAAGATCTAAAATAATATATAAATGTGTTTTTACTTTAAAATTTTTTTTTCGTTTTTATGTCGTTCGAATTTAAGACAACAAGGGATATAACTTTTAAATTTTTTTGCAAATTTAAAAAAAAAAAATAAATGTAAAGCAATCAATGACTTGGAAACATATAAAGAAATATTATATAACTTACTTCTTCACGGTCGCGAAAAAAGCTTCCGTATTTCGTATTCGTTGAAGTTTTAAAGACAGATTTTGGTTTAAATTTAATTTTTTTTTTTTTTCAAAAGAGATAATTTTTAATTTATGTGATAAAAAAGTAAATCCGAGCTGTACTATCTTTACTATCATTAGAAATTGCTACTATCTACTACTATCTTTAGAAATTGCTAAAAATGTTATATTTTAGGCGAAGAGGAAAGTCACCTCTTGGTCCTAGGCCAAACCATTGAAGCAAGGAATTTAAAATTTAGAAAACCGCTTAGATTTTTAAAATTTTTTTCGGGTTACTGCAAACATGAAAAAAGATTAAGGGAGGATCTCGAAATGCGGAATTTGGGTTCATAAACCAGCTGAAGAATTTTTAAAATTTCAGTCTTTAGGGGAGAGGGAAATTTATTCCCCTGAAGTCACAGCCAAACCGCTGAATCTAGAATGTTAGTTTGATGATTTAATACGTCTTCGCTTACACTTGACTTTAGGAAAAACATATGGGATTAACAACTAGAGGTTAGTCCTTGACGGCCTGCCTATACCGTTTTTCTAGAAAAAGTAAATTTTAGATATGTGTAATGTTTGAAAATTTCGACAATAACGTATTAGAAATTAATGTTCAGAAGTGAAGAATCCTACCACTTAATGGCCTGTCCAAACCGCTGCAATAATTTAGATACATGTTGCATGGACCATTGGTAAGGCAATTTTTAAAATCTGCAATGTAAGCATGGTTTAAATATAGTTAAAAAGGAAAAATACTAAACCGTAGGCACCCTGCCTAAACCATTCCAGCTAGGAACTTTAAATTTGAATTTTTGTCATCTACTTCCCACCCAGCAAAATTTTTTAGAACTTATGACCTCAGATCCTTTTCTAGAACATTTTCTTTTAACACCGGTTACATGGAACTGTTTCTAGAACAGGTTCCTGGGAGTCAAAATGTAAGGTTTCGCTGTCCCAGAACCAGTTCTATAGTTGGTTTTAGAGCCAGTTCTAAAGCAGCCTGTTCTTGTTTGGAGGTAAAGAACCTATTGCAAATAAAACAAACTCCATATAAAAAGGATCAGTTGCAGAAATGAAATAAGAACCTGATACAATACAGTATAAGTTGTTGTGCCATCTTTTATTTGGATTTAAAATCCAAATAACGGGTTGCAGAACAACTTATACTGTATTACAATAGGTTCTAATGCATATTCTACAACCGATTCTTTTTGTATGGAGTTTGTTATATTTAAAATAGATTATTTATAAGAAATGGGCACGTGAGTGAATTTGGACACACACTTACTCACGCTCACAAGAGAAAAATTGTTTCTACCACGAACAATTTGTTTTTACTCGCACTCACTCATACCCACATGAGTAAATTCAGGTTTCACTTACAACCACGCGTGATTCACGTGAATTACGCAAATTCACGCAATAAAATCTTACCGGAAAAAAATTAAATGTTAAAATTAAGATAAATTGTTAATGTTTATCTCAAAATTGATCGAAGTATGAAATTTTGCATTTATTTTGCATATTAAATATTCAAAAATATAAAATCGGTAAAAAAAGAAAATATTTATTATACTCAAAAAAAAAAGTTTAGGAAATACTCTACTCAGCCACACTCACTCACGCAAAAGTTTGGCTCACACACACTCACTACGAAGAATTTTTGCTACTCACACTCACTCACGTTCACATGAGTACAATTAGGTTTTCCTCACACTCATGCGTGATCACGCATTATTCACGTGAATCTTGCAAAAATCTGCTCACGAGCACATCTCTATTATTTACATCCAAACAAGAACAGGTTGCTTTGGAACCGGTTCTAAAACCAGTTATTGAATTGGTTCTATGCAAAACCTTTAAAGTTGAAATTTGAAACTTCAAATTGAAACATGCACTGCAATAGGTTAAACAAATTTATTAAGAGAACAATGTTCTACAAAAAATAATAAAACTTTCTTTTAAATATATATACCGTTAACGAAGTATCGGGCTATTAAGAACGTTTATTCCTAATAAAATAGTAAAATCCAAATAACAGGTTGCAGAACAACTTATACTGTATTATAACAGTTTCTAATTTCTGTTATACAACCGATTGTATTTATATGGAGTTTGTCCCATTTGCAATAGGTTCTTTACCTCCAAACTAGAACAGGTTGCTTTAGAACCGGTTCTGGAACCAGTTATAGAACTGGTTCTGTGAAAGTGACACCTTATATTTTGACTCCCAAGAACCTGTTCTATGTAACCGGTTTTAAAAGAATCAGTTATAGAACAGGTTCAAAGGTAATCTGTCTTAAAAAATTTTGCTGGGTTATAATACAGTTTAATTTTACAAAATATAGTAAAATTTACTAAATAATTTTAATTAATTACCAATTAAGTGTCTCTCTAATACGTACATTATACTATGGCTAATATATATATAAATGTATGACTATTGATTGAATGTCAATCAGCAATGTATGTGTATGTGTTTATGCATATATGCAAAAATATGTGTGTATATATATAAAGAAGGTATATATACATACGCATATAAAAAAAGTCATGACCATAAATGTAGCCAAAGTGTTGATGATGCTGACGATGATGATCATATTTTGCCACAAATAGTTTACATCCCAGTCTAGAAAAGCATTACCATATGAGTGGCTTTATAAGTACATATTTGGTAATGGCAAGTTTAATAAAAAATATTTTTTTATTGTAAATTTTTTTTTTAATAAACTGTGCCACACTGGATTTGAACCCTGAGCTCCAGGTTGTAGACCGCTCTACCATCTGAGCTATCTCGACATATTATACTTGATAGATAAAATCATAAATGACTTGCTTACACAAAAAGTCATAACTTTCCAGCTTACAAAAAAACAAAATAAATAGTTATATATGTACTTACTAGAAGTGAAAAAATAGTGAGTCTAAAAATAGATTTGCAAATTTTTTTAGGTCATTACTTTATATTTAAAATAATGATACAAATAAGTACTTATGCGTAAAGCATTATTTTTTGTATTGAAATGATGGGAAAATTAAACAGTTTAGCAAGTCCTTATTATTTGTTTTAAAGTAATGCAGATAGTAAGCTGGTGTCATTACTGATAGTGAGAAAAGTTATGACATATCATTACCGTTTCTACACTGGGATTTATTTAAAGTCTTTTTTAAAATCCAGTCACATTTATGTCAATTACGTACAGATTGTTTAAGATTCTATAAGGATGGCTATATTTTCGAGTACTACAAAATGGTACATTGGATTTGTCTGCAAACAAATATTGAAATTCACATTTATGCAATTCGTATTAACAAATTGCGGCAGTGGAATTAAGTGTGAGATACCTTTTAATTTGCATTTCAATGTTATTTAAAATAAAACAAACATACAATTACCGGTCAATGTTGTTAAAATAATATCCTACACTAACATATAGGATCGTTAGTTTAAATGATTTATTTTTAGTCATTTTTTTAAAATTTTATTTTATAAAAATTTGAATCTATCTTAGGCAAGATTTCTATTTAACAAGTCGTAAGTGCATAAATTCATGATTATATGGCTTTTCCGATTAAAATTTTAAACGAAACTGATCTTACCAAAATCTTTAAGATTCATTTTTTTGTAACGTATTTTAGAATTATCAAATAATTTTAAAATTTCTTACATTATTTATCTATTGTTTACACGAAGTAAATAATTAAATTTATAGATTTCTAAATTATACTAATATTTTGTAATATGTTTATGGTATAATTTACAACTTGTGAATAATTTACATATATTTTACATTAGGTAAACAATGTATTGATTACAAGTAAATCAAACTTATATTTTTTCTTCTTCAAAATTTATATATTTGCACCTATTTTTTTATACAAATTAATCATGATTTTTCATTTTAAATGTAATATATTAAAATTATATTAATTTAATTAATAATGATTATTTTTGACCAAAAAATTACGCTATTTACAAAATCTTTAAATAATTTAATTTAATGAATTTATAACTTAAACTAATATTTTGTAATATGTTTGTGGTGTCATATTTAAGTTTTAAATTATTTACCAATATTCTACATTAAGTAAACAATTCCGTTTATAAGGCTTTTGAGTAAAGTACTTTAAATTTTATTTTCAAAATTTATACATTGAGAGAATTATCCGCATGATATTAATGAATTTTTCTTTAAAGCAATGAACTTGCACTGTATTGGGGTTCCCAAAACTGAATCGAAAAATTCGGATTTTTCTATACCGAATTTTCGGTATTTTCGGTGTTCATACATATTTTTCTTATACTTTTAATGAAATATAAAATATGTATATGTTTCACATATTTTTTTTATTTTTGTACAGAAAAGTAGAATTTAATAGAGATCATCAATAATTTAGCTTGTTTTTGATAAAAGTAACATGTTAAAAAAGTTAGTACATATTGTAAGTATCTGTAAATATTTACCCCTCTTGTTTGAAACCTCTTATAAACTTAATTTCGGTTTTGCTGTGGAGTTAATAGCATTATAGTCTTGAAACTTTGATCTTTCATTGAGTTTATTGGAAATAGCTGCCCGCAGTCTTTCATTAATTTGCATTATAATGTCATCATCATTTGATAATGTGTCATTCAAATTATCGACAGCTTCGATTTCAGGGCAAAGACGTTGCAATATTTGTATGCATTACTGAAATCGGTATTTCAAATTTGACAAAATCGCTAGAGTTTAGACATTTTTGGTATTACCGAATTCGCTATTGGGAAGCCTACACTACTCTTTAATTCAAACTTTTTTTTGAGTTAATGCAAGTATTCATATAATTTTATGAAAAATAGCATTTTATTAATAAAAGTTTCATTAGCTAAATGAGAAAGTTTCATTAAAAACCAAGTTTTATAAAAGTATCAAGCTATTCAATAATTTGAGAAGTTTCTCGTTCACTTTGTGAAGAAAAGTTTCATTAGATTACAGAAAATTTTCATTATTTTTCGCCCACAAAAATTCTTTTGGAATCCAGAAAATAGAGTTTAGGTGCAACTTTATTGTTTCTATGAAAAAATTCATTGATATCACCCAATTCTGGGCTGATATGATAGTAATATGATAGTAATACTCCGCCAATATAAAAGCAGTGCTGCTGCACTGATAGAAAAACATTGGTAAACATTTTTGCTAGAGCTACTAAAAATTAGTTAAAAATGACATTGCAGAAAAAAACTGCAAAAAAACCACACTTTTTTCTAAATTTTAGTTTTACTTTAGCTAAAACTTAGTTAATTGGAAGTAGCAAATTAATCTGCTTAAATTAGCAAAAAATTTGCTGAATATTACACACAGAAAAATAAAGTGCCAACCGAATTGAAAAGTTTATTTTGGTTGTTACAGCTAAACATGTCAGTTAGTACAACCATATCTTAATGTGATTTCTTAAATTGTGATTAAATAAATTTTATTTTAATATATTAAAATTTAGTTATATCAACCGAATTCTGTTGTAAAATAATCAGTAGTATCAACCAATTTCAGTCGTAGTAACCGAATTTTAGTTGGCAAATGGCTAAATTATACTCTATGTGTAGAAGACAAAAAAAAATCACAAAAAAGTGAAATTTTTAAAGATTTTTTTTTTGTTGGGTTTTTTTAAATGCGAATACAAATCTGCCGTTCTAAAATTTGCAATCTTCAAATTTTTAGCAAAAATTTCTGTTGATTTTAGGAAAATATACTGTTATATGCAATTTACTAAGTTTAAGGTAAATATAACAAAAATGTTGTTGCTATTACAGTTTTTGTTTGCTGTTTGGTCTACAAGTATTTAGTAAGCGTTGTTGCTAATTTTAGCAGAGTAAATTGCTATTTTAAATTATCTAAAATTCAACTCCAATATAACGACAATTTTGTAAAGTTAACAGTTTTATGTTTGCTGTTCGTATTTTATTAATATTTAGCAAAAAAAAAAATCTGTTAATTTTAGTAGTTTTATCTGCAACGTCATTTTTAATTAACACACAAAAAAATATTTCTTAAATTCCGCCAAGTAAACATTTTGTTGAATAAAAAAAACATAATCAATTACTTTTTTAATTGACTCAATTACTTTTTTAATTGACTCAATTAAAAAGTAATCAATATTTTAAATAATATTGATTACTTTAAATAAACAAAATATTGATTACTTTTTAATTGAATCAATTAAAAAAGTAATTGATTATTTTTTTTTATTCAACAAAATGTGTACTTGGCGCAATTTTTTTTTTCTGTGTAATTCTTAGTAGCTTTTTCTGCTATTTTTACATGTTCATTTCAATTTTACTTTTAAAATCGCTAAACTTAAAATATTTTTAGAGTTAATTTTACAGGAAAAAGAAAATATTTTTATTGAAAATTTTAACTGACGCAAGGGATATGCCAGACTGTATTTTCGTCCCATACAAGGACTCGTCAGTGGTTATTTTATGTGCAAATTGAACAAAGTATTTTATATTGTTAAATTGCTCTATACATAAAAAAAAAAGTTAGTAAAAAAATTTTCAATCGTACTTTACTATTTTTGTACTAGTTTTTTGTATTTCAGCAACATTTTTTGCTATTCTCATTTCACAAATTACTAAATTTTGTACTAATTTTTGTTGCAGATTTTAGCAACATTTTTTTTACTAATTTTTTAAAACCAGTTGCAAAATTTTGATAATTACAAAAAAAAATATGTATTTATTTTAAACAAATAAAATTTATTTTAAAATTAGGAAAAAAGTGCAAAGGATTGCAAAAAAAAAATCGTTTTATTTTACTTTTTTAATTTTTATTCTGTAAAGTTCTATTGAATGTACTAAAATTTAGCAATTTTTTTTTTTTTGCTGATTTTAGCAAATGAATTTCAAATTGCAGTTTACTAAAATTGTACTAAAATTTAGTAGCGACTACTAATTTTTTATACTAATATCGTTTTACTACAGTTCAGCGACATGTGTTGCCAAATTTAGCAAAAAAATACCGCAAGGCTCAAAATAGTTAAATTTCCCGTAATATCAGTATTATTTTCAGTAGCCATTACAGATTTTCTTAGTGTATGAAAATTTTTTTTTTTTATATTTTTTATCCGCAAATATCTTTTCGTTTTAACTCATGTTGGAAGACAAATAATGCAATTAATGAAACTTTTCTTGACAAAGTACTAAAATTTAATATCAAAATTTTGATTTTAATTATTTTTCCTAAATATTCTTTCTATAATTCTTAAGTTTTTATAAAAAAGCACTGTTGTGCAAAGAAGTTTGAGAGGTTTGGTCTAAATAATAAACAAAAGTCGTATGTCCTTTGAAAACTAAAATTAAGGAAGTTGTTTGATAGATTCATAAAATTAAAGTTTTCGAAAATAAAGGGTCCGCCAAATAATTTTTTTTTTTTGAACTCCTGAACCAATTGGACTTTGTATGGCGTCATACCAAGGTCTTTATGCAAAATTCGTCTCAATGATGTCTCCGAAATGTTCAATTGTTGAGAACGACGGTGAATTGATGTTGATGGCGCTTCACGCACACTTTCTGCCACAGCAGCAATATTCTCTGGTGTACGCACTGTTTTTGGCTTTTCACGCTTTGGTTTATCGATGAGGATGCCAGTTTCTTTCACTTTTTTCACAATATAACGAACATATGGACCATATTCGTTCAGCGGAAGGATAAAACTAATTATCTGTCAAATCAGACATGAGCTAACTGTTACCATTCACAAAATAAGCACTAGTTGAAAAAAAAAACGTTAGATGGCGGACCCTTTATAAATTAATTAAGTGCTTTTTTAACATCTTCTAGAATCAGAACATTTAACGGTTTTTGCCATTTTATAATTGAAATAATCTCACCCTTCAGTTTAAATTACTTTGTGTGTTATTACTTTATTTATTTGTAAATTATTTTTTTTACGAGCAAAAAGTGTAAAAAGAAATATTAATAAAACCAAGCGATAATGTCACCGATTTTATTACATTTTAATGGATTTTTTCCATTTTAATGTAATAATGTATGTAAAAAACCCCCAGCTTAATACTGAATATGCAGAGTGAAAAAAAGACCAACAATATTAAAACTCATGCAATATTAAACCACACAACAGACTTGGATAAGACGTTTTTAAAGAAGTGAAAGAAGAAGAAAATAAAACCAAATAATTTTATAAACAAATTGCAAAGAAAAACAATAATACGCATTCATGCGTCTTAAGAACGCATGTTGCATGCAACAACCAACACACACACAAAAAATCACATACATATTTTATAAATATGTATGTACTCATTGAAATATGAACGTATGTATGTTAGGGTGTCCCTTCAAAATATATTTATCATTAAATCAATTTTTTTTTTTTAAACGTTAACCTGTGTCGAATTTTGGTCCAAAATGGTGCATTTGTGAAAAATATTTATTTTTATTAAAAATTCCCAAAATTCGAAATTTTTAAAAAATGAATTTTCAAAATACTTAAAATTATTCAGATATGTAATTCTGACGTCAACGGATATCATTAATTCACTTTAGTCTGGAATCAAAGATAACCCATTATTTTTATAAAATGCTAAAACATGTTTTTGTTTTTATTTAAAAGATTTTTATTTTTAAATTTTGAAACAAAAAAACATGCATTGTAAATTTTCAATTTTCTGAATCAGACTGCGCAGTTTCTGGTATTGAACCTTCGTCAGTGAGCCTTTTTTTTATTTGAATTTTTTAGACATTTATGACCTGTTCCACGATCTCGAACGAAAACCTAAGCGAATGCAAGCTAGTCACTCGAATTCGAATCAATTTGGGTTTCTCTATTTCGAAAGCTATCGTTCGCCTATACTTACGTGTGTCAAGTTTTGTGTTTTACGTATTTACAAATCATAGTGGTGACAGACCGGATATTTTAAACTTCTAATATAATTTCCTTTAAAAATACCAAAAATACTACTAAATTGTTTGAAGATAAATATAACATTACTTAACAGTGATCAGCTGTATATAAATCAAAAGAAGAAAATCAAAAAAGTACACCAGCGTTTTCAGCTGTTCCATTGTGGATTTCATTAAGCTGAAATTTAAAATTCTTAAAAAACTACAAATATTCGTGTTATTTTATTCTTACCTTTTGTTATCCATTCTTTTTTTGTAAATATTTATAATTTTTTATTATATCATTCATTCCAGCAAAGAACATTAAAAAATGAGGATTTTTTTTTTAGGTTCTCCGATTTTTTTATATTTTGTACATGAATACCCTACACTCATAATAATCTATAGGTAAAATACACGAAAACCGTTGTTCATTTTACGAAAGTTTTGGTTATTTTGACATTACGAAAAAATTTGTAGAATATACAAATCACATTTCGTAAAGTTTTGTAAAAACTTTTTTTAAATAAAAATGTGGTGCATACCTTACGGGTTTATTTTAAAATTAAAAAAAAAAATGTAATGGTGCCACACCAGAATCGAACTCACGATTTGAGTGACGTCCTGCTGTGTTGAAGTAGACCCCTCTACCATTTGCACCAAAGTAGCTGATGCAATACAACAAACTAAAAAGGAACTTAAGTCGAAAATATTATGAAATTTTTATGAAAACTAGAAAAATATGCTACAAATATTTAATAAAAAAAAGGTAAAATGGCAATTAAATATTTTTATTATGTTTATTGAACTAAATAAAATAATATAATTTTTTTATGAATATATCAAATAATATATTAAAAAACAAAATAAAAAAATAATAAAATAATAATAATAAAAAACTTAACAATTTCAAACTAATTGCATTTCATTATTAAATATTTTATCTTTTTAAATATTTGTTTTATTGAATTTCATACTAAACCCGGCAAATAAAGTGGAAGTAGTGTTTTCGGGTCCTCTTTAACTTGTTTTAGGATCCTCTTTATTAAACAAATACAAAATATCCATTTATATCAAAACACAAAAATAGTAATAATGAAATAAAAAAATAAAACATAGAAATTTAAAAAACATTAATAAACAAAAAAAAAAATATAAAAACTAAAAAAAAAAAAAAAAAAAATTGTCCTGGCCAGGAGTTGAACTCGCAACCTTCTGATTGCAAATCCGACCCCTAACCACATCAACATCCATATGTAATATTTGTAACATTACAAATTTTTGTACAATGTACTAAAAAAATATTACGAAATCATGTTTGTATTTTTTACGAAATTTGTAAATTTATATAATTTGTTTTATACAAAAGTTTTGTAATATAAACAAAATGTTTGTACATTCTACGAAAAAAAAATTACGAAAAATGTATTTGTATTTTTAAGCATGGATTATTATGAGTGTATAGTCCCACTTGCATATAGCCTTTTTCAGATCTCGAAATTTGTAAAAACTAGCGATCTTATGCACATTTTTAATTTTCATAAATTTGATAAAAATGCTAAAAGTGCTTCACTTTGAAGTGCCATAACTTTTTAATTGTATATCGCATGTTATTAATTTAAACGATATTTGGAATATGCACTTGTCTACTTTATAACTGGAGGTTTTTAAACAAAATTATTGTTAAAAAAGTGCATACGAAATGCAAATGCAGTTTTCTAATGTATTTTTCAAATGTATCTCCCCCTACGATTTTCAAAAAAAAATACAGTTTACTAAAATATGGAATCTTACCTAAATATACAAATACTGATTTTTATGGGACAAACATTGGTTCTATTTGTAATGATTTTTTTTAAACAAAGTTTATTCTTTTATTCTAAAATATGGAAATATTTTTATACATTTTTGTATCGTATTTTACAATATTTTTTCACCTAGTTAAATTTTGGATATGATGTCAAAAAAGTTATTTTGGATTCAAAAATAAAAATATAACGTACTTAGATTATTTTCCGTACAGCAACCCAGTCAAAACTTATATTCCCAATTACTATTTAAAAGATTCGTTACTCATATTTTTTTAAGTGCCAATAAGTATACTAGTAAGATTAAAGAATAAATTAAGTTTTATTTGAATCGTTTTTCTGATTTTTGTTCTTTCAATATTTTTTTAATAAATGAATATTTTTAAAAATATATGTCTTCAAACAAGTTACGAAATGAGTTCGTATTTTATATTTATCACACAAAATATGAAATACAAGAATGTATAAAAATATTTCCATTTTATAGAATAAAAAAATATTTTTTTTTTTAAATCATTAAAAATAAAAGTCATGTATGTTCCATAAAAATCAGTATTTGTATATTTAGCTAATATTCCATAGTTTAGTAAACTATATTTTTTTTTTTGAAAATCGTAGGGGGAGAAAATTTTGAAAAATGCATTAGAAAACTGGATTTGCATTTAGTATGCATTTTGTTAGCAATCATTTTGTTTAAAAAATCCAGTTATAAAGTAGACAAGTGCATCTTCCAAATATCGTTTAAATTAATAACATGCGATATACAATTAAAAAGTTATGGCACTTCAAAATGAAGTGCTTTTAGCATTTTTTTGATATTTATGAGAACTAAAAACGTGCATAAAATCACGAGTTTTTACAAATTTGGAGATCTGAAAAAGGAAATGTACAAATGGAACCATAGAGTATTCATGTACAAAAAATAAACAAAATCAGAGGACCCGTGTTCAGATTTTTGCGTTTTCTCATGGAATGAATGATATATTTTTTTTGAAAATATTTTGTTACTCGAAATCAAAAATGCAAGTGACTGGTTTTGACATTTACGTTCGCACTCTTGACAACTCGTTCGAAATAGAGAAACCAAATTTTGTAAGAAAACTGTTACGTTTTCATTCGACTTGTACTTCAAGTCATCGTACGCATAGAAATGTAGTTAGAGAAACACAAATCAGTTTAAAAAGCAAAAGAAAGCATTCTTTCGAAATCCAGAAACAGGCCATTAATTTTGAATTGTCAGGTTTTAGATCATAGTTAAATGTTACTACTAAAATTAGAAAACACTAACTGTTAATAAATGCAAGAGAAAGATGAACAAATCTTGTAAGGATCAGCACTAGAGACAGTGCCACACTTTCGACCTAAGATTCTTTATTTTTTTCGTTCAAAAACTCAAACAAACTCAAAATAGCGTCGCTATTCATCTTCCGGGAGCATATTGATTTAATATAGACGACGTGTAACATTCAATATCGGCGCGGAAGATGAATAGCGACGTTACTCGAAATATTTGCTTGATTAAGGAATTTTTAAAACACTTCAGACCTCGAGCTTGATTATTTGGAAAACCAACATAGTAATTATTATTTTTAGAAAAAAGCTTATTCTTCTCTATCACGCCTCTCACAAAATTTTTTTTTTTTAAAAAAATGCATAATTTTTTTTTTTTTTTTTTTTTTTTGAAAGGCTCTTAGCTAGCTAGGGTAACAAAAAAGGTTTAAAAACACTGTTTTCAGAGCCGTTAAATTACAGTTAATAATAAAAAGTTATGAACTTTTTATTGCAATTGTTACTACAAATTAAATTTGTGAAAATTTGTTTCTTGAATCTTCATCAGTCAAACAGAGGTGCAATAGCGAAATGTTTTTTTAAGCTTCAAACTTCAAATTGATTTATCTAAATATTTTTTCATAAACCAACAACGTTTTCATAAACCAACAACGTATTACTTCAAAATACCAATTGCTAAAAAATAGCAAAAAGGCTCTATTTTATAAGAACTAAGCTAAAATAAGCTTAACTTTTTTATATAAATGCTAGTAATATACATTTGCTTGGATAACATATCCGGTTCCCATGTTTCTAATATACTATATTTGCTTGCAAATATAAAATATATATTGTTGGAAATTTATGGGTTAACCAATTCAAATACCTACTGTACATATAAAAGTAAATTGTTAAATTTACTTTTATATGTGTTTGTATTGTATGAAAAAATATTTTTTATTTAATCGAAAAATAAACTTTAACTGCGTTAAAAATTCTCTACAACAATGGTTATGGGCCCTCACCCATATACGTTTTAATTTTGTTGGTCAGATATTAAAATACATTTAATTCGGTTCGTCTGACGGTCGTTATTGCAAAATTAAAAATAAAAAATTGCTGTTTTGTGTGTTAATGGTGTTGTATGTTTGACGTAGAAAAATGTCGGGCCAAGCAGCTCAAATAGAAAAGCTTAACGGCGAAAATTATGCGGTGTGGAATATACAAATGAAAAGCCTGTTAGTAACGTTGGATTTATGGGATGCTGTTGAAAAACCAAATGTAAGTCCATCAGCAACTAGTGACACCATAAAAAAGGATATGAAGGCGCTTGCAACAATAACGCTGTGTGTAAAGCCTTCGGAAATAATCCACATTAAGGATTGTAAGACAGCTTCCGATGCATGGAATGTGTTTAAAGCTGTTATGACACTGTATAGTTTTTGTATAGTTTCAAGATGTATTGGGAGAAAGAAACAACATTAATGTGCGAATGAAACATATATACAATTTGTAAACAAACAGTTTTGTTTTTTTTTAAACTGACAGTTCCAAAAAGAAACTGACAACAAACTTATTTGCCTGTGAGAAATGTCAAGATAAAGTTCAAAATTTTCGTTTGCACTTTTGACAGATATCCCAATTTTTCGCTGATTTATCGATAACAAAAGTATTTGTTTTGACATTTACTACAATTTGGCACTATGTGTTCGTACTCTTTACACTAGTTAAAAAATTGAGTAACAATATATTTGTACTGCTTTAATTTAGATTGTCAATACAAAAACTATACAGTGTCATACGGGCTTAAGCAACTTATACAAAAGGGATGCTCCAGCACGTAAGGTCAATTTATTCAAGAAATTGGTAAGATTCAAGTTTTCGAAATCTGAAAAGTTTGCGTCGCAGTTAAGCAAGTTCTGTACCGTGGTTGATGATTTGAAAAGTATTAAGATAGAAATGCCGGATGATCTGTTAAGTATACTTCTACTATGTAGTTTGCCTGAAGAGTTGGAGAGTTTTGTCGTAGCTATTGAAAGCCGAGACACGTTACCCAAACTAGAAGTATTAAAGGCAAAGATTCTTGAAGAAGAACAAAGACAAGGTGAGAAAAATGGTTTCAATTCAGAAAATGTTTTTACAGCAAATACACGCCAAGAACAACGAAATTTGAAAAAAGGTAATGTCAAGAATTTTAAAAATAATCAACAACAGAATTTTAATTCTAAAAATATGAATGATATAAAATGTTTTAAATGTGGCAAAAGAGGTCATGTTAGATCTCAATGAAAATCTTCTTGTAATAGTATGAATGAATCCTTTGCAATGGGTGTTAATGAACATTGTGGTAATGATGAAAATGTGTGGATTTTGGACAGTGGTGCTAGTTCACATATGTGTCGTGAATCAAAATTTTTTTCTAAAATTCGAAAGGCATCACATAAAATTAGGCTGGCTGGTAATTACTTCGTAATGGCTGCAGGTATTGGAACCGTGGAACTAAAATCTAATTGCAATATCAATATTTTTTTGCAAAATGTCTGGTATGTACCAAAATTACATTCTAATTTTTTATCAGTTAGTAAAATTGTCGATGCTGGTTATGTTGTGAAGTTTGAAGGAAAAACATCAGTAGTAAAAAATAAACAAAATAAAATATTTTTTTCGGCTAAAAAGAAAAACGACATATATCATGTAAATTTTAAACTGAATACCCAATTGGAAAACTTAAACATGGTTGAAGAAAGTTCAAATAATTTGAAAAAGTGGCATGAACGTTACGGTCATTTAAATGTTAATGACTTATATCAATTATCTAAAAATGATAGTGTACGTGGTTTAAGGGTAAATCCTCCAAAGAATTTTAAATGTTTTACTTGTGCAGTTTGTAAAATTCATGCCAAAAGTTACAATAGTTATTCAAAAGTATACACAACAGATGTGTTGCAACTTGTACACACGGATCTATGTGGTCCTATGAGATGTAAATCTCAAGGTGGTGCTAAATATTTTATTTCATTTATCGACGATTATTCACGATACATTGTGATTTATTTTCTAAAAAGAAGTCAGATGCGTTTCAAGTTTTTTAAAAAATACAAAGCTGAAATGGAAAACATGACTGGTCGTAAAATAAAATGTATCAGGAGTGATAATGGATTGGAGTTCGTAAATAAAGATTTCTCAAGGTTCTTAACGGAAAATGGTATAGCTCACCAAACTACATGTCTATATTCACCACAATAAAATGGGGTGCCTGAAAGAGCCAATCGAACCCTGGTTGAGATGTCTCGCTGTTTACTAGAAAAAGCTAAATTGCCTCAATATTTATGGGTTGAAGCAGTAAATACAGCGTCCTATATCCGTAATCGTTCATCTACAAAAGTTTTAAAAGATAAAACTCCATATGAGTTATGGGTTGGAAGAAAACCTTCGGTCAAGCATTTCAAGACTTTTGGATGCGAAGCTGTTGTTTTACAAAAAGGAAAAAATATTGGCAAGTTTGAGCCAAAAGGTGTTAAAATGGTGTTCGTCGGATATGAAACTTATACTAAAGGATATAGATTGTTTGATTTGAAAAATCGAAAAATGTACAAAGGAAGAGATGTTATTTTTTTCGAAGAAAAGTTTACGGGTGAATCAAATGAAGATGATAAAACTGCAGATTTCTTTTACGCAAATTTTGAAAGTCATAGTGACAATAACGCAAATAGTAGTGATTATGTTGAACAAAATACTCAATCTGAACTTGGTAGTGAACTTGGTAGTCTTCAGTTGAACGAAGTGAATTTGAAGGATTTAGTGATGTCGAAGATCAACCTACAATTCCAGACGTCGAAAGTGATTTAGTAAATGTAGATTTGGAAGAAACATATGTTGATGAACCAAATGGTACAGGTAAACGTGTTCGTGGCCGTCCTCATATACAACGAACTGGTGCAGTTGGTAGACCAAGAAAGGTGTATGTGACTGATTCTGGTCCACAGTTTTTAAATGCTGTAATGGAAAATCCTGAAACCTTAAAGGAAGCATTGAACTCAAAGAATGCGGATCAATGGGAAAATGCTATGCAACGTGAGTATGATTCTTTAATTAAAAATCAAACTTGGGATTTGGTAGACAAACCAAAGAACAAAAACGTATTAAGCTGCAAGTGGGTTTTTGCTTTAAAGCAAAAAGCAGATGGTTCCATTGAAAAATTCAAGGCAAGATTGGTAGCTCGTGGTTGTGCTCAAAAGTACAACGTTGATTATAAGGAAACCTACGCTCCGGTCGTACGTCACTCTACTATTCGGTTAGTACTTGCGTTGGCTGCTAACTATGGATTGCTGGTTAATCACGTGGATATTGTCGCAGCGTATTTAAATGGCGACTTACATGACGAAGTATATATGAAGCAACCTCCTATGTTTGAAAATGAAAAATATCCTGAAAAGGTTTGCAAGCTAAAGCGCTCATTGTACGGATTAAAGCAGCCAGGTCGAGAATGGTACGTAAAAGTACAGAAATTTTAATTCAAATGGGTTTCCAAAGATGCAAAACTGATAATTGTGTATACATTCAGCGGGAGAAGAACGATGTTAATATAATAGCTTTGTATGTTGATGATTTGTTACTGGCCTGTTCATCCAATCAACAAATGAAAAACATCATAACAAATTTAAATCAGCATGTAGAAGCGGTTGATCGTGGTGCAATCTCATTCTATTTAGGAATGGAGATTGAGCGGGAGGATAGAAGTGGTGTTATTTCTATTCATCAACAACGTTATACAGAAGAATTGATAAAACAATGGGGTATGTCGGAATGTAAACCGGCTTCAACTCCAATGGCTTCTGGTACTGTATTGGAAAAGTGCAATAATGAAAACTGTCAAGTTCTTTATGATGTTAAAAGCTATCAGTCGTTAATTGGTGGACTGATGTATCTGTCCGTTATCTCAAGACCAGATATTTCACATATTGTTTCTCGTCTGGCTCAATTTTCATCGCATCCACACAATGCACATTTTGTGGCTGCAAAGCATCTGCTAAGATATTTGAAAAAGAATCCAAAAGGTACTTTAACTTATAGTCCAAATAATGAAAAGTTAATATGTTTTACAGACTCTGATTGGGGTGCAGACACTAATGATCGCAAATCCTACAGCGGTTATGTTTGTTTTTTGGTGGTAGTCCTATTGCTTGGGAATCTAAAAAACAAAATGTGGTTTCTCTGAGCTCAATGGAGGCGGAGTATATAGCTATGTGCCAAGGAACAAAAGAAATTATTTTTCAAAGAAGTCTTTTGCAAGAGATGGGTTTTGTTCAGTGTAGTGATCCTGCAACAACTTTATGTTGTGACAATCAAGGTGCTCAGTTTTTGGTGAAGAATCCCACAGTACATAAACGTAGCAAACATATTGATATTCGTTTTCACTATATTCGTGATAAATATCTTGATGGTAATATTGATATCGAATATGTGGCTTCATCAGATAATGCAGCTGATATTTTAACAAAATCTCTTACTAAAGAAAAACATATTAATTGTTGTAAATTGTTAAATATTTGTTTTTAAATGTAAAATTTGTTTAATGTAAAGGTACTTGAATTGAGGCGGAGATTGTTGGAAATTTATGGGTTAACCAATTCAAATACCTACTGTACATATAAAAGTAAATTGTTAAATCTAGTTCACTTTTATGTTTTTGTATTGTATGAAAAAATATTTTTTATTTAATCGAAAAATAAACTTTAACTGCGTTAAAAATTCTCTACAACATATATGTTTATATATGTTTGGAGCTAGTGAAAAACGTCTACCGGCAACCTAAATATATATGTTTCGCTGTAAATATATATGTTTATTATAAGTATGTTTGCATGTGCACAAACATAATATCTAAAAATTTTAAATAAATATCAATATTACTCTAATGAGAATTTTTAATTGCCATACATTAAGTAAAGGTGCTTTAAAAAACATTAACAAATTACTTTTATTTTATTTTAAAAAATAAAAAAAATCTTTTCTTTTGGTCAAAAAAATAAAAGTCAATAAATAATGAAAGTCAAAAACTTTTATTTTTGCCCAAAAAAATAAAATGCCTAATTTTAGCTGTCGATTGCTATTTTTATAATACAATAGTTGTAGTGAACGATACAAAATAAATTAAAAAATTATAGATCGTGTTTGTGTGTGGAGCGACTTCTTTCCAGGACGTTTTATAAAAATTGAATATTTTGTCAAAAATTTAACAAATTTTTAATGTTTCCATTAATGTTTGCATAATTTTCGGAAAAATATCACTTAAATTTTATTAGATTATAATTACAATCGTTAACAGTTAGTGCCCTAAGGACAAAAAAGACCCATAAATGGTAAATTATATAATGACTACCAAATTGCAAAGCTTTTAGTTGATACAAAAAATCCACTTAATACAAATAATTTTTTTTTATTTGATCCATATATTTGTTTATATATTCTAAAGCTTTACACTCTTGTACTCATAATTAAAACAACGTTTTTGTCTCTTTTTTGTCCCCAGTCGCTAAGGGTTAAAGACTTTTTAAATAAAAGTAAAGATATTTATTCCGAATATTATGAAAACTTTCATGAAAACATTAAAATTGTTAAATTTTAAATCAGTTTTCATAAAGCATAGTTGTCGCTCCAAAACAAACAACGTTTCTAGGCTCTTTTTTGTCCCCATTCGCTAAGGGTTAAATATTTTTTAAATAAAAGTAAAGATAATTATTTTGAATATTAAGAAAACATTGATGAAGACTTTAAAATTGTTAAATTTTTGAATCAGTTTTCATAAAAAATAGGTGTCGCTCCACACACAAACACGAATTATAATTTTTTCAATTTAGTTTTTTCTTTTACTACAACTACAACTACTCTATTATAAAATATTAATCGACATCTCAAAATTTGTCATTTTCAAAAATCTTTAAAATAAAAAAGAAACACGTTTTTAAAGTATTATCAAATTCGGTGCTCATTTTTGATTCCAGGCTGAAGTGGGTTAATGATATCCGAAGAAGTCAGAATTCCATATCTGAATAATTTTGAGTATATTAAAGGAATAAATGTAATAAAAAAATCAATTTTTGAAAATTTAGAATTTTGGAAATTTTTTATAAAAATTTACTTTTCAAAATTGGGCCATTTCTGGCCAAAATTCTCCACGTTTCAACGTTTTTCCAACAAAAAATATATTTCTTCATTGTAGGACCATTTGCAATAAAACTGTGGGGTGTAATGACAAATATATTTTTAAGGGGCACCCTAATGTGCACTTAAAAAAAAAACTAAATTGGAATTTTAAAATGTAGTCATCAAATGATATATAAAAATCAGCGTTATAATCTATTTTTGATTAAAAAATTTGTATATTAATAAGTTTCTAATCATCAATTATTTTAGTTCTGTGACTATGTCAACTAACTGCACTAACTATTTTTTTCTAGTGTACGCATGCATGCATTCACACATGCCACACAATAATGTAGTATTTTCTTTATTTGTTTTTTTATATGAATGTGGTAAGAATTTTCTTATTTTTGCGATTGAAAAAGTCATGTATGTTGTTTTTTTTTTTTTTTAAATTAACACACCTTTTTTAATTATAAGCCGACATTTAATATGTACAACATTTACGTTCTTAAGTAGTTCACTAATATATTCATATGTTTGTGTGTGTATACATATGTATTGGTACGATATATGACATCGGATATAGTTACTTACTACTTTTATGTAAATATTAGAGTACCCATGAAATATATGGAAATTGCAAAGTTGTTTTTTTCTCGCTTCCCGCGCAGTTTATGATAGATTGGGTGTAAAAATAAGATCTGCGAAACAACTGGACTTCTATCGCGCAAACCGGCCATGTCGTTTTGACTTTCGGCCAAAAAATGGTCCAAAAATAGTTAGCTTTGTTGCACTACAATTTTTTAAGTAATAGGTTTTCGTTAGAAAGTTAAAGTGCAATTAAATTTCTCATAGATATTTTTCACCTACATATAAAAAATCGTGATGTTTATCGTGATAAAAATCGAAATTAAAAAAAAAAACAGCTCTTATTCATTTTTGTGATTCTATAAATTCGTTTGTTACACATCAGCTACACTCAAAAAAAGTCTATAAAATCAGCAAAATTTTAGCTGGGAGGATCCTTGCAGAAAAATTGCTAATATAGAACATGCGCGGGGAGCAAGAAAAAAAAACTTTGCTTTTTTGGGTACTCTAGTAAATATGCGCATTTTTGCAATTGAATTTCAGTGTTTTTCTTGGCGACAACTTTCTTATAGAGCTTAAATTTTCAATATCCTTTTATTGAAACATGCACTCATTTAAAATCAAAAATTTATAACATTTACACATTTTAAAGAAATAAATAAATAATAAATTTGTAGAAACAACTGAAAACTTATCTTATGTATTCTGGCACATCATGAAATCATTTAATATTGAATTCAAATAATAAATTTGTAAAACTACAGTTTTAAACTATCAATTCAATAAAATCTATATTGCTCCGAGATGTTGCAACACTTAATGCCTAACAACTAGAACCGAAAATGTAGACATTCGAGCCAGTTTGTTAAATTCGAAATTCCGATTTTAAGCCCATACCGATTTCGGTATTGCATACAAATTTTTTCACTGTATAAATGTCCAGAGAAGTTATATCAGCAACGATCAACATTGTCATAAGTAGTGCAATTCCGTAACTTATTAACGACAACATTTGGTCGTTACATTGTCGAAATTCGATAATTAACAACAACATTTATTAAGTGTTATTCTTAATTTTTTTTCTAACGATACTTGTCGTTATGAAAATCGTTAACTTATCAACAACAATTATTTTGAAGTTCAAGTTAACGATTTTTGTCGATACTTTATAAAATTTAAAGCAAATAAAATTCAAATTTATAAATTTTGTTGGTATCTCTTGTCAAATAGTAAAAAAATACAGAACAACATTTTCGATAATTCCACCGACATTAATCGTTAGTTAACGAAATTGATAAAATCGTTAAAAAAGTTAGAAAATCGCCCTACTGATCATCAATATTTACATTGTCGAACCGAAATTCATATAAATAAAACTTTAATTCATGCTCTTATATTAAAATTTTTGCTTAAATATTAAAAATTGAAGAAAGACTGCGGGCTGCTATTTCCAATAAACTCAATGAAAGATTAAAGTTTCAAGACTGTAATGATATTAACTCGACAGCAAAACCGGAATAAAGTTTATATGAGGTTTCCAATAAGAGGGCAAATACATACAGATGATTTACGATTTCTTTCTCACCATATCACCAACCAGTATTGAACCAGAAAGCGCATTTTCAGTGGTTGGAGGAATTTGCACAAAGATAGGCTGTAGAATTAAGAATAATACATTGGATGCACTGACCGGTTTAACATGTTACATGATCCTTATTAAATCCTACTTTTCTGTACTAAAATAAAAAAATATTTGAAACAAAATATACTTTTTAGTTAAAACATATAAGAAAATAAAATATATGAATACTGAAAATACCGACAATTTGGTATACGAAATAACGATTTTTCAATACCGATTCGGTATTGAGATCCCTAATTGCAACAAACATAAAAAAGGGATGACGCACCTACACTAAAAAAAAGTCAGTAATGTTAGCAACATTTTTGCTGGGAGGATCCTTCCCGAAAACCTTTTAATATCAGCAAAAAAATTAGTAAATTCAGCAAAACTCTTGCTAACTTTACTGACTTTTTTTTTTAATTATACAAGCTTTTATACTGTTCTTTTATCTCCTCTTACAAGAGAGATCTCCTGCTGCGAGAAAAATAATATAGAGGACAACAATAGAAACGAAACGGTTCCAGGATTGATATTGTAAATCAATATGTGGCAACAATCAAATGATTCTTTTTATTTGTGATTTTAGCTAAGCTTTGTACTATCTTGTGATTTTTTACTGTGTTGTTATATTAGTTACCGATTTGAATATATTGGCTATCCCGCTCCGCCGGAACAAGCTTTAACCCAAATGTGTAAATAGCAAAAGTGTTTTTTTAAATTATGTATGGGTTGCCTTCAGGCGCTGATACAAGGGGTCTAAGGAGGCTTTCGCAATCCTTTGTTCATATTTGAACACATTTTAGTTCTTTCATTACTATCCCGATGAAAAAACTTCCAATATTGGTATATACATATAAACATATAGGCATATATATAATTTAATATCACATTATATCTTAGTTGATCCGCAAATGACATGCATAACCTTATCACATGTGATCCCATGGGATCTTAACTGATATAAATTGATCCGAAAAATGGGTCTATCTTATTTTATCAAGTTATATATAATTTGATACAATTTGATATAACTTCTTAATATCCTTTAAACTTGTTCGGAAATCCACACAAATATTTTGTAAAAATTTGAGTAGTACCAATTTCAATCTTACGATTTTTTAGCTTTAAGATTGCCTTTTTCAAACTTTCTTCGCTGAAAATACTTTTTTCCTCAAGATTTTAAGGACCTTCTTTTAAAAAGTTTTATAGTTTTTGCACTTTTCTAGTTTTACTGTTTTTGGCTTTTTTTCAAATATTTGTTTGCCATAAACACCTCGGATTGTGCCATTTGTGTATTTTCTGATGATATATTTCACTTTCAATCGAAATTGATAATTTAATAGATTATAAAAACATAAACTTATATTAATCGATTTAGTTAAATAAGACATTTCAATTTATAACATTTAGGACGAGTTTTTGAGTTAGTTAAACTTGGTTTAGTTAAGCAGATAAAAAAATTTTGTCTGACATTTCCATGTTAATTAACAAAAAAATATCGGAACCACTTCATCGTGTTCAGAATTCTGGTTGTTATTATAATAAAATAAAATAAACTATATTTCAGAAGCAGTGTTCCATTTAAAAACTTCGTTAATCTAAGTTTAAATATAATCTATATCCTAATGTAGATGAGATCTGAAATTGTGATTTCGATCGAAAGTAAAATTCATCACACATCATTGGGAGTAAAAAAATTTTCAACATAGTGGCATCGATGGAATTGCCAGTTTATGCATAATCAGTTTATTTAACACGCATATTTGCTATAAATATATATGTTGCAGAATTTTTATAAATTTTTGCTACAAATTATAATTTTTGCAAAATTTAAAATTTATTTTTATAAAAAAAATAATTTCATTGTGAATTGAGATCATAATAAAATTGTTACTATTACAAATACAAAACACGAATTGCCAATAAATGTAAGAGAAGATGAAAAAATCTTGTAAGGATCAGCATTAGAGGGAGTGCCGCACTTTCGACCCAAGCGACTAGGTCATCTTCAGACTCATTCTAATCCACCACCCACAAGAAACTCAAGGTTTGATCAGGTATATATAGCAACCAACGACAGATAATCGGCGATGTTAATTGATTACCCGAACAACATGAGTTATTTTCTTCTTTTCGTACAAGTTTAGCGAACTGCTTTAAATCTTAAATCTTTTTTTTTGGCAGTTCAACTGCCAATGTTACCATTACTGGGAACGAATTGAGAATCTAACATGTATACTAATATTTAAATACAACATATTCTAGTTGTCGGAGTGCTAGAAGGAGTGCTGCACTTTCGACCCAAGCGACTAGGTCTTCTTCATCCCCATTCTAATCCACTACCTTATTCTAATAATCTTCTACAATTAGTGTTTTCCATTTGCAATAGTAACATTTTAATTATGATCTCAGACCTGACAATTCAAAATGAAATGTAATTTTTAAAGTTCATCAATACATACAAAATTCTCAAAAAAATCATTTTTATAAATTTATAATTATTATTTAGATTTTTTATTATCGCAAAGATACAAGTTAAAAAAAACTCGCTCAAAATGTTAAAGACTGGCAAAAAAGTCTCGATTTACAACAAAATCTTAGAAAAAAAACTTTGAATGGTTGAAGTTAAGAAGAAGAATAAACGTTTTTCTCTAAAAATTATAAACACTATTTATTTTTAAATCAGACTAGGCTAGTTTCTGCCTCTTTTTATGGACAGGCGTCATCCGTGATTTTCCATTTAAATTGTATTATTATTTGTGTTTTATAATGGTCAGATTGTCTCTATATGAACAAATTTTCAACAACCTGCGGCTGTAAGAATCAAACCTGCGTTCTTTTTACATTACAAACGTAACAATACCAAGTCATGATCATTTCGCGAACACACCCAAGTATGGCCTAGAAAGTAATGCAGCTAAATTGCAGTTTTCTTTTCTGTTAGCTTTTTTTTGTTGTTGAGCAATTCCATATGAAAACGATCAAAATTGGCAAATTTTTGGACGACCCCTCTCCGATTTTAAAATAAATAGTCTCAATCGATTGCCCAGCAAAAAATAATGTACCTACATATTTTTTTTTTTTTTTATAGTGACTGGTTTAGTGGTGGTGTGCACCACTGTCATGTGACAAAATTGAAGAATTCTTCATAAGGGACCTCATTGAAAGTTGTTTTAAAAAAAAACTACTAAAGCGATCGCAACGAGTGATAGCTGTTGTAGTTGGAAATGTATTGAATCAGACTTTAATTGAAAAATAAAACTTTCCTAATTTTTCTTGTTAAATAATTAAAAATAATTCAATTATAAAAAATATAAAAACAATGAGAACAAGGTGGTCTCTTAAATGCTCTTCTCCTGTCCAAACAAGGAGTCGGGGCCCATTTTTTTATTGCTGATTCTTAAAGCAAAAATTATGAGGAATCCAAAAAAAATAAAATTAGCCGGAAAATTTAGGAGCTTCTGTGGAAAATCGGAAAATTTAATTTTCATGGGAAAATTTAATTTTCTTGGGAAAAAAGGTAAATTTCTGAGAAAAATTAGGAAAATTTTATTTTTCAATTAAAGCCTGATTCAATACCTTTCCAACGAGCTATCACTCGTTGCGATCGCTTTAGTAGTTTTTTTTTAAAACAACTTTCAATGAGGTCCCTTATGAAGAATTCTTCAATTTTGTCACATGACAGTGGTGCACACCACCACTAAACCAGTCACTATAAAAAAAAAAAATATGTAGGTACATTATTTTTTGCTGGGCAATCGATTGAGACTATTTATTTTAAAATCGGAGAGGGGTCGTCCAAAAGGTGATCGCTTTCATATGGAATTGCTCTATTGTATATTATACTCAGAAGTGACCAACACTAACACACACAAATATTCTATTTTTAGATTTTTTGTTTTATTTTTCTAATCTCCTCCGTCTCTATTTCACAACGTTACCAGATTGACGTATGGTTTTTACGTTCAGTGTTGACAACTTTTGCGTTTAAGTTGAGACAAAAATTCCTGAATAAGCCAAAGCTGATCCACCCTAATTTTCATTTAATAAAAATAATAATAATTTATGTAAAATATCTGCATAAATTATGAATATTTTTTACATTTACCACAAAATACAATATTACAATGATACTACACCATATTTTTTTTGCATTATATAACAAATATATTTTTAATTGCAAGTTAAACTTAAATTCAAGGACATAGTTATAATGTAAATTAAAAACAAAATTAATAAAAATTATTTAATTTATAATGAAATATTTTATTACAAATATTTTACAACTATTTTGATAAGGGATGCCTGTAAAAAAAAAAACACTTTTAACAAATCAAATTAAAAAAAAACCTAAAAAACAAAATGAAAAAATGAAATGAAAACCATGAACAATCAAAAGTTTTAAATTAAATAATAATTATACTATACTATTAAACGTAATAAGTTTTATTAACCTACAGTATAAATCGCTTATGATGAATCATCGTTTAAAACGATATGTTTCCAACAGTTCACAGTGGGAATGTTTCGGATTGCCATGAAACTTTACATAGCCTTAATCAACGTAAATTCTAACCAGAGTTTTAAAGATGCACCCACTAGATTCAGTAGGCGCTGATCAATTGAACCCCAAATTAGGACTCCACGATTCAAAAATTTTTTTTTTCATCTTGTCAATTTTATATTTATCAACCGACTTTCAAAAATTAAACATTTATGCACTCAGCGAAATCAAGTGCCAACCGTATTGGAAAGTCTATATTAATGGTAACAACTTATAAATTCAGTTAGTACAACGGTATTTACATTGGATTACTAAATATTTTGGATTAGGTTAAAGAATGGTGGAATGAGAAAGTAGTGTCTGTAGACATTTGACTTAAATTTCACTAAATTGTAAATGACAGGAAAGACTTCTGAGGGGAATTTCTTCCACATACGGATATTACCACTAAAACCGAATTTTCCCTTTGCGTTGTACGATCCACTAGTCAATCGACAACAAACGGATGTGATCTATTAGTTAAGCGATTCTAAGGTTCTATAAATCGTCTTTCGAACAATCGACTTTTTCGACTTTTTGTAAGTCGACTTTTTTCTGATGAAAAGGTCGAAGAGGCGACTTTCTTCTAATAAAAAAGTTTTACTTTTGCTTTCGACTATTCGACGTTTTTATTTGTCATATATGTATGGCTTAAAAGTAAATAATGTTTCAGTCGATAACTCAATAGTCAAACATACATCCATTGTAGCCAAAAAAATCGTTAAATATGACATAAAACCAAAAAATTAGCGAAAAAAAACGCAAAATATGATCAAATCCTGCCGAAAGGTCCGATTTGGATTTAATGTTCCCAATTGTAAAGGAGGAGTAAGGCTTTTTGAAAATAAATTGTGTAAGTCACCAATTTTATTTCAGGGTGAGCACTAAAGTGAATACCTCAAGTGTAAAAAGTCGTTCGCTGCTTTAAATTTCATTAAATATGGGCAGATTTACAAGATTTTAGACTTTTGGCAATTTGTTTGATGACATTAGTCTTATGTAGTCCAAACACTATGTGTTCGCTGACATTCAAATTTTAATTTTTGGGAATGACTTTTAGGGTTTTGGGAAAAACGACAATTTTTTAGTAGTGAAAGGTAAATAAATATCAAAAACAATTTTTTCAACCTTTATCTTCAAAATTTGGAAAATTTTAGACATTTTATTTAAAAGATTATTTTAACGTTAATAAAATTCGAGTTCGTTATCATTACCAATAAAGCATAAATTCTAAGTTACGATGCCAATTAATTGACCCCAAAACAATCTACAAAAAAGTTTTTTCACGAATAAGAAATGTTCATAGAAAAAGTCGATTAATCGACTTTTATTAGAAAAAAACTCGAATCATCGACTTTTGAAAAAAAACAACAATGTCGAATAGTCCCAAAGTCGACTTTTAAAATTTTTACAAAAGTCGAAAAGTTTAAAAGTCGACTTTTTGTTGAAACTATATAACACTAAATAAGTTTTCTGAGTAAAAACCTGGGCCCACAGTGTTTTGTGCGTGGCCAAAAATCGTATATTGCAATGCTAGAAATCAAATAATTTTTTCTATAGTGGTTAATAAAATACTCCTTAAATAAGAAGAAACAAAAATAATTATACACAAATAATTTTTTTTTGCCGAATATAATTGAGCCTCAAAGTTGAACATTTCAAATTACTTCAGCTATTTCTACGGAAATGCTCAAACGTGGCTTAAACTTTCAAATAGTAAGAAAATATATTACTGATATTTAGGAAAAATAGTTGTTCTAGATTAGTTTAACTAATATGTTGTGGGTATATAAATAATACTATTTAAACTACTTAATATCAATCACATTGTCAAAACAATATCGAAATCTAATAAGAAAACAATAAAATAGAATATGTTATGTTTAAATATTAGTATACATGCCGAATTCCCAATAATGGTAACATTAGCAGTTGGACTGGCAACCCTGTCAAATAAAAGCTTTAATATATAAAGCTGTTGGCTAAACTTGTAAGAAAATACAAAAATAACTCATGTTAACATCGCCGATTTTCTGTGGTTGGCTGCTAATATATATCTGATTAAACCTTGAGTTTCTTGTGGGTGGTGAATTAGAATGAGGCTGAAGATGACCTAGAGATGACCACAATATTTAGTTTTACATTTAATAACAATTAGTAATTTGTATTAGTAACGTTTAATTATGATCTCAAACCTGACAATTCCAAATGAAATGATAAAATATTTTCTTTTTCATTTTTAATCAGGTAAATATAAATAAAATATTGTTACGTTATGTATATTACAAATGACGTATTGGGTTTCGCAAACATTTAAACATTGCATAATCTTCCCGAATTTCTTTGGTTATAAATTTTTGAATAATTTCTTACAATGAATTCTCGCTGAAATTTAATTATAACAATTCAGTAAGCTGTAACACATGGAATAGGGCTGTTCACCAAATACTCCAACTAACGAATATTTTAGTTGTGTTCTTTTGGGTCCAGAAGATACACCACTAACCACTCTTTGGTATGGATATATTAAATAACTAAACAAAAATAGAGGTGGGTGCTTTTTAGGAGCTAAAAATAACTTAGTCCAAAATTACCCCACTTTCCCCTAATATTAACCGAAAGGATATATAAAATGTTGACGTATCCTTGAATCGAATTGAATGAAATCCGGTACACACATTGACTGCTACATACTCAACATTCTCAACATATTCACATATTTTTCGATGGTTTTCAATAATTTTTGGATCTTTTATAAAAAAAAATGTTTCAATAAGGTTCCTGGATATATTGGGGGTAGGAGTGTCCATGTTTAGTATTTAATAAAAATCAGAACACTTATTTGTAGTCACGTATGTAATATATGTAGCAATTTTCGTAATATCAAAACCATTTTTTTAGATTTAATGTAATTTTTATGATAAAGAACATTTTGGAGCAACCCGTATCCTTGCTCGGCAACCAACAAAATTATACATACGTAATTCTAGCTACATAATTAAGCAACGTACCAATTTTCGTAGGTTCCAATAATATCTGTAGCTTTATTGGATTTTTCACGTTCAGGATATATAACAGGCATGCTCGGATCCAGGGTAAGGTTTTGGGGAGGGATGTTAGAGTATTTGAATATTTATTAAAAATTTTTATTTTGGAAGATGAAATGTTCCATTTTCCCTTGCTGCGATTTTAGAAAAGTTTTTATTTTTACATGTTCAAACAATACAGACTCGTGCATAAAATTTCACTTTCGTACGATAACTCCTTCTATTTTTGGCCACTCGTTATATGAATTGACGACACTGTGTGCCCCAGGTATAAATTCACTTACCTCAGTAGAACACCTTCCATTGTAACATCGATAAAACAGTGTAACACAGTCCACATTTCGACGATGCTCCAATGAGTCAATAGAGCTGGTTACCTTATTGATGAGCGCCGAAGCCCTGCTTTTCACACGGTCCAGAAGATCCAAAATAGGCTTTGAAGCCCCGACCAAATCGGTTTAAGTGAAATAGCTTGAATGGTTCTTTCGACACTTGAATAATGTGATTCTTCCATCCAATGTGATGGATTGGATTCTCATGCGCAGAACATCAAGAACATCAGATTCTTCAATATTAACACCAACCATTTGTACAAATGATACTGATGACTCCACGCCCCGCTTGTGGGTCAACAAACCACATTGAGTCTTGCGTGCATTGAAATCGACCCTATTCGCACGACCCCACTCCGAGATTGTTGAAAGGTCCGCATTGAGTGTGTAATTCATATTATGCCTCTCCAAAATTCTCGACCTATGATCAAAGGAATACGAATGGCAAATATTGCTGTCATTTGCGAAAGAGTACATAGGATTTAAAGTTTGGCCTAAAAAGTCATTTATAAAGCTAAGAATTAGTGGGGGAGAAAGAACGGAACCTTGCGTTACCCACGAATTTAGCTGAAACTCTTATAGTTCGATCCCTGTGAAAGCTCGATATAAATCGAGACAAGTCAATCAAATGAAAGAATAACACAATTTTTAAATTTGTTTTTTGAAATTTTAAATATTTTCTGGATAATTAAAAAAATGTTAAGCCAATTTTTTTCCTTGAAGTTCGTCTTAACCTTGTTTTACTGTATATTGTTTTTCAATAAGCAAAATAATTATGCATGCTTTGCCTGTATACACGTGAATAGTTAAGTAGTCAGTAGAAGTGGATAATTGTTGAAACAGTGTAGAGCAAAAGTTATGGGATATATTTTAAAAATCAACATATTTCAGTGTTATTCAAATGTAACATAATGTATTTGCCATTCCACGAAAGATTGACTAAAAGTCGTAATTTTTTGATTTTGGGTCTACCGATTTGAAATATATTTTGCACGCAAAAACTCTGTGGGGCCACTTAAAGATTTGCGTTTATATTTTCACAAAACTCGAAAAAAAAACACGGCTGTATTTGCGATTTAATTTTTTGAAAAAAAATTCAAAAAGTTTGTAAGTTTCACCATTCGTAGATTCTTTGTTATTTATCTGATCATTACCATTTAAAAAATAAGTTTTTGATAAAAATTTCAAACTTCAAAAGTAAAAAATTTTATATAAAGTGTCCGCCAAATAACTTTTTTTTTTTGAAAATGCTATAAAAAAAAACTACTGAATATTTTCTCAAATTTCTTTTTTTATTTGAAAGTACAATCCTTCCGGTTAATAATGGAAAATAATTTCATTCAAATGGCTGCCTCGGCTGACCATGCAGTAGCCTACACGATCGGTCCAATGATGTCTCCGAAATGTTTAATTGTTGAGAACGACGGTGAATTGATGTTGATGGCGCTTCACGCACACTTTCTGCCACACCAGCAATATTCTCGGGTGTAAGCACTGTTTTTGGCTTTTCACACTTTGGTTTATCGATGAGGATGCCAGTTTCTTTCACTTTTTTCACAAGATAACGAACATACGGAGCTGACGGTGCTTCTCTTCTTCCAAAATCCGTACGCAATTTTCGCACACATTCTGCAACATTACCATGATTTTCAAAGTAATGTCGCAATATTTCCCAGCGTTGTTCAAGCGTATACACAACCATATTCGTTCAGCGGAAGGATAAAACTAATTATCTGTCAAATCAGACATGAGCTAAGTGTTACCATTCACGAAATAAGCACTAGTTAAAAATAAAAAACGTTAGTTGGCGGACCCTTTATATTCAGATACAATTTTATACAGTTTATTGTTTCAATATAAATATTTATATAGTCATATAAACATTTATGTTAAAGCATTATTATTTCTATATAATTGTATATTGCATTGGGCTGTTTCAAATTTTGTATATATAGCAATATATTATTTTAAATGGTGCTGTATAAAATTGTCTAATTAACTACCTGTGTATACCCCGAGTAAAAACGTTTACATATAACCATGCATTATTTTATATAAATATATATTAATGCATGCTATTATTTGTCAATATATATGTTAATATATGTTTATATATACAATTTTTTCCTCAAAAATTTTCAATATGTTGTCACATATCGACCAATATATAATCATATATGACATATAATATTATAAATGGTTTATCTAATTAAGTACGAATACATGTATAATTAGATATAACGCAAATCAAAATTATATAAATAACATATGGTGTAATATTCATTTGGATAAAACGATATCTTGACCTATTTTCTTTTATATAATACTATATATTGCTGCATTTTAAATTGCTGTTTATTAGTCTGTCCCGAATTTAAAAAATTTGCGAATTTCGTTACGTAATTAAACTTATGGAGCTGTTTATGGATAAAAACCAAAAATTTTTTTAATTAGGTACTCGATTAAAAAAAATGTATATGGAGTTTTATGTAGCCGTATCACTTTCTAAGTGAAACTATATGTAATCTTAGTAAATTTTATCCGAAATATGGGCCCATACAATTGAATTTCTTTGTATGGCTTTATATCTAATAATTAGATGAAGGTCCAGCACAATTTTATCCGAATTATGGTCCGGTAGAATTGTATTAGATTGTATCAGTTTTGTAACTAATTTTATCAGTTTGTATCTAAGCTGATACAAATATAGAAGAGTCAATATTTAAGTTGGTGGCTCCATAGAGTATCTGTGAGCAGAACATAATTCTCATCGATAGACCCAAGGCCGATGCTTCGTGGAGTGGCCGATATATTTTAATTACATATCCTATGATTAAATTTTTTTTTTTTTAAATTTGTTCAACAAAAATTTTTTTTGAATTTTCGTATTATATGTGTATAATTATATCCGAAAAATGAGAACATCTAATTGTATCATATTAAACCTAATCTAAAATAATAAGACATTATTTGATACAATTAGATCTAATTTGATGAAATTAGATATAGTTTGATACAATTGTATCCAAATTTTGTCCTCATCCAAATGTATTAAATTATATTTAAAGTTATGAAATTATATCCAATTAGATACAATTGTATACAAATATATGCAATTACTTGTGACAAATGTAATAATATATAGATTGATATGTAATTAAATATTTTTACATATTACACTATATGAAGTGTAATATAAAGAAATATATAATTATATATTTGAGATATACATTTAAGTTTGTTTACAACATTTTCTTAAAATTAATGAAATTGAACTTACGACAATGACAACAGTCGTCTGTCGGAGGTTTGAATTGATTGAAATTTTACAATTTTTATAAAAATCATATGTTAAAGTATTTAAATTTAATAAAAAAAAGAAGAAATTAGGCAAATTCATTTATTATAGCCTTGCGATATAATAGGGCGTTTTTAATATAATTAACTAATTTATCCCAAGTTTACACCATTTAATATATTAATTATTTCGTTTTCAGATAAAATTACTTTTCCAAAAAATCTTATTCGATATTCTCTTAGAATAGGGCATTTTCCTAGGAAGTGTTGGATATCTTTGTTCATATTACATAATGTACATATACTTTGGATATTGTTGAAGCTGGTATTTAGAGCTATAAGACCACATGTTGCCTTGAAAATCCACATTATTTTACTACGATCGTATGTGTTATTTAAGTAAGAATGTCCCATATTATGATCTAAATATTTGTACAAGCTGGCATCGCTTGCAAGCACCTCATCCACATTTTCTGACGGTTTCCGTCTGTGATTTGACTCAAAAGGTTTGCAAAATTGTTTGACCAACTTACTGCGTTTAAGTTTGAAACATTCCATTCCAAACCATAGTTTGTTCCTAGGTTATTTAGGCTTTCTGCCCAGAAACATTACTTTCAAGCACTTTTAATGATAATTGGTTGGGTAGTCTATTTGCTGGGTAGTCAAACATCGTTCTGTATACATATCGAAGATGGAGCTCAAGGGTGTACAAATGTCCATTTAATATCCCTGTTTCGAGCATTACTGCGTATGTAGGGGTAAAGTCTGGTAATTTAAATATTTTCTTAACAAAGAACAGTTGTAATTTATCAACTTCATCAAAAAGAGAGTATCCCCATATTTGAGCCGCATAACTTTGAACTGCTCTGCAAATGTCTTGAAACATTTTCCATTTCATAGACAAAGCTATATGATTTTTGCAGAAGAATACATTCCACGTTGACATTATACTATTCTTTTCCGATTTATTTCTTATTTCTAAGTGCTTTTTAAAACTTAATCTTGGCGTGAGTAGGACTCCTAAATAGCAATATTCAGATACAATTTCTATTGGATTTCCCTTATAAAACCATTTCTCCTTTCTCGATAATACACCGCCATTTCTGAACACCATTATTGCAGATTTCTCCAAGTTAACTTCCATACTCCACATTTCACAATATTGTTCAAGTCTGTTTATCATTCCTTGTAGGGTGCTGATATCGTCTGCTAACAAAACAAAGTCATCAGCGTAAAGCAACAGCCTTATGTTCATGCTATCTATTAGCAAACCACCCATTGACTTCGTATTTGCGTACATATTTTCTATGAAGTTTACCATTTTTTGAGATATAATTTAATATGATTTTTGGTTCTATATATTTAGCAATATATTACACAAGGCAACAATTTTGAAAAAATTTTAGGGGCTTTGAAAACCACTATACAATTTTGATGTATTGTGGTCCCAGTAGTACAAATATGGTTCAATTTTGAAATTCTATGGAAAAGTTTTTTTTTAAAAAATTTTTAATTAAAATTATAAATTTTTTTAGACGTGTCTCCACATAATTAATGATAACTAAAAAAAAATTAGTCCGATATTATTCAAATAAATTTAGAAAAACTGAAATTTACATAGCCTTTAATCCGTTAATATATTGCGTTTCAATCGGCTCAGTAGTTTTGGAGTTATAATAAAAATTGAGGGAAAAAATATTTTTTTTACGTGAAAATAGCAAATTTTTTTGGTTAAAAAAAATCATAAAAAATCGAAAACGGCAAAAATCGTTCAGATTTATTGCTTTATCGCAAAGCCACATGTAATAGGAACAAAATGAGATATCGATCATAAAAATCGATTGATTTTTTTCGAATTTATTCACAATTAAGTGAATTCGCTCATTTTCACCAAATTTTAGTTTTTTGTCTGATATACATAAATTGAGTAGTTAATGTTCTTCTTTCGATTGATTGAATTTTGAAAACATTTTCCCCATGCTATGTACAAATTTTCACATCAAAAATGCATTACATAGTAACATTCGTGTATTTTTTGGCAAAACCCTACCTAGAATATACTGATTCTATTCTTCGGAAAGACATTTGTGTTGGATGAGCTTAAATGTAAATAAATAAATAAATTAAATAGTAGAAAATTTATATTTTATTATTCACATTTATTATAATAAATAAAACAAGAAAATAAATAAATAAATATGTATTATAAACTACAAACTCTGAAATTTTCTTTTAGTCGATTTTCTACTATTGTTGAATAACGAAGTGTTACTCTGAATACTCCAGCAAAAATCAGCCATCATGTGTGCATCCCAGCGACCCTGGTATCGCTCCTCCATTGTCCGGATATCTTGGTGGAATCGTTCGCCCTGTTCTTCACTCAAGTCTATTAGATTTTCAGGAAAACGATCTAAGTGACTGTGCAGGTAGTGTAATTTGATGCTCATGTTGCATCCAAGATTCTGGAAGTGAGTTAACATCTCTTCAACGTGCGCAACGTAATCATCACCCTTGTTATTTCCTAAGAAATTTTGAATAACCCATACAAACGAATCCCATGCATTCTTCTCAATTTCTGACATTGAACTGCCAAATTCAGTATCGTTCACCAATTTGCGAATTTGTGGGCCATCAAATATGCTTTTTGTACTTAAACAAAAATAACACTCGGATGCGTGGTTCGCTGTTTCTCTCCATAGCATAGGCTTCAAAATTTCCAAGTGTCGTCTGTAAAATGAAAAAAAAAAATTGAAATCAGGAATATGAAGAATTCAAATTTTAATTAAGAAATATTGTAATTATAAATATTCCAAATCTATTAATTTATACTTACTTTACGTTAGAAGACTTCATAGATAAATTCAATCGACATGGAATGCATATAGTACTCGGTGTCCAATGCTGGTTCAAATTGTGCGGATAGATATTATAGCAATCTTGATATGACTTTTGCAATGAAGTTAAGAACCACTTCCGTTTTTTTCCCGGTGATATATTGGCCGCACACATAACAAAATAAATCTGGATCGTTTTTACATGAAAATGTTCTGGCTTTCTGGCTCATTTTTATTAATATTTGAAAATTGTTTTTAACTTCTAAGCTGTATGACTCTAATTTTTGTGTAGGTATTAAATGATGTTTGCGTTATCGCAAACACTTCTTGAATGAAATAAAAAGGGTCAAGGAGATCTTATAAATACTGATACTATAATTTGGGATAACCCTTTGTGTGGATACAGTTTGTGTGTGCTGCAAATTTTTTATTATTCCCAAGAATCCTAAAAAACATTAAGGACTTTTATGAAAAAAAAAAAAATTATCCGTTACAGGTAGCTAACGGAAAATAAGAGCACTTCAGCGTACACGCACATTTATGAGCGTTTTATTACTATCCTACCGCAATCGTAAAAATTAAACAATCTTTTGTTTATTACTTATTTTTTTTTAATTATTAGAATCATAAAAATGTCATAGAGGTTTTTCCCAAAGGGGTTTTGCCAAAATGCGTGTCGTAAAATGCACCTGAGTTTTTATGTTCTGCATTTTCATTATGTAGGTACAATTTTCTACAGTGCTTGTAAATATGCGATACCTTCAATTAATTGTAAATAAAAATGTAAAGCATGCATCGATTTTTATGATCCATATCTAGTTTAATTCGCATGATATGTAGCTTTACTACAAAAAAATAAAAAGTAATATTTTTTGCAGTTTTCGATTTTTTCCAGATTTTTGTTTTTCAAATTTTTTTTTTTTTTTAGCATTTTTTTTTTTTTTGCTAACAATTTGTTTCATAACTTTGAAACTATTGATCGCATTAAAAAAATTTGTACAGTTCTTTAAAGATATTGTAAACCTTAATTTTTGTAAATTTAATTTGACAAAATCGGACTAGTTGTTTTTGAGTTATGACAACATAAGTGGAGAAATGGCTCAAAATATTGTCAATTTTAAAAAAAAATTTTTTTAAAAAAAAATTATCCATAGAATTGAAAAATTTTACCATTTTTGTACTTAGGCAGCCATGATGCATCAAATCTATATAGTGGTTAGTCAAGCCTTTTTTTGCTGTTGACCTGTGTTATTAACTTAACTTTTATACTTGGGTTAGTAAATTTTACTAACAGATAAAAAAAGAAGAACAACAAAAATAAATCTGCTAGCTTTACAGCAGTTTAGTTATATTCGAGTTGAATTTTAGATATTTGAAAAAAGCAGTTTACTCTGCTAAAATTAGCAAAAACTTTTACTATATATTTATAGAGTGAAAACAGCAGACAAAAACTGTAATATCAACAAAATTGTTGTTATATTTACCTTAAATTTAATAAAGCACAAAAAAACAGTATATTTGGCTAAAATTGTTGGATTGCTGATTCACAAGGGCACAATTTTATTCGCATTAAAAAAGATCTAAAAAAATTTTAAAACAGAAAAATTGTTGCTTATTTTATCAGATTAATTTGTTACTTTCAGTTAACTAAAATTTAGCTCAAATATAACTAAATACTTGTAGATTCAGTTAATTTATTTTTGCTATTCTTATCTTACTAATATTTATAAAAAATATATGCTCATTTTATCTGCAACGTAATCTTTAACAAACTTTTAGTAGTTTTAGCAAAACACTATCTATCAGTGTATGTTTTGTCTTCCACTGTAGGTTTCATCCTTTCGCTCATTATGTTAAATCATGTTTATAATATTTTTGTTTAAACTTGATATTTTAAGCCGTTTATTAAAGCATGAAATAAAAAAAAATATTTATTTAAATATGATTGAAAACAAAAAATTACACAGAAAATACACATAATTGCACGCTACGTAAAAATTAAAATTAAAAAATCATAAAATTGTTTTAATTTTCTTTTGTGGAGATAAACAATAAAGTGATTTTATTTTTTTTACGGAGTGTTTTCTTTATATATATTTCTGTGAAAATTTACAAATACATAAACATTATGCAGAATTATATTCGTATTTTTTTTTATAAAATTGACTTTTTTTTCCTATTAAAAAATAATTATTTTTTTTTTGTTTAAATTAGCGTGTTAAAGAATTTGTTTATCTACTTTAAACAGGGAATAAATTAGCTAGATTTATACTAGATCATTAATAAGTTTTAATTACATTTTTTATTTGAGTTCAATGAATGATTAATTCACAATTTTAATAGAAAAAACTCTGTATTTCGTTTGGACTTTTGTTTTTTTAGAAGACTTTTATCATGAAAGTAAACAAAAAAGATTTTTTATAGCAAGATATAAAAAATTTACTCTTTCTAGACATTTATAATAACATAGGGTAAATCCTATATTTAAATTTTAATTTTTTAAAGTTTTGTCATCTCATCTATCCAATATTTCAGCTCCTTATATGAAAAACTGAACTATGGCACATATCTGCATGCAAAATTGGTTGTCAACGGTTGAAAATTGTGAAGAAGTTTCTTACACAGATACTCTAGAAAGTATTTTACAAGTAGAGATATTGCGAATATTGTGTTACTAGTCTGTATTCGGCATGCTTTTAATCTAAGTTCGAAGGATTTGACTTATTACCCTTTATTTACCTAATAACGAGTGACCCCTTATTATATTGTACAATACAATATCGATGAAACTTCACACATTCAATACTTAATGCTTTCGAAGTAATGTGGTATAATCTTTTTTTGATTTCCCATACTTGGGACTTATGAATTAACCGCTGATATAAAATAATTCCTTCATGTTTTTTGAATAAAATGAAACATTTTACCGCAACATTTTCCTTAAATAGTTTTATCCTTTCTCTACCTGGCTATCAAAATCAATTTGATGCACCTCTTACCACTTATCACTTGATGCAAATAATTTTTAATGAAAATGAAAATTATTCAAGTTCGAGGCCATACTGCATATTTCTTTATTAGGATATTGTCCTAACAAATAATCCATAGAGTTTTTTTGTTTTCAAATTTATTATTTGTTCCTTTCAGGAATGTGTTGATATATCTATTTCGGGAATTTTCTAGGTTCCCATCATCAGAACACGTTTTGAAAGAAGTAATAATCCCACGCCAAACATCAAACATTCATATAAACTAGTTTACTCACTACATGAGAACTAATATACATATGAGCTCGAAGTACAAGATTATCACCATTGATCAAAAAATAAATTGAAAACTTGTTTGTTATGTGCAAGGCCCACCTTTGGTGGATATTCAATACACGTTTTTTGTTTTTTTTCCTATTTTTTATTTTTTTGTTTTGTCTATAAACAAAAACATTTTCATTGCACAAGTAGAGGTCGAAAAAAACATAAATTTTATTTTTAATAAAAATTTTATCAAACTTGTATATTTTTTAATGTTTTTCAAGAAATAGTTTTAATAGAATAATATTTGTTTTAAAAAATTGATTGAAATAAAAATTACAGATTTGCTATTCTGTTAAAAAGTAACAAATAAAAAACTAAAATTGCTAAATTTTGTTTAATTTTTTAAATATGTGTAAAAATAATTTTCAGCAAACTTTTTTTTTTTTTTTGAGTGTATGAGTAATTTTTACTCTAGCAATGATAAAAAACAACGATTTATTTTTTGAGTGTTTTGAGTTCACACTCGCATCATTTTTATGCAAATGAAAAATTTAAGAATTCGTCTGCAGATATTCGTCTTTTTATTCTTAGATGATTCTTCATCGCCTTTAAAATAAAAGCTCTAAAACGAAATCGTAACCCGGGTTACCACATTTGTCCAAATTTTTTATTATATTTTCTTTTTTGGCAACTGAAAGTTAATGTGTCTTTTGATCACAAAAAAAAATTTTGTTTATAAACAATTTTTTTTATTTTTTTATAATTGTGTTGTTGTTGCTTTTATGGATTTCGAAAGAGGGTGAACCCCTTAAGGCCCTAATTAATATCTTGAATATTGTTGTGCGAATATTGTCTATTCATAAAATATTAAAATTGTGAAATCTTTTATCTTGTGGAACCATCGACAAATTATTGTTTCTATTATATTTGCCCCATGTGATCACAACAAAAAGTTTTAAATATCTTTTAAGATTCTAAAAATATATTAATAATTAACATCTGTTTTGCACATGTTTAGAAATGAGAATAATTTATTTAGTACAATGTATTTGTTTATTTATTTACAAATTTATTATCTATGATGTACACTAAAAGTTCTGATTCAATAAAAAAACAAGATTTTTATAGAATTTTCAGATAATTAAAGCAATTTGTTTTAATTTGTTAAAAAGACTCTAATAGAATTTTTAAATTTATTAAATTAAAGTACTACAATTTTTCAGACCTTTAAAGGGGGGTAACAATTAAAGCATATCGATATGTAAAGCTGGTGACAATTACCAAACTTTTAGTGAATTAAAGTTTGAAACAAAAAATTTAATTTTTATTGATCTTATTTCTTTTTATTTATTTTTAGAATTTTGAACCTGTGGCATATCCCAAAAATAACTATGGTAAATTTTTCACTGGAGACTCTTTCATTGTTTTGAATGTAAGTATTAGTTTCAACGATAACTGCAGGATTTTGTATATAGTATATAGTTTTGCATAATGCACTTTCAACTTTTGCCAAACTTATTTTTAGAATATACAATATGGTTGAAAAGTATAACCCCGACGAAAAAAGTTTATATATTGTCGTATATAGCTTGACATAGTGGTATCTTGTTAAAATGTGGCCATATGTAATTTACGAACTTACATCTCATACTTATTTTAACGAACATTTTTAATATGGCGCTATATATAATCATATAATCATATATCATAATATCTTATGTTATATATAAGTTCAACTTTTTTTATCTCATCATATATAATTGATATAGCTACATATCAGATCATATATACTTCCATGTATAATTATATATAAGTAAATATAAAACAGTAAACATTTTTACCATTTTTATATTATAATTATATATGGTATTACATATAATTTTATATCAATATATGTGTTAAAATTACAAAGAAAAATTCGATCACTTTTGTATATATTAGAAATTCACAAAAAAATCTACCACTTTTAAATATAATTATCAGAAAACGCAAAAAAACCAAAATTCAATGTATTTAAGCTAAAGAAAATTGTTAAAAAGCAAAAACTTAGAAAAGCTACACTTTTAAAAAAAGTTCAAAGTTAGTAGAATAAATAATATTTTATAAGTAAAAAAACATTTAAAGTCAGAAAATCTTAAAATAAACAATCAAAAGCCATAATGTAAAAAGCTTTATAGCAAAAAAATCCGAATCGGATTTAGCTGAAAAAAAAACATAATATGCTATATTTATCTAGAGAAATTAACTTCTTTCTATCAAAATTATTTGTCTCAAGTCAAGTCTAGACTTAAAATTGGTTGAAATTATGAAAAATTTTCGATAAAGTTATAATTATAAATTATAAATTATAATTATAAATTATAATTATTAAGTTATAATTAATGACTTAATAATTAAACTACAACGTACAATAACAACTTTCTATGTTGCAACAATCAAAAGCTAAGACAGAGATGAGTTCATCTTCTTTTTTAAGAAATAATTGGAAAATAAAATGACGTTATAGCTATGAAACTCAGTGTATAAGTCAAATGAAATCATGTATAATTTTCCAATTAATTGATTTATATTTTTTTTTTATTTTTTTGGAATGTGAAACAAAATTGATGAATGTGAAACAAAATTGATAATTTCCAAGGAATTTTATAAAGATCAAAATTCAATCAAATTATATATATAACTTGATCAAATTAGATAGATCCATTTTTCGGATCAAATTATATCCCATGGGATCTCATGCGATAATGTATGCCATTTTTCAGATCACCTGATATATGATGTGATATGGAATTATATATATGACTATATATACCTATATCGAAAATTTTTTCATCGGGACGTCTTAAAAAAATAAAAAAAAATTAGAAAATTTAAATGAAAGTACTTTCAAACGCGATTACTAAAAATAGGAATAGGTAATGATAAGAGAAAACCAATTTGATATTTTGAAAGACAATTATATTGCCATTTTAATATTATTAATTTTTGGGCCTAAAAATAGCTTTTTATTAATATTTTTGATTTATAAAATCGCACTTTTCTTCCCTTAAAATGCTTTTTTTTCTAAATATGTTTCACTTTTTCTTTTTAAACGTGTCATTTTTTTTAAATTTATTTGCAGTGATTATAATATTATCATACACAGAAAAAATTATCAACCTAAAATATCTAATTAAAGATTTGATTTGAATTTAATTTGTTTCTAAGCAAATATTTAATTGAATCAATTAATATTTTTATTGACTTTTTTAATATATAAATGCATATTTTATTTTAGACGCAACTATCATATTATTTTTTCATACACTGTATGCATAAATAGAAAATTTTCAGTATAAAATACAAAATGAATTAGTAGTTAACAAACAAAACAAGCACACACACAAACAGACTCAGCATTGAAAAACACACTCATACCAACGTATAGATCACACACTTTTTTTGTAAGTATCATATTTTTTTTCTGTAGAAGTTATTTATAACTTTTTTTCCTTCTTAATTTTAATAAAAGGTTTAATTGATAGTATCATTGCCGTGATAGGTGCAAATCAATTAAAATATTAATTGATTCAATACATTTTTTAATTGAAACCCGTTTTTAGTTTTTTCTGTGTAAGGATCATACTATGATAATATCTAACTTTAAATCAATATCTTAAAGTCAATTTTTTCTCATTTGTAAATAAAAATGTAAATGTTTTTAAATACCTGATTAAAAAAGTCTGATATGGTGCTTTTATCTATTTTAATATATACCCATAATTAATTACATAAAATTTCGTCGAAAAAATGTCCCGATTAAATTGTATCAAAGTACATTTAATTGTATCATATTAGGTTAATTTATATACAATTTAAAGTGATTTTATACAGTTTTGTCCTAATTTTGTCCTCATCCAATTTCATTAAGTTATGCGTTACTAATCCTAAGGATATATTATATTATATATATTATTAAAACTCGCATATAACTTCTTATATGGTAAATTTATGACAAACATGAAATTTATTATAGCTCTCAAACTATAGTTCTCATATAAATTTATCATTTGAGTTGAAGTCAAGAAAACTTTAAATAAATAAATTTATTTCGCCTTATTTACCACTTTACTTAAAATTTTCGGAATTAAAAATAGTTAATTACAATTTAACTATTAGTTTTTGCAAGTTCTAATGCAGAATTCCAAACTTATTCCGAATACTTATTTAACAAATTGTGAAAAATAATATGTTGTTGTCTGGTCCATATACAGATTTCATGTTATTGGAATTTCTTGAGATATTTGATACGTTAAATCACAAACTCAATGAGAATTTATTGTTCTCGTCTAGAAGCTGTCTTTAAAATTTGAAATTTTTTTAAAAAATTCTGCACTTCAGATTCGTTGAAAAATTAAATTTTAATATAAAACCACATGTAATTATTTTACGTAACATTGTATTAAGCGATATAAAATTATATATGAAATCATGCTAATTATTATATACAATATGTACATTAAAATATTAACATTAATCGATATCGATATATATTTAGATATTAATATGTATGGGACCATAGAAAAAATTTTCGAAAAACCAAAGATAAAACTATATATTAAGTTATCTGTTTTTTTTTTATAATATTATATTAAACAAGATATGATTGTATATGAACTTTTTTACTCTGGTATTAATAATTTTGGTAGATTATCGTAAAAGAGCTTAGAACTTAACAAAATTCTCAAACTTATTTGCTGCCAATTGAATTTTTTTTTACTTTTTGACCATAGTCTCCAATAAAAGGTATTGCAGCTTAAACTAAATGTGTAGTTTGCTTAAACATATAAATTTTTATATTTATTTATAATGTGTGTGTGTGTGGATATTTTTGTAAAAAATCGCTTTTCTTTAGCTAAAAGTAGAAAACGTGTGTTTTTTTTGTTCGTATAGAAAACTCATTAAAGATTGACTTAATTGCACCATAGAGAAGTTAAAATGTAAAGCTCTACAAAACATTATGCGGTAAAAAAATATACAGAGCAAAGTACAGTTTACATTTTCGCAGGTACATACAAAAAGCATCGTTAAAAACATTGAAATGTGGCAATATACACTAGGATGGACCGAATATGGAGTTTTGAGGAATTTAAAAAAAATGAAATTCTATTTTTTTTTGAACCCAACATGTTTTACTATTTTCTACTTTTAGTAACAAGCAAACTGCAATTGTTTTATACAGAAAAAATTTCAGTCCCTAATGTGAATTAAAAGAATTTTTTTAAAGAGTTTTTTGAACAGAAAATTTTATATTTCAGCTACTATCAAACTTGAAATAAATGTTTTTCAAAATCTCCATCCCACTGTTCACAAATTCATACATCAGTTTTTTATTCCGTTTTTTGACTTATCGACAAAAATCTTTATATTCTTTGTCAGCATTAATACATAAATCGACATAGCTGCCTGTTGAAACGCAAAATACTACGCAAATAGTGACGATGGGCCGATGGTTTTCAGTTAAAATGTTTGTTGATATTTTAAGCAGTTTCCTTTTAGAAATGGCGAAAATCGGTTGATGGGTTAAAAAGTTTGCTATGGAAATGTAAAGTCAGCTTTTTTACATTTTTTTTTTTTAATTTACAATTATTAAAATTATGACATCATTGTATAAGTACTGACAATTTACTATTTAGAAAACGCTGAAAAATATATCGATTAATAACCGCCTAACATATATTTTAGCGAAATTTGTAATCCGCTAACAGTTATTTCCGCTACATTGTTTTTACAAAATTTTTTTCTTAAAATTATTTTTCATCGAAATGTATTTTCTTCAATTTTTATTTTCGGGAAATTTGTTCCTTAAATATGTTTCTCTGTAATTAAAAAAAAATTAAAAAATATATTTCGTATTAAAATTTCAATTTCGAAAAAAACAATATTTTCGGTTTGTCCGAAAAAAAGCAAAACCTTTAAATAAATTCCGATTTGTTGAAAAAGTTTCAAGAAATAGTTTTTACAATCGAAATTCCTCCAAACTCCTCGTTTGATCCACCCTAATATACATAAGTAGTGGTATGTTAACCACGTATAATATGTTCTGTTTTTCACCATTTTTGTGTTGAAAGTAAGGGTAAAATGTTCGCCTTTTTATCTTAACTATAATGTTTACTTTAGAAATTGTATGTGACTACTGGTGTTTGTAAATGGTTTTTTTATTTTCCATTTCAAGGTAAAAGTTTTCTGACAGCCTAGTAAAATATACATTTAAACGGGAGAATGGGACACAGAAAAAATACAATAATAATTTAAGGATTGAGAAAATGTTTAAATGTAAGATCGTCGATAATTGCAAAATTTAAAGTTTACAAAATCAAAAATACAAAATGTTTAAGAACTTATAGAAAAAAATTATGTTCCTAATTTTTTTGCTAAAACTACAAAAAAAAAAAAATAGTTCAAAATGACGTTTCACGAAAAACTTATAAAATTAACAGACTTTTTTGTTAAATCTTAGTTGTTCGAAATTAACAATTTAATCTACATACATAGAAAAAATTATCAACCTAAAATATCTAATTAAAGATTTGATTTGAATTTAATTTGTTTCTAAACAAACATTTAATTGAATCAATTAATATTTTAATTGACTTTTAAATATATAAATACATATTTTATTTTAGACGCAATTGTCATATTATTTTTTCATACACTGTATGCATAAATAGAAAATTTTCAGTTTTGAATACTAAATACATTTGAAGTTAACAAACAAAACAAGCACTGCAAAAAACACACATACCAACGTATAGATCACACACTTTTTTTGTGAGTATCATATTTTTTTTTGCAGACTTTATTTATAACTTTTTTTTCCTTCTTAATTTTAATATAAGGTTTAATTGATAGTATTATTGTCGTGATAGGTGCAAAATCGATTAAAATATTAATTGATTCAATAAATTTTTTAATTGAAACCCGTTTTTAGTTTTTTCTGTGTACTATATTGAGCAAAAAATTTGCTTAACAGTTTTTTCTTAAGATTTTTTTATGCGAATAAAAATCCGCCCTTCTGAAATCAGCAGAGTACAATTTTTTAGAAGATATTTCTGTTGATTTTGAGAAAAAATTGTGTTATTTGCATTGAACTAAATTTAGGCTAAATACAGCAATAGATTTGTTGATTATAGTTTTTATTTGCTGTTTTTTGTCTACGAATATTCAGCAAATGTTTTTTTCAGATTTTAGCAGAGCAAATTTGCTATTGTAAATTTACTAAAATTCAACTCAAATATAACAAAAGATTTGCTTAAAAAAATTTAAAAAAATGGGCATTGTTGAACGTTTTTTTTTAGATTGTTTTAATGTGAATAGTTTGTTAGAAATTATATAAGGAGTGAGATCAGTCAAACTACCGCGCGAATAAATCAATATTACTTTTGATCTAATCAATCAATTTTAATAAATATAACGGTTTATTAAATGGTATTTTATACAAATTGATATTTTATGAACAGCGTTATATGTTTTTTTTTATGTAAAATTCTAGCCATTATGGCTTTTATTGTTTCTGCAGTGATCGCTTGCTGTGAAATGACCGTTCAGTTTTAAAAGTTTTAGCATCTTTGGTGACTTGTTTAGTGTTCATCATAATTCTTTTCACCAGAGCCGAATATCTTTCGTAAAACCTTTAATTTTTAGCACTTGCCGTAAAAGTACTTTCTCGATTTCTTTGTAAATTTCAATTATTTTTCCTCTTACTTGTTCATTATAACTTTTTTTTAACGAACTAACTAATAATTGATACTTTTTAGAAACAATTTAGATATATTTTCAAAGCTCACTTGATAAAAAATATTTCATTTGAAGTATGTAAAAGAACTTACAAGATAAAAATAAAAAAATTAAATTCGATTCCTTATTTAGAATTTTAAAATTTAAAATGGAGCACCCAGAGTAACTAAAAGTGTTAAATAGTTTCCAAAAGGTATACAATGTCATATGAACTGATTCAAATTGTTTTAAAAATTAGTTAATTTGCGTTCCCCGAACACATCAACATCTTATTAAGTGCTATGAAACATGTATTTTGAACAACTTTAAATAATTAAAAAATTGAAGGGGGAAAGCAGTCTTAAAAATTTATTTAAAAATTGTATTTGCATTAAAAGTAATGCCTAGATGATGTTTTAACACTTTAAATATTAAAGAAGACAATAAAACCTTGGGTTGTTAAATTATTAAAATGCGATAGTAACTGTCACAGCAACTGTCAAAACTGTTCAAAGCTCCTAAAATATTAATGTATTCTCTTATTTTGTATTATAAAAACTAAAAAAAATCCTAAAAACATAAAAATTTTTGGTTTTTATATGAACAAATTTAATAAGCTTTTTGAAAAAAAAATCTTAAATAAAAGTTAACTCTCCTGTCCGAAAAAAGTGAAAAGTTAATTTTATATAAAAAATTCTGTATTTTGCAAAACTGTAAACCTTTTTTAGAATCTTGCAAAATGCATTTAAAAATTACATTTACAGTACAAATGCATTTATAGAAAAATGGAGTTATTTGTAGATTACAGATCGTAAAAGTAAACCACTGTAGCTTTAAGAATATTTTTAAATTTTTTAAATAGTCCATGTACTTTTCAAACTATGGCTCTTCAAAATTCACATTTTATTTTAATTTTTGGAAAATAAAAAACCGTAATAAAATCACAAAAATTTTTTATGTGTCAAAAATCTTAAAGGATTGCTCCATACAGAATTTATATTAACAAGTTTAATAAAATCAGAATACCCTTTTTGAGTTGTGTCTTCACAAGATCTTTCATTTGATACAACTTTTGTTTCGTGGAACGAAAAAAAATATCTTGAAAAAACTTAAAAGGGGACTTTTTTTAAAATGGCCCAGCTCTCTAACTAGATAACGAAATGTTTCGGGAATATTTTTAGAAAATTCCAAAGATTATCCATTCAATTTTTTTTCTGAAACGACCCACCTTACAATACAATTTGGTACACTCAGGGAACTTCTGCTTAAAAATATGTAGTGGTTTGGGTTGTAATACAGTTTCTATATTTTTAGTATTAATGTCAGTCGTTTGTAGAACAAATTAAATTTGTTACTAACCTAGTAGTTCATTTAAAAAAACAAACCATATCAAATGACTGTTTTAAGATTTTACATTACCCTATGTGGAATGGGACCGGTCCTGCGTGTGCCACACGATCGGTCCCTTCGTGCCAGAGACCGGTCCTCTGCTAAACCCTACCCTATGTAAACAACTAGCAACTTTAACATGGGCTTGTCATAGGAGGGGGTCTTTTGTCCTGCTTTAAACCACGTAGTGGCATGCCACAGGACTAACCAAAGATGGGCATAAAGTTGGGCATAAAAATGAACGAAAATTAAACAGCTTCCAATGGGTAAAATTCTGGCCAACTGGCTTTTTCTTGTTAATAAGCATTCTGGTTAAGTGGTATGTCCCCCATTAACCAGTCACAGGATTGGTAATTTTAGGACAATTGACACTGCTTAACCCACTTCAGTAGTAATTATACCAGTCCTGTGATAAATCTTTCTTTAACCAGTCACTTTTAGGTCAATTGACTCCTCATTCCCCTTATTGTAGTTTTAACAGTAGTTTTTTGTTATTTAAAAAAATAAATGTTTGTTTATTTTTTTACTAATATATTATGTTGTTCATTTTTACTACAGTTGTGGTTCATTTTTTGAACATTAAAAAACAAATGACAATGTTAGTTGAATTTTCTGAAATGTAAGTTGTCCTTTCTTTAAGTGAAATTTCATTTGTTTTTAACTACATTTGCAGTGGTCTTTACGGTCCTTGTAATTATAATTACAAGGACTGCAGAATCAGAATTCAATAAAAATTTCAGTCGCCGTATTTAACCCGCCATTTAGTTTTCTAATTTGCTTCACTACCCTAAATATATATAGAATTTTGACCTGTTAAGATTGTAATAAGCATTTTTTAAAAAATATGTATTTTTTTAGGTATTAAAAAAACGTAATATGTAGTAACATTTTATGATGACTATATCACAATTTATTTATAGGCAACAAAATGGCATATAAAAAAACTAGCGATATAGTCACATTAGCGATATAGTCCACAACTTGTGTGCAACTAAGAGATGTGACTATAAGCGAAAAGTACTGTAATAATAATTATCTTCTCTAAAAATGCCAATAAAATCACTATTTTTAAATATCACCCAATTTGGGCAAGTTTTTTCGAAAGATGAGATCCTAATGTGTATATCTGCATCTATACATATATTATTCATATCGTGCGGTGCAATGTGGAGTAACTCTTAGACAAAAAGGTAAATAGCAAGAAATCGTTTTCTATTCTACTACAATGTCTCAAATTTTTGCGGAAATATTTTTCGCTATTTAATAATTAAAATTGTTGCAGTGACATAAAGACAATTTGAATCTTTGCTAAATTAGCTTAAAAAATGCTAAATGCAGCTAAATTTTTGCTGCACTTACTAACTTGTTTCCTCTACAAGTATCCTCACAGCAAAAATATGGCTGACTTTACTGACTTTTTTTTAGTATACCTACACTTTTACATAATCTTTTAATAGATTTTTTGATTTTGGTACTCCGTCAATTGAATAGTTGTCAATTGTTTGCCAAGAAAATGTTACTGGATCTGCTTCAATAACTGCCAAACAAACTGGTATTATTGATTTTTGGCAAATTCCAAAAAATTACTTTTGGTCAAAAACGGCTTCGCTGGCCCTCTGTGCAATATGCTTCATTTGCGATATGCAATACCTTATACGCACTGTAGTTCTAACCCATGTTCGAGATTTCATTTTCTACAAAATGAAGCCGAATGCAATTCAAACGTGAAGAAATGTAGGAACGTTTCGTTTTACAAAATATGTGTGTCCAAAAGAAAATATATTTTTTTTAAATCTTCAAAGGAAGCGATTTGATTTCAATAAAAAATGTTCTCAAATTAAATTAATTAATACAACAAAAAATATTTTCTTAGACAAATTTTTTCTCAGTGCCTGTGATTTGTTTTCTTTTTTAAATCCCTGTACTCCACTAAATATTATGTTTCGGCATTGTTTTTCTTATGAAACACATACATATGCAGGTATTACGAAAAAAATTTCTTTATATTCACGTAATTTTCATTGTTCATAATATAACATACATTTCTTATTTGTTTTTTTTTTTTTTTGTATACATTCTTTTAGACTGTCGAAGGTAAAGACAAAAAAACTGTCTTGGGATGTACACTTTTGGTTGGGCTCCGAAACATCCGTAGATGAAGCTGGTGCTGCTGCAATTTTAACTGTACAACTCGATGACCTACTTAATGGTGGTCCAGTACAACATCGCGAAGTTCAGGATCATGAATCGCAATTGTTTTTGAGCTACTTTAAAAATGGTAAGAACATGTGCTTAAACAGTTTTTATACATTCTTTTAAAACTTCCATTTTGCTGACTTGGTCCATATAGAAAACAAAGAAATGGAAAATTTGTTATAGGTTTTTAGTAGTTTGTTGGTTCGGTTTGTTTTTTTTGTTTGTTTTGTAATACACACCTGTGGTTTATTTTGTATTATGCATGTAGTTGTATAGTATTCCTAGTAAGTAGTCATAGTATGGTAACTATATTTTGGAGGTTGTAAGTGTTAATATTGTAGTGGAAAAAATTTAAAACTTTTTGACTTTTATTTTTTATATCGTTGTCTTCTATTCAAACGGAGCTATCTACATTTTTTTTTACTAAATGAGGTTTTTATGCCAAAATATTCACTGCAGTAGTCGTCATCTATGATAATAAATTCAAATTTAAAGATCATTCTAACACTGGTTTGTTGCTAAATAAGATTGAGCTATCTACAACAATGTTTATTTTTGAATGGAAATGAGATAACTACATTTTATGCTTCTAAAATATCGCTTCACCGCCTTGCATACTATAAAGCACTTACGAAGTCATTCTGTAGTGCTTCCCAAAATGCCTTATTTGAAGCAGTGAACAATGCTTACAATGAAGCAATAAAGCATTAATGTTGAAGCAATAAAGCATTAATGTTGTCAACACACAAAAAAGGTCTTCTTACTGCCTAAGAAGGCATGAATTTATTGCTTCTAACAGCACATGAAAGAAGCGCTTTTCACCTGCTTAAAAGAGACATACCAAGTGGGACATCGCGAACAAAAATCATGCTTTGGAAGATCTTCGTAATTAAATAACGCCTTCCAGAAGCGCTTCTGGGTAAGCACTATTTTTTACTGGATTGTTACGAATCTGGTATCAGAAAACGATCAGCGTTTAGCGATTCTGAGATATTCACAATGTAAGAAAGAAAATAATAATAATTTGAACATAATTTACATAAACAATAATAATCAGCGCAAGCTAAACATTTTGACCATCCAGACACTCAGCTAGTAAACTTTATTTGGAGTACGCTGAATTTATTGGACATGGCCACTTTTTAAAATTAAAAAATTTTTTTTGCGATATTTGCGATTTCAGTTTTTATGCAGAGACCGTTTATATTCAATAAAATTTTTATTGCTTATGTCATAGCATTTACATCAATTCATTGACTGAAAAGCACTTATACAAAAAAACTTTTGCGTTAATTGATTCTAATACGGTTTTTCATAAATTATTCCCAAAGCTTTTTTTCTATTTTGTTTCTTTTATATACTGTTTCTTACACAGAAATAACTAAAAACGGGTTTCAATTAAAAAATGTATTGAATCAATTAATATTTTAATTGATTTTGCATATATCACGGCTGTGATCATATTAATTACAACTTTTATTGATAATGAAAAAGAAAAAAGCTATAAATAACTATCTACAAAAAAATTATGATACTCAAAAAAAAAAAAAAATGTGTGAACGACACGTTTGTAGTGTATGTGTTTTTGGCAATGCTGTGTCTGTTTGTGTATTTGTGTGTGTGCTTGTTTTGTTTGTAAACTACACATGTATTTGGTATTTTATCCTGAAACTTGTCTATTTAACATAGAGTTTATGTAAAAATAATTTGAGAATTATGTCTGAAATAAAATATGAGTTTATATATTTAAAAGTCAACAAAAATATTAATTGATTCAATTAAATATCTGTTTAGAAACAAATTTAATTTAAATCAAATCTTTTATTAGATATTTTAGGTTGATAACTTTTTCTGAGTATCGTGTTTCACGCATTGTACAAATTCAAATCAAAATAATCACTTTTGAAAACGTCGAGCACTACCGCATTTAGCATATCCGACTTAACAATAATTACATTTTCGCAGTTGAAGATTTACGAAACACACAACACAGCTTTCATGGTACATATAATATGATTTTATAAATTATGGTCAGTATCAGTTAAGTTATTACCATACAAAACTTTATTTAAATCGAGGCCAGTAAAATTTTTTTTATTTCTAATGTAAATAAAAATAATTCAAAGGGTCTATCTACTCATGTTGATTAATTTCAAATAAAAAATGAGGAGCTATCTACTGTAACGCCGCTATTATTACGAATTATTAAGAAAATATTACATGTAGTATTCAGTAGCAGTTATTAAATATTATTGTAGAAGTTCGATTTGCAAATTTATTTTAATTTTAGCAAATTAAACAGTTTTTTGCTCTCCTGAACATTTGTATGGTAGTAGATAGCTCCGTTTAAATATAAGGCAACGATATACTCTATTGTGATGGAGGGCATATTAGTTTGATAAACCGTTTGAAACGTATCGAAAAACAAAGACACACGGTTTACAATTTATTTAACAAAGACAACAGCCATGACTGTTCCTTAATAATGAAAATTTTAAAGTTAAAATAAAACTCAAAAAATAACAAAATCATAATAAACTAATTGTGTAATTAAATCAAATTAAAAAAAAAAATATTAACATTAAAATGTTCATGCAAAATACACTCATAATAAACCATGCATACACTCACAATATATTTTCCGTTACCGATTGTAGTTTATTTAAAAAGTAATCCGTAAAGTTTGTTTTTAACTGAATAAACTATTAAAATACAAAGAAACATATTTTTCAACTTTTTTGCCTGTTATTTAAAAACAAACTATGAATTAATACGGATTTTCTGTAGCAGTTAATATTTTCGTTTAAAATCTACATGTTTAAAAAAAATCTACTTGTTTAAAAAAAAATCACACAAAAATCACAGTAATCTTTTTTTTTAAAAGTTCTCTCAAACGTTTTTCATATGCATGAACTGGGGATGGTACATTAATTACTTATTTACATTTTCAGTCCAAAAAGTACCAAAGTGGCCCAGCTGGCGATTAGTAGTAGTTTTTCTTTATTTACAATAAATTAAATTTATAAAATTAATTACATATATTCATATATATTTAATGTAAACAAGAAAGAGAAAAGGTAATAGATGTCGACAATATTTTATAAAAAATGTCTGTCGATTAACCAAATAATTAAAAATCATTATTATTACAAAGCATTTAATTAAATTCTTGTACCAAAAAGTTTCTGTATTCTAAAGATTTTTTTAAGTATAAAACTAGTTTTTTCCAATCTGTAGTATTTGAACCATTTAATATTTGTATCATTTCCATATGCTGCAAAAAGGGCTTCCCAAAAATCGCTAGTCTGAATTCCTTAAGAACAGGACAAATACATAAGAAGTGTTCAAAGGTCTCCATCGTACCCAAGTTACAGAGTTTGCATACTTTGTCATCATCAACTGCACCAAAAGTATTGTAATTTAATTTGATTAATCCACATCTGGCCTTAAAAATCCACGTTATATTTTCTGAGTTTAAACTATCAAGGATATAGCATTGGCCTTTGGTATAATCGAGATATTTATATAATCTTGAAGAGACTGCTTGACTTTGTAAATATTGCTTATGATGATTTTCTTTAATATTGCTTAGCAATAGCTTATTTTGTGCAAACCAATGATGTTCGTCAGGCTGTGTAACAGACCACCGAGTATTAATGTTGTTGGCAATAGTTTTCAGTTCTTTAACCCAAAACAAATCCTTCCTTATTAGCATATGAGTGATTTGAAACGGTAGCCTATTAGGATGGTATTGAAACATAACCCGAGATATATACTGTAGGTGTAGTTCTAGGGAGTACAAATGATTCCTCACAGCCCCCGTTTCAAGCATTAGTGCGTAGTTAGGTGTAAATTCAGGCAATTTTAAAATTTTTTTCATAAAGTATCGTTGTAATAAATCAACCGCATCGAAATAACCAAAACCCCAAACTTGAGCGGCATATGTTTGGATCGACCTGCATACAGCTAAAAAAAGGTTCCATTTTTGTCTTAGTTGAATTTGTTTATTGGCAATAAAGTGTTTCCATGTGGAGTTAATAGCACTTTTAGCTTGCGTGTTTCTTTTTTCTACGTGCTTAGTGAATTTCATTTTAGGTGTAAGGATTACTCCAAGGTAATTGTATTCATTAGTTATCTTTATATAATTTCCCTGAAACTGCCATTTTTCATTTCTACTTAATTTACCGCCTTTTCTAAAAAATAATATTTCAAATTTGCACTTTCTCATCCTTGAGCAGTATTGACGGTGCATAATGTGCATATTAGAACAGAGATGGAGTTCCCTCACTGTTCCAAATTTATATGTTAAAGCACATCTATTAGATGACATCTAGGAGATGAAGAGATAGAGTAAAAACTCTGAGTTTCTTTATTCATGTACAAATAACAAAGTTTGATATATATAAAATAAAACGAAAAGTTAGGATTATAATTTTCGCAGTATAGAACATGTGTTAGCTGATTATTTGAATACAAGAAAATTAATTAGCAATATGGTAAAAGTCTAGTGTTTTTTAGGTAAACAAGATAAAGCGCATCAATGTTTAATGTAAATTTAAAATTAAGCAATATTCTTGTGCAACTTTTGCTAGTTTGCAACAAATTACCCGTGTGTATGTCATATTGGAAGGTTAGAAAAATTAAAAAGGTTTTGTGTCTGCACAAGATACGTGTTAAATATTTAATATTGAGTTGGCTACATTGAATGATAATAAAATTGTCAGTAATATGTGCAATAGTATTGCAAGAGTACCTTAACAATTAAATTAAATCAAAAGGTACCAAAATGTTTACAAAAGTGCTTTTTACTTTAGTACTAAACCAAATATTTTATTTACCATCACTATAGTTTTTCTTTAGATTTTAATTGTCTTTTATTTTACAAACACATAGTTTTTTAAGTTATTTGCATATTATAGTAAAAGATGAACTCAAAGGTCATCCTTTTTCGTTATGCTGCCATATAAATGTTAGGCGCCATTCGCTCAATTAATTATTATTCAATTAATCTTATTATTTAGTTTTAAAAATAAATCCTAACATATATTATTATTAAGTATATAATACATTATGTAAATAATACATTTTTATTTATTTTAAATTAAATTTGGTGATAGCTAAAATAAACGACAATCGTTTATTTTTACATTTTTGGGGGTAAAATTTTGATGGTTAAAATAAAGGAAAATCGTTTATTTTTAAGTTTTGGGAGTTAAATTTTTAATTGTCAAAATAATGGAAAATCTTTTATTTTTATGGATTTTCGGTAATTTTTTGATAGTCAAAAAAAAACGAACGTCGTTTATTTTAACGGATTAAGCAATTATTTTTTAATAGTTAAAATAAACGAAAGTACTTTGTTTTTATCGATATTTTTAGTTAATTTTTTAACAATTAAAAATAATTGGAAATTACTATTGTTTTAAACGAAAAATCAGTAGTCCTGTTTTTAACAACTTTTTCTATAGTTTTAATGTACAAATTCGTTTGTTTCTAACTATAAAATATTGTGAGTGTAGGAATAAAAAATTTATGTAGAAATAACAAAAACTTTCGTTAAATAAACATATTTTCGTTAATTTTTCAAACGTGTTGGTTGTCTGGACACGATTTTTTATTTTTATCGACACTCATAAACGGTACACAGGTGCGAACTATACCTATCGAACTTCCTCATGTCAATTCCTCGACTTTGGTGAGGCGAATGGACATCTGTATTTAACGAAAAGAGAAGAAATATTAAAAGCACATGTAGAAAAAGTTACAGCATTTTGAAATTTTCATGTTTGCGAATTCGCACCTGTGTACCGTTTGAGGGTTAAAAATTAAAAGTATAGTTTTTAAAAGAGAAACAGTTAAACGCGGCGCCTTAACACTACATTTTTAAATATAATCTTTTTAGTTTTGAAAATAAAAATAACGAATTGTGGTTTTATCTATAATTTATTAATAATTGATAAACCCCATGATACAAAAACACCAGTGTTTTTTTTTTTTTTTTAGTAAAAATCCCATTTTTCTCAAGTATGCATAATTTTCTTTTTAAGTCGAGAGTGGCAAACTTTGTGAAAAGTTCATTTAAAGAACTAATTCCATAAAAAAAAATTTATTTCTTTTTGACGCTGAAAAAAATTTCACCATTGCAATGCAATTGAAATGGTTATTACACAGCCTTTGTATGTATATGGGTGAATATGAAAAGCGTACACTAAAAATTGATTTTTCGGATTCATCTCTCACGATTTTCACAAAATTTGGTGTATGATTCTCTTGGACCTAACGCAGTCTTTAATATCTAGTTTTTTCCAAATTCGTTGTACTTCGCGTTTTATCGAAGTTTAAATATGTGACTTTTTAGACAAATACACGATGTTCAAAACATTATATATTTTGGACGCGTCATCCAATTGTTATGAACTTCCAGGCATACCTAAACAAGAGCGGAAAGCGGAACGTTTTTTACCGCCTAGCGTTAACGCTGATATGTCATCCCTAAACCAGAGCGGCAACGCTACGTCAAATCGATAAAAACAGATTTATCAAAATAAAAAATATAACAACCCTGATTATTTTAACAACAAAGCACATTACAATATTGGTGTTTCTGATTTATATTTTGTGTTTTGTATAATAACAAATATATATAAATAATAATATAAATAATAATATAATATATATAAATAACAAATATATTAGTTTCTCTCTTATTTTTTCTTCTTCTTTATTTATTTGTTTACGAAAAATATAATAAAAAATAATTTTAGTACTCTGAGAGTCGAAAAAGTACTATTTGAAAATTTTATTGGTACCGAAACGGATGGGAAATGAGAATTTCGTTTCGGTACCAATAAAATTTTCAAATAGTACTTTTTCGACTCTCAGAGTACTAAAATTATTTTTTATTTTATTTTTCTTAGAACTCATACAAAATGCATTAAAATAACATTAAATGTTAATGAACATAAATTTATGTTTATATGTATTTTAAAAAAAATAAAGTTTTACTTTAAAAAAGTATATTTTTTAAATTAATGTACAGGAACAAAGAACTCCAAATGAGATCCAAATTAAATTAATCAATACAGCTAAAAAAGAATTTTATAAATTGGTTGATAATAACTTGGTAGAGATTTTAAAATTGTAACAACAAGAATTTGTTGCATTTAATAAATCTTTGGTTTGTATTAGATTTGATACTGTTGGAACATGAAGTCTGTTTCTGCCTTTGGTTTTAATCAGATTTTGGTATGAAAAAATTCTCTCAATGTTTGCAGAAGAATGTTGTATAGATAAAATACCTGCAGCAATTCTGGAAATATCGGGAAACATATATTTGTTTAACTCATTTTTAATTTTAGATACTTTTGACCAGAAACTACATATATTTTCCTTTCTAGAAAGTTTTAGTTCTTGCCAATCTGCCAACGCTCTGTATTGGGTATTAATGGCGTCAAAATTATTTTCTTCGTTTGGAAAATTTTTTATCAAAAGTGGCACGATACTATTGGTTCATCCGCAAACAACGTTTTCAGGTGAAAACTTACTGAACCAAATTAAAATTTCATTATCAAAATTTACTCTGGTTTTCAAATCTTCACGAAATTTAATATAAAATTTTCTGGAATTTTCTTTTATGTGATTTAAAGTGCCGGATTCAATCTGATTTGTATTTATATACAAATCCACTTCCGTACCACAAAAGACGTCGTTTAGCGGAATATGGTTATCGTGGATATTTAATTTATCTAACACATCTTTATTTATGAAGTTGCGAGCAATATATTAATAAAATTTATATATTAATAAAAATTAAAAAATAAAATGAATTAAAAACTTTAAATCGTCCAATAGTATCAAATGTGTCGCGGGAGTACTACGGTACTTTGGAACATCGAATAGTATCAAAAAAGTACTATAGTATCAACTTTGCCATCCCTGGTTTACATTTGTTGTCTTTTGCAACTAACTTCACTATGAAACGCGCTGTCAAAATCGGATTTTCCAATTGCAAAGAGTTGCCGCCGCGTTATTTCGGGATGCTACATACAAATTGTTTGGACATGAGAATTTTTGACAGCTAGAAAACGCTTGCCGCTCTTGTTTAGGTATGGCAGTTACTCTCATAATAAAGCTTATATTAAATAAAATATTTTATAAAAAATTAAGAAAATATTACATGATATAGATAACATGTCAATTTAAATCTAAACAAAAAAAAAAATTTGGATATGAATTCTGAGGCATTCGAAAATCAAGGACATTTTTGTATTTTTTTTATACTTTTTTTAAAAAAGATTTATTTTTCCTCAAAACCGTTTTATAACAATTGGATGACGCGTTCAAGAGAAATGATGTTTTGAACAGCACGCATTTGAATAAAAAGTTCCAAATTTATACTCCTACAAAACACGAATTACAAGGAATTTACTTACTAGAAATTGAAATTTTAATAAGGTCCAGGAGAATGCTTGCTCAAAACTGTGTGTAAATTGGAAGACATGAATTCGTTTTATGTGTCGATGTCCTGAAGAATGAGCCATATTTCTTATTTTTTAAAAATACTAACTCGGGCATAAAACCGATTATTATTATTCGAATTTTGATAGACTAAAAATGCAAAATCTGAAGACCCAAGGAAATAAAATATCCTTTTTTAGCCGGTATTCGGGGGAATGACTGATATAGTTTTTTTTTGCATATAATCAGAGTTAAGACTAATGAAGGGTATTACGATTTTCGACACAACTGAATATAAGTATAACATTTTCTTGTTTTTGGTACTTCATGGCTTTAGCCATTATTTGAAGTTACTTCAAATAAAGTATTTTTGCTTAAGTTTTTTTCTATTTTAAGGAGTTATTGTGGTTAATGGCTCCACTTTTCCAAGTTATTTTTTAATGGTTTCTTAAGGAAAGGCTAAACAAAAATGTAGGTAATTTAAAAGATAATGTATAAATTTATGGGAGTAGTTTTTATAAAAGTTAATTCTTTAAAAAAAGTTGAGTTTATTTTTTGGTGTAACCCATAAAATTTTTCTTATAGAATTATATTCTTTTAAAATTTCTTCATATTGTAAGACTCATTTATAAAAAGTTTCACAGCTACACTCTTACAAATAAACCTGTAGCAATAGCAGAAAAAGCTACTAAAAATTTGTTAAAAATTTCGTTGCAGAAAATACTGCTAAAATGAGCAGATTTTTTTTTTAAATATTAATCAAATAAGAACAGCAAAAATTAAAAAAAATTAACTGTACAAAATTTTAGTTATATTCGATGTTAATTTTGGTTAATTGAAAATAGCATTTTACTCTGTAAAATTAGCAAAAACATTAACTAAATACTTGTAGACTCAAAATAGCAAACAAGAACTGTAATATTAACAAAATTTTTGTTATATATAACTCAAATTTAGCAGAATGCAAACAGTTTATTTTGCTAAAATCAAAAGAAATGTTTGCTAAAAAATTATAGACTACTGATTACATAAGGGCAGACTTTTATTTGCATTAAAAAAAAAAAAATAAAAAAAACTTAAAATTTCACATTTTTTAATATTTTTTTTTTGCTGGTTTTAGCAATTAACTAAAATTATGCTCAAATATAGCTATATTTTCGTAAATCCAACAGATTTGTTTTTGCTATTCTTATATTACTAAAATTTAGTAAAAATATCTGCTAATTTTAGCATTGTTTTCTGCAGGGTAATTTTAACTGATTTTAACTAATTTTTAGTAGCTTTTTTTTTGTATATGCAACAAAAAAAAACACAAACATTTTAAGTAATCCTTTATTATCAGTGAAAAGACTTTGGTTTTTCCTTATGGAAGTAAAAATGCAAATAAATTAAGACAATTATCCTTAAAGGATCTTTCCCGTGACCCAATTTTTTTTTTGTAGTGTTTTTTCTTTCCCATTTTTTTATTATTTTATTTTCTTGTAGTGCTTGGTTTGTTTAATATTTTTTATTGTATTTGAACACACACGCAAAAAATATAACTTTGCTGTTAACCAGGCAATATCCAGAATAAACATGCGCTTACACAGTAGACCGTATGGCGAGCAGCCGATTTTTATATCCTTAGTTTTTCAAATGCATTTTAGATACACTACCTAACACCTCACAAGTTGTCCAAATTGTGTCAAATAACTCCCCTCCTATGTCAAGGCCATGGACCGACCTACGACCGGTCTCTGCCACTTTATGACCTACCATGCGCGTTACCTGGAACCGGTGTCTTTCCCCGTAGGGTAGCTCTTCAAACAAATATGAAGCCGAAGTTGGCTAATATTATTAAAAATTATGTGTTTCAGTTGGGATTAAAACTTTATACAATGAAAGCATTACAAAAGATAAAACAGTCACATAAGGTCAAAATATCATAACTTTGCATATAAAGGACTAAATGAAAGTTAGCAAAATATGTATTGGAAAAGTGTCTGCTTGACGGCTTTGCTCAGTCGCTATAGCGAGGAACATAAAGTTTGGTATGTGGTTTCCTAATCCCACCTATTCATCTACATTAGGTTGCTTCAGCATTTGCACTTTTTTTTTTTATTATTTAGTTTAAGGGGCACTCTGATGGCCTTAAAAGAAAAAAATCTAAATTTTCCAAATTCGAACTTCAATAACTTGAGAAATAGGTATTGGATTGAAATATCATTTGATGGATAGTTATTTAAATTTCTTTCTTTCTTTTGACACTTTTAGAAAAATTTGAAAAAGTAAGAAGTTAAAACAAAATAATTAATAATTACTTAGGTTAACATTTGGAAACTTTTTATTTTTTTTTCTCTTAAGATCATTATAGTAACCCATAAACTAAAAATTTCTACCCCGAATATTTTTTTTAGTATGGTGAACTCTTGAGTGCTGATTTATCTGGTCAAAAAAAGCACTAGACAAATTTTTTTTTTGCATATAATCATTTTCAGCGACCCCATAGCCCCCTTCAAAATATCTGAAAAAATTTTCAAAAATCTTTTGGGCCATAAGCATTCCGATTCAGGAGTTGTAAAAATCCAAAAAGTGGAAATGCTCAAACGCCCTAATCCACATGGACGGGATTTTTGTAAATTCCTACAGAGAGGGGCAAAAAGAAGAAAAGTCCCGTTTGGCGGGCTGGTGGTATGTGAGTTCCTAATCCCTCACAGACATTCGCTTAGACGGAAGTTTTTGGAAATTCGTGAGGGAAAGGGAAATTTAAAAAAGTACCTTCTTGGACGACTGGACAAACCGCTAAAGAGAAGAACTTGAAATTCCATACCCTGCGTAGACATCTACTTAAACGCAATTTTTAAAATTCCCACGGACGATGGATAAAACGAGTACTTTTCTTTCTGATATGATATTTTTAGGATTTTTGTAAGGAACGTGGTGAAAATTCAGGTTAAAATAGGGAAAATTATCCACATTGAAGGCCGAACCGAACCGCTAAAGCGAGGAAATTCTCACACAGAATACTTAGAATGCTATGTAGGTAAAGACAACTTCAAATCTAGTTAGAAACAAATGAAATTTCACTTAAAGAAATGACGACTTACATTTCAGTAAATTTAACTAACATTGTCATTTGTTTTTTACTGTTCAAAAAATTAACCACAATTGTTGTAAAAATGAATTACATATGTAGTAAAAAATAAACAAACATTTATTTATTTTATTTGTTTATATAAAACAAACCACTGCATAAAATGAAAGTAAAATCATAATACAGTAATTTGATGTGGTTTGTTTTTTTTTAAATGATGTAGTCAAAAATTGAATTTCTTCTACAAATGACTGTTTTTTCATTTAAAAATAAATATTACTGTATTACAACTCAAACAACTACAAATATTTACAGCAGAAGTTCCCTGAGTGCTGGTACGGGGTAAAAGGGGAAAGTCGCCTTGACTTCCTACTCAAACCCATTTGTTAGAAAATTGAAATTAAGATATATGTTCCTAGGTCCATCAAATATATAATTTTTGAAAACGTTTTTTATGCAAAAAAATTATGATATACCAAAATCAAGTTTTGCATTTAATCCATTGGATGCTTTTAAGCCTTTACATTTTAATTCTGGACTGTTTGTTTTAAATTTATGGTCAAATTTGTTTTGTACATTTTTTGAAATTTATAAACCACTTAACCCTTTCGGTCCCATAGAAAAACTAGAAGAGTTATCGAAAAACCAAGCACGTTTTCGTGATCTCTGACCCCTATTTCTTGTTACAATTTTTCATAAAAATTTTAGTTTTTTGTCCCCAAGTGCTTAAATTTTTGTGTGACACCGGTGTCACCATCGTACTCAAAGGTAACTTTTCGGGTAACTAAAATTATTTCTTTTTTTAATAAAAACAAATTTATTTTAATATAAAACCAGTGGTTTCTGAAAATACTTGTTTATTTTATTAGGAATTCATGTTTTTTTTAAATATATAAATGATTTTTAAATACAAAAAAAGGAAACATAATTACTTATTGGCTGTGGTATTCACCGAAACAATCTCTTTTACAAAGCAAAAATATAAGTTGCAACTCGTGCATTTAATGTTCACGACTCATTTGATGTTCTGGAGCTACTGCTTTTACAAAACCTTTACTTTGGCGTCCTCCTTGTTTTTGGCGGTCATATGATGGCCTTTGACGACTGGTGTACCCGTTCACCAAGTGTGTACACGAATTTGTTATAGCCAAATCAAGGAGGTCAAAAAATATAAGCAAATAAAACCTAATTGATTTACGATCGTATTCGTAATAGACCTGTCAATAATAAACAAACAAATAATAGTATGACTTTCAAAACATTGAATGTTATACATTGCCTTCTTTTGGTCCATTAAGTCCACGCCACCCATTCCTTTATTATAATATGAAACCATAAGTGGACAATGTATGTTAATTTTTTTAGGCGAGCCCTGAACACACCGTTTTACTAAAGTTTTTTTCGAAAGGATCGATGAAGTTGGATGCAAGGAACACAGCTCTGTTGTCCATCCATTTTACCGCTGCGATGCCAGCAGAGCAGAAGCTTTGAATATCTCCGCGTTTCATAGTTTTGTCGCTTACAAATTTAGGAAGGTTTTTTGGTTACTTCGGATCGTTCCACACCCGCGAATATTCATATCTTTGAGTTTAGTTAGCAAATGTATGCGGTTAAAAAAGTTGTCAAAGTATAATTCAACACCAATGTTGCAAACGTTCCCTGCCAATTCGAGCACAATCGATTCGCCAAGCCCGATTTCCGCATTATCTTTTCTCCCGGTTTAAATATTACACTCAAAGAGGTAACCAGTTTCTGAATCACATCGGCACCACATTTTAAAGCCCCACTTAATTGGCTTATTTTTCATATATTGCTTCATTATATTTCTTCCTTTGAATTTAATCATGTGTTCATCAATGGCTTGTGATTTAGTGGCAGTCAATACGCTACAAAATGCCTTATTGAAATGGTTTACTATTGGTCGCACTTTAAATGCTCGATCATAATTACTATCAGAACGATCTGGTTGATTTTCGTTATTGGTAAAATGCAGATTTTTTTTATTTCTTCATATTGCGTCCGAGTCATTACATTGGCAACAAAAGGCACTGATAAAAGTGGATTCGTAGACCAGTAGTTCTTATAAGGGTAATTTGTGAATACTCATTGCGATAGTTTTTTCGCTTATGCAAAAACAATCGATATTTTGAATTTTCATGGCCAACCTGTGAAGTTTGTAGTTTTTCTTAAAATTCGTAAAATTTTATCTTTGAGTACCATAGTGACACCGGTGTCACAATATAAAATTTAAATTTGTGGCGAAACTAAGCTAAATTTTAAAAATCTGAGATATTATGTTTTATAATATAGTTTTTGCTACAACATATCAAAAGAGTTTATCAGACGAAATAAATTTGTAGAAATTCAGAGCGAATGAAAATTAACAAAAAAAAAAAACACAATAATGTCACTTTGATCAGCTACAGTACCGTTACCAAAAAAATATTTGTACATTTTTGCTAAAGAAATTAAATAACCATTAATTCTCTTTCCAAAACACGTAAACTTTTAAAAATTGGATGGATAGTTTTTTTTAAAAAACCAAAAATTAAACTTGTGACACCGGTGTCACCATGGTGCCGAAAGGGTTAAGAGGTTAATAATATCTCTGAAATATTCTAATTAAATGCGAGTTTAAAAAGTGTTTTAAAATTAATTCTTAGCAGGATGGGACGAAGTGAACATTTAAACGGAATTTTTTTCTTTTAATTAAGTTATTAAAACCTTTTTAAAAATATTTTCCTTTAATGTTAATGTCCGTATACAAACATTACAATGTAATAATATCCTTATACGGTATTATTCCATTGCAATTTTATTAATATGGATATTAGGGTGGCAATGAAAATTCCACTTTGGAATCCTGAGACGGTATTATTCCATAGCAATTTTATTAATATGGACATTAGGGTGGTGATGAAAATTCCACTTTGGATGACAATTTGAACCAAATCGGATAACTTAAAGCTGTAATTTGGAAACAAATACAAATATTTTATTTTTGCTCCTGTCTTGCAACACATCGAATGTGAAAACGTTTATTTTAGCAAAATAAATTAGTAAAACATTAGTTCAAAACAGTTAAGTGCTATAACTATAATTTTACAAAAATATTTTGCTGAAAGATAATATATTTAATTTACAAGACGTTTTACTAACTTTGATACTAATTTATTTTTTTAAGTGTACGTCTTTAAGTGATCCGATTTGGCTTAAACAATGTGTCACAAGTTATAAGTAAAATATTTATTTTTTTATCTTTGTTCCAAAATTTTGACGTTCAATCTGTTTTGTCTCAAATTTTGATTATGTGAGTTCTGAAGTAAGTGACACAAGAAATCACTTGGGTTTCATTAAAACTCTGAAAAAGACTCTACATATTTTATTTCCACCCTAATGAACATTTTAAATTCCTCTTTTCTTTCTTTCGATAGGTGTACGATATGAACAGGGAGGTGTTGGTACAGGCTTCAAACATGTTGAAATCAATGCCCAAGGTGAAAAACGTCTCTTCCAAGTAAAGGGTAAACGTAATGTGCGTGTACGTCAAGTTAACTTGTCGGTATCATCAATGAACAAGGGTGATTGTTTCATATTGGATGCTGGTAATGATATTTACGTATACGTGGGTGCTCAAGCCAAACGTGTGGAAAAATTAAAAGCTATAAGTGCAGCAAATCAAATTAGGGATCAAGATCATAATGGCCGTGCTAGAGTACAAATTATTGGTAAGTTTAACAGGTGGGGTGGGGGGAACAACTAACTAACAAAACATATATTCAACCGTTTTTTTTTTTTTTTTTGTAATTCCAGATGAATTTAGTACGGAAAATGACAAACAACACTTTTTCGATGTTTTGGGTTCCGGTTCACCAAGTCAAGTACCCGAAGAATCTGTGTCTGAAGATGATGCTGCCTTTGAAACGGCTGATGCTAATGGAGTCACTCTGTATAAGGTTACCGATAGCACGGGTACACTTAAGATTGAACCGATTTCACAAAACCTTTGCGCCAAGAGATGTTGGATACACGTGATTGCTTTATTTTGGATACCGGTTCTGGTATTTACGTTTGGGTTGGTCGTGGTGCTACTCCAAAGGAAAAGACCGACGCTATGGCTAAGGCTCAAGAATTCTTACGTACCAAGAAATATCCAGCCTGGACTCAAATACATCGCATTGTGGAATCTGCCGAATCAGCGCCCTTCAAGCAATACTTTGCCACATGGCGTGATGCTGGTATGGCCCATACTCGTTTGGTACGTTCCGCTTTGGGCTATGATACCGATGATTCCGAATTCGAAATTGATGATGTTGATTCGGTATTGAAGAATCTTAAAGAACGTGGTGGTAGAGCTATTGGTTTTATGCCCGATCAGGGACAAAATGATATTGAAGAAATCACTCAATATGTTTCGAAATCTGGTAGCAATGATGTTGCGCGTACTACTGTGGAGTATGAAGATAAAATGCCTCTATTGGGTTTTTCAGCATATGTTATTACTTACAAGTTTGAATCGAAACAAGGTGAAACTGGCACATTAATATATGTCTGGGAAGGCATGAAAGCCAGTCACGATGCCAAGGAACGTGCATTTGAAGATGCTATGACGTTGGCTTTAGAACAAAATGCCATTTTGGTGCGTACTGCCCAAAATCATGAGCCTAGACATTTCCTTAAAATGTTCAAGGGTAAACTGTTGACCATGGCTACTGCCACTCCCACCGAACCTCAATTGTTCCATATTCGTGGTACCGATGAGAGTAATGTTCATGCTCACGAGGTTAACGCTGACTCATCATCTTTGTCATCGGCTGATGTGTTCGCTTTGGTAACAAATCGTGATAATAAAATCTTTATCTGGATTGGTTTGGTAAGCTTTGAGATTCGAAAAACATAAATAATTTTTTGGCAAATATATAGTTTTTGTACAAATATATTTAAATTTTGTATTAAAAAATTAAAATTTTTTAAGAAAAACTTTTCAAGATATTTTAATTTTTTTAAAACATAAAATTTTTACATAAAATTTAATAAAAAACGGATAAATCGTTACCAGTAGTTTGCAATATCGGAAATTAAATGGTGTTTTTTTATAGAGGTATAGAACTTTTTCCGTTTTATTCTCATTCAAACCACATTCTTCTTATTCTGTATCTTTAACCTGGTAACTGGGTTTGCCGAATATACAGTCAAAAATAATAATAAAAGTTAACTTTACACAAGATTTATATTTAAGTAAAAAATAATGGTACTTTGATATATTATGCTTTTCATCCATTTAAGCCATTACATATGGACTGTTTGTTCAAAAGTTTTGGTAAATTTTGTGAACTAAGTTTTGCGTATTTTGAAATTAATAAACCAGTTAAGAGGTTAATGCACGGGGTAACATACATCTAAATTTCAAGCTTCTGGCCAAATGGCTTCAAATAGAACGAAATTTTTTCGCGTACCCGTGTTAATTTCCGTAAATCTCGTCTACGCAGAGCCCACTTACATTTTTTTTAAAAAATTCAGAACTATTTCTGACAATTTTTTTTATTTTTTTACTTAAAAAAAAAGTTTAGTTGTCTTTCTATTGACCCAGAAAGTTTTACCGTATAACTCGGCTTCGTTTTGCAGAAATATGCAGAAAAATTGTCCATCTTAAATATTCAAACATTTGTTTGTTAGAACTACAATGCGTATGATCAATTATGCTATATGTTATTAATATGATTAATCATACGCGTTGAAGTGCTAACAACAAATTTTCCAAAATTTTACAATATTTGTGGAATTTATGGATCAATAGAAAAACATCTGAACTCTTTTTATTTACATTTGGTTTTCTTCAAATATCTTTTACAATAGTTCTGATTTTTTATTTTAATTTATGTTTTTTTTAAATTCTTTATAGAAAAATGTATTTTTATTTTTTCTTTTTCAAAAATCAAAGTTTCTAATTGTTTATTTTTCATACAGGGTGCTTCTGAATTTGAGAAATCTATGGCTTTGGAACGTTTTGGAAATTACTGGTCCGATGTTGAAACTGAGGTCATTGAAGAGGGTGCTGAACCAGATGCATTCTGGGAAGATTTGAATGGTGAGGGTATCTATGATCGCAGCATGTCGGATAAGGGTGCTCCACTATTGGAACCACGTCTCTTCCATTGCCGTTTAATCGGACATCGTATTAAGGTCGAAGAAGTTAATCATTTCGAACAAGCTGATTTTGATATGGATGATGTTATGCTTATGGATGCTGGTGATGAAATTTATATGTGGGTTGGCTCTGGGGCCACAGCTGATGAGAATGGTAGAATTTTGGATATGGCCAAGGTAACACATATTTTTTGTAACTATTTAAATTATATATTTATTACATTTTTTTACAGAAATATATCAAATCTGAACCTACCCATCGCACTATTGATTCGGTTAGTGTAATTCGTATATCCCAGGATCATGAACCTCGTGCCTTTAAACGTATGTTCCCTACATGGGAAGAGGGTTATTGGCAGGTTAGTAAAAAGTTTCTTTCCAACTCAATGTATTTATTCTAACTAGTTTAGTTGTTGTTGTTTGAAACTTTTTTGTGTTTCATCTTTTCTTGAAATTAAATTTGTATTTTAATGTAGTATTAATTTCATTAATTCATTTAAAACATTTGCATTGCTTTTTGTTTGTATCTTTAAACTAATTATAAATAAATGTTTGTCTTTAACATAATCGCTACTATTACCCTAAAATAGTTCGAGCAATTTCTAAAAACTTCTATTAAAAAAAAAAATGAAATTGAATACTTTCATCAGTAGTTAGTAGAATTAATTGTAGAGTCATTCCAAAAATTTTCGTTACGATCTTCGAATATGTGACTATGAATATTGTTTAAAATAAACACATCGATATTTAACGTTCGTGCTGTATTTAGTTTTTCAAAATTCGATGCAGTTTTTTTCGACTTTACTTTCGATATTTTTATCAAAACTAAGAGAAATAACTTATGGTTAAACTTTGGAATTTATTCGACCTTTTTCCTAGAATGTTGGTTTTCCAAATAATCACCTCGAGCTTGATTATTTAGAAAACCGAAATACCTTATGTTTTAACTTTTTAACTGTTCTTACTTTTTAACTTTTTGTCCGATTTTTACAAATCTTATCTCGTATGATAGATTGGACCTTCTACTTTTAGATATTTGTTACAAAATTATACAGTCTCTTTACAGAAAGTTTAATAAAAACAAAAACGCGAACATTTCATAAAATATATCTTTGATTTTTCTTAAATAGATAGTGATAGATCATAATGTCTTCTATAACGTTTCCAAAATTCAGAGTGGGTTCTCGATGGGGACGAAAAATATTTTGATTTTAGTAAAGGTACTGTTTTAATATAATGAGTACCAAAAACGACATTTTTAACTCTTTTGATTTTAGTAAAACTTGATATAAATGTTCTCCTAATCAATATGGTGTTTACGTATCTTTGCTTTTTCCAAAAATCGTTATAGTGGATGCTCAAAGTTGAGTAGAACCCTGTTAAAGAAATACACAATGTTTGAATTACACACCTCGACAAGATTCCATGTTTTTAATGCAGATATGTTATTTATATACTCTTTGATGCCCTTTTTCAAAACCCTACATCCAAATTTTTCCATTAAAAATGCTATTTTGACGTTTTGTAAAGCCTTTTATAATACGATTGACACTTTCTAATGATTCAAAATAAAGATAAATATTTGGAATTCACTTTACTCTTGAAGATACCAGAATGAAATTTTCTAAAATTAATTGTTAAAATAGCGTAAAGATACATTTATCAAATGGCTTCTACAAAAAAAAATAAAAATACATTTTTGTATAAGAAAAAATAACTACGATATAATTTCGTACAATTTTAATGATAGCTTATATTTGAAATGCTGTTTAAACAAATTTGACGTAACAATTTTAACGTTTTTCATCTACATTACAAAAGGAAAGTTCAAAGTTTATATCGTAACCCTAAAATAAATTTAAGTTGGTTGGATGCATGGCCTAGGCTACTTTTAAAAATGCTAAATATTTAGTAATTTTTTGACAGAGTGTTTTTCAAATGCAATTTTTTCTATAATACACAAACTTTAAAAGCTTGTTAACTCATTATAAAGAAAAAAGAAGAATATAATTACACTCAAAAAAATAGTTAGTAAAGTCAGAAACATTTTAGTCAGGAGGGTGCTTGTAAAAAATTTGCTAATGTCAACAAAATCTTTTAGCAACAAAATTAATGGATTCAGCAAAAGTTTTTGCTAAATATTAGTAGACTGAAAAATACTCATCAAATTTGTAGAAAAATTATACTTTAATTTATTTATTTACTGAAATTCTTAAAAAAATGTTTACGATTCTTTCAAAAATAATTTGCAAGACGTTAAAAAATATAAAAAGTGTGTCCGATTACTTTCCCAGTAAAGTCCAGTAAAAATTAGTCAGTAACAAAATTACAGAGAGTAAGACAAATTTACAAAAAAGTAAACGAACGGAAAACTTGTAACAATTGGTAAAACATATAAAACAGCTGATTTTAAATACCAAATATTAAAAAAAAAATCAACTGGTCATTATGGAAAAGATAAAAGTTAATTGAAATTGTCTAACAGAAATAATTTAGAATATTTTTTAACTTCTTGCATAGTTTATTCTTTAATATTTTGCACTTTGAATCCATAGACAATTAAAATTTAATTTAATATTTTTTTGTTTACTAAAAATACAAGCATATTTTTTCAATCATATGTTTTTTTCTTCTTACAAATTCTTACTGGCAAAAATTTATCCAGTAAAAAAGTTTTTTGTCAACAACCTGTCACTTTACTCTCTCTTCTTACTATTTTTTACTGAGTATTTGTGTAAACGAACACCTTCCAGTAAAAACTTTTACAAATTTTTAAAAATTTTTGTGTTATCGAACACCCTTCAAAATGGTTATACTTGGCACATTGACGACTTGAATTAATTTAATATCTGAAAATATATAGAAATACTTATATATAACATAAATAAAATGATCTTTCAAATACTCACATAAATGGTTGTCTAAATGATGGCATATTTAAAAGGAAGACAAATACAGTAATACTAGAAACGAAACTTAAATTAACAATATATGACACATACAACCCTTTTTTTTTAGCAATAAGCTAAATTAAACATAAAAAGTACCTATGATATGTGTCCTTGTTTTTCGCTTTAGTCTGTCTACCTGATAGTATATTTGTATGCAATTTGACCACACAGCATTAATAATCACTATAAATATTTAGTTTACCAACATACATTTTTTAATTTTTATTAAATATAGACATTTTATTTTGTCTTAATTTAATTAATAGACTATTATTTGGACAAGTCGGTGACAGCACACAATTTCAGGTTTTTAATGCAAAATTTATGTGAATACACATTTTACGTGTTTTTGTTTTATGTATGAAACACCGATAGAAAAATCTTCCATTTTGACGTGCTGCGGCATCTACATCATTCTGGGTATATCTTTGAATCTGGTTGTCGTCCACACTATTAATGTGCTTAACAGATTTTTTTTTTTTAGCAAAATAAATTAGTTAAACATTAGTAAACTATTAGTAAAACAAAACAGTTAAGTGCTGAATAAGTATAACTAAAATTTTAGCTGAAAACACAATTTCAGCGAAAAATTAGCTAAAAAAAGTATACTTAATTTTTTTGAGTGTACCATCGTAATAAAATGCTAAAGCTGTTTGGATGTGGTGGTTACACAACTATCAAAATGGTTAAAAATGGTTTCTCAAAAGTGTGACGTGATGGAAAAATTTGGAAAACATATATGAAATCAGCTATACAAAAGCTATTAAAAATATATACCGCGGTTCAAACTAACTTTCTTTTTCAAACTAGCGACTTTTTCTCATTTTGTGACAGTTCGTTGTCATAACTTTTGAACGCGTGCACAGAAAATTCAAAATTGGATGTCATTTTGAAGATCAAACCCTCTTCTTTAAACAGTGTTGCACAAAATTTATTTTGTTGGCAGAAGGAAATCGAAAATCAAAAAATGTCCTTCATTCGCGAATATCTGAAAAAAAACTTAATTAAGTTTTCTGAAATTTATTATATATTATGTATCAGTTTCAACATCAAGGATATTGAAGGACCCAATTTTTAAAAGGTAATTTTAAAATATTTGATCCTGAAATGCAACTACAAATAATTTTGTGAATTATCAGAGATCATGATCTTTCATCTGATAAATAATTTATTTGAAAATTTAACTTTAAACGTTCCTTTAAAAGGACATATTATATGATAACGAAAATACATTTATATGTGTATCGATTTTTCCATGCGTGGCAAAAAATATTGAAGAAAGTTTAAAATTTAACTATTTTTAGAAAATAATATGAGAATTTTCTAAATATTTTTCGACCCCATAAAAAACCCACCCCTTATTCTAGGGGTGTCTAAGCTTTTTCCGATATTCGAAATAGTTTGGTTTTCAAGCGACTTTTCCCGAATAGCCTTCTTTCCCTATATTTCAAATAATTCCAAAATATGACAACTCTGGGACCACTATATAGACAATATGGCTGTCAAAATTTTAGTTTTTTGAGTACTTTAACCCTGTGTACTAATAAATATAGTTTTCGTAAGTCAACTACAAGTTTTCATACAAAAACAAATAATAAATTTTTAACCCCACTTTGTAACCATTAAAATTTAGATTGGGCAGCTAAAAAAATGCATGATTTTTTTTTTTTTTGCTTTTTTACAATATATCAAAAAATTGTTAAATTTTGCGAGTTCGGCTCAGCATACCTCCGTTGTAAGATTTATAAAAATCGGATAATTACTTAAAAAGTTAGAGTAGTTTAAACGTTAGGCATTTTTCATAGTTTAGCCAAAAATGTCGAACTTTGAATCGCGATAAAACGCAAACTGCAACGAATTTTGAAAAAATTAATGCAACAAATATATCATAGGAACATTGAACATCGATGTGCTCAATTTCAAAGAAATCTAAACTCACCTATTCCAAAAATGACTAAAATCAAAAAATTTGTTTTTGAAATGACTCTGTAACCATTGCAATGTATGCAATTTATAACCCAAATAAAAAGGGGTCGTATATAATTTTATATTATCTTAAATTTGTGAATTCTTTTTGTATTTGTTACTTCCTGTTTCATCCAATTGATGTTTTTTGTTTTTTTTTTTGTATTGTAAAATTATTAACATTTTATTATACTCTCATAACATTTCCGCATGAAAAGCATTAATAACAATTAAAATTCAACAAAAAAACTAATAAAATAAAACGGATTTTTTATTTATAATTCTAGGTAAGTAAAGTTAATTTATAAATATTTATTTTTATATTATTGTTTTTTCTTTGTTCTAACATAAAAACCATGATATATTTAACTTATATTGTTTTGTTTAACAATTTTTTTTAACTAACCAATTTAAAAAAAAAAAACTTATTATGAATGACAAATTAACCCATTTTGATATTGAATCTAGTGGTCGTTTAAAATTTCATTTTGAAAAACCTTGAATTATAAAAAACCTTTCAATTCTCAACAAAATGGTTTAAATGTAATTTTTTTAGTGCCACAAAGTTTTATTTTTTTAAAAATTAAAAAAAAAGAAATTATTTGCATAACAATGCTGGCATGTTATTAAATATAATATTTTAAAACATAATAAAATTTTAATACTATTTCCTTTGTATCCATTTTTTTTTTGTTTCATCACAAAAACAGTCTATACCTTCCTATGAGGATGTACGTAAACAAATTTTGGAAGACAATGAACGTATTGAGGACAATGATGTTTAAAAACCATGAAACTTTCATATCAATGTGTTTGTCAAAATCTCCCTTCTCTCTCTCCTTAACCAACAAACAAAAAAAAAAAAAAAAGAAAATATATTTAACAAGGACATGAACCAACTTCACTAAATATATATTTTATAACAACAGTTGCTTTAATATGAACAAAATTTATTTATGAAATATTTTTTTTTATAATATTTTTCAAAAACCTTAATTTTTATTTTAATTTGGTTTTTTTTTTTAAATTAATTGTTATTGTTAGTAGTTTTAGTAGTATGTTTTAACAAAATTTAGTTTGTTTTGTTTTTCATTATAAAAATTTTATCTGCACAATTAAATTAACATTTTTCAAAGTAAAATTTACATCAAAATCACCAAAATTTATACTAAACATACATTTAATATTATAATAATAAAAATATTGTTGATTTATATAGATTAATTAATTCTAATTGTACTTTAATAAAATTATATTGGAATATTAAAAATATGTGTTTTGTTCGTAAAAGTAGGATAGATTAGATCAGAAGGCACTATGCACCGCGACCAATGTAGGTCTTTTGTGCTGCTAAAAGTAGGATATTAAGAGTATTAAAAAATCAAGGCACCCCCTTGATGAAACAGAACTCTGACCTCACATACTCATTAGAGCGACTCACCAAAAAAACTGCTCGATGTACCCTCCTAAAAATGAACCTTGGACTTTTTTAAGATGACATTTAAAATATTTCGTCTCCAGTTTTGACCTCTCGTGAGCTGGACCATTTTGAAAATGGGTCTATTTTTGAATGTTTTGTTAATTTGAGAATCTGTTTCCTTACCAACATATACAAAATGGATATCATAAGAAAGGTATTATTAAGGCGCGTCCAACTGTATATACAATTTGTCCAAGGATGACCATCCATGTCCTTTTTTAAGGATATTCAGTGAAAAAAAACGGTTTTTGAATTTTTTGTTCGGTGTTGTTTGTAATAAAATGCCAAATTAACATATTTTAATCTTTAGTCAATTTAATTAAATACAGGTTTCAGCTTTTTTTGAAATTCGTGCTAGTTTGCGTTTTGATAAAAATGCAATGGGGTGGTAACTCTTCGTTTTAAATAGAGCTATATGGGTATCAAATTTTTTCTTTTGCCAAGTACATCATCTTTGTATGTAAATAATTTAGATTTTTGCAAATTAGAAGCATTTTACACGGTGCTCTGGAATATATATAAATGCAATTTTGTGGTAACTCTAATATGATAGCGGATTTAGTTTCTAGATCATGTGTGGCTGAAAATAGGACTAAAGAAAGAAAAAATTGCAAAAATATAAAATCAAAGTATGCTGTATGAAAAATTTCATGCATAAAAGCAAAATTGTAAATTTAAGTTTATTAGTTCCCAATATCGTTGGGTTTAAGCTTAAAAAAAATTAAATAATTGTTCATTGTGTCGTGATTAAAATGCCTTTCGTGTTAGTTGAATTAAACCGAAATAGATTACCGACAAACCGCGATGTGATACAACATTTATTATTTTTGCGCGCTCGAAGCATTTGGAATAAAACTAAAACCATATTGTTGACTTTATTAAATATTAAATAATTGAGCTCTAGGTCACTTTTATAATTTATAACCATATTGTTTTACAATCCCAAAATACAGATAATTAGAGCATCTTAATTTTTTAAGAGTATTTTAAATCTATGATAAATTCGCAAGTCGTTTTTGTTTTTGAGGGCAGTTTTGTAAATATAAACAATAAAATTTAATAACTTTTTTTAATTTGCGAAAAAAATATGCCGCCAAAAAGTCGTGGATCATTTTTTTTTTCTTTCTTTAGTGCTATTTTTATCCATACATGATCTAGAAACTAAATCCGCTATTTTATTAGAGTTACCACAAAATTGCATTTATATATATTCCAGAGCACCGTGTAAAATGCATCTAATTTGCAAAAATCTAAATTATTTACATACAAAGATGATGTACTTGGCAAAAGAAAAAATTTGATACCTATATTGCTCTATTTAAAACGAAGAGTTACCACCCCATTGCATTTTTGTCAAAACGCAAACTAGCACGAATTTCAAAAAAAGCTGAGACCCGTATTTAATTAAATCGACTAAAGATTAAAATATGTTAATTTGGCATTTTTATTGCAAACAACCCCGAACAATTCTTAAATTAACAAAACATGCAAAAATGGACCCTTTTTCAAAATGGTCCAGCTCACGAGAGGTCAAAGCTAGAGCCGAAATATTTTAGATGTCAGCATAAAAATACAAATGTTCATTTTGAGGGGGTACACCTTGCACGAATTTCGCTTCCATACAACTTGAGTCGCTCTAATACTCATAATTAAGCTGCTTCTTAAAAAAAAGCAAATTTCGATTTTGAAGGGGACAATCCTGGGTTAGATTCATGAAAAAGAAATTCTCTGATTTTTTCAAATTTTCGAAAAAAAATTTATTGGTCGCTGCCAGATTTTGAATTTTTTTTTTCGCAATTTTCAAAAAGGACATATTATCCGGAAAATAATTTTTTAAAAAACTAAAAGAAAATTAACACAACATTTTTTTAAAATTATATTTAACCCCGGCAATTCAGAAAAAAAACTTTTAGTTTTTATAAGATTGCTAACCTTTAACCCTCTCATGCACTAAACTTCGTTAGTGCAGCAATTTTTTGTTTTAAACACTGTTTCTGACTAATTTGTGGTCAAATGAAACAAAAAAGAGAACAAGATTTTAGTTTTTAGAAAATGTTGTACACTTCCCAGCAAAACCATACATTACCAAGTAGTTGGTAAAGTAATATATCGCCATAGGGATCCATGCATTACAATCCACCTTACTTCACTGATGAATTTTACAGGCGATGAGCCTAAAAGTAAATGTGAATTCATTACCTAGTAGAGGGTCTGTTTACTTTTATTGTTACCGGGTTCGAAAAAGTAATTCGTCTATAAATAGATTTTTATAAAAACTAATTTATAAAAAAAAATATATATATATTACAAATATTTTTTTTTTAATTAAATAAATAACGTGTTCGCTCTGAGATTAGATCCTGGAGTCTCTGGTTGGTAGGCGAGAACTCTACCAACTCAGCTATCGTCACATATAATAATGGATTGCTTAAAATGTAAACGATTTGTTCGAGTTTTCGTTTGTGATGTTAACAAAAAATATAACTTAAAAAAAATCACAAAGTAATGTGTCTATAACTTGTTTAAATTGATCGCCACAAGAATATGATCTACAACTGAAAAATTTCTGAGGATTAGTAAAATAACATTCCCTTATCAAATTCACATGTTTCAATGTCGAAATTAATATATCTATAGTTTTTTTTTTTTTATCTAATTTAATATAACCCCGCAATTAATTATATAAAATTTCATCCTAAAAATGGTCCGATTAAATTGTATCAAATTACATCCAGTTAATTAATGTTAGATTAATTTGGATACATTTAGTAGTGATTTTATACAATTTTGTCCGAATGTTGTTCTCATACAAATTTATTAAATTAAATGTTACTATATCTAATTTAATATAATGCTCTATATATTATTTTAAATATAAATATCGTATGGTTTCTTTCAATTTTAGAAACATTAATATTAGGTCATCTCATAAAAACTCGAATATGAGTTGTAAATATGGGAAAACTATGATAACCAAATTATTTATTATATATTTCAAGCTACAAACGAGTTTGATATATTTGTTTATCATTTCAATTGAAATGAAGAGAACTTCAAATAAATTAAAGATTTTCAAAATAATATGTTAAACATTTCTTTACGCTTATATTTCATACATTATGTAATTGATGATCGGTAAGTCATTATTTTATGTTTTGAAATAATGTAAAAGGTAATGATGTATCATTACGAGGTAACCCAAGGGTGACCAATTATTGGTAACTCATTACTTTATGTTTCAAAATAATGTTGAAGGTAAGGAGTATACATTACAAACTAATGCATTACGTAACCAACTAGTGGTAACTCATTACTCGATTTTTTTAAATAATGCTGAAGGTAAGGAGTATTAATTTCAAAGTAATGTCTTATGTGTCCCATTATCGGTAACTCATTACTTTTTGTTGGAAAATAATGATACAGGTAAAGAGTACACATTACAAATGCTCGTAGGGAGCATTTTTCTCATAAATTTAAAATAATTTAAAATTGTGGACACTCTGGGTCCACGTATATGCATTACGGTCCATATTAGATTAAATAGACGAAAATAGGAAATAGACCAAAAATTTAAAATAATTCAAATTTGCACTCCAAAAAAAGCGAGTTAATTAGAAAAATAAAAATTGCAAAACACACCGTTCATGCACGTATATGGTTGTAAATGTACGACAGATAAATTAAAGCCTCCAAATACGATCTGCATATTATTTTTACCTTTTATTTGTTTTATTTCACTTCTCGTGAAATAATAAATAATAAAATCGGCATTGAATTATTTTAAGTTTTTCATAAAAAGTTAAGCCGTCAATTATTCACAGAATTTACAAATGAAAAATATTGACTTCAGCCAATGAAAATTTAAATGAAGCTCAAAAAGAAAGTAAAACTGAAGTATAGGCCTCTGAAATATTTTTGTTATACTTTCTTTTTGTAAAATTTATCCTTAGTTATAAGAAAGCTGCTCTCAAAAAGTGTTATTGTATTCATACAACAAATGCATGAAAGGGCTAACTACACTACGTCAAAAAAATGGCTAAAATTTTGCATTATTTTGCCAGCTCAAATTATGAATAAATAATTAAAAAAAAAATTAAAGATTGCAAATATTAAAGTAATTTTAGTCGCTTTTCTTTACCCACATCATGAGCATTTAAAAAAAAGAATCCTATATTCACTTAGCGTGTGGACCGATATAACTTTGGCGGATTAGGAGGATAGTCAGTATTTTTGATAAAAAAAATGAAAAAACTATATTTTTGGTGAAAGAAACTTATTTTACAGTGAAAATTGGTTTATTAGATCAAAATTACTGAATTCCGAAATATTAAATATCTGGCGCATCATTAACCCATGTTAACCGCATTTCAAAATTGTCCCACAAAATAAAATTGATGGTTACAACTGAATTTTGTTTAAATTAACTAACTGAAAACAAGTTTAGTTCTTAATTGAGAAAATTTTTTAAAAACATAAATCATTATTCTTAAAAATATTAACCCCTGTTGACCAAAGCCCGAAAAAGTAACTACAAAAAAAAAATCGAAAACTGATTTTGCACATGAGATAATTTTGATGGATATCTATTTTTTGGCAAGTATAAGGATTCAAACAGAGAAAAAAGTGGATAGTATCATTAAAATATTAATTTTTTTAGTCATGTATACCAAATTTTGTTCCTTTTTTTAATTATTTTTTTATTTAAAACTATTCAGTTATAATCACACTCTTAAAAAAATTTCTAAAATTTCATGCGGTTGCTGCAACCTCACTGATTTTCAGCAAAAAATGTTGCTGACATTATCAATTTTTTTGCCCAATTTTAGCTGACTTTACTATAATGTTTTTTTTCAAGTGTGGTTAATGGACGGAACAGATTAGCCTAATGTTTACTCGAAGAAAATCCTATTCATCTAAAGTGTGGAATATCACAAATTTGTGTTTTTAAAAAACAGGAATTCCACTGACTCGACTGAAAATATTAAAAAAATATATTAGCTTTGTAAAATATATTTATAATATTAAAACTTGTAAGATATAAAATTCCACTCAAACTACCCCTTTAAACGCACTCTCTGTGCTATTTTTATTTTTTTTTAGTTTTCCATCAACAATTTTTCTCCAGTTCTACGATAATTATTTCCCCACTGATCCTGTTGCATATCACATTAATCTTAAAATGATTCTACTTCAAGACTACCTACTTCTAACTTGTGTCGTAGCTTATTCATTTCAATCGGTACTGTAATAACCGAATTTGAGAAGTAATAACTGAATTTCAGTTGGCAAATAGCTAAATTTTCTCTCTGTGCAAGTGGCGCACTTTAAAAACAAAAAAAAAAAAAAATTTTATAATTTTCGGTGTAGAGTCGAATCGTGAATTGAAATTTCATATAAATACAGCTGTTTTTGCTCTGTAGGAAAGGCGACCCTAATTCAGCGTTTTTGGCGGCCGAGCGCCTGTGGAAAAAGTTGGAATAAAAAGAACTGAGATCCCAAAAACAAATAAATTTTATACTTTTCTGACAAACTCTAATATTTTACCCCACCTACTTCTAACATTTAATGAAAACATTAAAAAAGCTTTACGTATGGAAAGCCTCCTATGTTGAGGTCCGTTATTGCCGAAATATTTGCAAGCTGATAAATAGAGAATACATCGACGATTTAACGTAAAATGGCCCTAAATTATTTATTTTTTATTTTTGTAGAGGAGTAAAATGCATACATATCATTTAACAAAAAATAAATTTTAGAAACTATTTAACCCTCTTACCACTAATTCAGGTCAAATTAGCATATTACCAATTCAACTTTAACTCAACCTCATAACTGACTATAACCTTTATAACCTGTGGCATTTTTTTTCTTTTTTCTGCAAACAACAAAAAACAAAAAAACCAAAATGTAGGCAATGTGGTTACACCAACATATCCTTTAGAACATGTTCTCCATGTATATCCTGATCCTTCAACCCTATTACTATGTACCTACACCCATAAAAAAAGACCGTACAAATCGTTGAAAATTCAGCTATTACAACAGAAAAAAATTCATGAATTTGCTCCAGCAAAATTTTCACTGAAGTTGAGAAGCACAGTCTGCTAAATTTAGGGGACCTAATTTTAGAAGCACTAAATTTGAGTTGACAGTTGTAGTTAAATTAACTAAAAATTTAGCTAAATCTACAGAATTTTTAAGCTGAATCAACAGAAAATTTGTGATAAAAACGTCTTTCCGGATCTGACAATAGGCAGTTCCATATTTATTACCAGGAATATAAGTTCCCAGGTAAAAATTGCCAACCGTACCAAAAAAATAGTACTGGCAAACCACCACTTTTTTTGTAAAAATTACCAAAGGTACAACTACTATTGTACTAGGAAAACACTATTTTGTTTGCAAAGCATATGTACCACCCACAAAATTCTTTGCCAATATTGTTTTTACAATATTGCAACCAATTAGAAGATTTTTTAAAAATATTTTATTACATTTCACACATTTAAATATGATGTATAATACTAAGACCGAACTTTATTGTAGCTTTTTAAATGTGTTTTATTATATAATTTTTTCAAAATTAATTTAATTTAAGCTATTTTAAAAGCACAACATGTTATGCCAACGGTGGCAAGTTCGTTGGCCACTGTAATCAATCGGCTAACAGTACAATACTGTCGAGATTGTTAAGACGTACTGCCAAAGCATAACCGACCGTCACCCACACTTTGCCAAAACTGTGCCGATTGTAATTTTCTGCCTAGGTTATTAACTACAAAGTACTTAATTGGTACGGAGTAACGATGTTTGTCCATGTTGCTAAATCTATTATAGCCCTATGGGGAATGAGGAGTCAATTTTCCTAAAAGTGACTGGTTAAAGAAGGACTTATAACAGGACTGGTATAATTTAATACTGAAGTGGGTTAAGCAGTGTCAATTGTCCTAAACTTACCAATCCTGTGACTGGTAAAGGGAGGACATACCACTTAACCAGAATTCTTATTAACAAGTAAAAGCCAGTTGACCAGAATTTTACCCATTGGAAGCTGTTTAGTTTTCGTTTACTTTATACGACATGACCCTTGTGCGACAGTCTTGTGGTATGTCATATATTTATTTGATTTTTGATGTTTGTCCCTGAGGTGCGATTAAATTAAAAATTATTAAATGATCTTTATTCTATTTTACTGATTAATAAAACTCAAATAATAGTTTTTTTTTTATTTCATCGGACCTCAGAGCCAAACAACAAAATTCAAAAACCATTCATTAGAAAAACTGATAGCTATTACTCCGGCTTTTATTTTAATTGCTTAGATTGCAACATTCCGGAACTTGGCGTTTCAATTTAATTTTCAAAATAGACAATTAAATTCTTATTACAAATAGAACAAATAATTTCTTCTATTATTATAATTTTTGTTTTGACAAAAATTTCCAAAATTTTTATATTGTTTTGGAAAAAAAAAACAACAAACAAAAATTATGAAAGAACATTTCAGAACTCAAAATGATGAGTTTCTTTATTGAGATTTTTAAATACACCATTCCCTGAACGCCATAGCAACTTTGTGATGAAGAAAACCGTGTAAGAAAAAAAGGTATAGTATTATGTGTAATGATATCGGATCTGGGTTTGTAATCTAAATCTATATATCAGATATAATCATGAAGTCACAAATTTGCAACAGTTTTGCAAAAAATAAACTTAATATTTTATTATGATGTAACGCAGCACTATTTTAAATATAAATAAAACATAATTTGAAACAAAACTTAAATGTTTTTATTATCGAGTCTATTTAGAGTTATAACACTGTAAGACTTTTTAAAAATAAAATCAATTTTAGATTCTGTGACTTAAAAATCTAATTTTCAATAACTTTAAAAAAGAACAGTTGCTTACCTGAATATGTATTACAACAATAATTGTATTTTTACTAAGTCAACGATATACAAGTTAATATATAATCACATATGAATGCAAATAATAAAATTAATATGATATTTGAAACAATATTTAGTATATACAGTGCACTCGCGATAATGTGAACACTGCATTACGTGAACACCGCTTAATGTGAACACATTTTATTTTACGTTGACTACTCTAAAAGGTGAACAAAGTACGAAAGCCCTATAATGTGAACAGAAAAAAAGTCAATGTGTTAGTTGGAAATGGCGCTACGAAATAACCCCCAATGAAATAACACCCAAACGACAAAATGAAATAACCCCCAATGAAATAAATCCCAAAAAAAATGAAATAAGTCCCAACAAAAAAAAATGAAATAATACCCAAAAGAAATGAAATATTCCCCAAAGGTGAAAATGAAATAACACCCAAAATTTGGGGGAAGAAGGAAGAAATGAAATAACCCCCAATGAAATAAGCTCCAAAGAAATGAAATATGTCCCAAATTTTTTTTATTTTTTGTTTTCATATTTTTGATTCTTTTGTTACACTGTTCAGTTTTTCTGCGTGGCGGCCTGCGGCCGATCTTAGGGGTTTTCTCCTCCATAGGACGCGGCAGGTGGCTTCGCTGAATACAGTTTTCCTGCGCGCGTCTCATTATCTTCCCTAGTGTGACGCGCGCAGGGAAACTTTATTCAGCGAAGCCACCTGCCGCGTCCCATGGAGGAGAAAACCCCTAAGAGCGGCCGCAGGCCGCCACGCAGAAAAACTAACAAATATTAAAAAAATTTCACTTTTAGCAAAATGAAATATCCCCCAAAAAATATGAAATAACCCCCAAAATAATTGCATATGAAATAATCTCCAAAGAATTTAAATTTTGGGCTTTATTTCATTGGGGGTTGCTTCATAATGAAATAATCTCCAAACCGTAAGATGAAATAATTCCCAAAAAAAATGAAAAAACCCCCAAACAATTTTACACAATTTTTTTGGGGGTTATTTCATTTTTGGCCGTTGGGGGTTATTTCATTGGGGGTTATTTCGTAGCGCAGTTGGAAATGCGTAAATACGTTAAGAATTAAATTTTTTCTAAGTTTTGGGATTCCCCTATTTTAACTGTTTCACTGCATTAAGGACAGAAGATACATATAAACTATTTTAGTTGTTATTTTTATTTTTATTTATTTTTATTTTATTTATATATACATATTAGGCCGGGTCGATTTGTGGGGAGGCAAAAAAATCGCCCAAAGCTCAGTGAAAATCGTATTCTAGGGATCAAAATAAGAAACTTTGCGGAATTAACCATACCTCTAAAACGAATTCTACTACCCCGAAACTGTTGACTTTTGTCCCGTAGGGTCAAGTTTTGAAAAATCCCACTTTGACCCATGTAGAGTGCCCCAATCGAGTCCAAATGTATGACCGACCCCCACTAACTTTGAAGGGCCGATCCACCCATGCTCGTGGCACACCCCCCTGGAACTCCCCTGGGGGGTTCCCCATACAAACATTTCAAAAAATCTCCATTTTTGGCACTTTATTTTATTATTTTTTATTTATTTTATTTATTTTTAATATTTTATTTATTTTTTCTCTTTAGAAATTTATTTAGTCAGAACATATGTAAATGAAAAAATTAATTTAACTTAGTAATAGAAAAGAAAAGATAAAAATTACTGTTTGAAGTCTTTTTTGCTTTCAAGTCTGGGCAATTTCGCACGGCTCTCTAACGTCGTCGCCATAACAGCCTCTACATTTTCCGGTATAACTCGTTTGGAAACGCTAGCTAGCAATTGAACGTGTCGTTCTGTTCCTTGTATGTGTGATGGAATTTTTGGATCATTAAACGGTGGATCATCTTGATTTAAATATTCTTTCAAAGTATCGTATGGAATGCTTCGAGTGAATGGTGGTTCAAATACGTCATTTATGTCATTCATATTGATCATTTCCGTGTAACTTGTGCAATAAAAGTTTATATCTGGTTTTTTATAAGCTCTAAGTCCCGTTGGGTCGTCAACATCGGTTCGATAGCGTAGAATTATCTTGATAGCACAGTCGCGCTTTTCTTTGCTATCATCAAACAACATTGATAACAAGATATTTTCCGAATGCGCATAATATGAATTATCTGTAATTACTTTATTGACAATTTTGCGTAAACGAGGTTCTAGAAATCTTGACCAACTAATGAATTTGAAAAATAATCTACTACCGTACACGACAGAGCTGTAATACTTAATATTGAAGTACATTGGCACATAACATGTAATTATAAATTCAACCAGTATTCTTAAATTTGCATCTGGATTTTCCGTTGTCACATATAATCGTAATAGTCTAGCGGCCTTGGTGAGCCACCGAGAATGTACAATTTTCCCTGGTTTGATGTTAGCCAGATCCACTGAAACCACGCCGCTAGAAATTGCATGGGCCATGTCGTATAAGTACTTGGAATCGGTGGAAAATTCAATTTTTTCTGGAGCAGGGGGCATATTTTTCAACTCAATTTTCTGAAAGCCGTCCACCACCTGAAAATATATAAAAATAAAGCAATTAAAAACGGTTGACAATTATAATAAATGAGTGATAGCAATAACTTACCGGAAGAGTTTCACAAGTTTCGATTTGACGGCTCAATTTTCCGGTTGCCGATCTTGGTCCAGTGCTGGTTGATTTATCCAAAGCTTCAAACAAATGCCGAAACGGAAGTTCGTTGAAGTGTAGAAGGCAAACGAACCAATGCAATGGTCTTTTTAACAGCAATTCGAATCGTCGTATAATTCCACCGTGTGGGCCAGTGTTTGTTGGCTCACCGTCAACGCATATGCCAATTAATTCATTCAGTGATATATTTTTATCGTTAAAAAAATCATTTAATTTGGTTGTTTTGTATTCAGCGGTTTCATGTTCCAGTCTTACGTAACCAATCAATTCAGAATTCGGTTCTCTCAAAATAACAAGATGAGGTTCTTTTACCATCCTAGTATGATACTTCTCATCAATTGCATCTCTCGTTAAAGTATCATCTTTTCTGCCATCGAATGAAAATGCTAACAAATTGGTATCATCTAACCGTTTGCGAAGCACTTCTTGTCTGCATTTCTCTTTTTCTCGGCGAACTTTCGATTTATCCATGATGAGAGGTTTGCCATGGGTATCTTTCATTTTAAAATCTTGGAAAAGAGCGGTTCCCATTGCTGATGCTACTCTATCAGGCACACCAAATCTGTCACATACCAAGGCAAAGTTAAAACAATCGTATCTCTGTGTGTATTGTGAACTTGTGCTTATATCCAAATCTTCTTGAACCGGTGGCGGTGCGTATGTTGAATCATCGGGATCTTGGTATGTTGGCATTGATGACATAGACGTTGCTCCTTGCTCTTCAATTTCCATCGCAAATCCATCCATTGTTAGTCTTCTCTGATTATGTTGATCGTGCATAAACTCTTTGAGGCGTTCGGGAACCAAACCGCATGCACATGGAGCTGCCTTCAAATCGCATTTACATGTTCCAATGAAAAAAATTGTTTCCAGAGATTTTACATACTCTGTAAATTCTTGGTGTTTGTTTCTATTCTTGATTTGCTCTTGATATTTGACAAGCAATCTATTCAATTTATTATATACACTTTTTTTCAGCATTATTTCCATACCAAGTTTTTTCCAAATTCCAATCAACTTATCTTGTACTTGAATAGTGAATGATTTATAGAGCAATTTTTTTTGTTCGCTCAAGTAAAAATAATATCTCAAAATATCCAGATGGGTTGGTAAATTAAGATCAGTCAAATCAGTAGACACACCAAAAACAGTAACATCATGCCTGGGTATATGACTCATTGGGTTTTCGATAGTTGTTGATGTTGTTATTGCTTCATCTTGCGGTGTAAAGGATGGTGGATTCATTGTAAACTTTTTGATTTGGAATGATTTTTTTTTTTAAATATTTTTTTATCTGAAATTAGAACTTCACACTTTGAGTTCTTCACAACGACTTAATGCATTCACAAAAACTGTTGCGTTATATATGGTCTACGAGGTAATAAAAATGAAATGGTAATTTTAATTCTACCTGTAACCGATTTTGTTGTTAAAACTGCCCATTAAATACTTACATGTAAATTAAAAGTTAATCTGACCACAAAATCTGTTAAGCAAGTGCGCCTTTTATTACTTCTGGAAAATCCTTTATGATAATTTTATGCTCAATTCTACCTGTAACCGATTTTGTTGTCAAAACTGCCCATAAAATACTTACATGTAAATTAAACGTTAATCTGACCACAAATACTGTTAAGCAAGTGCGCCTTTTATTACTTCTGGAAAATCCTTTATGATAATTTTATGCTTTCTGTTAAGCAAGTGCGCCTTTTATTACTTCTGGAAAATCCTTTATGATAATTTTATGCTCAATTCTACCTGTAACCGATTTTGCTTAAGTAAGTTTACGACATGCAGCTGTGTCTTGTGGTGGCTTAAAAAACCCACACAACCTATTTTACGACCTGCAACAGAACGACACGTTCAATTGCTAGCTAGCGTTTCCAAACGAGTTATACCGGAAAATGTAGAGGCTGTTATGGCGACGACATAAGAGAGCCGTGCGAAATTGCCAAGACTTGAAAGCAAAAAAGACTTCAAACAGTAATTTTTTTTATTTCTTTTCTATTACTAAGTTAAATTATTTTTTTCATTTACATATGTTCTGACTAAATAAATTTCTAAAGAGAAAAAATAAATAAAATATTAAAAATAAATAAAATAAATAAAAAATAATAAAATAAAGTGCCAAAAATGGAGATTTTTTGAAATGTTTGTATGGGGAACCCCCCAGGGGAGTTCCAGGGGGGTGTGCCACGAGCATGGGTGGATCGGCCCTTCAAAGTTAGTGGGGGTCGGTCATACATTTGGACTCGATTGGGGCACTCTACATGGGTCAAAGTGGGATTTTTCAAAACTTGACCCTACGGGACAAAAGTCAACAGTTTCGGGGTAGTAGAATTCGTTTTAGAGGTATGGTTAATTCCGCAAAGTTTCTTATTTTGATCCCTAGAATACGATTTTCACTGAGCTTTGGGCGATTATTAAATCGACCCGCCCTAATACATATGTAGTATTTTTACATAAATCTTCATACAAATGTATGTAAATAATTTTCTTAATAAATCATTTACTTCTTTTATTCTAATAAAATGTCAATTATAATAATTATTATTTTAATACGTATAATTAGTCTCAACTTATGGCATTATTGATACATTTTGCCTTACATTTTTGGCATTCGGAAAGGTGAACAGCTCACAAACGTGAACACTCCCGGTTTTAATAAGTTCACGTTATCGCGAGTGCACTGTATTACATTATATGATATGATGTATGAACACATACATACTTCCATACATGGCATAAATCCTCATACATGCTGATATATGAAACAATATATGCTCATATATTACCATATATCATAATTTTCACCTGGGTGGCAAAATTTTTGAATTTGAGAATCACGAATTACTAAATTTTCGGTCGAAAGGTTAGTTCAAATACGGAGGAAATTTGTTCTTAAGCTAAAGGAAGATAACTTATAACTATAGCTAAATAACTGATTGAAACGATAACAACAAAAAAAATTAGCTCAACTAAATTGGAAACAGTTTAACAGACTTTTGAACTTACGTGTTATTATGAGTGTACGTTTGTATGCATGCGCGGCTCCAATAGGGGAGGGGAGGTATAGGGAAATAGGGAAATTCGAATTATTTTCTAACTTAAAATGTTTTTTATTCACAAAATATTAATTTTCTGTTAACTATAAATTTTTTTTAAAATAGTATTTTATTTTTTTACTTCTCTAATAATAACTGTGAAGGATTTAAAAGATTTGTATTACAAAGAAGTTTTCCCATCAAGACAACCACCAATGTCGATGAAAGGGATTGAATCGTTAAATTTTTTTTTGTGATTTTTATGTGCAATTATTTTTTTTAATTTCACATTTCCACATTTAATCCACATCGGTGGGTGTCCCGGTGGAAGACCCTCAACTTTAGTCAAATATATTTTAACTACCTTAATGTCGTTCAAAATAAGATTGGGTGAAAGGTCAAACACTATCGATATCTATTTCTAAATGTGAACATTTTAATAATTTTTTTTTTCAAGTTTGATATCATTTTTATTAAAAATAATATCACCACATTCCTGAAAGTGGTCAATTAATACATTGGAAACAAAAAAACCCAATATTATTTGTTAGGACAATATCCTAATAAGAAATATAGAATGTGAATATCGAACTTGAATAATTTTCATTTTCTTTTTTCTTTTGGTTTGTACAACAAATTTCAGATATCTGCCAACAGATATCCGAAAACTCAGGATATTCGAACCGGTTTTAAATAAAAAAAAAAACTAAAACATGTTAAAAAAAAAAATGATTTAAAAAGACGCAAAAACTTTATAAATCTGAGTTTTTAATATTAATTATACAATTAAAACTAACAAAGCTAGACCCTTCGAAAAATCAAACAAAGCATTGTTGGTTATTCGACGTTTTAGTAGTAAAAATTTTGTTGGGAAGTTTAAAAAATTGGATTTTCGGACCCATTTTTATATGTAAACCTTTTTTTTTTATAATTTGAGGACCTCTAACAGGAATCTAATGTCAAAATAGAAATATATCCACAAACAAAAATTATGTACTGAAAGGGTTAAAAATTCGAAAACTTGCTCAAACTTGTAATATTTATTTACTTTTTCCTATTTTGTGTTTTAGCAAATAGTTATAAACTATTCTGCACTCCCAATATTATTTAGGTTAATGTTTGTAGTTTAATAAAAAAAGTTTTCAAATGTGTTAAAAATAAGGGATCATGCATTTATTTTTTTAAAGAAATATTTATTTCAGCTTTTTCATAAATTTGTTCAAAATAATTTACTACCATTTACCAACTTTTATAGTTTCATTTACCAATTTTAAAGTTTCATACAAATTTAACCACAAAACGGAATATTATAGTTTATTTGTTTCCGTTATAGTTATTATTAATTTAAATTTTTATATGTTGCCTGCTTCACGAAAAAACATTCAAAAAATATTATTTTTAATTATTTCAATTCATATTATATGAAATTGAAAAAGTTTACACAAATACTGCAGCCATTCAAACAAGATATGTATGTAGTGTGTGTGTCTACATTTTATAGAACAAACAAAAACCCTGAAAGTATTTCAAATAACTAAATCGAACATTTATTTATTTATATACCGGATTTTAAGTGAATTATCATTTATTTTAAATTATATTTTCAGTTAATTTAAACCACAAACTATTTTGAGTGTACTAAATTGTTTTATCTGATGACACTTTTTTGGTTCAATAAAACGTAATAATGTACAAAACTATAAAATTTTGTGGTTCAGAAAAGGAATCCTTGTAGCTTATATATTAAAAGAGATTAATAAGTTCAACAATATTCTGCCATTTAACACGACTTTTAGCGAAAAGCTTCTTGATTGAATATCCAAAATGTTGGCCAATATCAAAAAAAACTTGGCATGGATTATTGGTTCTCATATTATTGGGATGTGCAAATTTAATGAAAATCGGTTGATATTAAGACAAAATTAACGTGCAAATGCTAAGTTTAGTTAGTGGTTTATAAGGTAAAGTAAATATTTAATATTAAAAAATACACATGTGCAGGTTGTACTTGATAATATGTTAAGTGCGGGAATCGTGGTTTCGATTCCCAGAGAAATCGAAACGACAAGATTCTTCTATTGATGTGTTGCTTTCTTTAAAAAGGTGATAAAGGAAAGATGAAAGGTGGCGAAACGTTATTGGCTTCAAACATTCAGCTCCATCTGATGGAGATTTGACGAACTCGTTGAAGTTTGTTAGTAGTTTGTTAGTTATATTGTTTTACTTCGGTGGGGTAATGAAATATTGTGTACAGCAAAGCAATTGTGGCAATGAAATTTTTTTTCAAAGTTTTCTCCCTGCAAAGTCATGAGTGGAGCCGCCACTGTTTGTATGAATGGACTTGTGCAAACAAAAGGTAATGTAGTTTTTGTAAAACGAAAATAGCAGCCAGAGAATAAAACACACACACATACAAACACAATTACTCGCATACACACAAGTCTTTAAAACGTGAGTGTCGCTATATCACGTGTTTTACACTCATAAATAAAACGTCAAGTTATGAGTATTTAACATATTTTGCGTTGCATGAAAGCATTGATGCGTTGTCAAATTGTTACGGCATGTATCCGTAGTAAGGACTAAGGACTAAAGCACATGAGTAGGTAAACTTGCAACAAACAAAGTGCATTGTTTGATGATGATGATGATGATGATGATGACGGTCTGTTTTCATTTGACTGGGCGTTTGGGAGATTGTTGTTGACATTAGGTTCCCAGTGTGTGTGTGTGTGTGTGTGTTAGCGTTTTTGATAAAATAAACGGGGTGGCATTGTAAACATTTTTGTTAACAACAAAACGTACAATAACAAACCAGCCAGATAAAAGGTACAAATGATAAGTTGTGTCATTTTGGTATAGTCAATTGGAATGAGTATTGTTTGCATTGTGTTTGTTAGCATGTTGTTGGGTCATAAAGTCTATATTTCTTTTCATGTTTTATGTTTTTTTTTTGTTTCATTGCGATAACAACCAAAAAAAATATGAATATGATATTAGCAGAACTTTCACAAATATTTAATTTTTTTCCATTTATAGTAACTTACATACGTACGTATTCGTTTTTTGATAACGTCTTGTTAAATAGCTGTCACAACTGTACCATAAAAGTTATTTCGAAAATTATTTTCCGTACTAAGATGGACCATGTTTTTCCTAAAGCCTATACTAATACCAAAAAACAAGTAAAATTTAAACTCCTTAAAATTAATTCAAAATGACGTTGCAGTTAGAACATCTAGAACAGATTTTTTTTCTGGACCTCCAGATTAGACTACGTCCGAGCCATCTGTGGCGATCATATGACAAAAGTCATATTCAAATTATAATGACAGAAGATTATCTTTCGAACAAAGTAAAGTTCATGTCAATTTAAAAATTTATCTTTGCTTTATTCCATTTAAAAGTTCTATACCTCTATAAAAAACACCGTTTATATTAAGCAAATTTTTTTGTTAATTGAAAGTAACAAATTATTTTGATAAAAGTAATTATTATTTCCAATTATTCGACCAAGGCGGTTAACCGGTTAAGGCATGATTCGCAAAATAGCATAAATTGCTTAACCCCTTACTCGGGTCGATTAATCTACAAAATTGGCAATTAATCGATTAATCGTTAAATGCAAATTAAATATAATTTTTTGGGTTGTATCTTTAAAAGCTCCAAGAACACCTTCATTTGTCAAATATCAAGTAAAGTTAAAGTAAAGTTTGTAAATAAAGTGTTACTTGAAGATGATTCAAAGCAATTTGCAATTTTTTTTTTAATTTAATAATGAAGAAATTTACAGTTTAACTGCTAAGGTCTGATAATCTCAAAATAACCAAAGATAAGGTCCTAGTTATGAATGTCAAATTGATATGGAAATGTCTGTGGTTAAAATAAAAGTCTTTGTTACTATTAGAAAATGAAGTTTCAAGTTTCGGACCCGTGAATTGGCCTCCAAGATCGTGCGATTTAACGCCGCAGGACTATCCATTTGATTTTTTTTTTAATATTTGGTATTTAAAATCAGCTGCTTTATCACTCCACTTGAAAGAGAAATCTGAAGCAAGTTCGATTCAATTTTAGAAAGTGTGAGTGTATTAAAACTTGATAGGCAAAACTTGATCGTGTAACCCTTAAGTTAACTAAAATTCAACTCGAATATAACTAAAATGTTTAAAATTATACAAAAAAAAGACTGCTAATTTTTGTAGCGTTTTTTTAGAACAAAATATTACCAAATATGTAGCAGCATTTCTATAATGTTTACAGGTTTATTTTTTGAGTGTAGATTTCAAAAAGCATTTTTGACTCTTTAAGACAATCGGGTATGTTATGAAAAACTATCGTTTTCATATCGATCATTTTTAAAATTGCAATCCCAAATGCTTCCCATTTTTTTTTTATTGTAAAAATTCTTAAAATTGTAATCTTAAAAAATCTTAAAGCAATTCCAAATTCTTTCAATCCTCTTTTTCCTGTTAATTCACTTTTAAATTTAAATTTTCAACCAAATGTATCAAAATCGATCGATTTTCATCAGAAGGCAAAATGTCTGAAATATGAATTGAGTTTTTCAACTTTTAGAGATAATCACATAAGATAATTCTTACTAGGGTGGACATTCTGACTACTTTGTTTGACTTCATGGATTCGCTCAAAAACCATAATATAATTTTACCAAATTTCAGCACCCTACAAAGATGGGAAGAACTTGCGAAAATTAACTAGGTTTGCATATAAAGGGCTAAGGGAAAGGTAAAACCTTTAGCGACCAGGTCACACAGCTATAGCCAGGAACTTGTCATTTGATATGTGAGCGCCAAGTCCCTCGCAGACATCCACTTAGACTGGGCTTTTAAAAATTTCATCGGGGAGAGGCGTTAAGGGAAAAAGTCACACTGCCTGTCCCAATAGCTTATGCAATGAAGTAGAAATTTGATATGTGGGTTACATTTTGATACATTTTGTATTTCTGACCGGGAACGTGGCAAAAAAAGAGGTTAAATGTGTAAAGTCTCCCCCTTGACAGCATGTGGATTGGCAGATATCCGCTTAGACGAAATTTCCACGGGAAGAGGCATGACGGGGAAAAGTCACCGCCTTGGAGGACTGAACAAACCGATAAAGTAAGGAGTTTTTTGGAAATTCATACGGGAAGGAGCATGAAAGCGAAAATTTACCCCCTTATCAGTTACCCCAAATCGATAAAATGAGGAACTTGAAATTAAGTAATTAGGTTCCTTATTCAGCGTAGACATCCACGTATACGGGTTAGCAAACTTGATATTTAACCATATTTAACAACTTGACATTTAACCAACTTCGCCCACTATTTGGAAAAACTGAAAAAGTAGTTTATTTTTGAAAATTTTAATCTGCATCAAAAAACAATTTTTTAGACAAAGAAACTTAAATAAACCCTATTTTGAATTGGATATACATGGTAAAAACCTGCTAAAAATATAAAAATTAAAATTGTACAAAAAATTTTATTTCGCTGTTTCTTTCCAAAAAATCTTGAAGAATATATGAAATTTGCATCACAAAAAAGCGATATTGCAATTTATATAAAAATGTTAACTTTCTAATTTATGCATGTATAACATAATTTTGAAAGGGATAGAACAATTTACAAATTTTATCTAAAAATGGCATTTCCATATCTTTCGATTTTCTTTACATTAAAAGTATATATTCTCTATGGAGCCTATACCATCACATCTACATATTGAGTTTTTAAATTTTTCAAAAACATGTCATTTTGTACGGTTTTAATTTAAAAAATTAAAAAATCCCAAAAGTATGTAACTTTGTAGTTCCGAAAGTTGTTATCGGATTTCGCTGATTCGAAAAGCGTTCCATTTTTATGATTGTCCACTTTTACACGAATGCAATAGAAAAATGTAAAAAGACAAAGTATGGTCTTGTTTACTCCCCCTTTACTTCTTGTTTTTAAACAAAACAAGTGTGAAAATAAAAAGGAGAATAAAAACAAAATGCGTGTATTGTATATCTACCATAGGTAGAGCTTGCACATAACGAACAAGTTTTCAATTTATTTTTAAACAATGGTGATAATCTTTAACTTCGAGCTCATATATTAGTTCTCATTTAGTGGGAAAACTAAGTTATATAAATGTTTGATGTTTTGCATGGGATTGTCACTTCTTTCAAAACGTGTTTTGATTATGGGAACCTAAAAAATTCCCGAAATAGATCTATCAACACATTCCTGAAAGTGGTCAATTAATAAATTTGAAAATCAAAACTCTATAGATTATTTGTTAGGACAATATCCTAATAAAGAAATATAAAGTATGGCCTCGAACTTGAATAATTTTCTTTAGAAATGTTGAGGTTAAGAAGAAGAATAAACGTTTTTCTCTAAAAATTATAAACACTATAAATTTTTAAATCAGACTAGACTAGTTTCTGCCTTTTTATGGACAGGCTCATCATTGATTTTCGATTTAAATTGTATTATTATTTGTGTCTTATAATTGTCAGATTGTCTCTATATGATAAATTTCTCAACAACCTGCGGTTGCAAGAATCAAACTATTTTCATTTTCAATTCTAATTTTAGTTTATTTTATTTGACAGTTATTTTCATCAAAATTAACCACAAATTCCAACAATTTTTTTTGAGACTATATTTACCACACACACCCAGAAAACTGACTCGGCAGTAGCAACCGTATTTGTAACCAATAAAATGGCTCGGTAGTAGCTACCACATTTTTCTGTAGTTATGGCTGAATTTCTGCAAAGCCAAACGAAATTCTATTGTTGTGGCAACATTTTTGTTTATTTAATCTATGGATTGTTATCACAACCGAAAAATTCGTTCGCAGCATTCGAAATATTCGATTGGAGGCAAATGCCAATTGCCACTACCGAATATTTTTTCTAACTGCATACTTCATTCTCAGTTGCCAATGGGCATTAAGTTGCCCATGGGCAACTTAATTTGCCAATAGGCATTAATGAGTTAACTGTCTCAATACTCTTTTACTAGAGATTGTGAGTACCAATAGTGTAATTCAAATCATAAATTCTAAGTATTCCAATTTATCTTTAAAACAATCACATGTTTTCATTTAAATTCTAAACAATTTTTCTACAACTAAAATATTTTAAAAACTTAAAGGAAATGCAATATGCATACCATTACATGATTATTGTTAGCCACAAATGTACAAACAAGCAATCAAACAAACCCTCAAACAAAGGAAGGACAAAAAGGACATGCAACAAATTTATTTATGGTAGAAGTATTTATTTTCATGTCATAAGCAATTTATGTTGTTTAACACAAGGAAATTTTATAAAACTTTTTTTTGTATTGTTACAATTAAATGTAATTTCTTTGGTATTTAGGCTAAATTCCATTAAAATGGTAACACTTGCTGATAGTTCTGTAAGAAAAATAAAATTTATATTACAATTTTTCTTGAAGAGTTGTAATTTTGTGTTTAGACTACATAAATAAGTTTTAAATTGAAATTAATATGGGGAAATTAAATAATTTTAGTTTTTAATATTTTGAACTCTATTACGGCACCGTAAGATGGTATAAATAACTGCTAGAGATATGGGATTGTGTCAAAAATGTTTAAGTCCTTTGAAACTGATATTATTTAGCAAACTTTATTTCTTAGAAAAGCTGGCTATATGGTTGGATTAACAATACCTTAACTGTTAGGGCCATAGGTCTATATTTCTAATTGTTATAGTTACGCAAATTTTAAAAATTAAAAAATCGTTCTTTTTCGTTTTGTTCTTTTTATTTTTTTGTTTGAGGCTTTCAACTTTTGAATTTCATTTGGTAATACAAAAATCTCCCAACACTTGAGAGATAAATTCATCATTTCATCCATCACCTAATCATCATTTCATTCACAACATAACAAATAAATACATGATAGCCGAAAATTAAAACGAATTGTTTTCTGTTTTCAAGTTTTTGGTGTTTTTGTACTGGGCACTGACGCCCCTTCATAGAATAAAAATTTGATAGAAGTGGTGTGTTAATTTTGTAATTATGCACATTTCGAGGTATGTCGCGTTGATCAGCCCTTAACCAATAAAGAGTGCAACCTCCCCAAAGTTGAAAAATATGAGCGTGAATTTTGTTCAAAAAGCAGTTTTTTTCCAAGACACATTCGCAGGTTAGTTTTAAATAGGGCAGTTTGCTGCGTGAACTTAGTTTTTTGTTATTTTACAACACAAAATCAGAGGAGCAAATAAAAAAATTTAAATGCAAAAATTATATGGACTTTTTTAAAATTGTGCGAAAATTACATAATTGGTGTTTGATTTTTTATATATCAAACAATGATATTGACAGATTTTAAAAACCTAAAAATAATAGTGGCAACGCCATCTCAAACTATTTTAAAAAGGGGCTGTATGCCTAATAATTGATTCTTTTTCCTAAATAAGTTTTGCTCCAGCACATCAACACTGATGCGCGAAATTCGTCAGAGTTAACATTATTGGTACTATTTGCCAATGCTTTTATACAGAACCAGCGGAGCATTAATAAATTTTAAGCAATAAATATTTCATGGGCCAAATGAAATTTAGTAAGTATTAAAAAGCATCACATAGTTATAATTAACTTGTAGAACTTAATACGTTAAATTCAAATTTAAACTCCAAAACAAATTATGATTTTAATATAGCGGAAACCTCGATTTTAAGTCAAAAATTAAATGTTTTGAAACACCACCAAATTACCCAAATATTTTTTGGAAAGCACAAAATAAGGCAGTAAATTTGCACGAAAACGCCAAAAAAAAATTAAACAATGGTATGTATGTGCGAAATTTTTTTGAATTTAGTCAAAGAATGTAATTTAAAGAATTTTTATAAATTTTAAAATTTAAACCGCCCCTTGCAGAAATTCACGCAAGCGGATTTTAAGTCCCTAAATAGTGGTTTATTACCGTGTAAAATCCAATTAATATGCCATAAAGGAAAAAAAAAAATTAAAGCTAATTTCAAATATTTTTGAGAATAGCCCATATATTAAACGACAGTTATAATTTGATCTATTGTGAAAGAATGCGCACTTTTTAACCCAAATGTTCGTGAAAACAAAAATGTAATCACTCCGATAATAGAATTGAACATTGGTCCAAAATGGAACGATATGGAATGAAACGGGGAGCGATTGGAATCGGAACACTGTACACATTTGTGTTGTCGTAATAGTGCTGTTTGCAAAAATTTTGTCCGCTTTGTGATATCATGATTACAAGCCATTTTACAAAATGGCGATATTTTAAAATGTCCAGTATCTCCAAAACTAAGCGAGATAGAGGAAAACGGACACAGTTGTATTAATACCGAGAGAGATCCCGAGTGATCAATTTTTTAAAAAAACAGCCACAGGGTGAATTTATTATTTTATTTATTTACGTGATAATACAAACATAAACATATGTTATCGGAACAGTCCTTTTAAAAGAACATGTGACAAATGAGAGAAAAGCGCGGTTATGTACGTGCATTTCTGTACATATTTTTTAATATTATTATTGTTTATGCAAGTTTGATATAATTTTTATTAAAAATAAAAATTATGTTTTTTTCGACCTTTAATTGTGCAATGAAAATGAAAATTATTCAAGTTCGAGGCCATACTCTATAATTCTTTATAAGGATATTGTCCTAACAAATAATCTATAGAGTTTTTGTTTTCAAATTTATTCTTTGACCCTTTCAGGAATGTGTTGATAGATCTATTTCGGGAATTTTCTAGGTTCCCATCATCAGAACACGTTTTGAAAGCGGTAACAATCCCATGTCAAACATCAAACATTCATATAAACTAGTTTACTCACTACATGAGAACTAATATATGAGCTTGAAGTTAAAGATTATAACCATTGATCAAAAATTAAATTGAAACTTGTTTGTTATGTGTAAGGTCCACCTCTGGTGGATATTCAATACACGTTTTTTGTTTTTCTCTCCTTTTTTTGTTTAGTTTATTTAGCTTCACAGATCGAAAGCGTCAGTTGGTGAAAGCAGTTCAGGGTATTTTAATTGCTTATTGAGTGCTTTGCGAATAGGGATTTTTTCTAATAGTGCGTAATGGAAAAAACATGTAAGTAAATCATTTACATCCAGTTAATTGTTATTTTTTGTTTAAAAATTAATAAGAGTAACATCTTAGTTAAACAATAAATAAATGGGAAGCTTGCGTAATGCTGTATTGCAGCGCAAAGTGTACTGTCTTTGGACATTACTTTTAAAAGGACACCCGATTCCGGGAAATCTATAAGTTTAAAAAAAAGTTATTTTATAAAAAATGTTAAGAAATAAAAATTGAAGTTTAAAAAAAAAAAAAAAAAATTCCGGCGCTATCTGGGTTAATGAAATTATGCTCATTCAGACACCAAACTCTTTTATCATTTCTCATACGTCATGAGTTCATTGATTTTAATTCGTAATAAAAAACAAATTTTAAAAAACTTTAAAAGTTTTACATTTTTTTATTATTTTTTTATTATTTTTTGTACGTATTTTTTTTTGCTGATTTTAGAAAATTAATTTGTTACTTTTAATTTACTAACATTTTCTTATTTTGTTAATATTTAGCAAAAACTTCTGCTAATTTTAAATTCTTTTTTCTGCAACGTCATTTTTAAAATTTTTTTAGTAGTTTTAGCGAAAAGCATTTTTTAAGAACATTCTATTTTTAGATGCATTTTTTCAATTGGTCTCCCTCTTAAACATTTTTTAAACATGCATTTTCTGTGACGCAATGCCATCTAGTTTTCTTGATTTTTTGATAAAAACTTATTTTGAAGGAAAAAAATATTTTTGAAAATCGCATCAAAAATGCATTTTTTAAAAAATATATTTATTACATAAATGTCAAACAAGACAACGTGGGAATAGAATGCGCTTTGAATTAGAGAAATCTTCTACAAATTTCTTAGAATTGTGAAGGGAGGAAATAATTTTGAAAATGCACTTAAAAATTGCATTTGCATCAAAAATTCATTTTTTTAAATGTATTTTTTATTGCATAAAAGTGCAACGTGGGAATAGAGTGCTTTTTTGAGATAGATATAAATCTGATAACAAATTTTGAATATAATAAAAGTTACATAAATACTTTTGGGATTATTTTTATTTTCTTAAAAATTCAAAACGTTAAAAATAAAAATTTTTTTTTTGAAAATTTGAAAAAATGAATATGGAGATTTGTTATACGCTTAATATAAAGAAAATCAGTAGATATGAGTCCAAAAAATGCCAATTTATCATCTTCTTCTAAAAAATGAATAATATTATTAATGCTTTTTAAATAATATTCAAATCTAACAAAATTGGTTAGTGTCTAAACGCTTTACAAAAAGAACTTATTTGCGAGTAAAGGAATGAGAAGTAGAAACAGAATAAGAAGAAAAAATATATAAAGTAATTTTGGAAAAAATTTAGGTTAAGGAAGGAAATGAAAAACTTAAGTTTCATTGGTTTTAATTTACACTTTTCTTAACTTGAGAATACGTGGCAAAATTAAATACAAACCAAACCGTATTGGAATAGAGGAAACTAAATAAAAAGAAATAAACTTTTGTTATTTGATGGATGTTTAAGTTTGAACTTTTCATTTTATTTTTTATTTCTGTATAACAGGTAAATGGCAAAAGTATCACAAAATGCTATATTCTTAGTTCTACTACTTTTAGTTCTTTTTATTTGCTTTGTAATTTTTGAAACCATAATTGAAATAATCACGAAATGTTGAATTGAAATAAAACCAAAGAAATTTAATACATTATAATTGTGGTGTGAAATATTTTATAAAATAGTGGGCCTATAAAACTAAATTATATAAAGGAACTTATTTAAAAAAAAACTATTTAACAAGAAGAACTGAAAAACTTTTCAAGTTGTAAAATGGTACTAACGTGAAAACCATATGGTTGTGTTTGGATGAGTCCCCTGACTACTACTCCACCGATGAGAGTGCCAATTTGGTTCATTGGGAAAAATTTATGGGGTTTTTTTTTTGAACTGTGGTCAATTCGTCAATTTTTGACCATTTTCTATTGGTTTTTCGGTATTCAAAATTTCTTGTGTTATCGTTATACGGCTCACAATTACTATTTCCACCATCAGAACGCACATTTCAACTGAGAAAATCAAAATTTTTAGCCTATTTTCATGATTTTTGCCCATTTTTCATCGATTTTCCCCATTTTTTTGCTGTTTTTATGCGCTTTTTGTAGTTCTTGCGCAAACTTATCGACATAATTCTTACCGTTTTTCCTTTTTACAATATATTAGGCAATATTATTGCCATTTCAAGCAATTCAACACACTTTTTAATACAAAAACCATCCTTTTCTACGCTTTTTTCGGTAATGTGCGTGGACAATTATGAAAATGGTCAAAAATTGACAAATTGATCGAAATTCAAAAAAACCCCATAAATTTTTCCCAATGAGCCAAATTGGCACTTTCATCGGTGAAGTAGTAGTCGGGGGCTCATCCAAACACAGCCATATGGTTTTCACATGGAAATGTTGTAACGATATCCATTATTTTTTTCTATTTGCCTTGAATATAACTCATGTGTAATTTTAGGCCTCTACGACCACGCCTTCCCTAAGTCACGGGGCCTTAAAGAGTGAAATATGTGGAAAATATGTTTTTTTTTCAGGTTTTGTTTTTTGTTTTTTTTAATTATTGTAATAGTTTTTGTTCTAGAGGATAAACTAATTGATATAAGGATAAAATTATGTATCCAACAAGGCATAAATATTCATAATTATTGCTTGACCGAGAAATTCGAGCACACGTCTTAAATATTTTTAAAATTGATTACTGCAATAAAATTTTTTTCTTAACAGACTCAAAACTGTGATATATGAAATAAGTTTTTTTTTTGGATGTCGTTAACCTTAGCTAAGGTGATGTCAAAAATGGACAAAATGTTTGGGATGTTTTTCAAATCTCCAATTGCAAATTTTAAAAAATTTTCTTTAACAAAATCGAAAAAATTTAGATGTCCACTCCAAGGATTTGTTTAAAACATCTTAAAGAATTATTATTATTAAAAAAAATTTTAAATATCCCCCGATACACTTGGGTAGAGCAACGGTTTGATTTGTACGGATTTCGAGAAAATTGTGTTTCTTGGTAATAACAAGGCTAATTTGTTGTCATTTAATATTTCAAATCGAAAATAAGCTCCTTTTGTAACTTTTGTTGTTTAATTTTATTATTATTACTCAAGGTTAAAAAAACATCATCAGAAAATGAGGACCTGCGGCCCCAAATGACGCCAAACTTATTTATTTCACTTTAAGAATATCAATATCTGAGGATTCTGTGCCAAAAGTTTTGAACAAATTGAACAAATTGAACATCATTAACCCGGCCGTGCAGCATTTAGATCAAAGGGAATTTTATATATTTAAACAACAAAAATATTTAAGTTCTTTTGTTTACAAACCTGGCTACAGCCAGCTTTTAAATTCATAAAAAATATTCTGAGCTAAATAAACCCTTAGATGCTCTTGGTGTCTAAATGACCCTCTGTTAAAAAAACTTTAAAATATATTGTCTTATCCATAATAATATTAAGTACATCAAAAACCTCGCAATTTTTAAGCAGAAAAATCAATTTCTGAATAGGAAACAGCTGCTTAAGCTATGTACAGACGGTTGTCAGATCTTACAATATTGTGAGAAAAATGTTCAGAAAATGTCTAACAACAGTGTGAACTTACAACTTTTGTCTTGCAACATTGTCAGAAAAAGCATTGTCTGTACATTGTAAGACAATAATATTGTCAGACATCTGACATTCGTTGCCATTGTCAGATAATTGCAAGACATTGTAAACAATTTTTTATTGGCAGATGTGTTTAAATTAATGCATCTGACAATGGCAGTATTGTCACAGAAATGTTTCTATTGGCGGCACTGTCCATAAGTAATGAAAAAAAAAAACAAAATTTCATAGTAATAATATTAAAAATCAAAACTGAAACAAAGTAGAAAATCAAATTAAATAAAAAAATGGATGGCGACATTTCCATTAATGAAACCTGCGTCATAGGTTGCAGCTATGAGCCAACTGACTTGATGTATCGTACCCAGTCGCCAAGAGGCTCCCAGTCGCCAACAGGCTCTAAAGCCGGGAAAAAACCAACACCCAAACAAAGATCATACCTCAAAAAGGTGGAATCCGTGTGGTCACACGAAAACATTATCAAACTTATTGAGGAAGTTGAGGTACATCGAAGCTTATGGGATGCTGGTTGCGTTGAGTACAAACTTCTCAAAGATATTTTATGGCAAGAGGTCGCAGATGCCATCCAGATAAGTGTGAACGATTGCAAAGGAAAATGGGCAAATCTCCGCTCCTCTTTCAACTGCAATTTGCAAACATATTTTGTCTTCATCCTCGCTACTTTCTTATACATATGCAGCTAAAATCGTTGCAATTGTTTTTTTTTTTTGTTCCATGACAATTAATATTATTACTATTTCAATTTATTAAAACACACAATTGACAATTAATAATTTCTTTCAAATGCTTTGACAGTTCTGGTAATGTCTAACAACAGATCTGGCAATTTTTGCCATACAAGAATCTGACAACCGTATGAACTGACAATTTTCGTTGGCAGATAAATTTATTGTTTGACAATTGTCTGACAATGAAATTAAAAGGTTTTCTTACAATCGTCTGAACTGACAATTTACCTTTTGCTAAAAATGTTTCATTGTCAGGACATTGCCAGCACATTGCCAGATCTTACAATATTGTAAGATCTGCCAACCGTCTGTACACAGCTATAGATGTGGTTAATTTTAACGAATCTGTTACAAATCTACCTAATGTACACCCAAATTTGAATTTTTATTATCAGAACAGAACAGAACTTCGAGACAATTTATTTTCTTTTGATTGTACAAGTCAAGTAAATGTTTGCGTCAGGTGTTGATAACTTTCATCCGAAATTCTAGAAAACTATTTTTCCACATATGCTGCCATATATTTTCAATAATATTATTACGAAGAGTATTTATCCCAAAAATTGCCAATATGCCAAATTTATACCAACTCCAAATTAATTAATAAAGTTTTTGATTAATCAATTAACTGATTAATCGAATATATTATTACAATACTGCCTGATTAATTGCAGGGTCGTAGCCAGGAACTTATTATTATTATTATTAATTATTTTTTAAGAATTGTTTACCAAAAGATATTTTTTTGTTTCAGCCAAATTTGGGTTTTATCGTCACAGTCAAAAATTACGTAGCAGTTTTCAAAAACTTAAACAATTCTTAGCTGGGGGCTAAAAAAAATATCAACAACTCCAGAGTTTCAAGATCAATTCTAGATAGTTATTAGTACTATTCTCCAATTCTTGATACTTATTAGCAGAGACCGAAAATAACAGTTATCCCGAAAACTTTAACTCAAAAACTCTCTATGTTAGAGTCAACGGATACATATACTATTATATACCAAACGAATCGTATTGAAGTGCTCTTTTAGAATCTATTGTGATCTTAAGGAAACGATCTCAACTCCACAGTTAAGAGTTATTTTTCAACGAAAAAATAAAAGATCGGATGAAACTCTTAAGAAGAGAGTTTTATTTTGCCTTCATTAAATAAAACTCTTTTCAGGAGTTTTATTTTTTCCGTCTGAAATAAAACTCTTTTGAGGAGTTTTATTTTTCACGTCAGAAAATAAAGCTCATTTGAGGAGTTTTATTTTGAAACTCACTTATGGAGTTTTATTTTTCCGTCTAAAATAAAACTCATGTTGTTTATTTTCTTCTTTTTTATTGACTATATTTGCTGTAATGTAGTAATTTATTTATATAATTTAACGAACATAACTTTTTCTAAATTTTCTGCGGAAAGATTTGAGCGCAGGTCGCTCAATAACAATTTAAGAGCAGAGAATGCACTTTCCACGCTTACCTGGGTTGCAGGTACACACTGTATAGTTTTTGCCAATGTATACAAGTACGGATAGTGTATTCTTTTAGCCTCCCAGAAATCAAAAAGAGGTTTATCAATCGATAAGGGCCTTGGAAAAAAATTGTCGATTTCATAGAAAGCTTTTTTCATCCTCATTATCACTTCCTTCGCTTTCTTGTTGCGTATCTACATATATAAGAAATAAAACAACAACCATTTAATAATAGGAATCAAACAATAACAAATTAAAAACCCACATGCTTTCATTTTAATGACGATTTTTTCAACTGCAATGCAAGTGATTAGATTACACTGCCTTACAAATTGTAATGATCTGGCAAACGGCAAGCTTTGAATGTTAATTTACATAAAATGAGTTTTATTCGCTGACGGAAAAAATAAAAATCCTCAAATGAGTTTTTAAAATAAAACTCCTCAAATGAGTTTTATTTTATACGGAAAATCTTTTATTTTTACGTTGAAAAATAACTGTTTTTATGTTTTTTTTCTTTTTAAGCCACAAAATAACTGTTATAAGGGAACTTTTTTGATATCACTTATAACCGTTACGGTCCCTGCTTATTAGTAATAACTAGAGAAAAAAAATGACAAAATCCGCTATGTGTATGGCAAAAATATTGTAAAAAAGATAAAAATAACAAAGCTCCAAAAAAGCTAAAAAATTAAAAAATTTTAAAATAAAAAGTGAACAATTTTGAGAAAAAAAAGCATTTAAAGCGATGAACATTTGAAAATTTTAAATACAGGGGTTTAGTTAAATTAATAATTGAATATTATACGAGAAATCACCAATTTTTAATTATTTTTATTAAATTAAAATTAATTGATTTTAAATTTATTAATTATGCTTAAAAATCTAAAGATGAAAAAAATGGCATAAAAGCAAATATGAGTAAAAATGGCAAATAAAATTGCATATTTGCTTCTCTCTGGTATTAACTATTTAGAATTGGTCGAAAATATTTTCTTGCGTTTGCAATTCTGGAAAAAAAAAATTCAGGCCCCCAAATATATTTCGGCCTACGGTCCTTCAATGCAGTATTATAAAAAATTGTGTGACAGCTACAATCAATTAATGTTAATTGAGTAAATCTCTTTATAATGCCGTCCTATAGTAATTTTAATGAATTAATATTCTAATTTTTATTATTAGATTATGTGCCAATATTAGTACATCACTGTTTATGAAATAGAAATGCCTTAAAGTAAATAAAATTACCTATATTACCGGAAATTGAGGCCATTAAGGTAAAAGAAAAGTAGTACAATAAATTATTAAATTTCTTTGTAGCACTTTGTCAACATTTTTAAAGATTTTTATTGTCAAAGATCTTTGTAGTAGTTTTTAAAAAGTTTTTTTATTTAAAGATGAGCAGAAATTTTCGATTATTAAAAAAAAAATAATATAGCGTCATTCCCAAAGGAATGTATGTATAGGAATGTAAATAAACTTTTGTTATTTGATGGATGTTTAAGTTTGAACTTTTCATTTTATTTTTATTTCTGTATAACAGGTAAATGGCAAAAGTATCACAAAATGCTATATTCTTAGTTCTACTACTTTTAGTTCTTTTTATTTGCTTTGTAATTTTTGAAACCATAATTGAAATAATCACGAAATGTTGAATTGAAATAAAACCAAAGAAATTTAATACATTATAATTGTGGTGTGAAATATTTTATAAAATAGTGGGCCTATAAAACTAAATTATATAAAGGAACTTATTTAAAAAAAAACTATTTAACAAGAAGAACTGAAAAACTTTTCAAGTTGTAAAATGGTACTAACGTGAAAACCATATGGTTGTGTTTGGATGAGTCCCCTGACTACTACTCCACCGATGAGAGTGCCAATTTGGTTCATTGGGAAAAATTTATGGGGTTTTTTTTTGAACTGTGGTCAATTCGTCAATTTTTGACCATTTTCTATTGGTTTTTCGGTATTCAAAATTTCTTGTGTTATCGTTATACGGCTCACAATTACTATTTCCACCATCAGAACGCACATTTCAACTGAGAAAATCAAAATTTTTAGCCTATTTTCATGATTTTTGCCCATTTTTCATCGATTTTCCCCATTTTTTTGCTGTTTTTATGCGCTTTTTGTAGTTCTTGCGCAAACTTATCGACATAATTCTTACCGTTTTTCCTTTTTACAATATATTAGGCAATATTATTGCCATTTCAAGCAATTCAACACACTTTTTAATACAAAAACCATCCTTTTCTACGCTTTTTCGGTAATGTGCGTGGACAATTATGAAAATGGTCAAAAATTGACAAATTGATCGAAATTCAAAAAAACCCCATAAATTTTTCCCAATGAGCCAAATTGGCACTTTCATCGGTGAAGTAGTAGTCGGGGGCTCATCCAAACACAGCCATATGGTTTTCACATGGAAATGTTGTAACGATATCCATTATTTTTTCTATTTGCCTTGAATATAACTCATGTGTAATTTTAGGCCTCTACGACCACGCCTTCCCTAAGTCACGGGGCCTCTTAAAGAGTGAAATATGTGGAAAATATGTTTTTTTTCAGGTTTTGTTTTTTGTTTTTTTTTAATTATTGTAATAGTTTTTGTTCTAGAGGATAAACTAATTGATATAAGGATAAAATTATGTATCCAACAAGGCATAAATATTCATAATTATTGCTTGACCGAGAAATTCGAGCACACGTCTTAAATATTTTTAAAATTGATTACTGCAATAAAATTTTTTTCTTAACAGACTCAAAACTGTGATATATGAAATAAGTTTTTTTTTTGGATGTCGTTAACCTTAGCTAAGGTGATGTCAAAAATGGACAAAATGTTTGGGATGTTTTTCAAATCTCCAATTGCAAATTTTAAAAAATTTTCTTTAACAAAATCGAAAAAATTTAGATGTCCACTCCAAGGATTTGTTTAAAACATCTTAAAGAATTATTATTATTAAAAAAAATTTTAAATATTCCCCGATACACTTGGGTAGAGCAACGGTTTGATTTGTACGGATTTCGAGAAATTGTGTTTCTTGGTAATAACAAGGCTAATTTGTTGTCATTTAATATTTCAAATCGAAAATAAGCTCCTTTTGTAACTTTTGTTGTTTAATTTTATTATTATTACTCAAGGTTAAAAAAACATCATCAGAAAATGAGGACCTGCGGCCCCAAATGACGCCAAACTTATTTATTTCACTTTAAGAATATCAATATCTGAGGATTCTGTGCCAAAAGTTTTGAACAAATTGAACAAATTGAACATCATTAACCCGGCCGTGCAGCATTTAGATCAAAGGGAATTTTATATATTTAAACAACAAAAATATTTAAGTTCTTTTGTTTACAAACCTGGCTACAGCCAGCTTTTAAATTCATAAAAAATATTCTGAGCTAAATAAACCCTTAGATGCTCTTGGTGTCTAAATGACCCTCTGTTAAAAAAACTTTAAAATATATTGTCTTATCCATAATAATATTAAGTACATCAAAAACCTCGCAATTTTTAAGCAGAAAAATCAATTTCTGAATAGGAAACAGCTGCTTAAGCTATGTACAGACGGTTGTCAGATCTTACAATATTGTGAGAAAAATGTTCAGAAAATGTCTAACAACAGTGTGAACTTACAACTTTTGTCTTGCAACATTGTCAGAAAAAGCATTGTCTGTACATTGTAAGACAATAATATTGTCAGACATCTGACATTCGTTGCCATTGTCAGATAATTGCAAGACATTGTAAACAATTTTTTATTGGCAGATGTGTTTAAATTAATGCATCTGACAATGGCAGTATTGTCACAGAAATGTTTCTATTGGCGGCACTGTCCATAAGTAATGAAAAAAAAAAACAAAATTTCATAGTAATAATATTAAAAATCAAAACTGAAACAAAGTAGAAAATCAAATTAAATAAAAAAATGGATGGCGACATTTCCATTAATGAAACCTGCGTCATAGGTTGCAGCTATGAGCCAACTGACTTGATGTATCGTACCCAGTCGCCAAGAGGCTCCCAGTCGCCAACAGGCTCTAAAGCCGGGAAAAAAACCAACACCCAAACAAAGATCATACCTCAAAAAGGTGGAATCCGTGTGGTCACACGAAAACATTATCAAACTTATTGAGGAAGTTGAGGTACATCGAAGCTTATGGGATGCTGGTTGCGTTGAGTACAAACTTCTCAAAGATATTTTATGGCAAGAGGTCGCAGATGCCATCCAGATAAGTGTGAACGATTGCAAAGGAAAATGGGCAAATCTCCGCTCCTCTTTCAACTGCAATTTGCAAACATATTTTGTCTTCATCCTCGCTACTTTCTTATACATATGCAGCTAAAATCGTTGCAATTGTTTTTTTTTTTTGTTCCATGACAATTAATATTATTACTATTTCAATTTATTAAAACACACAATTGACAATTAATAATTTCTTTCAAATGCTTTGACAGTTCTGGTAATGTCTAACAACAGATCTGGCAATTTTTGCCATACAAGAATCTGACAACCGTATGAACTGACAATTTTCGTTGGCAGATAAATTTATTGTTTGACAATTGTCTGACAATGAAATTAAAAGGTTTTCTTACAATCGTCTGAACTGACAATTTACCTTTTGCTAAAAATGTTTCATTGTCAGGACATTGCCAGCACATTGCCAGATCTTACAATATTGTAAGATCTGCCAACCGTCTGTACACAGCTATAGATGTGGTTAATTTTAACGAATCTGTTACAAATCTACCTAATGTACACCCAAATTTGAATTTTTATTATCAGAACAGAACAGAACTTCGAGACAATTTATTTTCTTTTGATTGTACAAGTCAAGTAAATGTTTGCGTCAGGTGTTGATAACTTTCATCCGAAATTCTAGAAAACTATTTTTCCACATATGCTGCCATATATTTTCAATAATATTATTACGAAGAGTATTTATCCCAAAAATTGCCAATATGCCAAATTTATACCAACTCCAAATTAATTAATAAAGTTTTTGATTAATCAATTAACTGATTAATCGAATATATTATTACAATACTGCCTGATTAATTGCAGGGTCGTAGCCAGGAACTTATTATTATTATTATTAATTATTTTTTAAGAATTGTTTACCAAAAGATATTTTTTTGTTTCAGCCAAATTTGGGTTTTATCGTCACAGTCAAAAATTACGTAGCAGTTTTCAAAAACTTAAACAATTCTTAGCTGGGGGCTAAAAAAAATATCAACAACTCCAGAGTTTCAAGATCAATTCTAGATAGTTATTAGTACTATTCTCCAATTCTTGATACTTATTAGCAGAGACCGAAAATAACAGTTATCCCGAAAACTTTAACTCAAAAACTCTCTATGTTAGAGTCAACGGATACATATACTATTATATACCAAACGAATCGTATTGAAGTGCTCTTTTAGAATCTATTGTGATCTTAAGGAAACGATCTCAACTCCACAGTTAAGAGTTATTTTTCAACGAAAAAATAAAAGATCGGATGAAACTCTTAAGAAGAGAGTTTTATTTTGCCTTCATTAAATAAAACTCTTTTCAGGAGTTTTATTTTTTCCGTCTGAAATAAAACTCTTTTGAGGAGTTTTATTTTTCACGTCAGAAAATAAAGCTCATTTGAGGAGTTTTATTTTGAAACTCACTTATGGAGTTTTATTTTTCCGTCTAAAATAAAACTCATGTTGTTTATTTTCTTCTTTTTTATTGACTATATTTGCTGTAATGTAGTAATTTATTTATATAATTTAACGAACATAACTTTTTCTAAATTTTCTGCGGAAAGATTTGAGCGCAGGTCGCTCAATAACAATTTAAGAGCAGAGAATGCACTTTCCACGCTTACCTGGGTTGCAGGTACACACTGTATAGTTTTTGCCAATGTATACAAGTACGGATAGTGTATTCTTTTAGCCTCCCAGAAATCAAAAAGAGGTTTATCAATCGATAAGGGCCTTGGAAAAAATTGTCGATTTCATAGAAAGCTTTTTTCATCCTCATTATCACTTCCTTCGCTTTCTTGTTGCGTATCTACATATATAAGAAATAAAACAACAACCATTTAATAATAGGAATCAAACAATAACAAATTAAAAACCCACATGTTTTCATTTTAATGACGATTTTTTCAACTGCAATGCAAGTGATTAGATTACACTGCCTTACAAATTGTAATGATCTGGCAAACGGCAAGCTTTGAATGTTAATTTACATAAAATGAGTTTTATTCGCTGACGGAAAAAATAAAAATCCTCAAATGAGTTTTAAAATAAAACTCCTCAAATGAGTTTTATTTTATACGGAAAATCTTTTATTTTTACGTTGAAAAATAACTGTTTTTATGTTTTTTTTTCTTTTTAAGCCACAAAATAACTGTTATAAGGGAACTTTTTTGATATCACTTATAACCGTTACGGTCCCTGCTTATTAGTAATAACTAGAGAAAAAAAATGACAAAATCCGCTATGTGTATGGCAAAAATATTGTAAAAAAGATAAAAATAACAAAGCTCCAAAAAAGCTAAAAAATTAAAAATTTTAAAATAAAAAGTGAACAATTTTGAGAAAAAAAGCATTTAAAGCGATGAACATTTGAAAATTTTAAATACAGGGGTTTAGTTAAATTAATAATTGAATATTATACGAGAAATCACCAATTTTTAATTATTTTATTAAATTAAAATTAATTGATTTTAAATTTATTAATTATGCTTAAAAATCTAAAGATGAAAAAAATGGCATAAAAGCAAATATGAGTAAAAATGGCAAATAAAATTGCATATTTGCTTCTCTCTGGTATTAACTATTTAGAATTGGTCGAAAATATTTTCTTGCGTTTGCAATTCTGGAAAAAAAAAAATTCAGGCCCCCAAATATATTTCGGCCTACGGTCCTTCAATGCAGTATTATAAAAAATTGTGTGACAGCTACAATCAATTAATGTTAATTGAGTAAATCTCTTTATAATGCCGTCCTATAGTAATTTTAATGAATTAATATTCTAATTTTTATTATTAGATTATGTGCCAATATTAGTACATCACTGTTTATGAAATAGAAATGCCTTAAAGTAAATAAAATTACCTATATTACCGGAAATTGAGGCCATTAAGGTAAAGAAAAGTAGTACAATAAATTATTAAATTTCTTTGTAGCACTTTGTCAACATTTTTAAAGATTTTTATTGTCAAAGATCTTTGTAGTAGTTTTTAAAAAGTTTTTTTATTTAAAGATGAGCAGAAATTTTCGATTATTAAAAAAAAAATAATATAGCGTCATTCCCAAAGGAATGTATGTATTCTCCTATAAGAATGACAAAAAAAAATAATTTTTAATTTTTTTTAAATACGTTGTCGTTCACGTTTTATAGCTGCTAAAAGTTGGTAGGTTTTACAAATTTTATGAAAATACTTACTGTTCAAATGGTCGCAATTATTGAACGCATAATCCGATTTTAAAAATTAATATCTCAATTTAAACTTTTTTTTTTCTTGTCGAAAATCTCAAAATGTACTTTTTTCCTTAAATTTTTCTTTTCATCAATATGTTCTCTAAAACATATAAAAAATCCAGTTTAGAATCACATTATGTTCCTTATAAAAACGAGTTTTTCTAATAGGTGCACACAGAGAACAAATTGGTTGGAATTCCATTGTAACCAATAAAATTTAATCATTATACAATAATTTTAATTGTAAGTACTAAAAATTAATCATCAAAATAATTTAATTATATTGTAAACAGAAAATATATAAAATTAACCAAAACACAGTCACATCATTCAAACTATTGGTTTTTCTTATTAATATTGAAAAAATATTATCTTCTACATTACCTTTAATACCAACAACCAACCACTTTTCGAAGATTTTATCCCTTGAATAAAATATTTGCAGTAAGAATCGAATATTAGTTTCGTCTGCAAAAAAAAAAAAACAATCACACTATCCAAAGTAAAAGTTTTCGTTACCAATTTTAAAATAATATAAAGTTTTCTAATAAAATATTAAGATTAGCAACCCAATTTCTATTGTACATACAAATCTATTTTTCGAAATATCTATTTTTATTTAAACATGAAAGAAAAAAAATATTCAATGTCGAAATTAGAAAATACAAATTCGAATTTAGTTTAGCTGGAGGTAATGTAATTGCCTGACAAACAGTAGGTCGCCTGTTCGAGCCCAGTTCGCGGAGAAGAATTTTTTATTAATAAAATAATTTTAAAATAATATAAATTGTTTTATAGTTTTGGTAGCTCTTATTTTATTAGAGCTACCAAAACTAGCAACCAAATTTCTCTTGTACATACAAATCTATTTTTAGACAAATATTTAAATTTGAAACTAGAAAATATTCAAGGTTGAAATTTAAAAAAACATATTTAAATTGGGTTTAGGCTAGAGGTAAAGTACTTGCCTGACGAACGGAAGATCACTGGTTCGATCCCAGTTCGAGGCACATAATTTTTTTATTAATAAAATAAATTTTGTTGAAGGCATGTGAATCTATTTATAGAATATTATAGTCCATAAACATAAAGTATTCAATTGTTTCAATAAAAATTCGGGATTTGTAAATAAATATCGATTGTTACAATAGTATTAAAATTTAATAATAGTGATAGTACGTGGAACCACAAAAATTCGGTTGGCAAAAAATTCGGTTTCAGCTACAAAAATGGTATCTGTGTGTGTGAAAAAAATTTTAAGCGCTCAAAATCGAGTTTCAAAATGGGTATTATCAATTAAAAATAGAAAAAGGTACTAAAAATTACATATTTAAAACTCTCAAAAATCCCTTTCCAACGATACAAAATTTGGCTTTACCAATAGACCGATTTTGACCCATTAAAATATCGAGGTTGTCCAAAAAACCGAGTCTTTAATTTTTTTCTCTATCATATACTCAAATTTCTACTCTCCCTGTAAGTCTAATTTCCTTAATGCTTGATGTTTTGCATGGGATTGTTACATCTTTCAAAACGTGTTCTGATGATGGGAACCTAGAAAATTCCCTAAATAGATCTATCAACACATTCCTGAAAGGCTCAATTAATAAATTTGAAAACAAAGAACTCTATATATTATTTGTTAGAACAATATACTGATAAAGAAATATTGAGTATGGCCTCGAACTTGAATAATTTTCATTTTCATTGCACAATTAAAGGTCGAAAAAAACTTGTTTAAAATAAATTTACTCGTAGATATTTTTCCATCGATCCAGAAATTTTCAGCTGATACATCACAAAAAATCATAACGACGGTAGTACATTTGTACTACCAAATACTTTGACAAAATAAACAATACAAAATATTAAATTTTATGTTTTTATGAACAATTTTAATTTTTGGCACTTTAAACATCAAACTAATTCGGTATTTATAATAAATTTATATTAAATTTAGTTAAAAACATTGAAAACAAAATTATCTTAGATTTATACCTCTGATGCATCGCGTTGTGAAGAACAAAAGTAGTATTTAAGTTGTAATTTTCGGCTCAGAAACTGTTGTAATAAAAATTATTTTTAAATACAAAAAACTATTAAAATGTATAGTTTGTTTGTATTTATAAATTATTTAAAGTACACATATCCCTCGAGCATATTTCCACATGCCTCGATTTACACGATGTTTTTTTGTTGACTAATTTCTTTCGTAAACATAAAAAAGTCGAAAATTTGTCACTGTAATTATAAAATATAAATTATGGCATCAAAAGTCTTCTTAAGAGAAAAAGTTTTATATCAGAAATAAATATTCGTTTTAGTATTACTATTGAAGTCGAAGATTTTTCAGGGAAGGGTTTGGACGATTTTTTAAAAATATTGTATCAATATCTAGAAAAAAAACTGCGCTGTTCTTGTAACGATCTCGAACCAGCAATTGTTTCAATACTTAAGACATAAATGAACATAAGTTTACTACAATGAAATAACAAAAATTCGGTGTAAAGTATTACGAAAATGTTTATTTATGTTTTAAATTATGGTTTCTGAAATAAAATTAGTAAAACATTTTTTAATAACTTAACCTTCAAAATATTTGCAGATTTAAAGAACAGAAATCCATGCATGTACTATTACGAATGGACAGGCCCATTTATATTAAACGAAATTGAATTAAGAGACTGAGCGATTGTATGAAAATACATTGAAGCACCCATATTTAGCTTAAGTCAACTTTCGTAAAGTTCCATCTATATTAAAAACATTTCAAACAAGCAAAAGAAATTTAATAAATAGCAAAAAAAAAAAAAAAAAAAATAATTAATAAAACACAGAACTTATTCGCAAATCTGGCGAACATTTTTAAATTCAAATAAGTGTAATATGGTTGTTCCTGAATTTACAAAAAAATTAACAAGCATTTTGAACCGGGTGAATGCAATAACTCCCACTGAAATAACCCCCACCGCCGAAATGAAATAAGCCCCACCAAATTTATAAAAAATTTAAAGTGGGGCTTATCTCATTTTTGGTGGGCAAAGTTTCATTTTAATACGTGGGTATTATTTCATTTATTACCCACCACATTTGGTGGGGGTTAATTCATTTTCGTTGGTGGGGATTAATTCATTTTGGTGGGGTATAATTCATTTTAATTAAATAATATCAATTCTTGGTTTTTGAATTAATCCCTACTTTTACAGTACTAGTTTTATTTTGTAAAGGTGATATTAGGAAGTACGAAAAAAGAATACGTTATTTCAATTAAAAAAACACATTTCTTCGTATTAAAAATCCATTCGCGCCTATATCACCAGGTTCCTTAGTTGGTAAAAAACTAATAATTTGCCCTTTTACAGAATGTTGACATAAAGGTGTATCCATATTTTAGAAGGACACGGTGGGGTCCAATAACACCAACTGAAATAAAACAAAAATGGAAATGAAGTCAAATTCACAGGTTGACTTTATTTCCAACAAAAATGGAAATAAAACCAAGTTGGCTATATTTCCTTTTAAAGAATATCGTGTTATCCAATTTAAATCAATGTTCCATTTATTTAATCTCAACGTGAAAAAAAAAATTTAAAAAAAATGTTTATTGTTTTGTTTCGCGGGCAGGAAAACTTTATTGAGCGAAGCCACCTTCCGCGTCCTACTGGAGGAAAAAACCCCTAAGAACGGCAGCACGCCGCCACACAGAAAAACTTAAGCTTGCGAAGCAATATTTCATTATTTGCCTCGCATTGACAAAATGTGCCAACTTTAACCCCTTATATCTTCTTTATTTAAAGGGTTAAGAGGTTAAGTTATATCTTAAATGAAAGCTAAAAATGTGGAATATAATCAAATACCAATAACAATATACCTTAATTACGTCATATTTAAAGAAATAAATCAATTTTATTTCTTATTTTGTGTCGCGGGCAGGAAAACTTTATTGAGCGAAACCTCCTGCCGCGTCCTACTGGAGGAGAAAACCCCTAAGAACGGCCGCAGGCCGCCACATAGAAAAACTTTAGTTTAACAGGTTAAGTTATATCTTAAATAAAAGCTAGAAATGTGCACTATAATCAAATACTAATAACAGCAATAATGTAAAGTGGGGCTTATCTCATTTTCGGTGGGCAAAGTTTCATTTTAATACGTGGGTATTATTTCATTTTAATGCCCACCAAATTTGGTGGGGGCTAATTAATTTTCATTGGTGGGGAATAATTCATTTTGGTGGGGATTAATTCATTTTGGTGGGCACAAATTCGGTGGGGATTATTTCATTTTCGGTGGGCACAAATTCAGTGGGGCTTATTTCATTTCGACGGTGGGGGTTATTTCAGTGCGGGTTATTTCATGCACCCTTTTGAATTAAATTTACAAACGGTAAGTCAATGTGGTCGAAGCTTTAGAAATATAAATAAATTAGAAGTACAAAATAATTATTTTAGTATTTTTATGAGTAAATTAGCATCTATTGTTCTATGTTTCTTCGTTAGTTTAAAAATATTTCCATTGAAATAATTTATAAAAACGACAATGCCTAAAGCATAAGTCTTTTTTATATTTATACAAATTTTCATACAAAATTTTTCGAATTCGATTTACACGACTTTTTCGGGAACGTATCTATCATGTAAATCGAGGGATAGGCGTACACATATTAATATAATATGTTTTTATTTAAAAAAACGTGATAATAATCTTGTTGAAAACACAGAAAAAGTTGTTTGCTCATTTGAACTAACGTTGTTTAGAATATGACATATAAATTATTATTGATTAATAAATTATTTTAAAAAATTTATATCTTTTTGTTTATTCATATTGTTTATACCCTCAATGAGGAATTCGTGTTTCACTTTTATCAATACACCCAATAATAAAATCACAGGAGGTAAATCAACTCGCTGGTAGTACAATTTTACTACTATTGTGTGCGTGACGGGTAAATATAGTTCATCGCAAATATGGAATAAAAATTCCACAGGCCGACAATGTTTTCTAACCAAAAATCAGACTATACTTTCCCGAAGGCTGAATCCGAATCTGACCTCAGAATAGCCTTGTCACATCAGGTTTTCGAGATATTCTAACCTTAAAGTGCAAAAAATACGTTTTTTTGCTACATTTGAGAAATGGATTTTGTCGGGGAGGAGTAGCACTTTTAGATACCGTAACGATCTTTTTCAAAAAAAAAAAAAAATCAAAAATTCCTGGAAGTTGCAGAATTGCAAATGTGCCCAAAAACGTGTTTTTTATATTTAGGTTAGAATATCTCTAAAACCTGACGTGATAGGGCTGAGGTCAGATTCGGATTCTGCACGTCTAAAACCGGCCTGTGTTATTATTTTTGTATTACAAAAAGGAAAAATATGTCTGTCGTATGAGTTATATGCAATGCGTATACGCACTGTAGTTCTTACTCACACATCGAGCCCTTACAACGAACTTATCTTAAGTGACATAATATTCGATTTTTGGTTTTTAATGAAAACTGATCATTTGCCATAATTTCCATCATCTATCAAAATTTCGTTGTAAGAAGTACTGTTACGAATTTAAAGCAAAAGCAATTTTATCTTAAGCGCCAATTCAAATGCACAAACTATAGTTTGATTAGATTGCCAGTGTAGAAAAGCATTACCATATAAGTGGTTATATAAGTATATATTTGATAATGGCAAATACTTACAATTATCATTACTAATAGCATTACCTTTTATATGACGATGTTGCGCAAAATAATGAGAAATCGTTACTAAACATCTAACGAAAAATAAAAAAATAAGTGGCTATCAATATGCTTACTAGTGTGTACAAACATAACTGAGTCCAAAGATAATTCCAAAAAAAAAAAACTAAATTTGATAAAAACATATTTTTTTTATTGAAAATTTATTAAATAAAATTTTGCCCACACGGGATTCAAACCGGTATCTCCAGGTTGTCAACCGCTCTACCATCTGAGCTATCTCGACATGTTATACTTGATAGATAAAAACATAAATGACTGGCTTGCGCAAAATGTCATTACTTTCCAGCTTACAACAAAGCAAAAACAAGTAGTTGTATATCTGTGTCATTTTAACAAAATTGCAAAAGTCGAAATTTGTTGTTTTGAGATATTATGGATTTTGTCAAATTTTTTTTTTATTTAAAATATGATAGCCAAGCTAGAAATCAAATACAAATATAAATTAAGAAGTTTTGATATTTTGTACTTACGTAATTAATTGTAGCTTCAAAATTTATTATGGCTTTAGTAGCTTAAGCTATAACAATGAAACTAGAGTACCAATTTTTTTTGACTTAAGTGAGCATAAGCTAATTTTCAAAAGCTTTTTTTTTTTTAATTTAAAAAAAAAAAAAATCATCAAAAATACATATATACATTTTAAGGTATACGGAATTTATAAAATCTGTATGGACGCATATATGCTTCCTATTGGGGACATCAATAATTAACAAGAAATTCGATTTATTAAGTCGATTTAAGCTATATTGTTAAAATGACTCAGATATGTACTCACTAGGGTTGAAAAAATAATGGGTCTCATGCATAAAAACGAGTAAAAGCGCTGAGTTGAGTCAGGTGAGCAATTGCTCGTAAGTCGAGTTCGAGCAAACAGCAACAGCTTTTACTCAATTTCGTATGCATAAAAATGAGTTCAAACCAATTGCAATTACTTGAGCAAAGGGAGATCAAACGTCTAATTGCAAACATGTCGTCAAGTGAAATTGAAGTAGAAGTACAATCAAATAATAATAATAAAATAGAAACTGACGACATTTCTAAATTTTTAGTGGAAAAAATAAAACAAAATAAATATTTACTAGAAAAAAGTCAATTACCAAGCATTAAAAATAAAAAGCAATAATTTGATTGTCATTTCATTTGAGCATCTTTCATTGCATCTGCATCTTTCGGGAATTTTATCCACTCGCTTACTTTGGCAGATATAAGTTTCACGACTTCCGCAGTAGTTCGCGACGCAGTTGATTGATGGACTCCAATATCTGTGGCTATAACATTTTGGAATCCAGGATCTGCACAAAATCTTAAATAGAAGCGAATTTTATCAATGTAGCTGAGGGCACCACCACGTGTTTCTTCTGACTCCTCGAAAAAATAATTAGCCAACCAGCAGATGCTACTATCATCAAACCTATGTATTTATCATTTTATTATTAATTATATAAAAAAAAATTAATAATTAAGAATACAAACCTGTATAATTTTTTATCCTCACTTGCTAAATTTGTTTTACGCTGTTGATAAGATTTTGTATTTCTTTGTGGCACAAAATATTCAGCCATGATTCCTTTTTAGTGTACGCGAGTCAACTATAAGGCATGCTCAACAAAATTCGAGCAAGAGCTCACGAAAGAAAGCAAAAGCTTGTTTTTATGCATATGAAAATGAGCACAAGCTCATCGAACTTAGTTCAAACTGAGCAAGACGAGATCAAACGTGAGCAGTGAGTAAAAGCAAATGCATCAAATTTTATTATGCATACGACAAGTACCTTTTACTCAAAAAATCGAGTCCGAGCTCAAGCTCACGTTTTATGCATGAGACCCAATGAGTCTAAGAATAGATTTTAAAAAAATTTTTAGATTATTATTTTATAATGCCATTAAGCTGTCTACACTGTGATTTTTCGTGACCGCAAAATGTAGCTTAAGATATTTTTCTTTAGTAAGCAACTTAAAAACTAGGACACGGTTGGGCATGCATTATACACCGGTGTATAATGCATCTAATTTTTTTTTTTTTAAATTTATTCAAATTACTTTTACTTTTACTTGATACCTAATATATGCATAAATATTTCAACCAAAAATTAAAGGACAGATAAAAACTTAGATTGGGTCATATTTGAGGCAACACTTTTAACCCCCAAAAGTGAGATTGAGCGGCTAAAACACTGTGCAACAAATTTGAGTACACCGATTTTGAGAAAAACTGAAAATGAAAACAAAACCCAATGGGTTTTGAAAAATTAGCAAAATTTTTCGAATTATTTTATGTATTTTAATAAAATAAATATATGGACTTGTACGAGTATATACATAAATAAAAATCCGAAATTTAATATCCAAGAAATTAGTTTATATGCAGCAAAATTAGTTTTATTTTAAGAAAATCCATTCCCGATAAAAAAAATATATCCCAATTTATATATATCGGTATTTAATATTATCCAAGTTAATCCCCAAATTGGGGTATCCAGCAAAACCCAATTGTATCCCTCAAACATATTACTGGATTAAATTAACAACATTGGGGAATCCTATAATATGTAATTTAAAATCCAGATAGATAATAAAATGTTCCATTGGATCTAATTAGATCGTAAAATATAAGTAGTTTGTGATAGATAGAATAAAATATTTTGGGATTTAATTGAATCTAGTTAAATTTTGAATAAAATAAAAAAAAAGTAACAAAGTCCCCTGAAGATTTCCTTGGGCAGGAATGAAATCCGGATAGGCACACGCTTACAGCAGATTGTTTTTCACAATTTGTTAAATAAATTTTTGGGACATTAGCACATTTAATTACTATAAATGCAATTAATGTTTATCCCGATGAAAATAAATTTAAAATAAAATTTAACTCATTAGGCACATATATAATTATGTATGCGGTTATATATAACAATACATAATCTTATGTGCATGGAAAAAATTAATCGTGTTGGACCATAAATAACACAGTAAGTATATGAAAATGATATACCAAAATCCCGGTACACTTAAACTTAACATAGGGGCGTAGAATCCAGTTACATCCCAGGAAAACTTTAGTAATGGGTGCGATAAAGCAATGCATTACCGTGTAATGTATTCTTTTTACCTGTATCATTATTTTTAAACAAAAAGTAATGAGTTACCGATATAGGGTAACATAATGCATTACTTTGTAATCCATACTCTTTACCTTCAGCACTATTTCGAAAAATAGAGTAATGCGTTACCAATAGTTGGCTACATAATGCATTACATTTTAATGTATACACTTTACCGTCAACATGATTTTGAAACATAAAGTAATGTGTTACCAATAATTGGAAACTCATGGATTACCTTGTAATGATACATAATTACCTTTTACATTATTTCGAAACACGAAATAGTGACTTACTGGTCATCAATTACGTAATGCATGAAATAAAAACCTAAAGTAATATATAAAATATTTTTTGAAAATCTATATTTAGACACATTACTTTGAGATTTTTTGTAACCATGGGGTGTACGGAATATGTTTTTAAAATGAACAAAAACTCGAAGCACAAAAATTCATTTACATTTTAGTATGTGACATTATTCTATGTAACGATAGCTGAGTTGGCAGAGTTCTCGCCTAACAATCAGAGACCCCTGGTACGAATCACAGCGTGAACACGATTATTTAATTAAACAAAATGTTGCTAATAATTTTTTTTTAATCACATTTTTCTTTATGAAAACCTATTAATAGATACATTACTTTTCATTACCAAGTAACCATATAAGTAACCAGTTACTTTAGCCCCTACAAGGTAATGAGTAAACCCATTAAAATTCATCAGTGAAGTAAGGTGTAATGTAATGCGTGAATTCCTATGGCGATACATTACTTTACCCATTACTTTTAATAGGTTAGGTCGAAATAAAATGATATTTCAATTTTAAGTTTGCAATGATTCAAACGATTTTTTTTAGCGTATTTTAAATAAAATACATTAACATCTTTTTTAAAATTACTTTATTTATGGTGTATTTGTCTAAACTTAAATCTAACAATGAAGGCCGTCCATTTTTAGAAGCATAAAATTCACTTACATATATACAATTCGGGCAATAACATTTAACTTATACTGACATCTGTTGGTTCAGTGTCATATGGATCGAACCTTCAAATTTCATTAGAAAACATCGTCTCAAAATGGTTGGCCATCTATGTTAGCTTTGAGTTTCGACATAACCATAAACACTAAATAAAGTAATTTTAAAGAGATTTCGATGTCTTTTACTTAAAATATACTGAAAAAATTGCTTGAATCAATGCAAGCTTTAAATTGAAATATATTTTTATTTTGACATAACCTGTTAGAACGGCTTGTACCATATTTGTCTATGTTAAATTATATAATTTTCTATATAACTTTTTTGACTACACTCGAAAAAAAAGTTAGTAAAGTCAGCAAAAAATTTTGCTGAGTCAGCAAAATTTTAGTCAGGAAGGTGCTTGCAAAAAAAATGCTAATGTCAGCAAAATATTTTGCTTAAAATCAGCGATCTGGTTGTCGTCCACACTATTAATGTGCTAATCAGCACAATTTTTTTTATCAAAATAAATTAGTAAAACATTAGTAAAATATTAGTAAAACATTAGTTCAAAACAGATCAGTGCTGAATAAGTATAACTAAAATTTTAGCTGAAAACAGAATTTTAGCAAAAAAAATTGTTGAAAAATAGTATATCTGATTTACAAGACGTTTTACGAACTTTTTTACTAACTTAGTTTTTTGAGTGTAGGTATATGATTGCACTGTAGGTAAAATTTCATCTTTTGCAATGACACACCAACAAAACGTTGGTAGCAAAAACGTAATCTACACAAAACTCTAAGAAAATTACAGATGGGCAGATTTTTATTCGCATAAAAAAAAAACTTTAATAATTTCACATTTTTTAATGATTTTTTTGTCTACTAATACTTATTAATTTTTTTTTGCTGATTTTAGCGGATTATTTTGTTACGTTCAATAAACTAAAATTTAGCTCAAATATAACTAAATATTTGTAAATTCAACAATATTACTAATATTTAGTAAAAAAATCTGCTAATTTTAACAGTTTTTTCTGCAAGAACATTTTTAACTAATTTTTTTTGCTAATTTTACAGGTTTATTTCTATTAGTGTAATTTCCAATTATATGCAGAATTTATGGCCAATTTAATATACCCCTTTTGGATTCGGGCTTGCCGGTTAGAAGGTTAATTTGCGGTTTATTGGTAAAATTAAATATAAAATCATTTTTACGTTTAAAGAGAATTATTATATTGTTCGTATAAAATTTATTTAAAAATGCATACATATACTCATAAATTTAAGTTAATTTAATTTTTCATTTCCGGGTTTTTTTTTTTGATATAACGTGACAAAAACCACACACACACACACACACATGAATAGAAACCATCTTGTTAATTCCTTCATGCATTGATGACACATCATAGTCGTATGAAATAAATTATTTATCTTTTAAGATATTCACAAGAGTATTGCATTCATATGTAATTAGAGAAACATTTTTATTATAAAATTTATGTAGATATTGTATGAAAGAAATCGTGTTAATATTTGAAACATAATAACCATTTGATATGTCTGTGTTTCAATTATTTACCCAGGTTCTAGGAAATACAACCAAGAGTGGTTAACTGAAAAAATATGAAAGACCTAACAGGAGCTGGATATGGTTTGAAAGGTAAAACAAGTTAAACCACAAAAGGACTATTTGTTGTTGCTATCGTTGTTTTTCCAGTAACAAACAGCAAGTCATATGCATTTATTTACTAAATGTTTCATTTTAATACTGGATAGTTATAGATTACGGGTATACACATTAGGGTGTCCCGATATTTTTTTTTTACAGAAATACCACTCAAACAATAAGTATTAATGAGTTGAATATGGGAAAAATAATTAGACAATTTTTGGAGGGAATCTATAGTTACCTACCAGCATCTAAATTTGGCGATGATAATGTACAGTAGTGGTCAAAACATTTGGAACTGAGATCGCATTTGTTGTTTCATTGATTTATTTTCTTCAAATCACACTTAGTTACTAAAATTTATTTTTTACATATTCTTCATACATTGTTTTATGTTAAACAAATAAAAAAATTAATTCCGTTAAATTAAAACAACAAAAAATTTAATAATAATAGATTTATTCAAAATGCAGGTGTTCAAAACATTTGCAACTCTCATTATCCTTACTCTTAACGAAACAATTTATACTAACAAATGTTAGGATATAACGGTAATCGCATTCCTTTTTAATATGAGATTCAGGCCGTTACATTTTTTAAACAAATTTATTCTAATTATTGTTCTTTAATAGTTGTAATAAGATGTTGAAAGCATAAACATCGTAAGAATAATTTTTGTAAAAAAAGGCAGGAAATAAATACAATTCTGATTTTAAATCAAAAGTTTTAAATGATTATCAAAATGGACTTAACCAAAAACAAATTTCTATAAAGTACTCCGTTCCAAAATCAACGATTTGCCGCATTGTTAATAGTGGTAACATCCACACAACTCATAAAGGTGGAAGACCCCGTATTACAACTGTAGGAGAAGATCGGAAAATCAAGAAATTTTTTACGAAATATCCCAAAGCTGTTCCCAGAGAAGCTAAAACTGAACTTTTAATAGATGCCAGTCTTCCCACCATTAAAAGAAGAGCCCGAGAATATGGTCTTAGAAGTTTTAGATGTACAAAAAAAACCGTTTGTGTCGGAAAAAAACCGAAAAGCTCGGCTTGACTTTGCACGCACCCAATTGAACTGGACTCAACAGCAATGGAAAATGTATTGTGGTCAGATGAGTCTAAATTCAACCTCCGGAGATCAGATGGAAGAGCAAATGTTCGAAGACCACGAGGCGAAAAGTTTAATCCCAGACACACAACCGCCTCAGTGAAGCACGGTGGTGGAAACATTATGGTGTGGGGGTGTTTTTCAGGAAATGGGATTGGTCCAATTCACCGCATTACCAGCACATTGACGGCCACAATCTATAGAGATCTTTTGAGTTCAGTTATACTTCCATAATTACCTAAACCATGATTTTAGTTGCAAATGTTTTGAACACCACTGTATATCGGTAAAAAAATTTTATATTTTTTGTACAAAGTTGGTGTCAAAGCTTGCGTAATGACGAGCCCGTTACAAAGAATGTGTTTAAAATGTTTGCTTAATTAATTTTGGTCCACTGATGTCCCTTTTATGATAAAATAACATGTATGGAAAATATAGCATTTTTTAAGATCGTGGTTTTTTATTTTTAGAAAAAGAAGCAACACTCAGGAGTTTTATCCAATTTACTAATGTGTTGCTTTCTGAGGAAAGGGCATAGTAGAGAGATGAAAGCTGGGGGAAGATAAAGGGCTTAAAATAAGACAACACTGTTATTGCGTGAGATGATGAGTCTTAAAACAGTTGTTTATAGCCATCTGATGGAGAGGTGGCGAACGTATTGAATATTTTTGGTTCATAGCCTTGATTCATTATTTTACTTCGGTGGGGTTAAGTGCTATGGGAACACAGAAGGTGGGCTCTGCGATACATAAGAGGGATATAAAACTCATATATATTATTTGTCTAAATTTATGTTGTCGTCTCAGGGAGACGAGCCCGGTACCATCTAAGAACAGTCCAACGCGATAAACATTACACCACAATGCCCCTATACTAGAACTGTTCCCTAAGGCAATCAAACTTAACAGGCTCGCCATAGAGCAAATTTTAAGACCCATTTTGCCAAAAACTTCAAAATCATCATCTTAAAAACGTAATATTTAACTAAATTTACTCCATCAAGCGTTTATTTTTACAAGCACGTCGTTATGCAAAAAATTCCAAACTTTTTTTTCGCCAAAATACACTAATACCAAAATGTTAAATTTCCGTATTTAGGTTATTAATACGCATCGTTGGAGTAATATTACTTTAGCCAATTAGTAAAACCATCATTTATCGGGACACCCTAATACACATACAGTGAAGTTTGTATAAACATATATAAGTTTGACCACAAACGAATATACACTCTCAGATATTCATTTCAATGTGGTTTCTACTTAGGAGCTTTAAGAGTGAGTCAGCTTAAAGTTAAGAATTGTATGTGTAAATTTCAATTTAAATGTTTATAACTAACTAGATGTGCATGTATTTTATAGATTAACAGGTAATATGGCTTATGTTAATTGTAAAATATGTTATTAGCCTTAAGGATATAGACTAACACAGACACAATTGCACACATTTTACAGTGCAGTGTCAAAAAATCACAGATTACCCTACACCATTTCAAAATTAATTTCGGCAAATATCACATTAATATCAAAACAAAAAAAACTGTTGTTCAGCTAATATCAAACTTAAATTTTTATAGTAAATGTACATTAAAAAAATGGGCATATCAAAAGTTATCACCGACATTATGAAAACGTCAATTGTAATTTGCATTGTAAAATGCATTAGAAAATTGTAAATTTCGGCGTTTTCAATGGAGTTGTAGGCAGTGTAAAATCTAAATTTTTGTAATAACATTTCAATATATTCAGTAACATGCAAATCAGCCTATATATAACGTATAAATAGTCGTAATAACATTCGAATATGTACAGTAACATGCAAATCAGCCCATGTAACGGTCAATTAGTCGCAATAATGCCTATAAGGCGCTGAGGCAAAATAATTGTGATGACTTAAACTGTTAATAAAATTTATATAATAAATATATATATATATATATATATATATATATATATATATATATATATATAGTAAGATGCAAATCAGCCTATATAACCATTAAATAGCCGTAATAACATTTATATATATAAAGTAACATGCAAATCATGTGATATAATTTCTAAAAAGCCATTATAACATTTGAATATCTATAATAAGAGACAATGAGCCACACAAAATTGTAATGTCCCAGCAAAATCATGGTAATGACTACTTATTTTTTTATACAATACTTTGTAATGAGTACTTATTAACTTCTGCATTATTTTAAACAATAAAATAATAGGTTACCAATAATAAACTTATAATTCATTACTTCCAGACGAAATTTTTCTGAAAATCTATTTTGAGACTTATTATAATGCGTATTTTTGTAAGCTATAGGGTAAGGTGTTAGTTTTGGTATATTTTGAACAAATTTATATGTTTTAAACTATGGAATGTTATATGCCTCGGTGGCTTGTAGTACAGAGCAGCCGCCTTTCAGTCTGAAGACCCAGGATAGATTCCCGGCTCGATCATGTTTTCAAAAAAGTTAACAAAATATTTTTTAAATTCGAAATTTTTTTCAAAGTCTATTTTTTTTTTTATTTTATTTATTTATTATTCTTCAATTAAATAACAGAGCCCAAAGGGCCATATATGGCAAAGAATAGATATATTTTAGACCTATTATTTTTTTAAACCTGACTTTTAAACGTTGTTACATGAAATATGTCACAATCACCTACAAATATTTGTAGTAACATGTAAATCAGAATGTATAACGTTCAAAAAGAAAATATTTCTGTAAATCAGCAGTAGTAAAAATGATATTAAGAAGATTAAATTGTAGATCAGAAATTATTGAATGCATTTCAGATACATTTTTACTTTTTTTTTTTTTACAAAAAATAACGCTACCGCAATTTCTACACCGCTCGCAATTTCTTATTTGTGTTCCTCCTCCGACGTTCGCTAAGACTGGATTTTTGGAAATTATTTCGGGAGAGAGCCTAAAAGAGGAAAAGTCTCCCCCTTAACCGGCCCAACCGATAAAGCTAAGAACTTGGAATTTGATGTTTTTGTTCCCTCTGCCGCGTAGACATCCGCTTAGACAGGATTTTTAAAAATTTTTTTCCTGGGGGTGCAAAGTGGGATAAATCTTTCCCTTGGCGGCCTGCCAATACCATTTTGTTATAGTAATTTTTGGTATGTAATTTTGAATACGTGTTTCCAGTTGTATCGTACACAGATAACGTACTATTTGGAATTTTTGCCAGGAATGCTGAAAATGAGGAATCAAAAATGAGGATATCCCCACTTCGTTTGTTTAGATGGGATTTTTGGCAATTTATACGGTACGGGCTAAAAGGGGAAAATCTCCCCCTTCACCATACCCACTTATTATTTAGAAGCCTTAAATTTAAAATAAGGGCTCACTGTGGTATGGGCTAATTTCCTTATAAGGTATATTTTCGAACTTTTCTAGGAACGGCGAAAACTTGGGGTTCAGAGGAGGAAAGTCTCCTCATACATACTTTTCATGATAAGGATAATAATACCAAATGTTAAATGACATTTATTCTGTTTTACTTTTTTTATTTCTGTTTTACTTCCATATACAATATCTGAAATACAATTTATATTTACTGAAATTTTTTTTAAGAATTTCTGAAATAAATATCACTATTTTTATTTGAATGATTTTATGGCAGAAATATCGTTATAAGTTTAATATGTTTTGATTGAAAATTATTACTCTAAACTGTAATTCACTTTGGATTTTTACTCTCTAAAATACAATTTATATTTTTTGAAATTTTTTTCGTTTTCTGAACTGCATTTATATATGATAATTTTATGCTTTATTTCCACATCGACTTTGGTTTTTTTTTAGAGATTTCTTATATATTCTGAATATCATATCATATTTTTCAATTGAATGTACTTTTTCCAATTGAATGTTCTTTTTTCCTTCTCATTAACGTTTTTTCTGACTCAACACATTTGACAACAAATATTTACAATTGGCAAAGAATATTTACAATTGACAATAGATATTAACAATTGAGAAAGGATATTTACAATTTACAGTGAATATTTACAATTTACAGTGGATATTTACAATTTACAGTGACTATTTACAATTGACTGTAAAAATTTACAATTGGCATTTGATAAATGTCGGTTTTTATTGCTCACTTACATTTTTTAACTATTGTAGCATTATAATGCCTGATTTGCATATGACTCTATACTGATTATGGATATTTAGACTTGATATCAGTTGAGCTGCTGAAATTACTGAAAACTTTTTATATTTGCTGAAATACTTGTCACTAATCTGAATATCATTATACAATAAATGAAACTCAGTTTTTTTTTTGCCGAAATTAATCTTGAAATGGTCTAGTTAACAAATTAAAAAAATAAATAAAAACAAATAACTTTTTTTTTTTTTTAAATGCTATAAAAAAAAACTACTGAATATTTTCACAAATTTCTTTTTTTATTTGAAAGTACAATCCTTCCGGTTAATAATGGAAAATAATTTCATTCAAATGGCTGCCTCGGCTGGCCATGCAGTAGCCTACACGATCGGTCCAATTTTTAAGCACATTATCGATTGTGTGCAGCTGTATTTCACCAATGGCTTCACGAATATTGTCCTTTAAAGCGTCAATTGTCTCTGGCTTGTTGGCGTAACACTTATCTTTGACGGCACCCCACAAATAATAGTCCAACGGTGTCAAATCGCAGCTCCGAGGTGGCCAAACGACATCAGCTGACGGTGCTTCTCTTCTTTCAAAATCCGTACGCAATTTTCGCACACATTCTGCAACATTACCATTACCAGCGTTGTTCAAGCGTATGCACAACCATATTCGTTCAGCGGAAGGATAAAACTAATTATCTGTCAAATCAGACATGAGCTAAGTGTTACCATTCACGAATTAAGCACTAGTTGAAAAAAAAAATGTTAGATGGCGGACCCTTTATATATAAATTCGTCATACATTCGACTATTTTGAGAAATTTATTTTTATAAAGTTTCTTTGTTTTTTGGATATCATCACTTTTTAAAATCTTTTGGTATCAATATAAATATGTCGTTATTATTTTTTATAATTCCATCTCCTTCCCATGATTTGGGGTAACTTTCACTGCAGAATAAAAAGAACTGTATTTTTATATGAAATTTGAATTCACCTTTCGATTCTACACCAGAAATAATTTTTAAAAAAAACTTTTTTTTTTCGGTTTTAAAGTGCACCATTTGGAAAAAAGAGTGGTCGGTTCAAAAAACTTAAAAAATAATTTTTTATGACACACAATCAAAAAGCATTTTCAGCTGAGAAAAACTGTGAGAAAATGTTCGCTTTATGGTAAACCAGTTAAAAGTTATTACGTTTTTAAAATCTTGTCTTTACTAAAACGCAATCTTTTTATTGATTTACGACTTTTTAACGGGTAGCGATATATCGAAAATGTTTGTGTGCTAAAAAACACATTTTTATTATTTTTGACGAAATTGATAACCTTAATAAATTGATACATTAAATTTTGTGTACCATTATTCTTAGTTGGTAATACATTTTTATTGTGTGTGCTTAAAAAATTTATTTTTAAAAGTTTTTGAAAAAAACAGAGTTTTTCGTCCACTCTATTGCCTTAACGGTGCAGTTTAAAAACTGGGAAAAAGTTTTTTTTTAAATAATTTTTAATATTGAATCGAATGTAAGATTCAAATTTCATATAAATACACCCCTTTTTGCTCTGTAATAAACGGAAGCTTATTGTAAAATTTTTTGGATTTTCATTTTCGAGCGCTCATGTAAATTTTTGTTAAGATCTTTTGGCTTTAAAAACTAATAACTTTATTGTTTTTAAAACCTTTTACACTTTTGGTTTCCTTCTGTCTTTTTAATAACGATTTGATTGTAGAATTTAAAATTTTTTTTTTAAATTTTCTGGCGTTTTTTTTTTTCTCACCGAAACATTTAAACTATACAGCTAAAATTCCTAGAAGTTTTTACGGATTTTTGTTACACAAAATGTCCTCTGTTTCAGCGAAACCAAAAATATGCTGTTTCATGTTTTTTCGTGTGCGTCGTATTATAAAATGAATGAGATACGATATTTATCTTTTTCAGGACAATTGACGAATTCTGCTATTGATTTGTTACAGCATATTTTTTGCATATTTTGCTCTTGTTGTGGCATATTTCGATAAAAAACCGTATTTTCGATAAAAAATCTTATATTTCAAAAAAAATCGTATATTTGTACTTTTTAGATCAAGAGGTACTTTTAGCGATTTATTTTTTTATTTAGTTTTTAGTTATCGAACAATTCTATTGTTGAATAAAAAATATTTTTTTGGGTTCGTAACACTGATTTCGAAAGTTTAAGCCATTTTTGGAAATTTAAATTTCTTGTTTTAAGATTGTACCGATTTAGCTATATTCAATATTTTAACTCCTGTTTTGTTGGCAATTAAACTAAATTTCTCAATGTTATTCCAACTATACTGAAAATAAGTTTTATATACAAATTCTTAAAGAAATTGTTTTTATTTAAAAGCAAATTTTCCGTTTTTAGTTCTTTTTTATGAGCTAAAATTGATTTGTTAGATCATATTGCCGGTTGCTTTGGTTATTATACATTTTGAGAGGGAATTTCGACACTTTTGATGATACAAAAAAAGTTATACTTTTATGTTTCGAAAATCTTGTGGTACCTTGATTTTAGTAAACCGAATTTTAAAATTTTTCAACAAAAATTATGTAAAAAAAACTATTTAAGAAACTTTTTCTTTACCATCTCGAAAGAAGATTTATAACATTTATGTAAAATTTTAACATTTTCGGATTAAAGCACATACTTTAAAAGGGATCATAAATATTTAAACATCTAATAACTTTTTTAACAGAATTTTTATAATCAAATTAAGATATTTGAAAATATTAAGAATATGTCCTGGTTTAGGCCAGCAACAAAAATTTGATTGCTTATTTTATTTATAGCGCGACAACGTTGGCTTTAAAATGAGGTATTAATGAATCACGTTTATTCTTTATTCTTAACCTCAACCTTTCTAAATTTGTTTTAATTCTATTTTTATTTTCCTCAAAATATTAAAACCTTTTATAAAATTTTTTTAAATGTTGTGAATTTCTTTCATTTGATCTCATAAATGCAGAGTTGGGAAACAATTTCGGTATGTTCGGATTAAAATATGTTTAAATTCAAAGAAATTTTAAGAAAATTTTCAAAATTTTTGGAACTTTCTATTAAAAATGGAAAATTATATAGAAAATTGTTTGTGGGACTGTCATAAGCACTTCATCTTAACGGAGCGTTCATCTTAAGCAAGTTTGTATTAACAGATTTTACTTTGTTACCAAAACGTCAAGACTTTTAACAATTAAAAAAATTTCCAAAAAAGTTTGATATAATTTTTATTAAAAATAAAAATTATGTTTTTTTCGACCTTTAATTGTGCAATTAAAAATTATTCAAGTTCGAGGACATACTCTATATTTCTTTATTTGTTAGGACAATATCCTAATGAAGAAATATAGAGTATGGCCTCGAACTTGAATAATTTTCATTTTCAATTTCCAAAAAGCTTTATTATTTGAGACATACAATATTTTTAGAAGTTTTTTTGAGATAAAAAAAACTTTTTGTAAAGAACTACTTTCATTCAGAAATTTAAATTTTTAGAAATACAATTTTAGATTTTGACTATCTGTGACTAGCCTAACTGAAAGTCTGAAACTCACAAACTGAAAAACTGAAAATCACAATTCTTTTTACAAAACAGCAATAAAATTCATATTTTATTTGTCATGTCAATATCAAGTAAATAAATTGTCTGTGATTCTTTGCAACAACAAAAAACATGGGGAGTACAGTCATCAAAATCAATTAGGAAAACAATTAGAGAGAAGTACTTTCAAATTGGTGCACAATTATTAAGTAATGCAATTTTAGGTGAGAATGAATTTATCTAACTAATGGCCCCCAAAAAATGTTCAATTATTCAATTAAAATTTTTTTTAATAATTTAGAATATTAATAAAAGTATAAAAATATTGTGTAATTAGATTTAAACATTAATTTTGTCGGAACTCTTCGAGAACCCCCTGAAACACTCCTACGGACCCCCTTGTGCGAACCGTTGCCCTAGAGTATAAAATATTTTACATCTGTATTTTATAGTTCCTAATTTGTTGTCCACGCACTGTAATTGCGAATTTTCAAAATATGCATATGAGCATAAGTAAACAACTTTTATTTGTTTGCATTTTTTTTTTCTCTAAAAGCGATAATGTCATAATTTTTAACTTCTTTAACTTGTTGTTGTTAGTGTTGTTGGTTTTTCTTAACCAACTTGTTAAATATTTGCATGTATAATAAACATGAGGTTAATTGACGACAACAACAAAACACAACAACAACTATAACCGCAATACACCCAAACACAATAGAAATACTAATGAAAAAAGCAACAAGAACAACCTCATTCATACCTTACACTTTTGCGACAATATTATAACGGCAACGACAACAACAATAGCAACAATACTAGCAGCAGAACTAGAAGTGCAGAACGAAAGAAAAAAACTTTTGGAATGCAAATCGCGTGCAAAATATCAACATTATCCATATTATAAAATGTATTTTAAAATTACTTTGAGTGTATTTCTTAATGTATGCGTGTGTGTGTGTGAAAATGTTAATTTTTTATATTATGGCTTTTGTACGTTAAACCGGAAACCAAGGCGTATGCGTGTTATTTTATTTATTTAATATTACACATACGTACTGTGGTCCTAAAGAACATAATAGTTTAGTTGAAATAGTTAATAAGTCTTAACAATACCCACTGAATTTTTTGAATGGATTTTTTTTTTTTTACTTAATTGTTGTTTAGGATATTCAGATATGGGCATTTCCATAGAAATGTTAACCGTAACCGAAAATTAAAACACACAGTCAGAAAATTAGAAAAATGTGTTCTGGTTTGAACCGCGACATGGATTTTTAATAGATACGACTTTCATGAACGTATTTTTTTTCCAATTCGAAACATGCACTCAGTGAAATTTTTGCTTAAATATAGTATTTTTGAAAAAAATTTCTAGAACTCGGAGGGGTCTGGGATAGAACTATTGAAAAGTCGGCTACGTTTTTCACATTAATCTCATCTTTGTTACGTTATATTTTCAAAAAAATATATACATTGTTTATAAATAAACAAAATTCCGAAGGTAAAAGAAGGTTGGTACCATATTGACGAAATAACGACAAAAATAATTACTTCTTGCAATTTTCAAATTTAAACAGGTTTAGCTTTTTAACCAATCAAGATTATGCATTTAGATTTTTATAGTTCTTTAGTGTATTAATAAAATTTTCTTTTACGTTGCAGCAAATTTTCGAATAAATAAATAAATTTGGGACTAGAGTTAGCAATACCCCCGCCTAAGGCAAACAAATTATTTTCAAAATTGAACATTGGTTAGCTTTAAAAGTTTTCTCATACACGAGATGCCTCACTTTGGGGCCCATCTCAAAAACGTAAGCTCCTTAATAACTTGTTTATTACTGTCCTAAAGTTTATTGCAATCGAACCTCACGGAAATGGCCGAATTAATTCCAATTTTTTTTAAATCCCCCACTGTGCAAAAGGCAGTTTTTTTGTGCTGTATTAATTCCTCCAAAACGTAGATCAAATAATAGATTGCAATCAGCTTAATGCTTAAATCGAAAAGATTTAATGGAGCAAACAAAATTTGTATAACCCCAAAAAGCATCCGTACATAAAATATTTAGTTTTCCGAGTTTAAAAGCGTTTAATATGATTTCCAAAATAATAGCGGGTTTGTTGTAAACACACTTTTTTGGGAGAATTTTTATATATTTTGGTGTTGTAATATGGATTTTGAGATATTTTTATTTATTTTATTAATTTATAATCATATAATTACAAATTATATACTATTACCCTATCCGAGCCCTAGCTACTATGGCTTTCGGCGCGTTGTAGCGAAAACAGAAAAGTGCCTCTGGTCGAACCCACAACCCCCGCACTGATAAGCCAGCGCGCTACCAACTAGCACACAGAGGCGCACGAAATGTGATAAATACAATGAGATCTATAAATAAAATTATACCCAAACAAAATTTAAATTAAATTAAACTCAAGCAAGAACTGATATTTTAATATTTTTGATTTGCGTTGAACTTAAAATCGCCATAATTAGTTTTGAGCCGTTAAATACAAATGATTAGCCCGTATGAATTTAGCATACTAACACATCGTCTATACGATTTTTATTTTTTTTTTTAAATATTTTGCCTCAAAGTATCGAAAAATTTTGAAATTCCTCATATGATTTACGTAGATGGCATCCTTAGTTGCAGTGGCGTACCCAGGGGGGGGCCTGGGGGCCAAAGCACCCCCCCCCCCCGAAATATTTTCGATTTTATATTTTATTTTTGTTTTGGTTAGTATGTAATAAATGAATTTATAATACTTTTTTGAGACTATAATTTTTCAAACTAATGATATATTAACTGAAATTGATCTATGGAAACACTACCATAAAGACCATCAAGTCCGCTAGATGCTATTCAAGATTGCAACAAGGAACTTTTTCCAAGCGTTTACATGTTTTTACATTTACTGATAGTAATTCCTGTTACAACTGCATCCGCGGAGAGAAGTTTTTCCACCCTAAAAAGAGTGACAACATATTTAAGGAATTCTATGGGTGAAGCTAGACTTGGTGCTCTAGCTCTTGCATCAGTGTATCGAGAAAAGCAGGGACCGAAATAAATAATAAAATGCATTGCTTTTTAAAATTTTGATTTTTATTTTTTTTAGCAAAAATAAAAGTTTTTTTTTGATTTTTATTTTTTTGAGCAAAAATAAAAGATATTTTTTGATTTTTATTTTTTCGAACAAAAATAAAAGTTATTTTTTGATTTTTATTTTTTCGAGCAAAAATAAAAGTTATTTTTGATTTTTATTTTTTCGAGCAAAAATAAAAGTTATTTTTTGATTTTTATTTTTTCGAGCAAAAATAAAAGTAATTTTTTGATTTTTATTTTTTCGGGCAAAAATAAAAGTTATTTTTTGATTTTAATTTTTTTTTTCGAGCAAAAATAAAAGTTATTTTTTGGTTTTTATTTTTTCGGGCAAAATTAAAAATTATTTTTTGATTTTTATTTTTTCGGGCAAAAGTTATTATTTGATTTTTATGTTTTCGAGCAAAAATAAAAGTTATTTTTGATATTTATTTCAATGTCTTGAGTTGAAATTCCATAAGTTATAATTTTTTTATTTTTATAACGAATAAATAACAAATAACGCAGTTATATTATATATATATAATATATAAATATATACATATAATATATAAATTTTATGGTTGCCTTTTGTAATATTTTCGAGTTCTATAATCAGTAAAACTTATTTTTAATATGACGATTTTTTTGAAGAATTCTTGTTTTAAAAATGACGAATGTAATTTCCAAAAATTGGCGCACTGCTCGTACAAAGATACTTAAAAAATGTATAATAATATATATTAATACAGTTATCACAAAAAATAACATTGCAAAATATTTGCTGTATATCTATCATCACTGAAAAATCATAATTACAAAGCTAATAACTTTTATTTTTGGTAAAAAAAAAAATTAAAACCAAAAAATGACTTTTATACTTGCTCGAAAAAATAAAAATCAAAAAAAACCTTTTATTTTTGCTCGAAAAATTAAAAATCAAAAAATAACTTTTATTTTTGCTCGAAAAAATAAAAACCAAAAAATAAATTTTATTTTTGCTCGAAAAAATAAAAATCAAAAAATAACTTTTATTTTTGCTCGAAAAAATAGAAATCAAAAAATAATTTTAACTTTTGCTCGAAAAAATAGAAATCAAAAAATAACTATAACTTTTGCTCGAAAAAAATAAAAATCAAAAAATAACTTTTATTTTTGCTCGAAAAAATAAAAATCAAAAAATAACTTTTATCATCTGGCTTTTATGAAAAAAGGAATAATTTTTACAGTCCCTGGAGAAAAGGTTGAACCTGACATTGACATTGACACTTTTATGAAAAAAAATCGTTGAATTAAATTTTAAGAGCTTTGTTAATAGTATATAAGGATCTTAATTAATATGATAGCTCACTTTAAAAATCAAAATAAAATTATTTAATTGATACATAAATTTGTTAAATATTTCAAAAAAAAAACTTGTTTGTAGATATAAAAAAACTAAAAAAACAAAGACATGTCAAAACATTTTTGCTTCAAAATTGCTATCATAACTGGGTATAACGTCAATGGTAACTTTCCCATCCAAAACTTATTTAACAGATACAAAATATTAGTATCCGAGCGAACTCATTTTTTTCGGCCGAAGCCGAACTTCGGCCATAATATCAGTGTTCGGCCGAAGCCGAAGCTGAACTTTTTGTTTTAATAAAAAAAAAATATAAATTGTTTTTTTAGACCAATAAATTTAAACCAAAATTATATGCTTTTCAAACAAAAAAAAAATTTAAAAAACAAAAATTGGGCCCCCCGAAACAAAATCCTGGGTACGCCGCTGCTTAGTTGATTAGAGAGAACGACATCATTTAAAAAATTAAAATCAGACCCACTTAACTAACAAATAACATTTTATATCTTCTACTACTAACGCAGGCCAATAAAATTTGTAAAAAGTCAGGACCCTGGGATAAGAGTTTTTCTAAAATTTTGATGTGCGCTATATCTGAATCTGACTAAATTTTGAAAACCCGGTTTCAAGCTATATTCGGGACATTATAATACTGCGAATTAACCTTTTTCACAAGACTTTTTATGCCACCTGAAAGTCATCTCTCTTCATATTCAATAAAAACGCCCGTCGCAATTGGCAAAGTTTTGCATGCTTGCAAAAGACGAAAAAATAACTTCTTTTTTTGTCACATCTCGTCAACCTTACTAAGTGCTTATATTTTAACGCCATGCAGTTCGATTGTATTCCCTAAAAAAGGTTAGTAAAGTCAGTAACATTTTTTCTGGGAGGATTCTTGCAGAAAAAATTAGCAAAAATAGTAAATTGAAAGTCAAATGCCTTTTTGATGTTCTTTTTAAAAAGCTTCATCCGGCTATAATTATAGTGATAGAAAAAACTTAGTAAAAGTTTTTGCTGAAGCTACTAAAAATTAGTTAAAAATTATGTTGCAGAAAAAACTGATAAAATTAGCAAAGTCAGTTAAATGTTAGTAAGATAAGGAAATGAAAAATCACTTACAACATATGGGAAAACAGTGGACATTAGAGTGAGGTAAGTTTCTTAAAATAGAACTGTTGTGTTGTTGGAGTTGTACTTCTGAGATTATGTATGCAAGAACAAAAAGCACCGTGTATTGAATAAAACTAGTTTTAATCACAACAAAACTCGACCTGCCGATAGCTCGGTGCGCTAAAGCGCTCTGTCTAACGTGTAGTGCGAGTGCATGTGGCATTAGAAATCAGTTTATCTATACCACGGTCAGTGATTGCACAGAAAATTTCATATAGATGCAATCGAACAAATAAAAACATAACAAATATTACATTATTCAAAAAAACAGGGTCACTGACGAAGGTCTGATTCAGAAAATTGAAAATTTACAATGTAGTTATGATTTTTAGAAAATACACTCATTCTTCTCTACCACGCCTTTCACGAAAAATAATTCTGTTGAATCTACAAATTTTTAGTTATATTTGAGCTCAATTTAGCAAAATACACCGTTACTTGCATTCTACTAAATTAAAAATAAATATAGCAAAAATGTTGTTGATATTACAGATTTTGTTTGCTGTTTTTAGTTTACAAAAATTAAGTAAAAGTTTTTTAGCAGAGTAAATTGCTATTTTCAATATACTAAAATTCAACTCGAATACAACTAAATATTTTCAGCAAAAACATATCTGCTAATTTTAGCAGTTTTTTGTGCAAGGTAATTTTTAACGAAATTTTAGTAGCTTCTTCTGCTAGTATTACAGGTTTATTTCTACAAGTGTAGAAATCTACGTACTGTATTAAAACTCATAATTTATACTTTGGATACAATAATATTTTAAGTTCTTAGAAACTGAGAAAATAAATATTTGTTTCTTAATTTTCCATTTAATATGACCAGGTTATAAATTAAACTACAATTATTAACGATTTTTACCACTGTTTGAAATTCTTGTACATTGCATTACATTGTAAGTATTCAATAAGGTGTGGTGGTATTAAGAATTAAAAAAAAATACAAAATAAATTAATTTTTATTATTCTGAAATTCTATACTACTTACATTTATTATTATAACCACTAAACCTTCATTATATTAACCAGGTTCAAATTACCGTCTACTGAAAAGGTAAACATTTAACTACCACTATACGATTTCATTTTCAATTGCTTGTAATAAACAAAGACACACACACACACACAGGCACAGAAAATTTAAACGTATATTTTAATTAGTTTAAACCCTAGTTTTTCACACAAGAATTTCCTTTAAATTTTCTCTTTCAAGTTAAAACTTTTATAACAATGATTGTTAGAGTTAGTTAAATTTTAGATATAAACATAAACACACACACACACATACATTTAATATATATATGGGCGTATGTGTATGTGTGTCTGTATTCATTTGTGCATGTATGCAAATATTCGTAGCCAGCATATATTAACATGCATAACAACGTTAACAAACCGCTGTGTTAACATGCAAATTTTCTACATTGGAAACCCCTACTAAATTAACGGTTTATTTTTCATTGATTTCCTGCTGAGTTAAATGAACAATCACACACACACAGTGTTGATCGGTGAACTCTTAAATGTACCTTTACTTAAGGCCAAAAGATAAAGTTTTATATTAAATATAAAATATTTTCCAAAATTTTAATAATTTGAAAAAATGGTATCTTCTAAAAACAATTGACAGTTTTGTTGCTTACAAATCAAAAATAAAATGTTGTCCTCGATTTTCAATTTTCAAGTCTCACCTATAGAGAAAAATATACCAAAGCGTAAATTTTATCAATAGAATGTAGAAAATCGACTGTTCATTTCGTCCAATATTGATTAGGAATTTCGTTGAAAAAGAGACGCATTTTGAATATCGTCTAAAGTTTTAGAATGTAAAGCCTGAATATTGATCCCAAATCTTAACTCATTATGAACACACTTTTTCGTTTTCAACCCATTGCTATTAAACACCCATATTTTATTACACAGAAAACCAAACTTTTCTCAATTAAATCAATTTGTTGAACATTTTCAAAGCTGTAAATTAATTTTTTTTTAAGTGCACAATTGATCGTAAGTATTGTATGCCCCCTTGAGACTAGGATTTGGGATACGGGAGTTCCCGGGAGACTCCCGACCCAATTTTTCTAAAAATTCCCAGCAAACATTTTAAAATTTCCCCGGAAAACGGGAAAGATTTAATTAATTAATTTATGCAGTAACATTTTATTTCTTAGCCTTTTTATTTTTAATTAGCTATGATATATTCAATTTTGAAGGCAAAAACGCTATAAATTAAAAACTGGATGTAACTTTAATCCCAATTCTAAAACATCAAACAGTTCTTTAAAATTGTATGCTGAACGAATATAAACTCCTGTTTGAAATGTCCAGCAGTGGCAATGACATATCTGAAACCCAAGTCGATGAAAGTTTCAAACTGAAACGGAAGGGTGTTTTTATACAGACATAGAACTTTAAGTTGGCAACACTTTTTTAACTGACGACCGTTTAGTCAGCTGTCAAGTGATTTATGTTTAGTTTGGCATTTCAACATGAATTGAGTGACGCCTGAACAACGCTTTCAAATTGTGCAAATTTATTTTGAAAATAATGGTTCTGTTTGAAATACGTATCGCGCACTACGTTCATTTTACGGTTAACATAATCGTCCATCAGAGCAATTAATTCGATTAACTATGGAACGTTACAGTCAATGGTGACCGCTATACAGCCATGATTACTGACTTTTTCGTTCATCAATTGAACAACCATGATATGCAGGAGCTGTGGTTTCAACAAGACGGTGCAACTTGTCACACAGCTCGTGCCACAATTGATTTATTGAAGGAAATGTTTGGTAACCACATATTTTCACGTTTCTGACCCGCGAATTGGCATCCAAGATCGTGCGATTTAACGCGTTTTATTTATTTCGTAAGTAATTTTATAAAAAGTTTGTTCGAGTGTACGGAATATGCTGTCCTAATATGGTAGACATAACTGCAAACGACAATAGCTGTAACCGAATTATGTGATAGTATATGTTAAAGTACATGTGACAGTCTAAATTAAGTTAGAAACAAATTGGGTTATCACAACGAATCTGTTCTCTGTGTGTATTTTTGTTGACATACATAAATTTCTAAATTTTTCGTGTGGACAGCCACCAGAAATAAATAATTATAATTCCGAGACAAATGTTTTGCAATATTAAACTGACTATTCAATCGTAATCGTCTGTTTCTTTAGAAATCAGAGAATTATAATAGCATTCCCTTTAAACGGATTACACTTTTAATTTTATTTTAATTTTCACAATAAATTTTATTAATTTCTGGTTATGAAACAAATGACTTATTTGACCTTTATTCAATAAAATATAATATCGTAAGCTGAACTTTGCTTGTCGATTATCAAAAAAAGAAAGAAATAATAGAAGAACATAGTTGACCAGATCAACGTTCATAAAACCTAAACAACACTTTTATGTGGAGGATTTCCGTGTTATGCAAAATAACTTACAACACAAGAATTCCGTTAAAATTTCTGCGATTTTCAAAATGTTGACAAATAAATTGTGTACAGTCAATGAAGTCAATGAATCCATTAAACACTATTTAACCCCATAATTTTCTAAAGTTTTTTGAAGATGGACTCATACCACTTTCAAAATATAAGTGGTTCATTTGTGTGTTAACTTTGTCTTAATACCCTGTAAAAAACTTTCGTGTTTTTTGAAGCAGGATAAAACAAATGCGCTGATGTAAGTGCTTACTATTACACAATACTGAGAAGCAGCAAAATAAACGAATAATTTTCGTATAAAAATAAACAAACAAAAATTTTGAGCTTACCGATTTCCATAACAAGGATGCAGGTTGTAAGCGGCTTACCCTAATGCCTTATAAGGATGCATGTTGTAATGCAGAAAGTTTCATATCGTGTATAATAAACGATCTGTACCAATTTTTCCGAGTGATTTCCGATTGTGGTTGCTGTTTTCGAGTATGTAATAAAAAATAATTAGTCATTTAACTATTTCTGAAGATCTAGCACGTGGAGCGGTAAAAAATTTAATGTTTATAATATATGTCAATAATTTTAACAACAAAAAATTAATGTGTAGAATTTTATGTAAAATAAATTATGTATGGTATATTCATGTTATTGCTTTTAATCGTAATAATATATACATGAAATCACAGCTTTTGATAAGCGCTATAATCAGCGCTTACTTTGCCCAAAAGTAATGCTTCTAAGTGGAAATTTGCCATATAAAAATTATAGCATATGTAAGGAGGTTTGTAAGGGATTCTTTTTGGCTTACTCCCTTATAAACCTGCTTGCACGTAAGCAGCGTTTTTTACTGGGTATATACCGAGTTTTATTAAATTTGCACCTCCCAATGAAATGTCAACCAATAATCTTTGCTTAGTTTAGTCCGATTCGGACCAACATTTCGGATATTCAACCAAAAACTTTTCGCTAAAAATCATGTATAAGGACAACAATTTATCAAACTTATAAATTTTTAATAATAATTGTGAAGTAAAAATAACAGTCAAATTTTATTAATTTATGCATTATTACGTTGAACGAAAAAAGTGTCATCAGAGAAAACACTTTAGTAGAATAATTTATAATTTTTTGGCTGCAACAGTTCTAACAAAATATTTACTTGATAATGACAAATAAAAAATAGGCAAATATTCAAAGTTTTAGAAAGGAAGTTAGTTCAAAAAATACATATTTCGCTTTGAAAGTTACAAATAAAAATTCTGCATTTAATGAACAAATGATAGATTCTGTAATATTATCACTAAAACAGATAAATTATTATAACTAATTGCAAATTGAATTATAATTTATTATTAATTTATTTTTATTTCTATGAGTGTAAGTTTGTTCTCAAATTATGTTTTTTTTAATAAAAAAAAAATGGGAACACAATTATTAAATTTCGCAAGTTTTTTTTTAAAAAGTTCATAAAATATTTGCGTTTAAAAACTTTAAAATGTCTTTTTAAGTCATCATTGTTCTTAACTAATAAATACAGTTCACGCAATACTCTTGCCATTTTAAAATATAACTGTGAATGTCAGATGCAAAAAAACATACATTTCTAAAAAATTTGAACCGATTCTTTATAACTTTGTGATGTTTGTATTCCGTTTTTGATGCGCTGACATCACCTTGGTATACCTCAACTTTACAAATTAACACTGTTTCTAAATACCGTTCTCAAAACTCAATTCCATTAAATGTTGCAAAAACCCTACGGAAAACCTGAAAAAGTTTAAAAATCACTTACCACCAAGCAGCGATGTAGAAATTCCTATTTTTTGTAAATGTACGAGGGAGGATCAATAAGTCCGTGAGTTTTTGAATGAAACACAGTTTTTTTTGCAAAACAAAAAAATTTTATTTTCAAACATAATCTCCTTTTAGCTCAATACACTTAGTCCAACGTTTCTCCAAAATTTGTATCCCTTCCAAAAAATAGGATTTTTCGAGGCCTATAAAATAGGCATTTCTTGACCATTTGGGGTCGTTTTTTTTTTGAAATCCTCGTTAAATCGGTCCAATAAGTAGGCATAATATTCGCCGTTTATTGTTTTTCCCTTTTGAAGGTAGTCGATGTGGATTATCCCGCGTGCATCCCAAAAAACTGTTGCCATAACCTCATTGGCCACGATTACGTTTATGGTCCATTGAGAGCAACGCGGCACCCATCTTGCAGACAGCTTTCTTAAACCCAACTGATCATTAAAAATCGAAACCACACTGCCATATAAAATGCCTATGGCATCTACAATCTCACGCCCTTTTACTATTCGATCGGCCATATCTCTTCGATCGACCATATCGTGAATTTTTTCGACAAATGGCAGCCCAGAACGTTCGGCGTCATTTGTACTTGTGCGACCACAACGAAAGTCAGTAAACCACTTTTTTACCATTGAAATCGATGGTGCAGAGTCCCTATAGTATTTATCAAGCTTTTCCTTGGTTTGATTGACGGTTTTTTTTTGCGCAAAAAATAATGTTTAATGTACACTCGAAATTCAATTTCTTCCATTAAAAAAAAAAAAATGTACGGGTTTGTATGTTTTGAACAGCTGTTAAACGCAAAGTAAATGACGGAACTTGCTCAAAATTTGACAGTAGTCTATTAAGAGGTGTTACTTGATGGGAGCAGTGTTGCATTTCATATAACTATGAGGGAAGTTCGAAAAGTCACGGACTTATTGATCCGCCCTCATATCTCCATCGTCTAGTGACTCCATTTTGTGTTGGTTTAGATCTAAAAGTTAAAAACTATGCGTAAAAAAAAAAATAAATTAAAAAACTCTTGTAAGTATATTTTCTTAATTTTTCGACTTTTGAACGGCCATCAATTATTTAGGTGAAGACTTTTCAACATGAAACTTTTCATGTCATAGTTTTTAAGTGTAGTCTACCTAAACCTATCCATCGTTGCTCTCAGTTAAAAAAACCCTGAGAAAAAAGGCATCTAAACTACGAGCATTGAGATGAAGAGTAACCAATATACTCAGTTGCTGTTAAATTTTATAAGTAGTTCACATACATAGTTCTGGAATAAACTATTAATAGTGCAATTTTTAATGTTTAATTTTCAATAATAATGCAGAGAACTTATTGGAAAACACAAATTAACTTTAAAATTTAATTAAAACGACTTAAAAAATTGAAAATTATTTAATCAAAAGTTCAAGTTTTTAACATTTTCCACAGAAACTCTCAAAAAACCAGTTTAGCCTTTTTGTTAAGAGAGACAGAAACGGTTTGATCTAATGTTAGTTCAACAGTTGTAGATTTTGGAAACAGTAAAACTCATAATTGCAATTGTAAAATTTCACAATTCAAATGTTTAGGAATTTGCTGAAAAATAAAAATTTGTATCGAAAATTGTTTTAAATAAAAATCATCCTAAATAGGTACTTTTTTAATGTACCATCCCTGGCAAAGATTTTATACGAGGGCGCTCCCAAAAAATAGCCGGTCTGACGTATAGATGGTGACAGTAGTTTGAAAAAACAAAATTACACTAGTGAAAAGTGGCAACCTTATATTATAAAACATATGGGATCTATCAGCACATTCCTGAAAGGGTCAAATAATAAATTTGAAAACAAAAAACTCTATAGATTATTTGTTAGGACAATATCCTAATAAAGAAATATAGAGTATGGCCTCGAAATTGAATAATTTTCATTTTCATAAAACATATGTTTTAAGTTTCAAGGCGCCACATTTAATATTTTTTTTTTGAGCTATCAAAAATAAACTATATCAGTGAATTTGTAAACATGGACAACATTCGTCACCGTTGTGTAATTGAATACTTGCATTTTAAAGGTTTCAGTCCAACCAATATTAAATCCGAGCTAGATTCTTATCTGGGGGAGTCTGCTCTTTCGTTTACGACCATAAAATATTGGGTGGCAGAGTTTAACCGAGGCCGTATGAGCTGTCAAGACGAACACCGTAGTGGTCGACCAATTGACGTGTCCACGCCAGCAGCGGTTAAGAAAATGCACAAAATGGTGCTGGCTGATCGTCGGCTGAAGGTGCGTGAGCTGGCTGCAGTGATAGGCATTTCAAAAACTGCTATACATCGCATATTGACGGAAAATTTTGAGAGGAGAAAACTGTGCGCAAGACGGGTGCCGCGTTTGCTCACAATAGAACAGATATAGAGTCGTGAAAATGTTTCAATAGAGAATTTAGCGATGTTTCACCGCAATATAGCCAAGTTTTTGCATCGATTCATAACCACGGATGAGACATGGGTTCACCACTTCACACCTGAGACAAATGAACTGTCAAGGTAGTGGACAGGAATGTGAGAGTCGTGTCCAAAGAAGACGAAGACAATTCCATCTCCTGCCAAGGTTATGGTGTCTTTTGTATTGTGCTAACTTCACGTTCACGTGCTGAAATTCCTATAAACAGGGTATCGAAGCTACCGCTGGGAAACGTGTATCGAGCTACGAGTAAAAGGAGATTATGTTGAGAAATAAATTTTTTTCCCAAAATCGTTGTGTTTTCTTTGTTAGGTCGGCTAATTTTGGGACCTCCTTCGTATATATAAAACTTCTATGCGGCAGAGATTTTTACTATGTTGTTAGATTATTTTTTGCTCTATTTTTAGTTTATATGAGCCATTCCATTCCTGCGATGTCATAAATACAAAGATACAAATGTTGTGTATTGATTGAAGCAAATTCTAGCATTTTTTATGAATAACATTTTGTTTTGAAGATACTTTCTGCAGCACAAAATAAAAAAAATTACAAGTCACTTGTTTATGAGATTATAATATTAGTAGTGTCCGACCGAACAGTTCGGCCAGAAAATGCATTTGGTCTGTATTCGGTATTTTAAAGTATTATGGACAAATTTGGCGGATGGAAAAATGTTCATTGGACTGATTAGATGCTATTTTGAGTGTCAAATCTGAAGAAAAGCAATGAATTCGTACTTTTAACTTTATAGCTAAACTTCGGCTTTTCTCTTAAATTTTATACACAAAATCGAATTAAATCGGCTCAAAAAACATGTTTCCAATACCAAAATTTGTCATCATTCTCTCTAAATATCAAAAAACCGACAAAATATAGTTTTTTGGCCGAACTGTTCGGTCGGACACTAAATATTAGTCAGAAACTCACAAAAAATCTTTCTATTTTCATACATTTTTATCTTCCGAAGCATTTTATTAATTTCAAATAAATAAAGATTTACAGAAATTTAAATAAATTTTTAAATTCTTAATCACGATTACTTCGTCTCCATTTTATTTGGGTCTCATCGAGTGACAGTTGTAGTAATTTTTGTATATCTTAAACATCATTTTTTTTAAGCAGGACATTTGATCTTAAATGCCCCTTATGTATGTCCGCGCCTTTATGTTTATATATGTGATTTATTAAAACTGTTTAACATCTAAGAAATGAGCGGTTTCCCCTAGTTTTTAATTTAAAAATAATTTTTTATGTATAAATGCTATATTTTGCCATAATTTTATTAGATTTTCCGTTGAATTATTTCAATTTCTGCTTTAAAGAAATTTTAACACGCAATCCTGTTTTTATTTTTATGTTTTCACAGTTTTATTTGATTTTTAAAGTAAAGGCGTTAATCATTATTTTTCTTTTTTATATAACGGTCATATTTAAAATCATGTTGTTTAAAGTTTTCTTTAATAAATGTATTTATTTTTACATTTTTAATAGCATATTTTGCACTAAAATTTTTTTTTAAATATAATAACAACATCCTCAAACATAAGGACATGTTAACATGGTTTAATAATTATATATTTTTTATTTTTAATTGCATTGTTAGCAACAAAAGGGTTTGTGTTAACACTTAAATTATTTCATTATGGTAAAAAAAATTATATATATTTTTTACTTGTGGTCAAACATTTAAAAATACATATTCTTACACTCAATAAAATAAGTTCGTAGAAAAGTTAGTAAAACGTCTTGTAAAACAAGTATACTATTTTTCAGCACTTTTTTGCTGAAATTATGTTTTCAGCTAAAATAACTGTTTTGAAATAATGTTTTACTTATTTTTTTACTAATTTATTTTGTTAAAACAATTGTGCTGAGAAGCACATTAAAAGTGTGGACGTAAACCAGATTGAAAGATATGCTCAGAATGTAATAGGGATTAGGAAATGATTCTAAAAAGTATAACTATTGTAAGATATATAAAAAAATAAACCATGGAAGATTTTTGTTTCTGTTTTTTATACCAAATAAAACAAAAGGACGCCAACAATGTAAATATCGGAATAGAAAAACTTTAAGTTTGTGTTGTCACCGGCTTGTCAAAGTAATTCTCTATTAGTTAAATTAAAGACAAAATAAAATATTTAAATTTAATAAAGATTAAACGTGTATTTGTCAACTAAATGATTATAGTGACTATTCATGTAGTGTGGTCAAATTGCAAACAAATATACTGTTCAGGTAGACAGACTAAAGCGAAAGACAGAGACACACATCTTACGTAATTTTGTATGTTTCCTTTAGCTTATTGCAAAAAAGGGTTGTATATTTCATAATTGGTTATATCATTTTGTTTTGTTTCTAGAAATATGTCATCACTTAGACAACCATTGATGTAAGTAGTTGAAAGATAATTTTTTATGTTATATATAGTTATTAATATGTATATATGATATTCTATTAAATCGTGTCTTCGATGTGGGATTATGAACATTTTGATGTTTGGTAACGTATTGCAAATTATTTTTAAAAGAATAACAAAAAAAATTTTAAGATTTTCTGCAAGTAAATTATCTAAAGTATAATTTTTCTACAAATTTTTTAATTTTTTTTTTAGTTTACTAATATATAATTTTACTAACTTTAACATAAGGATTTATTTTTTTTGTTAGCAAAATTTTAGCTGAATCTACTAGTTTTGTTGCCAAAAATCTGTTCGCTAATTTTCAGGAAATGATTTTGCTGATATTAGCATTTTTTGCAAGCACCCTCCTAACTAAAATTTTGCTGACTTTACTAACTTTTTTTTTTGAGTGTACTTATTATTGTCCCAGCAAAATAGTAAAATCCAATTAACTAGTTCCAGAACAACTTATACTGTATTACAATAGGTTCTAATTTCTGTTCTACAACAGATTCTTTTTGCATGGAGTTTGTCCTATTTACAATAGGGGTTTACCTCCAAACAAGAACACGTTTATGAATTTTAGATTTCTCTACGGGCTGTTGATGGTCAGTCTTTTAATAAATCGATATAAATAAAACCAGTTTACATCATCAACGTTTCGTTAGTTGTTTTTTTCAACTTCATAATAACGTTGCGTTACAGAACTGGTTCGGAGACAGTGAAGCCTTACATTTTGACTCCTAGGAACCTGTTCTAGAACCAGTCCTGTGCAACCGGTGGCAAAATAAGCTGTTCTGGAATATATTTTGAGGTAACCAGTTTTAAAAAATTTTGCTGGGTATATTTAAAACTTACATTAAAAATTAGAGCATTTTACAAATTAAATAAGGGGGAAAACATAACAACACTTAGAAATATAATATTTTAATTAATTTAACATAACGTCGGATTATTAGCGGTTTGACGTACCGACAATTTTTGATTTCGAAACCACTTACGCATATCTGACATATATAGTATACAAATTGATCTACCTGCCGATTTAGCATACAACAATTAAAATATGTGTACATTCTTTATTGTTTTTCTCAATAACAACTATTTTTTGTGTTATCGTCAAACTACTGTCTAAACGAGGAATTGTAAATGATCTACTGTCAGAACACACGTTTAAGACGCTTTACCAGCGTCTCCAAAAAGAGTTTTGACAGTATTTGTTTTACAATAACTTCCGTGGACTACAAAAAATATCATTGGAAAGGAATTGGCAGAGACCACTATGCCAACGTTGACAAAAAGTGTTTTCCCAGCAGACATGAAAACCGTAGCAAAACATCGACGGCGGCGGCTTAATAACCAACAGCCGCTTGTAGTGAATAAGTGTCGGCGGCGGCTGAAGGTTACATTCCATTCGAATTTTACGTGTTACAGCACGTATAAAATCAAAATTTTATCAGGAAGGCAAAAGAATGCAAAGAAAAAACCAAGCTATATATATTTTTGGGTTACATTCAGTGTTGCCTACATTTGTTCAAGAAAAGTAGCTAAGACTGACACACAAAATCGCTAGAAATAGCAAAATTTGCTTTCAAATACAAAGGATAAAAATATTGTAAGAAAAATCTGCTGAAACTTGAAAAATATGGGAATTATTGTTCTATTTGTAATTTTTGGGTTAAAATTAGTTAGTATTACTCAATAAAGCTAAGTAATACTAAATTTTACAGATATTTAGTCCTAAAATTCAAAAAGAGCAAATTAAAATTATTTTTTAGTTTACTTGCAGTAAGATGAATTTTAAAGAAAAATTTTATATATTTTATAAGAGCGTTTTTTTAAATTATATTTCATAAATTTTGTCCCTGGACTCGACATTTTTCAGAATTTACCTTTTTGTCCTTGATCAAAGGTATATTAGAAAAGTCTTTATTTACATATCGTCGCCCAAAATCCAAAAGGCCGTAACTACACTTTTTAGTTTTTTACAGGAGAGACAAAAACATTGTTAATAAAAGGCTACTTGATGTTAAGTATACAAATTTTAGAATTATGCTTAAGAAACAAAAACGAATCTGTCTCAGAAAAAAAAATTTCATTGAAAAATTGTTGTTTATAAGTAATGTAGTTACGGCCTTTTGTAATCGGCTTTTCTGAAACCAAAAAACCGCAACTGCAATACCAAAATGTATGCAAAAAATAAAACAAACGCTTAAGTTAAAAAAAATACTGCTTTTCCCCAATAATTAAACAAATTTTTGCTCAACTTATGTATTTTTATCTATTTATTGTTAGTATTTTTAAAGCAAAACGCATTTTAACTATTACAAAATTTTTGAGAAAAATTTGTTTTAATAAAATTAATTAATTTATTCAATAACATTGAATTGGTTAAACAATAAACAGTGCAAATAATTATGTAAAAGGCAATAATACAAACACATTTTGTGCCACAATGTGTTCGAATGCGGTCAACAGGAGCCTAGTTAAAGCATTTGGACATTTTGGGTGGTATGGGAGGTACCACAACTCTTTGCCGTATCCAACCCATATTTGCCACATCGATTAAAATTGTTGTTATTAAACTGAAGTGGAGTTTATGAAGTGGAGTTTATGCATTTTTAATTTTGGATTATCCCAAGCCGCCCATATTCGGGACATCGATTATTGGTGTTAATTTAAATTTGTTGTCAAAGCTGACTCTAAAGCAGTTTTAAATTTTGGGTTTTACGAGAAGAGTCACTTGCACTGGTCCTATCCCATTCGTTTTTGTCACATTGCTTAAAAATATAGTTGTAAAATTGTTTGTTAAAATTTGTAGGAATATGTGCAAAGGAAGCTTAATTAAAGCATTTTTTAAAAAAAGCATATACATAAGCTTCCAGGCAGAAAAATACAATCGGCACAGTGTTGACAAGTCGTCGCCGATGGTCGGTTATGAGTTAACAGAACGTGGGATTTACAATCTTAACAATATTTTCCTGTTACCCGATTGATAACTGTGACCAACCGTTGGTGTGAACGAACTTGCCACCGTTGGCATAACTTTGGTAATTCAAAAAAGTTGGTGCTTTAAAAAAGCCTAATTAAATTAATTTTAAGAAATGTGTATAAAAAAACACATTTAAAAAGCAGCAATATAGTTCGGTCTTTACATGTGTGAATTATTATAAAATGTAAAAAATGCTTGCAATTGTTTGTAATATTGGTAAAAACCATATTGGCAAAGAATTTTGCTGGTGATGCTGGCAAAACACATGTTTTGCAAACAAAGGAGTGTTTTCCTAGTACAATTATTAGTTGTGCCTTTGGTTTGCCAGTACTATTATTTTTTTGGGTGCGGTTGTCTATTTCTATCTAGGCTTTTGTCACTGTTAACGGAAAAAGTGAGTAGTAATAAGTTTCGCATTGTTTTATGTTCCAAAAGAATGTATTTTGAAAGCAATGATCATTAATAAACTTTACCAGTTTTACACTGGGTACTTAAAAATCCTGTTAACTAAATCCTGTTAGCTTAAGAACAAATTTATTACAGAATTGCATACTTATAGGGCTGCTGGTAAATTAGCATCATTTGAATAATTGTTTGGAATAATTTCATTAAAACGATAAAGGATAAGGGTAAACAAGTATATATGCAGTTGAAGAGGACACTTTCACCTTCCTTCAGGTGTTTTACTTTTCTTTATATCTTTTAGTATTCAGAAGTTCTATTCCACTAAATTTGAAGTTTGAGGAAAATATAGTCATTTAAATAATAATACTTAAATACGTAATGTAAACAGTAGAGCTGTAAATTCTTACAATTATTAAAAGACTACAGTCCTAAAAATCTAGCAAAAGCAAGAGCAGATCATTGACGATGATAGTTTCCGAGGAATAGAAATTTTTTTTCGGTAATATATTGATCAAATAACCTTTTTCTGATATATATATATTTTCATATTTATATATTTTTTATATAAATAGAACATTTTTGGTCTTCAAAGTTTAGTAACGTCATGATGCTTGTTAGGAAAAGAGCCTAACCACTTGTTTGATTATTAAGACGACAAGAATGGAGCAAAATTAATAATTAATAGGTTTTTTGTTAAAGCTCTGCCTATTCTGGAGTCTCGAGCCTTTCTAAAACTTCGAGTTCTGATGAGATCTTTAGCCAGATCGAAATACTGGTATCATCCTAGCTAATATGTTTGATTTGCTATATTTTTGTAAATATAGCTGGAAGCTCGTTATAGATTATAAAAAAAAAAACAGTTCTGTTTAGCAGCTTTCCACGCCCACAATTACCAATATTTAAATCAAATTTTTTGGCTAACTTAATTTTAATATGTTTATTATCAAATGCCGGTTCTGATTTTTAATTTTAATTCTTGAGACATAACTCGTCGTAAAAATCAGTCCTTACTTCATCCATGGCAGCACTTATTGCTTTAATTTTTTTTCATAACTAGTGATACACTCACAAGAACTTTTAAATAAAATTTCAACGTTATTTAAAAAGTTTATCGGTAAAGTTGCTTCAATGGAATATACAGTTAAATTATCAAAGAAATATATTTAATAGTGAATTTTATCGTTGATCTATAAGTTTATGTGTGAGATTTTATTTGTTCGGTTTGAGATCATGACAAATTTTTCTTTAAATTAACAGAAAAATTGTATTTTTTATATGATAATTTACTTTGACTATTAGAAAAAACACAGAAAAAGTTATTAGACACTAGCATGAATGTAATGCATTTTCTGACCCACTACGGTCTTCATCAACATTCTTCGTGCCATTTAGAAGATATTTACGATTAATACTAAATGGCACGAAGAATGTTGATGAAGACCGTAGTGGGTCAGAAAATGCATTCCATTCATGCTAGTGTCTAATAACTTTTTCTGTGTTTTTTCTAATAGTCAAAGTAAATTATCATATAAAAATTATAATTTTTCTGTTAATTTAGAGAAAAATTTGTCATGATCTCAAACTGAACAAATAAAATCTCAGAAATATATTTTTTAACTTTCCGTCTGTTATTCAATAAACAAAATGAACAAAAAAACGGACTTTTGGTCATAGTTAAAATATTGAGTTAAAATTTTCTATTTAAAACAAAAAGTTGTTATGTAACGAGGGCGGATCAATAAGTCCGTCACTTTTTGAATGAAACACAGTATTTTTTTTTGCAAAAAAAAAATAATTTTTCAACATAATCTCCTTTTAGCTCAATACACTTAGTCCAACGTTTCTCCAATTTTTGTATCCCTTCCAAAAAATAGGATTTTTCGAGGTCCATAAAATAGGCATTTGTTTGATCAACAATTTCATCGTTGGAGCTAAATCTCTTTCCACCGAGCCATTTCTTTAGGTTTGGAAATAGGAAATAGTCACAGGGCGCTAAATTCGGAGAATATGGCGGATGAGGTACCAATTCGTAGCCCAATTCATGGAATTTTGCCATTGAGACTGCACACGTGTGCACATGTGCATTATCTTGATGAAAAAGAACTTTTTTTCTTGGCCATGTGGGGTAGTTTTTTATTAAATCCTCGTTAAATCGGTCCAATAAGTTTGTATAATATTTGCCGTTTATTGTTTTTTCTTTTGAAGGTAATCGATGTGGATTATCCCGCGTGCATCCCAAAAAACTGTTGAACCTTATTGGACGACAAACTTACCTTGACCTTCTTCGGAGCCGGTTCCCCCGGAGAAACCCATTGTTTAGACTGCTGCTTGGTCTCCGGAGTGTTTTAATGGATTCATCACAGTTACATGACGCCGCAAAAACTCATTGGAATTGCGGTTAAACAACTCCAAACAATCCTTTAAAGTTGTCACACGACTACGTTTATGATCAATTGAGAGCAAACGCGGCACCCATCTTGCAGACAGCTTTCTTAAACCCAACTGATTATTTAAAATCGAAACCACACTGCCATATGAAATGCCTATGGCATCAACAATCTCACGCACTTTTACTCTTCGATCGGCCAACACCATATCGTGGATTTTGTCGACATTTTCGGTTGTATTGACCTCAATTGGCCACCCAGAACGTTCAGATTCATTTGTACATGTGCGACCACAACGTTAGTCAATAAAACCATTTTTTTACCATTGAAATCGATGGTGCAGAGTCCCCATAGTATTTATCAAGCTTTTCCTTGGTTTGATTGACGGTTTTTTTCGCAAAAAATAATGTATAATGAGCTCTCGAAATTCAATTTCTTCTTAACTACTCCACGATAACAGAGATGTTGAAAAGAAATATTATTTTAAATTGACACTATTATTTAATAAACCAAACATACAAGTATAATAATATATTTTATTACTGTATTGGAAGTTTTGCTGGGATGCTTAAAGTTTATACATAGTTTACGTATTAGGGAGAAACTGATATTAATTTTGTATTGTTGATCAATAAAATAACAATAAAAGTAAACAAAGAAAAACACAAATCAAAATAAATAAAATTCTTATCACATTTAACTGATATCAGTAATAATGCGTGAATATTATATTCATACTTAGAAAAATATTGTTATTGCTAACACACAAAAGCTCAGCAAAATTTACACACAAACGAAATTTGCTACGGTTACGGTTAGATTAACCAAAAATTTTTGTAACTAAATGGAAATATTTTTAAAATTTAGGATGCTAAATCCATTTTTAAAATTCCAAGAATTTCAATTAGTTAACAACAGAAAACAAAGAGCTTTTGTGGCCTCTTTTATTTCCTTTATTAAATGTCAAAAAAAGTAACTGTCAAAGCTTAGTAATCTAATTAAAAAGCAAAAATATAAATAAATTGCCATTAAAACACAAAAGCTTTGCAATATTTACACGCAAATTTTAATGTGGTTTTAGATTAACCTAAAAGTTTTGTAACTAAATGGAAATATTTTTAAAATTAAGCCTGCTAAGTCCATTTTTAAAATTCCAAAAATTTTAATTAGTTAACAACAAAAACGAAGAGCTTTTGTGGCCTCTTTTATTTCCTTTATTAAATGACAAAAAAAGTAACTGTCAAAGCTTAGTAAATCTAATTTAAAAGCAAACAAAAAAATAAATAAATTGCCATTAAGTGTATTTCGTACTTACTTCAAGGCGAGAAAAAATTTATATATTATTGTTGCATTTTGCGTGGCCTTGTGCTTAATTTCCATTATAATTTTAAGATAGACGGGCACTTAAAAAACTACATACCAACATTTACAAACATTTGCATATAAGAAAAAGAAGGTAAAAAGACTTCTGCTCACCTAAAATGTATGATTGAAATTAAAGCTACAGGCGATTGCTTCAATTCAGTAACATATATTAAACTTATATTTAGGATGATGAATAAATTTAGGATTTGTCGGTTTTCATTTTGTTCTTTTGAAATGGCTCATTTAAAATGTTAATATAACAAAATAGTTTTACTTGCAAAAGAAAGAAATTGTAAGTTTTCCAAGGAGTGAGATGAGTCAAACTAGTGGACGAACAAATCAATATAACTTTTAATGTAGTCAATAAATTTTAATAAAACAACGATTTATTATATGGTATTTTCTACAAATTGATATTTTATAAACAGCATTAAAAAATTATTTGTTATTTATAAATATTCTTACTTTTTAAGAAATTCCAGCTAATATGGTTTTTATTGTTTCTTCAGAGACCCTTTTGCTGTGAAATGACGATTTAGATATGATTGTTTTTCTAATAGGAAATACAAGCTTCTAAAGGGTGTTTTTTTTATACAGTTATAGAACTTTAAGATAGCAAATTTTTTTTTAACTGGCGGCCATTTTATCAGCTGTCAAGTGATTTGTGTTTAGTTTGGTTTGGCATTTCAACATAAATAGACTGACGCCTGAACAACGCTTCCAAATTGTGCAAATTTATTTTGAAAATCGTGATTCTGTTCTAAATACGTATCGCGCATACGTCCATTTTGCGGTAAACATAATCGTAAATCAGAGCACTTAATTCGATTAACTATGGAACGTTTTCGCACCACGTGTACTCTAAATGATAATATGCATCTACAGAGACATCGTACAGTGCTGAAAGAATAAGTCATTGCTGCTGTAGAGCTTAGCGTAGAGGAAGATCCCAATCAGTCTATCCGCCATTGTGCACAGCAATTGGATATGTGTCCATTCACTTTATTGAAGATTTTGCGGAAACTTCTTCCAACACGTACAACAATTGAAGCCACACGATCACCTAGCAAGGCGTAGATTCGGATGAATTGATTTTCTTAAGCGAATTTTGTTTAGTGATGAACCTCACTTTTGGTTAAATGGATATGTCAATAAACAAAACTGCAGTATTTGGAGTGATGATAATCCTCAAATGTATGTTGAGACACCGTTACATCCAGAAAAACTGACTGTTTGGTGTGCTTCATTGGTCCGTACTTCTTTAAAAACGATGTTGGTCAGAACTTAACATTCAATGGTCACCGCTTTAGAGCCATGAATACTGACTTTTTCGTTTATCAACAATACGGCGCAACATGTCAAACAGCTCGTGCCACAATTGATTTATTTATTGAAGGAAACGTTTGGTAGTCGCATAGTTTCACGTTTCTGACCCATGAATTGGCCTCCAAGATCATGCGATTTAACGCCGCTTTACTATTTTCAGTGGGGATATGTGAAGTCGCTAGTCTACGCCGATAAGCCCGAAACGATTGACCACTTGGAGGACAACAATCGCCCCATTATTGCTAATATATGGCCACAAATGTTGGAGAAAGTCATCGAAAATTGGACCTCCAGAATAGACTAAGTCCCAGCTAGCCGTGGCGGTCATATGTCAGAAGTCATATTTAAGTTATAATGCCAGAAGATTATCTTTCGAATAAAGTAAATTTTATGTCAATTTAAAAAATTTATCTTTGTTTTATTCCATTTCAAAGTTCTATACCTCTATAAAAAACACCCTTTATAAGATGTTGTGTTTAAATATTAGTATACAATTCTTTCTCAGTAATGGTAATATTAGCAGGTTTTTTTTTTAATTATTTAGTTAAATAACTTTCGAGTACAATACAATTCAAAATTAACTGTTGAAGCATCTTTGAGACTAGTTGGCAATACACTAAATGTACTATTTATAATTCGTATCTAAATTTAAACAAAATTTATTCGTTTTTACAAATTAAAGAAAAACTAGTTAACAAAAGAAGCGTTTGTACTGTCAACCTAGCCAAATTCTTGCCAAATTGTAAGAAAAGGTGATAATAACTCATGTTGTTCGGAAAATCAGTTAACATCACCGATTTTCTGTGGCTGGTCGATATATATACCTGATCAAACCTTGAGTTTCTTGTGGGTGGTAAATTAGAATGAGGCTAGACCACTAGTTAATCTTACCTTGTGGTGTAGGTCGAAATTGTGGCACTCCCTCTATATCTGATCCTCACAAGATTTTTGCATCTTTGTAATAGCAACTTTTTAATTATGATCTCAAACCTGACAATTCAAAATGAAATGCAGTTTTCGAAATATTTAAATATGCCGCGAAAGTTTTTGCTGCAAATATTTTTTTTTGTAAATTTTTTTCCGCAAACATTGTTTTTCCAAATTTGTTGGCGAATTTGTATCGCTTACACTTACAAGGGAGGTATCACGACCCGAACTCGCAGATTTTAATTAACTTTGGATATGTTGTACAGGATCAAGAAAAGAGAGACACGTATTTTTTTTAGCTGCCAAATCTCACGTTTAAGCGTTTAAAAGTAGGTTTAAAAATTAATTTGCTTTTGTATGAAAACTTGTCTTTAGTTTACGAAAACTAGATTTATTTGTACTCACTGTTAAAGTACTCAAGCCTATATAGTAGTATATTCGGGAAAAGTTGCATATAAATCGAACGGTTTCGAATATCGTAAAAAGCTTGGACAAACCCTCGATAAAAATAAGTAGACATTGTTATTCATTTTTTTTTTTAGCTTAATACAACTAAAATTCCTTAATATAACGTAAGATTTAATGTTACTCAAAACACATGTTTTCGAATAACTAAAATATTTGAATGTCTTTGGTCATTATTTATACACCAGTGAATGAATGTGTCTTCGAAAAACATTTCTAGTAAAAAGTTTTAGAAATGGCCAGATATGATCATATATAATTATATCAAAAACTTGAGTCTATTCAAGAGATCAAATATACTTATATATACCTTCAGATATAATTATATATAATTTCAGATATGTTTATATATAAATATATATATGGTTATATAAAAATAGACTCAAATTCAAGTAGAGTCAAATTTCAGATAAAATTATATATAGTCATATATAATCATATATAACCTTTAGTTAGTTTTAATATATCGAAATAAACCGAAAAAACATAAAATGGGGTAATTTTAAATCCCACTTATGGCGTTTTCTTTTCTGGCAAAAATGTCACAATTTTTTTGCACTTTGCCCTCAAATTACCTTTTTGTATTCTTTTCTGAAATAAGGCAAACACTCTGAGAAGGGGCCGTGTTTCTTTCTAAAAAAGTTGCCTTATAAAAGGCAAAAAATGCAACATTTTCTGCCCTCAAAAAATTTACAGGGTTGGATGTTGCCCTGTTTTTTTTGGTTTATTAATCTCATGTGTATATATTGCAAAGTTTTTGGCGAGAAAACTCTCACCTTGGTAGCAGATTGGTAGTGTGCTGGCTTCTGGCACAGAAGATCCCGAGTTCAAACCCATATTGGTATGATATTTTTTTTTTTTTTTTTTTTTTTTTGTTAAATTTAATTTACGATTTTTTTTAATTTGTTTTTGCTACTTTTTTTAATTTTTTCTTTTTGTAAGTATTTAATAATTTTTTTAATCTGAAATTCGCTTACAAACAAAATTATAAAAAAAATTTAATTGAAAAAAATGTATGGAGCTAAATCCAATTTTTTAAAATAATTAAAAAAACAAAACTTAATTATTAAAAAATCATTAAATTTTTTAAAGTTTGCTGGGATTCGAACCCGAACCTTAACAACACTAAAAAACAGATTTGTTTAAATAAATGTAATATGTAATGAAATTGTGTTCTATTCTGATTGTAAAAATGCTTCATATTAATGGGGCGAGGGCAAAATTTGAAAAATGTTGCATATTAAGAAGGCAACACTTTTTTCCAGAAAAGAAAACACCATTAGTAACGAATAAACATGAAATTAGGCAGCTAAAAAATAAAACCACTAGCCCCTTAAATTTTTATTCTCTACAACATATTCGAAGTTCATTAAAATCTGCCGTTTCGGATCAGAATGCTTCCCTTGTTAGAACTTGTCGTTAATCTCATTTTCTACTGACGTTCGACGCTTTAGTTGCAATTGTCTACTGAAAATAAATTAAAAAAAAAAAAAACAAATTTGAATGTGGTATAATCTTAAACGCAATGAATAGAAGAATAAAATAGAAAAGGATTTTAACAGCGACAAAAAAAAAAAGTAAAACTAAAAATTCGCACGTTAAAATGTAGTGAGAAGAAAGAAAAAAATTAACTAATGCTGAAAAGGCGTCATGCAAATTAAATGCATTTCTGATGTTATTTTGTGAAAAATATTTGCATTTCTTTCTATATTTATACACGTTACTTAAATGCAGTGTGAAGGATGACTAAAACAAAATTGTAAGGGAGAATATATATTTTTTTGTTCTTAACTAAGGCACGTAAATACGGCTAGAAACCTTAGCGGAAAAAAATATGAAGCAAGCAGGGTGAATAGAATAATGCAGAAATAGTTAAGAACTATTAAAAACCACAAAAGTAAATTAATTAAAAATTCATGACGCACCATCTCCATCATTAGTTACCACCACCCCAGTTACAGTAATCAAATGTTATATACAATGAGGCAAACAATTTGAAACCACATAATGAAGAAATAATACACCATTTTAAATTTATGTTTAAAAATTTATTATTTTTTACGAGATATCCTTAATAGAATTCTTTAGTTTGAAAATGGAATAATTAAACATAAAAAACACCATGCCATTTTCGATAAATGTATTATGGAGAGCATATTTAGTTCATACGTATTTATAAACCGGAACAGAAAAAATATATGAAAAGTGCAGATTATGTGGAAATTTGCCTACAAAATTATAAAAATTACTAAAATTTATATACAAAATTTTACCCTCTAATGGGTAAGGCTTCCTCAGGGCAGACGTGGGCGACGTCAATTACATTTCAAAATCGTTCACTTATGAAATTTTTCTATATAATTAATAATATCAGACCTACTACACTCCCACTTGTGAGCTTAATCGCTTCCCTGGAAAATTTGTGAAATCTTTAATACTAAACATGGAGATTAGTAACAACATCTGGGTATTTAATTACAGGGCAATTACTCAATTACACCCAATTACATGTAATTAAACATAAAAAAGTAATTGGCCTGTAATTAAATACACAGATATTGGAATTATGTCCCATGTGTGGTATTGACAAAATTTAAAATTTCCCAAGGAAGCGTTTAAGCTCACAAGTGTGAGCGTAGGTCTGAAATTATTAATGATATAGAAAAATTTCATAAGAGAACGATTTTGAAATATAAAATTTCATAAAATTTACCACAAATGCGTCAAATGAGCTTTTTATACTTAGAAATTAATATAAACATTAATTTCTAAATATTTTGCAAAGAGATTTTTCGTGTGCCGTGCACGGATTTGAAGCGAGAAAGCTTCAAAATTTCGTAAAATTTCAAAAAATAATTATTTAAAAAATAAAACAGTACTCAAAAATCTAAAAAAGTTGACTAAAAACTCTTTATAATAAAATATAAGTAAGATTGAAGCTTTATCTATAAGAATAAGTCCTTAATTTGGTCCAAGGACTCACAGGATTTTATCAGGATTCCTCTAAAGGACATCATCTTAACTTATAAACTAATAGACGGACTTTTATAAAATTTTGCAGAAGGAAGAAAATACGTATTAATAGGAAAGCGTTAAAGTTTGATCAATATAAATTGAAGTTTCGATACTTTTTTCGCCTAATTTCGCTTTTTCTTTAAAGCGAAAATCGTGATATCTTCTTAAATAGGAGCAGAAAAAAATAGTTTTTGGAGTGTGGTTATATCTTGGTAAGAGAAATAATTTTTGTTCAAAACTTCTCTTTTATATGCTTTAGTTTTCAAAATTCACCCTAAAATATTTTGGCTCATATCGCCTTAATTAGGCAACGATAAACAATTTTGTTGAAGAACTTATTATTTATTTTTCGAGTGCAGCACATAGTAAGAATTTTGTTGCAAAATATTGTTAACCAGTTAGAGGATTAAAACTCACAATGAGTGGAAATTGCATTAAATTAACGAATTTTTGCTGGAATTCGTACATTAAAACTTTTCATGCAGCTTTTCATAAAATTTTAGAAAACAATTTATTTAATTTATTTTCATGAAACATATTTTTAATTAAATTTTTTTTTGTGTGCTGACGACTTTTTAATTTTTCACCGTGAACATTTTTTGCCCTAAAAACACCCAATATTTTAAAAAACTGAACTCCTCGGATTCTGAGCACTTCTTTCCGAAATAATCTTAGATTAAAGTAAAGTATTTATTTAAAATACTTTTAGTATTTTTAGTTATATTTTTTTTTTTAACATTATCCATCGGATTAAGAAACTGTTAATGAAGAAAACTTTCTGTTTTTGATAATTGTAAATTCCAAAAACTGAAAAAGTGGATCAAAACATTATTTTTTCTATGGAAAAAAATAAAACTTTCCAAAAATGTTTAAAATCAGTACATATTTTAAAAAATCAGTACAAATCAGTACACGCTTTTTTCATCAGTACGCGTCACCAAAAATTAGTACATGTACTGATAAAATCAGTACAAATGCTCAACCTAATTATATTACATTGAGTTTGATATCATTTGATACGATTCAAATGAAAATAAATTTAAAACAAATTAATAAGATGCAACAAAGAAATGTGTCAAATTTGATATAGTCTTATATATAATTGATATACAATTTGATCCGAAAAATTGTAGGTCTTATTGTAAATAAATGAATTATATTTCATTGAGATTGATATAATTTGATACGATTTAATCCTATGAAAATAAATTTGGTAAATTGATTACAGGGTCTAAATATTACGGTCCGAGTATTCAGAGCACAATTTAAATTTAACTTACAGTAAATATAAATTTTATATGCTTAACAGTCTAAAATTTGTATGTCAAACAAAAATTTTTCGAGTTTGATATTTAAAATTGATAAAATTTAAGATAATTTCAATTAATTTTCCAGTTGATATTCAAATTTTAAGTAAGATGTTATGGATTTCAAAACAAAAACGACACTTCCCGTCCCGTCATTTCTCAACTGAAAAAAAAAGATTTTTTTGTTTTACATGGGACAATACATTGTTTTGTTTAATCCCATATATTATTTTATTTCAGCTAACCCAATTCTATATTGCACGTCTAATAACGTATGGTATAACACATTGTAAAATACAAGTAAATATGCCGTTTTACGAAATATTACAGTGGCAAGTAAAATTGTATCCTACATAATGTCGTATTTTTCAAAACTGAATCACATTATATAATATTATTTTTATTCGAGCTGTTAAGTTGAATACAGCTTGCTAGTTATTATGGTACGATTATTAAGAGTCATCCGATTAAAAAAAATTAATATGATGCAACAAAGAAATGTATCAAATTTGATATAACCTTTTATCTAATTCAAATACAATTTGATCCGAAAAGTAGTGGATAGTATTGTATATAAATGGATTATATTACATTGAGTTTGATACAATTTGATACGATTCAATCCAGTGAAAAAAAAATTTGTGAAGATAAATACAGTGCGTTAGATATTATGATCCTATTTTAAAGAGCCCAGTTTAAATTTAACGTATAGTTAAATTATAATTTTATATGCTTACCAATCACAATTTTGTATGTCAAACTAAAATTTTTGGAATTTTATATTTTAAATTTATTTAAGATAATTTTAGTAGATATTTTCAATGAAAATTTTCTTGTTGATATTAAAACTTTGAGTAGAATGTTATAGATTTTAAAACAAAAACGTCACTTTTAAGTAATTTAAAAAAAAATTATATCTTTTTACATGGGGCAATACATTGACAATCAAATTACCCGCCTAAAGCGCATGGTAAAACATATTGTAAGATACAATTAAATATGCCGTTTTACGAAAAAATAAAATGGCAAGTAATATGGATACCTAATGTCATACTTAACTATATTAAATTTTACAAAACTGGATCACAATATAAAAGATTACATAATAATATTTTTACTCGGGAACCTGTAAGTACAACCTGTACTAAAACACGGTGACCTAATCACAATATTACAAAAGACTAGCACCTCTTTCACAATTTCCAACTTGATTCGTATCGATCGGATGAGTAGTTGAGAAGTTCTTTATTTATTACCATTATTTTTTTCAAACACCCCACTGTGTGTTATAAGCGAGAAAAAGTTAAAATTTTGTATTTAAAAAACAAAATAATTATTTTAGAGTGAGACATATTAAAGCCCTTTGTTCCTCTCAAGGAACCATAGGACATTATATATATATATATATATATATATTAAGCCATATTTAAAAATTGACAAAAATACTTTACTCTACTGAAAGATTACGATAATTGGGAAAAGTTCAGCAAAAGTCGCTTTTTAATTATAAATTACGAGTTTGGTTCATGGACTCACAGGATTCCGTCTGGATACTTTTAAACAGGCGCGGCTACAGGAAAAGTTTTTGTGGAGGGAAGTTAAAGTATTTTTTTGATTAACTTTTTTCATATGCTTTATTTATATTGAAAAATTTTTATTTTGTAAGAGGAAATGTCCAATTCACCTTACTTCCGATACTTTTAAAGAAAAGTTTTTAAAAAAGATTATGAGTTTTTGTTAATAAATATTGAAATAGTGTTTTTAGCGCGTATCAAGAAAAATTTTCTTTAACTGCCACTATATTTTTCTGTGAAAATTGCACTTTAATGTAAATTGCATGTATATTTAAATATTTAAACATTGTAAGTGTCACCTTCAAGGTAAAAATAGTATTTTAATTTTTCTTTCACTTTACGGTTTACAAAAAAAAAAAATCTTATTTATTTAAGCTGCAAGAAAATAAACGGTCAAATTGTATTTTAACGTTTTCAAGAATGAAAAAAACAAAATGCATACTCACTATTTGTAAGATAGAAAAAATAAAAAAACAGAAAAAATGTAAAAAAAAAAAATGGAAAACTATGGAAAATAGAAAAAACCAACACGTAAACGACCAAAAAACACCCACAGCAAAGAATCAAAACGAAAAATCTACTCATTCGCTTGATATACAAAAAAACAAAAACAACAAAAATAAATACAAACTGCAGCTCTTTTTTAAAGTCCTTGAAATATCCTTATCGTTGGGTAAATGTAAAGAAAAAAAAAAACTAATTTTTGTTTCGTCTTCTTCTTAACCTCTAGCACCAACAATAATATCATTTACTTAAATAAAAATATTTTAGAAATTTGTTAATATCATTTTATAATACAAAACAAAATTTAAATTTCAAATATTTAGTTAAAGCTTCCAGAAAAATATGACATATAGGGAATATTTTTGCCAAAACTTTTTTTTTCGAAATGTTGGGGGAAATAAGTCGAATTCGCCAAAAAAAAAAAAAAAAACACTAATAAAACAAGTACATCCATTAAATTTGAGTTTACCAATTTTTTTTTTATACTCGAGTCAATTCAAAATTTTTCGATACGGTATTCGGATATGTGACTACCAAAATAAACACATCGATATTCAACTTTCCTATGATAGACATTAGAGTTATACCTTATTTGTTGCAGGACACCGCATTATGGACAATATTGTACTAATAAATACGGATTTTTTAATTAAATTCGGAACAAAAATCTTCTACACCGAAACCAATTTCTAAAAGCCTTTTTCATTTAAATATATAAAGGGTCCGCCATCTAACGTTTTTTTTTCAACTAGTGCTTATTTCGTGAATGGTAACACTTAGCTCATGTCTGATTTGACAGATAATTAGTTTTATCCTTCCGCTGAACGAATATGGTCCGTATGTTCGTTATCTTGTGAAAAAAGTGAAAGAAACTGGCATCCTCATCGATAACCCAAAGCGTGAAAAGCCAAAAACAGTGCGTACACCCGAGAATATTGCTGCTGTTGTAGAAAGTGTGCGTGAAGCGCCATCAACATCAATTCACCGTCGTTCTCAACAATTGAACATTTCGGAGACATCATTGAGACGAATTTTGCATAAAGACCTTGGTATGACGCCATACAAAGTCCAATTGGTTCAGGAGTTCAAAAAAAAAAAAAAAAAGTTATTTGGCGGACCCTTTAGAATGATTCAGTCACGACGCGCCGAATTTCACCAGCGTTTTCCTTGGCTAATTTCATGAAAGTATGTTCACTACAACCATCCCCGAAAATGCATGTGTGCGTAATGTCAGCGATTGGTGGTAGGAGGGTAAAATTGTTTTTTGGAACGGTAAGGCCTCTGGGGTTCGTTTAGGGCATTTTGGCAAGGGAAGAGGTAGGGCTACCTTTTAAGAGAAAAAAAACATAAGTTACCTGCCATCACGCTGAGCAAATTGAGGTTATGTGCACATTCTTGTGTCTTATTTTTCAAATTTTCCAATTTAAAAGCTCTGTATCTCGGCGATTTCACTTTTTTTAAATCTTTTTTTATTGATTCTGAAAGGTCTCCCAAAGACCAACAAGCCCAAAAACAAAAAAATTCCAACCACTGGTTCAGAAGTTAGCAATTTTACCCTACTACCCTCCGACCACCAATCCGAAAATTTGCAAACCGCTGCCATTTCGCACACTTGCATTTTCGGGGATGGTCGTAGTGGACATATGTTCATGAAATGAGCCAAGCAATATGCTAGTTAAATTCGGCGGGTCGTGACTGAATCGCCCTGTATGTTAAATAGTATACCACAACGCGTATGTATGTGTTGGAATTTCGGAAACATTTTTTTTATTGATGATAGTGTAAAAACGATACAAAAATCAATGCAATTTAAAGTAAAGTCTTACACACAGAGAAATAAAGTGCCAACTGAATTGAAAATTATATTTTAATGGTAACTACTTGTAGTAAGTACAACGATACACTGATAATAAGTACAACGATACACTGAAAATAATTCATGCGTAATATTACGAAAAAAATGTCAAAATAATAAATTTTTTTTTTTGTAAAATAAACGAAAATTTGTATATTTTACAAAAGTTTTTGTAGTTTTGAAAATAATTTCGTATTTTTATGCATGGATTATTATAAGTGTATTTAGATAACATTTCTGAATATTTTATGTGTGGCAACTAAAATTCAGTTGAATTAACCGAACTTTTTTTGTGAAAACTAATGTTCAGTTGTACCTAACGACTGAAATTTGTAATAACCGAATTTGAGTTGAAGTAACTGAATTTCACTTGGCAAAGAGCCAAATTTTTCTTTGTGTATGCATTTTTACAAAAAGTTAAATAATATTTAATCCAAACTTCACTGCGTTTGGTGCGGGAACTTTTTAACAACCGCAAAAAAGTAAGATCATGGTTTTTGATATTTTTTAAAGCCGACAAGACTATGCCATGTAGTTTTTGCTAATTTTAAATAATGCAAAAAGTTATAACCCTAATAATCATATGTGCTGTATTAAGTTTTCAACAATTCGATGCAGTTAACGTTAAATAGCGTTAGAAAGTTATCAATAACGTATACCTTATCAAAAGGACTTGAAAGGGTGTTTGCTGTCATACCAACTGTATTTTTAATAGCTTGAATTTTATAAAATTAATTTTAATGTTTATAATTCTTATTTAATTTAAAACAAATTTCTCACTGAAATCAGTTTTATTCTTTCTTATAAAACGCAGGGGCTATGCAAAAAATATTTTTTTTTTTTGATTTTTCAAAGTTTTGCATAAATTAGCCATTTTGTTGAAATCAGAGTTTCTTTTAAAATATTTTATCAAATGAGATATAATTTTATTAGATTCCATATTAAAATGTTTACCCTTGTTTAAAACAGTCAGTCGAAGTTGGACCACCCTGTATAAACATACATATACATTATCGCGACTCAAGTTGTACATTACGCGAACTAGCGTGAATTTCAAAAAAAGCTGAGACCCGTATTTAATTAAATTGACTAAAGATTAAAATATGTTAATTTGGCATTTTTATTACAAACAACCCCGAACAAAAAATTCAAAACCCGTTTTTTTTACAGAATATATTTAAAAAAAGGACATGGATGATTGTCCTTGGACAAATGGTATATACGTCACAGTATGTGTACCGCATAAAATATCTTTCTTTAAATAAGCTTTCCAATGATACTTTATATACATATTAAAAAGTTAAATTAATACAAATTTTTTAGTAACAAATTCAATTGATTTTTTTATCAAAATCTCATATGATTATAATCATTATTTAAAACTAATTCCACAGTTTATATTGGGTGTCAACTTAAGTAATCAACAAAAACTCCCTAAAATATTGGTTATTGAAAATCAACTTAACCAACACACAAAATCTATCCAATATTTTAAGACAAAAAAGTGTCCATAGAAATGTCGTGCAAAACAATTTGTTGCAAACTCAAAATATCAAAAAAAAAAAAGAAAACTTTAAGGATATCTTTTAATAAACTAGTACCAACCATAAGATGAAATTGTGCTATCACAACAAAAACAACAACAAAAACATTACAGACAAGAAAAGTGCAATAAAAGTAACATGAGGTAAAGAACTCCAAAACCGAATTGATTGTTTTAAAGTAAAAAGCTAGAGTAACTTTAAATACACATTGTACATATAACAAAAAAGGTTCATTAACTTTTACACCTTGCACTACAAAGTTTTTTTCTTCTTTGGTTTAAGCCAATGGAGTTTGATTGAAAAATCCCGGTAAAAAGTGAGTAATACATTGGTAGACCATAAAGTAACCAGAACACTAAAAAAAAATTGTGTACACTCATAGAAATAAACCTGTAAAATTAGCGAAAAAATTACTAAAAATTAGTTAAAACTGAGCTCGCGGGAAAAACTACTTTTTTACTAAATATTAGTAATATGAGAATAGTAAAAAATAAATCTGTAGAATTTACAAATATTTTGCTATATTTGAGCTAAATTTTAGTTAATTGACAGTAACAAAATAATCTGCTAATATCCGCAAAAATATTTACTAAATATTAGCAGCCGACATAAAAATCATTAGAAAAGTAAAATTTTTCAAATTTAACAGTAAAACATTTGAAAATTGCAGAGTACGACAAAACTGACTTATTATGGCCCTAATGCTATAGTCAGAAACTGTTATTGTTTATTTAATAAACACTAACAACACACTATATTATGACTAAAGATTCTACCCTCTACACGAACAATGTTTATTAGTTAAAAATGTTTTATTTTTGATTTGAATTAGTTCAATTCCTCCAATTTTGCTTTTTACATCTCATTAAGTAAATAAAACAATACAGGTAAAGCGTTGATCTTTTTTCCTCAAAAATTATAATTTGTGTACATTTTATAGAAACGTTATAAGATTTATACATTGGTCCTCTGAAGAGTTTCGTCGACGTGAAGTGAAATGAAACATGTAAGGATCTGTCAGAAACATGTAAGGACTTGTCAGTAGATAAAGTCTGCATTAAATTAGCGGATAAAGACATTTTTAATCAATAAATAAACATGGCACGGTTTTTTGTTTAACAAAAAGAAAATTATCTTAAACTTGAATAGTCTTGCTCACATCATAATTTTTAAAGGTTTTTTTTAGTTTTTTTGTTTTAATAAGAATAAAAGTCTGCCCTTACGAAATCAGCCATGTATAATTTGTTAATTGTCCATTGATTTTAGCAAACTACTAAATTTGAGGTAAGTATAGCAAACATTTTGTTATTATTACAGTTTTGGTTTGCTATTTTGAGTCTACAAATGTTTAGTAAAAGTTTTTGCTAATTTTACAGAGTAAAATGTTATTTTCAGTTAACTAAAATTCACATCGAATATAACTAAAATTTTGTAAAGTTAATAGATTTAGTTTTGCTGTTCTTATTTTATTAATATTTACCAAAAAAATATCTGCTAAATTTAGTAGTTTTTCTGCAAACTAACTTTTAATAGCTTTCCCTGCTATTATTACATGTTTATTTCTATGAGTGTATAATCTGAAACTAACCAAACCAAAAGAATTCAATTCAGCACAGGTATAGTGCTTTAAACTTTAACTAATATTTGGAGTTTGGTCAAGAAACAAACACATTGAAAGATTTTTTTTTCTTAGCGAAAGGGAAAACTAATTTCGTATTTTTAGCGTTTACATTTTGAGGTTGGAAATTATGTAAAGTTTTGTACACTTAATGAAAAAGTTTTACTAGAATACAAGCTCCCTTAAAGTTGTAAAAATTAACAGAGTCCATTTGATTACTCGAGCTACTTGATGGGTTTATGCTACTCGAGTAGCTTGAGTTAAGGTTAAAGTGGTTGGTAGATGTGAGTAGAATCTGAATAACTAGTAAGTTTTTAAAGAGGAATAGTTGGGAACAGCCATGCCACCATACCGATTCCTTTGTATTTAAGAGACCTATTACATGGTGTTTTCATAGAAGGGGGAATTGACCAATTGTAACATGTCACATACCTAACATTGGCTAGGTCACTGAACTTTTCTCAAAAACACAGTTCTGGGACATGAAATAAAATATGACACTGCATAATCCAGGACATGTTACAGAACTACCCTAAAATACATATTTCGGTGACATGTCAAGGGGTCAGTTTCCCCCTCCTATGATAACGCTATGTAAAAGTGACACGAGCGTTCAATTTAAAAGGGATTGATATGGTGGCACTCCCTCTGAATTTCACATTAGGCTGTTTTAGCAAGTCTATGCACAACGTCACTTTTACGTGCCAAAACAAAAACAGAAGGAAGAAATAGAAGAAAAGCATCTCTTCTGAGGATGAGGTAATAGCCTCCAGTCAGGAGACTGTGGTTGGCCGCTCTGGCAAAACAGGTACGAGTCAAATTACTCCTGTATCTCAAGAGACAAATACTACAAACGAGCAGAACCTGAATGCCAAATCTGATTAGCAGCCGAAGCGTACTATTGTTCTAGAGTTGCCATATAATTCATTAAAAAAATACAAATTTTGATATTTTTTATACCAGTTTTTTGAAAAATTATTAATTTATAGATAGGAGACCGGTGTTATAAAAGTTATATGCTAATTTGGTTTAGGACGTATGGGAAAATTTTGTAAAAATTGAATATTCTGAAAATTACTTTGATTTTCTTTTTAAATGTTAAAAATTAACTATTTTCTTTTAAAAAAGCAGAACAAATTTAAAAATTTATTTGCCATGTTTTTATAATTTTTCAAAATTTCTCAGAAATCGTGAGAATCCGATAGATCAAATTGTATTTTACGGATTGATAGATATATGCTTTAATAAGAAATAAAAATAATAATTAAAAAACTGTAACCCGTTAATTACACACAAAGCGTTAAACTTTGAATATAAGTTGCGAATACCAAAAAATGTATAAAAACTTCAGAAAAAGCTTATTGAGACACCATTACATCTTTCTACCAAATTTCGTCAAAAAAAAATCCCGCGGGATCGATGAGTTCTATAAAACGGGTTAAGAAGATTTATTAGCTTCCGAATCAATCTAAGGTAAATGAGCAGAAAATCGATTCGCAGCTCTCTCATCAACCACCAGGCGTCCTCTTTACGAGGTAGCTAAGGACCACCTTAGGGTAACACTAGCTAGCTAGGTAGTTGTCCCCTGTAGTATTGGAATGGAGTAGTATGAAATACGAACGCGTTATGAAATACGAGGAGACTGCAAACAGGTTCGACTCGGGTGATATTTTCCTAGGCTACAGGGTTATTAAATGTATGGTCATGTTCTCGAAGGAGTTTTTAGGTGCATTGATAATATAAGATCCGTGGTATGTCTTAAACATAACGCTCATACAAGCCATTGATATTTCAATGAGACCGAGCTCCAGAGACCGGTTAATGTGAATGACACTCTAAAAAGGAGCTTAAGTGTCTCCGACTTTTAAGTTCTTGGGTTGAGTTGGGTTGGCCTGTGCTCGAAATATCTTTTTGGCCTCTTGCTATATTGCTTAAAATAGGAAATCCCCTGCAGAGAAAGTGAACATTCAGTTGTCATCCATAGAGTCGGAATACTATATAGTGGTAAGTTGCGATGCCACTATATAAGGCAGCAGTTAAGCAAACTACAGATTGATTTCTTTAACACTAAGAAATTTGTAGCTCTGGTACTAACCCACCAATTATTTTTTAAACACTAACAAATTTAGTATTTGCAGCTCTGGTACTAAGCCACCATTTATTATTCCACCGCTAATCTCAGACAACTTCTGGCATGCTGTCGGAAAATTGAGAGCATTTCCTAAGATATTCTTTTCTGATCATGACTGCTTACTTTTCGGTATAAATATGCTTGCTCAGGAAAATATATGCTAACGAAATCCTAGAAGATGGAATCTTTTGAAATAAACCTCATAACAGACCGGAAAAGGGGAACTCGATTACCGTTCTCGAACATTCCGTGGGTATTCATTAAAAGGAAATATGTGTACTGAAATGGTGGGAAATATTTTTTATTGATGAAATTATAAATGCAGAACAAAAAAACTATGTAATTTTAAGCAAAAACCCGTGAAAAAATAATCTTATTCAAATGTATTCAATTTTATTAAAAACTTATTTGATAAAATAAGAGGTTATTCGGTTCTATATATTATAAGACATTGCTTATAATGTGAAATATATCAATATGATCAAATCTGATTGTATTTACAAATATTCAAAAGCATAAAAAATGTCAATCAAATAAGACCAAAATTCCGACTAAATTGTATAAGATTTTATTTCAAATAAATACAAACTAATACAATTGGATTTTGTTTGATTAAATTTTATTAAACCACTTTCCGATTTTTTTTTTTTTTTTTTTTTTTTTTTTTTTAATAATATTTTTACATATCATGTACAAATTTAATTCATAAAAATATATTTCGCCTCAGCGCCAAAGGGCATTGTTGAGGCAAGCTGGCAAAAAAAAACCTACATATTAAAAATTATTTAAACAAAAAAAAATGTCAATTTACATAATATATTCATTTACATCTAAATAAACCTCAAATAAAAAGAAAAAAAAAAAAAACTGCACTATTACAAAAGAAGCGTTTCAAGATTTTGGAACAAATGGTCCTTAAGGCTCGATTTATAAAGTGATATTCTATTCTGGTTTTTCACAGCTGGTGGTAATACATTATATTCAAAGATTCCCATGTACTCAATACGTTGTTTTGTGGTCTCTAACCTACACCTGGGTAACCATAAATTTTGTCGGTTCCTCGTATTGAAGACCGACTGGTTTTGCAAAAAGTTAATAGTATGATAACCGATGTTGTTTAAAGATTTGTATATATATATCAACACTTTATACATGTAGAGTGTATGGATTGGCATAATTGGCCTACAAATACTATTATAAATTGACAACGTAGAAAATGTTATTGGTAAGTTATAGACAACTTTTAGGGCTTTATTCTGTATACTCTGAAGTGTTTTTAAGGCAGTTGTGTTCTTGTACCCATATACCGTAACCATATAGTTTAGGTGACTTTGTACCAAGGCATGATAAACCAATAACTTGGTCTTTCTGGTCAATTTGTACCTCATCTTATATAGAATACCAATCACAGGTGAAATTTTACTTTTAATTTCGGAAACATGTATGTCCCAAGACAGATTACTTTGCAACTTTATACCCAAATATTTCACAGTATGTGTTTCCTGCACCGCGTTTCCATCAACAAAGATGCTGAAGTTGCTGTTTATAGCATAAGAATGTGGTCTAAAGAGAACCAATTTGGTGTTGTTGGCATTTAAAACCAACTTATTTATTCTGGCAAACTCAAAAATAAGGGATACATCCCGCTCCATTTTTGTCTTTAAGGCCAAATCATATTTATATGGGTAAAACAAACTCACGTCATCAGCAAACATGTACAAACGACCAGCCAGATTTAAATTACAAATATCATTTAAATAAATTGAGAAAAGCAGCGGTCCCAAACAGCTACCCTGAGGCACACCATATTTAACGTCCAACATATTACTTTTTACGCCATTAATTTCAACGAACTGCTTCCTATTTTTAAAATAACTTTCAAACAATCTCAGTTCCTTACCTACGACGCCGTAATATCTCAATTTTCGCAACATTATGCCGTGATCTACCAAATCGAATGCTTTTGAAAAATCAAGAAACAATCAAGCTACACCTTTGGATCCCTGATCCAAGCCACTGCAAATATAATTCACTACATTTATTACCGCCTCCTCTGTACCACAACCCCTTTTAAAACCATACTGGCATTTGTAAATAAAATTGTTATTATCGATGTACGACAAGAGTTTTTGATGAATAACCTTTTCGAAAACTTTATCAACAACGGAAAGAAGTGCAACAGGACGAAAGCCCTCAATTGCTGAAGCACGTAACGTTTTGGGAATAGGAACTACCATGCTTATTTTCAAACATGCTGGATACTCTGATGTGGTAATTATTTTATTGAACATGTTAACTAATATCGGTAATATCTTCTCCTTACATGTAACAATTAATTTTGGAGTAACGTTATCATACCCAGCTGATTTATTAATGTTTAAACTACATAATATTTCGTCTAATTCACCCGAAGAGACAGTTTGAATGGAAAAGCGGTTCATAGTTTGGCACAATGTTCTAAACATATTACAATTATCACCCGGAAACACAGGTATATGTTGCCTCAAGCTACTGATAGATTGAATGAAATATTCATTAAAGAGTTCAACCTTGATTCTATCGTCAGAAATTATTGCACCTGCCGCAGTTTGAATATTAAAGGTTTCCTTTGGTTTTCGCCCAAGAGCGTTATTCAGAAAATGCCAGCACTTTTTCGGATCACCATCGAATTTATTTAAATTGTCGTAATAATAATTATCCCTTGATATCTTACACGCGGTCTTTATGACTTTGCTTATTTGTTCCAAAAAATAATCATATTTACCATCCCTGGCTTTCCGACGTTTCACCAGCACTTTTCGTTTTATCAAAATTAAGGTTTGAAGATTTTTACTAATCCAGGGAGTAAGTTCAAATCTAAGTTTTGTTTTCGTGTTAGTACTTTTGGTTGAGTTTTCTATGGCATCTTTTAAACAACTTATAAGACTTTCTGCAATAAACGAAGAATTTTCAGCCATATCAATTTCAGGTAATTTACAATTTAAATACTCCTTAGCCTTTGTATAATCACAGTAAGTTCTTTTTTTGTCTATGCAACGACTGGAAACAAAATTGCTTTCTAGCTTACAGCTAATTATGTTATGATCTGTTAACTTGCATTCAACAGAATCAACAAACACTTTATTAAAAACGTTGCTAAACACATGATCAATGCAAGTTCTGCTTTCTGGTCTTGTTACTAGAGTATGACAACTGTGACAATCGTAGTGTCCAAACAAATCAGATAAATCTGAAAATTGGTGGTTTTGAAAGAAATCAACATTTCAGTCGCCAATTATAACAACTGGGCCTTGAGTACTGTCATCCATAAAATTCTCGAAAATAGCCAAAAAGGTTCTAATACCACATTTTTGAGAGCGATAAAAAGATACTATTTTAAATGGTTTACTATCGATTCGAAAATTTTCTAGGGTAATCGAAATCATATCTACAAAATGTTCATTCCTACATCTCTCTACAGAAAATTTTAATTTATCGCTTACATACACCGAAGTACCACCATATCCATCGCTTCTACAGCAATGAACGTTAACATAACCAGGAATAGAATATAACTGTGTTAACTTTGTTTCAAACCAGGTCACCTGAACAGCGATTATATCAGGTAGTTTCGAAAGACAAGCAATCAGAGATTTAAACTTGTTGAATTTTGTAATTGAAGAAACGCTTCTAATGTTTACACTAATTATACTTAAAAAATTACAATTCAGGCTAAAAATATAATCATTAAACTTTGAAAAATTATTGAAATATTGATTATTAATCATTAAATTAAAAAAAAAAGATATAATACAAGAAAAAAAAAATAATATATATATATATATGTAAATAAATTAAGGTGAAACATACGATACATGATCATCATCGCTAGTAACATTCTCTTCTGCTGCAGCAGCGGGGTTATTGTTGGCAACTGACTTACGCTTCCATGACTTTGCGTTTGTCGTTGCATTTAACAAAATTTGATCAACATCTTCCTCACCTCTGATCATTTGCGGCCTTGATATATCATTTCTTTTATAAAAAACATGCCCATTTCTAGCAAACACATGGTTATAACCAACATCCTTTAATGTTCTTGCATACTGGAGAAGATTTAGTGTCTCTTTGCTGAGAAAATCATTAACAAATACTTTACTCATAGACTCACTATCCCTTAATTTAGGTTTTACAGACATTAATTTATCCTTGGATGACTTCGTAGAGAACTTTACAACCATAGTTTTGGTTTTATTGGACTCATTTTTATTGCGAAGAAAGTATGCATCCTCAATATTCTGAGTTTCCATACCTACACCAAGATTTTTTGACAACTCAATAACTGTCTCAACTGCCGTAGTACCCTCAGCCACCTTTAGACCTCTGATAATACAATTATTTTTAACACGATCATCATTTAACAACTTCACGGATGATTTAAGATAATTAACTTCTTTCCTCAATTTTTGATTTTCCTTTTCCATTTGACACAACTTCTTTTTGTTTTCAGCTACACCTCTTAAGATATCATCGTATTGTTTTGCCATAAACTGTATAGTTTCCTGAATGTCAGACAGCTGATCTAACTTGTTTAGCTTTGTTTTGATTGCTAATAATTCATTTCTCAATCCTTCATCTCCACCTTCGCATTTATGACAAGCAAAAACCTCACTCTCATTGCTAAGAAAGTACTCAAATTGACGTTTGTCTAATTGGGTGCATTGTGAGTGGTACTTTTTGGCGCATTTATCGCACTCAATAAAATCCTCGATGTCTTCTTTGATTCGCAATTTACATTGTTCACAATTTATGCATTTTTTATTTTGAATACTTTTACGACGTGTACCAGGCATCCTTCTCAAATTTATAATACACAACACTTTATTTTATTTGTTTAAATGTTTTTATTATTTAAAATATTGTTTAAATTCAAAGAATTAATTAAATTAAATTAATTTGTTTTAACACTACTAAAAACTCAACTTCTCTCCGATAGGGTTGCCAGCTTTAACTTTAATTAAATTGAATAATTTTATTTTTTCAAAGGATATTACATTTTTAAAAAAATTTTAATCATAACATCATAGCGTTTGGTGCGGAAACTTTTTTAACGACCGCGAAAAAGTAAAATCATGGTACTTCTTATTTTTTTAAGGGCTACACGGTTATGCCATGAAAGTTTTGATATTTATAAAAAATGCAAAAGGTTATAACCCTAATATCTAATCACGGCTGATAGTATGGCGTCAGATATTTATTTCTTGGTACGTACAGAAGTGCGAAATTACTTTTTTCACCAACCCAATTTTAAAACACTCACATAATAAGTAAACACTTTAATACATACTTATGCTTGTTTATATACGTTTTTCAACAGTATTTGGAACAGTGATCCAAGCCCCCGGTCGTCAGCCGGTTACCCGAGGCCGACAGATTTTTTATTTCAAGCCGAAGCTGCCGCAGACCCTATCGGCTTGAATCGGCTGTCGGGTAAGCTGTTTAATTATAAAAAAAATTAAATTCCTTGAAAATGCTTTACAACGAATATCAGTGGTAAACTATCAAGATCACAATTGATATATTTTTTTTTTAGATATTTTAATGAACAATTTTTTAAAAAAAATATTAATAGAAAAAATCAGTACTACGTACGGACATTCTGCTTTACAAAATTCCATACAAAAACTCATACAAACAATTTGGTTTAGCTGGTATCCACTTTTACACGGATAGATCGAAACTGGATGGGAAAACGGGTCTGGGTTTCTGTGACGCTGACTTCAATGTACGCAAATGCTTCCGTCTTCCTGACCATAATACCGTACTACAGGCGATTACGGAATGCATTAAGCAGGTGAATATCATGGGCTTGACCGGTGATATTGTGATTTTCACGGATAGCCAAGCGGCTGTCCGGGCTTTATCTACGGACTCTGTGGGATCAATGACGATACTCAGGTGTAAAGGGAAAATTAACGATTTCTCAGCACGGGGACGCATTGAGATTATATGGGTGCCGTGACACTGTGGTATAGCGGGGAACAAAGTGGCTAATGATTTGGCTAGGCTAGGATCTTCCCTGGAATTAGTCACTTTGGGGAACGCTAAACCTTTTCGAGCTCTCAAGGCGGAGCTGGTGGACTGGGCTGACACCATGCATAGGACCATCTGGGAGAATGCGGGTGTTGGCAGGACTACGAGTATTCTCTGGGGCAACCCGGACACGGACAAGACGAGGGAAATTCTGAATCTCAGTAGGAAGGAACTGAGTCTTTTGATGGAAATCCTCACGGGATACTCGACACTTAGGGCCCATCTCCACCGTATTGGTAGGGAGGACTCGGAAGTGTGCAGGGCCTATGGGGAGGACGAGGAGACCTTGGAACACTATCTCTGTGAATGCGCGGCATTTGCCAGGATCCGGGTCGAAATACTATCCAGTGACCCAATATCCACTTTGGGGGATCTTAGGGGAAGAAGTTGAGGAGTTTCGTCAGTGCAACTGAGTTCCTGGGGTGGAAAGGTGACATAGGACCGATTGTTTTAGAGCGCACAACAAGCCGACATTCTGGCTTAAGTGTAAGTCCTCAGGGACTTGAGTCGGATTAGGGAAGCATTTTTCCTTCTCCAAATCCTCTTTTTGACCTGACCTCAAAAATGAATTGTTTCCAAAATTAACACATAATTTAAATAAATTAAATGAACACAGAAAAACCCTAAAATCGAGTTTGAATTAAAATATTTATAAATGCAATTTAAATTTTAATTGATTTTGGTTCTATTAATTTGTTTCAATATTAGCAATATATATTTTTTTTTTAATTTTGCTTATTTTGTTTTTAACAAGTTCTTAATTTTTGGTGATTTTTTTTTTTAAATTTGGCGAATTATTTAAATTATGGTGATTTATTTAATTTTGATGTTTATTTCAATTTGTTTTCATTATATGTTATACAAATTGAAAATTTTGTGTGCACCAAGTTTATTTTCAATTAAACTTTAACTAGATATTAAACTTTTTATTAAACTTTTTATTGAAAGTGATTTTGAGATCAAACAAAAGTTTAACTGAATTTTTATTGACAATAATTTTGTTCTGGGTGAGTTTTCAAGCACATAAATGCAATAAACGATAGTATGGCAATTTTCAAATCGATTTCAGAGAAACGTCAAAATTATATCAATTGCACTGTAGAGGAAAACACTTGCTCATTTTATTGCTAAAAAAATTTCATAATTTTTTCAAAAACAATAAATGCTGGTTGGGGGGGGGGGGGGGGGGGGGGGGGGGGGGTGAATGAGTTTAAGAATGAGTTTAAATTAAAAGGTGTCCATTTTGAGAAGAAAGGAGAATACATAATTGCCCTAATTACGCGTTTCAAATGCAAACTCGTGTCTTAGCCTTTGGTAAATAGCACATGTTTTAAAAAATTTATTAAATTTATCATAAATACAATTAAAATATAAAAATGTATGCATTTTCAGAATTTCATTTCTTCATATTTCCCCATGTACACAAATCAATTTTGTATTAAGTCAAAAACTTTATTTACAAATTAGGCTAATCGAATATCGCCATTTCCAAAATTTTGGAAACGCATTTGGCGTGATCTACCAGATGGTAGCGAAGATACGAAAATATATTTTAAAAACAATTCAATTAAAATTTATAAAATATAGCAAAAATTTATTATAAAAACCTGAAAACTGCCTGTGAAAAATTTATGCACATGGCAATGAATGATGAACGAATTTTTATCTAATTTTTAGTAGCTTCTTCTGTTATTTTAAAAGGTTTATTTCTCTGACTGTAACACTGTGTAAGTTTGTTTTTACTTAATAACATTTTTAACTCGCAAAAAGTTATTAATTCATAAACCAAAAAAAACCGAAATCATTTCGGGTTGGTGAGGGGGTTGGTTGGTCTAGGCACCCCTGGGTACGCCACTGGCTGAAATAATTTTGACAACTGTGTGCTAAAATAATACAGCAGCTTACGAATAATGGTTTTAAGTTTATATAAATAAAGAATTTTATAATAAATCTTTGATCAAGGACAAAAATATAAAAAGTAACTCCAACTCGCTAAACTTTAGCCATCTCCGCTTTTTAGTCAAAGTTTCCAGGGATAAAATGTATTAAATGTTATTTAAACAACCCGATTAAAAAAATTTTAAATGATGCAACTAAGAAATGTATTGAATTTGCTATAGCTAATTGATGTATTGTATGATCCGCAAAATGGTGGATCGCAGTTATTGTATATGAATGGATTGTATTACATTGATTTTCATACCATTTGATACGATTCAATCAAGTGGATATAAATTAGTTATATTGTATACAGGGGGATATATATTACCGTCCGATTATTAACATTTTGGCGACGAGAGTTGTGTGTTTCTCAGTGTTTCTTGAAACTTGAAGGATCCCCTATGTCCAATAGAGTTCGGGAAAATATTTACCAAATATTATGGAAAAAATTATTTACTTTTTTAATGTTGGGGTTACCCAAGATGTTGTTATGATCTGAAGGCTACTTTTTCCATACACATCACACTCGGAAAAATCGGATGGAAAGTGTAGCAAGTATGACGAAAGCTAAAAATTAGATATATATCAAGAGCCGAATTTAAATTTAAATTTTAACTGCTTAACATTCAATATTTTTATGTCAAGCTAAAATTTTTAGACATTGATATTTTTAATTGTGATGTTAATTTCAATACATATTTTCAATGAAAATTTTCCAGTTGATATTTAAATTTTTAGAAGGATGTTATGGATTTCAAAACAAAAGCGTCACTTTTTCAAAACTTAAAATAAATTTGTAACTTTTTACATGGGGCAATACTTTGTTTTGTTTAATCCCATATATTCATTTAATTTACCTAATCCAAATTATATATTGCCCGTTTAATAACGTATAGTATAACATATTTTGAGATACAATTAAATATGACATTTTACGACAAATTACAGTGGTAAGTAAAATCGTATATTACTTAACTATATAATTAAATTTTACAAAACTGGATCACATTGTATAAGATTATATAATATTATTGTTAATTTGTAACGAGCTTTCAACATCTGTATGTTTACAATAAAATAAAGCAAATCAAACATATTAGCTAGGTTGATACCATGATATATTTCGATCTGGCTAAAGATCTCAGCAGAACACGAAATTTTAGAAAAGCTAGAGCCTCCAGAATAGGATGAGCTTTAACAAAAAACTATTAATTATCAATTTTGCTCCATTTTTCTCTTCTTAGTAATCAAACACGTGGCTGGGGTCTTTTTATAACAAGCATCATGACGTTACTAAACTTTGAAGAACCAAAATGTTATATTTAGTTTTTACTCTGGCTCAAGTAATATTTTTTACAATTTTATTAATTTTTGGTTTTTATATAAATCGAGATTATTTGTATGCTATTGTTAATTTATAAAAACATATTAGCTAGGTTGATACTAGTATTTCGATCTGGCAAAAGTTCTCATTTATTTTATTTATTTATTTATTTCCTTTTCTATGCAACAAGATGAAATCTTATAATTAAAGCATAGAAATATCTGTGCTCATAATTAATTTGTACAATACATTGTTTAATTAAAACATTAAAAACAGTAATTTAGATATAAAAATAATCATGAGTTACAAATAAAGAAAATAATATATATGTATATAAAAACAATTGTTAGAAAATAATCAAAACTACGTTATACATGTTTATTTAGAAAAATAAATAAGATAAAAACAAATAGCATATAAAAGATGTTAAGTTCAAAATGTTTAAAAACCATGACATTAAAAAAAAAATAAAATAAAAAGATAGGATCAAATCAAAAAAAAAAGAAAGAAAAAAAAAAAAAAAAAAAAAAAAGAAAGAGAAAGAGAAAGAGAAAGAGAAAAAAAGAAAGAAAAAAAATCATAATAATTTGCATAATAAAGTCACTAAGCATTGCTGTTAAAGTATATTTTAAGGTCTTTTTTAAACATTACTGCATTACTGTTACCCTGAAGTTTAATTGGTAGTCTATTCCAAAGACGTGTCACGGCAACAAAAAACTGCCATGTTGAAAGTAGGTATTTAAATTTAAAAGATTTTACTAGCCTACCTCTATTCGATCTAGCAAAGTTCACACGTTGATATAGGTAGTTTGGTTCACGATCGTATATAATTTTATGAAAAAACGTTATGCATCGGATTTTCATAAGGTTGTCAAAGGTAGTTCCGTGTAATTTCGAGGCGTATGGTGATAGTTCAGTATATTTGCTAAGTCCAAAGACGTATCTAGTGATATTATTATAAGCTACATTCAATTTGCGTTTACTGATAGAGTCACAGTTTGCAAAAATTTCACATCCATAGATTAAGCTGGGCATAAGATATGAATTGGCAATGAGTTTCCTGGTATTAAAAGAAGTAAACGATCTAGTTACCCAAAGGTTCCGTAGCATTGAGTGCGTTTTACCTACGATGCTGTTAACGTGATTTGACCAGGTAAGGGTTTCATTAAAAATAATTCCTAGGTTTTTGACAGATTTGACAATATCAATTTTTTGGCCATTCAACGTGATATCCAAGTCTCTTGTGAAATTCAAAGTTTTCTTGTAAATTAATAGACATTTAGACTTCTTAGGGTTTAGACAAAGGCCATTGGCTGTCGCCCACCTGTAGATCTGATTTAAATCCATGTTTAGTTTATTTAGTGACTCATCAAGTTTACCTATTGAGGTGCCAAGGTAGAGCTGGACGTCATCCGCATACATATGCACGTTGCAGTTGTCTAATTGGATAGGTAGATCATTTGCATACATTGAGAAAAGAAGAGGGCCAAGAATAGATCCTTGGGGTACCCCTCTTGTCACAGAAAGTTTTTTAGAAATAGAATTTTCAATATATACGGATTGCGTGCGGCCAGAAAGATATGACCTTAATAATTTTACTGAAGTTTCAGAAAAATTAAACATATATTTCATCTTTTCGCATAGAATATGGTGATCTACCGTATCGAAGGCTTTAGAGTGGTCCAGTAAAACAAGGAAAGTTATTTCATGGTTATCAATATTTTGTCTAAGGTCCTCGGAAACATTCAACAGGGCAGAAACACAGCTGTGTTTTGGCCGAAATCCAGATTGCTTTCCTGTCAGTAGGTTATATCTGTTTAGGTAATTGTTCATCTGTTGGTGCAGTAGTCTTTCTAAAACTTTAGAGACATATGGCAAGATTGCTATAGGTCTAAACTCAGAGTTTGCCTTGGGTACGGGTAATATCTTGGAGTGCTTCCAGCTAAGGGGAAATGAGCTGGTAGTAATAACTGTATTAAGGAGATCTGTTAAATAAGGAAAGAGCTTAGGAAGAAGAATTTTTAAGAATTTAGGATGAACATTATCTGGTCCAACAGCATTAGATTTTATGCTCAAACAACAGTTAAAAACCTCAATTTGGCTTACACACTTGAATTCAAACTGAGAGAAGGTATTTACATTGCTATTGCTACTAAATTTGTAAAAATTTGGATCAGGTGGTACTACAGGTAAGTTGGTGAAAGTTTCATTGATCTTATCTACGTTGATAGCATTATTGGCCTTTTTTACGGATTTCCCAACACCAATTTCTTTAATCGTCCTCCATGTTTGCTTAGAGTTGACCGCATTAGAGAATCTATTGGTGTAATATTCGGATTTTGTTTTCGTTATCAAGTTATTTACCTTACGTCTAGCCTTTCGAAATTCTTCACGTAATATGGTGGTTTTGAAGCGTTTCCAACTCATAAAAGCCCGATCTCTACTCTCAGTTAAAGCCTTAATTTCAGACGTGTACCATGGTCTTGTCTTATTCGTTATGCATTTAGTTTTTTCGGGTACTGTTAGATTGTAGAGGTGTGTAATGCTGGATTCCAAAAACGATAATTTAGAATCAGCCGACGTCATTGAATAAACCGCATCCCAATTAATATGTGAAAATTCATCGCTTAAGAGTTCCATATTAATGTTTTTGAAATCTCTATATGTATATGTTTCCACTTCAACATTCAAATTAAAATCATAGGTAAGAAATATTAAATCATGTTTCGAGAAAGCAGGCGCGGGTATTTGATCATACAATTGTACACGTGAAATACTGCCAACGAAGAAAACATCTAAAAGGGTGCTGCTAGTATCTGTGAAGTGTGTTGGTTGTTCGGTGTTGGTAGGTTTAAGTCCGATTTCTAACATATCAGCCATTAGCGTTTCATCTATAAGCAAGTTAGAGTTTATATCACCACATACTATTAAATCATCGCATGTCATTGATAAGGAGCCCAGTTTATGAAAGAATATATCCATATTGATACGACGATTTGGCCTATACACGGAACCTAAAATAAGTTTTCTACCCAGTGACAAAATCTCAATAAATAAAAATTCAACGACCTTTTTTGGTTTAGTTCCATTAATCGGATTGATTGGCTCTGTGACAGATGTGCAAACTAGTTTACAATTGATTTTATTCCTTACGAACATAGCAACGCCACTTGCATGAGTTTTCCTATCAGCTCTAAAGGTTTTGTATCCGTTCAGACAAATAAGGCTATCAGGGGTATCTTCATGCAGCCATGTTTCCGAAACGCAAATTACATCAATCCCGGAGTTCTCAAAAATAAATCTGAACTCATCAACTTTATTATTCAGACTTTGAGCATTAATATGACAAATTTTAATACCCAAACGTTGTTTACCTAGTATTCTGATCATATTCATAGTGGAGTCTTTGGAATAATAGTTTGTACTACCTGAAGCGTTCATTATTGTATGAAAAGATTGTTAAGGGCCTAACAGTAATGCAAATAATGTAAAAAGTAAAGGTTACAGAGAAAGTGCAGATATGATAAAAATTAAAGTAAAAAAGAGTTCTAAGATTGAATTTGGTAAGATAGTATGAACTAAATTATAATAATGAGGCACTAATTTGATGATCATTTGCTTCTGCATCTGGTTCGATGACAAATGATGCTTGATTTTGTTGTTGTAGACTTTGTTGACCGCCTCTATCAGATTCAGGAAAAAACTGACTTAGTTGTTCAAAGTAGTCGATTCGTTGGGGAGTATCATTATTAGTCCTCTTAACATATACTAATCCGCGGTAAGTGTAAGCGGAAAATAAGCATTTATCCTTCTTTAGTTGTAATGCATCCAAGTAAATTTTATGGTTTTTGTTGGTGAGGCTTTCATGGACATAAAACGGACGTGTGGAATCGAAGCCAATGTGCTGCAGTAACAACGGAGCATTATCGTTGCTTATGTTCTTTTTGTAAGCTGCTATAGATTTAAGAACAAAGTTTTTGTCGTAAGGGGACATTAAATTTACTATAATTGGCGCTTCGGGATAGTATAAATTTTAATCGGGAATTTTAGTTTCATCAATATATTCAAAGCAAACATTTTTTGTAATGGATTTGCCCATAGTTGGTCATATAAAAAATACTACTTTTAAATGTTCCTTTAAAATTCATCTTATTACAAGTAAACTAAAAATTAATAATAATTTGTAGCTTGCATTCTGGGTGTAAATATTTGTAAAATTTTGTATTACCTAAAAAAAAAAACAAATAGGGAATAACATGGCAGAACATAGAAAACATTAATAAAGATCCATGTATTATACGAGAGGTACTATTTACATTTCTGGTACTGACAACACTAATGTCAATAGCTAAAATCTGTCAACACCATAATAAAGTTTGACATTTTGTAGCATAAACGTACTCACAACCTTTTGATGTACAAGTGCTATTTGTTTTGTTTACAGTGAGTTAAGAAAATCAATTTGGCCAAAAAATGGAAATCTCAAGAGAAGGTTTTGATTGGATAATTTGTCACAACTTTCGACGTGGATTATCTCCACAAGAATGTGTCGATGAACTCAGTTCTTTGTATAACGATAAAGCACCGACGAATTCCGTGAAGGTCATCCAAAATCGGTTGTTGTGCCACAAAACATTGATGCAGTGCGAGAACTGATAACGCAAGATCGTCGTGTGACATATTGCGAGATAGAGACATCTTTGCACGTTAGTTTCACCTCAATACATTCGGTTTTGCATGAACAATTAATTGTAAAAAAAATTTGTTCTCGTTGGATACCCCATAATTTATCAATCGCTCAAAAAAAGTCTCGCGTCGATTGGTGTAAGGAATTGATTAAAAAGTTCTACTGTGGTGCGCCAAAAGACGTGTTTAAAATCGTGACAGGTGACGAATCATGGATATATGCGTATGAGCCGGAAACAAAACAGCAATCGACCGTGTGGGTATTCCAAGACGAGCTAAATCCAACAAAAGTTGTTCGTGGAAGAAGCACAGCGAAGCAAATGGTAGCCTGTTCCTTCGGCAGAATGGATCATTAGACCACTGTTCCTCTTGAGCAACGTAGGACGGTCAATTCTGAGTGGTACACTACCATTTGCTTGCCGGAAGTCTTCGGAGAAATTCGTAAAACCAACCGTTAAAAACGTATCATTCTGCATCGTGACAATGCAAGCTCTCACAAATTTCGTCAAAAAAATTAATTTTTGAGCGGATTGATGACTCATCCTCCGTACAGTCCTGATTTGGAACCCAATGACTTTTTCTTATTCCCGAATATCAAAGAAAAACTGCGTGGTTAACGATTTACGAGCGCCGAAGAAGCAGTTGAAGCGTTCAAAAACCATGTTTTGGAGGTGTCTCAAGAGGAATAGAAAAACTGCCATGACAAATGGTTTGAACGAATGCAAAAGTGTATTGATCATCAAAGGGAATATTTTGAAAAACAATAAATCCATTTTCATTTAAAAATGTTTGTTATTATTTGCTATTTCCGAAATATAAATAGTACCCCTCGTATATACTTTGGACATGCTGATTTCAATGCTGTAGTAATTCTTTGGTCAATGGTACAGATTTCGAGAAAAAATGTTATTAAAGTTTGGCGGTTTTGCAATTAGTTATTTTGCATTTAAAACTTTTTTTTACAGTTTTAGAGAATACATTGAAGAAACAATTAAATGCACCATTGGAATCAGCATGTCCGAAATATATATGATTGATGGTTGTTTCTTTATTAATTTTTAAAAGGTAACATTTTCCCCCCTGTGTAAGTCCAATATTTAAGTTTAAGCGTCTTTTTCCTAAAATTTAGCTATTTTTTCACTTTCCTAGCTAAAAAATATTACCTATTTCAAGCGATTTTGTTATTTTTGTCAGATTTAGCTACTTTTCTTGAACAAAAGTTGGCAACAGTTTATGCAAACTAAAAATAAATTTAGCTTGCTTTTTTCTTTGCATGTCCTGTGTCTTCCGTTTCAAAAAAAAAAAATGATTTTATACCTGCTGTAAATACAAAATTCTTATGAAATTTAACGTTCAGCCGATTATCAGCCGCCGACGGCACTTTTTCCTCCAAGTCGCGGCTACGGGGCGATTGGCCTTGAGCCGCTACCGGCATTGCCACGGCTTTCATCTCTGGTTTGGCATTTGCTACAATACATACTTATATAAAACCTGTAATCGTTTCCTTTTTTTTTTTTTTTCGATATTAAGAGTTTTTTCTTTTTAAAGTATCAACTTTTCTATAGGAGTAACAACACTTTATTTCTGTGTTTCGGTTGTGTGTGTGTGTGTTTTTTTTTTACTGTTGAAACTCTTCTTGGGGAAAATTGCATGTGCTATGTACCAACTTCGTTTCCACCTTAACATTTTAACTTTTCTTTTGGAATAACAATAACAACAAGGAAAAACTTTTAGCTTTTCATATTGAAGTTGTTTTTGTTATTTTAAGTTATGTTACAATTGTTTTTAAACACCAAAGATACAAAAAATACAAAATAAACCCAGCTTATGTACTAAATCTAAACAAGCACAGACTTGTTTCATCATAAAGGTGTTTTGTATTAAAAGTTTGCTTTGGCTGTTGGCTGCTTTTTTAACGCCTTGCTCTACTTACTGTTGCTGTCTTGTGGCTGCAATTAATATCAATCATAAACATTTTCCTATCCGAAAAGATCAAAAAAGTTCAAAACAATCTTCATCTAATACAACTTTATTAACATGTGATATTAGTACACCAAAAATTGGCAAAACTCTATCGTCTTCTTCTTTAGTCCTCTACATTCTGTTGCTTTTAAATTAGTAAAATGGAGTAACTGTGTGTGTGTGTGTGTGTGTGAGATATAAGTTTAAAAGATGATTTTCCAAAAGGTGTTAGAATGAACTGAATTAAAAAAATAAGCAGAAAGTTTTAAAAGAATTTTTTTTTTTTAATCAATAAGGATAGTAATTTAAAAAGTTAAAAGATTGTTAAGCATTATGTTGAAAACAAAATTCAATGTTAAATATTTTATGGATTTAAATAAAGTTTATAATGTTTAGATAAAAGTTACACTACTCAACAATTTTCATCTATTTTGCTGAACCTGTCTTTGAAATACATATTTTTTTATAGACTTAGGTATGCTGAATCTAGATCTTTCAAATTTTTTTATTTTTATATTTACATTATTCATTTTATATTTTTTTCGAAATTTACCTGCAAGATCATGAAATTTTTTTTTTAATGTAAATCTTCACAGGATATTGCAAGGAAGTTGAAAATTGTACATGTTTAGTTTTACCGTTTAGAATTTTATGTATGCCAAAAAAAATTTGAATTGTATCACAATGCGTAAAAAAAACACTCCCCTGAACCCATTTCTGTATTAAAATCGCAAATCCTTTAAAAAAAATATACTGAAATATTTATAAAAGAAGAAATATATAGAAAATGGAGTAGAAATGTAAATATAAAAAACGCTATATTTCAAAAAATACAAACGAGAAAAAAATGTAAGGTTTTAAATTCAGCGTACTTAAATATATTAGATAATACACTCAAAAAATACGTTAGCAAAAAAGTTAGTTGAGTCTGCAAAACTTTTGCTGGCAGGATCCTTGCAAAAAAATTGCTAATATCTGCTAATGTGTAAATTTAGCAAAATGTTTTGCTGACACTTTTTTGCTGGAGTTTAGTAGATTGAAAAATAACAATATGCAACAAAAACCCTAAAATTCTCCAAAAGTCCAGAAACATGCGCTTAAAATCAGAAAAAATATGAACTTAAAGTAGATTTTTAAAAATCGATTTATTACAGATACAAAAATCATCCATGGTTGATTTTTTTATATGTCTTACAAGACATCTATTTCATTCTGCGTATCTATTTGTCGTCCACACTATTAATGTGCTTATCAGCACATTTTTTTTAGCAAAATATATTAGTAAAACATAAGTGAAATGTTAGTACACTCAAAAAAAAAATTTTGTAAAGTCACCAAAAATTTTTGCTGAGTCAGCAAAATTTTAGTCAGGAGAATGCTAGCAAAAAAATTGCTAATGTCAGCAAAATCTTTTGCTGAAAATCAGCGAGCTAATTTTTAGCAACAAAATTAGTAGATTCAGCAAAAGTTTTGCTAACACTTAGTAGAATAGAAATAAAAATGCTTTGCTAAAAATTATTAAATTTTTTGCTGAATTTTAGTAGACTGAAAAAAAAAACGCAAAAAAATTGTAAAAAAATTGTAATTTAGTTAATATATTTGCTGAAAATCATAAAACATATTTCTGTGATTCTTTAAAAAATAATTTACAATAATTACGAAATATAAAAATTTTAATTTTCCCACATTGACGACATGAATTAATTTAATATCTGATAATATATAGAAAAAAATATATATAACATAACAAAAATTTTCTTTCAACTACTTACATCAATGGTTGTCTAAATGATGCTTTCTTTTAAAGGACGAAACTGCCGAAGATAATTATAGAAACAAAACGAAAAAATAAACAAAAACAAACGAAACGAAAAAACAACCCTTTTTTTGCCATAAGAAAAAGGAACCATAAAAATCTACCTAAGATGTGTGTCTTTGTCTTTCGCTTTACTCTGTCTACATGTCTGTATATGTTTGTTTGTTTGAAATTTGACCACACTAGATTATAAATCTATAAACATTTAGTTTAGAAATACATATTAAATTTAAATATTTTATTTTGTCTTTTATTTAATTAAAAGACAATTATTTTCACAAGCCGGTGACAACGCAAAATTGAAGTTGTTTTAATCCTCGATTTAGTTTCATGTATGAAAAACAGATACAAAAGCCTTCCATGGTTGATTTTTTTATATGTCTTATTAGAGTTGTACTTTTTAGTATCATTTTCCTCTTCTCTGCTACATCTTGACATGCCGCTACATCTGCTTCATTCTGCGTATATCTTTCAATCTGGTTGTCGTACATACTATAAATGTGTTATCAGCACAATTAAATTAATTAGTAAAACATTAGTATATTAGTAAAGCATTAGTATAAAACAGTTAAGTGCTGAATAAGTATAACAAAAGTTTTAGCTGAAAACACAATTTCAGCAAAAAATTTGCTAAAAAATAGTATACCTGATTTACAAGACGTTTTACTAACTTTTGTACTAACTTATTTTTTTGAGTGTACAGTTATATATACTTAATATTCAAGCCGTTTTACTAACTTTTCTACTGGCGTATTTTTTGATTGCACACTCATAAAAAATACCTTACAAATAGTTAAAAACTATACGCTACGACAACAAAAAATAGTACCTGGATTTGAGCCATCAGAATTTTCAATGGAGTTGAGAATCATAGTCTGCTAAATTTAGATGACCTAAATTTGAGTTGACAGTTGTAGTTATATTAACTAAGAATTTAGCTAACTCAAGAGAATTCTTAAGCTGAATAAACAGAAAATTTCTTCTAAAAAGGCCTTTCCGGATCTGATCAGAAGCGGGTCCATATTTGTTATAAGGTGTATGGGTGGTTATTAATTACTTATTTATTTCGCTTAGTTATATGAGAAAATAACGTCATCTACAAGTGAGACTGATGGCGAAGACACAAAAAAAAATAATGGTTTGAAAATAGTTTAAAATAACGGGCAAAATTTGTAAATTTGAGAATGACGAATTACAAAATTTCAGGTGAAAAATATAGTTCAAATACTGATGAAATTTGTTGCACACGTCTCAAGGCACACCAGAAAAATTTATCTTGAAACAAATATGAAAAATGCATATTATGATCGGCCAGATCTTAGAAGTCAAGTACATTTTTACATTTTCTTATCAACATAACAGTAAAAATTATAAAACTTTAGGTTTTTTATATTTTTAAATAATTTTTATAAAGTCCCATCGCAATGCCCAAAAATATACCCAGCAAAAAATTTCCAAAAAGGTAAGGGGGTTTGTAATCAAGCATTTTCGGCAGAACGCATTCCTTACTAGATTACCTACGGGATTCTTTTAACAGGGCGTGAGACTAAAATAATTGATTCTTTAGAATTGATTATTTTTTTTGTCGAAGAAATATTTACTTTATATACATTTTTTAATAAATGAATAGTTACATGGTAAAACTACGAACTTCTTACAAAAAAAATAAATAATTCCCTCGAAAAAATAAGAAGCACTTACATTTAAAAAAAGAAGTTGATCCATATTTAAAATAATAACTATTTCTTTTAAGCCATTTGCAACTAGTTACAATTTCAAAAAAGAAGTACTTCTAATATTGTTTTTGGAATTAATTAGCTTATGAGTTTAAGAACTAGTTCTTTTTTTAAATTATAAACTCACGTGATTTAAAAAAGTAATTACACCTATTTATATTTAGTTTTTGTAATTATTTTTATTAAAAAAATTTTATTATCTATAATATTAAAAACTTACATAGAAGAGTTTTAAAATCAATTTAATTGACATATACTGTATATTTAAAGTTACAAATAAATCTAGTTTTGAGGTTTTAATTATTGAATTTATTTATTTTAATTAAACATTTTTATAAATAATATAAACAAAATAACAGAAGGAATAAAAACATAAAAAAATGACATCAAAAATAAATTTAGTTTTAAAAATAAAATCAATTCAATTGACAAATACTGCACTCACAATATTTTTTTCATAAAAAAAAATTAAGATGAATATTGTTTTAATAAATTAACTTTTCCTATAAAAAAAATATTTTTTGCTTTTACAACTTTGTTTAAATATAGGAAAAATTATTTTAACGAAAAAAATGTTAAAAATAAACTTTTTTTTTTAGTACAGGGTTATTTTCACGTCATATAGACAGTCGCAATTAATGTTCAATTAATATGCATTTGATAAATTTAATTAAGAAATGTTGAGGTTAAGAAGAGGAATAAACGCTTTTATCTAAACATTATAAACACTATTAATTTTTAAATCAGACTAGACTAGTTTCTGCCTCTTTTTATGGACAGGCGTCATCAGTGATTTTCCATTTAAATTGTTTTATTATTTGTGTATTTATAATTGTCAGATTGTATTTATATGATACATTTTTCAACAACTTGCGGCTGTAGGAATCAAACCTGCGCTCATCTTACATTACAAACGTAACAATACCAAGTCATGACCGTTTAGCGATCACACCTAAGTATGGCCTTGAATATAATGCAGCTAAATTGCAGTTTGCTTTCCTATTAGCTTTTTCTGTTATTGTATATACTCAGAAGTGACCAACACTAACAAACACAAATATTCTATTTTTAGATTTTTGTTTTGTTAGTTGTTTTTAAATTTGAAAGTATTTTGTTTTTCATGAAGGTACAAAACATATATTACACACACGCCAATACTTTAATTCGTAATGTGTATGCCTGTTTGTATGTGTTAAGTGTTTCTACAAGTTATGTAGAAATAATTTTGTATATATACAAATAAATTAAAAAAAAAAAAATGTTTTTAATGTATATTTTATAACAGAAAAAAAGGAATATATTTTTAGAAAGAAAAAAAATATAAGATAAATTCTTTAAAATTGTATAACTTTTTGTTTTTCAAAATGAGGAACTACTTCCAATAACGTCCTTTTATTAAGAAGAAGTATACAAAAAGTTATACAAATAAGTTAATAACATTGTTATTTTCTTTTAAGTAAATAATTACTTTGTTATTGAGTTCATGCTTTCTGGTTTCAATTTAAAGAATTGATTACAATAATACTTGCTTTTTTGACTCTATCGTTGCCATGTGTTTGGTATTGCAGTTACTAAATTTGGCAATGAAATATGTAAGCAAGTGTGGGTATCACCTTCTTTTTGGAATGTTTAATTTTTTCCTGGGTATGTTGTCAAATAATAATTTTTCAACTCTGGATAACAATTTTCAAGATGTTAATTATTTGGTCGTACCTCCATATAAAAAAAAAGAATATATGAACTTATGAAAATGGATCAGATTTGGGCGACGTCAATTACATTTCACAATCATTCACTTGTGAAATTTGCACATATCATTAATGCTATTAGACCTACGCTCACACTTGTGGGCGTAAAAGCTTCATTAAGACCAAACATGAGGATTAGTAACAACATCTGGGTATATAATTACGGGGCAATTACTCAATAACACTCAATTACATTTAATTAGACATAAAAAAGTAATTGGCCTGTAATTAAATACACAAATGTTTATATTATGTCCCATGTCTGGTATTGTCAAAATTGAAAATTTTCCAAGGAAGCGTCTAAGCCCACAACTGTGAGTGTATGTCTGAAATTATTAGTGTTATAGAAAAATTTCACAAGTGAATTATTATGATATGTAATTGACTTCGCCCAAGTCCGGTTAGGATGTTATTAATTTAGATACTAATTAATTTATATCGTGATGCAAGTTCTGTTTAAAATAACTTTAATTTAACATTTTTGGCAGTTGTTAACAATAACTTCTATGAAAGCGAAAAATATGCGTATGCTAATGCTTTGGAGTTCAAGTTAAAGAGGTTCTTAAAGCACTACTTCCACTTTTAGCACTACTTCCACTTTATTATGTGAGAAATATTTATAATTTTTTATTAGAACAGTTTTGGTTCACCGCAACACTTTTTAAGTTTTCAGCATGTATATGTTCAACTTGCAAATTCAAATTAATAATTGTAATTAGTTTGACTTTTTTCACAAAAATGGCACTTAACTAAGGTCAACATTAAAAAAAAAAACTAGTAAAGAGTAATTTGTTTTTATTAAACGGCACTTAATTAAGCACGGTGTGCCTGAGTTCATTTAAATTATATTTGTAAGTTACTCCATTCTGTAAGCGGATTCCATTTGTAGATGGTCGAAAAACTATTTTTCAACGAAATCAAAAAAAAAAATCACCTCACCGATTTTGTTAAAAAAAAACTAGTAACGATTCACATACGTCAGCTTCGAGAATTTTTTATGTTTTTTTTTATTAATTTAAATTTTCTTAAAAATTACTCATCTGTTTGGGACAAATTATATCATTGGAAATCTTATAAAATCTTCTTTCGTATGATTTATATACATATTTTTTTTGCATTTTGGAAAAATAATGTATTATAATTAGAAATTCGATAAAAATTTACTTTTCATTTCATTTATTCATTTAATATACCCAAAGTTAACCGGATATGGGATTATGGATTCAGCGGATATCATTAAACCAGAATGACCCACAAATTTAATACACATTCAAATACGTTTTTTTTTTTTTTAAATTAAATTCTGCAAAAATGTCGATTGCTATTTTTATAATATAACAGTTGTTATTAAAGAAATAAAAATGGAAAAATTATAATTCAAAATTGTATTTGGAGCGTCTCCTTTCCAGGACATTTTATGAAAATAGCTTATTTTGTCAAAAATTTAATCAAATTTGAATGTTTTTATCAAAGTTTGCATACTTTTCGGAAAAATAACATTTAAATTTATTAAGACTATAACTATATTTACTGTTATTTAAAAAATCTTAAACTCTTAGTGGCCTGGGGACAAAAAATACCCATGAAACTTAACTTTAATTATAACAACAAGTTAGTAATGCTCTGAAGTTAATAAAAGAAATTTCAATTTGATAAAAATAATTATTTTATGTAACTTGATCAATATATTGTTGATTTTTACACTTTTGGTCAAAAAACCCTTCTGAGAAATTTACAGAATAACCCATGAAACTTAATTTAAATTATGACTTCAAGATTATAAAGCCATTAAATGTCCCAAAACAATTTTTTTTACACTTGATAAAAATTATCATTTTGTGTAACATGGTTCATATAGGATTAATGCTTAAAATTTTCACCAAAAAGAAAACCACTAGGACCTAAGAAAATTGTTGATATATCCTTAAAAAAGAGCTCTTAAATGCGGATCGTTTGAGTGCTATTACTTAAGCGAATTCGTTAAAACACCCTTTGTCTACCCTTTGGAGACCCTATTGGTTTTACATTAGGCCGGGTCGATTTGTATGTAGGCAAAAAAATCGCTCAACGTTCAAGGAAAATCGTATTCTAGGGATCAAAATAAGAAACTTTGCCAAAGGAACTATACCTCTAAAACGAATTCTGATGTCCCGACTTTTAACCCGTAGGGTCAAATTTTGAAAAAGCCCACTTTGATATTTCAGAAAGTAGGAGGAATCTCTCCAAGATTATGGGAGATACTTCTTCTCCGGGAGACGCGCTAGCATATTAATGCATAAATCATCATTCTTGGGGTTAAAATTTAAGTTAAAAGAGGGCTTTTTTAGCCGTGTTTTTTTTAGCAAAATGTACAAATCTCGGGATAGAGATATTTCAGAAAGTAGGAGGAGTCTTTCCAAGATTAGGGTCTCTATTTCTTCTCCGGAAGAAATAGAGTATAAATATATTCGATTGGGTTGGATTCAATTGGGGCACTCTAAATAGGTCAAAAGTCGGGATATCAGAATTCGTTTTAGAGGTATGGTTCCTTCGGCAAAGTTTCTTATTTTGATCCCTAGAATACGATTTTCCTTGAACGTTGTACGATTTTTAAATCGACCCGCCCTATTAAACATATAACAAATATTTAATTTTTTTTTTTAAATATTTGATATAAACAATTTTCAACGAAGTTTCTAAACGAAGCAGTCAAAAACTCTTAAACTTTAGGAATCGTTAGAAAAAAGTCAGATTAAAAAAACAAAAACCAAAAAAAAAAAACTGTGGTCGATTCTACTAAATTTTAAGTACCTTTTTTTTATTTATTTTAAAACCTTGCTATTTAACGCGGCGTATGTTGTATGTTGCTCTTTTCTAAAAAATTTAACTCGAATTCAGCTCAGATTTTGTTAATTTTAATTTGAATAACTAAAGTAAACTTAATGAGTATTTATGTATATATCAACTATAAATATTTCAATATTTCATAAACGTCAAGAACTTAAATATTTGCTAAAATTAACTTAAAAGCAATTGTAATTAAAACTATAAAATTAGTATCAAAGTTGTAAATCTCACAGAATTGAATTAGGTAAATATGTACTGACTAACAACTACACAAAAAGACATTGAACCAACTTAACAATTACATCCATTTCAACAATGTAACAATGTAATAAATCCAACAAGTCTATTAAAATCTTCCACTTAGAAAACGTTTTTAAAAGGCATGAAAATCTTATGCTGCATTTATTGTTTAATCTCATTTTTATTTTCTATTTTCCTGCTTACATTTAACACCTGCCTGTAGACGATTGTCTTAAAATATTATCACGTGAAACTTCTACAATGGACGAGAGTACCCATGGTATGAAATTTGGAATTTTGTAGTCTGCCCTTGTCGTTCTATTCCCAATGACATTTTAGTTATATAGAAATAACAAAAAAAAAAAAAAAAAAAAAAAAAAGACAAAAATATAAAAAGATGTTGTGCACCATTAATACTTATAGAATTTTGTTGTACCTACTACTCTGCTCCTGTTGGTACATGTAGTTAAAATACAAATGACCAATGTCAAAAACAAAACTTAAAGAGAAAACAAGGACTAAACTATAATTCTAAACTATGACTTGAACTTTACATGAAGTTTTAGAGTTACCACTTGTACTTGTCCTTCGTATTAAGGATTTTGTATAACACAGTGATCTGTAGTCGGTGAGCTAGTTATACTAATAGAAAATATATAGTAAAAAATTTAGCTTCATTTACTAAAAATTTGTTCAAAATGACGCTCCAAGATAAAAAACTAAAATTTGCAGATTTTTTTTTTTTAAATAATTGTAAAATAAGAATGGCAAAACTAAATCTTTTGAATCTTCATAAATTTTATATTTATTGTAAGATAAATTTCAAATATCTCAAAATATTTAATTAATCTGATACAATTTGCAAAACAATTTTGTTAAATATTATTAGACATAGAAAAATCACAATAAATGTGATATTTTCAAAGTTCTTTCTTTAGACTTTTTATGCGAATAAAAATCTGCCTTTATAAATACAGCAATCTACCATTTTTTGTAAAATATTTCAGTTGACTCTAGCTAAATATACTGTTATTAGTATTCTAATAAATTGAAGGTAAATATAGCTACAACTTTTTTTGATGTTACAGGTTTTGTTTGCTGTTTTTTGTTTATACATGTATAGAACTTTAAGTTCGAAACACTTTTTTAACTGGCGGCCATTTGGTCAGCTGTCAAGTGATTTATGTTTACTTTGGTTTGGCATTTCAACATGAAAAGACTGACGCCTGAACAACGCTTACAAATTGTGCAAATTTATTTTGAAAATCATGGTTCTGTTCGAAATTTTCATAAGCGAATTTTGTTTAGCGATGAAGCTCACTTTTGATTAAATGGATACGTCAATAACCAAATCTGCCGTATTTGGAGTGATGATAATCCTCAAGTGTATGTTGAGACACCGTTTCATCCAGAAAAACTGACTGTTTGGTGTAAAGAAGTACGGACCAATTGAATCATTGTTGCGTACTTCTTAAAAACGATGCTGGTCTGAACGTTACAGTCAATGGTGACCGCTATAGAGCCATGATTACTGATTTTTTAGTTCATCAATTTAACAACCATGATGTGCAGGAGCTGTGGTTTCAACAAGACGGCGCAACATGTCACACAGCTCGTGCCACAATTGATTTATTGAAGGTAACATTTTTTAACCACATAGTTTCACGTTTCGGACCTGTGAATTGGCCTACAAGATCGTGCGATTTAACGCCGCTGGACTATTTTCTGTGGGAATCTGTAAAGTCGCTAGTTTACGCCGATATTCCCGAAACGATTGACCACTTGGAGGACAACATTCGCCTCGTTATTGCCAACATATGTCCACAAATGTTGGAAAAAGTCATCGAAAATTGGACCTCCAGATTAGACTACATCCGAGCGAGCCTTGGCGGTTATATGCTAGAAGTCATATTTACATTATAATGCCAGAAGATTATCTTTCGAATAAAGTAAATTTCATGTCCATTTAATAAATTCAGCTTTGTTTTACTCCATTTCGAAGTGCTATGCATCTATAAAAAACACCCTTTATTTAGTAAAAGCTTTGCTGATCAAAGAATAGTAAATATCTATTTTCAATTAACTAAAATTAAAAAAAAAATCAGCTAAGATTTTGTAAATTTAACGGCGTTTGCTGTTACTAATATTTAGCAAAAACATATGCTAATTTTAAATTTAAACAATTTTTACTGCGACCTGTAAAAATTGTTTAAATTTTTAAATAATTTTGAGTAACCTTTTCTACTATTTCTGCAGGTTAATTTCTATGAGTGTATGAAATTTTCGTTTGGTACAAAATTTAATAATTTTAATATAACTTTTTATAAATATAAATATTTTATGATTTCTTTAAGAAAGCTGAAATAGTATAAAAATATATGATACTTTTCAAAAATTTTTGACACTTCAAGGTAAAATATTTTCAGATGTTTTGTTATATGACATAAATAATCATTTGTGTTTTGTGGGTCAGGTTGAAAAATAGGACCGGTTTCTAAAAATTTTATCATGTAATACATACAAAGAGGACCGGTTTCCAGTCCTGTACGTTAATTTTTCGTAGTTTCGACAATAATTACATATATTTATGCATTGATTATTGTGAGTGTATGTACTTGCTGGAAACTAAAAGAAATATGAATATAAGAAATAAGAAGAAGAAATATGAATATTTTTCCTTTAATAAGTTGTACAAAACTAGCTCTTTTCGACAATAAATAATACAACATTTTCTTTTAGCAAAACGTATCATTTTTGAATTCTTAAATGGCGTGTCGGGACCTAAAAGTACTCTCAAGAACAATTTTTTGTTATTTTTTTTTGTATTCAGCTCTCTAATACTCATAATTTGAGTGCTTTTACTGAAGCCAATTCTTAAAAACGCCTTTAGTCGGGACATTCTAATGTATATTTATGTATGTATGTATGACGCAATTTTACATTTTTCAAATGAAGATAATTCTAGAATACAAAAAATGAATATTCAAAATATGGTTAAATATCATAAAAACTCTTTATCGTTTAAATTCAACTACCTGGGACAGACATGAATTGCTTTGTAGCAGGGTTCTCAGATTTATTTCGCCGTTTTTCGTTAAACAGAGTTATGCAAATCGTCAAAAATCGCCAATGTTTTTTTTTTTGCAGAATGTTTGCATTAAAAAAGTCGCTAAAAACACGTTTTTTAAGTTCTTGGTCGATGTAAAACACTCAAAAATTGCGTTTTGACGGGTTAAAGAAGAAATAAAAATATTTACATTTTTGGATAATATTTTAAGCAATCTTAGATAGTTTGTTAAAAAATAGATTTTTTTATATTTTTTAATTTTTTTTTTTTTTTGGCAAATTTGCTAAATTTGTTGGTTATCAAAAAATTTCTAAGAAATTTGTGGTCCAACACTTCTAAAAACTCTTTATGAGCATTTTAATTTTGAATACTCTTGTTCATAAAATATTAAATTCTATAACCAAAAAATTTTGGAAAGTAAAATAACAAAATGCTTAGTCAATTTGATTTTATTCCCCATAAATATGGTATAATATCAACTTAGTAAGACATTTTTAAAACAATTTTGTAAAATTTAGCAATTTCAGTTTCAAGTTTAAGAATCAAGTTTTTGAATCATATTCTGTGGATATATTTCCAGTCTTCTGGTCGGAGTTTTGTGTGTGTAAAATCGCCACTCACTTAAAAAATTGCCATAAAAATCGTACGTCCGCGTTTTCTCGTTTGGCGAGAAAACGCCATATCTGACAACCCCGCTTTCAAATTTGTGAATATATCACTCATTTATAAAATTTTTTAAATCAGGTTATTTTTTTTTTATATTCAGAATATTTATTGTCCCGAACATGTGTACCCTTGTTTGATATTTTTCGAAATATTTTCAATATATTTGAAGTTGTGATACAAAAATGTATTCATTGAAATGTAGAGTTTATGCACAGTAATAAAATGTAAACCTTTTTTTTTGCATATATAAAATTAATGAGGATTCAACTAAACATGCAAAATTTTCAATTCCTTGCAATACCGGTAAAATACATATGTATCAGAGAACAGAATGAGACCATTCGTTTTTGTTGTCCATTCATACATTCATTGCTTTTGCATTACTTTTATTCAACAACAACAGCTTCTTCTGTTGCTGTTTATTCCATTCATTGTTTTTGTTGAATGCCTTTTTAACAATCATTTTTATAATGCCGTTACATGTCAAGCAAACAAATGAAATGATGACACATGAATAACATGAAATCAATCACAACATTCGCATAGTATTCGTTGACCTGCAGCAATAATAATAATTTTTTTTTAGTTTTATTAAACATGAAATATGTATAAATTTTTGTTTAATTTTATTAAACATGAAATATGTATAAATTTTTGTTTAATTTTATTAAACATGAAATATGTATAAAATTTTTTAATTTTCTTAATACAGTAATATGTTTCACAAAAAAAAAATTGTTAACGTTTTATTCATTTAACATTGAGACCATTCATACCAATCGTTGTGTATTCGTTGTTTTCGTGAGTGTTAAGTGAGGTTAACACTAGACAAGCAATGCAATGCATGGTTTTCGTTACACTCACTTTTCTCAATTCTGTCGATTGTTGCTTTATTGAAATGATGTGAGTTGACAACAATGTACTCATTTTTTGTGATTGCATTCAAAAGCATGAAATAAGGCACTCAAACCGTTCTCTGATATGTATCCTGAAACAAACAATGACATGATTATACTCAAATGAAATATAGTTTTGCATAAATTTATATTTAAAAAAAGTCATTATTTTGCTATTAAATTTCGAATAATTGAGCAAAATATACAAAAAATAATGGGGTATTGGTGTACATATAAAAAAACGCGACAATTCAAAATGCAATTCAGAGATGGGTTCTTCAAAAAGATGAAATTTGTTCAGTAGTGTTATCGGTTCTTAAAAGAAGGTGTTGCTTTAAAGCAACTGTAGTCTAGAATGGGTTAAATTATATTGATCGTTTCCGTACACTTCTAATATTGTTGTAATGACATTAAGATTTGTCTCCTTAATGTTTTTCCAATTTTTAGTAAAAAGTTTAAGAACCTCTGCTACGGATGAATAAATGTGTTTATTCTGTTGCTGTCGTTAGTGTAAAAGTTGTTTAAGTTGTTGTCTTATATTTTTGTTGTTCTTTTTTTGACTATTGTACTCATTTGAAAGGTGTTATTCCCGTAAAAGGGACATGTACATTTTCACAATCTTTTTTCTGCTTCTTCTTTATTATTTAGTTGCTGTAATTTTAGTTGTCGTTGTTGTTGCCTAACGACACGTACAAAAACTTAATTAAAAACTTTTCAAATATTTTCTTTTTTTTTTTGAAATATTACAACTTATTCTTCAGATTTATATTTTTTAGCCTGTTAGGATTTCTTGTGCTTGATATTTTGTCTTTATATCTTACGGGGTTTTTTACATTATAGCAATATTCGGTGGATCTTGTACTCTTTTCTTAGCATACAAATTTCAATAAGTAATGACAACTCTTACAGTGTACAATTCCCACAATGTTGTAGAAATAATGAATTTTGTAAGATGTTTGTAACAACCAATATAAAATATAAATATAAAGGAAATTACCAGACAGATTGGTTTTTTAAATTGAGTAAAAATTTCTCTTACATTTAAATTTAATTTTGATTTTTTGTATTAAAATTGTGTAAATTATTAGGGTTATAACTTAATAAGTTACGATAAATATTTCTTCCGCGCTAAGAATCATTTTATAAATGAATGAATGTCATCTACTTAACGAAATAAAAAAGTTTAACATATTATTGCATTTGATCTCAAAAGTATATATTGAAAATATATATCTTTCCCCCATAGGAGAAAGCCCCCAAAGTCCAGCCAAAGCAGAAAACCCACAGCTAAGCTTAATGTCTGAAAATGTTTTGATCACAGTCTCAACTTTTAATGCGAGGGTATATAAAAGAAATGTAAGGTTTCTGTAATGATGATCAATCCGTGGCATATTACAAAGGGAAAACTCATTTCCTGCGAAGATCGAATTACTTATCAATTTTTGCTTGTGCAATTTGTAGCAATTGGTATTGGTATATAAACATTTGTATGCATTGGTATGTTGCATAATTTTTGACCGCACATTTTAACTCCGTAAAGTTAGATTGCGCACAAAAAATAATTACACGTCTAATATTTTTTTTTTGGATTTCAATTAAATCTAATAACTATAAGCCGTGCTGCTTTTTTTTTTGTAAATAGCGTATTTCTATTTTATACAACGACTATTTTTGCGATGGCCTTCGTTATGAAAATATTTGGCGAGTATATTTTTTGATTTTGAAAACTGTGGTAACTCTAAAGCTTAGAAATACTGGAGAATGCTGGCTAGAGATATTATTTAAAAGCTCATATAACTATTGTTGTGTGAAAGATGTTGAAAAATGTTGCATTTTCGATTTCAGAAATTATATAATTGTTTTTTAAATAATTTACAACAAAAAAAAAAAAAAAATATTTCTTGAAAAAATTCCTGATACTTATCCAGTTAAAGTTCTGTGATACTACAGTCAGCTTAACCTGTGATTTTCTGTGTACTGTGTTGTTAATATTTATTTAATTATTTATTTAAAGTTCTGTGTAGTGATGTCCAGTTTTTATTTAAAAATAAATTTTACATATTATATTATAACCTTATTTTGTATTTGTCGCCAGATTTTATAACTTAACGCTCCTGAAGAAGTTTTAATAAAGCAAACGAAACGTTGAGCAAAAACATGATAATGATTTTTATTTACAATTAAATGAGATTATTGACCAAAATAGCCCGTAAGGAAACCCCTTTTTAAAATCTAATTAAAATATTAACATTGGTCACAACAGCAAAAAATTTGTCTTATACTAATACTTTAGACATCCTGAACTTTTAAAATTGGAGTCTCTACTGCTTTTCGAGATAGCTAAAGAAATATATATTATGTCTCTGGAAAAAGTTATTTTTTTTTTACTTTTTTGGGTCAAAATGAGTTAAATTCAACTAAAATACTAAATTTTCTCAGCTATCTTAAAAAGAACCAGAGACTCCACTTTGAAATTTTGAGAGTGTCTAGCCATTTGTATAAAATCATAAAAATAAAAAAATAATAGTTTTTTTTTAACCCATTTCATACGAATTATCGATACCATAGAAATTTTTTGACGAAAGTTGGTAGAAAGATGTACTGGTGCCCTCTAGCGGCGATATGCGTAATTTAAATTCAAATTGTGACGCTTTGTTTATTCAAATCTTAATACACAATTTTATCTATTGGGTGTTTTCAGACAATTTTTTAAAATCGTAATATGGCGATTCAATTTTTAAATTTTTTTGGTTAGTTGGAAGAAAATAGCATTTTTTTTGCTTTAAAAAAATTAAGTAATATTCGGAATATAACAGGTTTTACTAGATCGAAAATTTCTTGATCTGACCTTTTAATCTGTATATATAAGAATAACGTTACTCACTCACTGACTGAATGACTGAATATACCGTTGGAGCTAGGAACTAGGAAATTTGTCATGATGGAAATTCCTACGGGCAATAAGGGGAAAAGTCTTCCCCTTGGCCTGACCAAACCGCTTGGGATAGAAAGCTGAAATGTTCAAAATGAGTTCCTTCAGATATGACCCAACTGCTTGATATGGTACTTTATGAAATCTTGCCCATAAACGTAGTAAATTAGGGGCTAATTGGGAAAAATATTTCTGTTTCCGTGGTCTGCCAATGCACCGAAGCTAGGAACTTGAAATTTGGTATGCGGGTTCCTAATCAAGAGTAGACATAGTATAGATCGGATTTTTGCAAACTCCTACGAGGAGGAGCAGTAAAGGGAAAAGTCTCCCCCATGACGGCTTGACGAAATCACTGAAGCGATTAACTTAAAATTTGGTGTGCGTGTACCTTATCTCGAGTAGACATTATTGGCGTGATTTTTGAAAATTCCCACGTTGAGTGGCAAAAAGAGGAAAAATCTCATCCTTGGCGGAAATTTGGAATTTTTAATTTATGTCCAGGATCGTGGTAAAAATATGGGTAATGTGTGTGTATATTGGTATGCGAATGTATATGGGTATAAGGGTTTGTAAATCTGTCCCTTTTTTAACCGCTTAAGTGAGGATCTTGAGATAGTGTATGTGGTTTCCTGTCCCGCGTACATATCTTCTAATAAGATTTTTTTTGGAAATTGGTACGGATAGGACCAAAAAGGGGTATAATCTGCATCTTGACAGCCTGTCAAAACCGCTCAATCGACGTACTTGGAATGTGGTGTGTGGGTCCTTAATGGCTAAACGTTTTAAATTTAAATCATAGGTACCTAGGAAATATGTACTAATAAAAAATGTACTAATAAAAAATAAAATTCTATAAATTTGTTCTTCCATCCCCTTAGAAGGGATTTTTTAAATTCTTGATAGGAGGGATGAAATGTATTCCCACTTTCGGCATGCCATTTCAGTAAGAAACCTAAATTTGTAAATCTGTTCGCTGTTGCATAGGCTAATTCACTTATAAGTAATATTTGAAAAGAACGGGGTAAAATGCAGGTTTATTTCGGAAAATGTCTGCTCATAAAAGCCGCTAAAGTAATGATCTTAAAGTTTGGTTTGTCAATGCACATAGCATGAACCATTGAATTTAGGAACTTATAATTTGATGCGCACATCCAATAAAACTGTTTACAGGGATGTTCAAAAAGAGGAAGTCAGTTTTCCCCGTAAAGTCCTGCACAAACAATTTAGGCAAAAAGTCTGAACTTTAAAAATTTTTTTTTGAGGTATGTGTTAATTTATTGAAAATAAAATCTTGGTATAAATGGGATAAAAAAAAGAAATTCCACATTAAGTGAACTATAAAATTCCATTAAGATAGAAATCTGAAACTTGAAATCACAAAAACTTCCACTTAAAAAGGATAAACTAATTTATTGCAACAAATTCCTTCAAAAATAATTAATTTTCCATCATAATATATTCCGATATATAACCGATTCGAAGCGGGTATCGCTAAGGGTAACGCTATTTTCGTTTATTTCTGTATTTATTTTTTAGCGGTAACGATATTTTAGTTCTTTCGGTAACAGATTTTTAGCTTTTACGATATTATACTTATTTCGTTTATTTCGATAACGTTATTTAAGTTATTCAGGTAATATCAATGCACATCGAAAATGTTTGCCCCATTACGCATGAATTCTAATGACTGGCTAGTTTATGATCAGGCTTTGGGAAAATATATAACTATTTATAGGGTTTTTTTTTCTGATTTTGTCAGATTATTTCGGTAACGGTATTTCAAAGGTGACGCTATTTTAATTATTTCGGTAACGTTATTTTAGTGATAACGGTATTTTAGTTATTTCGGTAATGGTATTTTAAGGGTAATCGTCAGTTAAAAGGGTTTTGAATCGATAACGGTATTTTAGCGGTATTGCCTGAAATCCATGATATTTTGTGTAAATTTCTCAGCAAAGATTCAATAATAAAATTTGAAGATGAAAAAAAAAAACATATCGTATAATGTTTATATTTTCCAGAAGACTAATTCATATAGTCGCGTTTCATGAAAATAATATTACCCAGTTGCTTGTTATTCTCCCTCCAGACGCTTACGAATTCAAATATGTTTTTACTCATTTTTAAACTATCAAAATTGAAAAATGTAAAACAACTTCAGATTCTCCAAGTTAGACCAAATATGATGGCGTAATGCTTATTAACATTGTGCTCAATACAGCAATAACTGTAAAAGACATTTCTTTACCTTACCTCAATTTTTTTATCTAGTTTCATAAAAACACCAATACTGAACAATTTTCTTACAATACGTTCATTATAAATTATTCTATTGCAAAATAAAAGTTTAACATTTTCAAAAAATTTACCGACATTGTTTTAGACTTATTGTGGACTTATCTGATCTGATCAAAGACTTGCCCATACATATTACTTGGAGTATAGGTATTACTAAGGGCTAATTAATAGGTACGGACTTATAATTTTTTGTCCATCTTCTCTATCTCGCTTAGTATAGGAGATACAAATAAATAATGGTTTGAAAACAATAAGGGTGTAAATAAACTGTCAAATGTGTTAATTTGAGAATCACGAATTACTAAATCTTAAAAGTTTTTAAAAACTACTAGTTTTTGGTTCAAGTATAAATATAGTATTCAACTATTTGTGGTGATAGATTATATTGTCTTGTTCAGCGTATCCAGAGTGAGTTCTCCATGGGGTCGAAAAATGTATAGAGTTTAGTAAGAAAATCTCATATTTTTTTTTTTAAGTTAAATTTTCAATTTTGTTTAATACAACACGAATTTAAAATTTCTCAAAACTCACGACCCATAGCCAACAGTATACTTTTTAAATTGACGTTGGTGCTCTGAATCCGTATTTGTATTCAAAATTCCTCAAAGTTCCTAAATTTTCATTTCCAAGTTTTTCAGACATGCTATCCTAAAAATGCAAAAAAAACGTTTTTTCATCATATTCGAAACTTTACCATACCACGAATATTTTCTCTTACTTGAAACCCGTTACGGCTTCTAAAACTACTACTTTTAATCTTCAAAATACTTTTTGAACCTATTTCTATTTGCTTTCAGATAAACCATTCGTATAAATTTACGTAATTTAGTTTCATATAAGTATGGAATTTTGTACTGATAATTGCTGGCAACGGGTGAAATATTGAGACATCAAATAAATTCGGAAAGTATTTTAAAAATGAAGAATATTACTAGCATGTACCGTAACGAGTTTTATATAAGAAAAATTATTCGCGGTGTAGCAACGTTCTGAATTTAGATTCGGATTCAGAGCGCAAAAAATCATTTAATAAGTATACTATGAACTATAGTTCTTGAGTTTTTTGAAATTAAAAATTCGTGCACACAGTAAAAGAAAGTGCCAACCGAATTAAAAAGTATATTTTTGTTCAATGAAAATGAAAACTATTCAAGTTCGAGGCCTCGAACTTCAATAATTTTCATTTTCACACAATTAAAGGTCGGAAAAACATAATTTTTATTTTTAATAAAAATTATATCAAACTTGTATATTTTTGTTGATACGACCAATAAATTTAGTTAATATAGCCATATTAAAATGTGATTTGTAATTACTTTGGATGGTGCAACTAAAATACAATTGTATTAACTGAATTTTGTTCGGAAAACCGTTATTAAGTTGTAACAACCTATTTTAGTCAAAGTAACCGAAGTTTAGTTGGCAAATGGCAAATTTTTTCTCTGAGTGTGTGTATTGAAGAAAATAAAAAATTTTATTTGTTTTAGAAAATAATATTACATTTTTTTTTAATAAAATCTAGATACTTTTTGGACCCAAGAAAAAGTAGTGATTTTGCATGTTTGCAAAGTTTCCGCATAATTGAATACCTCATATGAGATAAGTTTTGTAAAAATCGGATAAAAACTTAAAAAGTTAGTTTTGTAAAAAATGGATAAAAATAATTGAATACCTCATATGAGAAAAGTTTTGTAAAAAACGGATAAAAACTTAAAAAGTTAGAAGTTAGTTTTGTAAAAAATGTCAAACTTTGAGATGCGATAGAACGCGACCTACACTAAATATCGAAAGACTTCATACTGTTCATAAATCATAGGAACGTTGAATACCGATCTATCCCTTCCAAATAGGATTTTTTTTGTAATGACTCATAGGATATATATTTAACACCTCTTTATATTATCTTTGAATAAATTTCAAAAGATTTGTTAGCTTTTAGTTAAATCTTTGACACAAATTTTAATTATACAGATTTAAAATTCAACAAAAAGAAGTTTAAAGGTTTTCAAGTAAATAATATATTTCAAATGATGTATAAGGTATGTACGTAGAGAAAATTTCCTAATTAATTTGATTCGTTGTGTTTTTGTTGTGGGTGTAAATCAGTTTGTCAACATTTTAATCATCATCAGCTCCCCAACTCTTTACTGCTGGGGTAAGTGATTGCATACGATGCCAGTGCCATGTGTCTTCTTTATAATAAATTGAGCTCCAATTGTACAAATCCATGCATATTTATTCTGTGTGTGTGAATTTATCATATATAAAGTCATTTGGTCTAAAAAGTCCAACATTTTCATTAAAAGCAACAACAAGGACATGTTCAACCATGTATTTAAGTTTATATCGTAAATAGTATCTATGTGCAAATGTAGTGGTTGCTACAATACTCATACATAAATGTATATATGTTAAGCTGAGATTTAAGTTCGTTTTTAGACTATTTCGTTTCGTTTCGTTTCGTTTTATTTTTTATTTCTTTGTCGTTACATTCATTCGATCTAATACATGTACTTAACACTTTTCCATTTAAAGTTCAACCAACCATCGAATTCTAACATGTATCTGTAAATATTCTAGAACAGTGTTGATTCTTCAGACATTTTTTTAGTTTAAATTTGCTATACAAAGTAATGGTAATATTACCATTGCTTGGTACTGAGGCAGAAAAATACAATCGGCACAGTGTTGGCAAAGCGTCGGCGACGGTCGTTTAGGCCTTGGCAGAACATGGGATGACCAATCTTAACAGTATTGCCCTGTAACCCGATTGATAACAGTGGCCAACCGTTCGTTTTAGCGAACTTGCCACCGTTGGCATAATGTTGGAAATCCAAAAAAAATTTGTGCTTTTAAAATAGCTTAAATTAAGTTAATTTTGAGAAATATTTATAATACAAATCATATTTTAAAAGCTGCAATACAGTTCGGTCTTAGTCTTATAAGCAGATCATATTTAAATGTGTGAGATAAAGTAAAATTAAAAAAATGCTTCTAATTGGTTATAATATTGGTAAAAACAATGTTGGCAAAGAATTTTGCGGTCAAAAGGATTTTGCGGTCAAAACACATGCTTTGCAAACACAAGAATGTTTTCCTAATACAAAATTATTTGTACCTTTGGTAATTTTTAACACGGTGGGTTTTACAAAAATATCAGTGGTTTGCCAGTACCATTTTTTTTTTGGTACGGTTGGGTAACTTCAACAATTTTCGTCACTTTGACATGAATAACCTTTTGTGTATATGATAACCGATGTTTAAGCATGCTTAATCGAATCGCGTTAGTCTTTTGTTCGAACGGCCCAAAAATTATCGCGGTTTTAAGTTTTAAGCACTTTACAGTTTTTGCTTAGATTAGCTACATTAATTTATAGATATCACGACATTTATCACATTTCAAAATATATAATACACTACCAGAAAATATAAAAATACACTCAAAAAATCTTAGAACTTGAATAGAAAACCACGATTATTTTGGAAAACACGCATTGCTTGCCGGTTTAATGATATTTAGTTGGGTTTAGTGTTGTTTATTTGCAGGAAATCATATTAAATTCTTTTGCATTTTGAGATTGTGAAAATTTTGTTTGCTTCATAAAATTTAAAGTCCTTAAATACTTTTAAATTCGCGAAATTAAAATTTTTTTTTAAGGATGCATTTTGAGGTTGTGAAAATTTTGTTTGCTTCATAAAATTTAAAGTCCTTAGATTTTTTTGATCCTTTTCAATATCAGTATTAAGCTCATTAAAATCTTTTTTGATGAACGTTTTGGGGAATTGTTTTAAGTTGTCACAAGGCAGAATGTGTTTTGAAAAAACTGTCCCTGTACCCGTTATGAATGAAAAAAATTTAACTCTTTTTGCACTTTATAAATTTACCCCTGGTTTCTACAACACGTTCGCCTCTACACGAACGGGTGACTACATGTATTTTGTTTTTGCATTGCATGTATTTTGTTATTGTTTTTAGACGAACGTGAAGCAAAACGTGTTCTAGAAACAGGGCGTTAGTCCATCGTGAAGATTCATTCTAGATACCCAACTACGTTCTCAAGTCAAAAATAATTCAATTTCTCAAAATTTTTCAAATGTATATTAAATTTTTGCTTTTAAAAATTGTAAAATGCCTTTTCGATTCAGAGGTGCTGTTTACTAAGAAACTCAGTTCACGCAATACGCTTACCAATTTCATATATAATTGTGAATTTTAGACGCTAAAAAATAAATTAAAATTTTCTAAAATTGACTACAATTTCTTATTAATTTGCTATATTCGTATTGATGCGCTGACATGAACTTTTTATACTCAAACTGCTGAAAATGACACCACTTTTTAAATACTGTTCTCAAAATTCAATTCCATTAAACATCGCAAAAGCGTTTTAAAAATAACTGCGAAATTTTAAAAATTTGAACATTTTATTTTCACTTGTAAACCACTTTTATGTGCAAAAAATAGTGTGCATAAAAACTCTTGTAAGTTTCAAATAATTTTTTTAATTTTTCGACTTTTAAATGGCCATAAATTCTTTTGGTGAGTGAATACGTTTCAAAATGAAACTTTGCATTTATATATCTAACACTGTCCATCGTTTCTCTCAATACATACAACCTTGAGAAATAAGAGACACCTAAAGACAGTTTGAACAAGTGCCGACCATTTTTGAAGTAGCTCATATGAATCGCTGCTGATTTAGTTCGCTTTTTTGCGATGATTTTTTTTTTAAACACAAAGTAACCCCGTTTTCACATTTTTCAGCACAACTTATTGAAATTTTTTTGATTTTCGAATTATTGATGTTAATATCTTTCACATTTTTTATCCAATTAAGCCATAAATACTGTTAAAATTATATTACCATGGTACATTTTAGATATGATGTTCGACTTCCAAAGGTGTTACTGTTTTACTATAAGAGTATGTATTTATTTCTAGGTATTACAAGCAAGTGGGTTTAAGCATATTCGTATGAATGAATGTGTAAAAAGATTCATGGTTTTGTATTTGAAATTTCTGTTGGGTTAATAATTAATTTCCTTTCAATAAAAAAAACTAGTGCGACTGTTAGACTTTTTTTGTAATTGACAAATTTAAGGATAAATTGCTAGTCTCTCTTGTAACTAATTTAAACAAAATGTTTAATTTTATAAATGAAATGTTGATAAATATTTTAAATATCAATCAAAATTAATCGATATACACTCAGAGAATTATCTACACTTCAGTAATAAATTTCTTCATTGCTTTAATGAAAATTGTCACTAAAACTCGTCCATTGAAACTTTTCATAGAATCTATAAAACATGTTTCATTAAAGTCAATGGCCCCTAATAATAGTTCCGCACAAAAGTCGACTTTTTATAAAAGCGACTTCCCTGTAAAAAATTGTGCTTACGCAGAAGGAGCTTTGGAAGGCATGATTTTTGATGTCCCCGTTGGTATGTCTCTTTTTAGCAGGTGAAAATCGCTTCTTTCACATGCTCTAAGAAACAATAAACTCATGCCTTCGTATTAAATGAGAAGCGTTTTGTTTTTGTATATTTACAACATTACCCAGCAAAAAATAACCTCGATTTGGCAGTAACTATATTTGTATGCTTCTAAAACAGTGCTTCATACCACCTTGTATACAATAAAACAATTACGGAAGGCATTCTGTTGTGCTTGCCTAAATGCCTTCTTCGAAGCAGTAAATGATGCTTACAATGAAACAGTAAAGAATGCATACTAGGTAGCATTTATGTTGTCAACACACATAAAAAGCGAAGTACGAAGGCATGAATTTATTGCTTCTTAGAGCACATGAAAGAAGCGCTTTCCACCTGCTTAAAATAGACATACCAAGTGGGACATCGCGAATAAAAATCATGCCTTCTAGAATTGTTTCGGAATCGCTCAGTAACTAAATAATGTCTTCCACAACTGCTTCTGGGTAAGCACTATTTTTTGTTGAGTAATGCTTCATTGTATAGATTCTTTACTGCTTACTTGTATGCATTATTTACTGCTAAATACCTTAAAAGTTTGCAATGGCAAGACCTGAAAGAGAAAAATTATATTATAATTGCATCCTTTTGGCGACGATTACATTACAAGTTCTTATAGAAGCTGGAAAAGCCAAGGTAGTGGGAGCCGAACTGAAGTACTGCAGATAAGGAATTCTTCCGGAAGTGCATATCTTAATAAATTTTGTTTTTCTTTGTATTTAAATATTCCAGTTTTGCAAAATACCTTTCAGTATTTAGCAATTTAAAAACAGATGATTGTGTTGTTAAATAGGTTAACACCAACTTCAACTAGTTTTATATTCAAAATAGACTTTAACGGTTAAAGTATACTTTCACTTGTCTATAGTAGACCTAACCCAGCAAAAAATAGAGCTTACCAGAAGCGCTTCCGGATGGCATTATTTAATTACGAAGCGCTTCCAAAGCAAATAAAGAAGGCATGATTTTTGTTCGCGATGTTCCACTTGGTATGTCTCTTTTAAAGCGCTTCTTTCATGTGCTCTTAGAAGCAATAAATTCATGCCTTCTTAGGCACTAAGAAGCGCTTTTTGTTTGTTGACAATATAAGTGCTTCATGGTATGCATGCTTTATTGCTTCATTTTAAGCATTATTCACTACTTCAAAGAAGGCATTCTGGGAAGCACTACAGAATGCCTTCCCTAATTGCTTTATAGTATGCAAGGCGGTGATGCGCTATTTTGTAAGCACACAAATATAGTTACTGCTTACCAAATCCAGGTTATTTTTTGCTGGGAAGTATACTTTTTAGAAAAGTACACTTTAGAACTCCTAAAGTATACTTTATTATTGACTATGATTACGGGCCAATGTTTATGAAATGTTTGTAGAATTAATGAAAATCTTCATAAAACTAATAAATCATACCGACAATGAAACGTTTATACAAGGTGGCGCAAAAGTAATCCTCTTATCAGAAAATGCTATAAATTTTGAGATTGGCCCCTAATGTCAGTTATGTTTTGACATTTGTGTAGTAACCACATGCGAAATACACGTTAATAAACAATGTTACGCTACACTGCTCCAGAACGCGGAATATTGGTGACTATTTATTTGACCAATAATCGGTCGATTTTTCATCAAAAATAATCATGAGTGATGAGGCCCATTTCCATCTTAGCGGGTACGTAAATAAGCAAAATTTACGCTTCTGGGGCACTGAAAATCCGCGTGTAACCCACGAAGAGCCATTACACCCGCTCAAAGTCACTGTATGGTGTGCTGTTTTAGCTGGAGGAGTCATCGGAACTTTTTTCTTCGAAGACGTCGCGGGCCAAACGGTTACTGTGAATGGTGAGCGCTACAGAGCAATGATCAACGAGTTCTTTTTGCCGCAACTTGATGAATTGGGATTGGAAAACATGTGGTTCCAACAGGACGGTGCAATGGCACACACTGCACGTGCCACAACCGATATGCTGAAGGATGCATTTCCCGGGCGCCTAATCTCCCGTTTTGGCGATTTGCACTGGCCAGCAAGATCGCCTGATTTGACCGCTCCAGACTTCTTTTTGTGGGGCTTTTTAAAGTCGCGGGTTTATGTCAACAAGCCTCACACTCTTGCAGCTCTTAAAGACAATATCCGTCAAGAATGTGAGGACCTATCGCCGGAAGTTTTGGCCAAAGTGATGGAAAATGCAGTAAAAAGGGCTCAAATGACAATCAACTGTGGCGGCGGCCATTTACATGACATCATATTTTCAACTTGATGTAAAAAAAATTAAAATACCAAATAAAAATAGTCCACTAGAAGAATCAAAGTTTTTAATTTTTTTTTTAAATTACAGCCAAAAAACATCGGAAGGTTATTTTTGCGCCACCTTGTATAATTTATGAAAGAGTTTCATGCAATTTTTTGTTGAAGTTTCCTTGAATTAATAAAACAATTTAATTTAATAATTTCATTGAAGACCAAAATTAATAAGAGACTACTATTTTATGTAGTCTTTTATTAATTTTGGTCTTCAAAGCACTTTATAAAATATGTTGAACTTGGGAATTTAATCTTAAAACTAAAGTTTGAAATGTATGAAAATTAATGAAATTATAAAATTTTCTGAAAATAAAAAAAAGTCTTTGCAATAATTTTATAGCTCTAAGGAAAATTTTCATTAATATCATTAACTTAATTTTTTTTATGAGACTGTGAAATTTTATGAAAAAAAGTTGCTGACAAATTTCTTAATATTGATAAAATTTCTTGGATATAATGAAATTCTTCATTGAATCTTTGAAAAAATTCTATGAAATTGTTTCATTTATATGATGAAGGAATTTCTTTCAGTGTATTGACAGATCTTAAAGTTTAAAATTTGTTTTGATAAATAGAGAACGCTTAACTAGCGGTTTCTTTATACGATACTTTATACATACACAGATAATTTCTTGGACGAGTTTCAATGACATTTTTCAACTAAACTAATGAAAAAGCCTCATAGTTTTAATAAAACTAGTTATTTTTAATACAAATTTTTAATTAGTTGTATGATATTTTTAAAAAATAATAAGAAATTTTTCATAAAATTTAATGAAAAACTGAATTAGTTTAATGAAAAATTTGAAAGGCCGAGTTGCAGTGACAATTCATAGATATAATGCAAACATTTATTGATATCATGTAGATAGTTCTCTCAGCGTATATAGATTCATTCCCAGATTCCTTATTACAATTTATTATTTGATTTTGATCTAAAAAAATAAACTTTAGCAATCCAAATTGATTTTTAAAACCAAACATCAAAAATAACAATAACACTGTGCTACACAGAAAAATAATCCGTCAAATGACCTAATGTTGGTTTCAAGTCTAGCTGAGGGTATAACAAACCAATTTTGAGAAGTTGCAATATACCGTCAAATTTTCGAGATAACGGTAAAAGAGTATTTTTATGCGACTGGCGCATTTAAACATTTTTTAATCAATAATATTTTATCCGATTTTCAATTTTTAAACAGTATATAAAAGAAAATTACCAGGTCTTTCTAATACTTTCAATGAAAATTATTCAAGTTCGAGGACATACTCTATATTTCTCTATTAGGATATTGTCCTAACAAATAATCTATAGAGTTTTTGTTTTCAAATTTATTATTTGACCCTTTCAGGAATGTGTTGTTTCGGGAATTTTCTAGGTTCCCATCATCAGAACACGTTTTGAAAGAGGGTAACAATCCCATGCCAAACATCACTACATGAGAACTAATATATATATGAGCTTTAAGAATGTTGCTGTTTTTAAAGAAGATGCAAGAAACCCTCGTAGAATTTAAAAAAGTTGTAAGAAAAACTGAAAATTTTAATTATTATATATATCAACAAATTACCATATACAGTGAGTTTCCATGCTGCTCATAGTCGCTCAATTTACTCTCTTTTTATTCATTAATTCATGTTGAAGCAATTTAAAAGTTTAAATTAATATTTATCATGATTTTAAATAATGATTTAATAAAGTTTAAAATTATTTCACATATTAATGATAAAATGAGCAAGATAAAATTAAAATATATTTATTTTTAATAGAAAATAACAAAATATCGTATGTTAGAGGTGTTCAACTTTGTATGTCCCTTTTTCAAAATGAGTTCTAAAGTCAAGATATCGGCTAGTTTGGTTCCTTTGTATTTAAAAACATCAAGTAGGCTTGCATATTCAAATTTGTTTGCAGTAATGTAATTTTCAGTAAAAAAATTTGAAATCCCAAGAGGCTCAATAAAGTGTTCAAATTCGGAGGACCCCATAATTTAAATGCCTATCTCTTTTATAATGAACAATATGTCTTTCTGCACAAATAAAATCACATTCATCTAAAAAAGTTGATAGTTTTTATAGTGTTATCCTGAAACTCTTTCTTTTGACTAAAATTTCAATAATTAACCGATTTTTAATTTAAACAATTTAAGCACTCAGCGAACTTCTGCTGTAAATATTTGTAGTTGGTTGAGTTGTAATACAGTATATTTATTTTTAAGTCAAAAAACAGTCATTTGTAAAAGAAATTTAATTCTTGACTACATATGTATTTCATTTAAAAACAAACCACATCAAAATTAATGTATTATGTTTTTGCATTCATTTTATACAGTATTTTTTTTTCATTTAATAATATAAAACAAATAAATGTTTGTTCAGTTCTTACTACATATGTGGTTCATTTTTACTACAATTGTGGTACAGTTTTTGAACAGTAAAAAACAAATGACAAAGTTAGTTGAATTTACTGAAATGTAAGTCGTCCTTTTTTCAAGTTAAATTTAATTTGTTTTTAACTACATTTGCAGTGGTCTTTACCTACATAGTATTCTAAGTGAGACATTTAAAATTTTTAAATCTACTGGTTTTTATGGCCCTGAATCAATGACTATAAATTTTGTCATACAACAGCATTTTTAATATATATTTTTTTAATTTTATCTTTAACAAATAGGCAAAAAAATCCTCTTTAATTTTGTTCACGTTTTTTAACTTTCAGACTTTGTTCACGTTTTAGAGTAGTCTGTATAAAAATAAAGTGGTTCAAGATTCCGAGTCGTTTACACTTCTGGGTGTTCACGTTATCTAGAGTTCACGTATACAGAGTGAATCTAGTTTCTTCCTCCTTAGCGCTAATGCTTTAATTTGAACTTATGCCTTAATTTGGTAACTTTTTAACGTGGCGGGTATAATATGACGAGCAATAGATTTCAAATTTGTTGGGATTTTCTTAACATTTTTCCCCACATATTTTTGGGGTTTTTGAATAAAAATCTAAAATTATATTTTCAAATCTCAAAGTGGACGATCCAAAACAGCACTTTCTATATGTATATAAGAGATTTGGTAATTTGAATATTGAAAATCTAGCTTTAGATTCTTTTTTTTTAAGCTTATAAGCACGTTTCTAAAGATTTTTAAGTGAATCTGGTTCCTATTTAAATTTTGTATTTGTCATTTTGAATCAGCAATATTGAATATAAAAAAATAGCCACTTGGTAATGAAAAATTAATAATTGTAAATAATTTTTATTACCGATAGTTTTAAGTTACAACAAATTTCCAGAGAAGGGGTTTTCGGTTCTTAAAATTCTTCGCTATCTTCATTGAAATCATTTTAACTCAAAATCAAGTACAATTTATTTAGAATATTGTGAGAGCTGAAGCAAAAAAATGCTTAAACTAACACCATGGACTTTTCCATTTTTCTTCTTAACACTGTGAGAATTCTCTGCATGATATAAATTAATTTTTGCGTTAAAGTAATGAAGGTGCGATGAAACTTATACAAACAGTTAATTAAACTAATGCAAGTTTTCATAAAATTTTATGATAAATATAATTTTATTTATTAAAAGTTCCATTCTCTAAATGAAGAAATTGCAATAAAAAAACTAATTAATTTTAAAAAACTTTCGTTCACTGTATGAAAAAAGTTTCATTAGCTTCCCAGCAAAATTTTTTAGAACAGATTACCTCTGAACTTGTTCTAGAACAACTTCTGTAACCACCGGTTATATGGAACCTGTTCTAGAGCAGGAGTCGAAATGTAAGATGTCACTATCAAAGAACCAGTTCTTAAACTAGTTCTAAAACCGTTTCTGAAGCAACCTGTTCTTGTTTGGAGGTAAAGAACATATTGCAAATAGGACAAACTCCATATAAAAAGAACCAGCTGCAGAACAGAAATTAGAACCTGTTATAATACAGTATAAGTTGTTCTGCAACCAGTTATTTGGCTTTTACTATTTCACTGGGTTATTGAAAAATTTCATTATTTTTCGTTCACAAAAATATTTTTTTTTTGTACAATAATTTAAGTTTTATTACACTTATGCCGAGTTTTTGGGATGTAGATTATCTTTAATCTTAGATTAACGAAGTTTGTAAATAAAATACTGCTTCTGAAATATGGTTTATTTTATTGTGGTATAATAAAGTTCAAAATTCAAAACAAAATGATTTGGTTCCGACATTTTTTTGTTAATAAACTTGGAAATTGCAGTCAAAATTCTTTGTCGGTTTAACTAAACCGAGTTTAATTGACATCCCAAAAACTCGGCCTTAGAATACAATGTAGGTAAGACCACTGCAAATGTAGTTAAAAACAAATGAAATTTCATTTAAAGAAAGGACGACTTACATTACAGTAAATTCAACTAACATTGTCATTTGCTTTTTAATGTTCAAAAAATGACTAACAATTGTAGTAAAAATGAACCACATGGTAGTAAAAAATAAACAAACATTTGTTTTTTTTTTTTTTTTTTTAAATACCAAAAAACAACTGTAAAAAATGAATGTAAAATCATAAAACAGTCATTTGATGTGGTTTGTTTTTTTTTAATGAACTACATGGTTAGTAAAAAATTTAATTTTTTAAAAATGACTGACATTTACATTAAAAATAAAGAAACTGTATTACAACCCAAACAAATACATATTTTTAAAACAGAAGTTCCCTGAGTGTAGAAACTAAATTATAAAATGATATACATTATTGTGATATCCATTATTAGTCACCTTGCGCACTATAGAGTTAAATGTGGGAGTATTAATTGTCTAGCAACAGCTGTGTTTATACATTTTTAACGTTGAGCAAAGGTTAATCCTATTACATATATTTTTCACATAAAGTTGTTTTTTTAGAATTTGTATAAATATATTTATGCTATGCTAGTTACATATATAAATAAATCCTTTCAATTATATGCTGTATATCACCATATTACACGACTTTTATAGTGGGGTTATTTAAAGAATTTAAACTATTTATTTATAGATTTATAAGCGATTTATATAAGCATAATTTTTGGCTACTTCAATTATATATTTCATATGAATATTTGCATGCATATATGTCAGTTTGTCTCACCATAATGTCTGTAAAATGTTAAGTTTTATGTGAGTTTTATATAAAAATGTTTGGCAACCATAAAATGTGTTCGTCTTTATTTTTATTGCTTGTTTCAGATGTGATGTATCTATTACAAATTTTTCTTGGCACTTAAAACTTTTTGAACATTTAGAAAACTACATACTCGTACATGCACACAAACTTAAATACATACACTCAGTTAAAAAAGTTAGTAGAAAAATCTGTAAAAGGTTTTCGATTCCTCTTTACTATTTTTATACTAATTTTTAGTACAATATATGTTTAGTAACAATTTTTGCTATTCTCATTTTACAAACCACGGAATTTTTTACTAATTTTTGTTGCTGCTTACAGAAAAACACTTGACTAATTTTTCAAAACCGAGTGCTAAAATTAGCAAAAAAAAATTAAAAAATTTTATTCGGAATAATTAAAAAATATAATTACAAAAAAAAATTGGCAAAATATACTACACCAAGGAAAAAACGTCTATACCCAGTAAAAAAGCTGCTTACTTGCAAGCTGGTTTGTAAGGGAGTAAGCCGAAAAGAGCCCATTACAAACCTGCTTACATATGCCATGATTTTTATATGGGGAATTCCCACTTGGAAGCATTACTTTTTCACAAAATAAGCGCGGATTTCAGCGCTTAAATATAAGCAGTGATATAATGGGTTTCAGTAAAATCACATTTCATGTCTACATTATTACGATTAAAAGTAATAATATGAATATTCATAATTTATTCTACATAATATCTACATTTGTATATTAGTTTTTTGTTGTTAAAATTTTTGACATATAACATAATTATTTTATATTTTTTACCGCTCCACGTAATTTTATTTTTTTTAAAAAGAGAAGCAACACTCAGGAAATTCTTCCTATTAATTAATGTGCTGCTTTCTTTGGTAATGGGATAGTGGAGAGATGAAGGGTGGTGAAAGATGAAGGGCTTCAAACATGGCAACACTGTAATTGCGCGAGTAGATAAGTCTTAGAACAGTTGGTGCTTGCGACCTGATGTAGACTTGGCGAATTTATTGAAGCTTTTTTTTCATAGCCCTGATTCATTATTTTACTTCGGTGAGTCAAGTGCTATGGAAACACCGAAGGTGGGCGCAGCGATACATATACATATAAGTCATATATGTATAAGTCGTCACCGGGAATCGAACCAGGGACCATCTGTGTAACAGTCCAACGCGCTAACCATTACACCACAACGCCCACTATAGATCTTCAGAAACAGTTAAATGACTAATTATTTTTTATTTCATACATGAAAACACCAAACACAATAGGAAACCACTCGGGAAAATTTTTACATATCGTTTACGATATGAAACTTTCTGCATTGCAACCTGCATCCTTAAAAGGGATTAGGGTAAGCCCTTAATAACAGATATTTTGCTGTTATTAAGGGATATTTAATTATTTTGAGAATTGCGGTATTTTTTGCTAAATTAAGCAGCACATGTCGGCAGATCTTCAGTACAAAGAAATTAGTAAAAATAATTAGCAGCCACTTCTAAATTTTAGTAAAATTGTTGAAAAATGTAATGCAAAACCAATTTTTTAAAATCAGCAAAAGAAAATGAATAAATTTGAATGAAATTAGTACAATGACATTAATATTCAAAATTAGTAACCGTTTCTAATTATTAGTAAAATTATTAAAAACTGCGATTCAAAACTATTTGGCTAAAATCAGCAAAAAGTATTACTAAATATTAATAATATTAGTACAATGAAATTAGTAGACAAAATTAGTAAGCTCTACTAACTTTTAGTAAAATGTTTGTAACAATCGCTTTTAACAATTATTTATTAAATAAACACAAATTATAAATATTCTTCTTCATTTAATTTTATTCTGGGATAAATTAAAATTTAGTAATTATTTTTACTGATTTTAGTAAAACAGTTTTAAAATGCATTTTTCAACGATTTTACTAAATTTAACAGCGGCTAAAAATAGTTAAATTTTCCCGTTATAACAGCAAAATTTCCCGCAGCCATTACAGACTTTTTTTGTTTGTGTATATATATTATTATTTTTGACTGATACACTAACATGCTGAAAAAAAAAAGGATAATGATACAAGGATAATGATTATGATGTTATTTGTAAACTTTTATATGTATTATTGTACTCATTTGATATGGTACATTATTGTTTTGTTACTGAGAAGGTCTCTTATTGTATTATTAAAAACCAGGTCATGCATCATTTAAAAATGTTTCCAAAAATATTATTTATTTAATGGAAATTATTTTTTATTAGATTATAAAGTTAAATTTATTATACAATTAACCACTGAAAATGCATCGTACATGATTTATCGTTTCATTTTAGGACGTAGATCACGAATGCGAATTTAACTTTTACCAAAAATCACGTTTTTTTTAAATATCTTATTAACTCATGTACCTGAACCAACTACTAATAACTTTTAATATGGGCTTTGAGCATTTAATATCATATCAATTAATTGCAATTGAGTAGGATGTTCTTGTAATTAAAATGAAATCTTCACTTATTTATTTTGAATACTTGCAAAATTTCAGCACATGATGTTAATTTATATTACATATAATTAATTTTTTACAAAACCCATGAATTGTATAGCACAATTTGCAGAAAATTCAATCTAAAATACAATTTTTTTTATTTTAAATTTGAGATTATTATTTTCTAGAAAAACGAACTTCATTTAGCTGGAACTTTTTTGGTATTGATTACAAAACATGTATAAAATATACTTGAATGCTTTTATATGACTTTAAGTAGTTATGATTTGTCACATACTCCATATTTTGAAGGCATAAAACTTTATAAATTTTTTTAGTTTAAGCTATTTTTTCCTTAAACTACAAGAGAAAGTAAGCAATTTTTTCATAAATTTATTACAACCGCGATGTATACTAAAGTTAATGAAATATTTGTAAAATGTGTTCAATTCCATTTTTTTTTTACTAATTTTTAGTACAATCTATATTTTTAGTAGTAATTTTTGCTATTCTTATTTTACAAATTACTGAATATTGTACTAATTTTTGTTGCTGATTTCAGCAAAATATTGTACTAATTTTTCTAAACCAAGTGATAAAATTAGCAATAAATTTTTCTAATTTCAACAAATTTTATATTTAAATAAATTTTGTTCGGAATAATTAAAATCTATACTTACAAAACAAAGAGCCTTATGCTATAAACACATAGACGACTGCAGCTACACGACTACAGCCTGTCAAAATTAAAATACACACGTTTATATGAAAACGATTATTTTGGCACCAACACATATTTTGAAAAGAAAAAAAACTCTTTCCACATTTGCAGACCAGTGTGGAATGGATAAAATTCCAGCAACGACTAGAAATGTCTGGAAACATATTGACATTCAGTTCATTTTGAAAATTAGCTACTACCGACCAAAAACTACAAACGTTTTAATTTTTTAACGACTTCAGTTAAAAAAATTTTAGTTTTTACTCTGGCTCAAGTAATATTTTTACTAAGAAGACAAGAATGGAGCAAAATTAATGATTAATCGGTTTTTTGTTAAAGTTCTGCCTATTATGGAGGCTATAACTTTTCTAAAACATTGGGTTCTGATGAGATCTTTAATCAGATCGAAATACTAGTATTAACCTAGCTAATATGTTTGATTTGCTTTATTTTTGTAAATATACGGAGGTTGAGAGCTCGTTCTAAATTAATCATATATAAGATTGTTTGGAATTTTCTTTCATTTCTTTAACAATAATTTAATTTTCGTTTGAGTTTGAATTTTAACGTCTTTTTCAGACAATTGCAGTTAATACTATAATTAATATGCAATTTTATTTAATTTAATTGTGAAAGGCGTGGTAGAGAAGAATGAGTGTATTTTCTAAAAATCATAACTACATTGCAAATATTCATTTTTTTCTGAATCAGACTGCGCAGTTTCTGGTATTGAACGTTCGTCAGTGACCCTGTTTTTTTTTTTTTGAATTTTTGAATAATGTAATATTTGTTATGTTTTTATTTGTTCGATTGCGTCTATATGAAATTTTTCTGTGCAATCACTGACCGTGGTATAGATAAACTGATTTCTAATGCCACATGCACTCGCACTACACGTTAGACAGAGCGCTTTAGCCCTCTGAGCTATAGTTAGGTAGAGTTTTGTTGTGATTAAAACTAGTTTTATTCAATACACGGTGTTTTTGTTCTTGCATACATAATCTCAGAAGTACAACTCCAACAACACAACAGTTCTATTTTTAGAAACTCACCTCACTCTAATGTCCACTGTTTTCCCATATGTTATAAGTGATGCCATATCTATATATCAATTTTCACTTCTTCAGAATTTTAATAAATTCAAAATAAAAGTGAAGTTGGCTGCAACAAGTGTCAATATATGTAAGAGCTGCCAGATAAATTTTGTAAAAAATCGTAAATTTTTAATCGATATTAAAAAAAAAAAAATTGCCAACTTTATTCTTCAAAATCCTTAAAATGATGATAAATCGTAAAATCTGGCGGATATAGTCGCATATATTTTAAGAGCTCATTACATAAAACGAATAAATGCAATGAAAAAGGACACAATAACAATTTGTTTGCTATACTAAAAATTCAAAAAGGGGAAAAATTAAAAATTTTTAAATTGTACCAAATGAGTCGCGGTAGTACCACGGTACTTTAGAAGGTCAAAATGTACCAAAAAAAGTACAATTGTACCAAATTTAACATCCCTGATTTGTATAAAAAACAGCTATTGATATTTTTAAATTGAATCGTGATCAGCTGTTTACTATGCTGCTGTCGTTTCCAAAATAATAAGTAGCTGACCACACGGCGACGATTGCAGTCAACGGCATTTGCAGTCGTGTAGCTCTGCAGTCTGCTGTGGTCTATGTGTTTATAGCATTAAACCTATAAAAATAAAGCCTAAACACACTCAGGAAAATTTGCATCATACTGTTGAAAATGTTCTCATAAATACAACAGAAGTTTTATAAAAATTGAAGACAACTATTTTATAGATCATTTCATAAAAACTTTTCATAATCTGAGTGACAATAATTATATTCAAGGTAAATCAACTTTATTTATTATAGTACGGGTTTATTCAATTCTAAATATTAATGAATGGCGTAACATATGAGCATAAAATCAATATTGATAAGATTGAACCAAAATATATATTTTTATTTTGCATATAGCATTCAAAATATTTATATTACAAGGATTAATTAACAAAAAAAATCGATTTTTAAAATTTATCTAAACAAAATCTACACCATTGCACTATAGGTCAAATGCACATTTTTTCTGTGCAAAATTAATAACAACTACAGAATCATGATATTTAAACCTGTAAGAAATATATAAGTAAGTTTAAATATAATAAAAAAATAGAATTTAACCTTTAACGACCAAAAGTCAAAATGAACCCTTTTCAAATTCCCAGTAAAAAAGGGTTTTAATGCAAATATACTACATTGTATTCTTTCATTTCTTTTTATTATACTAAAGCATTTAATAGTTGCTTATATCTAATTCATTTTCTAAATTTAAATCAAATAGAGCCTCTTCATTTCTAAATTTAAATCAAATAGGGCTAGGGTTGCTAAGGTAAAATTCTTATATGGGTTCAATGCAAAATAATAGTTCAATTACATCAGGTGGAAGTGTGGAACATTTCGCCTTTTGTTAGCTCTATTTTAAAATGTTGTGGAAATAAATGGATTTGAAGTATCGTCTAACAGGTCATTGGTTCGGCTGTTTCTGCGGCCGTGATGCAATCTATTGGCTTTGTATATTTTATGTCCCGATTCAGCAGCGTCTTCTCCATAAAAAACCAATCGGAAGAGCAGTATTTTCTATTATTTGTTTTGAATGTATGAGGACTTTATGGACCGTATCAGTCATTGGCAACCAGGGATATAACTCCTGAAAACTTTTTGCTGTTTCAAAGCAATATATTTCAAATTCGCTTGAATTGATTTCGAACTGGCAAGATAAACAAATCAAAATGATTTTAAATCGATATATAAGATCTTTGTCAACATCATTTATTTCAGAAAAAGTAGCATGTTCAGTAAAAGCTCGACGAGCAGTGTTTCCCCCATGAATGAAAATGGAACAACATATCATGTTATTGGTAGATGCCCCGTACTTAAATCTATAATATTGAAATATTTTGGTAGTACTACATTATCAGATTTTGAAATTATTCGAGTTCTAAATGGTGGTGAAAACACGAATTGGCTAAGCCAATATAACTATTTAAAGAATGCTCTCACATATAGAAATTTGTTAGTAAAAGAATTTCATTATTAAAGAAATATATATTTTTCAATTTTATTAGTGAATAAATTTTTATTAGTTAATGTAAAATCAAAATTTTGTAAATTATAAACCAATTTCCGGCAGACGGTTTTAAACCATGCTGTATAATCTTTATTGAATGTATCAGTTATTATAATAAGAAACATTTTGTAATTATTTAAATCTGAAATAATAAAGAATACTACAGTGTTTCCGTCATTTGAGGAACCGAAGCTTCCTACCGAAGCAATCATGCCATGCATGATTTTGGTCCTTAAAGAAAATTATCCTTCTGTGACATTTTTCCACTTTAGAGTTGTTACGCAAAAAAATGTATTTTTTGCGTTATTGGTTTCTTAATTTCATCCGAAATAGCATTTACACCAATTTTGCCAACAACATATTTGAAACAGGCATCAAATTTTTCTTTTTTTATGGATTTTGTTCTCCATATTTCAAAAAGATCGTTTTTTTTTATTCAGATGTCACCTTAATAAAAAGAAACATTACTCGTAAAGTGCAAAAAATATCAATGTAAAATGAATTGCCTATAACTCATTAAATAATAATTTATTAGTTTTTTTTAAAGGCTTACAGAAAGTTAAAGTTTTAGATAAATCGTCCCGTTTTAAGGTTATGTAGGCTAATGAGTAATTTTCAAGTATAGGAACATAAATATAAAGCAGTTTTAATTATATACATATATACTTACTTGTCTCTTTATTTTCCATTTTACACAAATTAATTATTACTAACACAATTCGAGAAACATGCACTTAAAGTTCACCAAGTACTACTGAACTCGCAAGAACATTTGTAGAAAAAATTGTATTGATTGACTTTGACTAACAGATGTGTAACGGTGCTTTATATTTAGCAAAAACAAAAATTACGCGTCTTTGTTTTGAAGTATTTCCAATTAAAAAAAAACCAACAACTACGGTAAAACGGTACTTTGATTCTTATCACTTTTGCACAGAAAAATCAGTCATTTGACCTAATGTGCATTGATAAGGTCTCTTAATATTAATTGAAACTCCGAACTTTCGTTTAAATTGAGAAATCATTGATTCAAATTTTTAATTTTCATCTGAAAGTAAAAATATATAAATTTGTAATTTATTTTCTTTTGGAAACTCAAAAACTATCAGAAATAGTTTTGAATTCTGTATCATCGATAGAAAATCAAAATTTTCTGAATTATAAATAGTGTTGTTTTTTAACAAAAATAATATTTTATGAATTTCAATTAATTTTTTCTGAATATTAATGTTCTATTAAATGGAATTTTTTTTTAATTTTAGTTTTTTTACGAATATTATTAATATCATGTCCTTCTCTTCTCCATGCAATGTATTATTTTCAGTGAGAAGTTATGACTCTCACAAAATGTGTAAATACTCGAATAAAATATGAATATATATTTTAGAGAGAGATTAAGGAAAATAATAGTTGTGTAACGAATGTGTTAACCCTCCGATTAGTGAGTCTCTCGTTGGCCTTAAAATAGTGAAAAGGTCCGCAGGGACCTATAACAAATTATATGTTATTTTGCTTGATGGGGTGTGTTTGATGGTTTTGATTGCTAATTTTAGATTATATAAAGTAATAAAAAGGCATAAGAAATGTTTTTTTCAACAATTTTAGTTTTATTTAATATTAAAATACATCAGAAAATGAAATAAATCACTGTTGTGATGCTTCTTGCTGATTTTCCAGTTCGAGTGTGTTCGTGGTATTGTAACGATGCAGTAATGTTGAATGCTCAGCACAAACTGCTTTGTTGCAAGTAAAGCACTACGATCTGGTTTTATGCTGGAGTCCGTACTCCACACGACATAACTGGCATGACGGCCGATTTGATCGAGGTGTAAAATAAGGTGCAGAGCTCCTGCTGTCGGTCTTGCTACTACCTACAAGAACTAAAAATATTTAGTTTTTCCGCTTTTGTGTGTTTGAAAATTATTTTATTTTACATTAAATGCTTCAAAAGCGCTTCGAATCCTGGGATAGTTCGTTATACGTCCATTGGTGTCTTGTTTTGCAATATAAGGCAGTGCTAATTGTGTCGTGAGCAGTTGCAAAAAATGAATGTCGCTTATCGGTTTTTTTACTGACTTAATTTCATTATATATGATAAATGCAGCTAATGCAGCCATATCTACCATGTTGTAGAACATTGCAAGTGGCCAGCGGTTTGCTGAGCATTTGCAAGAATATGTGCATATAATCCATTGTATCCACGCCGGATTTAATAGCATTGTAATCCGGAATAACTATGAGCTTCCCTCAGTTGTGTCGACATTGCAATTATACTGCATTGTAGACAGAAAAATTACCACTTTATTCTTCTTCGGAACATATGAGCACAGTAATACATCCCTTTCGCAAAAGCCAAACAATGTACTGCAAATTGGACTCGCAGGACTTTTCAGGAACTCACGTGGAAGAAATGTTTTATTTGTGCGTACAGCTGTCTGCCTCATCAATGTACGCGCCACATCCAACGTGGAGAAAAAATTGTGAGTATAAATTGTGCGGCCAGTATTCACATATCTTTCCACTAATTGACATACAACATTCTGCCCTTGTTGCCTGGTCAAGAGCTTACCTCAGTGAGCTTCCCAGAGTGCATTATTCTTTGAGGGGATAAAATAATTTCGAATCGCACAGCCATACCTTTACCATACCTTTACCATACCTTTACCTTACCATACCTTACCATACCTTTATTCCTTACTTGGCTTAGAGGGAATATATTGTGAAAACCATGTATGGGAATAATTGCTCGTCCACGGTAAGCGAGTCGTGAGGGATGTTAGCTGCCGCCAAATTGGCCTGCAACATTTGAAAAACATCGCTCCCCTCGCATATTTGCGTTATCAAAGCGAATGAATTTTGTGATGAGCATAAATCGATCGTATGATAATACGGCTTTGCATATTGGAGCACGGGTTGGGCCCCACAGTTCCTTAGTAGCCTCATTATTCGATATAGACAACCCAGCATACAAAACGTTAGCCAAAAATGTCCCGCACACTTTTAGAGTGATTGTTTTCCATTCCTTTCTCTTTGTAGGATTTGCCGAATTCCATACAGTTGTTAATTCCCTGGCTTTTCGATTGGTTTCCCGTATAATAATATAGGCCATATCTTTGGTGATAAAAGAGCGGAATATGATGTAGGGACCATATGTTTCTTCCACTGGCCCTAGTTTCCTTCTTATATAGTCGACCACGTTATAAGCACGAATGCGGGTATTCGGTGGTGCAACTTTGCTCCATTTCGTGCCATTTTTAGATGTAAAAGAACTGTCAGAAGTATCGGTAGTGGCAGGAGCAGTTTCTAATTCATCTTCGTCGTCATCTAGCTCCTCATTGATTTCTACATGCGGTTCAGCTTCGGAATCCGTCATTATCTTCAACCACGACGTCAAATTCAACATCATCATTGTCATTCTCCTCGTCATTCATAAAATCTATCGTCGATAACACGTCTCTCCTCCTGAGGCATTTGCTGGTAGCGTGCACTGTGGCGTATCACCATTTCCGCAACATCCAAATTTGAATCTGCCATTTTTCCGCACTAGATGTTTACTATTCAATATATAAACGATGTATGGTTTGGTTTTTGAAATTTATGAACCTTTTATACTGTTTAATACTGTGTTTGTTTCATACTGTATAATTTGTTGTTGGTTTTCTTGCTCGTATACCTGTTCGTATAAATTTTATGCAAGATGTGGTAAATCTTGTTTTGTCATACAAATCGCTGTAAGCATTCAATTGAAAAAAGAAATTCAGGTAAAAAAAAACACACAATTCAACAACACTCATTAGGTCCGTAGAGACCTCTTCACTAATTCAAGTACTAAACGTCATTAAACCTCAATAAAATATAAACTATCGCTGGTATCGCTTCAAACCCAGCTTTAATTGATTCAGCACATTTTTTTCTTGAAATGTACGGCTCGGGTATTCAACCAATACAACATTAAGGATTTGTGAGAGTTTGAAAATCAAAAAGGTCCCCGGGACTTTCTCACAAACCGAAGAGTTAAATAGATAGACTTATGCCCGTAATTTCAAGCAATAGATACCTACCGGTGCTTAGATACCTACCCGATTTTGTTCGTGTAAACTAGGGTGCGCCTTATATGTATGGGCCAAATTTTTTTGAAAGTTTGGATTGTAACTCCCCCCAGAAATGTTCTCTGTACCAAGAAGATACTTTGTGGAAAGTTATGGGCAGATTGCAAAAGAAGAAGGCGTGCCGCAACCGCCCACAATTTGTCAAAAATTTTTAAATTCATATAGAAGAACTACAAATGCTCAGTTGAGGGTTGGCATACGAAATATTCTTACAATTATTAGGTGGATTATAGTAAATTTATTTGTTCTGAGTGTAAAAACGTCCTTAAAATTATAATAAGACTGCGGTTTTTAAAGTTATGACATTTTTTCATACACATGAATATATTGATTTTAACAGTAATTATCAAAATGAGTAAAGTTTTTCGTTGGTAAGGTAAGACAACGGATAAAAAATGCATATTAAATAAAATCTCGCATATACATAGAAATTGTTGCGGACGTGTTTTATCTTTGCTCCATAGAAAAAATCTAAAAGTGCATAAAATATTTAAAAAAAAATTGCGAAAAGACACTAAAAAAGAAATAAAAACAAAATCAAGTATCATTCTCCGTTTGTTAATAATGCTTTTTCTAATACAGACTAAATTCTTATTAAAAAAATTAAACGTAAATAAGCATAGAAATTTAAAAAAAATGCCAATTGAGCGCTCTCCCCCGCCGGAGAATTGTCGCTCCCCTAACAATCAAAATATTGGTAAATATCACGTTGGATGTCTAAAGCAATATATTGCTTAAAAATGTATTTATTTCGGACCAGCTTTTTCGTCTGACTATGAGATTAATGCCATTCGAGATGTATGTATTTTCATTATAAAAATATATTTAATAGTTTGGATTAAAGCGCCAATTGCAACAGAAGCTTCCAACCAAGATTTTACATTATTAAAAAGTTTATATCTTTACAATAATGTTGATGAAAATTTAAGTCGAGAGGTAACTAGAAAGTTCTGCAGCCATTTGTGGTACATTTCGACAGAATTAGTAGCGCTTTCTTTCTTTGATAAACAAATTTCAAACGATTTATGGTAGCAGCTTTAAATCAGCCAGATGAAGATGACAACAAGAAAATTACAATTCTTCTCCATCAAATAGATCAGTATATGAACAAAAATATCGAGAATTTTAAATTTTTTCAAAAGGTATTCAATTTCAACTGATTTTTTACAGAAAGATCCTGGAGAATGGTAAAATGATCAGTCGTATAAAATTGGCTTGGCTTTTGTAAGTAAATTGAGGGTTGTTAACGATACTGCAGAAAGGGCTGTAAAGCTTATGGAAGAATTTAATCAAGTTTTATCACATGATGAAGAAGAGAAACAATTTATAATGCAAATTGTAGCTGATTATAGGAAACAATATCCTAACGCAAACAAATCAGTTTTAATAAGTGAATAAATTGTTTCGAAATTTGCTTAGTAAAAACTAGTTAAAAATAGTATTTCATAAAAATTATTTTTTTTTTAAATAAGTATAATGAGCAAATGTAAATAGCTAAATAATATTATTAAAAAACCACAATAAATTAAACACAACAAATGCTTATTTAAGTTATTTTTTTTTATAAAAAAAGGTGTCAAATAACTTTTTTCTAAGTGTTTTTTCTGTTAATTAAAGTAAATTATCACAAATAAAATTATAATTTTTCTGTTAATATAGAAAAATATTCATGATCTTTAACCGAACTAACCAACAACTCACACACAATTTATAGATCAACAATAAAAATTCACTATTAACCACTCACAAGGTACAGTGCAAAAATTCGCTTAATATATATGCTCGACATATGTTGAAAAACGAATAAAATCTTCAATGTTTGATATTCCTTCACTTACAATGTAAAGGATAAAATATGATGACATTTGAAAATAACTGCCAGTCAAATTTTCAACTTAATTAGTTGAACTGGCAACTGTGGTAATAATTAACAACTAAACATAGCTTTATAGAAAATAAGTTCGCAGTAAATTTCGTCATACTCAAACTACTGGCAACTGTGGTAATAATTAACAACTAAACATAGCTTTATAGAAAATAAGTTCGCAGTAAATTTCGTCATACTTAAACTAAGTCACGGTATGTTTTTAACTTAACTAGTTGAGTTAAATAGATGATGTTTACAATTTAACACTTTAAGGCACGAAGAATGTTGATGAAGGCCGTTGCGGGCTAGAAAGTTAACTCCATTCATGCAGGTGTCAAATAACTTTTTTCTAAGTGTTTTTTCTGTTAATTAAAGTAAATTATCACAAATAAAATTATAATTTTTCTGTTAATATGGAAAAATATTCATGATCTTTAACCGAACTAACCAACAACTCACACAAAAGAAATAATTTCATATAAACTATTAAAATCGTACTGTTTGGAGATAAATGGCATAACTTAAAATAACAGTGATTAAACACTATTCGTTATGAAACTCAGATTCAGAAGGAATAGAGTCATTATAATCTTTCCAAAAATATATTAGATTTCAACACGAACTTACATTTAAACAACATCTGTGGTAGTTTTGTATTTTGAAATTTATTTTGATAATATTACCATTTTGTGGGCGGATGCGGCACGCCTTCTCCTATTCAAATCTGGCTAAAATTTTCAACAACGTATTTTTTGGCTACAGAGAACATTTCTAGGGGGAGTTAAGGTGCACTTTTCCACTTTTTAAAATAAGGCGCACCCTAGTGTACACGATAGGTATCTAAGCACCAGTAGGTATATATTGCTTGAAATTACGGCCATTAATGGCTGTGCTGTCGTGTTTGTAAGTATGCATTACTATAATTTAGATTGTGGTGGCTTTTCTCAAAATTGCATCGTTGCATCTGGTTTTTGTGTGTTTGTTAGGAAGACAAATTTACAATATTTTTGATAACTATATCAGACGGAAGCAGGGATTTTATATAATAAAAAAAAATTAGAGCCTTAGCCCTCAAACCTGCTTAAACGTTTTTGCAATGAAATTTATATCACTTGTTCGGCACGAAAAATAAACAATATGTTCTAACAATTTTTTTGTTCGTTGTCAATTTTATGCGATATGGGTCAAACGAAGTTCAAAGCGAATCTCAAAACAAATAAATAAAAATTTATAGATTTAAGCATAAAATATTCCTCTTACCAAGATATAACTACAGCACAAAAATTACACTTTTTGTGCTTTTACTTCAGAAGATGTGGGGATTTTCGTTTTTCGAAAAACACGAAATTGAGCGAAAACCCACCTTAACTTCAATATATATTGATCAAACTTAAAAGATTACTACTACATTACTACTAAATACAAATTTTCTGCCAAATTTCATAAAAATCTGTCCATACGATTTTAAGTTAAGACGATGTCCTTTTGCTGTAATCTATTGGAATTGTGTGTCCTTTAACCAAAATAAAGAAAATTGGGAGAATGTAATGGTTTTTTTTATTGCTTTCAGATATTTTGATAGCAAAAAAATAGAGTTGTCAAAAATAAATGCTCTTTACTAAATGTTTCATAAATAACTTGATTTATTATACATACATTTTTTTAGCTTTTTCTTTAAAAAAATCCCTATTGGTTTAAAATGTTCTTTGTTTTTGTTTTCATATAATTTTTTAAAATCCAGCGAGAAACCCCAAATTTTTACCGTTTATATTTTTCATCGATTTAAATGAACATGTTTAACTTTTCAGTATTTTTGTCATTACAAACTTCACTAAATAAGAGTGTTTCTTTTTTGCCAATAATGGGTTGGAATTGTAAGTGTTTTCCTATCAAACATTTTGTAAGACTAAAAGCCCCAATAAAAAAAATCTTAAAACGACTACAAATTTCGGCAACTTTTTGTTCAATAAAACATCTGGTAACATTGTGAAATAGAGACGGAATAGATTAGAAAAATAAACAAATATTTAAAAATTGAATATTTGTGTTGTTAGTGTTGTCACTTCTGAGTATAATAAAACTGCAATTTAGCTGCATTAGATTCGAGGCCATACTTGGGTGTGATCGCTAAACGGTCATGACTTGGTATTGTTACGTTTGGAATGTAAGATGAGCGCAGGTTTGATTCTTACAGCAGCTGGTTGTTGAAAAATTTATCATATAGAGAAAATCTGACAATTATAAAGACACAAATAATAATACAATTTAAATGGAAAATCATTGATGAGCCTGCCCATAAAAAAAGGCAGAAACTAGTCTAGTCTGATATATAATTTTAAGAGAAAAACGTTTATTCTTCTTCTTAACCTCAACATTTATAAAAAAAAATCCCTAAATTCTGTAAACTTTTTTCTACATTAATTAAAAAATTAATATGTTTCTACCAAAATTATGTTTTATATAAGTACAATTTTAAAAATTGGTCAAACTGACCCTGACCTGAAACTGACCTCAAAAACCCCTGACTACGTCCACAAAAAATTAGTTTCCGCTGTATTTTATTAATTTAAATTTTTAAGCTGTGATATTAAAATTAGGATTTGTTTAAACGTTCAGTCTGTATTTTTATGCTTTATGTTATATGTTAATTTTAAATTAATTTATAAATTAATGTAAAAACTTTAGATATCCTAGAAAACGTCGCATGAAACTCTAATCAAAATTGCGTTTTAATTACAAAGAAATTTTAGGCCTTATTAGCTTAATTAATAAACCATTTAAATTTTGATTTATTGTCGTTATTTCAAAGAGTTCGGAAATTTATAACCATTTTTGTTGACATTTACTTATTAACATATTCGCTTTTAATAGTTTGAATGTCTGGCGAAATAGAATGTAAAACAAAAAAAAAAAAATGCCATAACATTTTTGTTATCTTTATTAGACTCCAATTCATATGAAAATTATACTTGAAATAAGTTTTAACAGCTTTATGACATGTTCACAACTAATAAAAAAATGTGTACGAGTAATTTGAGTACCCGAGTAAAAATTTTTATATACAATTATTAGGATACTTCTTAAAAAACAAATTCACGAATTTTTTGACAGAACAACCCAGCGTTAGATTAAGACTCATAAAAACAAACTTTAATTTGTTCAAACTTTTCATAAGAAATTTATGGGTCGCTACCAAACTTTGAAAATTTTCCCGATTGGGAATTTTGTATGTATTGTTGATGTTTTAAAATGGCATTTCAGTTTGAATTGCCAGGATTGAGGTTATAATTAAAATGGTAACATTATAAAAAGAAACCACTAATTGTTAATAAATGTTAGAGAAAGATAAACAAAAATCTTGTATGGATCAGCGGTTCACACGCTAAGTGAACTGAGGGATCCTTTAGTATTATTTGCGATTTAATTCTCATGATATGTTTAAAGAAAAGCACCCAAATTAATTTAATGTTTGCAATCTTTTTTTTTTAATTTGTTATTCATTGATGGATCTTTGAAAATAGTACGAAATTTTAGAAATTTGTTTGGCCTAGTGTGGTTAATTTAAATTTATAGTTTATAACAATCTTATAAAAACTAAATATTCTTCTCCAGATTATTTAATGTTAAATATAATACAACAAAAAAAAATAATAATATTATTTTTTTTTTATGAAGTTTTTTAAAATAAACAATTTTTATGAAAATATGTCCTTTTTGCAAATATGGAAAACTTTCAAAGATTGGTAGAAATTTTTTTTTTCATGAATCTTAATCTATCCCAGGGCTATCCCGTCAAAAATTCGACGTTTTTAAAAATAAGAGGCAGCCTAGCAATCATATATTTTTTAATAAAATGTTATATAAAAACATTTAGTTTTATAAATGTGATTGTGAACTTTTTTTATATTTTCCCATACATAATTAATATCTTAATATATATTAATTAATATTACCACAGTTAGGGCATATAAAACTAAATATGGTATATATAAATTAGCATGCTTTCATACATAATTTTATATGATTTAATTCAATGCAACATATATCAATATATGTAATCATCAACAATTTTTTAAATAAATCGAATTTTTAATAACGCACTTTTGCACTTTAGTTTTATAATCCTCATTTATCAGTAACAATTGGATATTCGTCAATTTCTAACTAAAATTTGAATTTCACTTTGCATAAATATTTCAAATTAAATAATGGTTTGCTATTTAAAATTTTGACGATTTTAAGTGTAGTTAATGTTGTAGTTTAATTAATCATAAAATTATATTTTTAGTCGTAATATTCAAGTTGGAAACCACAGCAGAATGTTTAATATATTGTTCTTGAATTTATATTATTACTGTGATAATTAGAATTATGCATTGGAACTTGCAGAAACTTCAAAATAAATTGTGGTTAAAATTGTGGTAAATTCAGATAATTTTAAGTTAAATGTTAAATAATGTAAAAAACTTAATTCTTCTTATTTTAAACGAGATTATTATAATTATTTATTTCCAATATTTCGTCTCCATATTGGGTGACTTCTTCAGGGAACAATTATTACAATTTCATATGTATATAAGTTTTTAATTATTAAAACAAGTTTTTCAAGCAAATTGTAATAATAATTATAATTAATAAATAAATGATCTTAAGCTCGTTTAAAATAAGAAGATTTAAATAAATGAAGATCAAAGAAAACTTAACATTTTTGAAAAACTTAATTTTAATTTGAATATTCGCACTATAATTTTAGTAATTAATTGAAATAATTGGAATTTTATATTTAACATTAAGTTTATTATAAGCTTTTGGTAAAGCCTATAATTTGATATAATTGGATGGGAAAAAAATTTTGGATAAAACTGTATCAAATCACTTCTAATTGCATCTAAATATATTCAATATGACACAATTAAATCTAATTTGATACAATTTAATCGGGCCATTTTTCTGATGAAATTTTATATAATTATGTTTTGGATCATATTAAATTAGATAAAACTATATGCAGTTCCTTACCAGTTTTTTTTAAACGGGCAAATAATACTTTATTTTTAAGAAATATTCATAGAAAAAGTACATCCCCAAATGTATTTGTTCAAATGAGTCATTGTACTCAACTACATACATAACAAAATAAAATATGAAGAACTTTTTTATAACTAACTTATTTTGTAACACAAACAGTATAAATATGTAAATTAAAAAAATTTTACCACAAAATAGTGTTCAATAATGACTTTTTATTACACCATTCCCATCTTAATTATAAAAAAAATTAAAGATAGAACTTTTTTTAAAAATGGTAAAATTTTGAATATAACTACGTACTCCAGTGTAGAAACGCGAATGACATATCATTACTTTTTAGATGAAACCTGTAATGAAACCAGCTTACTTATTGCATTACTTTAATACAAATAATCACTAGTAATATTTACCATGATTTCAATACAAAAAATAATGGGTTACCTATAAATTCTTATTTTTAACATTGCTACTTGCAACAGTAGTTTACACACATGGACAAAACAATGTGTATATGCGTGAGACTAGAAACGTTCTGCGTTTTTAGTTTTTCGCCATCACGTCGAAATTCTTTTCAAAAGGTTTTTTAATTTAAAATTTTAAAAAAATATTTAAATACTTTTACTGACGATATGACTAAAATTTGGGTATCAAATAAAAGGTAAGAACCTCTGATTTAAAATAAAAAAAATTATTTTAAAATTTTGCGGGATCAAAATTTTTAAAAATGTTCTTTAAAAAATCGAATCCTTCCATATCCTTTGTGATTTCTCATACATTTGTCCGAAGTAAAATCTTTCTATAGGCTTGAATAAACTGAAAAATATGCCTCATTTTCATCAGTTTTTTGATTGATTAAACAAAAAAATTTTGTCTTTTGTTTTATTGAGCTAAAGATCCTTTATTTTATAATTATAATTATTTATTTCCAATATTTCGTCTTCGCTTTGGAAGACTTCTTCAGGGAAAATTTTTTTATAATTAAAAAACTTAAAAATAATAATTACAAAAAAGGCGGGAAATAAAATATTTTCTAATGTCAAATTAAAAAAAAAAAAAAAAAAAAATAAATAAATTAACCCAGAAAACAAAGTATAAATAATTGAAATATCAGAACATAGTAAACAATTTTAAATTAATAGTTTCTTAAAATCTAAATGAGAATTATAATAATTTTATTATTTCCTATTGACTAAATGTCTGTAATTCTGTGCAATATTGGATGTGTCTGTTTTATAGTTAATCCTTTGTGTTGATGGTACTTTTATGATCTGTAACATTTCTAATGTATATCTTCGTTTATAATTGCTTTCTGTGTTTAAAATTGATGTGTTATCAAAATCTGGATAATGATTGGAGTTGCTGCAGTGTAATGATAATGCTGTTTTTTGCGTAGAAGTGGTTTTATTGTATTTTTGATCGGATTTATGACCTGCTATTCTAGTTTTCAGTTTATTCTTTGTGGTACCTACGTATACTTTAGTGCAATTTTCTGTGTCATTACCCCTACATGGTATCTTATAAACTAAATTGGACATATCAAATTTACTTATTTTATCTTTTGTCTTGCTAAATAGTGAACCTAATGTGTTATATGTTCTATGTGCTACTAAGTATTTCTTATTATCGAAAATTTTGGATTTTTCTAATCTTTCAGATATAAGAGGAACATAAGTTAAAGATTTATAAATTTTGGGTTCCGCAACCCTTATCGTATTAACATTATTCCGGGTTTTAAATTGTCTTATTAATTTGCAGCTTAAATGTATAGGGTAATTATTATTCTTCAAAATATCCTTAATTTTTCTTATATTAGTTTCATGAAATTTTTTAGAGTTACATTCTTCTTCTATCGTAAATTTTATATCTTAATGAAAAGAATTAAATGTTGACAAAATATTATTAACTGAATTATAGTGAATAATACAGAACAAATCATCAACATATTTTGTAATTATTTTTGGTTTTACATCTAATTTCTCAATACAAGAATCTAATAATTCTTCCATTACTATGTCAGCCACAATCGGAGAAGCTGGAGATCCCATTGGAAGACCCTTTCGTTGTAAAAATATTCTATTATCATATTTAAAATATCTGTTATCTCCTATACAAAATTTCAAGATGCGTAAGAAAAGGTCCTTCCCAATTTTTGTGTATTCTTTTATAAAATTCCAACAAGTTAATTAGATAAAGAATATAAATTGACTGGAAAATTTGTAAATTTTAGAATTACGAAGTACTAAATATTATATTGAATAATTAGTTCATATACGGATAAAATATGTTCTTGTGGTGAAATGAGATTACTAATAACATCTGACGTGAACGAGATTTTTCAAGTTTGTTTGTTAAACAAAAAAACCGTGCAATGTTATTTAGTAATTAAAAATGTCTTGATCTGCTAACACGGAGTTCACACTAGATATTAAGTTGGATATAATATCGCACACCTAGTTCAAAAGTGACTCAACTCAAAAATTTAATTTTTTTGGGTTTATATGCTTAAACTATGCGTAATACACTTGCTTATCTATAAAAAAAAATATTAGGGTATTTTGTTGTTGTTAACTGTTGCTAAACAACAGTTATGTCTTTCTTTATGTTTCAATTGGTATAAAGTTACAAATACTTTTTTCGATTTCTGAAAAATGAAAAATTTTGAGTTGAGTCAATTTTGAACTATTTGTGCGAATATGTGCGAGAACGCCAATAGAATATCGGAATTAAATTCTCTATGTTCGTATTAATGTTTAGGGTGAATAACGCGTATTCATATTTATATCATGTCTTCTCATAATTTTCTGTCTCCCGTTGAGTAAAGTCGTCCATTTATTCATTCAATTATGCGATTAAAAAATCTTTTTAAATTGATTTATAACAGTTAAACAATTTTTAATCCACTTTTTCTTTTAGTATTTTTTATTAATTTTAGGCTTTTAAATCTTATTTATGTCTACAATATTTTATGTATTTGTGTGTGTATTTTGACAGCTCATATCATGATATTGTTGTTAAGAGATTTATCATAACAACACTTTTTTGATATCAGATTTGATACTAGCAGTAACAATAATGTGTGGTCCACACTTAATATAATTCTCTCTGTTATTGAATTTGAAGTTTTGCTGACAGGAATATATTAAAGTTAATATCTAGTGTGGACACTATGTAATGCAATGCAGATTTAATCTACCGCCTGTTCCTTTCATGTCTGATTTCGCTTCACCGAAATTATTCAGCGTACCAATGTAGAATAGACAGAATCTTGCTTACGTCATAATTTATGATAAAAAATCGAAAAATAAACTTTTTTGTAATGTTTTTAAATTTTAAAAGTAGAATGATTGCTTTCGCTAAATAACTGATTTAAACGAGAACAACTAAAATAATTAGTTCAACTGAATTGGCAACTGTTTAACAGTCTTTTGTACTAACATATCTTATAATGAATGTAATACTACTGATTTAGGGTATCATATTATATTTTTTAGGGTCTCATACATACTTTTTTTTTTTCAATAACTAAAGTTTGCTATAAAAACAATATTATCCCCTTCTTACTTTGCATTTAAATTTTCTTTTGTATTTTTTGTTAAAAGTTCACTGAACAATTTGACCTTTGCAAATATGATTTTGCTTTTACAATTATTTTTGTTTGAACGTTATAAAAGTTTATCTATTTTTATTTTAAAATTCTTGGAAAGCAAAAATATTTCTTCATTCCTTAATAGTTTTATGACCTTTCTTATATCTCCTGCTCAGAATATGCACAGAATGAAAAACAAAACCAACAAAAATGAAAAAAAAAAACAAAAATAACAAAAATAAAGAATATCAACAGTTTTACGCTATTGGTTTCTGTGTCCTACCGCAACCTGTAGCATGTTGTGTGTTTAGATCAAGTACCGCATACGAAACCTTTAATATATAAAATGTACCTTTCACTCCCACACCTAATAAACACATACGATGATAGTACGTAATTTAGCAAAAACAACATTGAATAAATATCCTTTACAGATATCCTTTACTTTTACAGAAAATACCCCTTTTTAGACAGTTTTTTATTTATTTTTTTATGTTTGCAGATTTTATTATAGAAATTCTCATATTAAAACAGATTTCTCTTCGTACTCATTTAAATTTCCCAATATTTTCATCCCCTATTGGACAATTTATAAAAATATCCTTCGTTAAGTTCTCCTTTGTTAAAATCATGTTTGGGGATATTTAAAAATCCTTAAGGAATTGTTCTCTTAAATTATTTTCCACCCTTTAAATCAACAGGTTGTAGTTTTCCTGCATTTTATATGTATTTGGTGCAGTATTATTATCAAACAATTATTATAAATATGTATGTATGGCTTATTCATACATTAACAATTCATTACTTTTATTACTATTTTCAATATTTATCATTGTCCTGTGGGTGTGGTATATTTTTATAAGTTTTTAACCAGCTGTTATATATTACAATATATTGAACTTTCAATATTATTAATATTATTGCACATATGGCAAGTAACTATTTACACTATGCTCAAAAACTAGCCGGCAAATTTGGAAATAAAAGTAAATATTTAGAACGGTTTGTTTTTGGGACAATTTGAAACCAAAATCATCGGTGTTAGAACGGATAAGAAAAAATAAAATTGCGATAAAAACTAGTGGCATTAGTCTAAAAATTTTCATTTTTCCAGTTCTTATAAAATCCCAAAAATATTATTAGACAGACATTAGAAAAACATTAATATATTAAAATTAAAACTTAACTACAACCATAAAAAGTTTTTAGCATCTTAAATTTAATAACACGATAATAAAGCAAAACTGATATATTGCGAAAACTAAAACCGTACGATTTTTAAATTTTTTAACAGAATCGTGTTGATATTATATATACTGATAAAAAAAACTTAGTACAAATTTTTGCTAAAATTATTAAAAATTAATTAAAATTGATATTGCAGGAAGAACTGCTAAAATTAGCAGATTTTATTTATTTTTTTTTGCTAAATATGATAGCATAACTGAATCCGCTGAATCTACAAATTTTTAGTTATATTTGAGCTAAATTTAAGTTAATTGAAAGTATCAAATTAATCAGCCAAAATCAGCAAAATATTTGCTAAATATTAGTAGACATAAAAATCATAAAAAATGTGAAATTTATTAAAGTTTCTTTTTGTGTTTTTTTTAATGTAAATAAAAATTTGCTCTTTCAAAATCATCAATCAACAATTTTTTAGCGAGAACTTCTGTTGATTTTAGCAAAATATACTGTCGTTTGCATTCTACTAAATTTAAGGTGAGTATAGCAAAAATGTAGTTTGCTGTTTTTGGTCTACAAATATTTCGAAAACTTTTTTTTTTTTTTTTTTAAAAAAGAGAAGCAACACTCAGGAAATTCTTCCTCTTAATTAATGAGTTGCTTTCTTTGGAAAGGGGATAGTGGAGAGACGAAAGGTGGTGAAAGATGAAGGGCTTCAAACATGGCAACACTGTAATTGCTCGAGCTGATAAGTCTTAGAACAGTTGTTGCTCGCCACCTGAAGTAGAGTTGGCGAATTTATTGAAGCTTTTTTGTTTCATAGCCCTGATTCATTATTTTACTTCGGTGGGGTTAAGTGCTATGGTAACACCGAAGGTGGGCGCAGCGATACATATAAGTGATAGAAAACTCATACATATTATTTTTCTAAATTAATGTTGTCGTCACTAGGAATCGAACCCGGGACCATCTGTGTAACAGTCGAACGCGCTAACCATTACACCATAACGCCCTCAAATAACGTAAATTCAACTCAAGTATAACTAAAACTTTGTAAAGTTAACAGTTTTATTTTTGCTGTTCTTATTTTTTAGCAATATTTAGCAAAAAGATGATTTTTTCTGCAACGTAATTTTGAACTAATTTTTAGTAGTTTTTTTTTGCTATTTTTACAGTTTAGAAATTACTATGAGATTAGAAATTATGTGTTGCAAGTATAGGTACTTTTTGGTGTTTAGAGTAAATCACTTCCATACAACCGTTGGAAAATTTAAAATTTTTTTTTGGATACTTTCCGAATGCATTGTATATTTGCTTAGTATAAACAACTATCCGACATTGTTGAAAGTCATTTTATTCTTTTGTTGTTTGTTATTAAGAGATTTTACAAATATCTTTATTCATATTATCCAGCATATAAAAAAAAAAAAATAAACATACATATTTGCATACAAAGTTCAAGATGGTAAACTGAAAGGTTATCGAAAGGTCAAAACTAGGGCTAGGAAGCTCATGTTTAAAATTCATGTTTGTTGTAGTTAGGTGGGGAGACTTGTTAACCAAATATATTTAAGAATCAATAAGTTCGCAACAAAATGGCATTGATTTATTAATGCATAGTTGGCTATAAAAGCATATTTTTGCATTATCTTGTTGTAAATGCATACTTTAGTGCATACTTTGTTGCATATTTTACTATAAATGCAGTTTTTGCATATAACGTAAACAAATTTTTGATACATATTTAGCTATAAAGACAGATTTTTTTGTATAAATGCATTCTTTAAAGCATATTTGTTATTTATTTAGCTATAAAAGAATAATTTGACATATTTTGTTAAAAATTTATAAATGCATACTTAAAAAAATAAAAATTAGTTCAAAATTTTGTTAACCGTCTATTCAAAGTATAAAACTGACTTTCAGCAATTTTTTTGCTGATGTCGTGTTTTTAGCTAACATTTTAGTTAGACGCTTTTGCCAAAAAAACTAAATTTGAACTATTGTTTAACTACCCAGCAAAACCACACATTACCAAATCATGGGTAAAGTAATGTATCGCCTTAGGACTGACGAATTTTATAGGCGATGAGCCTAAAAGTAATGTGTGGACTCATTACCTTGTAGTGGATAAAGTAACTCGTTACTTATATGGTTACATGGTGGGAAAAAGTAATGTGTCTATAAATACAAATACAATACAAATACAATAAATATAAATACATACAAATTGTTTTTACAGATATTTTTTTTTAATTAAAAAAATAACTTTTTTTTTTTTTATTAAATAAATTACGTGGTCATGCTGGGATTCGAAACTGGGGTCTCTGGTATTTACCAATTAGTTAGGCGAGAACTCTACCAACTGAGCTATCGATACATTTAATATTTTATTGCTTAAAATGTAAATGAGTTGTTGTGCTTCGTGTTTTCGTTCGTGATATCAAAAATATACACCTTACCCTCAAAAAATCACAACGTAAAGTGTCTATAAATTGATTTTCAAATATATATATTTTTTTTTTATTTTTTTTTTTATTTATTTATTTATTTATTTTATTTTGATTATAATCCAGTGCAAAGATTTAATCTTATATAGGAGCACTGAATACAAGTATCGGTAAAATGACACAATGTGCATAAATAATATACTTAACAAAAAGACATATAATTTAAAACTACAATAAATAATTAATATGTAATACTATAATCAAAAATAATAATGTTACAAAACAATATGTTCATATTAAAAAAGATAAAATTATAAATTTTTATATATATTATTTGTAATATTCATATATCAGTTTTTTAAATTGCATTGCGTTGCTTATTATTTGTAAATGAGGGGGTAACTGATTCCAAATTCTAATGACATTAATAAAAAAGTGTTGATCAGAGAATGTAGTTTCATGCTTTATCTGTATTATACGGTATCCTCTTTCGGACCTGAAGAAAGTGAGTCGTTCGTAAAGGTATTTTGGTTAGCGTGAGTAAATTATCTTATGAAGGTATATTAATGCTTTGCATTTTAAAAGATTTTCAAAAGAAACTCCAAAGATTTGTTTAGAGTAGATAGAGATTCTGTCAAAACGTCGAATTCCATATATATATCGTGCAATATTGTTATATGCAACGTTTAATTTACGAAAACTGGAAGCATCGCAACTTGAAAACAGCTCACAACCATAAAGAAGAGTCGGAATTAAATAAGTTTTAGCCAGAAGCATTCTGACTTTAAGAGGTATAAACCATTGTGTGCACCATAAATTTCTTAACATCCCATATATCTTCCCGGTAGTGATAAGAACGTGGTCATTCCATTGTAAATACTTATTAAATGTCACTCCAAGATTTTTAACCTTATTAACAACATCGATTTTTGACTCACCCAGTGTTAAATTATAAATAAATGGTATATTTTGTGATTTTTTGGTAATCAAAATACATTTTGACTTGCTTGGATTAAGGCATAATCCGTTACATTTAGCCCAAGTGCTAATATTTGCAAGATCAGCGTTAATTTTTTTCACACAATTATTGATTTCAGAAGTATTACAGCTTATGTAGAGTTGAACATCATCTGCATACATTTGAACGTTGCAGTATTGCAATTGATTTGGAAGATCATTGGCGTAAGCAGAGTATAACAATGGACCTAAGATAGAGCCTTGTGGTACTCCTCTTGTTAGTTCGACCATACTTGACACTTTGTCATCATAAAAAACCGATTGTGATCTGCCTGTTAAATATGAACTCATCAATTTAGTAGCAGTAAATGATAAATTAAATATTTTGTTTAGCTTTAACGTTAGAATTTCCGTGTTGACGGTATCAAACGCCTTGGAATGATCCAATAGTATTAAAAAAGAAATTTTGTCATCATCAATCTGAGATCTAATATATTCTGTTACATCAATCAAAGCAGATACACAACTGTGTTGTGGTCGAAACCCTGATTGCCTAGAGGTTAAAAGGTTATTATCCTGAATAAATTTACTAAGCTGGTTGTGCATTAAACGTTCAAGTATTTTAGACAGAAAGGGTAGTATAGCTATTGGGCGAAACTCGTTTTCAGTTTTTGGTATAGGAACTATTTTGGCGAGCTTCCACTGAGTTGGATACGTTGATTTAGTTATAATTGAATTAAATAGGTACGTAATGTATGGTAATATAGTAGGAAATACAATTTTAATAAATCTTGGGTGAACACCATCAAAGCTAGTTGCATTGGACTTGATACTAAGGAAGCTTTTATATATTTCAGATTCAGTAAAACAGCTGAAATGAAATTGGTTTTGAATTGATATACTTGTTTGGTTCCTATACTGTGCAACATCTGCTGTAGGCATTGGTAAATCTGTAAATTTTTTATTTAGATCATCAACATTTATATCAGCCCCGGCATTTCTTGATTTCTCCGTTATACCAATATTTCTGATTTCAGTCCATGTAGCCTTGCTATCCAAACAATTTGAGAATTTTGTGCTATAGTAGGAGGATTTGGCAGTTCTTATACTTCCAGTGACTTTATTTCTAAGTGCTCGAAATTGGGTTTGTAGTTCAGGAGTCTTGAATCTCTTCCATCTAGTGTAAGCCATATTACGTTGTTCAATTAAACAGTTAATTTCAGCGGTAAACCATTGGTTATTTGTAGTTTTCTTCCTCTTTGTAATTAGGGGAACAAATTCGTTAAATAACTGTTCCATGTTTATTTGAATAAAGTTCAGCTGATCATCTACAGATGGCATAAAATAGATACAGCCCCAATCAAGTTGTAAAATTTTTTCATATAAAGCCGAATAATTAATACATTTAAAGTCACGATAGCTAAAAGTCTCTTCAATTGCATCTGCTTTAAAATCGTAAGTTGTAAAAATTAGATCGTGTTTAGAAAACACAGGTGCGGAAATTTGTTCAAATAACAGTATCTTTGGCATAGAATTAGTGAAAAATATATCAAGGAGCGAGTTGGAGTTTGTAGAATAGTGTGTGGGTATAATTTTATTGACAGCGTCTAAGCCAATATGTAGCATTTCATCCAAGAACGTGGATTCTTCCAAAATGTTGCTATTAAAGTCACCAGCTATTATGATATTTGTATACCCAACAGTAATATTAGATAATTCTAAAAAGAATACATCTGGACTAATGTTTTTATTTGGCCTATAAACATTTCCAACCAATAATTTTTCATTTCCGTTAAATAACTCTATAAACAGGAATTCTATACGATCACTATCCTTAGATTTTGTTTTGAATTTACATTTTATATTATTTTTCACATATATAGCAACACCACCAGCTTTTTTATCCTTATTACCGTTTTTCTGTTTTCTATCTACTCTGTAAAGCTTATATCCACTCAATTTATAGCATTCATCTTTAATTTTTGGTTTAAACCAAGTTTCGGAAACGCATATGGCATCTACGTTGGATGACTCGAAAATATAACGAAATTCCTCTATTTTAATTTTTAAACTTTGCGCATTGATATGGACAACGTTTAAGCCATTTTTTATTTTGGTAAATATACGAATCATGTTATATGTATTGAATTTGGAACCTTCCCTCATATTATTAATAATAATTTTATTAATAATAACTTTACGTTTATAATTCATGCATTATGTAATTGATGATCAGTAAGTCATTATTTTATGTGTTGAAGTAATGTAAAATGTAAGGAGGTATCATTACAAGGTAATCCATGAGTGTTCAAATCTCGGTAACTTATTACTTCTTGTTGGAAAATAATCATGCAGGAAAGGAGTACACATTACAAGGTAATGCATACTTTATCGCGCCCAATACCAAAGTTTTGCTGTGTAATTTACGAAAATGTGCTGATAAACACATTTATTGCATGGAGAAAAAGTAAAAAGACGAAATGGCACAGAAGACTTACACAAAATGCTATCGAGATTGATTTCCTTCGTTTTAGTTTTTTTCTTTTGTATAGTACACATCAAACAAAGGCACGCATGTGCACATAAAAATTGTGAATATTAAAAAAAATAAATAAATAAGACAATAGATAATTTAAAAAAATTACTAAATGAATAATATTTTGATAAATTTGAAAATTGAAGATGCAGACAAAATTAAAATATAAAATACACTATTGAGCGAGGTTTTGTAGCCAGGTTTTGTAAATGCCAGTACCAGGTTGTTGTTTTTTTTTTTTTTTTTTTGATATTTAGCAATATTTCAAATATTTCTTTTTTGAATTTCAGAATTATCTACATTTGAAAAATATAAAATTGCATCATACATACATATTCATACAAGCATGTAAGTAATTGGGAATTATTATATTTTGTTATTTATATTAATAAAATATTTATTTTATTTCCAGATTTTTTATTTAATTGCTAACGATGTGAATGTCTTGATATTTTTATATATATCTTAAACAATTACAAAAAAAATAGACTTAAATTTTAGAAAATAAATTATATTTTAACAATAAGTGTTTTCTATTAATAATAAAACCATTTAATTATGATCCTGACAATTCAAAATTAAATGCTAAAATAAAAATTATATACTTCTTAGTTTTTTTCAGTCTACTAAGCTCCAAGAAAATTTTTTTGTTGATTTCAACAAGTCCATTTTCATTTTCATTGAATCATTACGAGGGCGCATCAATAAGTCCGTGACTTTTCGAACTTCCCTCGTAGTTATTTGAAATGCAACCATCAAGTACCACCTGTTTATAGACTACTGTCAAATTTTGAGCAAGTTCCGTCATTTACTTTGCGTTTAACAGCTGTTCAAAATATACAACCTCGTGGATTTTTTTAAAAATAGAAAAAGTGAATTTCGAGTGCTGATTAAACATAATTTTTGCGAAAAAAACCGTCAATCAAACCAAGAAAAAGCTTGATAAATACTATGGGGACTCTGCATCATCGATTTCAATGGTAAAAAAGTGGTTTACTGACTTTCGTTGTGGTCGCACAAGTACAAATGACGCTGAAAGTTCTGGACGGCCAATTGAGGTTAATAGACCCGCAAATGTCGAAAAAAGTCACGATATGGTGTTGGCCGCTCGAAGAGTAAAAGTGCTAGAGATTTTTGATTCAATGCATTCCAGTGTATGTCAGTGTGGTTTCGATTTTAAATGATCAGTTGGGTTTAAGAAAGCTGTCTGCAAGATGGGTACCGCGTTTGCTCTTAATTGACCATAAACGTAATCGTGGTCAATAAGGTGATGGCAATAGTTTTTTGGGATGGATCCCGCGTGCAGACATCGATTACCTTCAAAAGGGAAAAAGAATAAATGGCGAATAATATGCCAACTTATTGGACCGATTTAACACGGACTTAAAAAAAACACGACCCCAAATGGCCAAGAAATGCCTATTTTATGGACCTCGAAAAATCCTATTTTTTGGAACGGATCCAAAAATTGGAGAAACGTTGGACTAAGTGTATTGAGCTCAAAGGAGATTATGTTGAAAAAAAAATTTTTTTTTTGCAAAAAAAACTGTGTTTCATTCAAAAAGTCACGGACTTTTTGATCCGCTCTCGTATTTTGGTGCAGGGCTGGATGTTTGTGAAGTTGAATTTGTAAAAGTTAAGGTAAATGGCCATTATTGTTAATTTTTACTCTCCTCTACAAGTTTCTTATACATTTTTTTTCGCGAATTTATGCTTAGCAATTTAATATGGTAAATTTAAATTGGCACAAAAAATGCTAAAATTTCATGGAAATTCCAAAAATTTCTGAAAACAACAATAGATTTAAAGTTTTTCATATAATATTTGTAATAAAGAAATAATAATGAACGAATTTACAATTTTATCTTAATATCATATTTGTCATTTGTAATGTAAAAATCCTGAAAATGTCAATACGCTTGTATTTTAACATCAGTAAGCTAAAATCTTTTAGCATTGCAAATTGGAAAATAAATAAAATTTATTAATTTTTTTATTTCCCATATCTGGCCAAAGCCATTCTTTTAATCCGCTAAATATATATTCTGAACTAAATCAAATGAAATTAAATCAAAATGAGCCTTAGTTGAAAAGTATTGGCATAACACAATTTATTATAAGCAATTTTTAACTGCTATAGCATCTAAGGGTTAATTTAGTTCAGAATATTTTTTTATGTATTTATAGAATGTCTGTAGTCAGGTTCGTTATTCAATTTGTTCAAAATTTTTGGCACAGTATCTTCAAATATTGTTTACAAGATATAAAATGACGTTTCTTAAAATTCTATAGTAGTAAGCAGAGCTTTGACTTTTTTTTGTAAATTGAAATAAATAAGTCTAAGGTCATTTGGTGCAGGAGGTCAACATGGGTTAATGATGTTCGAAAATATTTTTTTTAACCTTGAGTAATGATAACAAAAAAAAAAACAACAAAAGTAGCTAATTTTCGACTCTAAATATTTTATGACAACAGATAAGCCTTGTTAGTACCAAAAAAATACAATTTCCGAAAAAATCAAATCGTTTTCCTATCCAAGTGTACTGGGGGATATTTTTAGAATTCTTCATTTTCATTCTCAAAAATGTTTTTAAACAAGTTCCTGGAGTGCAAATCTCAGTTTTTTTAAAATTTGAAATTGGAGATTTGAAAAACACCCCAAAAAGTTTGTCCATTTTTGTCATAACCTTAGAACAGATTTACGACATCAAAAAAAACGTCTCCCATATCTCAAAATTTTGAGTCTTTTGAATAAAAAAATATTTTGCAGAAATCAATTTCAAAATGTTCGAATTTCCCGATAAAGTAATAATTGGCACATTAGTGGTCTGGGGAAGTATTTATTACTGTGCTAGTTCTTAACCGATTTTGAATTCTTATACCTTTTTGAATATATAATTTTATCTAAAAGAAAAACTTTAACAATATTTAAAAAATTAAAAAAAAAAACGGACAAAAAAATAATTTTTTCCCAATCGATTTGGACTTTCAATCGATTTTCGTCACGACTTTTCTTTATCCGACTGGAAACAGTATTCATTATATAATTTTTATATAGAAACAAAACGAACCCGCCCCATTCTTGCCCAAAATCGCATTTTGCTAAATCTCCATACAACCAAGAATAAATCTGACCGACAACTTTCGTACACTCAGAAAAAAAGTTAGTACAAAAAATGTTCAATCGCACTTTACAACTTTTGAACTAATTTTTAGTAGAGTTTTTCATTGCTATTCTCATTTTACAAATTACAGAATTTTATATTGCTGATTTTAGTAAAATATTTTACTAATTTTTGGCAACCAGTTGCTGAATTTAGTAAAAAGTTCTGCTAATCATAAAAATATATATTTTATGTAAACACATAACATTTTTTATTACAGAGTTACAATAAAATTAAAATAATGTTCATGTATTAGGAGAAAAGTGTAAAGGATTAAAAAACAAAGTCGTTTTATTTTACTTTTTTAGTTTTTATTCTCTTGGATGCACTAAAATTAACAAATTTTTAGCTTTTTTTAGCAAATTAATTTTAAACTGCAGTTTACTGAAACTTAACTAAAATTTAGAAGCGGCTACTAAGTTTTTCTACTAATTTCATTTTATTACAGTTCAGCAGACATGTGTTGCTAAATTTACAAAAAAATACCACAAGGCTCAAAATAGTTAAATTTGACGTAATATTAGCAAAATTTTCAGTAGCCATTAAAGATTTTTTTTCTTAGTGAACTTGCTCTATAAAAATCCTCTGGCTAACCAAAATTACTCAACAGAAAAGTTAAAATTATTTTTCCACCCTAAAATTATAAAACTTTTGATCCCTATTTCGAAAAAAAATTTGGAACTTTTTTTGGTCAAAATGCACTACAACGCTGGTAGGGAACTGAAGATCCACTTCATTAATTCATTTTTAATTATTTTTCCCATATTTAGCTCTTCAGTACTCATTTATTGAGTGGTATTCCTAAGTTTTTTTATTCAATCGAGGGACTTTCTGAGCTCTTTTCAGTATTCGTAATTATTTATCTTTCAGAGGGTTTTTTTCGAAGAGATTTTTTTGCCTATATTCCAAATATTGCAAATAAATAAATGCCAACCCTGAGTACCAATTTTTTTTTGAATATCGTTTATATTAGGCATGTTTTCATGGTAAAATGAACAAATATTTGATCATATCTTTTAACACTCAAGCATGAGATTGGACCTCTTTAAAAATACGTTACTAAATCTCTGAATATTATAAACGGCAATTTTCGAACCACTTTGTAAATCAGTACACCCTAATTGATTTTATTGAAAACGTTGAAAAAATCTGTTTAATAGTAATATTTTTAGAATTGTATATGAATATTTTTCTATGCTTTTTTCATGTTTTATGATTTTCTTCTTTATATTTGCAATTGACCTTCCCTACCCTAGTCATCATGACTACAAAACATTAAATTAAATTAAATTTACTTCAAGATGACTGATTTAAAAAAAAATTCATGAATTGTCAAAATATATATAAAAAATCAGACAAAGGACCATAGTAATGGTTAAATTTGTATTTTTATATAAAAAGATCTATGTAGTAGGAAAAATTCCTTGCAAATTGACTGTCAGATGCAAATTACTTATACGTTTCGCCAAATTTTTAGCATAATGGCTAGAGTTATTTTATTATTGCATATTTTTGAACAGTTCGACAAAAATGCATATTTTTGTACATTTATACAAGAATTATAACAAAAATGCATATTTATACATATAATGGCAAAAGTTCATATTTTTGAACATTTTCAAATAAATATTTTTCCACGATTTGGAAGAAATACATATTCATGAAAATTTTAAAAAAAATCATGTATTGACAAAGACACTAGAGTGTAGCAAAGACAAAAAATTTCGGCTTTCCACTTCGGCGATATGCGGGATAGGTTTAAACAAACATTAAAAGATTACTTCACACGTAATCTTTAGACAGATTGGACTTCATCTTCAGGTTCCCCCGAGCCTGTGAAAATTCAATTATTTTTAAAAAATATAGCTTAGTTCATAAAAATTTTAAACTAAATGCAACTAATATATATATTTTGTAAATATATTTTATTTGATCGTAGGTATTTAGATAAAAAATATTGTCTTTCTAGGATGCTTGTAACAGTAGGGTGGTCCTTATTTTTCAACTTGCGATTTTTGGGGCTGCCCCCCTCTAAAAATATTTGTTTGGGTACAAAAATTCACCATACAAAAAATTAGAGTTCTAACATAACGGGAAGATGTCCCGCATCGCCCTTGAAAATCGGGCCCCTTGGAAAAATAGTCATAATTTAAAAAAAAATTCAAATTTTTTTTCTTCAAAATTAAAAAAATATAAAATAATTTTTGTGTTGGGTTTAATCATAACTACTCAGGTTAACCATGAACACGAAAAATTATACTTTATAATAAAGTTATTACAATTATATAAAATAGCATACACAATAACATTGATGAAATATTACAAAAATCTTATTAAAAAAAAAGTCTATACAAATTTAAAAAAAACGTTGAAATCCGCTAGAATCAAAATGCTTTAACAAAAATTTTTGCCAACGGATATCCATAATACCTGGCTTATTTAATACTTGAAATGTGCTTAATGAAATACTTGACAGCAAACACTAGGTTTTTGATTTTTGTTGAATAAAATTTTCAAAAATGCAAAAAAGTCACTTTGAGGTACCCCCAAAATATTTATTAATTTTTTTGACACAAAGTTAGTTTAAGTTAGCGATTTTCTGGGAAAGTAATATTTTTTATCTGAGTAGTTATGATTAAACCCAACACAAAAATTATTTAATATTTTTTAAATTTTGAAGAAAAAAAATTTGTAATTTTTTTTTAAATTATGCCCATTTTTCCAAGGGGCCCGATTTTCAAGGGCGATGCGGGACATCTTCCCGTTGTGCTAGAACTCTAATTTTTTGCATGGTGAATTTTTGTACCCAAACAAATATTTTAAGAGGGGGGGTACAGTCAAAATCTCGTTTTTATTTTTCGCCTATACAACGAAAGACCACCCTATTGTAACAGCTTAAAATCTGACACTGAAGAACACAGAATTTTGTTTAAAAAACCTCAAATTTGCAATAATTTAAAATTTTATTGATGTCATAGCACAATTTGGAATTTTTTTTTAATTTTGCATAAAGTGATCCTTAAGTGAAAAAATTAAAGATATATAAATTTGTATGTTGTGTGTTTAGCGATTCATTTCCAGGAGATTTTTCAATAAATAAATTTCGGAAAATGTTTAATTTATTTCTGTTTTTACCCCTTGCGTTCTACACTGATAGAAATTTGTGCGTAGTATTAATGAATTCCTTCATTAATCCAATGAATTTTTTCATAAAAAAGTCCCCAAAGAAACGGTTCATTGAGTCAATGAAAGGTGTTTCATTAACTCAATTTTAATGAATGGTTTCATTGACCCAACGAAAATATCATAAAGTATATGAAATTTTTTTCAGAAATTATCACTCGTTGTTGATATTATTTATAAGGTCTGGTCTTTATAGGATCTTTAAAATACTTTTATAAAAAAAGTTCGAAAAGTTCGAAAGAAAACATCACAGGCTGTTCTGCAAAAGCGATGGCAGATTTTTATTAAACTCAGTCTGATTCAGCAAATTTTCGTTACTTGCAATAGGATGACATGTAAAAAAGTTTAGCATAACGTTTTTGTGTAACATCGTCAAAACGATAACAATTTAGGTCTCGTTTTGAACAAAACTATATCGTTTTTCTTAGAGAATCTGTTCCCTGGAATTTAGTGACCAACTATTCAAATTCGTCAAAAACTGTTAGCTCTAGGGAAACTTAATAAAAAAATTTATTTATATCAAACTTTTGGTTAATTCTGTTTAAAAGAAATTTTTCAGTTTTTTTCATTTCAAAATGATAGTACAAAAAAATATTTTTTTCTTATTACAAGTCAAAATTTTTATTGAAAAAAATTTTAAAAATTTTCATTAATTTAATGACTTTTTTTTATGAAATTATGAAAAAATCATAAAAAATTTTAATGAAAAAATACCAATATTAATGAATTTTTCACTCAGTTAATGAAATTTTTCATTAAACCAATGAATCGATTTTAATGAAATCGTTTCATTAATACTACGAAGGAAAATTCTATCAGTGTATTTATTTTTCTGATTTGGTTATTATATGACGAACTCCAAAAATTCTCAACACTTTGAGGTAAAATATTTCGTTTTTTTTGTTTTTTTGTATGACATAATAACCTTTCGTGTATATGTTAGCCGATGTTTACACATGCACGCATTTTTTGTCGGTTTAATGATATTTAGTTGGGTTTAGGGTTACTTATCTGCTGTTAATCATATCAAATACTTTAACTTCGAAAAATAAAAATTTTTATATAAGGATGCTTTTTGAGGTTATAAAAATTTAGTTTGCTTCATAAAATTTAAAGTCCTTAAAAATTTTTGATGCTTAATCGATTTGAGTATTAAGCTCATTAAAATCTTGTATTTGATGTACGTTTTGGCGGAATTCATGCAGTGCTTTTGTTTTAATAAAAAATGCAAAAAAAAAAGATTAATTTAAAAAAAATATTTAAAAAGCTCATAAAATTTTAGAGTTTGAAAATTTTCAAGTTCACTTTTGACTCGGAGGTGCAGTATACTAATATACTCATTTCACGCAATACGGTAGAAAATTTCAAATATAATTGTCAACGTCACACGCAAAAAACATATATTTTAAAAAAATTTACGCAAATTCCGCTTAAGTTAGTGATGTCCGTATCCCGTTATTGGTGCGCTGACATTACATTGGTATACCTAATACTTTATAAAATTACACCTGTTTTTAAATACTGTTCTCAAAATTCAATTCTAATAAGTAGCGCAAAAACCATATCAGAAAAACTGCAAAAGTTTAAACTTCGGAAAAATTTGGTTTCACTTGTAAATCACCATACAACTTTTCAGCAAACAGCGATATGGAAAATTATTTGTTAGTTAATAAATTACCCATGTCTAGTGATTCAATTTTGTATTGGTGTGGATCTGAAAGTTAAAAATTGTGAGAAAATAAATGAAATGAATGAAAAAATTCTTGTCAGTTTCAAGCCACTTTTTTAAATTTTCGACTTTACATGGCCATCAATTCTTTAGGTGAAAACTCTTCAACGTGAAACTTTGCATGACATATCTTTTAAGTATAGTCTTCCAATAAAAATATTATTAAAAATTATTTTCGTAAAGTTTTATATAAAATGAAGTGACGAAGTTTTATTTAAATACTAGTTTCATAAAAAAAGCATGTACACTCATAAAAACAAAACTGTAAAAATAGCAGAAAAACTTTAGAAGAAATCAGTTAAAAATTAAGTTGTAGAATAACTGCTATAGTTGGCAGAATTACATTTAATTTTGAATTGTCAGGCTTAAGATCATAATTAAATGTTACTATTACAAATATAAAACACTAATTGTTAATAAATGCAAGATAATTGAGGTAATTGATTGAATGTAAGATTAATTGATTACCCGAACAACACGAGTTATTTTCGTCTTTTCTTACAAGTCTAGCCAACAGTTTAAATCTTAAAGCATTTGATTTGGCAGGGTTGTCAGTCCAACTGCTAATCTAATCACTACTGCGAACGAATTGGGAATTCGGCATGTATACTAATATTTAAACACAACATATTATAGTAGATTGTTTTCTTATTAGATTTTATATTGCATATTACCTGAATTTTTGGTTTGAGAATTTTGTATATATTGTTAATCTTTTAAAATTACATTCCATTTTGAATTGCCAAGTTTAAGATCATAATTAGACGTTACTATTACAAATAGAAAACACTAATTGTTAACAAATGTAAGATAAGATGAGCAAAACTAGAATGAATTTAAGATGAACTAGTCGTTTATGTCGAAAGTGCGGCACTACTTTTAGCGCTGATCCCCTCTAGCGCTGATCAATACAAGTTTTTTTTTTTCATTTTAACTTACATTTATTAACAATTAGTGTTTTCTATTTTTAATAGTAAAATTTAATAATGGTCTTAAACCTGGCAATTCAAAATGAAATGCAATTTTAAAATATCAACAATACATACAAAATAAGCAGATATATTTAGCTTAATCTTAATAAAATTAGAACAGCAAAAATAAAATTGTTAGTTTTAAAAAATTTGAGTAACATTCGAGTTGAATTTTCGTTAATTGAAAATAGGAATTTTACTAAAAATTTGTCGACTAAAAACAGCAAACAAAATTTCTAATATCAACAAGTATTTTGCTATATTTACCTTAAATTTAGTGGAATTCAAATAATATTATATTTTGCTAAAATCAACCGAAATTTGTGTTGAAATATTGGGATTGCTGATTTGAGAAGGGCAAAAATTTACTAGAATTAAAAAAATTCTAAAAAAACTTACAAAATTTCACACTTTTTTATGATTTTTTTTGTCTACTAATATTTAGCAAATGTTTAGCTTATTTTAGCAGATTAACTTGTTACTTTCTTATTTTGCTAACATTTAGCAAAAACATATGTTAACTTTAACAGTTTTTTTCTGCAGCGCACACTGGCTGAAAATTTGATTTCACTGGCCAAAAGTCCAATTTTCTTTTGTCACCGATTTTTAAAATTTTAACGTCATTTTGTAGCTAGTATGTCCAAATTAAGGTAGCCAAAAAATTATGTCAAACTATTGCTAATTGTGGGCATGGCAGCTGTCAAACTTATCTGTTTTTTTAATTTCAGAAAAATGTGATTTTTTTGTTTTTTTTTTTATCAAAAATAAATGGTTACTATTAGCAAGTTATCATCGATAATGACCCCCGGTCTTTTCTATAAGGTTGGCAGGATTGTAGTCTTTAGTTGTTGTAAGTGGTCACAGCACTACCGTTTATTATTAGGGTGTTGTGAAATATTTATTAAACTACTATATTTTTTTCAAATTTCAATTTCAGTGGAATAGAACTTCTAATGGAAATAAGTTGGCAAGAAACGTGTACCACCTGGAGAAAGGTGAAAGTGTCTTCTTTAACTCTATATATACTTTTGTACCCGCCACGACCCACCGGTAGAACACATTTTCAATTTTAATGAAATATCTCAAAAAAAAATTCAAATGACGCACAGTGGCTGAAAATCATTTTTCATTGGCCAAAATTCTGTAACTTTTGAACCGATAAAAATATTTTAGTAATTTTTTTTTTAAAAGGACAGGTAATTAGTTGAACTTGGCTCAGTTTTAATTTCATTAACATTGATTGAGCACTTATTATGGAATTCAAGGTGAAAATTGAACTTTTGATTTTTTTAACATTTAGCGTAAAATATTGGTTTTTTAATTTTTTTATTTATTAAAAAATGTCATATTTGGATATTAATAATAATTATAAACATTTTTTGCGATAATGGGAGTTTTTAATGTTTAAATTCAAAAAAACAAATAGTGAAATCAACTGAAAAATTTGCTATTATTACTTAAAAACTAACCATTTTTGCTGTCAAATTTGCAAATTTGTTTACATTAAAAAAATATTTACACTTAGAAAAACGTTAGTATTATTATCTAAAAATGTTGCTATTACTACAGAAAAATTTATTATTTCTGAGAAATTTGTTAATTTTAGCAAAATAAATCTGCTGAACATTAGCGCAATTAGTAAAATATTTTGAACGGTTCAAAAGTTACAGAATTTTGGCCAATGAAAAATGATTTTCAGCCACTGTGCAGCGTCATTTTTAACTAATTTTTAGCGGTTTTAGCATACATTTTACTAATTTTTTCTGTCAATGTAGATTTTCATAAATTAAAAAAAAAAAAAAAATCGTTGACTTTGTGAAGAAAAGTTTTATTAACCCATTTTTTACCAACGTGTCTTTAAAGAGACGCCAAATTTTAAAGCCTATACCTAGTGATACGAAGGTGATATAACAACGCAGTAACAAACATATTAAGAACTGAAGTCTTTTCTACAAACGCAGTTTAAAAAATTTTAAATTTGGAATTCCAGGGTTGATATAATGATTTGAAAAAAAATGTTTTTCGCTTATTTTGGAAGCATTTTTTCAAAAAGTATTTAAAAATATAATGAAGACCGGCGTAATAAACTCGATTTATTTCATAGATAAAGACACATAAGAAAACTTCCAGAAATAGAAAAATGTTTCATTTAACACGTGCTTTTTGAACAAAATTTATTAATCTAATCAAGATTTGCCCTCTTTGTTAAATTGGAAGTATGCGGAAAATTACTTCGTTTTTTGATTTTAATATAAAAATGTTCCAGTTTCTCCCTATCAGCAGAGGAACATATAAATTTGAGCGATAAGAGTTACCTAAAAATAAAAAATTAAATTTTTAAAAAAATTCTTAAAAACAGTGCAAAATCAATCAAAATATTTTGAAATTTTTTGATAGATATTTGACTTGTTAATACATAAAAATGAATTTAAAAATAAAAAACAAAAAAATAATACTTCTTCAAGTGCGTACAAAGCTCTAAAGTTTCAATTAATTCTACCACTACTAGAGGGCGCGATAAAATTTACTGAAAATGAATATTGGAAAACCAACGTATCTTTCGACCAAGTCAAAAAAACTCGCACGGATTCCATGCTTAGTAAAAAATGGGATAATAATCTTAACGCTGATGAATCCTTAAATGGTGCGTAATTTCTTTATCTGGTAGTGTTTGTTAAATGTTTCAATAGAATTGCTAACTAATCACATTCGAGAAGTCGGTATTAAGCATTTTACTCGATTTATATTTTGACTTTATGTCAGCAAAGTTTTATTTAGCAAATAAAATTGTGAACACTTTATCTATTATTTTATTTTTTTATAATTTTATTTTTTAACCAACTATTTCTAAACATTCTTGTAAATACATCTAAAAGCCTTATTAACACTAAAATACAACTGAAAATTAAAAATGACTTGTTAAACCTAAACCAATATGTTTGTTGGTTTGTCCACTAAAAGGACCACCGAAATGTTTGGATGCTCCACCGGTTAAATCCAAAGAAGTAGCACGATTTGGAGATCTCCACAAATTTGCTCTGCCAGTCAAATCAACTGTATTCATTTGTAATTGTGGTATGCGAGAAGCAGTTAAGGAAGCGCCATGACCTCTAGCATGATTATAATCTAAACCACCACCAACACGATCGAATTTAAAACCATTATCCAAATGGGTACGACTGTGAAAGGCATTGGCATTTAAATTATGATCATTTTTATTCAAAAGATTTACATGGGCATTTTGTGAAAAGGTTGAACCAAAATTATCGGTCTTCGTATGTTGAAGATTTAAACCATGACCATTTCTAAAATTTAAAATTTTATATATTATAGAAGATTCATTTTCAAGTCCTTAATATTGTTACTTACTTATTTGCTTCTAAAAATCCACCCCGTGTAACCGGTCCACCCAAAGTGTTGCCACTGGCAAATAAGCCACCTCCAACATTTTTATTCGCATCACCAAAACTTTTACTTAATGCCAAGTTGACATCTTGTCCACCACTTGGATTTAATGATGCTGAGCCACTTAATTGGGCATTTGTCAATGCTACTACAGAACATAGCAAAACTAAAGACATTTTTATGGAATACATTTTTATAAATTTATTTGTTGTACTAAGTATATTATTTTAAATCGAAAGTATTTATTTCTGTTTGATTTGCTGAAGAAGACTTAATGATAGTGCCACAGTAAACGCTTCATTTATATAGAAATATTCTATATTATGCATCAGCTTTATGTAGCATCACACAAAAGTGTACTTTTTTATTTTAAAGATAAGCTGAAATTAATCAAAGCTGTATGTAAGCTAGGAATTTATTCTTGGGAATCACCCTTACATATAAAAGTTTATCGGTTATACTTTAGGGGATTTACTGGAAAATGTTTTATATATAGAAAAAAAAAAATAATATATTCATGCGTTTACAAAAAAACAAAAAAAAAAATCAACATACAATATTAAGACATCTTTATTAGGGTTTCCTTTAGAAATATATATGTCATTATACCCCCATTTTTATTGCACTCGGATCCAAATTCAAGAAAACGTTAACCCTATCCGAATTTGGCCGACAATGGCGTATTTTTTTGGAAAAATGTGTATTTTTATTAAAAATTCACAAAAGTCGAAATTTTGAAAAATTTATTTTTTATTTCTTTAATATACTCAAAACTATTTAGATATGGAGTTCTAACTTTAGCCTAGAATCACAAATTACACACAAATTTGATAAAAAGTGAAAAACTTTTTTTTTTTTATATTTATTTTAAAGATTTTCGGATTTGTGAGTTTCGAGCCGAACTAACTATACCCAGCAAAAAGCTCCCCAAAATGCATGTGTTTCCTCGAATACCACGAAAAGCATGCTCGGACATATTATTTTGTAACTGTTATGTGCATTTCAAATACTTTTCACTAGAAACTAAATTTATGTATAGTTTCTTTGGGAGAAATGTGAAAAACGGAAAATATAGAAAATGGCTTCATATTTGACCCCACTTTTTCACCCATAAATGTAAGATTGGGCAGTTTAAAAGAACATGGGTTCCTTAATTTTGTATAAGATTTTCAAATTTCATCGCAATCGGCGGGAACTCATGTATATACTCTTCATTTTAAATAGTTTTAATTTCCTTAAAAAATATACCTTTACATTATGATTTATATTTCTGGATATAAAAATATCTCATCTTGGAAAATTATCATAACTGTAGAAAAGGAAACCGTCTTTAATATATATTTTTTTTTTTTAACTTTTTAAAAGGTTGTTATCAGAGATATAGCCTCCCAACTTTTAGGTCAAGAAAAGTGACCTTTGACCTTAAAAAAAAATGTTGTTTGACATACAACATGATTTTTAATAACCTTTCAAATGCAATCTTGATGAGTTGCATACATAGCACACTTTTGAAGAAAATAACAATTAAGTAAGTACAATTTTGTAAATTTTTATGGTTTGTTTCCGATTTTCAAGTGCCATATTTCCGGATTCAGATGTTTCAGTGCCCTCAAACTTTGTATTTGTCTTAATTCTGTGCTATACTTTATACCTATCAAAATTCAGCAATTTTGGTAACAGTGAAAACAACAATATTTTAAGTTGAATTAAGATGATTCATTGAACATTGAACAAAATTTGAATATTCTCATTAAAGTTTGCATAATTTTGATTTGACTATAATTATCTTTTCTTTTATATAAAAATCTATAACCCTTAGTGGCCTGGAAAAAAAGACCTATAAAACGAAATTTTTATTAGGACTACAAGAGTTTTAAACATTTAAATTGCTAAAATATTGCCACTTGATGCAAATAATTATTTAATACAATTTGATCCACATACGGTTACCGTTTTCAATTTTGTGCAAAAAAGACTTACTACGAAATTAACAGATCGACTTCATTCATATTTTGATTCAATTTTTCTAAACTAAACAAAACGAAAAAATGAAATTCTTTATCGTACCAATCTTACTTTTAAGGGTTAAAAAGGAGGGTTCACACCCGATTTTTTCAAGTGTGATTTCTATATACAAAGGATAAATATAGCTTTCAGATCATATGGACCAATATGGTCCCAGAGCCGATAGGGTGACCACAAATTTTAAAAATATGAATAGTATTTTCAATACTTGAAGTTTTAAGAAACATTGGGATATTTGGAATTTGTTGATTCCATTCCCTGCAGGACTGAAACAATATGAGACATATATATCCCATTGGTCGTCAAAGCTAAAAAGAGAATGTTTTTGTTCGGTTTTTTTTATTTTTTGTTCGTATAGAAATTGAAGCAATTTCTGTATGATTTGATTAATAAAAAGTGATATTGTTGGCTTTTTATCTCGTGATTTCGAATCTGGTCTTTAAATTAATCTATCCCTTCACAATTTTAAAATATCGCATACAAAATATATTTTAGGACTACAGTCAAAACTTGATGTTCGACTCAAGCTATTTGAAGCAAATTAATGAAAACACAGGTGCCATATGACGTAAATGAGGTAATATAAATAAACTTGAGTAAGGTATATAGGTTCACTAATTTTGACCGTTGACGACCATTGGGAGTTGCAAAAAAAATTTTTTGATGACACTTCTGTTGAAAAATGTTGGGTCGATAAACACGAATCCGTAGAAAAAATTGCAAAATTTCCAGCAGTTTAAGTTCCTTTGTGAATAGATTAACTATATCAAAATTTGAAATTATAAGGGCATATTAGTTATCTGTGTCCTTAAGTTATTTGGAAATGATAGGTCACAATGCAGATGCATTCAATTTCTCTGATTGTGTTGAACGGTGTAATTGTGGATATTTTTTCCCCCATTCCACTAAGGGTTAACGATTTTTTAATAAAAGTAAAGATAGTTATAGTCTAGTCAAAGTAAGGTGACATTTTGCCGAAAGTTATGTAAAATTTAAGTTTTTTCATTTTGCAACAAAATAATCAATTTTAATAAAATGTCATGGAAACAAATCGGTCCACACATAAACACGAGTTATAATTTTTTTAATATATTTTATTTTAAAATTACGACTTTTATGATATAAAAGGAGCAATTAAAAATAATATAAAGAAAAACAGTTTTTTTTCAGTTTTAATCAAATTTGTGAGTCATTTTTAATTCCACGCTAAAGTGGGTTAATGATAACCCATGAAGTCAGAATTCCATATCTGAATAATTTAGAGTATATTAAAATAATAAATGAAATAAAAAATAAAATTTTTCAAAATTTCAAAGTTCAAAAATTTTTAAATTATTTAATTTACACTTTTTGCAAAAATTTATCATTTTCGGCAAAAACAACCCCGTTACTGAGTAACGTTTTTCAAACAAAAAATACATTTGGAAGCATTTGCAATATAACGATATGGGTGCAATAAATTAATGGAAGTCGGCAAATCGTTATTTTAAGGGATGTCCTAAGACTGATACACATGCTTTTATAGTGTAATAATTCCAAAAAAATTTTAGTTATTTTAGGGTATTTTTTTGTATAAAAAAATACCATATTTTTTGCAATTAGCAGTTAAAAAATAATATTAGTACAAAATACTATAATAACAGTAATTAATCATATTCTTTGAGACACTCCAATAGTAAATAAATATTTTTAAAGACGACTAAAAAATGATTCATTCACCTTTAAAAAGATACAAAGAAGAAAAATGTTATCCAATTAAATATATATTTTGAAATTCTATTTTTATTTATTCCAATATCTTGAAGCTTTCGATGCCCATAAGTTGACGACTCTTAATTGAATTTTTTTTTCACAACTTGACATGAGGATGGCAAATTAATTTTGTGTGATAAAGAAGTATTTGTTTTATATTGTAACTAAATTGTAGTTATTGAGAGTCAACTTACGACAGACGATATTTAAATTTTATTTAAAAATTTTAAACCCCATACAAAACTAAATGATTTACATAAAGATAGAAATGTTTGACCTTTACAAAATTTTACATGAAGAGTTAGGGTGATTATGAGAAAGACTAAAAAGTGTGGTAACGTCATAGAGTCACAGTGTAGAAAAGGTTAGGACATGTCATTATTTTTCCTACTATCAGTAAGGACATCAACATACAGACTGCATTACATTAGTACAAGTAATAATGACTTAATAAAAAATAATTTAATTTTTTCATAGTTAATTTTCCCATTATTTCAATATCAAAAATAATACGTTACCCGTAAGTACTTGTTTTTATCAATATTATAAATATAAAGTACAAGTTTTCAATTTATTTTTGATCAATGGTGATAATCTTTAACTTTGAGCTCATATATAGTTCTCATTTAGTGGTGTAACTACCCAGCCAGAAAAATACGAACGGCAAAGCATTGGCCCAGTGCTTTCAACGGTGGTATGAGCGTTGGCAGAGCGTTGGTTATCTGAAGAGTTAAGCAAAGCATTGGTAGAACAACCAATAAAGTGCCTTTTTTAATAATATAATAAGTGCTTTGCCAACCCCAAAATTATATCACCGGGCAGGGCTTGGCCGTTTCTTTTTGAAAACGTTGGCAAAGCAGTGGCAATTAGCGCTTTGGCAGTACCAAAACCAAAAACGACCAATAAAGTCCTATTTAGTAATTCACTGTTGCTTTTGACGACCTTAGTCGTATTATAGGCAGCAATAAAAAGATTGACCACTGTATATATGCCGATGACCTTTATGTTATATCAAAGGAACAAACTAACAATAAAATTAAACAAGTATTTTCGGACACTTTACTTGCCATTGACAATTGGTCAAAATCATCTGGTGCCAATATTTCGTTTGAGAAAACAAATCATCTACATATATGTAAAAAAAGGAATTGTAGCAACATTAACTTAATTTACAATAATATTAACATTGAAACCGTAGATAATTGTAAAATTTTAGGGTTGAACATTGATTGTAAATATAGCTTTAAGAAAAATTGTAATTATTTAAAAAAGATTTAACGAATAGGCTAAAAATTATTAAATACCTTTAATCACCAAAGAGCCATATGCACACAAACAGTCAACTTAGACTTGTTAAATCCATAATACTTTCAAAAATTGACTATGGTCTAGTAATTTATAGCAAAGCTTCAAAAACAGTTTTTAAAATAATTGAAAATATTCTTAACGCATCTATCAGAGCAAGCCTAAGAGCATTAAGAACAACGCCGATAAAACACCTAAAAGCTGAAGGGAGATTTGACCCGCTACGTATCCATGCCAACAAATTAAAATATAGTTTGGGTCACAAAATTTTTTGTAGCTAGTCTTCATTGCTTCATAAACATGTAACCTTATTAAAAAAGAGGAAACACGATCTAAAATATCCATCGACACTGTCCCATATATTTAAAATGTCCACCTTTAGCTCCTTTTTAAAAAATCTTCTAACCTATGATAAAAACTCCACATCGGCTACAATTTTTAAATCGTTATATAACGAAGTTATATCCAAATACAAAACGAAAATTGGAAATTTATCTATACAGATGGGTCAAAAACATCAAATCATGTCGGTTTTGCTATAATGGACGATAATAACACACCGCAAATAACCGGCCAGCTTCCCCACAACGCAACCGTATTTGAAGCCGAAGCTGAATCAATTGTTGAAGCCATGAAGCTATGCAAAAACTCACAGAACAAACACATCCATTTGATGCCGCAATTTGATTAGCCGCCGATTTTTTTTCAATTTAACAAGCTCAGCTACGGTCAATTGTTTTGGACGCCTTTTCTTTTTTATCCCGGTTGATGCCACTGCCTTGAATATAGAATATATTACTCTAAGTGGTACTTGTTACTTAAAGAAACGATGTAAAACTTCGTTTTTACGATACCGTCGTCCAAGCATATCATCTACATTTTTTCTTGAACTGTTTCCTTCAATGTTTCAAAACTTTAGCATTTAACGGTTAATAAAACGTTACTATAAAGGCGCAATTACACATACAGTCTGCACTATACAAATAGCTTGATTCATATTACTGACAACAACCATTTTATTAAAGCTTTTAGTATTATAGCTAAAGCTTTTCAATAGAAAAATGTCAGTTAAAATGTATTTTAAAAGCTACAAATTGTTTAAAAATGCATTAACACGTGCTTAAAATAAACTAAATTAATGAAACTAGATTTTGATACACTAAATAAAATAATCAAGAAAGAAGAATAAAAAGATAATCGCACCAAAACTTGGGGGAAAAACAAAAAAGTGTGTCATTCATTATTAAACAAAAAAATCAGAATCATTAATAAACAAACTGTGAGAGCGATAAGAACAAACATAAGTAGTCCAGTGAATTTAAAATTAACTTTTGTAAAGTAAAGTCCAAATGGAAAAAATACTTTTGATTGTTTTCGGCTTAATGCAATATGGTAATTAAGAATTTTAATTTGAATACATTTTTTTATTTATATAATTTTTGCCTTTCTTGTTTAGCTGCTGCCTCTATAATATTTCCTAAAATTGATGATTTTTCTGACGAATGCAAATTATCGGATGGTTCAAATGGAACTTGTCGCAATATAAAATATTGTCCCGCCGCCATAACAGCCAAAAAAGTAAAAGTATGCCATTATGAAGGTTTTGAAGAGTATGTCTGTTGTAAAGAAATTGTATGGAATGATATTGAAAAGAGACCCATAACAGCCGATTGTGGATCAAATGTACCATTTTATGAAATTATAAGTGGCTTGAAAACCGCAGACAGAGAATTTCCCTATATGGTAAGATATTGAAAGAAAGTTTTGTTAAATAATCATAATAATGAAGCTCTTATTAGGCAGCTTTAGGTTGGCAGTCTTTAGTAGATCCTAAGTTATATGATTATAAATGTGGTGGAGTTTTAGTAACAAAAAATTTTGTTTTAACTGCAGCTCATTGCGCTTATTTACAAGGGTTAGTATTATAAAATATTTTTTGATAAAATTGCATAAATTTATAAATATTTCCAGACTAGCTCCAATTGTAGCTTTAATAGGTGGTACAAATCTTACCGAAACCACAAATAAACCTATACGAGTGGCACAAGTTTTCAAACATCCTGGTTATAAATCGAAGGAAATTTATCATGATATTGCTTTAATAAAGTTGGCCGAATATTCTAGAGAAGAACCGATTTGTGTTTGGGGTACTTATTCATTAGATGAAGTTAATGTAACAGCAATCGGTTATGGACATACTCAATTTGGTAAGATATTTTAGATCTTTAAAAAGTAAATACAAAATAAACCACAGTAATAGTAACAGTGGGAAGCACTTGTAACTATATGTAAGTATTTTTTACACCTAAAGACGCAGGCCGAAAAATATTTGACACTAAAACTAAAGTATACTTTTCTAAAGGTATAAATAAATAAGGTACGCTGAATCAATACCTGGTCCCAGAATGCTTCTCCGAAATCAGGCGTTCGAGCTATATTAACGGGAAAAGGGTTATTCTTGATAAAAATGCTCAGATTTTTCACCTTCCTGCAAATATATTCTTTATAAAACTTTAAACGGCAGCTGAATCTACATACTTTACCCTTTTTTCAGTTATTAAATTTTGAAGATATCTTAATTTCTCTTAAAATTATCGTCGGTTGAACTTGATAATAAATTCGAATTATTTAAAATTTTACACTGCGGGACTTTAAAATTGCAGTTACAAGCTCAATTTCAATTTACAATATTTGCGTAAGGAAATAAGTTATCTTAAAAATTAAAACACTTAAAAAGGATAGAAGTAGTGTGTTCAGATGCCGTTGCAAGAATAATAAAAAATATATGTCCATGAAGATGAAAAATCAGAGCATTTTGATCAAAAGCGACACTTTTCATTTTATAGCTCGAACGCCTGATGCCGGAGAGTGATTCTGAGACAAGATTTGGATTCAGCTTTAACCTTTTGAAAAGTACATTCACAATATGTGTTCCGTAAAGACTACTGAATATAGACATTAAATTAACTTAAAATCAGTTAAAAACTGATTTTAAGTTATTTCAATACTCAACAACTTTTTGTTTAAAATAGAAAACTGTAACTGAATATTTTAACAATTACCGAAAGTCCGTTTTTTTGTTTATTGAATAACAGATAGAAAGTTAAAAAATATATTTCTTTAGAAATTTAACTGTATATTCCATTGAAACAACTTTACCGATTAAATTTTTAAATAACTGTTGATTTTTTATGGAAAAGTTCTTGTGAGTGTATACTTTAGTTCTAGTAACAAATATTTTTCGTCCTGAATCTTTAGGTGTAAATAGTACTTACATGTACCAAAGAGTATATACAAAAAGAGACTCTACACTTCCCACACCTCTCCTCAACAAAATACCGAACTCGGGCAAGCGAATGAAAACATTTTTTTTTTCACTAAAAAATAATAGCCCAAAAAATAATAGCCCAAAAAATAATAGCAAACTTGTTGCTTAAAACACTCACTTTTATTTTGTTATTTTCTATTAAAAATTAATATATATTAATTTTATCTTTCTTATTTTATAGTTAACATTTTAAATAAATAAATATTTTATTTAATTATTATTCAAAAATATAATAAAAACAAAATGTAAACTTTAAAATTTTTGCAACATGTTTTCATTTGCTCGGTGCGAGTTTACGAACAAACAAAAAGAGGGCAGAGTAAGAGAGACTGAGTTGGATAGAAATCCACTACATGTACTCACGAGTGCTACCCACTGTATATGAGGCATTTCAAAAATGTTCGACACTTTGAGGCAAAATATTTTCAAAAACAATTTTTGTATGACTTGAGTAACCATTTAATGTATAAGCATGCTAAATCAATCCGCGTTAATTGTTTATCATTAACGGCGTAAAAATTATGTCGATTTTAAGTTTATGGCAAACTTAAAATATTAAAATTACAGTTTTTGCTTGGATTTAACTAAAGTTGCACAAATTAGTTGATCTCATTGTATTAATTACCTATCAGCAAAAAATACTGCTTCCGTGAAAGTACACTCAAAAAAATAAGTTAGTAGAAAAGTTAGTAAAACGTCTTGTAAATCAGGTATACTATTTTTTAGCAAATATTTTTGCTAAAATCGTGTTTTCAGCTAAAATTTTTGTTATACTTATTCAGCACTTAACTGTTTTATACTAATGCTTTACTAATATACTAATGTTTTACTAATTAATTTTGCTAAAAAAAATTGTGCTGATAAGCAGAAGTCGCGGCATGTCAAGATGAAGTAGAGAAGAGGAAAATTATACTAAAAAGTACAACTCTAACAAGACAAGTAAAAAAATCAACAATGAAAAAAACATATACAGACATGTAGACAGAGTAAAGCGAAAGAGAAAGACACACATCTTAGGTAGATTTGTATGGTTACTTTTTCTTATTGCAAAAAAAGGGTTGTTTTTTTCGTTTCGTTTGTTTTTGTTTATTTTTTCGTTTCGTTTCTAGAATTATCTTCGGCAGTTGCGATAGCATCATTTAAACGATAGCATCATTTAGACAACCATTGATGTAAGTAGTTGAAAGAAAATTTTTATGTTATATATATTTATTTCTTTATATTTTCAGATATTAAATTAATTCATGTCGTCAATGTGGGAAAATGAAAATTTTATATTTCGTAATTATTGTAAATTATTTTTAAAAGAATCACAAAAATATGTTTTATGATTTTCAGCAAATATATTAACTAAATTACAATTTTTTTTACAATTTTTTTGCGTTTTTTTCAGTCTACTAAAATTCAGCAAAAAATTTATTAATTTTTACCAACGCTTTTTTATTTGTAATCTACTAAGTGTTAGCAAAACTTTTGCTGAATCTACAAATTTTGTTGTAAAAATCAGCTCGCTGATTTTCAGCAAAAGATTTTGCTGACATTAGCATTTTTTTTGCTAGCATCCTCCTGACTAAAATTTTGCTGACTCAGCAAAATTTTTTGCTGACTTTACAAACTTTTTTTTTTGAGTGTAGTTTCGTTAGGGAGATTTAAGCCAGATGCTCTTCATATACACACTAAATAAACTAGAATTAAGTTTACAGCTTGCTAAAATTTAGTTTCAAAAATTTTCCTTAAAGTAAATAAAATTGCCTACGACTAATGCAAATTTATTAGATTTTAGTTCATATTAATTTTTTATGAAAGTAATGAGACATTTTTCTTAAATTTCTGTTCTTCAATTAGGTTAATATTCCTAAAAAGTACAAGTTTGTTATAATTTTTATTAAAAATAAAAATTATGTTTTTTTTCGACCTTAAATTGTGCAATGAAACTGAAAATTATTCAAGTTCGAGGCCATACTCTATATTTCTTCATTAGGATATTGTCCTAACAAATAATCTATAGAGTTTTTGTTTTCAAATTTATTATTTGACCCTTTCAGGAATGTGTTGATAGATCTATTTCGGGAATTTTCTAGGTTCACATCATCAGAACACGTTTTGAAAGCGGTAACAATCCCATGCCAAACATGAAACATTCATATGAACTAGTTTACTCACTACATGAGAACTAATATACATATGAGTTTAAAGTTAAAGATTATAACCATTGATCAAAAAATAAATTGAAAACTTGTTGGATGCGTATAAAAAGCAAAGTACCGCCTAGTTTACTTCCCCTGTTTTGTTTACAAACTAAACAAAATATAAAAAGGAGAGAAAAACAAAAAACGTGTATTGAATATCCACCAGAGGTGGACCTCACGCATCCAACAAGTTTTCAATTTATTTTTTGATCAAAAGTTATAATCTTTAACTTCAAACTCATATGTATATTAGTTCTCATGTAGTGAGTAAACTAGTTCATATGAATGTTTGATGTTTGGCATGGGATTGTTACCGCTTTCAAAACGTGTTCTGATGATGGGAACCTAGAAAATTCCCGAAATAGATCTATCAGCACATTCCTGAAAGGGTCAAATAATAAATTTGAAAACAAAAACTCTATAGATTATTTGTTAGGACAATATCCTAATGAAGAAATATAGAGTATGGCCTCGAACTTGAATAATTTTCATTTTCATTCCTAAAAAGTTTTAGAAAATGTATTTATTTTTAAAAAAAAAATTTAAATTTTAGGAAATTATTAAACATTAAAAATTAGAACAAAATATGCAACTTATTAAAATTTAGTTCAACAATTTTAACTTCTTAAAATTAAGTTTATAACTTCTTAATTGTTTTCCTTAAAAATACTAAAATATTTCAATATTTAGAATTCTTATTTGGTTTACAGGTCATATTTTATAAGTTTTTCAGTTTTGTCAAGTAATAAATTTCAAATTGAAAACGTTTGTATTAACGAAAATAATAAAGGGTCCGCCATCTAACGTTTTTTTTTTTCAACTAGTGCTTATTTCGTGAATGGTAACACTTAGCTCATGTCTGATTTGACAGATAATTAGTTTTATCCTTCCGCTGAACGAATATGGTTGTGTATACGCTTGAACAACGCTGGGAAATATTGCGACATTACTTTGAAAATCATGGTAATGTTGCAGAATGTGTGCCGAATAATGTTGCAGAATGTGTCCAGAGGAATAATTGGGCCATTTTTCTTCGAAAATGAGCAAGGAGTGGCCGTTACAGTCAATGGCGATCTTTATCGGGCCATGTTGAACGAATTTTTGTTCACAAAAATTGAAGAGGAGGAAAAACAGCTGCACACAATCGATAATGAATTGAATAATATTTAATATTTTAATTTTTATCAAATAAATTTGTTTTAACACCACAGAAATTGTTTTTCACCACATAAACTGTTTTTACCTCAAAATTCTTTTTCATCACAATTTTTTTTATATATAAGGTTTTTTTACAACAAAATTATATACACCAAAAAAAATTTTTAACCTAAAATATCGAATTCAAGATTTTAATTAAATTTGTTTGTAAACAAAATTTTAATTTAATTATTTAATATTTTAATTGACTTTTAAATATATAATTACAAATTTTATTTTAGACATAATTCTCACATTATTTTTTTTCTAAACTGTAAAGTTTCTATATAAAATAACAATTACATTTGAAGTTTACAAAGAAAGCAAGTACTTACGCTAATGCACAAACAGACACAGCATTACCAAAAACACATATACTAACGTGTCGTTTAAACACTTTATTTTGAGTATCACAATTTTTTTTTGTAGATAGTTATTTATAACTTTTTTTATTTTTAATTTTCAAAAAAAGTTTTAATTGATACTATAATTTAGCAAAGTTTTAGTATTTATTTTTTTTTACTTTGAATTTTTAATCTTTGTTCTATATAACAGTTAAAGTTTTATCTTCATTAGGAATTGTTAGTGATGAATAATTTTTTGCCTACTAATCACATTAAGAATTTATCTTTTGTAGTGTTGGATCTAAACTCCCTATCGAAATTATGTGATTTTGTTGCTATAAGAAAACTTAAAATTTTTGGTAAGAAAGTCAAATTGATGAAATATGCTTATAAAGGATAATTTTTAAAAGCTTTCGGATTTGATTAAAAAAAAAAAAAACACATGAAATTTAGAGAAATGTATGCAATCATTATTTGAGTCGATAGAACGATCTATATAATTCAATGTTTAAAGATGATTTCAAGTGAATGTTGACCGCGGCTACGTCGCAAATGGTTCATACGCTGGGTCCAATTTTGGTATACTCTCTCCAACGTATTGGCCGCTATCTCACGAATTAATTCTTTAATATTGGCTTCCAGTGCGCCAACCGTTGCGAGTTTGTCCCTATAGACATATGCCTTAACATAGCCCCACAAAAAATAGTCTAAAGACGTTAAGTCGCACGATCTAGGTGGCCAATTGACCGGCCCAAACGTGAAATACGTGTTCACCGAACACACCTCTCAATTGGGCCATTGCTTTGCGTGCTGTGTGGCACCGTCTTGTTGAAACCACATATCACACAAGTCCAGCTCTTCCATTTTGGGAAAAAAAATAATTGTAATTATCGCACGGTAGCGCTCGTCATTCACAGTAACTTTCCTGCCTTCGTCGTCTTTGAAAATGTACTGTCCAATGATGCCACCGGCCCATAATCCACACAAAACAGTGCATTTTTCGGGATGCATTGGCAGTTCTTACAATGCTACTGGCTGCTCTTCACACCAAATAGGGCAATTTCACGTATCCATTCAACCAGAAATGAGCTTTGTCGCAGAATTTTCCGATAAAAATGTGGATCTTCATCCAACTTTGCCAGCACCCATTCACCAAAAGTTAGCCATTGTGGTAGCTTCAATACTTGCACCAGCTGTATTTTAAAAGGTTTTACAACCAAATCCTTCCTCAATATTTTCCACGTAGTGCAGTAACAGAGGCCCAATTGCTGCGAACGCCGCCGAATCGATAATTTACGATCATCAACAGCACTGGTGGATACAGCTGCGATATTTTCCTCTGTCCGCACTTTACGTATGCGTGTTGATAATTTAATGTCCAATAATGTAAATTTGGTGCGAAATTTATTCATAAGATTCTGAATAGCCGCCTTAGAAGGTCACTCAAACTGACCATAAATTGCAATAAGTGCACGATGCACTTTCTTAACCGAGCATGAATTTTGATAATAAAATTCAATAATCTGCAAGCGTTGTTCGTTTGTAAGTCGATTCATGGTTAAATTATAGACCAAACTGAACATGTTTAACAGTAACATGTTATACGAAAACAGCTGAGCTGCCAAAAACAGTGTTACCAAAAAGAAAGTTGCTAAAAAATCACCTTTTCAAAATCACTCTATCAAGATTTTATTTTGGACAAATTTATTACGAAAGATATTGAAAGGAAATTTTTGATTCTGGAAAACTATAATCAATATTTTTGTTTTACGCATAGCTTTTCACTTTTCATTTGGTACCAACATTTAAGTCATATCATGAGTGCAAGTAATTTTATATTTTCTTTTGAAAAATGAAAACTTTAAAGTCCTTTTAAAATCTATTTTGACGTGATGGCGAAAAACTTTAAACGCAGATTAACTAACTTTATTGTCTCTAGTTTTACGTATATATTGGTGTTATATATATCATAAATTAATGTTAGAATCATTGTTATATTAAAGTAAATAAAATTGTTCTCCTTTCAGCTGGTGCTAGTTCTGAAAGTTTATTAAAAGCTTATTTATTGATTGTCTCCAATAAAGATTGTTCTAAGTTTTACACTGAAGAGAGTTCTCTTCCAAATGCTGTAGTGGAAACACAGATATGTGCAAAAGATCCACAAAGTATCCGAGATACCTGTCAGGTAATAATTTTCATTATATTAAAAAAAAAATCACTTAACGTAACACTAAATTATCTTTCAGGGTGATTCTGGTGGACCTATAATATTACACTCTACTGATAAATATGGAATTAGCAGACCCTTTGTTGTGGGCATAACATCATTTGGTAGAGCTTGTGCTCTTGAACCACCAGGCGTATACACCAGAGTTTCGGAATATATAGATTGGATCGAAAGTATAGCATTTGCTGATTCCAAAGACTTTTTCAAATAATTATTAGTAAACATGTTGTTTTATTTTTTAATTTATTTTGTACTTTTTCCGCTTAACAAACATTATATTAAAATTAGTCAAAATTCTCTCTCCAAACAATATGTTCAATCCAATCCAAATATGAATAGACTCGTGTAAATATACTCGGATAACCGCTGCGACAATATAGACCATAAGAAGTTATACCTATTAAATGATAGTGCAAACGTTTACGTCTTCTACGTCCTCTTATATTCAATTGCAATGGACCACCAGAGTCTCCTTGACAAGTATCACGATTTAAGGCTAAATCACGTGCACATATTTGACTGGCAATGATACCATTTGCCGTTTCTGGCAATACTGGCATTTCCAGTTTACACTGGTCATTCTGTATTATAGTCATATTAAGGTTTGTTAAACGATTTGTGCGTTCCTTAGCAAAATCTGTAGAACCATATCCCATGGCATAGGCTAACAGGAATGGAAATGTTGGTCGGGACCATAAACGTATGGGACGTACAAATTCGGTTAAACTAAAAATTATATTATTTAATTGGAATTCTTTTTTTGATTTTTAAATAATAAGGGCACCTACGATGGGAATTTGCACACAATACAAATTACCACAGCTTGCATAGTCATTACTGCTGCTCAAAGCAATAGGAATGCAAATAACCGACTGTGCATATTTGCATCGTTTGAAAATTACCAGCATAAATACCTTCTATGTATATTAAAACTGTATTACTAACTCGACTTCTTCTTTCAGTTCCAACAAAGCTATATCATTATAATATGAAACGGTTTTATAATCGGGATGCACATGAATACTTTTTATATTTCTTATTTGTGGTTCCAAATAGTTTTCTTCGATCATTAAATTTAAATCTCCTATTCGTACTTTAGTCGGTTGTAGTCTGCAATTGTAAATAATAATGATTATTATTTTGGAAAAGGTAATTTTGATCGGATACTATAGTTTTGATATACACTTACCCTGTTAAATTTGTACAATGTGCTGCTGTTATAACAAAACTTTCGCTTATCAAACTCCCACCGCATTTATAGTCAACTTGACCGTTTTCAGAACGAAAACCTAAAGCTGTCTGAAATTAAAGAGTATATAAACAGAATAATTTTTTTAAAAGTAAATTGTTGTTAGAAGCTTTTTAATCATTCGTGGAATAGATTACATAGATATCAAACTCTTCTCCTTCTTTTATCAACAAACACATGTTTACATACACATTAAAATATTCTTTGTATATGTATACTACCTATGTCCAACACATTCGCATATGTTACGTGCACTGACAGCAAATGTCAAAGAGTTTGAGATCTATCTAATCAATTATAAGTTGAGTTTTTAATATTTTGGCCATATGAGAGAAGTAGTAAATTATATTTTTTTTATGCAATTTTAATGCATTTTATATTAATTAAATTTTTTTTTTGTGTTCTGTTTTTAGAAACAAAAATATTATCAAAATAATATAGATAAGTGTTAATCTGGTTCCTTCAAAAGCTGGGCTTTGCTGGCTCATATACACTCAAAAAATAAAAACCCATTTCAATTACGAAAACCAGCAATTCAATAACTTTTATTTCTGAAATGGTAATTTAATTAGATATTTATAGATCTTTAATTGAATTATTTTTCAATTAAATAATAACCCATTTGATTAAAAAGTGATCAATATCAAAAATCTTCCCAAAAACAAAAAAAAAATTGTTTTTTTTTTATAGAAGTGTTGTTGCTATACCAAATGTTTTTTTCAACTCGAATTTTATAATATTGAATTTAAACCGGCATGAAATTCTCATTTAGTTAGCAGATTTATTTATACTTATGTGAACAAATTAGTTTCTTCTTTCTTTTGAAGCATTGGGGCTATGGAAATTTTTTTTTGATTATTTCTTTGCAGAAATTAGCCCTTTTGTTGAAATCAGAGGATTTTGTTTTTGTTTAAAACATTTTATAATATATTTTTTGCATTTTCTTTCTGTAAAAAAAAATTTTATTAAACTTAAAAAATTACATTATCAATTTTAGAATAAATATACATCCTAATTTAAACAACTGAAACTAAATTATTTAACTTAATAAAGTAATAAACCTAATGAGAATTAATATCTAATATAACTGAAATGAATTTAAAATATTTATTACTAATAAAAACATTTATAAAAAACAACTACATAAATATTAAAAAAAACTGCAATAATGTGTTGATGTTTGCTTTTGAGCGATAATATAAAAAAATATCAAGGAAGTTCCGAATTTGAACAAATATTTTATTGATTAAATTTAATTGAGAGCTTTTAAAATTTTCAACAAACCGAATTAATTGAAAAAAGTAGGAAAATATTTTTGTCTGTGTATATTGATTATATAAAAAACTTCGGTGCATATATACCCCGATTACCATAAAAGTGGTTTTACACTGCGTTTCATAACTATAATTACATATAATTTTAGCTATTTTGTCTTATATTACAAACAGTTTTTTAAATTTATAACTGTTTGCAAGAGTGTGATATCTTATTTTGTAATTTAAGAGATTGCTTAATAGATTTAAGAGAAAAATTGTGTAATATTTTGTTAGTGTTTCATAACTATAATTTCATATAACGGTAAACAATGAATAATGGTAAATAAAAAAAATGAAAGAATTATTTTTGTTTTTTTATGCATTTATATTTGCAATTTGCAATAAAACGCCGCGTGGTTCATATCTAAATGATTTTGAAAAGAGAAAATTCCTATTTAAGAAGTAGCTGAATTTTACGGAAAATTATGGTAAAAATTAAACAGGCGCACAGTGTTGCGAAACCGGAAGTTTTTGGAAATCATATTGCCTAAACTGTAATTTTAATTGTATCGATGAGAAACTTCTACAGTTTGGTCAGAATGAAATCCCAAACAGAATGAGTGAAAAAAAAATGTACACCGAAAAAAATTGTTGGGTCAAATTTTCAACAAAATCAAAAAAAAAAAAAAATTTTTCGAAAAATTTACAAAAAAAATTTATTTTAATTGTTCTTTTATTTCTGATAAATACCATATGATTAGTTTTTTAAATAAACTATAGGGTGGTCCGAACAAGAATTATAAACGTCAAATTTTCATGATTTTTCGATATTTGTTGAAAAACTCTGAAATTTTATATAAAACCAAATTCTATTTCATTTCTTATTTGAAAGGTGGCAATAAAAGCTTTAATTTGATACCGGTTTGAAGTCAATAGCTTCAGTTTTAAGAGAGTTATGCTTATTTCTGTGGAGTGCTAGAATAGATGTAGAATAAAAAAATAAATGATTCCGAGAATTTCCGTTCTATTTCTATGGAATAAATACTGAGAGTGATATACTAAAATCGCTATAACTCCCAGGAGGGCTGGTATGGGCAGCTGATTTTTTCACAGTTCGTTGAAAACAAATTATGTAACATTTCTGTAGTGGTTTGGAACTGGGACTCTCTGGGACTTTTTAGATATTGCTTAACTAACCCAATTTTAAAGGAAAAATGGACCTTTAGTCGGGTTTTCGCTCTAAAAAAGGTGCATATGAAAATGTCTCAAACAACATTCCTTTTTTTTACAGAAGATACTTGTCCGAAGCCAGATTTTTTTTCCAAATCAAAATATCTGTCACCAAAATCAAATGAGATCATTTTGAATACAGCCCTGAAATCCCCTCTTTTCGTGAAAATTTTGTATATTAGACTTCTAAAATCAATTAAAAATCAACGGGCCAACATAAAAATAAGCTTTATGTGTTTTTTGTTTACTTGGAATGTCTGTGACAAAATTGCATCATTAAAAACACTGAAAAAAATAATCGGAAAAAAGTTACTTTTCCACTAGCCGCAACACAGTGAGGCGGCCAGATATAAAGGTTTTTTGATCGGGACCGGCGTAAGGGATTCCCAGAGAATTACTTGGCAAAAGCTGATGTCTGTGTCCCCGCCACAAAACTTCTCGACTTGAATTCGCTAAAAGCAATTAACAAACCTACTGGATAAAGGCAAGTCAATAATCGTTGTTGCTGCTAAGACTGTTTAAACATAAAGTTAAAGTAAAGTAAAGTAAATGTGATTCTTTCAATCTTGATGGTCCAGATGGTTTTAGCAGCTATTGGAGCGACCTACGTAAGGAACCACAATATTTCTCAAAAAGAAGTTTCGGAGGCTGATCCTTAATGGCTTAAGTCGCTTTTTGTTTCGACGCTATGTTTGATTTGGCATTTCTAAGCAACAGAATGAATTCTTCTGAAGATAAATTGGTGCAATTTATTAAAAAAAGAGCAGCTAATAATAATTAATTTTCCAACAAGTACATATAAGTCCACAGACGATGGCATGGCTATCTTCAAAAAATATAAGAATATGGGAGTGGCCCGCATGTTCTCCGGATCAAAACCCCAATTGAGAATGGGGAGTACTAACCGGTTGAGTTTACGCACAAAACCGACAATATAAAAGCGCTTTTCATCTAAAAGAATCAATGCAGATCTTTAATAAATAATCTTTAATTAATAAATCTGGAGACAGTACGTCTGATCGAATTTTCAAGAAAAAGGAGTTCTCACGCATTATGGAAACTGCTGCTTTAAAATATTTTTCTTAAATTTTTGTAAATTTTGCTATATTAAGTTAAGTGCATTTATTAGAGTTCGTCGGAAAAGTATAAAGTTTCTCTGTTTTTGGTATATCATCACTTTTTAAAATGGTTTGGCATCAATAAAAAAAATAGCGTTGTTATTTTTTTTAAATTCCAACCCTTTCTACTGGCGCGCGACTACCAAAAACGTGGACTTAGGGGCATTTTGCTGCAAAACAATAATAATTGAATTTATATGAAATTTGAATTCACTTTTCGATTCTACACCAAAATTATTGCAAAAAACATTTTTCCCCGTTTTTAAAGTGCGCCTTTTATAAAATAGAGTGGAATCGTGTCATGATAATTTACAAACATCTCCATAACCATAGTATGATAATATTGAGATCAATTGGGAACCATAATATGGTAATATAGTTATCATATTAAGATTACGAAAAAGATAAGAGTATGGGTGCCACAACCATAGTAACAAGGTATTCGCAACCATGAATCCAAAAATGTGTGCTGCTGGTTGCCCCCACAATAATTTTTACGTGCATGTAAAAAGCAACAAATGCAGCAACACACGATGCAAAAAATGTCCTGCTGGAAATTTTAATGCTGGTAATATACTTCTGTTAGATTAACATTTCCGTTTCCCTTGTTTCTAATATAAATATATTTGCCTGTAAACATATATATATATATGGCTGCAAATATACTATATATGTTTATTATGTATACGTGCATGATTCAAAATGTCCCAAACATTATATATAAAATTTTAAAATTCCTGCGTGCATACAAAAGTAATTTGGTTGAAGCAACAAGGAAAAGTTGTAACAACACACTCGAGGGGTTAACAAAATTTTCGAGGACTAAAATATATTTTTCTAAAGGTTTGAGGTCTAACACAGATAGATTGTAATTAAAAAAGTTGCCCCTTTTTAAATCAATCTTTCCCCAGGCCCCCTCCGAATTTAGCCTGTTTTTATAACTAATATTAATTTTATACATATATTTCTCTGAGTGCATACCAGCGATTGGCAAACTAAATAACATGGGCAAACGCAAAATATCTACACAATAACCGGTTTGATCCTCACCCTAAATCTGATCAAAATGGATCAAATTTTAAAAAAATACCAATTTTGGAAATTTTGTTTAATTTTTCTGGGAATAGGGGGATTGTGTTTATCAAATATAACAATTAAATTTTTTTTTTAGTTTTCTCTTTGGCACACACTATTTCGTATATGCAAAATTTAAACAATCTGTTGCATAATGATTTTTAAACACCAATTATTAAAATCGGACACATACAGTAAAAAAAACTCTTTTGGGATGTTTTGAGATTACCTTTAAGTAACTAATATCCTCATCATATAAGTTTTTGATATCTCCGGAAAAGAAATTTCTTTTAGTTTATTACAAAAATAGAAATAAAAAATAATGAACGATTACAGTCAGATCAGAATTTGGAAAATCCAAATAATAGGAAAAATTTAATTTTTGTTGATATATTAATTTTTTATTAAGCTGTGAAATTTTTGTTAATTAACGTATCGGTATGACCTTTTTCGCGTAATAAGCCCTTTCCAAGGAAACAGTCGGGTATAAAAATTTCTTGAAATATTTCATAGACTATCCGACAATTCATAAAAATGTTTCGAAAATTTCCAAAACTGGAATTATTTCGAATTTTGACTGTCCACATTTAATAAGGGGCTCAGGCGGGACTAATACCAGATTATTTTAAGACTTTTATGAAGATTAAGACATGTACTCAGAGAAGCTATTGTTTAAATTTAATATTTTTGAAAAATATTTACCGAACTCGGAGGAGGACAACTATTGAAAATATTATTAATTAATTTGTTTTTTCATTTGGAAATTTTTTTTTATATAAATCGTCCCATATTTGAGGCTAGAGTTGCAAAACCTCCGCCTAAGGCAAGGCAAAAATACAAAAAAAAATAATTTTCAAAATTGAACAACTCCGACAGTGTATGATATAGACCATAAATTAAAGAGTGTTGTTTTGTTCACATTTGCTAGTAGAATAATAATATGTTACAATCTTATCAATTGGATCACATTTATTAACGTTAAACATTTTCTTATACACGAGGTGCCTCACTTTGGGGCCGTATGGCGCAGTTCCGGCTGAGTCTGTGAGGCTCAAAAATTTAAGCTCCTTGGCACCTTATTTATCACTATGCTAAATGTTATTGCAATCGAACTACCCAATAAGAAATGGGTGAATTATTTCCATTTCTGTGCGCCCCGGTAGGCTAGTTGGTAGCGTGCTGGCTTATCAGTGCGGGGGTCGTGAGTTCGATTCCCACCAGAGGAACTGGTCTGTTTTCGCTACAACACTCCGGAGGCCATAGTAGCTAGTGCTCGGTTAGGGTAATAGTATATAATTTGTAATTATATGATTATTAATTAATAAAATAAAAAAATAAATATTTCCAATTCTTTTGTAAATATTTTCTTTTGTGCAGTAGGGTGTCCCTAATATGGCACTTTTTCGAATTGGCTAAAGGAATAAAACTCAATCTATGCAATATGCTGAATATGGGCAAAATAAGTAAAATATTTTTGAAGTGGATCTTCATTTCCCTACTATCGATTTAAGTTGACGGTTTTAGTGCATTTTGACCAAAACAATGTTTCGAATTTTCTCAAAAGTTTCGTAGTTTTTTGGCTTATTACTGGAAAAATAATTTTAGACTTTGGTCCACCAGCTGATTTTTTAATTTAGACCAAGTACAATTTCTATACTTTATATTTTCTTAAATTTGTACATAAAACAATTGTAATTGCTTAAAATTAAAAAAATATTCTGGTGGACCAAAATTACTCTACAGAATATTTAAAAATATTTTTCCAGTAATAAGCCAAAAATTACGAAACTTTTGAGACCTATATCGAAAAACTATATGAATCTTTTTTTTTTTTTGGAAAAAATTTACTACAACCGGTAACTTTAAACGCTGCTTCCCTAGCGACGACCCACTTCCAAATTTTTTACTTATTTTTCGCTTATTTAGCTCCTTAATACGCATCGTTTCAGTGGTATTCTTAATTATTTTTTAATTCGGGACATCCTACTGTGCAGTCTTAGAAAAAATCTAAGCCCTGATAAAATTTCAATCATTTCTATTTTGAAAGTATGAACAAATTAGAAAATAGGTTATCAGTTGAAATTCAGGCTACATCGCAATAAATTCATCAATTCATAGAACTTGTTAATAACTAAAATTCAAAACAATTTTGTATTAAACACAACGGGAATGTAAACTATAAAAACTTACCATATGCGGGTATTCCCCTGGTGCTGCTAAAATACGACCATTAAACTCTGAATCACTGGCATCTTTGGCAGTATCTGATTCTTCAGGAAATATACGTTGAATATATTCTGCATACTCTTTTAAAAATATAATTTAAACCATGGGAAACATAAATAAAATATTTAATGATAAATATTTTTTTACATACTTATCTCACATACTCTCATATTTGAAGATGATTGTTTAGCATTGTCCCTTGAAGATGTTCTTTCACTGTCATCATCATTTCTAATGCTATTAGAATTCCCTCTGGTGGAAGATCTCCCTTTACTATCTTCACTAGAACTTACGTTTCGATTTCTCGTGAATGTATTTCCTCTTTCACTTTCCTCACTGGAATTTTCTCTAGAAATTTTCTTAAACGAAGTTTTTCTTTCATTTTCGCCATCAATGTGATTAGAATTATTATCACTGATGCAGTTTCTTGATAATTCTTTACCCAAACGTTTTAGCATCATTTCATTTTCATTCGTTTTACCGGGAAAATATACTTTTTCATTATAAGTTTTAGGTTCTTTGAATTCAATATTGTCATTTTCATAAAACCAGCTCCGTTCAGTATAAACAGCATTTAAGCATAAGAATAATGGTATACAAAAGTTTAATATATTATTCATTTTATTTTATTTACGAACATTTATTTTGATTAAATAAATCTCAAAAATTATTCACGTTCATATTTCTTTCAAGTTTAAATAGCAACTGTTTTGTTTTGTTATTGAGGTTCTTTAATCAAGCCATGGTTTGTATATTTTTTTCTTTTCATTTTATTTCTGAGCTTATCAAAATGACTAATGTTTTAGTCTTTGCTTTTTGTAAACTTTTCCGTATTTTGCTGGGATGTTCCTGTACAGTGGGTACTTTTTTCTTAATAAAATTTTTAATAATTCAAATTTACTACCACCAAATGAAGTCTTCTGGAGCAGATCTTTAGATGTTCAAAAAACTTGGATATTTTATATAAGAGGGCAAAAGTAATAAATACACTCGAAAAATGTTGGTATGTTTACTATTTAAAAATGGATAAAGTTGTATGTAATATTACCCAAATACAGTAAATATAAACATCAATTGCGTGAAACTATTTTGTAAACAAGTTCATACACAATAGTATATCTAACGAGTATTTTTAAAAATAACGGGTTTATAATTAAACAATTAATGCCTAAAATTAATATTCCTTGTTAAATTAAAATTTTACTCTCAAAGTTTTAGTATTAATCAGAATTGGTTTACCAAATTAGCCAGTTAATACACTAATAGTTTTCTTTTGCAGACAACTGAAGATTAGTGTGATGCCTATGAAACAATTGTATTGTCTATCATGAAAATGATCAAACTTTTTAAAAGTAACAAATAAAATCTAATATTACAATATCATACTAGATTTTGGATTTAGTGTAGAACAATATTCAAACTTAATATATATGAAAATATAGAAAGTCCATAAAAAAAAATTTTTAACGTAAACTTAAATTTATTTTTGATAAAAAAAAAATCTTATTTTTGAACATAATTTAGTACTTTTTAGAAAAAGGACATGTTTTTATAGCTTATTTTAGCGATTTTTTTTATTTAGTTTTTAGCTATTTTATGTGAGTTATTGTGAGTGCGTGCGATAGTGAACGCAAGTATTAATAGCTTGAAATTGTGGGGTAGGGACTTCACATAAAAGGTCATAACTGTTGATGTGTAAAAAATATAGCCAAATAAATAAAAAAAATTTACACATTTTTTTAAAATAAAAATTTTTGAAAATTTTAAAATCAATTTTTGGAAAAAATTATGCAAATAGCTACGCATGTGTTCAAAATACGCATGTGTTCAAAATACCCTGAAAATTTCAGAGTGGAAAGCTCCTTACTTAGTGAGATATCAAAAAAATGTAGAAGTATGTACACCAGAAAATGTGTTTTTTTTTTTTTTAATTGTTGCTATTGAAAAACTACTATTACTAAGTCCCGGTTCACACAGGGCAATTTTATTTGCTCAAGTTTTCTTCAATTCTCCTTTGAACTTGCTTTTGTGTTCACACAGGATAAGTTTGTTTCAGCAATTTTCGTTTTGAAACTTCGTGTTGAAAACTGCGGATGACAAAACAAAACCGAAGTGGAGTACGGGCAAGTCTGTACCCCCTCACATTCTCTTTTTATAAACTCAAGACTTGCGCAAGTAAAATTGCCGTGTGTGAGCCGGGACTAAGTATTACTAATGAAAAAAAAAACACATTTTCTGGTGTACATACTTCTACATTTTTTCTGATATCTCACTAAGTAAGGAGCTTTCCACTCTGAAATTTTCAGGGTATTTAGAACACATGTGTAGCTATTTGTATAAAAATTTAAAAAAGTAGTTTTTTCCAAAAATTGATTTTAAAGTTTTTTTTCAAAAATTTTTTTTTTTTAAAAATGTGTAAAATTTTTTTTTATTTATTTTTTTATTTATTTACCCCAAAACCTAGCCGTTCTTAGGCAAAAAAAAAATTGTCGATATTTTTTACACATCAAAAGTTATGACCTTTTAAGTGAAGTCCCTACCCTACAATTTAAAGCTATAGGGTTGACAGAGTTGTTCAAAAAAAAAAAAAAATTTTTTTAATACTTGCGTTCACTACCGCACACACTCACAAAATTTTATCAAAATCGGAAAACATCGATTAATTTCCCGGTGATATTAACTGGAATTGCTCAAATCTCTGTTGGCATTTAAAATAAATTTCTCAATGTTATTCCAACTATACTGCAAAATAAGTTTTTAAATACGAACTCTTAAAGAAAATGTTTGTTTTAAGAGCTAATTTTCCGTTGTTAGCGTTATATTTTATGAGCTAAAAATTAATTTTTTAAATCATATTGCCGATTGCTTTGGTTATTATACATTGCGAGAAGGAATTTCGACACTTTTAGTGATACAAATTAAAAAAAAAACTATACTTTTTATGTTCCGAAAATGTTGTGGTACTATGATTCCAGTAAACCAAATTTTAAAAATTTTCTACCAAAATTATTAAAAAAAAAAATATTTTAGAATTTTTATACTTTTTCTTTATCATTTCGAAAGAAGATTGACAACATTTATGTAAAATATTACCATTTTCGGATTAAAGTACATATTTTAATAGCGATCATAAATATTTAAGCACCTGATAACTTTTTGAACAGTATTTTTCTAGTCAAATTAAGTTACTTGAAAATATTTACGAAAATGTCCTGGCTAAGGCAACCAACAAAAATTTAAATGCGCAAACTTTTTAATTTAACCAAGACTTAAAATTACAAACCGTGTTATTTTGTGTCGTATTATAAAGGGTGCGCCATCTAACGTTTTTTTTTTCAACTAGTGCTTATTTCGTGAATGGTAACACTTAGCTCATGTCTGATTTGACAGATAATTAGTTTTATCCTTCCGCTGAACGAATATGGTCCGTATGTTAGTTATCTTGTGAAAAAAGTGAAAGAAACTGGCATCCTCATCGATAAACCAAAGCGTGAAAAGCCAAAAACAGTGCGTACACCCGAGAATATTGCTGCTGTGGCAGAAAGTGTGCGTGAAGCGCCATCAACATCAATTCACCGTCGTTCTCAACAATTGAACATTTCGGAGACATCATTGAGACGAATTTTGCATAAAGACCTTGGTATGACGCCACACAAAGTCCAATTGGTTCAGGAGTTCAAAAAAAAAAAGTTATTTGGCGGATCCTTTATTTTATATTTTTTCAGCCGGTTTGAAGGTGGGGGGGGGGGGGGGAGGGGGGGGAGGGGGGGATATATCACCTTATAAATTTTAAATATTTTTATTGTTCCATTATATAGACTTTGAAACCTTTTATATGCATATCTCAAATTGCATATTTTAGATGAAACATTCTATTAAAAAGAAAAACAAACTAATTTTTAACCAATTTTTTCTGTTCCGTCTATCATATTCCAATTCGGAGTGAACCACATTGCCAGCCTTCCTTATATATTTAGTATTTTCTTAAATAAATTCAAATTTGTCCGTTACTAAACGGCTTTTTGTCCGTTATTTTCCGTTTGGGAGGTTTTTTGGTTTTGTGTTTAGGGCCGCACGAAATTCATTCTGGAGCCGCATTTGCCCATGTCCGTTATATACGATTCCATTTCCACAGATTCAGTCCAATTTAACACTTTTTTATTTAAATTTTTAATTTTTTATTGTTTAATATCAGTTCAACGAAACATTAACAAACGTATAACGAATTTAACTAAATTTTAAATTCAGAATGATATTTTAATATTATTTGGATCTATAAATGAAGCAGTTTGTGCTTGGTGAATTTCAGAAGAGCCACCCAAATGATCATATTGTGCTGTAATAAAAATAAAATAATAGAATATTTTATAATGCAAAATCTAAAAAAAAAAAACTCACCAATAATTTGCTGTTTGATAGCTTCCAATTCCTGGTCATTACTGTATTTCAAAAATTGCACACCAGCACTATTTTCAGCAGGTGCAGCATAAGCTAGGTACATGCAGCAGATTAAGGCAATACAAAAAATCTATAATATTAAAAAAAAAATTGTATTAAAAAATTTAAAATCTTTTCTTAACTACTGGTTTCTATAAAAAGAGTTATTTTATCTTACCATTAAAGTTTTCATTTTAAAATAGTTGACTGCTTTAGTCTTGTAACTTTGATATCTTTGAAAAAATTAACTAAACTTATTTCGTGGAATGATCCGGCATTTTATATAATTTTTTTTTTAGCATGAACTTCAACTTGAAACAAGTTTTTGTTTTAATCTTCACTAAATTAGAGCATCAAACATAAATTTATATAATATATTTATTAAAACTGCTACTTGTTATTTTGGTTTCTTTGGGGTTTTCTAATCAACACTTATTAGACACATGCTAATAAATTATTTCGATTTCGAAAATAAGTTGTTTTGATTTAGTTTTAAGCAGGGATGGAAAAAGCTAGCGAGCGCACCAAAAATATACGCAATTGTCAACCAAGCTAGAAGCTAAAATGAAACAGGCTGCGCAAACGAAAAAGGCTCGCAAGATAAATAACACTCTGCTACAAAAAAAAAAAAAAAATTGCAATCACTTTGAAAGTGATCTAGTGTAGGTTGTTAGTCTAGGTGAGTACATTACGAAACCGGTTTTACAAGTTCCAATATACCCCCTAATTTTCGAAATAACGGTAAAAGTGTATTTTTTGTTACTGCCGAATTCAAACATTTATAACTCAGTCTTTTTTAACCGATTTTGAACTTTTAAAAATTACCTCGTTTTTTCCAAATATGTATACACCTAATTCTGTTTTTACGCGATAGATACGTTCCTCGAAAACTCGCGTAAACAAAAATCGCCTAAAAAAAGATAGTGTATCCATATAAAACGAGGGGATAGGTTCCACATGTTAAATTTCACATGTTAAGACGAATAAAGTATGTATAATTCAAATTTACATATTTTATTTTAACAAAAAATAACCAAAAATAATAGAAAAAAACAGTTCATTTAAAAAACCACATTATAAAAATCATAAAACTTAAAAATTAGCATAAAAATAAATTTTTAATCAGTATCACTTTCTGATAGTAATCGCAATCGTTTACGATAGACTTCAACATCACTTTCATTACTAGAAATATTTTCAAATGCATTCTCAATTGGTGATGGCTCAGTAGTTTTAGTCACAAGTTCCGTTATCAATCGTTGACTTCCAGTTTTGATAAGACTGTTATGTAATTCAGGATAATTATCCATTAATAATTTCACATCACGTTGAAATTTCTCGGCTCTTTTCTCATTTTGGATCATGCTTGCGGAAACGATCGCCCAATGCAGTGGGAGTAGGAACCTCTTCGTCATTTTCACTAATTTCATTCGTATCGGGTGTCTCAAGCGCAAACCCAATGATTTCATCATCGCTAAGTGCCTTATCTAACAGTAATTCGTCGATATCTGCAAACGATAAACCATCAAAACCTTCACCGCCTACATCATGAGCTTAGGCTATGATGTTGGAATACTCAACCGTATTAGAAGGCACTGGGCTATTCTTTTTAACGCATTCTGGCCAAACTGCTCTCCAACATGCGTTTAACGTTGATTCTTTTAATTCTGATATCGCCAATCTAGCATGTTTGATACAGTCATTAATAGAAAATTTCTTCCACGCATCTGTGACTTTTAAATTTTCATTTGTATTCATTAATTTATCTAAAATGTACTTGAATGTTTGCTTCACATAGTATATCTTAAAAGTTGCAATAATTCCTTGATCCAGTGGCTGTATTAAAGATGTTGTGTTTGGAGGCAGAAAACAAAATTGGACATTTGGATGCTCTAAATGTGGATGATCTGGTGCATTATCTATAATCAACAGAACTTTAAAATTAAGGCCCTTATCGCTAATATAGCGCCGAACTTCTGGTACAAAATATTTAAGAAACCATTCGGTAAAAAGCTGGGTTGTTACCCAGGCCTCTTTATTAGCTGCCCAGTGAACGGGTAATAAGTCCATATTAACGCCTTTCGTCGACCGTGATTTTAGAGCTCGATTTACAAGAAAGGGTTTTAACATCCGATTTCCTGAAGCGTTGGAGCAGAATAAAAAGGTCACACGATCTTTGGCTACTTTGAACCCACTAGCGGTTTTCTGGGTTTTAGCTACATATGTTCGACTCGGCATTCGTTTCCAGAAAAGGCCTATTTCATCCGCATTCCATACCTGATCCGGGGTGTAGCCACCACCTTCAATTATTTTAGCCAGTTTTGCGGGAAATTCTTTAGCTGTCGGCTCATCAGCAGATGCTATTTCGCCCTTTATTTTAATATTATGAAGCGCATGTCTTTGCAAAAATCCTGTAATCCAACCTGTACTGGCAGAAAATTAAAAATTTCTTATTTTTCTGGACTGATGTTTGCGGTTCCTTTTCTTTTATCTGGTTATAAAATCTTAGCGCCATCTGTTTTATGGTTATAAAATCTTAGCGCCAATCCTCAATCCATATTACAAGAGCCTTCTCCATTTTCTCTTTAACAATGTCTCTTGTGTATGATGATGTATGAGCACTTAATTTTGTTCCAGCGATCACAGATTCTAATAGATTCTTCCTTTTTTTTATCGTTCTTATGGTAGATTCGTTTAAACTAAAGTTTTTTCCTACTGAAGTGGCACTTTCTCCAGCGGCTAGACGATCTAAAATTTTAATTCTATCTTCCAAAGAAATAGCCTTTCTTTTAGTTTGTTTTGTAGCGGACATTCTAAATTGTGATTATTAAACCTATAAAAATAATTTATTTGCACGTAATAAATAAATGCACTACAGACATGTTTTTAGTAATTACCGTTTATTGAATTTAAAAATATTTATATGCGAATAATTTTTTTTTATATTATTCTATTTGATTTTTTAATATATATTTTCAGCTTTAACATTTAAATTTGACTGACCACTTGCATTGTTCATTCACCAGAACTTATTAGAAACAAACAAGGGAAATCCCCTGTTATGGTTGTGGTTAAATTAGCGAACCACACGATTTGCAGTGTTACTAACTATGTATTTAATTTAAAATTCTATAAAATTTTTAGACCGCGTTAAATCAAATAAAACCGCGTAAAAACAGAATGCAATAATTTTTTGAAATCGCGTTAAATCAAATTCGCGTAGAAAAAGGTCGCGTAAAAACAGAATTAGGTGCATATACTTTTCCTATATTATTAATATAAATATGTAGAGAGTTTCTTCATAACAACTAAAATTAACAGTATTTTTAAGCTTTTTAAACTTCTACTAGGCTCTTTTTCGAATCTTCTTTCAAGGCAACAATATTCTTAAAGTAAATGTTTTCCTGATTAAAATGAGACATCACTTGTTAAAATCGGTTGAAAATTGACAAATTTATGGTACGTTTTTCCAAACACTGAAAACTCGATTTTTAATATATTATGATTGAATGGAAAAAGCAGTAATACGACTTATTTTTTCTAATATACGCTCAAAAAAATAAGTTAGTAGAAAAGTTAGTAAAATGTCTTGTAAATCAGGTATACTATTTTTTAGCAAAATTTTTTGCTAAAATCGTGTTTTCAGCTAAAATTTTTGTTATACTTATTCAGCACTTAACTGTTTTATACTAATGCTTTACTAATATACTAATGTTTTACTAATTAATTTTGCTAAAAAAAATTGTGCTGATAAGCACATTAATAGTGTGGACGACAACCAGATTGAAAGATATACGCAGAATGAAGTAGATGTCGCGGCATGTCAAGATGTAGTAGAGAAGAGGAAAATGATACTAAAAAGTACAACTCTAATAAGACATATAAAAAAATCAACCATGGAAGTTTTTGTATCTCTTTTTCATACATAAAACAAAATTGAGGATTAAAACAACTTAAATTTTTGCGTTGTCACCGGCTTGTGAAAATAATTGTCTATTAATTAAATAAAAGACAAAATAAAATATTTATTTATTTAAACTTATATATTATATATAACTTATAGATTAATAATAGTGTGGTCAAATTGCAAACAAACAAACATATACAGAAATGTAGACAGAGTAAAGCGAAAGACAAAGATATACATCTCAGGTAGATTTTTATGGTTCCTTTTTCTTATTGCAAAAAAGCGTTGTTTTTTTCGTTTGGTTTGTTTTTGTTTATTTTTTCGTTTCGTTTCTCTTATTATCTTCGACAGAAGCGTCCTTTAAACGATAGCAACATTTAGACAACCATTGATGTAAGTAATTGAAAGAAAATTTTTGTTATGTTGTATATATTTATTTCTATATATTTTCAGATATTAAATTAATTCATGTCGTCAATGTGGAAAAATGAAAATTTTTGTATTTCGTAATTATTGTAAATTATTTTTAAAAGAATCACAAAAATATGTTTTATGTTTTTCAGCAAATAAATTAACTAAATTACAATTTTTCTACAAATTTTTTGCGTTTTTTTCAGTCTACTAAAATTCAGCAAAAAATTTATTAATTTTTACCAACGCTTTTTTATTTCTAATCTACTAAGTGTTAGCAAAACTTTTGCTGAATCTACAAATTTTGTTGCTAAAAATCAGTTCGCTGATTTGCAGCAAAAGATTTTGCTGACATTAGCAACTTTTTTGCAAGCATCCTCCTGACTAAAATTTTGCTGACTCAGCAAAATTTTTTGCTGACTTTACAAACTTTTTTTTTTTGAGTGTATAGGTACTTTAGCTTAAAAATGTTTATTCAATATACAACGTTTTTAAGACAAATAATCGGTGTCACGTTTAACAGACCAGCAGTAATTAGCTAACATTCTAATGTGACTTTTTCATTCGAACCGCTTTTCGATTATTAACATCTCCTGGTGAACGCGTTCTCCTTGCTCGTCACTGAATTGACGCAAAATTTTCTGGGAAGAATTCCAAGTGAGAATGCAAAAAATTTATTTTTATTGACATTCTGCACCCCATTTCTCCATACGCCTCTAGGAATTCTTTAACAACATCAATGTAGTCGGCACTTCTTTTGTTTCCAAAAAAATTTTTAGACAAAGATATGAAACTCATCCATGCTCTTTTTTCCAATTCATTTCATTTGTTGGGAAAGTCTTCGTCTTTGAACATTTTTCGGATTTGTGGTCCAACAAAAATGCTTGCAAATTAATACATAATATAAATAGGGTGTAAATAATATATGTCTCGTGAATGTGTCGAAATTTGTATACCTTCTTTTATTTTGCCATCACTCAGTTTTGGAAACACAGATTTTAGGTACAAAAAAGCATCGCTGTCTTTGTCAAGTTGTTTAACAAACTGCTTCATGTAGCCCAGCCCAGGAATTTAAATATCTCCTTGTTCAGATAAAGTACCATAACTTTGTCAATTTTTAACCGATTTTAACAAATGATGTCTCATTTTAATCAGGTAAACATTTACTTTAAGAATATTGTTGCCTTGAAAGAAGATTCGAAAAAACCCCGTTTAAAAATTCAAAATCGGTTGACAAATGACTGAGTTATAAATGTTTGAATTCGATAGTCGCAAAAAATACACTTTTACCGTTATCTCGAAAATTTGGCGGTAATGTACTCACCGAGACTAAGAACCTACACTAGGTCACTTTCAGAGTGATTTTTCTGTGTAGCACAGTGTAATCCTAAAAAACGTAAAATTGAGCTTTATGAAATCGAGCTGCAACAACAACTCGCTCCTAACTAATATATTTAAATTATTTTGAAATTCAAGGAAACTTTACACTATTTCTAATACTTTTTTTTTTACACAAAATAAATATGAATTAATGACAACATTTGAAATTGTGTTTCTAAAGAAAGGAAAATACACCATACACCAAAACTAAATAGAAAAACATAACGACACCCTTTCCAATTAGATTCCATGAATTTCAATTCCATTATATTATTAAAGTTCAGCATGGAATTTTAATACTAATATAAAACTCACCTACACTAATTACAAGTTTACTTGGGAATTGAATAACTTCTATTTCAAATGTTGTTATTGTTTTATTTTTTACTCACTTTTCGGAAATAAATGTCTTTACATATTTGAAAATTCTTTAAATTAAAATGCAAATGAAGACTACTGTTTTTTTTTTTTACTTATTAAATATAAAAATATATTATTGGAAATGGTGTTGGGCAGCTGTTTACTTAGCTTTCGAAATACAATTGTCCGTTTTTAACACATAGTTTAAAAAAAATTGTTTTGTTTTTTAATATATTGTAAGATGCAGTATTAGTACAACTGGATATAGTGTAGTTAAACTTAGAAAAATGCAATTATAAATATCTTTAAAAAAAACAATGAATATAACAATACAGTTATAATGATCTTAAAAAATATTGGAAATAGTGTAATTATAATACTTATTTCGATTAACTAATGAAATTAGAAATGGTGTACTAAGATTTCTCAATTTAATTTTACGATTGCTATTGGAAATTATGTTAAATACATTTTAGCTATTTTTTAAATCTCATTATTTTATTTTAATTTGTTTGTAAACAAGCCAACGCGAGCAAATAAATTTACTTGAAAAGATCTTACGTTTTATATTTTGATAAAGAGCCTTTATTTTTAGAAAGCTCTTTTATTTTGTTGGCTCGTTGCCTTTTGACAAAAGAGCGAACAAATATTTTTTGCCTCGTTTTTTAAAACGAGGAAGCTTATTTTTGAGCTCGCTCGATTTTTAAATAGATTATGAGCCTGATCAAGCGATCATTTTCCATCCCTGGCTTAAAGTAAGTAAATTCTGTGGTTAAGTTCATGGTTAAGTTTTCTGTTTAATGTTTAGTTGAAATTAGGTGAGAAATTATGTCAAATATAATATTATAAATAATAAATTGAGCAGGAAAATTCATTAAATTTTATTTGAGCAAACAATTTTCGAACTAGATCCACGGTAGACATAATGGATTTATTACCGGTAAAAGTCAATTCTTGATAATTTAACAAAATCAAGCGATTTTGACAACATGCGTTTTATTGATCAATCTAAATATAATTAAAATATTCTCTAACAGTTTTTTCAATATTCATATATTTGGACAGGGAATAAATATACATATTTAATAGGGCGTTTCACCAAAACCTTTTTTGATATTTTTGAAATTTTTATAGTGGAATATAAAAATGCTTAGGGCTCTTCTACTTTTTGAGATTTTTTAAGGAGTGTACGGGGATTTTATAGATTTTATTTTATAAAAAAAAAATTGGTTATCAAATATAAAATTTTTAAATTTAATTTGCTCTGATGCTTTTTTCACAAAACCAATTAAATAACAACTCAATAGTTTCAGCCTCAAAAAAAAAAAAAATAAAAATAAATCGAGTTAATAGTCGCCTTTAAGATTTAAAAAAAAATTTAAAATTTTTAAGTTTCCTAATTCAAAAAGCAATAATATTTACTACACTCATACAATTAAGACTGCAAAAAATAGCAGAAAAAGATACCAAAAATTAGTTAAAAAATCACTTTGCAGGAAAAAGCAGTCAAATTAACAGAATCTTTTTGCAATATATTAGTAAAATAAAAACACCAAAATGAAACTGTAAAATCTACTAAATTTTGATCAGCTTTTTAGTTGTTTGCACGAAAACTAAGAGCCACCTATTAGTGACATTTTGCGTTATAAGACAGCTCTGTATTTATAAGATAATAATATATAATAGTATACACACAGAGTGAATTCCTTGGAAGAGTTTTAATAAAATTTGTTCACTAAACTTAAGCTTCATGAAAAAGCTTTATAGTTTTAATGAAACTTTTACATTAGTCGTATGAAATTTTTAATAAATAATATGAAACTTTTGATAAGATTTTATGAAAAACTGCATTAATTTAGTGAAAAGTTGCAATAGACGAGTACCAGTGACATTTCATAGATATAATTCTAAAATTCATTGATATCATGCAGATAATTATCTCAGTGCAGAGTTGTATCTGTATTTATTATGTTCCTTTTGCATGCACATCGGAATGTCATATGCTAAAGACTAAAGCATAATCTAAAAAAATTAAAGTAATAGAAAAAAAAAAAAAAATGAAAATGTAAAATATAATTAAAAAAGGACTGATTTCCCAATTCTTTCAATATCTGTGCATTGCTAAAAGAATCATATTTTTCCAATTATTTTATTAATTTTTTAGGGCAAATTTGGAGATATACCCTCTTTTTGTGGCGAGTAAACTTAAATAATTAAAAAAAAAAACGTTGATTTTTAAATAATTACAAATTATAGGCAGTTATAATTAAAAAGTTATTAAACAAACTAATTAGATATGAAGTAAAAACGATACGCTTTCAAACACACATATTTTTGGTTTTATATATTCGCTATATTTCTGGTTATTGGGTGATCCGAAATTTTTACTGTTTTTAATTTTTTACTAATAAAATCGTAAAAGATGAAAATATCGCAAAACGCCCAAATATATGTTCACTTATTTTCCATTTGCTATCAAAATATAAAACTTTTATAAAGATCTGAAGTTCCATGCAGTACGTTTTTCTCGTCTCCTTTAAAGTTCTGAAAATGGATTACATACTCTTATTCGAGCGAGGCATATACCGAAGAGTTTTGTTTTTATGAACTCTAATTTTTGTGTTGTGATTTATTCGGGTTTGTAAAAATGAAGCTCAAGAGAAAATAATACAAAACTGTATGTATCATAAACTCACTTTATTATGAAACCCATATCTGCGAACTCTTGCTCTCCTTCAAAAATTCTAAATTCGCTTAGGGAATAGTCAATAATATTTCGCTTTAATAGTTGCAAAAATCCATAAAAAGATTTTATATGAAACACCCTAATATTTATCTTAAACTAATTTATTTAGAAAATTGATTCTTTCTGGTTTTATTACAAATATAAATTGATTTATTGTATACGCCTTTTCAAACTGATCACGCAATGGATATAATTCATCAACAGCTGATGCTTTTGTGGCTTCTGAAAAATAAAAAAAAAGTTATTTAATTACATAAGCATAAAGTTAATAAAAAACAAAATTTAGAGCTATAAGAAAATAGAAAGGATAATTGAAAAAATTAAGCAGTTTATTTAAAAATATGTTCCTTTCTTTCTTTAGTCATTCTCAAGTAAAAGTTTACCTGAACTTTTAGAAAATGTTAGCTTAACCCTCTAACGGGTAAGGCTGTCTCAGGGCAGTCTTTATAAAATTTACCACAAATGCGTCAAATGAGCGTTTTATACTTAGATATTAATATATTCCGATAGAAAACTAAATTTGCTAAGTATTTTGTAAAGAAATTTTTCGTGTGCCGTCCACGGTTTGGCAGCGAGAAAGCTTCAAAATCAAAATTTCGTAAGATTTAAAAAAAAGCAATTATTTTTTAAAACACATATTTTTAAAAAAGCTAAAAAACCAATTTAAGTTGACTAAAAACTCTTTATAATAAAATATAAGTAAGATTGAAGTTTTATCTTTAATAATAAGTCCTTACTTTTGTCCAATGGCTCGCAGGATTTTATCAGGATTCCTCTAAAGAGCATCATCTTAACTTATAAACTAATAGACGGATTTTTATGAAATTTGGCAGAAGGAAGACATTAAGTATTAATAGCAAGGCGTTGAAGTTTGAACAATATAAATTAAAGTTTCGATACTTGTTTCGCCTAATTTCGCTTTTTCCAAAAAGCGAAAATTGTGATATCTTCTTAAATAGGAGCAGAAAAAAAATGTTTTTGGAGTGTGTTTATATCTTAGTAAGAGAAATAATTTTTGTTCAAAACTTCTCTTTTATATGCTTTAGTTTTCAAAATGCACCCCAAAATATTTTGGCTCATATCACCTAAATTAGGCAACGATAAACAATTTTGTTGAAGATCTTAATTTTTGTTTCTCGTGTGGAGCACATAGTATGAATTTCGCTGCAAAACATCGCATGCGAGTTAGAGAGTTAACTTTCATTTCAACAAACATAGTTTAGTAAAACGAAAGCAATTTTAAACGATCCTTTGTTTAAAAAAATGCAATTTAAAAAAAGATAAAAAATTAACAAATTCGTTATAAAATTCGTAATGCCTTAATATGAGCTACCTGCAGAGTGCGGACAAGGATAAAAGCTAGGATAGCGGTATAAGGAACTAAGTTGGATTAAAATTTATGAAAAAAGGTTCTGAAACTTTTTAAAAATTGTAGGTTCTTTCGCTACTTTCATAAAAACTGTACTTAAAATAGCGTAAAAAGAATCAATATTAATATTTTGTTATTACATTTAGCTGAAGCTATACTTCGGAAAACAATATTTAGTATATATTAAATAATTAACCCTTTTCTAACCCACACTATACCAAAATATATCCAGAGTTTCGCATTGTTTTTAAAGGTCCCATTATTAATTATTTTTTTAATTGAAACAATTTGTTATACTACTGAGCGCCTTTTTTTATATACATGATAGCCCAGCAAAAATGCTCCTTCGGTGGCAGCAGTTTCGTAAGGGAGATTTAAACCTGAAGCGGTTCGGATAACAGTAAAAAATGTCATGATTTTAGATGTCTCGCCTGGTAGCACTGATTTCGAGCACCTAAATCTCATCAATTCCTCGCTTTTACTTAGTGCTTCTCTTTGCCATAAAATATGTTGACAAATTGTGCCATATCGGAAGAGCATTTTATAGCGCATTGCAAATATTCAAATGCATGCCCTTTTTCTTTTCTGACTGGGTAGATTTAAGGAATACAAATATGTGTATAATTTTATATTTAAAAACATGTAAATTATAATCTCATATTTTAATCACCACATTTTTTTCATATTTATTTAGTTTTGTTAAACAAATATTTTTTTTTACAGTTTTATGAGTTTTATGTTTTTATATACATCGAGATTATTTTTATGTTATTTTCAATTTATAACAAGCTGTCAACCTCCGTATATTTACAAAATTAAAGCAAATCAAATATATTAGCTAGGTTGATACTAGTATTTTGATTTGGCTAAAGTTCTCATAACAGGCAGAGCTTTAACAAAAAACCTATTTATCATCAATTTTGATCCATTCTTGTCTTCTGCGCAATCGAACACGTGGTTAGCCTCTTTTCCTAACATGCATCATGACGTTACTAAACTTTGAAGACCAAAAATGTGCAATTTATATACAAAATTTTTATTTATATTTTTTAACTGAAATAAATATAAAAAAGGTAAATATGTAATAGATTTTACTTTTTACATTTTTACAAAACTTAAACTTTTCTGTTCAAACATAAGATTTTTGAAATAATGCAACATAAATTCGATGATAAAGTTATAAGCCTTATATTGTTGAATTATATTTATTCCAGAACATTTGTTTTTTCACTTTATTTTATGTTTTTGAATTATAATTTTTAATTGACAATGAAAATGAATAGATCTATCAACACATTCCAGAAAGTGGTCATTTGAAAACAAAAACTCTATAAATTATTTGTTAGGACAATATCCTAATAAAGAAATATAGAGTATGGCCTCGAACTTGAATAATTTTTCATTTTAATTGCACAATTAAAGGTCGAAAAAACATAATTTTTATTTTTAATAAAAATTATATCAAAATTAATTTTTAATTGACTTTATACATTAATAAATAATTAAATTAATAACTGCTTCATATTTTCTGCTGGGAATGAATGTGCAGTTACTGCATTTAAAAGAAGCGCTTCAATAAGCCAAATTCCGAGTTTTTATTTTTTATATACATTTTACTTTTAGTACACAGAAAAAACTAAAAAGGGGTTTCAATTAAAAAATGTATCGAATCAATTAATATTTTAATTGATTTTGCATCTATCACGGCAATTATACTATCAATTAAACCTTTTATTAAAATTAAGAAGGAAAAAAAAGTTATATATAACTTCTACAAAAAAAAAAAAAAATATGATACTCACAAAAAAAGTGTGTGATCTATACATTGGTATGTGTGTTTTTTGCAATGCTTAGTCTGTTTGTGTGTGTGCTTGTTTTGTTTGTTAACTTCAAATGTGACCGTTGTGGTGTAATGGTTAGCGCGGTGGACTGTTACACAGATGGTCCCGGCTTCGGTTCCCGGTGACGACAACATCAATTTAGAAAAATAATATGTATGAGTTTTCTATCACTTATATGTATTGCTGCGCCCACCTTCGGTGATCCCATAGCACTTAACCCCACCGAAGTAAAATAATGAATCAGGGCTATGAAACAAATAGCTTTAGTGCTTGCCATGTTTGCCATGTTTGAAGCCCTTCATCTTTCACCACCTTTCATCTCTCTACTATCCCCTTTCCAAAGAAAGCAACACATTAATTAATAGGAAGAATTTCCTGAGTGTTGCTTCTCTTAAAAAAATATATATATATATATATATATTTGGTATTTTATACTGAACATTTTCTATTTATGCATGCAGTGTATGAAAAAATAATATGATAATTGCGTCTAAAATAAAATATGTATTTATATATTTAAAAGTCAATTAAAATATTAATTGATTCAATTAAATATTTGTTTAGACACAAATTAAATTAAAATCAAATCTTTCATTAGATATTTTAGGTTGATAATATTTTCTGTGTATATTAAAAATATATACAGTGGTGTTCAAAACATTTGCAACTGAAATCATGGTTTAGGTAATTATATTTTTTTTTATCAAAAAGATTTATGGTATAAGTTTTTGTTTTTTTTTTTTTTTATTAAATTCAGTTATACCATATTATTTTACAAATACAAAAAAATGATTCATAACTTCTCAAAAATAAAAAAAAAAGTAATTTTAACAAAATACGCTGATAGTGCAGTGTTTAAAACATTTGCAACTCTTAAAGTAATTAACAGGAAATACAAACAATGGTTTTACCGCTTAGTGTTTTGTAGCGTAGCCATTATTCTTTTTAACTTCTGAACACCTCTTAGGCATTGGCTGTTTAATATTATCGTCAGAAATTTCATTCCACTGCATCTCCAACTCGACGAAAAGTTCATCACCATTTCGGAATACTTTATTGCCGATATTGCGTTTTACAATCATCCACATGTTCTCAATCGGGTTGAGATCACGAAATTGAGCCGGCCACAACATGATATTAATTTATTTTTCCTGCATCCAAACTTTTACAACCCCCGCCGTGTGTTTTGGGTCGTTGTCGTGCTGGAAGGCCCATGCGAGTGGAATTTCCCATTCAGCATACAGAAGCATAACTGAACTCAAAAGATCTCTATAGATTATGGCCGTCATTGTGATAGTAATGCGGTGAATTGGGCCAATCCCATTTCCTGAAAAACACCCCCACACCATAATGTTTCCACCACCGTGCTTCACTGAGGCGGTTGTGTGTCTGGTATTAAACTTTTCGACTCGTGTTCTTCGAACATTTGCTCTTTCATCTGATCCCCGGAGGTTGAATTTAGACTCATCTGACCACAATACATTTTTCCATTGCTGTTGAGTCCAGTTCAAATGGGTGCGTGCAAAGTCAGGCCGAGCTTTTCGGTTTTTTTTCCGACACAAACGGTTTTTTTTGTACATCTATAACTTCTAAGACCATATTCTCGGGCTCTTCTTTTAATGGTGGGAAGACTGGCATCTATTAAAAGTTTAGTTTTAGCTTCTCCGGGAACTGCTTTGGGATATTTCGTAAAAAAATTCTTGATTTTCCGATCTTCTCTTACAGTTGTAATACGGGGTCTTCCACCTTTATAAGTTGTGTGGATGTTACCACTATTAACAATGCGGCAAATCGTTGATTTTGGAACGGAGTACTTTATAGAAATTTCTTTTTGGTAAAGTCCATTTTGAAAATCATTTAAAAATCAGAATTGTATTTATTTCCTGCCATTTTTTACAAAAATTATTCTTACGTTGTTTATGCTTCCAACATCTTATTACAACTATTAAAGAACAATAATTATAATAAATTTATTTAAAAAATGTAACGGTCTGAATCTCATATTAAAAATGAATCCGATTACCGTTATAGCCTAGCACTTGTTAGTATAAATTGTTTCGTTAAGAGTAAGAATAATGAGAGTTGCAAATGTTTTGAATACCTGCATTTTGAATACATCTATTAAATTTTATTTTTTGGTTGTTTTAATTTAACGGAATTAATTTTTTTATTTGTTTAACATAAAACAGTGTATGAACAATATGTAAAAAAATAAATTTTAGTAACTAAGTGTGATTTGAAGAAAATATATCAATGAAAACAACAAATGCGATCTCAGTTCCAAGTGTTTTGACCACTACTGTACATATATTTGAATTTTCCTTCGACCAAAATATTTTTATTCCAAGTTTTAACAAATTTTAATCGAAATTCGTTACATGCATGTCCAAACATTTTATTAAACCCCATAAAATAATTTTGTGAATTCCTCATATATTTTTAAAATTTTTCTATGTTTAGTTTATATTAATATATAACAGGGTTGGCAACGATTTCATTCCTTTATCGGTATTAGTATTTTGTGAATATTTCGTTAAGACATTTTAGGGTTAACGATATTTTTAATTATATCGCTATGTTACTTTTAGGTTAACGTTATTTTGAGTTATTTCATTAGGTTATTTCAGGGTTAATGTTATTTTATATCTAGCACACCTAAATTAAAAAGTGTAAAATTACACATAGAGAAAAATTTAGCTATTTCCTGAGGAAAAATTTAGCTATTTCCTCAGGAAATACTTCCTATATTTAGTGTGTTGCTTTCTTTGGAAAGGGATAGTATAGAGATGAAAGGTGGGGAAAGATGAAGGGCTTCAGACATGGCAACACTGTAATTGCGCGAGATGATAAGTCTTAGAACAGTTGTTGCTCGCCACCTGATGGAGAGTTGGCGAACTTATTGAAGCTTTTTGGTTCATAGCCCTGATTCATTATTTTACTTCGGTGGGGTTAATTGCTATGGGAACACCGAAGGTGGACATTGCGATACGTATGAGGGATAGAAAAAACTCATACATATTAATTTGATATTGCCGGCACCGGGGATCGAACCCGTCACCTTCTGTGTAAAAGTCCAACGCGCTAACCATTACACCACAACTCTGTGTGTAATTTTAAAAGAGAATAGGTTATTTTTGTATTCCAGATCATAAAAGTAGACAAGCACAGCTTTCAGAAGCTCTTTTTTTTAGAAACTGTAGGTCACCAAAGTTCACTTCTTTTAAATTTTCTCAAGTTTTTGAATTATTAAAAACATGAACAAAATCGCGAGTTTCTATAATTTCGAAGATCTAAAAATGATAATGTTTAGGGTTCGGGTCGAAATCCTGTGCATAACAAAATCCTGTTTTCAAAATCCTGCTTTTCGTAATACTGTTTACAAAATACTGCATTTCATAATACTGTTTTGTTTTAGAAAATACTGTTTTGCAAAATACTGTTTTACTGGGCGGCGAAAGTTTTTTGTAAAAATAAAGCAAAAAATCGCTCGCTTTTTTGCTTTATTTTTACAAAAACTTTCACTGTAATAATTAAGTGAAATGTATCTGAATTTATATATGATTATTAAAATAAACCATAACAAAACCAAAAGACAATTCTAATGTAATCAACATATATTAATAACAGCTGATCTCATTGCAGATGTTATCAGTTCACCAGTGTTGTTGTTATCATATGCAAATGTTTTGATATTGCAAGCAGCATTAAACGTGTTGATACCCACGTGTAGTTAATCAAATCATATGTTTAGTATTCTTGTCTTTTTAAAAGAGTTATAAGAAAAATGTGTGAATTAAGCCATACAGGCTACCTAAAGTGAATTGCAAAAAATCGTGTACTAATTTAAGTTTATAAAATGCATTGAAATTAATTTTTTGTTAAATGTTTTTGTTAATTTTTGAACATTATATACTTTTGTTGAAGTTATTTTTAATAAAATAAATTTCGTAAACCAGCAATTTTACTTCACAGTATTTTGCAAAATAGTATTGTGAAACCCAGTATTTTGAAAACACAGTATTTTGTAAAACAGTATTATGAAAAGCAGGATTTTTAAAATTTGTTTGACCAGTATTTTGTCTAAACAGTATTTTGCATAACAGTATTAAATACGTATGCCTAATGTTTATATTGCTCCACAGAGTCTTTCTATTCACAATATGAAGATAGTCAGCTGACATAAGGTCAAATGATTCTAATTTTTCAATATTCTTTCATGGAATGAAATGTTTGTATTTATTTATAATTACCAAATTATTTTTAGTGCTTGTTTATAGCGCAACCAAAAAACAGCTCTAAAAACAATATTTTAAGCGCTTAAAAAATCTCAAAAAGCAGTAAAAATAAGCCGTTTAAATATAAAGATAAAATTGTTATTAAAATCGTTACAACAAATAAAATTAGTGTTAAATTTGTTCCTCGGAACTTCTTCCGTGCAGTAGAGAAATTTCTATTCGAAAGCTTCAAAGTTCAAATTGGTTTATCGTTCGCTTTATCACGACTTTTTTTGAAGAGCATTTATAACCCATATTTTAAATAATTCAAATAAGTGGCCATTGTGACTCCACAACATACTCAAACCCTTAAATGTGCGATTGCGCATGTAACAAATATATATCGGGAAAACGGGAATTTGTTGACCATGGGACTTTTGATTTCAATCAAATTTTCAAACGTAAACTGTATGGAGCCACTTAGAGACTGGCGTTTTTAGATTTTTAATTCTGAATTTTGAAATATAAGAAACATGCGAAAAGTGTTTAAGCTTGAATGCTCGTATTTTCTTTAATATGCATTGGATCATCACAATTTGAATTGCATTGGCATGGTACACTCTCCTACTTTTTATTGCGGAATGAATTTTTTTTTAGTGTGAAAAAGAAATGCATATTTTATGAAATTTTGTTTTTAAATGTACTTTTCACAAATTTGGACACTCTCGATTTAAAAAAGATGCATATTTGCAAAATATAGAATTTTTACTAAAAAATAACACTTTTGTTTTTTTTTTTTTTTTGGGTGCAGTAGTTTATCTATTATTCATGAATTATTGAAAAAACACTTGAAAAATTTTACATAGTAACACATCAATCTGTTTTTTTTTTATTTATCAAAATTAAAAAGATTAAATTTAAAAATGTAATGGTAAGACGCAATTTAAATGTCTCTCTTTTAAAAACTTAACATTGATTTTTTTAAATTTTTTCTGTACTTGACAGATAAACCAATCTACAAAACTATTACAAACATTTAATTTTGAAAGGGTTATCAAGCCCACGTTTCTTTCTAGAAGAAATCTAATATTCGAGGGCAAACGTGGCCTTGTAAAGGTCAACAATTATGTTTTTAAAACACAATATTTTATTAGATTCTTTTATTTTTCAGTACAATAACAATCTTAAAAATTAAATGTATATAGTAGTTTCCAAACCGAGCCATTTAAAAGATTTTTTATTACATTTTTAATATTAATCTTAATAAATCTGAAAAATAAAAAAATAACAATTTTTTGTTTTATCTACGTAAAATTTTGTATTGAATTTATTTATTTTTTTAAATCACGAATTAAACCATGTTTTTTTCAAAATTTGAAAAAATAAAAACACTAGTCTTTAAGTGGCCCCGAGAGTTTGTGAGTGCACTATAAAATTTAAATCGGAAAATCCAAGGTCAGATGTTGGCAGTTATATCGTGGAATTTCCGATATATATATATATAACAAATGTTTGTCCTCTAGTTACAACATATCCAAGTTTCATTAAAATCTGCATGTTCACCACTGTATAGTTTTCTTGTCAGTAAAAGAAGCTTCATCATATTTATGAAACTTTCATTGGAAGAAAATCTAAACTTAAAATACTATGTAGGTAAAAACCACTGAAAATGTAGTTAAAAACAAATGGAACTTCACTTAAAGAAAGGTCGACTGACATTTCAGTAAATTCAACTAACATTGTCATTTGTTTTTTAATGTTCAAAAAATAACTAACAATTGTAGTAAAAATGTTAGTAAAAAATAAACAAAAATTTTTTTATTTTTTTTTTTTATGACAGTTCATACGAATAAGGATGAATAGACCACTTTTTCGCAAACACGTTTTTTTGCATAAATGCAGGAATTTTGGGGAAATTTTGACTTTTAAGGCTAAAAAAATGACTTTGAAAGTGCAATAATTCGTATATTTTTATATTTTTGTTTAAATTGGGAGTGAACTAACGCACAATTTTGATTAAATACAACACAAAAACATACAAAAATTTTACTTTCGGTAACAATGTGTTAAAAGAAGATTACGAGGAACAAACCACACTTATTATATTGGCAAAAAATTTTACCGTTCTTGAGTTATAAGACTTTAAAGTGTGGAAAGCAAAAAGGGCGAATATCCATCCTTAACAAAATATTATATAAAAATTATTTTGCTGCGAGTTTAAAATTGATATTAGCTAAAATTTGAAATTGTACACAAAAAAAAAACAATCTTAGCACATACAAACAAATTAACCAGATTTGCGAAAAAAATCTTCAGTGTTACCGCGTAATTAAGATCATATAACCACGAATACATGGTCTAAGCATATTTTAACCGTCTTCATCAAATCAAAAAATCAAATTAAATGGCAGGAATATTAAAAAAAAATTAACAAAAAAAATTTTTTTTGCATGTCCTTGCAATCCTTAAAAAGTGTATCCTTGAAGTCCTTAAAGTGTTACAAACAAATACCAACCATAGTTCGTCAAGTTTTGCAAGTCTCATGAAAATGTAGTCAAAATCTGCCGCAAAATAACACATTTTTATTCAAATTTCAATACATTTTTTTGGATATTCGCCCTTTTTCCATTTAAGCAAAAATTGAAGTCCAATTTTTGGCAAGTTCTCTTTCGAATACCTTACTAAAATTTTGTATATAGGTAGATGTGACTTAAATCTTTAAGCTAATACCAAAAAGTTGACAAAAATATTATTTTTTAACCATTTCCTGCGTTTTTATTGTCCCCTGTAAAATTCTACAAATGGTCTATTCGTCTTTATTCGCATGAACTGTTCAATTAATGTAAAATCATAAAACAATAATTTGCTGTGGTTTGTTTTTTTAAATGAACTTCAAGGTTAGTAAAAAATTTTATTTGCTCAACAAATGACTGACATTTAAATTAAAAATAAAGAAACTGTATTACAACCCAAACACTTACATATTTTTAAAGCAGAAGTTCCCTGAGTGTATTGCAATATTTATGAAGTTTACATAAATATGATTTAACGGCTCATAAAATTTTATTTTATAACTTCTGCAGCATTTCATGGAAAAATATTTTTTTTCTTATGGCACATATTCCAAAAGCAAACAAAGTTTTAAGTCTAGTAGAGTACTAACACACTTTGATAATAGAATTGGGCCAGAATCGGTAAAAATTCCTTAACGAATTATTAAACAATAAATATTTATGAAATATTTTATTGGAAGAAAATCAATTAAGGTTTTCATAAAGCTGTCAAAATTGGATGTACGTGTGATGATCAATAAAAACAAACATTGTATATCCAACAAAGTTCTGACATCCAGAGGTAACTGTGCATGATTACACTCAAAGGAACAACTTCATAATATTTATGAACAACTTTAGAAATATGATGAAAACTTCATTACTTTTCGTCCATGAAACTGTTTTATAAAAATTTATAAAACTGTTTTACAAAAACATTGTTAACGTGATGCGCTGCAGAATTCCCCCCGCACCTTGCTTAATTTTGTTATCGAAATGTGTTAGTAATCCACTAGACTAAAAGTGTGTCCATGTTGATCTTTTTTTTTTTTTTTCTTTTTTTTTTGTTAATTAATAATCATATAATTACAAATTATATACTATTACCCTAACCGAGCACTATGGCCTTCGGCGCGTTGTAGCGAAAACAGACCAGTGCCTCTGGTGGGAATCGAACCCACGACCCCCTCACTGATAAGCCAGCACGCTACCAACTAGCCTACCGGGGCGCACGACCATGTTGATCTATTTTTTTGGTTTTTGAGATATGGTCCATTTTCATTAAAAAAATCATATTTTTCTATGAAATTATGAAGTAATTATGAATTATGTTTCATAAACATTATAAATATGACAACGCTTCGTAGATTTTCGTCCAATGTAACTATTTCATAAATATGATCAAACTTCTTTCACTGAGTATATATGCTCCAGTTTCGATTCACTGAATAGGAATATGACAAGAATTTTTAATTGACTTTAAAAGTTTTCGACATACGGATTGCAAGTAGAAAGTTAATAAAATTAGCTTATTCTAAAATGGTAGATCTACTCACCATTTTTTAGGTGTGTTGGTATTATATAAGCTATCTTTTGCGATTTTACTATATAAACATCAGTTGAATTTTCTTTTCCATTAAAGTTTGTTTCTGTTAATTCCAGTGGGGATTCCCCACTTGCCTCTAATAGAGTTGAAGCTAAAGTTTTAGCAGCTTCAATAGTTTTATTATGTTTCAATTGTAATAACACTGAGGCCGGTTCTTCGATCATATACATAGCTTCAGGTTTTTCAACTTCAATTTCATCTGATGATGCTGGGGGTACAACAAAACCAGGATGTTTGGTAAAATCATAAGGTGGAATTGAGTTTGGTAATAAAGTGGGTAATTTAACCGAATTTCTGAAGGGTAGTTGAATATTTTTATATGATACTATACCAGAGGGGGGTGGAGCATATGAAGTAAATATATTGGATGGATGTGATGAGGAATATTTTGTGGGTTTTATTTGTGGACGAGGATTAAATTCATCTAGAGATTGAGTAGTTGTAGTGGTATAAGATTTAATTTGTTTATAAGATTTATTTGCTGAAATTTATAAATTTCACTTTTATTTGTTTTTTAATAAATTAAATATTTTTTTTTTTTTTATAAATTACCGCTATTAATTGAGGAAATTGTTGGCAAAATATTATCATTCTTAATGGAACGAGCATTAAATAAATCTATAGTTGTGGTGGCCGCTTGTATGGTTATCCAATTTTGTATAAAAATTACACAAAACACAAACACTTTCCAAACGAATTTCTATAATTTATAATAAATTTTTTAATATTAATTATACTTTTTTTTATAATTCGTTCACTTTTTTTTACCATATTTGTGGCTAAAGTAATGTACTTTTTCTTTATTTTTAAAACAGTTTTTAATTAAATCAATAGTTCACTATATTTTTAACAACTAAACCACAATTGTTTGTTAACAATACTATTTATAAATTTTTTAAATACTAGTACAACATTTTTCAATAATTTTTTTTCACTATTACACTACTCGACGGCCAAAAAAACTTGTTTTTGAACCACATATTTTTTAATAGACAAATGTGGCATATATTTTCTTTTCTCATTTGCAGTTTTTAGAACATCGTTGTTCTTATATTCACATTATTCGCAAAATTTCTTCGAATATTTAGCTTAATTTTTCGAAATTTTATCTTATAATACTGAAATTTTTTTTAAGAATATACATAGACATATACATTAAATTATATTTAGTTTGAGTATAATAATGACTGTTCACTGTGGCTCAAGAATTAAATTCATTGGCCAAAACCTCAATTCGATGTTGTCACCGATTTCAACAATTGAAACGCCATTTGATAGTAAATATATTAAAATTAAGGTCGTCAAAAACTAGGATAAAATATTGGAAATTGTAGGCGTGGCAAGCTGTTAAACAGAACTGTTTTTTTATGTTTCCGAAAATGTTTTTCTTTTTTTTGTAATATATTACCCGAAAAATTCACTATTCTGCGCAAACTATAATCGAAAACGGGCTGATATTTTTTTTTGCTAGGCTGGTAGGACTGTTGTCTTTTAATAAATGCATGTAGTCACATCTCTAACATTTATATCAGAGGGTTAAGAATTATTAATAATATGGCTATATTTTTTTAAAATGTCAAATTTAGTGGAATAGAACTTCTAAATAGCAAAAGATAGCAGAAAAAGTAAATCACACAAAGAAAGGTGAAAATGTCTTCTTCAACCATATATATACCCATTCAGATCCATCCACAGAACAATTTTTTCATATAACTGAAATTAGATCAAATAATTATTCAAATGATGCTACTTTACCAGCAGCCCTATAAGTATGCAATGCTGTGTTAAATTTGTGCTGGGAACTTCAAAATAAAGTTAACATTTTGAAGTTCCCAGTCTGGTGAAGAGTTGTAATGATAATTGTTAACAAAATATATTACTTTGAAATATAAAATATTGTATAGCTTCCCAGGAAAAAATTACACATTCCAAAAAGAAGGTGATGCCCACACTTGCTTACATATCTCATTGCCAAATTTAGTAACTGCAATACCAAACTCATTCCAACGATAGAGTCAAAAAAGCAAGTAGTATTGTAATAAATTCTTTAAATTTAAACCAGAAAGCATGAACTCAATAACAAAGTAATTATTTACTTAAAAGAAAATAACAATGTTATTGACTTATATGTTTAACTTTTTGTACTCAAGATGTAATCATATACTTTTTCTTAATAAAAGGACGCTATTGGAAGTAGTTCCTAATTTTGAAAATAGAAGTTATACAATTTTAAAGAATTTATTTCATATATTTTTTCAAACAAATTTTTATTTGCAGGAAAATAATACTAAAAACAGAAATTGCATGTTGCCTCAATTTTGTTAAACTGTGGTTAGGTATAAATTAGGGAAGCGCACGTGAGCAGAAAATTGTGAGTGGAAGTTGAAATTACTGACGTTATCGTGAGTGAGTGTAAAAAAAATTTTCGAGGGTGATTGCGCGTGAGTCATATTTTTGTTTTTCAATTTTGAATTGTTCTTTTTTTTGAAAAATTTATATTTTCGTGGTTTATAGCTCCAAAATTATGACAATCCCATGTTATCATAACAACTCGATGTTTCACTTTTTAGGATTTTATTTCCGTATGAGTTTTGATCGTTATATTTGAGTGACCTAGGAGAATCACTTGTGAGTAAAAGTTGAATTTACTTATGGAACTACTTCTTTTTTTTAAATTTAAGTACTTCTTATTTTTTCTAGGGAACTATTTATTTATTTTTTTTTGTGTAAGTACTTCGTAGTTTTACAATGGAACTATTTCTTTATTAAAAAATGTATGTAGTTCTTAAAAATATAAAGTAAATGGTTCTTCGGTAAAAAAAAATAATCAATTCTAAAGAATCAATTATTTTAGTCTCACGCCCTGTTAAAAGAATCGAGTAGGTAATCTAGTATGGAATGCGTTCTGCCCAAAATGCTTGATTACAAACCCGCTTACCTTTTTGAAAATTTTTTGCTGGGTTATTATAGCGCTTTCTTAATGCTTTAACATGGCTTCTATAAAATTTGCCAGATAATTTTAGAACTAAATTTTTAAGCAATGTTTCAAATATGAATGGAATAGTACCATTAGAACTGACACTTCCCGTAAAACCCAACATTTAAAAATGCTTAAATTTCGCGTCTTTTAACACGCCCCAGTGGGATATATCACATAATTTTTGGAAATAATACAGCCATTTCTTACTTAATGGTCTGATTGTAATGCAATATGGAACAGGCATAAGTGAGGTTATATCGAGCTTAAGTTTTGATGTTGAACCTCCCAGACCCCCCGGGGCTATAATACGATCCTCCAATGATTAGTAATCGTAATGATTAATAATTATTATATTCTTTTGAAGGGTGAAGTAATGATTAAATTAGGATTAATTTAAATTTCGCGCTGTTACTAATTGATAAAGATTACAAATAATCTAAGAGTAGTAAGGTTTACTTGTAATTACGATAAAATAATCAAAAATAATAATAAATGATAAAAAAAAATCCGACTATTTTCAAAGATTACATTTGATTATGTTTGATTATTTTTAAGTCTATTGCATTCACACTTATTCAATGTCATTAACAAATGCAGTGACGAACACATTCGTTTTGATATTTATTGAATTTTAAGCCGTTTTATCGCTGTCCGTATGGAAACGCATGATGTGCATTCTCCCGAAAAGTTTGGTATTGAAAATGAGCAAAACCAGTACAAGGTTTCATAAGATATGAGTGATAATGTGAAGGTAATTCTAAATTTTCCATACAAATTGTTGTATTGAATAGCGTCTGGTGTATAAAATATAATATTTTTCCATCAGACTCTAAGAGGTGAAATCTATTTAAAATTTAACTCAAATTTGTATTACACTAATTTTTTTCGCACACTACAGTATTGAGGATGAGGACTTTAATCCTTTTACAAGCAACGGGAAAAGGTCCTTAATTGAAGAATCAGGATTGAATTCGCCATATGATGCACGAAGAATAAATGGGGTTTTAAGTTACCAAATTGAAGCTACCCAGATAAAAATCCAAACAGGGTTAATGTATGTTCCTGCGTGTTCATAAAAATGCATGCATGTCAACATAGATACATAAAACTCCATACATGTTTCCATATAGTTCCATTAAGGTGGTAAAAAATAGTTTGAATTCGCGAGCTCCACCAAAATATTAAATTATGGGAATTGAAGCTTCAAAGTTGTACTTGGTCTATTATTTTATTGAAATTAAAAAATAAGACAAAACTTAAAATAATTACTAATCGTAATCGAAATTTAACAGCCATAATTGCAAATAGCAATTTACTCTGCGAAAATAAGCAAACAATTTTACTTAATATTTGTAGACTAAAAATAGAAAACAAAACTTTAATATCAATAAAATTTTGCAATATTTACTTTAAATTTAGTAGAATGCAAGTAACAGAATATTTTGCTAAAATTAACAGAAACTTTTACCAAAAAATTGTAGATTGTTGATTTCAGTAGGCCAAATTTTTATTCGCATTAAAATAAGCTTTAAAAATTACACATTTTTGCATGATTTTTTTTTTTTTATTTATAAGATTTAACAATTTTTTTCGCTGATTTCAGCAGATTAATTTGTTACCTTCAATTAACTAAAATTTAGCTTAAATGCAACTTAATGTTTGTAGTTTCATCAGATTTATTTATCTTACTAATATTTAACAAAAAAAAAATCTACTAGTTTTAGCTGTTTTTCCTTAACGGCATTTCTTTAATAGTTTTAGCAAATATTTTAACTAATTTTTTTTAAATTAGTGTATTAAAAATATTTCTTCAAAGACAAGTTCTGTTAAATTTCAGATTTGTTAAGTAGTGTTATTAAATGAGCATAATTTATTTTACTAATATTTTTTTCTTCATAAATGTACTACACTTAACATCTATTAACAACTAAATTGCCACATGACCCTGGCATCATCTAGAAATTTAAAAAATAAATAAACTTTTTGTTTTTTTTCAAAACATTCATGATTTTAAAACCAAATCGACCATTTAGTCAATTGTTTAGTTTCCAACAGTGTTTATTTTATTTTAATTTAAGACCCATCTCATCATCTTCATATATCAAACTTCTTGTTATGTCAATAGTTTAACACTTGAAATAAACCACAAAATCTGAGGGTTCATTTTTGATCCCTACATTGATCAGTTTCTATGAACACGCTTTTGGTTAACACAAAACAAAAAAATAATTGTAACATTCATCAGCGTTTTTAGGTATAATAAATGTTTTCATATAAATCTTCTGATTGTGGTAAAACAATGTTGGTTATTATCATTGGCTGAATATGCATATTGTTCAGAATTATAAATGATTGTTTTGCATTTTAATAATTTGGCTTGAATTTGTGTTTAAAACATTACACAAGGCAACAATTTTGAAAAAATTTTAGGGGCTTTGAAAACCACTATACAATTTTGATGTATTGTGGTCCCAGTAGTACAAATATGGTTCAATTTTGAAATTCTATGGAGAGGTTTTTTTTTAAAAAATTTTTAACTAAAATTATAAATTTTTTTAGACGTTTCTCCACATAATTAATGATAACTAAAAAAAAATTAGTCCGATATTATTCAAATAAATTTAGAAAAATTGAAATTTACATAGCCTTTAATCCGTTAATATATTGCGTTTCAATCGGCTCAGTAGTTTCGGAGTTATAATAAAAAATTGAGGGAAAAAATATTTTTTTTACGTGAAAATAGCAAATTTTTTTGTTTTAAAAAAATCATAAAAAATCGAAAACGTCAAAAATCGTTCAGATTTATTGCTTTATCGCAAAGCCACATGTAATAGGAACAAAATGAGATATCGATCATAAAAATCGATTAATTTTTTTCGAATTTATTCACAATTAAGTGAATTCGCTCATTTTCACCAAATTTTAGTTTTTTGTCTGATATACATAAAATTGAGTAGTTAATGTTCTTCTTTCGATTGATTGAATTTTGAAAACATTTTCCCCATGCTATGTACAAATTTTCACATCAAAAATGCATTACATAGTAACATTCGTGTATTTTTTGGCAAAACCCTACCTAGAATATACTGATTCTATTCTTCGGAAAGACATTTGTGTTGGATGAGCTTAAATGTAAATAAATAAATAAATTAAATAGTAGAAAATTTATATTTTATTATTCACATTTATTATAATAAATAAAACAAGAAATAAATAAATAAATATGTATTATAAACTACAAACTCTGAAATTTTCTTTTAGTCGATTTTCTACTATTGTTGAATAACGAAGTGTTACTCTGAATACTCCAGCAAAAATCAGCCATCATGTGTGCATCCCAGCGACCCTGGTATCGTTCCTCCATTGTCCGGATATCTTGGTGGAATCGTTCGCCCTGTTCTTCACTCAAGTCTCCTAGATTTTCAGGAAAACGATCTAAGTGACTGTGCAGGTAGTGTACTTTAATGCTCATGTTGCATCCAAGATTCTGGAAGTGAGTTAACATCTCTTCAACGTGCGCAACGTAATCATCACCCTTGTTATTTCCTAAGAAATTTTGAATAACCCATACAAACGAATCCCATGCATTCTTCTCAATTTCTGACATTGAACTGCCAAATTCAGTATCGTTCACCAATTTGCGAATTTGTGGGTCATCAAATATGCCTTCTTTCAGCTTTTCCATACTTAGATTGGGAAACTTCCTTGAAATATACTGGAAACATTCACTATCTTTGTTAAGTGCTTTAACATATTGTTTCATCAGACCAAGTTTAATGTGAAGAGGGGGTAATATGATGCGATCTCGGGGCACTAGAGCCACATTTATAACATTTGGCGTACCTGGAACTAGTGTTTCCCTAGAAGGCCATTGTTTTCTCTTCCAATGTTCTGTTTTAGCTCTGCTGTCCCATAAACATATAAAACAAGGATATTTTGTAAAGCCGCTTTGTTGGCCTAAGAGGAAATTTACCATCTTAAGATCAACACAAATTACCCACTTATGTTCATCATACTTTATCTTCTTCATGACCAATGCAATTACAGAGTATTCTTCTTTTACTTTGGTTGAATGTGCGATCGGCAAGGAGTGAAATTTATTTCCATTATGCAAAAGGACACACTTCAAGCTGCGTTTTGATGAGTCGATAAATAAACGCCATTCGTTTGAATCATATCTCTGTAAGCCCATGGCAGTCATCAAACCAGAAATATCTGTGCAGTACACAAAGTCATCCTCTTCAGCAAAATAATGAAGTAAGTCTTTTTCTCGAGTACGGTAATACGAAACTTTAGTTTCTTTAGTTATGAGACCTGTTTCTTTCATCCGGGACGCAAGTAATTCAGAAGATCTTTTCGACAATCCAAGGTCTCTAATTACATCATTAAGCTGATCTTGATTCCATGGTCTCGGCGAGAAATGTTTGTGTGGGATGAACTCGTCATTTTCAGCTGTAGATGGTTAGATCTGACATATCTGATTGGTAAGACATACTTGAGGTTGAGTGTCCTGGTGAAGATGAAAGCACATGACTACAGCTTGCACCCCGATCTTGAGCATATTCTATTTCTTGTGAATGTAGAACTGCAAGTGTAAACCCATCAGCAGACCTCGTGGGGTAAGACCATCGCATATGTTTTCCAAAACCGCTTTTTGTACTTAAACAAAAATAACACTCGGATGCGTGGTTCGCTGTTTCTCTCCATAGCATAGGCTTCAAAATTTCCAAGTGTCGTCTGTAAAATGAAAAAAAAAAATTGAAATCAGGAATATGAAGAATTCAAATTTTAATTAAGAAATATTGTAATTATAAAATATTCCAAATCTATTAATTTATACTTACTTTACGTTAGAAGACTTCATAGATAAATTCAATCGACATGGAATGCATATAGTACTCGGTGTCCAATGCTGGTTCAAATTGTGCGGATAGATATTATAGCAATCTTGATATGACTTTTGCAATGGAGTTAAGAAGCACTTCCGTTTTTTCCCGGTGATATATTGGCCGCACACATAACAAAATAAATCTGGATCGTTTTTACATAAAAATGTTCTGGCTTTCTGGCTCATTTTTATTAATATTTGAAAATTGTTTTTAACTTCTAAGCTGTATGACTCTAATTTTTGTGTAGGTATTAAATGATGTTTGCGTTATCGCAAACACTTCTTGAATGAAATAAAAAGGGTCAAGGAGATCTTATAAATACTGATACTATAATTTGGGATAACCCTTTGTGTGGATACAGTTTGTGTGTGCTGCAAATTTTTTATTATTCCCAAGAATCCTAAAAAACATTAAGGACTTTTATGAAAAAAAAAAAATTATCCGTTACAGGTAGCTAACGGAAAATAAGAGCACTTCAGCGTACACGCACATTTATGAGCGTTTTATTACTATCCTACCGCAATCGTAAAAATTAAACAATCTTTTGTTTATTACTTATTTTTTTTTAATTATTAGAATCATAAAAATGTCATAGAGGTTTTTCCCAAAGGGGTTTTTGCCAAAATGCGTGTCGTAAAATGCACCTGAGTTTTTATGTTCTGCATTTTCATTATATAGTAGGTACAATTTTCTACAGTGCTTGTAAATATGCGATACCTTCAATTAATTGTAAATAAAAATGTAAAGCATGCATCGATTTTTATGATCCATATCTAGTTTAATTCGCATGATATGTAGCTTTACTACAAAAAAATAAAAAGTAATATTTTTTGCAGTTTTCGATTTTTTCCAGATTTTTGTTTTTCAAATTTTTTTTTTTTTTAGCATTTTTTTTTTTTTTTTGCTAACAATTTGTTTCATAACTTTGAAACTATTGATCGCATTAAAAAAATTTGTACACGTTCTTTAAAGATATTGTAAACCTTAATTTTTGTAAATTTAATTTGACAAAATCGGACTAGTTGTTTTTGAGTTATGACAACATAAGTGGAGAAATGGCTCAAAATATTGTCAATTTTAAAAAAAAAATTTTTAAAAAAAAATTATCCATAGAATTGAAAAATTTTACCATTTTTGTACTTAGGCAGCCATGATGCATCAAATCTATATAGTGGTTAGTCAAGCCTTTTTTTGCTGTTGACCTGTGTTATGCATTAAAACAAAAAATAAATAATAATGGCACACTCTTACAAACAAGTTAGTAGAAAAGCCGTTAGTAATCCAACTTTGCAAGTTTTAAAAAAATTTTTAGTTCAATTTGAGAGTTTAGTTAAAAAATTTTTTTTTTTGAAATACTAAGTTTTAAATTAATTTTTTTTTTGCTGAATTTACTAAAGTCTAAAAATTTTGTTTCGATAATCAAAACCAGCAGAGGTCATTGTAATGCGATGTTTTATTTTCAGTATTTGTGTATTTTTTTTAAAATTGTGTTAGTCTACAAATATTTAGCAAATTTTTTTAACTAATTTTAGCAGAGTAAATTGCTATTTTCAATTACCTAAAATACAACTCGAATACAACTAAAATTTTGTAAAGTTAGCAGATTTAATTTTTGCTGTTCTTATTAAATTAATATTTTCCAGGTGAAAATGTTCATATATGATCACATATTGTCATATATGGTTCCATGTATGAACATATATGGTTCCATTTATGAGCACATATGGTTCCATATATGGGCATATATGAACATATATGTAATGTATGGGAGCATATATTCAAATGAAAAGTTCATATATGGATATGAATGACACCGTATATGATAATAAATTGCAAATAATGGTTCATATATTGGTTCATATATGCCATATATCTCCATATATGAATTCATATATTATTCCATATATGGTTAATATGTTTTAATTTTTGAACAGATATGACCATATATGAGGATGAAATTTTTTATTTTTAACCCTTATTCTGCTGGTCTACGAATTCTTGACAAAAATATATAAATTAATGCTTTATTGATTTATAAAGACGATTGCGGAGAATGAGTTTTGAATTGAAATTTAAGTTGAAAATTGGTCCATCAACTGATATTATCACGCTAAATATACCATTGCACTATAGGTCAAATCGAAATTTTTCTGTGCGAAATTAATAACTACTACAAAAACAATGTATTTAAACCAAAGCCTGTAAGAATTTCATAAGTAAGTTTAACCCTATTTTAAAAAAACGACCAATAATTAACCCTTTTTCAACCGTTACAAAAGCATGTATACAAAAACATGGTATTCAAACCAAAGCCTGTAACAATTCCATAAGTAAGTTTAACCCTATGTAAAAAAAAAATAATTTAACCCATTAACGACCAATAATTTACCCTTTTCTAGCCATTAAAACAAACACAATACATTGAATTGATTATTTTTTTTTTATATTATAATATTTAGAAATTGCTTAAATATAATTCATTTTGTAAATTTAAATCAAAAAGGTCTTCTTCACTTTCATCAATTTCATCAATATCATCAATTTTTTCGTCTTGGTTGCTAAGCTGAAATTCTTCTGTGGATTCGCTGCAACATAATAGCTCAATAACTTCAGGTGGAAGTGAAGAACGTTTACGCTTTTGTAAGCGTCTGGTTAAAAATGTTGTGGAAATTAATGTCGCGATTCGGAAGCTTCTTCTCCAAGAAAACCTATTGGTAGTGCGCTGTTTTCTATTATTTGTTTTGAGTGTATGAGCAGTTTACGGACCGTGGCAGTCATTGGCAACCAGGGATATAGTTCCTGAAAACGTTTTGCTGTTTCAAAGCAATATTTTTCAAATTTATTTGAATCGATTTTGAACTGGCAGGATAAGCAAATCAAAATGATTTTGAATCGAAAAATTACATCTTTGTTAACATCAGTTATTTCAGAAAAAATATCATGCTCAGTAAAAGCGCGGCGAGCAGTATTTCCGTCATTTGTGAAACCAAAACCACCTACTCTGGGCATGTCCACGCGAAGTCCAAGCCTTCTCCAAAACTCGTTTTGTATTTTTTCTTTTCTTTTTAAGATAGTTACTTTATCATCTCCTCGTATATGCCACTTTTGTAATTTGCATTTATAGCCTAAATGTAATACAAATTCGAAAAATCTTATCCAGCAATGCAGGGGACTAAGTCCAAACTTTAAGTTTTCCTCTTTTGCACAGAATACTTTACTTTCATAATCAAATGTGTTCATGAAGTCCGTAGTTGTAGCAGCACAAATGGGACAAGCCTGGTTTGCTTTCGTTCCAGTTATAATGTTCAAAACTTTTCCATCAATTAGTGTTAAAATTAATTTAAATGAAACTTCTACGAATTTTCCCTCACCAATTGATATCCGAAGGTTAGTAAAAGCGTCAATTTCATTTTTTAAGTCCTGTTCCTCTTTTAAAACGACTTCTTTTGTCTCCTTTACGTACTCCAGTTTAATGGGACGACAAAATCTTACCGATTGCGGTGTGCTGTTGTTCCAAATTGGCTTTCCCGATAAGGACATAAAATGTAAGGGTATAACTGAAGTAGCTAAAAGTGATGCATCGCAGTTTTTTGACGAACTTGGCTCATTAAACCCGTAGCTTAATATTAATTCGGAGCATAAAAAGTCTGTCTCCTCCGCTTCCATTACAGCTTGAACTACTTCTTTTTGCATTCCAACAATTCTTTCAGCCGTATGAAGTAAACTAGATTGCAACGAAGCTTTAGCAAGGGTCTCATTTGCTGTTATACCCTGAGGTCGGCATTTTAATTTTGCGGCTGCAATTTTATTATAGTGTGGATAAATATCGCAGTTTCTTGATTTGCTTTCATGGCGTATTGCATTGTATTGCTCTTTTGAAAAATTATACTCAAGAAGGAAAGCTAAAGCCTCATCCGCAGAAAGTGGAATTGGTATTATAGTATCGTGATAACATTTTGTCCGCATTTTTAATGGTCTTGTCGGGCTTTTCATACTTTCTTTCAGGACTGCAGCCAAATCGGAATCACCTTGTTTACGAGCCGATGTTGCTGCTGCACGAACTAGAAGGTTAGTATCAGCTTTCTCAGTTGAAAGATTTGCGGGTTGTCTTCATTTTCCAAATTCTGATTTTGCGCTGAATGTGATAGCTGGACGTCCAACACCGGTAGAAGTAGGTTTTTTTGAAATATCACTTACCACAAAATGTAATTCAGAATTTAGCCACGTATGATTTTGATTCTTAAATACATTAATCTTTCTATGACATTTGTCCCACTTTTGAGCAATAAAAATGTATTGTTTGCTTTATATTTTTTTTATCCATTTCATCCGAAATAGTGTCAAGTTTGATTTTGTCAACAACGTGTTTGAAAACTGCATCAAATTTGTCTTTCTTGTTGCATTCTTTTCCCTATATTTCAACCAGATCGTTTTTTTTTTGATACAGAGGTTACCTACAAAAAAAAAAGGCATAACTCAAAAAGCGCAAATAATCGCAATTTGTTACAAACACAATTAACTCATTACATTATATTTAATCCAGTTTTTAAATTTGGTAGAGGTCAGATGGGGTCAAAATTTTTAAACGCTTACGGAATGTAAAAGTTTAAAAAACAACTGAACCTTTTTAAGGTAATGTTGTCTGATGAGTTCTTTTCAAGTATATCGACATAAATATAAAGCAGTTATAATTAAAAACAGTAGTACTTACCTTTCTCTTTATTTTCCATTTAAATTAATAAATTATAATAAACACAAATCGAGAAATACAAACTTAAAGTTGACCTTGCACTATTAAACACTCTAGCACGTTTGTAGAAAAAATTGCCTTGATTCACTTTGACGTACAAATATGTAACGGTGCCTTTTTTTAACGCAAAAAATCATCACACGTCTTTGTTTTGAAGCATTTCCAATTAAAAAACAACAACAACAATAGTAAAACGGAACATTGATTTTTATCAATTTAGCACAGAAAAAGCTGTCATTTGACCTAATGTGCATTGGTAAAATTTGTTGGCGAACGCACCCCTTTTCCGGGGGAGGGGTTCGAAGTTGGAATTTTGTTTTGCGATTTTATCCAAAAGTTTATGCACCATCGGAGAGGTATAATATGTCCCCATTCATTAACCCATTACAAGCTATCTTAAAATTTTGTATTTTTTTTTATCTTTTTTTTATTAAAAATTCGCAACTAAAAAACTAATAAAACCTCCACGTTTAAGTTTAACCAAGTTTATGGATTCACAGGGCCGTATTATACCTTAAATGAAAGCTCAATATCTTGTTTATAAATTACTGGCCTCAAAACATACCAATAATACAGATAATTTTTAAAATAAATAAAAAAGACAGGAGAATTTAAAAAAAATACCAAATGTTAAATGGGTTAATGAATGGGGACATAGTACTCTTTGGAAATATATTTAAAACACCTTTCCGATGATGCCTAAATGATTCAGATCCATTCACAACTTTTGTATAAAATCGTAAAACAAAACTTCAAATTTGAAAAGATTTGGAAAAAAAAACTAAAAAAATTCGAGCATATAGGAAAAGTAATAATATATGACAATATATGAACATTCATATATGACCATATATGAGCATTCATATATGTCCATATATGAGCATGTTTATATATTGCCATATATGACCACATATATGAGTTCATATACGAATCCATATATGTTCGGATCCGAAATTTGAGGGTATATGGACATATATGATCATTTATGGGCATATATGAACGTTCATATATGGTAACATATTATTATTATTATTTTTAAGTTTTTATCAATGTATCAAATATTGTCTTTTTAATAAAAGAAAAGGTTTCTATTATACATACTTCTACTTAAGAACATATTAGTGATAAATTCATACATTTCATATTCAAAATGCATTAATAAATATAAATAGTTTAAAGTAAAATTGTTTACGAAAATACAATTTGGAAAAGAATTTAATGAAAATTAATAAGAGTATGGATAATGATAAACGAACTTGTTCCAAAAAAATATAATTCGATGATTTAGAAAGTGATGATGACGACAATACCAATATTAATCAAGCGAACCGACAAAAGATGTCCTTTGGTACGAATACTTATGGAATTTATAAAAAAAACTTTAACTAAAACGCTTGTGTTTGACACACACAAAAAAATCGTTGCCAAATAATTATGAGCATTTCAACTAATAAAGTTTTTTCACAAAAGGCGGGCCAAAAATCGGGATTTTGGTGCAAAAAGCGGGATTTATTGACTTAAAATACGGATTTTAAAAAATTTGTAATTTCTTAGTTTGAATCGCTCAAATATTACTTCAAAAATTTATAGTTTCGTTGAATTATTAAAAAAATCAGTTTTGGCACAACAAAAATTAATACATTTTAGACTTCGATTCGAATTTTGAAATCCTATCACTGGCTCTGAAACTTTATTGCTATCAAAAAGCTCCAAAACTTATAACATGTTGAACGTTTTTAAATAATTTTATTTTTTATAAAAATTAAAAAAATATGTTGAAAAGCTGGATAATCCCGATTCAGAATTAAGCACATAAAATGCGACGGATATTTCTTCAGATTCTCTACTAACGTCTTTATAAATTATACAAACTTTAAAATCTATTTTCTTTTGTATATTTTTGTCAGAAGTGTAATTGGGGTCTATGAGTGTAATTGGGGTCTCTAGAAATTCCATAATTCTTCCAAATATACTGGTGATGAAAGGACTCAAAGGCACAGGGTATTCTAGGTGATTTAAAAAATATATTCGATGAAAGTCTTTTTAGCGTTCCTCGCATTTGTGTGTATAAAAAGGGGATGGGCATGAACGGGAAAATTCTTCCCCTTCGCGGCCTGTACAAACTTCTAAAGCGGGGATCATGCAATTTTGTATATTGGTTTAGAATTTCCATTAGACGTCCGCTTAGACAGGGGTTTAAGAAATTCCTCCGGGGAGGGGCTAAAAGGGGAAAAGCCACCCCTTAGGCGGCATGGCCAATCCGATTAAACAAGGCACTTAAAACTTGGTATGTGTGTTCCTAATCTGGCGTTTTTTAAATTCCTACGGTGAGGGGCGTAAAAGAGAAAAGTGACCGCCTTGTCGGCTTAGACAAACAGCTAAAGCGCGGAAATTGAATTCAGATGTAGCTTTTAAAAACCCAAAAAAGAAAATCAGCCTTCTTGGCGGGCTGGCCAAACCATTAGCACGATGAACTTGAAATTTTGTATCTGCGTTCCTAATCCCGTGTACGCATCCGCCAAACTGGATTTTTGGCTTTTCAGCTGTTGCCAAAGCCAAACCGCTTAAGAGTGGAACTTCAAATTTGTTCCTAATCCCATGTATATGGGATTTTCGGAAATTCCTAAGGGGAGGGGCATGATCGGGAAAAACTTTTTCAAAGAACTTGAAATTTGGTATACCGTAGACATCCACTTAGACGGGATTTTTAAAAAAGTCTACTAGGACGGGCATGAAGGGGAAAAGTCTACCTATTAAGGGCCTGGACAACCTGTTAAAGCTAGGAATTTGAAGTACGGTGTTTAGGTTTCTCCTCTCGCGTAGAAGATAGATTGTATTATTGGATATTCCTTCGGGAGGAACAAAAACGGAGGAGCATTTAACAATTTTAATTCAGACATAAGATATTTTTGAAATTTGGCGACGATCGTAGTAAAAATTGAGGTTTAAAAGTCTTGCCTTTAATGTCCTGCACAACTCGCTGAAGTTACAAAAGTTTATTTTGAAATGTAGGCACCAGCTTATACTGGGACATCGAAATTTTTAAAGGGAGAGACGAAAAGGCAAAGTCTTTGCCTTAAAGTCCTGCCAAAACGCTTAAAACTTAAAATATGAGTTTCTTGAGGTATGCGCTTTAAAAATACTCATTTTGAATTTTTAATAAAATGGTATATAGAAGGGGTTTCAAAGATAAAAAGTTTAATCACCTACATAAAGCACATAAGCTTGAAATCTGAGATTTGAAATAGAAAAAATGTTTGTGCTAAAATATAACTCGTTTATTTTCTGCAAAACTATTTTTGCTAGCACTTGCTTACTTTGCAGACTTTTTTTTTACGTGTACTTACTCTTAAGATTCCCATTCAAAGAGATTCTTGCTTAATAAAATATTTAAAAAAGTTAACTTAAGTGGTTAAAATAATTCTCTCAAGTTCTTTTTTATAATTTCGTTTTTGCATAAAAAAGAAATGGTAACTCTTTAAGAGATTTAAATGAAAGCCATCCTAAAACTATACTTTAAAAGAGAAAACTTGAGTTTTTTCTATAATTAAATTTGTTTTATTGTTTATAACTATTAAAATTAAACAACAGCTAATGACTAGATCTCAAAAATAGATCCATAACAACAAGAGTTATGTTTAAAGCTTAAACGCGCTTGTTGGGAGGCAAGTATGAGCTAACGGGATCAACAGATTGATAGCCACTGTTATCGGGAATTTTGGAGGCGAAATCTAACACAGGAGCAACACCACCATTATGACTGCTGGATTTACCACCCAAAGAATCATAGTGATTTTGAATAGCACGTTGAGCATTTTGAGCATCAGCTGGGGTGCGGTATTTGACAAAGTGAACTTCAGGTTTGTTGTTGGCATTATTATTCAATGAATTCAATTTGTTGGCCAAATCACCGATATCAGCTTGTTTGTTAAGAACATAAATGGCAGTGTGTTGTTCACCAGCATTTTTGGCTAATTGAAGAGCGGCATTTTCTAGACCGGAGTTTTCAGGTCCCTTAATGAAAATTACACGTATACCTCGTTTTGCGGAGTTAGTCAACTGTTGGTTAGCTTCGTGATCATCGAAGGCACCTTCAGGGGCAGAGTATGAGAAAAATTCTTTGGTATATTCGGCAGGAGCATTATAATCATTGCCACCATAAGAACCACCACCAGCAGGGGCAGATTGGTAGCTTTGTTCACCACCAAAACCACCAGGCGATCCACCAGCAGATTGTCTTTCATAATCATAACCCAAACTGGCAGCATAAGCTGTAGCCAAGCAACAGAGAACCTAAAAATTAGGAAAAATTATGTATTAAAACCAATAAGAATTCTATTGGAAAATTCCTAAAGTAGTAGGTAGCACTTACAATAAAAGCACGCATTTTGTTTTGTTTGTGTATTATGTTGTTTGAATAACAATGAATTGTTTACTGAATTTTGCTAAAAAATATTGCTAATATTTATATGACAATATTAATATCATTATCGATTTCGAGCTTTAAAAACTGTGCTAAAAATTTATCCTTGATCATTTAAGATTAAATATGAATTCGGTGTTTTATTGTTTTAGTTTTTGTTTAGCATACACCTAAAGAAATTAAAAATGCTTAAAAATTTACATAAATATTAAGTTATGTATTGTTCATTTTTTCTTTTGGTATTGTTGCTAGGTTTTGTTTGAGTTTAATCTTTTCAATTTTAGTTGTCAACACTATTAGCCGCATAATTTGTTTTATTTGAAACAACATAAATATTTTAGACTATTTGCCGACTTACGTTTTAACCGCTGTCCTCTTGGTTGCGGTCAAGTATATTTTTTTTTAACAAAAAAAATTTTTACTGTAAATTTTTAAAATGTGTTTTCAATGTTAATAAAAAGCTCAGATGTTTTCCTATGTATCCAGGAAGTTTTAACGTGTAACTCATCTCTGTTTTGGAGAAAAAATTCTTTGAATATATATTGCCTATCGCAAATATTCAAAAACTTGTAATCTAGAAATACAATGGGTATGAAGAATCACATGATACATATAATCAAATTCATTATACGCATTGTTGTTCTAACAATCAAATCTTTAAATATTTGCGATGGACCATATTCAACGTATATTTTATCCAAAACGAAGATGATTTAAACGGCGAAACTGAAAAACATCTGACAAGGAAACTATACGTTTTTGAAAAATCTTGAATATGTTGTAAAGAACAAAAAAATCGTAGACACGTATGTTTTTTATGTCCGCAATCTAAAGTTTAGGGTTTAAAAAGTGGGATAAAAAATTATCCAATTGGCCGTTTTTGAATAAATTTCTCTTTGCAAAATGGGTATCAATTGAAATGTAATATAAATACGCGTCCACGCATGTCCGAACATTTTTGTTATTCAAAAGACAATTTTTTTGAATACCATATATGTATGGGAAGTATCTGCCTCACTCGACCCTCTCTATATTTATTTGGTCACGTTAGTTTTAAGTAATTGTTTTTTATAAATATACTTTTTTTTCTCTTGATTTGTAATTTGTGATAATGGAGTAGTATTTGAACAATATTTGGCCTTAAAGGCTTAGTTCTTAAATTTGAAATAAATAAAAAAAAAAAAATAGGTTTTTTAAATGCATTTTTCTCTTACGAAAAATTCTGTACGAGTTCGTAAATAATCGAGAAGCAAAGTTTCTCTATAGAGTATATACTCTTTGCTCTTTCCAGAAAATAGAAAATATATTCTCTTCTAACTCGAAAATTATACAAGATATTTATATGAAATTTTAGTACAGTATGAAGCACGATATTTTAGTAAACGAGCAATATAATAATGCTTATTTAATTTTATCAAGGAGATTTTGGGCTTTTTTCAATTTTCGTAATCGTTCGGCTTTATCGCGATTTATCCCGAAGAGCTTTTAAAACTCTCATTTAAAATTATTTCTTAAATTTTAAAAATGTTTTCTTATAAAAATTTTGTATTTTTTTGACCCCCGTGTTAACCCTAAATACGTGTGTAATATTTTTTTGTCCTCTGCAACTTAGATATGTGGTTATCCAAGTTGCATTGAAATCTGTGAATTTACCACTGTGTAGTTTTCCTACAAGTTTAGAAAAAATAAAAATAAATGTTGGAATATTTCAATATAAACTGAGTTTTCTGTTCCACTAAAGATTCAGAATAAGTTCTAAATTTTTTTAGAATATTATTTATTCCAAATTCTCCATTAAAAAAAATCTATTAATATTGTTAAATTTTTCCCACACTATTTCAAATATTAACTAAAAATCTACGAGAAATTATTTAACATTCGGAAGCATCAATTGAAGGGCTTATTGTGAAAACATGATAAGCCACATTTGCTGTTTTATGAATTTTCGCTGTTTTCTAGAAATCCATTATTCACTATTTGATAGAAGACGTGCTTAATCAATTATCACTAGCGTCTAGATTATAAGTGTCATGCAAAAGTCATATTTGTTACATTCTTTCAACCTTTAAAAGGCGAAAACAAACTAAAAATAAAATGTGGCTTATCAAGTTTTTACAATAAGCCCTTCAATTGAATATTATTGGAATTTTTCATCATTTTAAATCGAATCTTTTGAATATAATTTAAAATTACGAAATTTTAATTGATGTTTTTTAAATAGAAAATTATATTTTTTAATTTCAAATGGAAATTTTTGACTTGAATTGGTCTTCTGACAAATTCTATTGGTCTTTATACAAATTCTAAACTTGAACATATTTTTGTAATTGCATTGCCAAAAAATCCTAAACAAAATGTTAAACATAACATTCTTTGCTCTCTTTTTGCTTGAGCAAATATAGTGCTAAAACACAATGAAAGTTAAAACAAAATCGAAACAATTTGTACATAATCACGGAAAATAAATTTTCGTCATTGGTTTGGTAGCCTTTATAGTGTTTGTATTATAGGCATATTGTATATTTTTCTCACTATAACGCAAAATATAAACTAGTTTTTAAGCAAAGGAAGCTAATTTTAGTTTAGCTTCTTTTACAAAGGGAAAAAGGTATATGCGAGTGATTGAATTTATACATAGCTTCTGTTCAAGCTGTAAGCGTTTTTTTGCCAATAATTAAAAAACTGTTTCGTTCGTGTTATCTGGTTTGCAAATTTTAAATCAATTTGACTAACCAACGAAAAATTGGCATAAATGTTGTAAGAAGCCCCCAAGTGTATCGGAAATATAACACTAAAGATAAAAAACAAAATAAAGTTATAATTTAGTTAATCTTAGTTAACTTGAGTCATATTTTAATCACTTTTCAGAAAAAAATAACAAATTTTCAACAAAAATCTCCTCAAATCCTTTGAACTAAAGTGATGCGGGATTCTTTCCACCGCTAGTTCGATTTCAATATACTGTTTAATAAACTTAATTATTCTTCATTAAAAATTAAAATTAACTTGATTAAAAATATACCACCATCATCTAAAATTAATAATCAGAAGTTATACAGATTCATATAATTACTTAAATAAGTTAAACGTTTTACACAAAAAATTGATTTTAAAAATTAAAAAAGTGTTTTTTTATATGTCGATTCGAATTTTTGAAATTTAGAAGATATTTTTTATAAAAAATTTTATGAAAATGAAAATTTTTCAAGTTCGAGGCCATACTCTATATTTCTTTATTAGGATATAGTCCTAACAAATAATCTATAGAGTTTACTTCCCCTGTTTTGTTTATAAACGAAACAAAAAATAAAAAGGAGGAAAAAAAGAAAACAAAAAACGTGTATTGAATATCCACCAGAGGTGGACCTTGCGCATAACAAACAAGTTTTCAATTTATTTTTTGATCAATGGTTATAATCTTTAACTTCGAGCTCACATATTAGTTCTCATGTAGTGAGTAAACTAATTTATATGAATGTTTGATGTTTGGCATGGGATTGTTACCTCTTTCAAAACGTGTTCTGATGATGGGAACCTAGAAAATTCCCGAAATAGATCTATCAACACATTCCTGAAAGGGTCAAATAATAAATTTGAAAACAAAAACTCTATAGATTATTTGTTAGAACAATATCCTAATAAAGAAATATAGAGTATGGCCTCGAACTTGAATAATTTTCATTTTCATTGCACAATTAAAGGTCGAAAAAAAAATCCGGATAGGGACACGCCTACATCAGATTGCTTTTCACAATTTGTTAAATAAGTTTTCGGACTTTAGCACATTTAATTACTATAAATGCAATTAATGTTTATCCCGATGAAAATAAATTTAAATAACAAATATGCAGGTGCTTGTGCAAATTTAAATGTAACTGACACTAATAGAAAACATATGATTTTCTATTGTTGATTTACTTGAATAAACTTCACTACATTGCTAAGTCTGTCAAAAAAACAGAGTAGTATTTGGAAGATGACAAAGCCAATTGTGACAATTTTTTGTTGTTGTTTTTGTTTTTTCTTTGATATTTTAAATTTTGAATCTCGCTCCTAAACGAGGACAAGAAATTCTCATTGAGTTTGTGATTTAACATAACAAATATCTCTAGAAATTCTAATAACAAAGCCCCCTGAAGATTTCCTTGGGCAGGAATGAAATCCGGATAGGGACACGCCTACATCAGATTGCTTTTCACAATTTGTTAAATAAGTTTTGGGACTTTAGCACATTTAATTACTATAAAAAAAAAAAGAGACATAATTTTTATTTTTAATAAAAATTATATCAAACTTGTAACAAGTTTAATTTTAAAAATAAGTTGGGGTCCACAAAAATCAAAATTTTATTTATTTTTCTCTTGTAGTTTTGTATTTTTGTAGTTTTAAGTAAAATAAAAGATTCTTACAACAGCAGGTTGTTGAAAAATTTATCATATAGAGACAATCTGACAATTATAAATACACAAATAGTAATACAATTTAAATGGAAAATCACTGATGACGCCTGTCCATAAAAAGACGCAGAAACTAGTGTAGTCTGATTTAAAAATTAATAGTGTTTGCGACTGTCTATATGACGTGAAAATAACAAATGTACTAAAAATGTATTATAGTTAAACATAGTTTACGAAAAATTTTCATAGCATTTATGAAAGTTTTCTTAATATTTATGATACATTTCATAAAAGCTTATGAAAAACTTCATACATATAAGGAAAATTTCATAGATTTAATAGATGTAACACTTCATATATATGATGAAGTTGTGTCATAAAATATCGAATTGATGAGATAATATTTATGAAGAATTAACTTCATTATCATATTTCGATTATTTATTCAATATTTTATGACACATATTTATGAAGTGTTACATTAGATGAAAATCAATGAAGTTTTCTTTATATTTATGAAGTTTTTCATAAGTATGAGGAAGCTTTTTTTTGAGTGTAGGTTGAAAAATAAATAACAGAAATTAATGTTTTAAAAAAGATCTACAAATGAACAAAAGTTAATGAAATTTTAAGAAATACCGATCTATCCAAAATAAAATAACAAAATTCTTAAATTAACTTTTTATACTAAGGGTCATAGTGTATAATTCAATATAGAGCAATTCCATATGAAAGCGATCACCTTTTGGACGACCCCTCTCCGATTTTAAAATAAATAGTCTCAATCGATTGCCCAGCAAAAAATAATGTACCTACATATTTTTTTTTTTTTATAGTGACTGGTTTAGTGGTGGTGTGCACCACTGTCATGTGACAAAATTGAAGAATTCTTCATAAGGGACCTCATTGAAAGTTGTTTAAAAAAAAAACTACTAAGCGATCGCAACGAGTGATAGCTCGTTGGAAAGGTATTGAATCAGGCTTTAATTGAAAAATAAAATTTTCCTAATTTTTCTCAGAAATTTACCCATGAAAATTAAATTTTCCGATTTTCCACAGAAGCTCCTAAATTTTCCGGCTAATTTTATTTTTTTTGGATTCCTCATAATTTTTGCTTTAAGAATCAGCAATAAAAAAATGGGCCCCGACTCCTTGTTTGGACAGGAGAAGAGCATTTAAGAGACCACCTTGTTCTCATTGTTTTTATATTTTTTATAATTGAATTATTTTTAATTATTTAACAAGAAAAATTAGGAAAATTTTATTTTTCAATTAAAGCCTGATTCAATACCTTTCCAACGAGCTATCACTCGTTGCGATCGCTTTAGTAGTTTTTTTTCTTCAATTTTGTCACATGTCATATGGAATTGCTCTATAGTGACTGGTTTAGTGGTGGTGTGCACCACTGTCATGTGACAAAATTGAAGAATTCTTCATAAGGGACCTCATTGAAAGTTATTTTAAAAAAAAAACTACTAAAGCGATCGAGCTATCACTCGTTGCGATCGCTTTAGTAGTTTTTTTTTTAAAACAACTTTCAATGAGGTCCCTTATGAAGAATTCTTCAATTTTGTCACATGACAGTGGTGCACACCACCACTAAACCAGTCACTATAAAAAAAAAAAATATGTAGGTACATTATTTTTTGCTGGGCAATCGATTGAGACTATTTATTTTAAAATCGGAGAGGGGTCGTCCAAAAATTTGCCAATTTTGATCGTTTTCATATGGAATTGCTCTATATTCTTTTATATCGATTAAAAATTATTTTTGACTACTTGTTCCAGTTTGTATTATTGATATATTCGAATTTAATGAAAAATGATCAATTAAGTTAAATGTTAAAATTGCAAAAATTAAGCTAGTTTATTGATACACTCAAAAAAATAAGTTAGTAGAAAAGTTAGTAAAACGTCTTGTAAATCAGATATACCATTTTTTTAGCAAAATTTTTTGCTAAAATCGTGTTTTCAGCTAAAATTTTTGTTATACTTATTCAGCACTTAACTGTTTTATACTAATGCTTTACTAATATACTAATGTTTTACTAATTAATTTTGCTAAAAAAAAATTGTGCTGATAAGCACATTAATAGTGTGGACGACAACCCGATTGAAAGATATACGCAGAATAAAGTAGATGTCGCGGCATGTCAAGATGTTGTAGAGAAGAGGAAAATGATACTAAAAAGAACAACTCTAACAAGACATATATAAAAATCAACCATGGAAGTTTTTGTATCTCTTTTTCATACATAAAACAAAATTGAGGATTAAAACAACATAAATTTTGCGTTGTCATCGGCTTGTGAAAATAATTGTCTATTAATTAAATAAAAGACAAAATAAAATATTTATTTATTTAAACTAAATGTTTATAGTGTGGTCAAATTGCAAACAAACATATACAGAAATGTAGACAGAGTAAAGCGAAAGACAAAGACACACATCTTAGGTAGATTTTTATGGTTCCTTTTTCTTATTGCGAAAAGGGTTGTTTTTTTCGTTTCGTTTGTTTTTGTTTATTTTTTCGTTTCGTTTCGTTTCTATAATTATCTTCGGCAGTTGCGTCCTTGAAACGATAGCATCATTTAGACAACCATTGATGTAAGTAATTGAAAGAAAATTTTTGTTATGTCATATATATTTATTTCTGTATATTTTCAGATATTAAATTAATTCATGTCGTCAATGTGGGAAAATGAGAAGAGACTAACTAAAGAAAATTTTTATATTTCGTTATTATAGTAAATTATTTTTAAAAGAAACACAAAAATATGTTTTATGATTTTCAGCAAATAAATTAACTAAATTACAATTTTTCTACAAATTTTTTGCGTTTTTTTCAGTCTACTAAAATTCAGCAAAATATTTATTAATTTTTACCAACGCTTTTTATTTCTAATCTACTAAGTGTTAGCAAAACTTTTGCTGAATCTACAAATTTTGTTGCTAAAAATCAGCTCGCTGATTTTCAGCAAAAGATTTTGCTGACATTAGCAACTTTTTTGCAAGCATCCTCCTGACTAAAATTTTGCTGACTCAGCAAAATTTTTTGCTGACTTTACAAACTTTTTTTTGAGTGTAGTTAAACTAAACGGTTTACTACTAACAAGCTTTATATTCAAAAAATCAAATGGAATTTAATATAATAATAATAGCAAAAAAAATAATATTTTTTTAAAATTATTTGCTAAATATTTATTTTAAAAAATCCCTATTTGGGGGGCAAAGCTTCTTGAAAAATTATTTAAAATTATAAAAAAATGTTAATTTGAGTGTGAATTTTACGGAATATGAATTTTTAAATACTCAAAGTCGAAAATAAGTTAAAACTTTTTCCATTCCACTCTAAACATAAATAAAGGTTTATTTTTATTGATATACTGCTATAATGTCAGGCTTTCCCTAAAACAATTTTTGAAAGTTGTAGAAAACTACCAGACCCAGGGAATTAAGTAGATAGAAACGACTAGAAATGACAATTAAAACGACTATAAATGTAATTAATTAGTAAAGTCAGCAAAAAATTTTACTAAGTCAGCAAAATTTTAGTCAGGAGGATGCTTGCAAAAAAGTTGCTAATGTCAGCAAAATCTTTTGCTGAAAATCAGCGAGCTGATTTTTAGCAAGAAAATTAGTAGATTCAGCAAAAGTTTTGATAACACTTAGTGGATTAGAAATTAAAATACCCTTGCTAAAAATTAATAAAATTTTTGCTGAATATTAGTAGACTGAAAAAAACTCAAAAAATTTGTAGAAAAATTATACTTTAGTTAATTTATTTGCTGAAAATCATAAAAACATATTTTTGTGATTCTTTTAAAAATAATTTCCAATTTGTTACAAAATATAAAAATGTTCATACTCCCGAATTAACGACAAGAATTAATGTAATATCTAAAAAAATAGAAATAATTATAGAGGGTCCGCCATCTAACGTTTTTTTTCAACTAGTGCTTATTTCGTGAATGGTAACACTTAGCTCATGTCTGATTTGACAGATAATTAGCTTTATCCTTCCGCTGAAAGAATATGGTTGTGTATACGCTTGAACAACGCTGGGAAATATTGCGACATTACTTTGAAAATCATGGTAATGTTGCAGAATGTGTGAGCAAGGAGTGGCCGTTACAGTCAATGGCGATCGTTATCGGGCCATGTTGAACGAATTTTTGTTCACAAAAATTGAAGAGGTGGATATTGGCAACATTTGGTTTCAACAGGACGGCGCTACGTGCCACACAGCCGAAGCTACACTCGATTTTTTGCGCCCTGTTTTTGAAGATCGCATTATCAGCCGCAGAGCTGATGTCGATTGGCCACCTCGGAGCTGCGATTTGACACCGTTGGATTCTTATTTGTGGGGTGCCGTCAAAGATGAGTGTTACGGAAACAAGCCAGAGACAATTGACTCTTTAAAGGACAATATTCGTGAAGCCATTGGTGAAATACAGTTCCACACAATCGATAATGTGCTTAAAAATTGGACCGATCCTGTAGGCTAATGCATGGCCAGCCGAGGCAGCCATTTGAATGAAATTATTGCCATTATTAACCGGAAGGATTGTACTTTCAAATAAAAAAAGAAATTTGAGAAAATATTCAGTGGTTTTTGTTTTATAGCATTTTCAAAAAAAAAAAGTTATTTGGCGGACCCTTTATATAACATAAACAAAATTATGTTTCAACTACTTACGTCAATGGTTGTCTAAATGATGCTATATTTTAAAGGAACACAAATGCTGCAGATAATTATAGAAACGAAACGAAAAAATAACAAAATATAACATATACATACAGTGAACTCTCAAAAACGTGAGCTAATTTTTGCAAGGGGAGTTCGCGTTTCTGATTTTACTACATAATTTATCCACTGAGAATAAATTCTGTTCCAAGTACTTCAGAACCAATCATTATGTTGATTATTTAACAAAAAAATAAAATATGCAAAGATTTTGAATATTTTTCTCCTGAAAAATTCTGAAATTTAAACATACATTTTTAGAAATTTTTTTTAAATACTCAGACACTTGCCTATAGAAAAATATTAACACTTTAAGACATTTTTCGTATCAGAAAACTTTCTAATTCTGGGACTTTTTAAATAGACCAAATTCAGAATCTAAGAATATTTTTGCATACCTAAATTATTGATTTTAATACGTTTTTGATAGCTCTTAATTTCTAATATATTTACTATAAAAATAACTGCTAATTCCATTTAAATTTAATTCTATACGTTTTTAAAACAATTTTTGTATAAAAAATTCTTAAATTCGGAGATACAGGAAAAGATTTAATGAGTTTTTTTTTGTTCACGTTAGAAAAGGTGTTTACTATAATAACGTGGTGAAATTATTACTCGGGAATAACCCAAATTACTAAAATATTGAAGAAATAGAAACATTTCTTATAAAAAAAATGTGTTCACGTTTTAGAGATATTGAACTTTGTTCACGTTTTGGAATAGTCAATGTAAAAAAAGTGTTCATGTTTCTGGGATGTTCACGTTTCTGCGAGTCCACTGTACAACCCTTTTTTTTACAATAAGAAAAACGAAACATAAAAATCTAACTAAGATGTGTGTCTTTGTCTTTCGCTTTAGTCTGTCTGTATATTTATTTGCAATTTGACCACACTAGATTATTAATCTCTATAAACATTTGGTTTACCAATACACATTTAATCTTTATTAAATTAAAATATTTTATTTTACCTTTTATTTAATAAATATACAATTACTTTCACAAGCCGGTGACAACACAAAATTTAAGTTGTTTCAATCCACAATTTTGTTTTATGTCTGAAAAATAGATACAAAAATCTTTCATGTTTGATTTTTTGATATGTCTTACTAGAGTTGTACATTTTAGTATCATTTTCCTAGTCAATACTACATCTTGACATGCCGCGACATCTAATTCGTTCATTAATGTTCTAATCAGCACTATGTTTTTAGCAAAATAAATTAGCAAAACATTAGTATAATATTAGTAAAACAGTAGTTCAAAACAGTTAAGTGCTGAATAAGTATAACTAAAATTTTAGCTGAAAACATAATTTTAGCAAAATATTTGCTGAAAAATAGTATATCTGATTTACAAGACGTTTTACTAACTTTTCTACTAACTTATTGTTTTTAGTGTACATTTATCATAAAAATTACTTTATTAAAAACTAACTACATAACTAACATATAAAACAACTAACGAAATATTACTACATATTTTATTTTTTTGATGTATTGAACGGTCTTAAAGTCAAATCCCAGGAGCCGAAAAATTATTTTTATATATGGAAATGGTTTTCAATTTAGGATACTGGAAAATTAGACTCTCTGCGTTAATACGTTCTTTATAAAATGTTTGACCAGTTTTTTTATAACATTAATAATTTTCTGTTTTTATTTATTTTATTTATTTATTTATTTTTTATTTATTTATTTTATTTATTTATTTATTTATTAGTAAAAACAGTACAACAAGAATAAATTCTTATACATATTACAGTACTGCAAATATATTGTTATAAATATTGTAATGTATAATAAAAAAAAACAAATGATATATTTAAATTAAATGGATTCATAACACCTAGTGGCACCATAATGAAAGTTTTGGCAATAAAAACAAAATTTAGAACTTAACAATTAATACATTTAAAAAATTAAAAAAGAAAGGCAAAATTACAGAATTTGATGAATGTGTGTTATAAATCAAAAGTTTTAAAATGTAAACAATAAAATATTAATTATAATGTGGAATTAGTTAGCAAAATGCTTATATATTGCAATTTTAAAATGCTTTGCATTGCTAAGAGTTTGGATATTTGAGGGTAGTTGGTTCCAGAGTCTTATTGCGCTTATGAAGAAATGTCTTTCGGATATGAGTTTGCGATATCGTAACAAGTTTATTTTCTTGCCTCTATTTGACCTTGAGAAATTTATTCGTCTGTAGAGATAATAGGGTTGTTTCGTATTTATTAGTTTGTGTAGTAATACCAAAGAACGGCATTTAAGTAAGTTCTCAAATGAGACATTGAAAATTAGTTTTGAGTAATGTGATATTCTATCATATCTTCTTATACTAAATACATATCGAGCGATATTATTATATGTCACAATAAGTTTTTGTTTACCTTGTGAATCACAGTTCGTGAACAATTCGCAACCATATAGGAGTGTTGGCAGTAAATACGTTTTTGCTAGTAACATTTGAATATGTAATGGCGTATAATATTGTGTCATCCAAAGATTTCTCAGCATCGCATACGTTTTACCACATGCAGCATTGATATGATCGGACCAATTAAGATTCTTATTAAATATCACGCCTAGATTTTTGGCAGTTTCCACTATTTCGATTGTTGAGTTATTAATAGTTATTGCTGGCAAATTCGTTGAAAGGGAATCAACTTTCCCAATTATCATTGCCTTTGATTTTGTTGCATTCAGGCTAAGTCCATTCGCAGCTGCCCATTTATAAACTTTCTCAAGGTCATGATTAACTTTGTCTATACATTCTGTGACATCAGCTGGCACACAACTTATATAAAGTTGTACATCATCTGCATACATTTGTATTTCACAATGGTTGATTTGAGAGGGTAGATCATTAATATATATTGTAAAAAGTAGAGGACCAAGTATTGATCCTTGAGGTACGCCTCTTAATACCGGGCGTTTGTTGGATTTATCAGAGCCATGGTATACGGATTGGGATCTATCACACAAGTATGATAAAATAAGTTTTTCAGCTGTTGGTGAAAAATGGCACATGTGCCTTAGTTTATAACACAGTACAGAGTGGTCAACTGTATCGAACGCTTTAGAGTGATCAAGCAAAATCAGGATAGAAGTCATATTGTTATCAATTTTTGTTCTTAGCTCTTCTGATACATCAATGAGGGTAGAGATACAACTGTGTTTAGGCCTAAATCCAGATTGTCTCTCTGTAAGTAGAGAGTTGTCATGTAGATAATGGCTTATTTGGTTGTGAACTAAACGTTCAAAGACCTTTGATAAATATGACAGAATTGCTATTGGTCGATATTTCTTGTCAGGTTTCAGTATAGGTATGATTTTGGCGTGTTTCCATAACGATGGGAAAGTAGATGACATGATAATAGTGTTAAACAAATGTGTTATGAATGGCAGTATATATGGCAAAATAATTTTTGTAAATTTAGGATGAATTTCATCGTATCCAACAGATTCGGATTTAATACTTAAAAGCGATTTTAAAACATCTTCCTGTGTAAAGTTTATAAACTTAAAACATAAATGATGATTGAGGTAGTAATTATTATCATTGTTGTTAGAATAGCATAGTTTTATAACCATAATTGTGTAATATTGCTAAAATTGTTTTGCAGTTAATTAATTTTTTACGAAATATAACAATAAAAATATAAAAAATTTACTTAAACGTGCATTTCATAATTTTTTGGAAGCTTATTCGAAATTCTGCAACTACGTAATACAACTGTTACTAAAATACATTCTTTTTGGTTAGTTACCTATTTTAATGACTTAAAAAAGGTAATTTTACATTTTTCATAGTTAAGGTTATTAAATTTAAGGTATTTAATTTTTTTTATTGCTTTTTTTATTTTTTTAAATAAATGCTTAATATGTAAAGAATATTGTGTTAAAATTTCAAAGTCGATTGGAGCGCGATCAACTGACTCCATACGTATAAGCAAAGCAGAGCAGGAAGCTGCGAGACAAACTAAAGAAGGCAGGATTCGTCGTAGACAGGAGCAAAAAGGTGCTAAGACATCATGGATGATAGCAACATCGTTTATGGACCTGGCATTAATGATTCAGTGTGAGGTAAGCCGATAAAATTTGCTTAAAGCGTTTTTCAGACAACTCACGTTTTCAAAGTCGGTTCCCCTTATAACTTCAAAACTACTGCACCGATCCTTTTGAAATTTTGAACACTATTTCTGTACATAATTTACGAGGCAATGCTGGATAATTTTTTTAAATTGGTAATAATTTTTATTTTGCAATAACAAATTAACCGATTTTTTTCACTAAAAATCGCGTTTTTCCGTTTAAAGTGTGAGACACATCCGAATAATTGCTGCCAGTGCCGGGTTTTTTAATATTTCTTCGTGAAAATTTTATACAACATTCTCTAAATGTCATGATTTAACGTCCTAGTAGTTTTAATAAAGAGACTTTAACTGTGTCGTCACAAAAAATTCACAGAAAATTCCTTTTTTCTTACGAATTAACCTCACCCCTTTTTAGTTCATCAATTGAACAACAATGATGTGCAGGAGCTGTGGTTTCAACAAGACGGCGCAACATGTCACACAGCTCGTGCCACAATTGATTTATTAAAGGAAATGTTTGATAACCGCATAGTTTCACGTTTCGGACCCGTGAATTGGCCTCCAAGATCGTGCGATTTAACGCCGCTGGACTATTTTCTGTGAGGATATGCGAAGTCGCAAGTCTATGCCGATAAGCCTGAAACGATGGACCACTTGGAGGACAACATTCGCCGCGTTATTGCCAATAGGCGGCCACAAGTGTTGGAAAAAGTCGTCGAAAATTGGACCTCCAGATAAGACTACGTCCGAGCCAGCCGTGGCGGTCATATGCCAGAAGTCATATTTAAATTATAATGCCAGAAGATTACCTGTCGAATTAAGTAAATTTCATGTCAATTTAAAAAATTCATCTTTGTTTTATTCCGTTTCAAAGTTCTTTACCTCTATAAAAAACACCCCTTATATCTTACATTAAGGTACAAATGCATTGACGAAACTTATGGTTTATTTACAATAAAAAAAAAAAAAAATGTATGGACATTATGCAGTAAAAATGTTGACCCAGAAGCTATGAAAATTAACGTTATTGATTAAGTTATAAGTGTAATTCATAAAACGTACAAAAACCCCTTCCATAAAACGTCAAAAAAAATCTATAAAAAAAATCTCAAAAACACTTTACACCCTAGGAAAAAAATATTATTTTTATAAAATCAGACAAATCACTACTTATGAGTTTTTTCTAGAAAAACATAAATCTGGGTACAAATTAGTTTAAGGGTTACTCTGATGATTTAAAAAAAGAAAATTTTTCCAAATTAAAAACTCAATAACTTTAGAAATAGGCTTTTTATTACAGTGAAATAGGTCTTATTTTGATGCCAATTTTTTTTTTGTGTCTAATTTCCCATACTTGTTGTCTAAATCTAATGTGAACTGGTAGAAAATAAATCATTTTGTTTTAACTTTTTAATTTTTTTAAAATATTTATCGAAAAGTGTCAGAAGCAATATTAGTATGAAATAAAAGGTAGTTTAAAGACATATCCAACATTTATTTATTTCGCTTTAATAGAATACCTATTTCTGATGTTATTAAAGTTTAAAGCATTTTGATGTTTGCCGTTTAAGGCCATCAGAGTGAGTGTTCATTTAAAAAATAATTTGTACCCCGAATAATTTTTGTTATTAGGCTAGAACTTTTGAATAGTGATTTATCTGGTTTTGTGAAAATAGAGCACTAGAAAAAAAAATTGTTGTTTCATAACCTCTGTTTTTGCCCATAATCCATTTCATCGACCCCACACCCCCCTTCAAAAATTCTGAAAAATTCTTTTGGGTCAAATTATATATATATAGTAAGTGTAAAATTTCGTCTTTGTTAAAAAATTATTCTTTTATTTTGTCTTTTAAATCTATAAGAAACGCTTTATAATCGGATCATTAAACCCTGCATAGGTTAATGTTCTTATATTAGTTCAGAATTTAATTGCATACCCCATTTCCATGCATGTTCATATGTGTAGATTAAGGAAAACTGAGGTAATATTTACATATAACTATGATAACAAATGAACTCATATGAACATATATAAATCCTATATGGTGGTATATGGGCATGTATGACCTCGAATTACTTCATATATGAGCATGAATGAGCTCATACATGTACATAAATGTATGCATATATGTTGACTTTTAGCCGGGTAGACATGGTAAAATAAAAAAACAAATTTTTATTGAAATATGCAGAGTAAATTTTCAAATTGACCGTAATATTGTTCTTTGTGGTATAATGTCTTTACTTTTTGCCTTTTAAGAACTGTGACGAAAATTTATCAAAGTAACTAAATTTTTAGCAGAAATCATATCGCTCATTTACTTCAATAACGTCATAACTCAAAAATATTGATTTTGTAGAAAACGAGTTTAAAGTTTTCAATTTACTTCCACCTTGAAGAAAAATATAACGACATAATTTCTTTACAAGATATCAATACTACTTTGTTACACAATATAATACGTGATATAACGAATAAATCTCCGTCATTAACTCAAAAATCATGTTTTTTGAGTTGTGACGTTCTTGTTCTCCATTCGTTTTTACTAACTATCCCGAAATTTAGAATAGAAAATTATTTTAAATATAAAATGTTGGGTGCTAGAATGCCCTGACTTGGTTTGTTTTTTGTAAACTCAACCTAAGAGAACATTAATAGAAAAAAATTTATAAACATTTTTGGTTACACTACACACAGAGAAATAAAGTGCCAATCGAATTGAAAAGTGTTTGTAATGGTAACAACTTATAAATTCAGTTAGTAAACGATATTTACATTAGATTTTTGAATATTTTGGGTGCTGCAACTAAAATTTTTTTAAATTATCCGAACATTGTTATGAAATGTACAGAAATGTACAGTTGTGCCAACCGTCTGAAATTCGTAATAACCAAATTTGAGTTGTAGTAACCGAATTTCAGTTGGCAAATAGCTAAACTTTTGTTTGTGTGCACTAAAAATTTGTTAAATAGGGCGTTACAGAAAAAACTTCTAAAATTAACAATAATTAACATTAAGTTATTTATATTTGAGCTAAACTTAAGTTAATTGAAAATAACAAATTAATATGCTAAAATCAGCAAAAAATTTGGTAATTAATAAAATCATAAAAAATATAAAACTTGTCAAGTTTTCTTTCGATATTTTAATGCGACAAAAAATCTGCCCTAATGAAATCAGAAATCTACAATTCTTTAGCAAAAATTTCTATTGATTTTATGAAAATATACTGTCAATTGAATTTTACTAAATTTAAGATAAATATAGCAAACATTTTTGTTGATATTATTGAGATTGCTTTTTTTTAATTCAGAAATACCAGTAAACGTTTTTGCTAATTTTAGCAGAGTAAATTGCTCATTTCAATTAACTCAAATTTAACTCGAATATGAATAAAAATTTATAAAGTTAAAAGTTTTATTTTTGCTGTTATAATTTTATTCATATTTAGCAAAAAATATTTGCTAGTTTTTTCTACCACGTCATTGCTTCCTAATTTTTAGTAGCTTTTTCTGCTATTTTTGCAGATTTATTCGTATTTGTGTAGTTAGACGATTATTTTAATACAATAGGATTTAGGTCATTTCCTTATAATTTTCGCTAATAACTATATTTGTGCAAATTTAGACACCTATTGTTTAATGACTAGCGATGAAATGTTTATAAACCAATTTCTTTAATTTAATTTGCATTTTAAATTAAAATAAAAAAATAAAAAAAAAACAACACTATGTGGAGTCACAGTTATTTAACGATTCCAACTGATGATTTTATTATCGAAAATTCCTACAAATTAAATTCATTGTTTTTATGTGAAAACAAGCATAATATTTTGTACTAATTTTGAAGATAAATCACAGAGTTGGGAGTTAGTAATTCAATTTTAATATGAAACAACAACACAGTTGTTAATAAATTTAGTTAACTGGTAGTGGCATTACACCATTTCCTTGTGCAACAAATTATAAATCCATGGGATTTCACACAGATTGTTCACTTCAAATTAATATGCATAGAACGAATTATATCCAATAACATCTTTGATTAGAATTTCTTATTAAAAAATTAAAACTAATTTGTAATATTTTTTGTGTATTCTGTCATAAATCTTCTATATAAATCAGGATGTGTTTATGTATGTAACGTATGGACTCCAAAACGGCTGGGCCGATTTTGATTATCTTCAGAATATTCAGGCGGGTGACACTTTGAAGTCTGATTTTTGATTTTCGGTCTGTGGGCGGAGGGGCGTGGCAAAATCCAATTTTCATATTGTACCACCAATGACGTATACATATATTTATTTTTTTTGCTTTTTTTATTTTATTTTATTTTATTTTTTTTTTGAAAGCCGTTGTCATGTTTTTCAAAACGAGATATCAAACTCTTAAATCGGTTATGTAGTTCCGAAGATATTTACAAAAAACCCTATGTTGATAATGATCCAATATCAAAATTTTAAAACTTTCGAAATATTGCATTCAAAAATCCGAGTTTTCGGTTTATTTACAAAATATTTGGCTGAATTTCAGTTTATGGGGGACACCCCTAGAGAAAAAATCTGAATATGCCATCCCCTTCAGAATGTTCCCAGGAGTACGAAAATCATAATGAATAAGGGGGCTCACGCCCCCTATGAGCGTGGCAGTCGAAAAACGACCCGGCCCACCTACGTAGACAATATGGGTATCAAATGAAAGCTAATGTCTTCACGATTCCAAAAATAGCCATAGTTGCCAGATCGGGCGGTTTTTTGCAGCCGATACGGCCATTTTTGTTAAATAGGAGCGGGGGTGAAAAACGACCCATGCCACCTACTTAGGCAATATTGGTATCAAATGAAAGGAAATGTCTTCACGATTCCAAAAATACCCGTAGTTGCCAGATCGTCCAGAATTTGAGGAAGATATGTTAATTTTTATAAAATGGGGGAAGGACTTTTTTTTGTTTATTTCTTTTTAGCTCGGCCAGAGGCCGAGCACTCGAGATCCCCGCCGTCTAGAATTAAGACATACTGGAGTTAAAAACCCCTAAGCCCGGCCGTAGGCCGGTCACGCAGAACAACTTTACTAAGTGAAGCCAGTATAACAAATTTTCATTAACCAATCAGAAGCTTTCAAGAGTTTTCCTCGTTTCTTAATTTTCTACTTAACAATAGTAATCTTTTCGCACAAAATGCTCATTTTTGTTTGATTTTAACAAAATATAAGCAAAAAAAAAGGAAAAAAAAATTTCCCCCACCCCAAATTTTGCCAAAATGGCCATATCGGCTACAAAAATCGCCCGATCTGGCAACTACGGCTATTTTTGGAATCGTGAAGACATTAGCTTTCATTTGATACCCATATTGTCTACGTAGGTGGGCCGGGTCGTTTTTCGACTGCCACGCCCATAAGGGGCGTGAGCCCCTTTATTCATTATGATTTTCGCACTCCTGGGGTCATTTAAGGGGGCGTGGCATTTTTTTTTTTTTTCCAGGGGTGTCCCCCATAAACTGAAATTTTGCCAAATATTTACATCATTCGATAACACAAGATATTCCGCACTTACTAAGGTGCAATAAGTTAAAAATAATTTTATATTATCAATCTATATATATAAAATGGAATGTGTGTTTGTTTGTACCTTATAGGAGGCCAGACCTCTGGACCGATCTTCTTGAAATTTTCACAGCTTTTAACTGGGACTCTGTCATGATTCATATTCTGCTTTTTTTCGACCACGCTCACTTTGACACCCACTTTTTTTGAATTATGTAATTGCTTCCATATAGTTTTTAACACATTTACTTCAAATTGTATAAACATGATATACTCCATCCAAGATAGATATAAGCGTTTCATACGCCACGCCCCCTTTCACGTCACATTTTGTTTAAAAGTTTTAATATTTTTGTCCTCTGTACAAATTTATTCCTTTCAACGTGTTTTTTTTTAATAACGTATATGGCAATTCATTTCACTAATTAAGAACGGTTCTGATTGGTTGTCTTAAGAATAAATACCATTTCACCAAACGGGAGCAATATTTGCAGCCATTAAAGTTTTAACATTGATCGCGTCTATTTGACTAATTACAATAACGATTCTGATTGGCAGGTTAAAGAAAAAATATTCTATTTTAGCAAGCGGGAGCTTTGCTTGCATGCAGGACAACGTCTGCCGGGTCACCTAATTAATACAAATAAAATTTGAAGGCAAAACAACGTTTGACGGGTCAGCTAGTTGTAAATATTTTGGAAGCTAACAATTTTTATTATTAAATATCGTAATTAGATAGTTTATTAAATAAAAAAATAAAACCTCTTAAAAATGTAATAAGTAATTTTTATGAGTTCTACTATATTGTTTCGGGGTTTAAATTAATCTTGAGTGCCCGACGAAAGAAGGGTTGAAATCGGGAGATTGAGCCGGCTACGACATGATATTAATTTCATTTCCTGCAGCCAAACTTTTACAACCCCCGCTGTGTGTTTTGGGTCGTTGTCGTGCTGGAAGGTCCATGAGAGTGGCATTTCCCAATCAGCATACGGAAGCATAACTGAACTCAAAAGATCTCTATAGACTGTGGCCGTCATTGTGCTAGTAATGCGGTGAATTTGCCAATCCTATTTCCTGAAAAAAAAACCCCACACCATAATGTTTCCACCTCCGTGCTTCACTGTGACGGTTGTGTATCTGGGATTAAACTTTTCGCCTCGTGGTCTTCGAACATTGGCTCTTCCATCTGATTCCAGGAGGTTGAATTTAGACTCAATTGACCACTATACATTTTTCCATTGCTGTTGAGTCCAGTTCAAATGGGTACGTGCAAGGTCAAGCCGAGCTTTTCGGTTTTTCCGACACAAACGGTTTTTTTGTACATCTATAACTTCTAAGACCATAATTTCGGGCTCTTCTTTTAATGGTGGGAAGACTGAGATCTATTAAAAGTTCAGTTTTAGCTTCTCTGGGAACTGCTTTGGGATATTTCGTAAAAAAATTCTTGATTTTCCAATCTTCTCTTACAGTTGTAATACTTGGTCTTAAACCTTTATGAATTGTGTGGATGTTACCACTATTAACAATGCGGCAAATCGTTGATTTTGGAACGGAGTACTTTATAGAAATTTCTTTTTGGGAAAGTCCATTTTGAAAATCATTTAAAACTTTTGATTTAAAATCAGAATTGTATTTATGTTCAGTCATTTTTTACAAAAATTATTCTTACGATGTTTATGCTTCCAACATCTTATTACAACTATTAAAGAACAATAATTATAATAAATTTGTTTAAAAAATGTAACGGCGTGAATCTCATATTAAAAAGGAATGCGATTACCGTTATATCCTAGCATTTGTTAGTATAAATTGTTTCGTTAAGAGTAAGAATAATGAGAGTTGCAAATGTTTTGAACACCTGCATTTTGAATACATCTATTACTATAAATTTTGTTGTTTGTTTTAATTTAACGAAATTATTTTTTTTTATTTGTTTAACATAAAACAATGTATGAAGAATATGTAAAAAAATAAATTTTATTAACTAAGTGTGATTTGAAGAAAATAAATCAATGAAAACAACAAATGCGATTTAAGTTCCAAATGTTTTGACCACTACTGTATACCTAAATATATAATTATTAGAGTTCGTCAGAAAAGTATGAAATTTCTTTTTTTTTTGGGATATCATCCCTTCTTAAAAGGAATAAAATGAAAAAAGTGGCGTTATTATTTTTTTAAAATTTCAACTAATTTCATAAGCGCGCTAGGGTCAGAACTGCTGATTAGGGTCCCTTTTCCTACAGAGCAAAACGAGCTGTGTTTATATGAAATACGATTTTAAATCAAAAATTATTTTATATAAATTTGTTTTAAAGTGCACCATTTTGGAAATAGAGTGGTCAGAAAAAATCAAATTTTTTCAAAAACTTATAAAGTATTTTATTATGGCACACAATTCCGAAAGTTATTAAGTTTTCAAAATGTTGTCTTTACTAAAATGCAATATTTTATTTTATTGATTTACAACTTTTTAGCGGGCTGCGAAATATCAATCATTTTGATGTTAGTTTTCGTAGCTCAAAATACTTTTTCAGTGTGTGTTTAAAAAAAAAAATATTTTTATTATTTTTAACAAAATTATTACCTTAATAACTTTTTAGCGTTTCGCGATATATCGAAATTTTTGGAAAAAGTGAGTTTTTTGCCTAAACGGTGTACTTTAAAAACTGTAAAACAAATTTTTTTATAATAATTTTTGGAGTAGGATAGAATGTTGAATTGAAATTTCAATTAAATACATCGCTTTTTGCTCTGTAGTAAAGTGATCCTAAATCAGAGTTTTTGGCAACCGCGCTTGTGCAAGGAGTTGAAATAAAAAAAAAAAAAAATAACTACGCCACTCTTTTTAATGATGCAGCAACCGTCAAAAAATTTATGATATCCCAAAATCAAATTTTCGTGACGAACTCTAATAATTATATATCGCTCATTTACTTCAAGACTGTCATAAGTCAAAAAATTCGGTTTTTGAATTAATGATGCAGATTTATTAGTTATATCATGATTTATATTGTGTAAAAATTATATATTAATATCATGTATATATATATTTTTTCTTTAAAGTGGGTGTAAAGAGTATATACTTGATAGAGAAACTGTGCCACTCATGGGTCTTTCGATTATTAGCAAACTCACATACAACTCTCACTAAGAGAAAAATACATTAAAACCCCCTATTTGTAAAAAATGTGACCAAATAAGTAGAGAAATGGTCGAGCGAGGCAGATATGAATTGAAAACTTTAAACTCGTTTTCTGCAAAATCGTGTTTTTTGAGTTATGTTACTCTTGCAGTAAATGAGCGATATGTATACATAGGTATATTTGGATGTTTCTTAAAATAATAAATTATCGATTTTCATTTATTTCACCACCCAGTTTTATTACAAATGGTTTTTTGATTTTTTATTTTTGTTTTGGAAAACGTTAACCCGTGCCGAAAGTTGGCCGAAAATTATCCATTTTGGGAAAAAAGTTGTATTATCAAAAATTACCAAAACTCAAAGTATCATAACATTTTTTTTTATTTCATTTATTCAATTACTATATCACAAATTATTTAGATATGACATTCTAACTTCATCTTATATCATTAACCACTTAAGCCTGGAATCCAATATGACCCACGAATTTGATAAAAATGCAAAAAACGTATTGTTTTAATACATTTTATAGATTTTTTAAAATGCCTTATTTGATGATGTCGATTGCCATTTTTATAATACACACAAAAAAAAAATTCAACTATTTGCCAACTGAAATTCGGTTACTGCTACTCAAATTCGAATTTTAGTCTGCTGGTACAACTTAACATTAGTTTTCACAACAAAATTCGGTTAATTCAACTGAATTTTAGTAAGTTCAACTGAATTTTAGTAAGTCGTTAATTCAACTGAATTTTAGTTAGTCGTCTTACTAACTGAATTAATAAGTTGTTACCATTAAAACACACTTTTCAATTCGGTTGGCACTTTATTTCTCTGTATGTACATACAATAGTTGTTGTTAAAGAAGAACAAAATAAATTGGAAAAATGATAATTCGAGTTTGTGTTTGGAGCGACTCCTTCCCAGAATGTTTTCTGAAAATAGCACACTCTTCGGAAAAATAACGTTTAAATTTGATAAAACAATAACTACATATTTAAACACTAAAAATGCATCGGACATGTGATTTATAAATTTGAATAGATTTCAGGACGTAGATCACAAATGTGAACACCAAATTTTAATATTAGCTCCGGTTTTTTAAAATATTCGCGAATTTAACTTTTACCAAAAATCAAGTTTTTTCTTTAAAATTTTTAGTTATTTCATATAAGTAAATAAACTTCGAATAGCTTTTAATACGGCTTTAAAGTATGAACTTTGAGCATTTTAAACGATATTTATTAATTGGGATTTTGCAAATGATGATGCAAGTAAAGTGAAAACGTCACTTCTTTTTATTTTTTGTAAATATTATAAAAATCCTTAATCGAATTTGCAAAATTTTAGCACATGATGTTAATTTATATTCCACTTAATTGATTTCATCAAAATAAATCCAGAAATTGTTTATCAAAATTTTCAGAAAATTCTGAATATTTTAGTTAGGATTGCTCACAGACTCCATATTATTGAGGCATAAAACTATATTAAAATTTTATAATTTCAGCAATTTTTTAATTAAACAAAAAAGAAAACGACATATCCTGTTGTCAGAAAATTCCCATGAAACTTAATTTTAATTATGACTACAAAACTTAATAAAATAATTATTTTATGTAACTTGATCCATTTAGGGTTAATTTTTACACTTTTGGCCAAAGAAGACTCACTACGAAATTTACAGAATTACACCTTTCATAATTTTCGGAAAAATATCACTTAAATTTTATTAGACTATTAAAATTATGACAATAAGAAAATAATATAAAACCTTTAGTTGGATAGTCAAATTTCATAAATTAAATTAAGACTCGTAGATCTTTTTGTTCCCTGCCCACTGAGGGTTAAATAATATTTGGATAAAAGTAAAGATAATAATAGTCTAATAAAATAAAGTGCCACTATCCGAAAATTATAAAAGGTGTTATTCTGTAAATTTCCTAGTCGGTCTTTCTTGACCGAAATTGTAAAAATTAACCCTATGGATCAAGATACATAAAATAATTAAATTTAAAGGCTTTACTGTATTGTAGTAATAATTTAAATAAAGTTTCATATGTCTTTTTTGACCCCAGGATACTAAGTGTTAAATATTTTTTTGATGAAAGTACACTTAGAATACTATGTAGGCAGAGACAAACAAACATTTGTTTTTTTTTTTTTATTTTTTTAAATAACAAAAAACAACTGTAAAAAATTAATATAAAATCATAAAACAGTCATTTGATGTGGTTTGTTTTTTTAAATGAACTATACGTAAAGATAGTTATTGCCCTATGAAATTTAAGTGATATTTTTTTAGAAAACTAAGCAAACTTTGATAAAAACATACAATTTTTTTTAATATTTCATAAAATAAGCGAGTAGTGGAGTCGTTCCAAACAGAAACTCGAGTTATCATTTGTGCAATTTATTTTTTTTTTTCTTAAATAAAAACTATTATATTATAAAATTAGCAATCGATTTTTTTCAAGTTTGATATTATTTTTATTAAAAATAAAAATTATGTTTTTTTCGATCTTTAATTGTGCAATGAAAATGAAAGTTATTCAAGTTCGAGGCCATACTCTATATTTCTTTATTAGGATATTATCCTAACAAATAATCTATAGAGTTTTTGTTTTCAAATTTATTATTTGACCCTTTCAGGAATGTTGATAGATCTATTTCGGTTCCCATCATCAGAACACGTTTTGAAAGAGGTAACAATCCTATGCAAAACATCAAACATTCATATAAACTAGTTTACTCACTAAATGAGAACTACGAGTAATATATATATGAGCTCGAAGTTAGATTAGATTAGATCAGAAGGCACTATGCACCGCGACCAATGTAGGTCTTTTGTGCTGCCTAAAGTTACCTACAGATTCAAGCTACCTATAAAGCCAACTATCCTATTAGGCAAAATGTTCGCGATGTCGGAAGGCGAAATGAAGCGATCACCTAGAAACCTAAGTCTCCTATCACAAAGCCTGGGACATTCGCAGAGAACATGCTCCGAGGTCGAAGTTAAAGTTTAGCAAAAAATAAATTGAAAACTTGTTTTTTGTGTGTATGTCTACCTTTGGTAAATATTCAATACACGTTTTTGTTTCTTTTCCTTTTCCTTTTCCTTTTCCTTTTCCTTTTCCTTTTCCTTTTCCTTTTCCTTTTCCTTTTCCTTTTCCTTTTCCTTTTAATTTGTACATTTGTTTTTAAAAACAAAATGTAAATGGGGAGTAGTAAACAAGACCATACTTTGTCTTTTATTTTATAGCAATCGATATTATAAAATTAGGCATTTTAAAAAATCTTTGAACTTAATTCTCTACCACGCCTTTCACAATTAATTCGAAAAAACGTTTTTGCATTTTTATCAAATTCGTGGGTCATTTTTAATTCTAGGCTAAAGTGGGTTAGGATATCCGATGAAGTCAGAATTCCAAATCTGAATAATTTTTGGTATATTAAATGATTAAATGTAATAAAAAATACACTGTTTCGAGACTTCGAATGTTATAAAGTTTTACTAATACACTTTTTTCCAAAATGGGCCATTTTCGGACAACTTTCAGCACTTGTTAACGGTGTAAAAAAAAACAATTTCTTCCAATTGGAACCATTTATAATAAAACTGGGTGTGTTAGTACAAATCTATTTTTAAGGGACACCCTTGGGTATATATGCCCGAATAAGGCTTGCGCACGAAATAACTAGTGCACGAATAAATCGCAATAACTTTTGAACTAAATGTCATATTTAAATAAAATATACATTTTATTGAGAAGAATGTTATATAAATTGACACTTTATTAACAATTAAGATAAACTAGTTAGGTGTTTTGTATGAAAGTTTTAACTTTATCTGAAATGCCACAATTACGGTATTAAAGGAACTTTCAGAGATCTTCTTGCTTAACTGGTCTCGGTGCGGAACGATTTTTATCAAAAATTACCAAAAGAAAACTAATTTTTATCAGTACAGTATTGCAAACACATGGTACGATTTAAGAAAGTTATACCCCTATTAAACAATTATAATATGTAAATTAAAACGGTAATTTTTATAAAAAACTAATTTTAAAAAATATGAAACAATTTAAGTTTTTTTTATAATAAATAAACTGAAATATAAACTGAAATAGAACATATTTTGATTTACTCGATTAATCGACCAAAATTGTTCCAGTTATTCGATACTCAAAATTGGCCATTTTAAATTACTCGAACAATTGTTTGAGTGAAATTCATCGATTAATCGAGAAGCTAATCGATTGAATACCCAATTATTTAACAAAGGTACAAATTGAAACATTTATACGAAATTGGACTTAATTGTATTAAATTTCATGTATTATGATTTATTTAATACAATAACATGAGGTAAAAATTCGAATGAAATTGTATATCATTAGAAGAAGTTAAATCCAATTTGATCCACGTATATAAAATTGTATTCATCATTTTTCGCATTACATTTTATCTGATTAGTTATTGGAACCTATCTAATTAGATATGCTACCATATAATTTATTTTATCTAATTTTAGAATCCATTGATTTATATTTAAATTTTCAATATTATATGAAATGTGAATGTGCGGATTCCCCAAAAAATTTTAAAGGATTTTATGAAGTTATATCATATTATATATAACTTGATCAAATTAGATAAACCCATTTTTCGGATCAAATTATATTAGATGATATCACATGTGATCACATGAGATAATGTTATATATGTAATTTTTCAGATCAACTAAGATATGATGCGATATGAAATTATATATTTGACTATATATATTTATATATACCCATATCAGAATTTTTTTCATCGGATATTTAAAATTTATTATTAAATAGTGTAATACATTTTTTTGTTTGTATCGCTCACAATTTTTAAAGTATTAAATATGTATTGTATTTGTGTGCGTTCCATTATAATCTTTAACTTTACGACCTAGTCGGCATCTTTGGTGTTGACATATTTTAATTATCCGTATTTTATGGGCATTAAAAGAAAAGTAAAGAATTCAGCGGTGCATGCGAATTTCTTTGATCTGGTTGATATTTCTTTTGGGGTTTATTTTAAGGAAAGTATGCAAAATCTCAAATTAGTATTTATCTAAAAGAATAACCGAGAAGAGGCTTATCGATGATTAATCCTAGTTTTGAAAATTCATACTGAATTCTTGTTTTCTCTTTTTTTCTCATATTATGTAGATGCAGAGAATATATAGAAATAGAGATTCTACACTTCCCACGCCTCTCAGCAATAAAATACCGAACTCAGCCAAGCAATTGAAAACATTTTTTTTTACACTAAAAAATAATTGCAACATGTTGATAAAAAATTGTTGCTTAAAACACTCACTTTTTTTGCTTATATTTTAATATTTTCTAGTAAAATTTAATATATTTTAATTTTATCTTGCTTATTTTATCTTTAATATTTGAAATAAATAAAATTTTTATTAAATTATTAATCAAAAACATGACAAACATTCGTTTAAACTATTAAAACATGTTTTAATTTACTCGGTGCGAGTTTACAAACAAATAAAAAGAGATCAGATTGAGAGTGACTGAGGTGGATAGAAACCCACTGGTAGATCCGTATAAATTTTGACGGCAATGTTTCCTGGACTACTTAATAGGTTTTTTTTTTAAAGCTCTGCCTATTATGGAGGCTCTAGCTTTTCTAAAAACTTCGGGTTCTGATGAGATCTTTAGCCAGATCGAAATACTAGTATCAACCTAGCTAATATGTTTGATTTTGAAAGTTTTTTATTTGGCAGGGTTTCCAGTCCAACTGCTAATGTTACCATGTCTGGGAACGAATTGGGAATCCGGCATGTATACTAATATTTAAACACAAAAATAGTTGATTGTTTTCTTATTAGCAAATTTCTTATAGTAAATTTTTAATCCTTTAGGGAGGAGCGAAAAATTGTAAACAATTTTTATTAGCAAAAATGGTGCTCAAATGAAAGGAAATTATGAAAACAATTTAAAATAAAGAACTTTTGCGAAAATATGAGACATATTATTATTTTTAGAAGTTGTGGTTTAATATATTTGTTAATATGAAAAAAATATTTATACATATGTGAACAAATTCACACACATTAAAAAATATGAAAAGCGCCCCATTTTTTTCCAAAAAAAATTAATTTTTTTATTAAGAAATAAATTTTTATCGTTTACGTAAACTTCTTTGAGTTACTTTCAAAAGTTTGTTTTTAAAAATAGGAGCGGTTTTTTTAAAATTGTGAGAAAATTTTGCTTTCATTTGAGTACCCATACGTGTATAGGCACTCGCGTTTCCGATTTATGAACTCGGCTGACTATGTGGCCCTGCGCCACTAATATTTAATTTCAGGTTTTTTCTTTTTTTTTATTCCAGAGGGGGAAATGTATTTTGTATTTTTAATTTTCGTGTGCCCGCAAAAGTGATCTTTAGCCGTTCTGAAGTAAGATAGTATTCCACATAGCCCGCTTAAAAATTTCTTATCATTTGCACTAACTTTAGCAACACAAGATTTTTTTTTTATAAAATATTAGTTTCAATTTTTTAATTTTATATTTTTTTTTTAAAGAACTTAAAAAGAAAACAAAAAATAACAATCTTATTACTAAATAACAAATCAACAACTATTAACAATCAGCTTAGAAACGTCTGCCAGCGGGCAAATACGCCGATTGTGGAGGAATGTATGAGCTTTTGGGAGCAGCCGAGGAGCCAGATGAACGGGCAGGGGCCTTGGAGGCAAAGTCCAAAACTGGAGCATGGCCACCATTGGAGTTAGAGCTAGTGCCGGGCAAAGTATCGTATTGAGATTGGATGGTACGTTGAGCATTTTCAGCATCAGCTGGAGTGCGGTATTTGACAAAGTGAACTTCTGGTTTGTTGTTGGCGTTCTTGTTCAAGGAGTTCAATTTGTTGGCCAAATCACTGATATCAGCTTGTTTGTTAAGAACATAAATGTCCGTGCGTTGGTCACCAGCAGATTTGGCCAATTGAAGAGCAGCATTTTCAAGACCAGTATTTTCGGGTCCCTTGATGAAAACAACTCGCAAGTTCTTTTTCAAGGCACTGGCAATTTTTTTCAGCAGCACTACCATCATCGAATTCACCTTCGGGGGCTGAGAAGCTGTAAAATTCTTTATCGAATTCACTGGCTGGAGCAGCAGCAGAATAGTCATCATTTGCGGCAACACCACCGTTACCATCACCACCATTGGCACCAGAGTGGTCACCATCACCACTATCACCACCATCGCCACCACCACTGCTGCCAGCAGTCTGGGGAGCATAATCGTATTGAGCAGCAGCTACTGCAACTAAACATAAAACCTAAAATGATGATGACAAAGAAGAGAATGCGAATTGGTTAATCCTATTTAGATCATTTATAATGGATTTCGATTTTGGAAATACCTACCACAAAAGTACGCATTTTTACGTATGTTTCAGCAGGTTAGTCCGTATTGATTGAGTGTTGAATTGATTGTGATTCTTTAGTCCAGCATGCTGCCATCTTTATACTAATTTTCAAATTACGGGTGACATTGTGGTTTCAATACTAAAAAACTACAATTTGTTTAATATTTTTGTTTTTTGTTTTTGTATCAAAACTTTATGCATAAATTTTCTTTTTTAACATTTGTTGTTGGTGATGCAGAAGGTTCAGAAGCACTTGAATTATACAAAATAATATTTAAATATAAGTCAAAGAGATTAGTTTGGGAATTTCTGAAATTTGATATATGCTTTTATTTTTTTTATTAAACTATAAAGTTTTAGAAAGTGTTTAATATAATACAGAAAACATGTCAAGATATTTTAAGATACAAATCTTAAAATTGTGCATTTTTGTGTCTCTTAAACGTCTTTTATTAAAATTTCTAAATTAATTTTACTCTTAAGAAAACCTGCTTTCCTAATGAACAATAAAATGTATATTCTTTATTCTTAACCTACCCTAATCTTTCAAATCCATTGTAATAAAACTAGTTTGTTGTTTTTTTTATTTATTTTTAAAATTTTAATCAAATATTTATGTTAATGTGTTTTAATTATAATAACAAACTAACAATTTATGCTAAATATCTGTTAAGATGTCCATTAAATTACGAAATTTCGATTTTTTGAGTTTTATATTTTACTAGCTGACCAGGCAAACATTGTTTTGCCTTCAAATTTTAATTGTAATTAATTCTTTAAATTAAGAAATTTCTTGTACGCAAATAAATAGTTAAAAAAATAAATTCACATTAGTAAATCATTTTAAAATTTGTAATTTCATGGGAAGCCCAACGCCTCTTTGTCCTTCTATCGCCTTTATTTGCTGAAGTATATAAATTGAATATCTGAAAACAACTGCCATAACAACTGTGACGTCACCTATTACCGGTGCATTAAAGCGCCGCTCATGCTCACCAGCCGCTGTCTGGTCAGCTCTTATCACAACCGTAAATTCATCTGTCGGCATCTGGTCTAGGGCTGTTTTGAATAGACGGATGAGGCTGTTGTGTTCGTGTAACATAGCTTGAAGATTAACATAGGTTTTTTGTAAATATTAACATAGGTTTTTTTGTAAGAACGCTAAAACAATTTTTGAACAACATTATTAAATAACCTTGCAAAAAGTCTTGAATGTGATAATTTATTTTAATGCTTATTTGTTTTTTGCTTTTGGTACCACGCCCATTTATCCCATTCCGCCCATTTTCAGTTCGACTACTAATATTTGTAATTGATGGACTCGTACAAAATTTGAAGGCTATATAGCTAATATAGAACCCTAGATATTTAATATTAATATTAATTTTGTATATGAGCTAAATAATCACTTTGTATGGGAGCTGCCACGCCCACTGGTATGATTCCGCCCAATTTTCCCATGACTATTCATAATATAATCAACGTGCACAAATTTCTAAGACCCAGAGTCTATTATAGAACTGTAGATATATGATATTAAATATTTACTTTGTACGGGAGCTGACACGCCCACTGGTCCGATCACGCCCATTTTTACCATGACTATTCACAAATAATTAACGTGCACAAATTTCTAAGACTATGGCTATTATAGTACTGTAGATATATGATATAAAATATTTACTTTGTATGGGAGCTGCCACTCCGACTGGTCCGATCCCGCCCATTTTTTTTCCTGATTATTCAGATCGGTAACATACTGCAATGTTTCAAACCTCTTGCTATCACAATAGTCAAGATATATGATGTTATTCAATTTATGTGGGAGGGGCCACGCCCACTTGAAATATATATAGCCGAAAACCTAATTTGGACTATAACCTTTCAAATGAAACCGGTTTGGGCCAAATCGGTTGGATAGTTTTAGAGTCTATAGAGGACAAACATACAAACATTGTATTTTATATATATAGATTTTTGAAAATGTTAACAACTTTCAAATTGGGTTCAAAGTATGATATTTATTTAATATTTTAAAAATTCTTAATATCGTTTTTATATCTTACGATTAGGGTTTATGTTTTCCCGGGACAGCGGAATTATTTTCATTTACCGGGAATTTCGCGGGATACCGAAATACTTTTTTTTTTAAACGGTAAAATTAGGAGTCCTTGCAGAATATTTTTGAAATTCTAATAATTATATTCTTTAAATCACCGTTTTATATATAATATTTTCGCTTTCATCAGTTAATGTGGAAAAAAAAACACAATATTTGTTTTCGTATTTAATAAAATTTTAAAAAAGTCAGACTTTTTTCTATAGTTATAGTTTTGCACAAATTACAAATTAAGTTTTATGGAAATTAAAAATTTTCATTTTCAGTTAAAAATATGAATTGAAAATGTAAAATCTAACAAAATATTATAATCCTAATTCCACTAGTTCCAAAAAAATTCGTTAAGAAATTTTAAATATTTTTTTTTTTTATTATTACAAATATTACAAAACTCTAATATTTGTTCCCTGAAGAAGTCACCCAATGTGGAGACGAAATATTGGAAATAAATAATTAATAAATAAATGATCTTAAGCTCGTTTAAAATAAGAAGAATAAAATAAAAGAAGATCGAAGAAAACTTAAAAAATTTAAAGATCAATTAAAATTACGAATTTATAAATTGTTTTTTAATTCTAAATTATTTTTTTCAAATAAAAATTTTAACTAACTTTGAACGATTTTTATTTAGTTTTAAATATTTTTCATTAACAATAATTCATAAAAATCAATTAATGATATTGTAGTTTCAGATAAAACATCAACATTTTTCAATATTTGCTACAAATTCTGTGAATCAAAATAACAGAATTTTTGTCCCGGGAACCCTACTTATGATATATCGTTTATATATAATTTTGATACGCTGGCCGACGAAAAAAGTTTATATATAGTCATATATAGCTTTATATAACTTGATATTATTATGTATATATATATATATATTAAAATCCCATTCTTATTTTTATGTAAATCTATATATATGTTTATTTGTTCTCTATACAAATTTGCAATTCTCAACGGATTTTCCTCAAATTTGGCATGAATAATCATCGGACCACAGCTTATATCGTAGTATAGCCTTCATTGACCACGCCCACTCCTACTTTTGACAAAAAATGTAAAATTCAAATTTTTTTCACCTTTTTCAACTTTTTTTCGTTTTCTTCGAATACAAACTTCTAAGAAAGTTTTATCGGATTTCTTTGAAATTACTCATCACATACATTCTACGTTTCCCGAGGAAGGCCTCAGTAAAAGTTTCATTACCGTAGCCCAACTTCAATGCCGACTTTTGATCAAAAAATTCCACTATTTTTAATAAAAGCTTATTGTTTTGAATTTGAAAACATTAAATCCACTGAAACCATTTTAGGGAAAACCAGTTCGTTTTTAAGAATTGTTTTCCGGCGTATACTATACTTACTCATTTTTTCGCACTGCTTTATGATTTAATTTCTTTAAAATTTTATTATTCCTTACCGTTTTTGGCAATAACAAGTCCATTAAAAAAACAAAAAAAAAAGATTGATTTATAGTCGTGAATTGCTGCTGAAAGCATCATTTTGTATTCAACATCTTTAACGATAAAATAATTTTTAAATTTGTAACCTTATTTCATAAATTTCAAATGGAATCTTTAATTTCAAGTTTAACGTTAAAATCCTAACTGATTCTGCAAAACACAACAGAATTAAGTTGTCTGTTTTCTAGCTTAAAATGTTTTCTGCATTCAAAAATCACAGTTGACCCGGGAAGCACCGGGCACTTCAGCTATTTTATAATATATAACATCATATATCCTTGTATCTTATGATATATTATATATTTTTTTATCTCATCATCAATTGATATAGCTACATACGAGATCATATATAATTCCATGTATAGTTATATATAAGTAACCAAATAGATATTGCCAACCGTACCAAAGAAATAGTAATGGCAAACCACTGCTAAGTATTTTTGTAAAACCGACCTTTTAAAATCAACCTTTTAAAATCACAACTAAAATTGTACTAGGAAAACATTATTTAGTTGCAAATCATGGGTTTTGCCAGTACCACCAGCAAAATTCTTTGCCATTATTGCTTTGAACAATATTAGAACAATTTTTTTATATTTCATTACATTTCACCCATTTACATATGATGTATATGACTAAGACCGAACTCTATTGCTGCTTTTTAAATGTGTTTTATTATACATATTTCTAAAAATCAATTTAATCTAAGCCATTTTAAAAGCCTGAGATCACATGGGATCCCATGAGACAAGGTAATGTATGCCATTTTTCGGATCACATGATATTTATATGATCACATAATTTCTAAAGATAACTAAAAAATTCTCGAAATAGATCTATCAACACATTCCTGAAAGGGTCAAATAATAAATTTGAAAACAAAAAAACTCTATAGATTATTTGTTAGGACAATATCCTAATGAAGAAATATAGAGTATGGCCTCGAACTTGAATAATTTTCATTTTCTTATTTAAATTTATTTTCATCGGGATAAACATTAATTGCATTTATAGTAATTAAATGTGCTAAAGTCCCAAAACTTATTTAACAAATTGTGAAAAGCAATCTGATGTAGGCGTGTCCCTATCCGGATTTCATTCCTGCCTAAGGAAATCTTCATTGCACAATTAAAGGTCGAAAAAAGCATAATTTTTATTTTTAATAGAAATTATAACAAACTTGATAATTAAAATTTTTTAAAATTATTGTGAATTCAAAATGAGAATGAAAATTTTTGTGATCTTAAAAAAAATCTGAACTCTGAGTTTGGCGTAGATTACTGTTTTTTAAATATAATTTTTTGTTTAAATTCGTCCTTTTGATATTAAATGGTATAAAACTGGCAAAATCAAAAATTCATAATTTAAGGGACACCTTAATGGTTATTTTTTTGTTATTTTGTTTGTTATTTGTTTATTTCTGCAAAATTGGTTGTGGGTGTAAAAAAGCAAGAAAACTGATGTATTTTAAATCAGAGACGTAGATTTCTTTAAGTAGAAATTAAAAAAAAAAATCTTGTTTTCAAGATGTAATAAAGTTTTAAATTGCTGACAACTTAATTTGATATTGAACTATACCAAAATATGTATGGTATTATATATAAAGCTATATTAAATTATAAGAAACATATTTCCAGTATGTCGTCAAATAAACTTTAATAAAGCTTTGCATTGTACCATATATAATCATATAGATCACTACATATGTTTGGATTATTATATGGCATATGTACCCAGTCAGAGAAAGACAAAAGGCAACATGTAGTTTCCCTAGCCCAAAATGATAACATCATTAGACAAAAGGTCCGTCTGTTCAAAAAGTGTCGGTCATGCATTGGCGAAACAAAATTTCCAATGTTTTCAAAATGTTTGTAAAACCATGAAATAGGTGGTCTAAAAATTGGTTGTATAAAATAAAATTTAAACAAAGTACATTTATAATTTGTTTGGTCCCACCTGGATTCGAACCCTGGCCGCAAGATTGTCAGCCAACAGCCCTAGCCACTGAGCCTACGACATATATAATACTTGATAGCTTAAAAGTAAATGATAACTGCTGGGTAATCGTTGGCTGCTTAAATATGCCAGCACTGGTATATATTTTGCTGAAAACAACTTGCCAACGCTGGGAAAACAAAATAAAAGTTTGTTTAACTTTTCCAGAAACAAAACATTAATTTTATAAGAAAAAATTAAAAAAAGTAGAAAAAACTACAAAAAAAATATGATAAATGCTTTACCAGTGGTTATACCTTGGAGCCGTTTCTGACTGGATGGCACTGGGAAAACACTCTTTCCCAACGTTGTCATAGCGGCCTCCTCCAATTCTTTGCCAATGATTTTTTATGTAGACCACTGAATTTATTGTAAAACAAATACTGGCAAAACGCCTGTAAAGTATCTTAAATAAGTGTTCTTTATTTACAGTTCCTTGATTTCCCAGTGGTATATCAGTGCTTGTTTTTTGCACCACTGTCAGTTTATGACTGGGTAATTAAATATGGAGTAAGATTTGGAGACATAAATAATATCAAGTACCATATAAATAATTTTCTTAAAAAGCATCAGATGTATTTGTATATATATATGATATGAGTGCAACGAGAGGGCAGATTGTCTTGCCAACCGCGGGGCCCGAAGGCCCTTTATTGGTCCTGAACCATTCTGTGGAATACCTGCGGGGTATGTTAGGGAAAGGCTCAGGGATTGGAGAGAGGCTAAGAGATTGATCCCTTTTTCCAGTAGGGGGTCGAGGCGACTCTTATCGCTTGAAAGGGGGGGGGGGTTTGAGGACCCTGGCGTCGTATTTAACTGGACACTGTAATCTCAGATACCATCTGCACAGGAAGGGTCAATCGGACACGGATATGTGCAGGTTTTGTGAGATGGTGTCTGAGACCTCGGAGCATGTTCTCTGCGAATGTCCCAGGCTTTGTGATAGGAGACTTAGGTTTCTAGGTGATCGCTTCATTTCGCCTTCCGACATCGCTAACATTTTGCCTAATAGGATAATTGGCTTTATATGTAGCTTGAATCTGTAGGTAACTTTAGGCAGCACAAAAGACCTACATTGGTCGCGGTGCATAGTGCCTTCTGATCTAATCTAATATATATATGATATAAACCGTAATGTGACTCCAGTCAAAGCCAGATACGACTAAATCATATTATATATCAGTAGATATAACTATTTTTAACCGGGTTACGCTAATAAAATGTCAAATAATTGTGTAATATAAATTTTTCTAGATGGGTTTAAGTATATTTCAGAAGATTTTGGTCTACCAAATCCGATTTATGGAATTAATTTTTATTCCCAGGGGTTTTGCTCTTACCAAAGTACATCAGCAAATAAGAAACCATATTTGTTAGAAATGTGTCCTCTATAGTTTTTTTAATTTTTTTTTCTTTGGACAATAATGATATAAAAAATGTTTCAGAAATAAAAAATGTTAATGTTTTTTTAAAGTCTAAAGTTCAAAGATTCCAAAAGTATTTGAATTTTCATTCTAGCTTAAACAATTCGCTTTTAAATTTGTTTTTCAAAGACAAAAACTTTAAATCTAAAGTTTTGCCAATTATAAAAAGTCTTCAAAATCTGACAGTACAGTACGTATAAAAATGTATACAATATCTACTGCTAAATTAAAATGTTAATATTAAAATAATTTTTTATTCACACCTTCCAACCCTACTGTAATGCCCCGTTACAGGTAGTGCTAAAATTTATTCCATATTTGTTAAATTTTGTATTGGAATTTCCAGCGGTTCTATTGTTATTGTAAATGCCAGTTGTCATAATTTAAAACAAAATATCGTTAATTGGCGGCAACATTTTCTTTTTAAAACAAGACATTGAGTGTCTTTTTCTGTCCACCTCCTTCTCATCGATTATAGGGCAATTTTGGTGTGCATGTTTTTTTATTTTCGAATGTTTTGTTTAAAATATTTTGGTAGATAAAGACCTGACGTCGTATTGGTTAATTAATCGTGTTTATGTAAATAATGATCGATTTATTAATGTTTAGTATCCCGAGTAAAACAAAATTATATGTAACGATATATTCTTTAATATAAAAATATATGATCATATTTTATATGTATCAATGTGTATTTATATATGATAATATTTTCACAATATTTTACCAAAAAAAACGGATGTATAAGCACATCCAATCATGTATAAAAAAAATACTATTCTGTATTTTTTATAAAATAAGATATAACCAAATACATAATTATATATAATACAAACATCAAAAACGTTTTATGTAATTTTAGACATACTTATATATAATTCAAAACTGAAAAAATTTCCTAAGTCAGTTCCTACGTAACTATATATAATTCAAAAATCACAAAATATTTTACGAAAATAGTTTACAATTTTGCAAAATGGATTTCCGTTAGAAATAATAAACCCTCCAGCTTAATATTTAAGAACATATTCCCTATGAACCTGTTCTAGAACAGCTTCTTTTACCACCGGTTACATGGAACCGGTTAATGGGAGTCAAATTGTAAGGTTTCACTGTCCCAGAACCAGTTCTATAACTGGTGCTAAAACCGGTTCTAAAGCAACTTGTTCTAGTTTGGAGGTAAAGAACCTATTGCAATTAGGACAAACTTTATATAAAAAGAATCGGTTGTAAAACAGAAATTATTAGCTATTATAATACTCTGCAACCTGTTATTTGGAATATACTGGGCCATTTTAATATTGACAAACATTTTTCTTTATTAAATTTGAATTAAAAATTTCGTTTAAAACGAAAATTTAATGTCCAAAAAAAATATAAGTAAAATTAAAGTTATTTACAAATTTAATCATACATTTTGTGTTTTGAACTTAATATCTTTTGATTTAAATATTTTTGGATTATTGTGTATCTAATTGTATCTAATTATATCTAATTGTATCGAATTTAATATAATTAGATGTACTTATATCGGGACAAATCTCGGATAGAATTGGATAGTTTTTTATTAAATTGTATCTATTGAAATATATTTAAATCCAACGGGATAAAATCTATTAAAACCATTTTTCGGATCAAATTGTATCCTCTTATATTTGCGAAAAATATCTCATCATATATAATTTTATATAAACTTTTTTACTCGGGATGGTAAATTGTTAAAATTTGATTGATTTTATGATTTGTTAGAGGTTTTGTTTTTAACTTAAAAAAAAAACAATTTTTTTTTTTGTCTAAAGAAAGTTTTCATTTACTTCTAATTTTAAGTGATGACTCAGAATAACTTGTTTAAAACTCGAATAGAAAAACGAATTGAAAATTTTACTACAAATTACTTAAAAATTTGTTTAAATACATTTGAAAATAGCGTCGATCTTTAAAGTAATTATTGAGTGCCTGTATTTTTCACTAAAAAATTCTCGTTTATAAATTTTAAATGATTTATTAAACTGTCCAGTTAAATGTTTATTTAGCAATGAAAAAATTAATTATGTAGATTAACTATAACTTTTAGACTTTTTTGAAAAATAAAACATAAAAATATCATATTGCATTTATAATTAATTTGATTACAAAATTTCAAATTTTTTTTTAAGAAAACATTTCATTGATACCTTTACCTGGGTAAAAAAAAAATACTGTGTATTTAACATGTCAAGGCCCTATGGCTACTTGTATTGGTAGGTTAAAAATAGGAGACATTTGCAAGTTATGTGTCTTCTTATACAACTCCAAATAGACAGGTTTTCAAAGTGGACAAATATTATTAAGAATTAGGTCAGCAGATAACGACTTCGAATATGAGCTATAACAATAAATGGCAATTACTGAAAATTGTTCTTAATAGTAACCCTAAAAATATATAGAGTAAAAACAAAGTGATAGTGAAAATATAAAATTTCACAATTGAAATAGTAACAAAGTTGTTAAAAATAGTTAAATATCATCCAATTTATAGCTAACCAGCAAAAACTTTCATTACCATATAAAATGGATATATAATGAAAATAAATATCTCAACACCTTATAATTTGGCGTCAGCACTAGTTATTTTTGTTAAGTTTTTTTGGGCTAATAAGACCTGAAATATTCATATAAACAAAAACTAAATTTTTGTTTACAGTTTTGTCCCGACGTTTCGTCGATAATTTGTCGACTTCTTCTGGGGATTCATATATTTTGATATTATTACATTCAAAAATTTTGTATAAATAATTTTACATTTAACATGTAACATACAACAAAAAACACGAATTTAACAATAAAAACACATCCTAACTTAATATCACAGATTAATTAATTTTTGTTTGACGAAGTCGTTTTTATAATCAGTCAAGCTTACCCGCGGCTACTTATTTTGTTACAAATATAATATCTTATTTCCAACTACTTATTTGTTAATTACTGATAAGTACACTAAGAGAAACAAAATTGTAATGGCTACGGAAAATTTTGCTGATATTACGTAAAATTTAACTAAAGGGTCCGCCATCTAACGTTTTTTTTTTCAACTAGTGCTTATTTCGTGAATGGTAACACTTAGCTCATGTCTGATTTGACAGATAATTAGTTTTATCCTTCCGCTGAACGAATATGGTCCGATGTTCGTTATCTTGTGAAAAAAGTGAAAGAAACTGGCATCCTCATCGATAAATAAAAGCGTGAAAAGCCAAAAACAGTGCGTACACCCGAGAATATTGCTGCTGTGGCAGAAAGTGTGCGTGAAGCGCCATTAACATCAATTCACCGTCGTTCTCAACAATTGAACATTTCGGAGACATCATTGAGACGAATTTTGCATAAAGACCTTGGTATGACGCCATACAAAGTCCAATTGGTTCAAGAGTTAAAAAAAAAAAAAGTTATTTGGCGGACCCTTTATTTTGAGCCTTGAGGTATTTTTGGCTAAATTTAAGCAACACATATCTGCTGAACTGTAATAAAATGAAATTAATAAAAAAAAATAGTAAACGCTACTAAATTTTAGTCAAATTTCAGTAAACATCAATTTAAAAAAATTTGGTAAATTTTAGTACATTAAACTTCACAGAATAAAAATTAAAAAAGTTAAATAAAAATACATTAAGGGTATTCATGTCAACAATTTTGGTGATGGAAAAATGTAAAAGTGTAAATTTTTTCAAAAACAACAAACATAAAGAAAATAATTTCCCAAAAATGTTGTAAAAGTGTCTGGGTCGAAACGATGGCGAAATCGTCAGTATAAAAATTACTCAAAACATATGTTTTGTGTAATATTTTATAGCATTGCCAACATTGACAAATTTTACAAATTGTGCTAAAAAAATGTAATTCTAAATAAAAAAATACATAAAATAGTAAGCATAAAATTATTCTAGAACTAAAACTATTTAAAAAGAAGTAAAACTGTAAATAGGAGAAAACCCGTATCCAAAAAGTGGATCAATGCTGAAGTACCCAGACAATTCTTAATTTTGTGTATTATAATTGAGATTTTTGGGTATGAAAAAATATGGCTTTTCTTGGAAAACTAATAATGAATTGTGTGTTTTTCTAGGTATCCTTTAGCTCAAATCTATTATAAACATTTCTTGAAGAAACAAAGGTAGATCCTATTTGGGTTTTGTAAAATGTTATCGTAAAACTTGATTTAGAAACACAGAAAACTTGATATCTAACACAGCTGCTTGCATTCTCGCTATCATAAATGATAAAAAGTGGCGGTCCAGCAATTGTGTAATTTCGCAATTTTCCATTTTTGCAAGAGAACTATTTATGACAGGAATACCCTTATTGATCTTCATACCTTTACACTTTTTCCTAATAGGTGAACATTATTTTTATTTCAACTCTTTAATAAAAAATTTAATTTATTTAAAAGTATTTTGTATTTATTTTTGAGAACTGGTTCTCAAAAACTAATAAAATATTTTGCTGAAATCAGCAACAGAAATTAGTACAAAATGCAGTAATTTGTAAAATGAGAATAACAAAAAATGTTACTAAAATAAAAAATTTGACTAAAAATTAGTACGAGTAGTAAATTGCGATTGATGATCTTTTTACTAACTTTTTTTTCTGAGTGTGTAAGTTTAAGCCTTAATATTGACAAACTTGTAACCACATATTTTTTAAGTTACTTACGAGTAACTAATTATTTTGGTAACCACTTATTTTTTTGTAATGTAGCGTGTAAGCGAGGGTACACACTTTAAGCGTTTTTTTCATTTCATACAAAAACGACCACGTCCAACAAAAATAATGAGTTTTGACACCGAATTATATGCAGTTGGCTCAAATTCTACTGCTTATTATTTAGATATTGGTAATGACGGCCCATTATTATTGAGATATTGCTGGGTATATCCGCAGGTATGAATTTTGTTAATCTTTTATGCCTAAACGATATAAATATTCAAATGCATATGCGTTAGGGTATCCCCAGCAATGATAATAGCACACACAAACGTACTATTTTAATTGTAATCATATAGAAATTATGAAATAAAAAAAAACTTAAGATGTTGTTCACTAGCACAGAAAAAAATATTTCCCAATTTTTTTCAATTAAATTGATTTGCCGAAAATTTTAAAAGCTGTCAATTACAAATTAATAATAATAAAAATTGCTCAAATTCGCAACTTGTTTGACATTATTTATTTTATCGCTTAAAAGCATTTGATAAAAAACAATATAGTTGTTTTTTGTAATATTTGTGTTTTTTTACAAATGTTTATGTATTACACTCAAAAAAAGTTAGTAAAACGTCTTGTAAGTCAGGTATACTATTTCTCATAAAATTTTTTGTTAAAATTATGTTTTCATTTAAAATTTCAGTGATACTTATTGAGCACTTAACTGTTTTGAACTAATGTTTTACTAATGTTTTACTAAGTTATTTTGCTAAAAATAATTGTGCTGATAAGCACAATAATAGTGTAGACGACAACCAGATTGAAAGATATACGCAGAATGTATTGGATGTCACTTCAAGTCAAGATGTACACAGAAAAAATTATGGGCCAAAAAGATCTAATTAATCGATTGTTTGAATATCAATGGCAATTCAAACAATTTTTTTAATTGATTCAATTAAAAAATTTATTGAATTTTCTAATATATCCATACAGTGTTGACAACGTGTAAACAAAATTTTTAAAAATTTGGCAAACTATTTTTTTTTTATTTTATTTAGATTAAATAATCAAACAAAGGTTTAATTATATAAATATTTTATTTAATTTGTAAAAAAAGAAAAAAATCGCAAATGATTAACTTTTAATAAGTTGAATAGTTTACCGATTTCAAATACACGCAAAATCGTAGTTATTTCACTAGAGTTTGCAACACTCTTTTTGTTGAGAAGTTCGTGTACACACGAAAACTTAATTTAGTTTCGTGTTTTTGTCTTTACTTTTACATTTTTAAATTAAAAAGCTTAATTTTATTATAAATAAAATGTCAATTTAATTTACAAACCTACATTTCTTTTTTTATTTAATGGGGGACATATAACAAAAATAAAAAATACGAGTTTTCAATTAAAACTAGAATTGTTTTCTTCGCAAGTTTCAATTAAAGTTTTAATCATTTAACGTAACTATTTAATTGAGGTTGTAAAGAAAAACAATAACTCTTTTAATTGATATTATTATTATTTTAATTGAAAGAGTTTTAATAAATTGTCTGCATTTTTTTTTATTTAATACTATCATTTCAGTCGTAGGTGCAAAATCAATTAAAATATTAATTGATTCAATAAAATTTTTAATTGAACCCCGTTTTTAGTTTTTTCTGTGTAGTAGTGCCTTTCCTTGGCACTAGTACTAAAAAGTACAACTCTTGTAAGACATATACAATAATCAACCATTGAAGATTTTTGAATCTGTTTTTCACACATAAAACTGTGGAGTAAAACATCTTAAATTTTGTGTTGTCACCGGCTTGTGAAAGTAATTGTATATTAATTAAATAAGAGACAAAATAAAATACTTAAAATTTAATAAATATTTAATATGTATTTGTAAACTAAATGTTTATAGAGATTAATAATGTAGCGTGGTTAAATTGCAAACAAATATACGTTCAGGTAGACAACATTAAGCAAAAGATTTATGTTGCCTTTTTTTTATTGCAAAAAAGGGTTGTCATATTTTGTTATTTTTGCGTTTCGTTTCTAGAATTATCTGCGACATTTGCGTTTTTTTAAAAGATGCCAGCATTTAGACCACCATTGATGTAAGTAGTTGAAACATAATATTGTTTATGTTAGGTATATATAATTATTTCTATTTTTTTTTTAGATATTACATTAATTCATGTTGTCAATGTGGGAGTATGAACATTTTTTATATTTTGTAATCACAAAAATATGTTTACGATTTGCAGAAAATTATACTAAAGTATAATTTTCTGAGTTTTTTTCAGTCTATCAGTATTCAGCAAAAATTGTATTAACTTTTATCTAGGGTTTTTTAATTTCTAATCCACTAAGTCTTAGCAAAACTTGTGCTGAATCTACTAAGTTTGTTGACATTAGCAATTTTTTTTTTGCTAGCACCATCCTGACTAAACTTTGTTTGACTCAGCAAAATTTGTTGCTGACTTTACTAACTTTTTTTTGAGTATAGTATAAATACATATTTAAATTAATTTTAAACATATTTTTATAAATTCTCATTTGCTTTAGTAGTTTATTATGTTCAATAATTTAATTTCAGTATTTTAAATCGGAATATTTATTCTAGAACATTTTCATTAAATTTATGCAATTTTTAAGTTAAATGTTGTTTAATAAAATGTAGCCATTTTTTTAAACAAAAAAGTGCTAAAAATGAATTAAAAATTATTTAAAAAAAATCTCTGATTTCAAAAAAGAGCAAATAAACACTCTTTAAAATCCTCATATTGTTGGAAAAATCTGTTATTTAAGCTTTCCCATCGATTAATAAAATGAAACAAGGCCGCATTATGCATAAAAGTGGAGTAACACTTTTTGTTTTAACTTGTATTTTCATTACGAGAACTTTTAAGTGCTACCATATAATTTTTATTTTATCAATCGGTACACCCTAATATTCGTAAATCATTTAAGATAACCATCTTGAAATATATCTTGTTAGGCTTGAATATTTAAATTTTATAATGAAAATAGATTCATCACATTATACTAATTAACGCATTAGTCTTGCTAACAAATATTAATTTCGTGTTTAAACAATTTTTAAACAATAATGCAATAAAAATATTAATAAAATTTTGATAAAAACGTACAATACTACTACAGAGGAAGTGCGGGTAATTTTGAATATGCGTGTAATGTGGAACCAAAGTAAGCTATTGGATAGCCAGCCACGTGTTTTCTTATGTTACTGCATCAATTAAATGCAAATTTAGCTTATACTTTTTTGAAATGTCTAAAATTTCCAAAAACATTTGTAAATTTTTTGATAATCTCTATTACTGGAAGAAATCGAAAATAGTTTCTCTATTAGCTAAACAGTTAGAGAATCGTAGTCTGGTATATAGAATACTGGATAGGTAAGTAAGAACATAAAGTACTTAGAGCATGCCTTGCTACGGTAAAAAGTGGATCAAAAAAGGGTTGGCCGGGATCACAGCTTTGACAAAAATTACTGGATATAAAAATAGCCAGCTTGAGAAACGAGTTTAATGCACTGGAAAAACATTTAAAAAGTTCCGCAATTATAAAAAAAAGTTCCGAAAAAATAAGCCAGATGTTTCTGAAACGTATGAATCTTTGAATCTCATATTTACAAATATGGTCAAAAATAATCCAAAACGCCATTATTTGCATCATGGACGATTAGTCATATGTAATCTTCTTATTTGCCCTTCTTTACTCCTCCATGGAGCATAGGGCTTCAACATGTTGATTTCTCCAACGTAATCTGTCTCTAGCTTCAACTACGGCATCGTCCCATGTGAAACCATATCGTTCAAGTTCGTTTTTCACTGATCGTCTCCATGTGTTGTTTGGACGGCCACGTTTTCTAGAACCTTGGGGATTCCATTTTAGTGCCATTCTTGTTATATTTGTGGCATCTTTTCTCAGAGTGTGGCCTATCCACCTCCATTTTCTTCTTTTTATGTGTTTGCCAATTTCTTCTTCGTTCGCTAGTTGCCAAAGATCTTGGTTGCTGGCCAAAATATTTTATGAATAATACGAAGACATTTATTTAAACACACTTGAAGTTTTCTGGTCGTGTTTATGGATACCAACGAGGTTTCACAACCATAAAGTAAAATGGATTTGACACACGCTTTGAATATCCTCAGTTTGGTCTTCTTAGATATTTGTGTTGAGCGCCAGACCGCGTTTAGTCTCCCGAATACTGCTCTTGCTCGGTTGATTCGATTGGCTACGTCGTCTTTTGATCCACCTGATGTTGTTATTATGCTACCTAGGTAATAGAATTTGTTGACGTATTCGATGCGTTGGTTGGTCAATAGAATATGATGTGAGCTATTGTTATTTATTCTCATAGCCTTTGTTTCGCGACGTTGATTTCTAGGCCAACTTTCTTTGCTAGTTCTTGGAGGTGGTCTAACTTTGATTGCATATCACTGATCTTATATGATAACAAACATATATCATCCGCAAAGTCAATATCTTCGAGATGACTGCTAAATGTCCAAGTTATCCCTCTCTTGATGGAACATATTTCTCTCATTATTTCGTCCAGTACTATAGTAAAGAGTAGTGGCGAAAGAGGGCAACCTTGTTTTACCCCAGCATTTGTTGTGAAAGTGTTGCTACAGGTGCCGTTGTGGAGGACTGATACTTCAGAACCATCATATAACGCTCTAATGATGTTGATAAGTTTGTCGGGAACACCTTTCTTTTTAAGACACGCCCATATTACAGATCTGTTCATCATGTCAAAAGCTTTTTTAAATCTACAAAAACCATATATAAAAGAGTTTGCACTTCAATACATTGTTCGACGATTATTCGAAGAGTATTGGACTGGTCGATGCAGCTTCTGTCAGGACGAAACCCAGCTTGTTCTTCTCTTAGGCTACCCTCTAGTTTTTCCTGTATTCGCTTCTGTACTATGTTGGCAGTTATCTTATAAATCATATTTAGAAGAGTTATGCCTCTCCAATTGCCGCAGTCACGTAAATCGCCTTTCTTTGGAATTTTTATTATAACGCATCTTTTCCACGTAGAAGGGAAATGTTTTTCTTGCCAGGCTTGTTGTAGATGTAATCTTACATGACAATAACTGGCAGAAAAACATTTTTCCGAAGGAAATGACTGCATATAAAAGTAAAATAGAATGTTTGGACCCAACAAATACCAACACCACAAAAAATTTAATCAAACATTTTAAAAAGTGGATCAGTATAATCCAAACATCGAAGTTTTCAAAATCTATGGGCAAAGTTCTTCCAAACTCCCTGAAAATTGGTTGAATTGGGCCAAATTTTTACATTAAATGTCTGTAGTGTATTGTTTTTTACAAAAAGTTAAAGTAACTCCTACACTCAGGGAACTTCTGCTTTAAAAATATAAAGTTGTCTGTGTTGTAATACAGTTTAGTTTCTTTTATTTTTAATGTAAATGTCAGTCATTTGTAGAACAAATAAAATTCTTGTAGTTCAACAAACCACATCAAATGACTGTTTTATGATTTTAAATTCATTTTTTAATGTAGTTTTTTGTTATTTAAAAATTATATGTTTGTTTATTGTTTTTACTAACATGTGGTTAATTTTTAGTACAATTGCTAGTCATTTTTGAACATTAAAATACAAATGACAATGTTAGTTCAATTTACTGAAATTTCTTTAAGTGAAATTTCATTTGTTTTTAACTAAATTTGCAGTGGTCTTTACCTACATAGTTTTCAAAGTGTAGTTTATTAAACAAAAAAAAAAAAAATATAGCGATCTGCGGTACAGTGTTATTTTAACGTCATATATATGTATATTCGCAATTAATATTTCATTAATATGCATTTTATAAATTTAATTTAGAAATGTTGAAGTTAAGAAGAAGATTAAACTATTTTCTTTAAAACTTATAAACGCTATTAATTTTTAAATCAGACGAGACTAGTTTCTCCTTTTTTTATGGACAGGCGTCATCAGTGATTTTCTATTTAAAATTTAATATTATTTGTGTGTTATAGTTGTCAGATTGTCTCTATATGATCAATTTTTTTCAACAACCTGCTGAAATATTTATAAGTTTTATCTTTAAAATGTAATATGTAATGTTGTCTTTGTATAGTCTTTGCGGCACTGAGGCGATAAATTATTTGTATATAATAAAAATTACTAAATAAAGCAATAATTAATAAAATAAACAAATTTGTTAACAAATTATTGACTAATATAACAATATGAATAATAAAAAAAAAAAATTGTCGAACAAACATATGAACTAAAGAAGGAACTAGTTCAATAAATGCAAATGAAGGAAATGAACTATGAAACACAACTCTATATAATAGGCATTCCACAAATTGCTGCACTTTCTCTACTAGTTAAGTCAAGCATTTAACATGTTATAAAAACTGATGTTTAGTTTTACATTTCATATTGTTTAAAATCATTGCATTGAATTTTAAATTACATTGTTTATTATACGTTTAATCCTATTGTACTATATTCTATTATCTATAATTTAAATATACTTACAATAAAAAGCGTATGTTGGTAGCTTTCCGAACCAACCAATTTTTTTTTTGTCAGAAGCAAGGTTGGCCACCGATAACTTTTTAATACACACCCAAATATTGTTCAAATATTTGTTGTTGTTTGAGTAGTAATTTAGGTAATTTTTTTTAAGCGAAAAAATAGTAATTTGCAGAAGAAATTTAATTTTGACGGCATTGTACGTGTAATTCATTCAATCCACATGAAATTACGGTATTATGATTTTACATTATTTTAACAAAGTTTTTGTTTTGATGTGAGCAAGATTATTCAAGTTCAAGATCATTTGTTTTTTGTTAAACAAAAAACCGTTTATTATTACTCAAAAAAGTATTTGCCCGCTAACTTATAGCAGACTTTATCTACTGACAGGTCCTTACATGTTTCATTTAAAAATGTTTTATTTTTGATTTGAATTAGTTCAATTATTCCAATTTATTTTACCCCTTCTATATTGGTTCTCTGATGATTTTCGGTGACGCGAAATGAAACATGTAAGGACCTGTCAGTAGATAAAGTCTGCTATAAGTTAACGGGCAAAAACTTTTTTGAGTAATAAATAAACATTGCACGGGTTTTTGTTTAACAAAAAACAAATGATCTTGAACTTGAATAATCTTGCTCACATCATAATTTATGATAAAAGATCGAAAAATAAACTTTTGGTTTTAATTTTTTAAAATTTAAAAGTAAAACATTTAATAAGTGTTTTTTGTATTTAAAAAAATAAAACATATAAATGTTTGTTCATTTTTTACTACATATTTAGTCAATTTTACTACACAGAAAAAATTATCAACATAAAATATATAATAAAAGATTTGATTTGAATTAAATTTGTTACTAAACAAATATTTAATTGAAGCTATTATTGTTTTAATAGACTTTTAAATATATAAATTTTTTATTTTATTTTTGACATAATACTCAAATTAATTTTTCATATACTGTATGTTAAATAGAAAAGTTTCAGTATAAAATATCAAATACTTTTGTAGTTTACAAACAAACCAAGCACCTACACAAATGCACAAACAGACACTGCATTACCAAAAACACATATAAATACAAACGTGTCGTTCACACATTTATTGTTTTGCGTATCATCATTTTTTCGTAAATAGTTATTTATTACTTTTTTTCTTTATAATTTTCAATAAAAGTTTGAATTGCTATTATCATTGCCGTGATAGGTGTGAATTAAAATATTAATTGATTCAATAAATTGTTTAATTGAAACCAGAGTTTAGTTTTTTCTGTGTACAGCAAATTTTTTTTTCGTAAAAATTAGAATTTTTACAATGCGTGTAACATGATAAGAAACAGTATTTTTAAGGAAACGAAATCGAGAAAAATACTTTATGAGTAATTTACGCAAAAACGTGTTACAGCCAATTAATACGAAACAAATTTTGCGCAAATTTTTCTGTAAGTACATATTTATTGTTAGTAAAGATTTATTGTTAATTGCGGTTACAAAACATCGATATTATTGATTAAATTTACAAAAACTAAATTAAAATCGTAATAATCACTAAAAATCTCCAGTTTTTTAAATTTTTGTATAAAATAATATGAACATAAAATTATAAGGCTTCGCAGTGTACAATTATAGTCCGAAGTGAACCACAAAATATCCTTGAACCCTTCGGAAATCAAAGCTGTATGAGGTTGTTTTTCTTTGCAAATGAAGCCTCTTTCTGACAGCGTCAAATATAAGAGGGAATTATGTTTAATTTATTATCCAGAAATTTAAGCGCTCTAAAAAAAAGTATTTTATAAGTCATAATTTCTGAGCGCTCAGAAATATGTTGGCTGAGTTAGTCAATTAACATCCCGTTAAAAATTAACGAAAAGTTAAATTAAAATTTTATTTGGGAGACAAAAAATGTTAACCAACAATGAGAACAATAAAATTTTTAAAATCCAGAAACATGGTCATTAGAGCGTTTTACTGAAAATCTCTTATATTAGTTTTTTTTTGCATCTCTTAAAGAGAAATACACTCATAGAAATAAACCCGTAAAAATAGCAAAAAATTGCTACTAAAAATTAGTTAAAAGTTACCTTGCAGAAAAGACTGCTAAAATTAGCAGATTGCTTAACTAAATATTAGTAATATAAGAATAGCAAAAATAAATCTGTTGAATTTACACATGTTTAGTTATATTTGTGCTAATTTTTAGTTCTTTATTTTGGTTTTTTGCAACTTTTAAAGACAAATACACTCATAGAAATAAACCTGTAAAATTAGCAAAAAAGCTACTGAAAACTAGTTAAAAAAATTACCTTGCACACAAAACTGATAAATTAGCAGACTGTTTTACTAAATGTTAGTAATATAAGAATATCAAAACTAAATCTGTTGAATTTTCTAATATTTAGTTCTATTGAAGCTAAATTTTAGTTAATTGAAAGTAACAAAATAATCTGATAAAATCAGCAAAAACGTTTACCAAATGTTGGTAGACAAAAAAAAAAAAAAAATAATTACAAAAATGTAAAATTTTTAAAGTTTTTTTTAATGCGAATAAAAGTCTTCCCTTATAAAATCAGCAATCTACATTTTTTTAGTAAACATTTCTGTTGATTTTAGTGAAATAAACTGTTATTTGAGGTAAATATAGCAAAAATTTCGTTAATAGTACAGTTTTTGTGTGCTATTTTCAGTTTACAAATATATAGTAAAAGTGTTTGCAAATTTTGCAGAGTAAATTGCTATTTTTAATTAACTAAAATTCGCATCGAATATAACTAAAATTTTGTAAAGTTAACAGATTTATTTTTGCTGTACTTATTTTATTAATTTTTAGCAGTTTTTTCTGCAAATTAATTTTAAACAAATTTTCAGTAGCTTTTTCTGCTATTTTTACAGGTTCATTTCTAGGATAAAGATTTTGTTCGGAGATCCAAAATCCAAAAAATTAGGTTATGAAACATACACTTTTTTGATTTTTCTTCAAAATTAGTCGTGGCTCAAACTATTAATTAAGAAAACATTCAGAATTTTTCAAATTCGTACCCATATACCTGCAGCCATTGTATGAACGTACAATACAATTTGTTAAATTTGTATTTAAAACGCGTTTCACAGAACTTCTGCTCATAAAATTTACGTACATACCTATTACTCAAATTTCATGTGAAATAGGAAAAGACAACTGAAGTTGTTTTAGAATTTTTATATTTCTTCCAAAGTGAACGAAAGACATTTTAAAGTCCTTTCTGATGTTATAGTTTAATTTGTACAACGCATAATTTTTAGTAGTTTTTTTTTTTTAATCCAATTTTGTAAAATCGAAGCATAAGAACAAAAAATATAAAAATTTTATGATTCATAAAAAACTAGTTTCAGCAGCCCCGTTTTTTAAGAAGGGCACGTTTCTTAAGAAGGGTCTTAGCAAAACTTGTGCTGAATCTACTAAGTTTGTTGACATTAGCAATTTTTTTTTGCTAGCACCATCCTGACTAAACTTTGTTTGACTCAGCAAAATTTGTTGCTGACTTTACTAACTTTTTTTGAGTATAGTATAAATACATATTTAAATTAATTTTAAACATATTTTTATAAATTCTCATTTGCTTTAGTAGTTTATTATGTTCAATAATTTAATTTCAGTATTTTAAATCGGAATATTTATTCTAGAACATTTTCATTAAATTTATGCAATTTTTAAGTTAAATGTTGTTTAATAAAATGTAGCCATTTTTTTAAACAAAAAAGTGCTAAAAATGAATTAAAAATTATTTAAAAAAAATCTCTGATTTCAAAAAAGAGCAAATAAACACTCTTTAAAATCCTCATATTGTTGGAAAAATCTGTTATTTAAGCTTTCCCATCGATTAATAAAATGAAACAAGGCCGCATTATGCATAAAAGTGGAGTAACACTTTTTGTTTTAACTTGTATTTTCATTACGAGAACTTTTAAGTGCTACCATATAATTTTTATTTTATCAATCGGTACACCCTAATATTCGTAAATCATTTAAGATAACCATCTTGAAATATATCTTGTTAGGCTTGAATATTTAAATTTTATAATGAAAATAGATTCATCACATTATACTAATTAACGCATTAGTCTTGCTAACAAATATTAATTTCGTGTTTAAACAATTTTTAAACAATAATGCAATAAAAATATTAATAAAATTTTGATAAAAACGTACAATACTACTACAGAGGAAGTGCGGGTAATTTTGAATATGCGTGTAATGTGGAACCAAAGTAAGCTATTGGATAGCCAGCCACGTGTTTTCTTATGTTACTGCATCAATTAAATGCAAATTTAGCTTATACTTTTTTGAAATGTCTAAAATTTCCAAAAACATTTGTAAATTTTTTGATAATCTCTATTACTGGAAGAAATCGAAAATAGTTTCTCTATTAGTTAAACAGTTAGAGAATCGTAGTCTGGTATATAGAATACTGGATAGGTAAGTAAGAACATAAAGTACTTAGAGCATGCCTTGCTACGGTAAAAAGTGGATCAAAAAAGGGTTGGCCGGGATCACAGCTTTGACAAAAAATTACTGGATATAAAAATAGCCAGCTTGAGAAACGAGTTTAATGCACTGGAAAAACATTTAAAAAGTTCCGCAATTATAAAAAAAAGTTCCGAAAAAATAAGCCAGATGTTTCTGAAACGTATGAATCTTTGAATCTCATATTTACAAATATGGTCAAAAATAATCCAAAACGCCATTATTTGCATCATGGACGATTAGTCATATGTAATCTTCTTATTTGCCCTTCTTTACTCCTCCATGGAGCATAGGGCTTCAACATGTTGATTTCTCCAACGTAATCTGTCTCTAGCTTCAACTACGGCATCGTCCCATGTGAAACCATATCGTTCAAGTTCGTTTTTCACTGATCGTCTCCATGTGTTGTTTGGACGGCCACGTTTTCTAGAACCTTGGGGATTCCATTTAGTGCCATTCTTGTTATATTTGTGGCATCTTTTCTCAGAGTGTGGCCTATCCACCTCCATTTTCTTCTTTTTATGTGTTTGCCAATTTCTTCTTCGTTCGCTAGTTGCCAAAGATCTTTATGAATAATACGAAGACATTTATTTAAACACACTTGAAGTTTTCTGGTCGTGTTTATGGATACCAACGAGGTTTCACAACCATAAAGTAAAATGGATTTGACACACGCTTTGAATATCCTCAGTTTGGTCTTCTTAGATATTTGTGTTGAGCGCCAGACCGCGTTTAGTCTCCCGAATACTGCTCTTGCTCGGTTGATTCGATTGGCTACGTCGTCTTTTGATCCACCTGATGTTGTTATTATGCTACCTAGGTAATAGAATTTGTTGACGTATTCGATGCGTTGGTTGGTCAATAGAATATGATGTGAGCTATTGTTATTTATTCTCATAGCCTTTGTTTTCGCGACGTTGATTTCTAGGCCAACTTTCTTTGCTAGTTCTTGGAGGTGGTCTAACTTTGATTGCATATCACTGATCTTATATGATAACAAACATATATCATCCGCAAAGTCAATATCTTCGAGATGACTGCTAAATGTCCAAGTTATCCCTCTCTTGATGGAACATATTTCTCTCATTATTTCGTCCAGTACTATAGTAAAGAGTAGTGGCGAAAGAGGGCAACCTTGTTTTACCCCAGCATTTGTTGTGAAAGTGTTGCTACAGGTGCCGTTGTGGAGGACTGATACTTCAGAACCATCATATAACGCTCTAATGATGTTGATAAGTTTGTCGGGAACACCTTTCTTTTTAAGACACGCCCATATTGCAGATCTGTTCATCATGTCAAAAGCTTTTTTAAATCTACAAAAACCATATATAAAAGAGTTTGCACTTCAATACATTGTTCGACGATTATTCGAAGAGTATTGGACTGGTCGATGCAGCTTCTGTCAGGACGAAACCCAGCTTGTTCTTCTCTTAGGCTACCCTCTAGTTTTTCCTGTATTCGCTTCTGTACTATGTTGGCAGTTATCTTATAAATCATATTTAGAAGAGTTATGCCTCTCCAATTGCCGCAGTCACGTAAATCGCCTTTCTTTGGAATTTTTATTATAACGCATCTTTTCCACGTAGAAGGGAAATGTTTTTCTTGCCAGGCTTGTTGTAGATGTAATCTTACATGACAATAACTGGCAGAAAAACATTTTTCCGAAGGAAATGACTGCATATAAAAGTAAAATAGAATGTTTGGACCCAACAAATACCAACACCACAAAAAATTTAATCAAACATTTTAAAAAGTGGATCAGTATAATCCAAACATCGAAGTTTTCAAAATCTATGGGCAAAGTTCTTCCAAACTCCCTGAAAATTGGTTGAATTGGGCCAAATTTTTACATTAAATGTCTGTAGTGTATTGTTTTTTTACAAAAAGTAAAAGTAACTCCTACACTCAGGGAACTTCTGCTTTAAAAATATAAAGTTGTCTGTGTTGTAATACAGTTTAGTTTCTTTTATTTTTAATGTAAATGTCAGTCATTTGTAGAACAAATAAAATTCTTGTAGTTCAACAAACCACATCAAATGACTGTTTTATGATTTTAAATTCATTTTTTAATGTAGTTTTTTGTTATTTAAAAAATTATATGTTTGTTTATTGTTTTTACTAACATGTGGTTAATTTTTAGTACAATTGCTAGTCATTTTTTGAACATTAAAATACAAATGACAATGTTAGTTCAATTTACTGAAATTTCTTTAAGTGAAATTTCATTTGTTTTTAACTAAATTTGCAGTGGTCTTTACCTACATAGTTTTCAAAGTGTAGTTTATTAAACAAAAAAAAAAAAAATATAGCGATCTGCGGTACAGTGTTATTTTAACGTCATATATATGTATATTCGCAATTAATATTTCATTAATATGCATTTTATAAATTTAATTTAGAAATGTTGAAGTTAAGAAGAAGATTAAACTATTTTCTTTAAAACTTATAAACGCTATTAATTTTTAAATCAGACGAGACTAGTTTCTCCTTTTTTTATGGACAGGCGTCATCAGTGATTTTCTATTTAAAATTTAATATTATTTGTGTGTTATAGTTGTCAGATTGTCTCTATATGATCAATTTTTTCAACAACCTGCTGAAATATTTATAAGTTTTATCTTAAAATGTAATATGTAATGTTGTCTTTGTATAGTCTTTGCGGCACTGTGGCGATAAATTATTTGTATATAATAAAAATTACTAAATAAAGCAATAATTAATAAAATAAACAAATTTGTTAAACAAATTATTGACTAATATAACAATATGAATAATAAAAAAAAAAAATTGTCGAACAAACATATGAACTAAAAGAAGGAACTAGTTCAATAAATGCAAATGAAGGAAATGAACTATGAAACACAACTCTATATAATAGGCATTCCACAAATTGCTGCACTTTCTCTACTAGTTAAGTCAAGCATTTAACATGTTATAAAAACTGATGTTTAGTTTTACATTTCATATTGTTTAAAATCATTGCATTGAATTTTAAATTACATTGTTTATTATACGTTTAATCCTATTGTACTATATTCTATTATCTATAATTTAAATATACTTACAATAAAAAGCGTATGTTGGTAGCTTTCCGAACCAACCAATTTTTTTTTTGTCAGAAGCAAGGTTGGCCACCGATAACTTTTTAATACACACCCAAATATTTGTTCAAATATTTGTTGTTGTTTGAGTAGTAATTTAGGTAATTTTTTTTTAAGCGAAAAAATAGTAATTTGCAGAAGAAATTTAATTTTGACGGCATTGTACGTGTAATTCATTCAATCCACATGAAATTACGGTATTATGATTTTACATTATTTTAACAAAGTTTTTGTTTTTGATGTGAGCAAGATTATTCAAGTTCAAGATCATTTGTTTTTTGTTAAACAAAAAACCGTTTATTTATTACTCAAAAAAGTATTTGCCCGCTAACTTATAGCAGACTTTATCTACTGACAGGTCCTTACATGTTTCATTTAAAAATGTTTTATTTTTGATTTGAATTAGTTCAATTATTCCAATTTATTTTACCCCTTCTATATTGGTTCTCTGATGATTTTCGGTGACGCGAAATGAAACATGTAAGGACCTGTCAGTAGATAAAGTCTGCTATAAGTTAACGGGCAAAACTTTTTTGAGTAATAAATAAACATTGCACGGGTTTTTGTTTAACAAAAAACAAATGATCTTGAACTTGAATAATCTTGCTCACATCATAATTTATGATAAAAGATCGAAAAATAAACTTTTGGTTTTAATTTTTTAAAATTTAAAAGTAAAACATTTAATAAGTGTTTTTTGTATTTAAAAAAATAAAACATATAAATGTTTGTTCATTTTTTACTACATATTTAGTCAATTTTTACTACACAGAAAAAATTATCAACATAAAATATATAATAAAAGATTTGATTTGAATTAAATTTGTTACTAAACAAATATTTAATTGAAGCTATTATTGTTTTAATAGACTTTTAAATATATAAATTTTTTATTTTATTTTTGACATAATACTCAAATTAATTTTTCATATACTGTATGTTAAATAGAAAAGTTTCAGTATAAAATATCAAATACTTTTGTAGTTTACAAACAAACCAAGCACCTACACAAATGCACAAACAGACACTGCATTACCAAAAACACATATAAATACAAACGTGTCGTTCACACATTTATTGTTTTGCGTATCATCATTTTTCGTAAATAGTTATTTATTACTTTTTTTCTTTATAATTTTCAATAAAAGTTTGAATTGCTATTATCATTGCCGTGATAGGTGTGAATTAAAATATTAATTGATTCAATAAATTGTTTAATTGAAACCAGAGTTTAGTTTTTTCTGTGTACAGCAAATTTTTTTTTCGTAAAAATTAGAATTTTTACAATGCGTGTAACATGATAAGAAACAGTATTTTTAAGGAAACGAAATCGAGAAAAATACTTTATGAGTAATTTACGCAAAAACGTGTTACAGCCAATTAATACGAAACAAATTTTGCGCAAATTTTTCTGTAAGTACATATTTATTGTTAGTAAAGATTTATTGTTAATTGCGGTTACAAAACATCGATATTATTGATTAAATTTACAAAAACTAAATTAAAATCGTAATAATCACTAAAAATCTCCAGTTTTTTAAATTTTTGTATAAAATAATATGAACATAAAATTATAAGGCTTCGCAGTGTACAATTATAGTCCGAAGTGAACCACAAAATATCCTTGAACCCTTCGGAAATCAAAGCTGTATGAGGTTGTTTTTCTTTGCAAATGAAGCCTCTTTCTGACAGCGTCAAATATAAGAGGGAATTATGTTTAATTTATTATCCAGAAATTTAAGCGCTCTAAAAAAAAGTATTTTATAAGTCATAATTTCTGAGCGCTCAGAAATATGTTGGCTGAGTTAGTCAATTAACATCCCGTTAAAAATTAACGAAAAGTTAAATTAAAATTTTATTTGGGAGACAAAAAATGTTAACCAACAATGAGAACAATAAAATTTTAAAATCCAGAAACATGGTCATTAGAGCGTTTTACTGAAAATCTCTTATATTAGTTTTTTTTTGCATCTCTTAAAGAGAAATACACTCATAGAAATAAACCCGTAAAAATAGCAAAAAATTGCTACTAAAAATTAGTTAAAAGTTACCTTGCAGAAAAGACTGCTAAAATTAGCAGATTGCTTAACTAAATATTAGTAATATAAGAATAGCAAAAATAAATCTGTTGAATTTACAAATGTTTAGTTATATTTGTGCTAATTTTTAGTTCTTTATTTTGGTTTTTTGCAACTTTTAAAGACAAATACACTCATAGAAATAAACCTGTAAAATTAGCAAAAAAGCTACTGAAAACTAGTTAAAAAAATTACCTTGCACACAAAACTGATCAAATTAGCAGACTGTTTTACTAAATGTTAGTAATATAAGAATATCAAAACTAAATCTGTTGAATTTTCTAATATTTAGTTCTATTGAAGCTAAATTTTAGTTAATTGAAAGTAACAAAATAATCTGATAAAATCAGCAAAAACGTTTACCAAATGTTGGTAGACAAAAAAAAAAAAAAATAATTACAAAAATGTAAAATTTTTAAAGTTTTTTTTAATGCGAATAAAAGTCTTCCCTTATAAAATCAGCAATCTACATTTTTTTAGTAAACATTTCTGTTGATTTTAGTGAAATAAACTGTTATTTGAGGTAAATATAGCAAAAATTTCGTTAATAGTACAGTTTTTGTGTGCTATTTTCAGTTTACAAATATATAGTAAAAGTGTTTGCAAATTTTGCAGAGTAAATTGCTATTTTTAATTAACTAAAATTCGCATCGAATATAACTAAAATTTTGTAAAGTTAACAGATTTATTTTTGCTGTACTTATTTTATTAATTTTTAGCAGTTTTTTCTGCAAATTAATTTTAAACAAATTTTCAGTAGCTTTTTCTGCTATTTTTACAGGTTCATTTCTAGGATAAAGATTTTGTTCGGAGATCCAAAATCCAAAAAATTAGGTTATGAAACATACACTTTTTTGATTTTTCTTCAAAATTAGTCGTGGCTCAAACTATTAATTAAGAAAACATTCAGAATTTTTCAAATTCGTACCCATATACCTGCAGCCATTGTATGAACGTACAATACAATTTGTTAAATTTGTATTTAAACGCGTTTCACAGAACTTCTGCTCATAAATTTACGTACATACCTATTCCTCAAATTTCATGTGAAATAGGAAAAGACAACTGAAGTTGTTTTAGAATTTTTATATTTCTTCCAAAGTGAACGAAAGACATTTTAAAGTCCTTTCTGATGTTATAGTTTAATTTGTACAACGCATAATTTTTAGTAGTTTTTTTTTTGAATCCAATTTTGTAAAATCGAAGCATAAGAACAAAAAATATAAAAATTTTATGATTCATAAAAAACTAGTTTCAGCAGCCCCGTTTTTAAGAAGGGCACGTTTCTTAAGAAGGGCACTTTTTCTATTTGTCATCGGCCATTAAATGACACAAATTCCACTTTTCTAATTATTTTTAAAAAGTACACCTTTTTCAAATCTTTGCCATTATAAGCAATTTTTGCAAATTTGTTAGACCTTTCGTTACAAAATGGTGTAAGATATAAATGCAACCCAAACTTTGTACATAAATTTCATGAAAATTTAAAAAAAATTACATATTTTTTTAAAATTTGGTTCACACATTCTGTACAGGGCAGCGCTTTCATGTATATAAATGTTTGTAAATCAAATTCGATTTGACGAAAATCTTTTCAGATTTTATTTGCATGTTTTTGCATGTTTTGGGTTCAACTATTTTGCGTCAAATTTTTTGCCAATTTTTTATTTAAAAAAATGCGACAAATTTTTATTTGAGTTAATAAACTTTTTTTATGACGTTATATAATAATCATAAAAAATTTTGTGAAAAAATTAACAATATTAATGAATTTTTGTTCAGTTCATGAAATTATTTCCATTTCGACGAAATCGTTTCAATAATACTATGAATAAAAATTCTATCAGTGTACTATTCGGTATTCGGCCAAATATCAAAAACATGCCTAATACCGAATAGTAACCGCATATTCGTGACATCTCTAATGTTTTTGATCCAATACTCACTACAACACAAAGTTAAAAGTTTTTCATATAGAGCAATTTAACAATATAAAATACTTTGTTCAATTGACATCACTGACGAGTCCTTGAAGGGGACGAAACTGCGGCAGTCTGGCATATCCATTATATCCGTGAAATTTTTCAATAAAAATGTTTTCTTTTTCTTCTTCCTGTAAACATTTAACAACCCTGTTAACAATCGACATATATAGATCCATACATGAACTCATGCTTCATACATGATTCATATGTGTTCATTAACCATTCTTATACGTTCACTTGAGGAATCATAAATGTGCATATGTGTGCATTAACGAAAATTGAGGTAATATTTGCAGTGGTTTCTGAAAAATGTAAATGTGTACAAGTTCCATTTCATTTACTCATTCCAACTTATTAACTCCGTTCAAGATCTTTTACAAGATCTTTAAAAAGCTGGTGTCATAAGGGCTTTATGAGTACGCAAAAACTAGGAGTGGAATAACTCATATACCTATATTTATTTTGTCATTGTGTGTAGTATAACATACATGATGTGCTACTCTTATTTTAATTCCCACTTAACTGAAAAATATATTGCATATTTTAGGGATTTGAAAAAATATATAGCTCCATTAATAATACAACTAATGCGGAAACTCATCATGTTTATTTTTTTCTTTCATTGCATTATTAATATATAAAAAAATGCATTTTAAGTTGACATTGCGTGTGCATTTCATCATTTATTATACACATTTAATACCAAAACCTGAGATCTATTAAGATATCGTTATATACTAATTTAAAGAAGAAGAAAACTTGTAAAATTTAAATCAAACTATGATGTAAATTTGTATGTAAATGACATATCAAAATACGAAACAAATTGGAATTTGGTCTCTTGTCGGTGTGCTAACACATGAAATTGTGAGGAAATTTTTAAATTACAAGTTTTTAAATGCTGTAAATACCGTTAATTGGTAACAGTTTTGAAAAAAAGAGTATGTTTGTTATAAATAGTGTGTATAAATGAAATTGTAATAACAGTTACCGATTATACGCTACCAGAGCTAGTAGTTACTTTCGTTTTAGGAAAAAAAGGTGAATCTAAAAATTTAATTGAAAATGCGCACTTTTATGGTAAGTCCATAATATTTAAAATAATATATATATTTTTGTTTTTAATATTTGCATTTTATTTCTAGTTGGTTTGTTTAGTTGCTGCAACTACGGCTCAATACAATTATACTCCTCAAAATCAGGTTAATAATGATGTTGCCAATAGCGAAGATCTTTCAATACCCATTCAACCTATCGTAGAGGAGTACAATAAAGCATTCTATTCATATAGTGCACCCGAACAAGAATTTGATGATCTTAATGCTGGTGAACACATAGCCAATGCTTTGAAAAAGAACTTACGTGTAATCTTTATCAAAGGCCCTGAAAATGTTGGTCTTGAGAATGCCGCTCTTCAATTGGCTAAGGGTGCTTCAGATGATCGCACTGCCATTTATGTGCTCAGCAAACAATCGGATGTCGGTGCTTTGGCCAATCAATTGCAACAACTTAAATCCAGCAATGTTGTCAAACCTGAAGTCCACTTTGTTAAGTATCGTACACAAGCTGATGCTGAAAATGCTCAACGTACCATTCAAGCTCAATATGATACTTTGCCTGGTGCCACCAGTAATAATGGTCCTAGTTCTGCTTCAGTTCTGGACTTTGCCTCAAAATCTACTTCGCCGTCAGCAACTAATAATGCTGCTGCTGCTGCTCCAGTTGTCGCTGCTACTCATGCCCCCTCAAGAGGCTACAATCCAACAAGAAGCGCATACTTACCACCCAGTAAGAGATTCTAAATATGTAATGTTAGAGACCCTTTTGGGGTCAAGTGATAACTATTGATTAGTTGTAAGTATATTATTAATTGTTATTTATAAATTATTATTGTAAATGCTATTTTTGTTGTAAAAAAAATAAAAAAAAAATATTTAAAGTAAAAAAAAACGTTTTTGGACAAGAAAAAAATTATTTCGAGCAGTCAATTTAAAATTTGAATTAAGAAGTTAATTAAAAAAACCATGTTTTCCGAACTTATTTTTAGCTTTTCCCAACAAGGGGGTCCAAAATTTAGATTTGACTGTAATTGTGTATCTGCTTTTAATTGAATATTGTTAATATTGAAGATAATGCTTGCTATCCTTAACTTATTATTGATACGGGTTTCCTTATTCGACTTATTACTTTTAAACTTTCAATGTATAAAGTTAATTCAATGATCTAAATCTTGAAAATTATTCATCTAGAATACTAACAATAATAAAGTTTTTGGGAAATTGTTATCCAGTGTAGTCAAATAATTCTTTGGAAAAATAAATTTTTCATCCTTTTTGGTAAAACATTTTGTAAAAATTATTTTAAAAATATAAAAAAGACGAATATTTTATTTTTTTATTGTGTTGTTAATGAAAAAATAATAATAAAATGTTTTTCTTTGCTAAAATTAGTTCATCGATTGCAAGTAATTTTTAAAATCTGACCCATCGGGCCATGGAATTGTCAAATAAATACAAAAACTCTCAAATAATCTAAAATTTATTTGATTTTCACTCAAAGTATATATATATATATATATATATATAGGAAAAACTTTGGTAATGGGTGCGATAAAGTAATGCATTATCTTGTTATGTATACTCCTTAACTGTACCAACCAAAATAAATGAGTTACCGATTATGGGTTACATAATGCATTACTTTGAAGTGAATACTGCTAAAATGCAGCATTATTTCGAAACAGAGTAATGAGTTACGTCTAGTTGGTTATAAAATGCATTACATTGCAATGTCTACTCCCTACATTGTACATTATTTTGAAACATATAGTAATGAGTTATTAATAACTGGCCATACCTGGGTTACCTTGTAATGAAACAACATTACCTTTTACATTATTTCAAAACATAAAATAACGACCGATCATCAATTACATAATAAACATGAGGGTAACGCATATACCCAGAAGAAACAATGTAATGACAGGTCATTACCGTATAGATTACCAAGTAATGGTAGGTACCATTACTTATTGCATTACTTTAAAATACAACATAATTACTTACTGATAATGGGTTATGTAAGTGCTTATATGTAATTGCAAAATAATGAGATACTGGTAATTGATTACATCAGTATTTAATATTGTATTATTTTGTTTTAAACATGTTAACAAGTAGATTTTCCAAGCTGAAGTTATTTTAAAACTTTTTTCAAAATTTCTTAACAAAAAATAACTTAAAGATAAACACTTATTTTGATACTATTTGGTAACCACTTATTCCAAATATAAAAGTAATTACTGATTCTTTCACTATGAGTAACCAATCAGGTAACTCATTATTCTCACTTTTTTTTTAAGCGATAGGGTAATGACCACCCATGCATTTTGCATCATTGCGACCAAAAGTAATCAAGCGAGTAAATAGCCTGGTAGCTAGTGAATCATTTTGTGCACTACTTACATGTTTAATTACTTAATTAATATCACAAGCAAAAACTTGAAGCAGACAAATTAATTTTAATTTTGAGCAACCCATTATTATATCGTTCGTTTACTTCAATAACGTCATAACTCAAAAATTTTGATTTTGTAGAAAACGAGTTTAAAGTTTTCAATTTACTCCCACCTTGAATAAAAAAATAACAAAATAATTTCTCTCAAGAGGTGAGTATACAAGATATTAATACGAATTTTTTACGTAATATGATATGTGATATAACGAATAATTCCGCTTCATTAACTAAAAAATCATGTTTTTTGAGTTGTGACGTTCTTGAAGTAAATGAGCGATATGTGATAATAGCTGAGTTGGCAGAGTTCTCTCTCTAACAACCCAGGTTCGTATCTCATGGCGACGACGCTATTCATTTAAATAAAAATAATTTTGGTAATAATTTTTTTTTATGAAAATATATTTATAGACACATTACTTTTCCCAACCCGGTAACCATATAAGTAAGCAGTTACTTTACCCCCTACCGGTTAAATTCATCAGTGAAGTAAGCTTGTATTGTAATGCGTGGAGCGCTATGGCGATACATAACTTTACCCATTATTTGGTAATGTGTAGCTTTGCTGGGAATTTCTGGTATTTATTTAAGTACTACTACATTTAAAAAATTATAATGTCAGGATTGCAGTATGACAATTTTAAAAAATTATCAAAAACCACGATATTTTTTCAAACAAATTTAAAACTCTGTTAACCTAAAATTACAATTTTTTGTACATATTTTAATAAAGATTTTTCACAGATTTACACAAAATTAATATTTTTAAAATATTTTCAACCGTCTGGGATTTATATCCTGTCAAAGTTTAAATTTTGGTTGAAATGATTATTTTATACAAAAAGATAACAAATTTACTACCATGTTAAAGAATCCACAAAGTTTATTTATATGCGAATATTTAAATTTCGCTTACTGATATATTTAAAAAAATGATAAACAGTCATATACTTTACTAGAACTTCGAAATTAAATTGAATTAATTTAAAAATAACCTATAAAATGGGGCACTCTGCAATGAGTGGTGGTGGTCGGGGATACTTCGGACATCACCCCCGTCGCGTAATAATAAAGATAAGGAGTCGGTATATATAAGATATACAAAAAAAAATTTGTTTCTAATATGTGTTATTTTTAAAGTATTTTAGTGCCGGGTAAGACCGGATCTAAATAGCGTGTTTATAATAAAAAAATACATTCGGTTAAAAAGAATCCTCAGATATGGCTTTATTTAGAAGCAAACTATTCTCCTAACAAAATCTTTAAGTTTTTACAAAATCATCTCTTTTGACTTAAATTACACTGTACTACACATGAAATTCTCTTGTCAAGTGACCTAGTGTAGGTTGTAAGCCTAGCTGACAAGGGAGGTATCCCGGCCCGAACTCGCCGATTTTAATGAACTTTCGATATGTAGTAAAGGAACAAAAAAAAAAGAGACACATATTTTCTTAGCTGCCCAATCAATCTCACGTTTAAGGGTTAAAAAGTAGTGTTAACAATTCATTTGTTTTTGTATGAAAACTTGCGTTTTGTTCACGAATACTAGATCTCATTGTAATGGTTAATGTACTCAAGAAAAAAAATGTTGTTACCCATATTGCCACATTATTGAATTATTTGAAATATTGGGGAAGAAGGTTCTTCGGGAAAAGTTGAAAAAAACCGAATGGTTTCGAATATCGGAAAAAAGCTCAGACACTCCCTCGATTAAATTAAATGGACATTGCTATGCATTATTTTAAGCTTAATATAACTAACATTCCTTAATAAAACGTCAGATTATTTGATACTCAAAACACATTTTTTGAATAACAAAAACAATTGAAAATCTTTGGGCATACTTTGAACACCAGTGAATGTGTCTTAAAAAAACCTTTCATTTGATACCAAATTTATCTATAGTAATTACTTTTAATAGCACGAAATAAACCGAAACTTAAAATGGGGTAATTTTCACCCCAATTTGTAACGCCTAAACTAGAGACTGAGCACCTAAGAAAAAACACGGTCCCTTAAATTGTTATTCTCTACAACATATTCGAAGTTCATTAAGATCTGTCAGCCCGGGTAGGGATGCCCCCCTCGTGAGTATATTCAAAAGCCGTTTTGAGAAGTTGTAATATACCCCTAAATTTTCGAGATAACGGTGGAAGGGTGATTTTTACTACTGGCGAACTTAAACATTTGTAGCTCATTAATTTTTAAACGGCATTTACAACAACTCTAGTATCAAAAAAAGAAAAAAATACGTGTCCACTAAAAGTTAATAGAGAATAATATATGTGAGTTTGGACCTGATCCGACTATAATCCTAGCACAAAAACTCCCAAAATTTATGTGTTTTTTCGAATACCACGAAAACTTGAGTATGCTCGGAAATGTTACTTTGCACTGGTGTTGCGCACTTCAAATACTTTATATTAGATAATCAATTCTTATGTAACTTTTTTGGAAGAAATATGAACATAATTAGTGCACTTAGAATACTATGTAGGTAAAGACCACTGCAAATGAAGTTGAAAACAAATGAAATTTCATTTAAAGAAAGGACGACTTACATTACAGCAAATTCAACTAACATTGTCATTTGTTTTTTAATGTTCAAAAAATGACTAACAATTGTAGTAAAAATGAACCGCATGGTAGTAAAAAATAAACAAACATTTTTTTTTTTAATAACAAAAAACTACTGTAAAAAATGAATGTAAAATCATAAAACAGTCATTTGATGTGGGTTGTTTTTTGAAATAAACTACAAGCTTAGTAAAAAATTTAATTTTTTCTACAAACGACTGACATTAACATTGAAAATAAAGAAACTGTATTACAACCCCAAACAACTACATATTTTTAAAGCAAAAGTTCCCTGAGTGTGTTTACAATTATTCGACCAAGGTGGTTAACCGGTTAAGGCATTATTAAAATAAAAAAACAAAAATGGATTAACCGATTATTCGGTTAATCCATTTTTCAATAATAAAACACACACAAAGCTTTATAAAATATCAGGGCTGGGCTTTTAAAACGCTTTAGGTCCTAATTTACAGTTTTGTACTAATTTTTTGAAAAAATAATTTTTTAGTAAACATTTTTCTTATTCTTTATTTACAAATTGCAATTTTTACGACTTTTTGTTGCTGATTTTAACAAAATATTCCACTTGCTTTTTAAACCCGAGTTAAAAAAACTATTTATGTCTTCTCACAATTTGATCTGTTGCTTTTAATTCAGGTTAACCTTTCTTAAACTATTTTTTTTTTGGGGAAATGATGCGCTGAAATTCGTAGGTATAATATTTTCGGTATTACCATAAAAAGCATAAAAACCATTAATACGAAATTACCATAATTGCCACATCAATAAATTTCAGCGAACGATGTCTCCGAGAAGGTTTTGAAATGGTTAAACCTTAATCTTAAAGGCGCAAGACAGAACTTTGAGAAGGCAAAGCAAAGTATTGTAAATAAAGCTTAATTGGCGATGTTTTAACGTCCCGCATATGATGAATTTCATTTAAAAATCGAGATGAAACTGAAATTTTGAACCCGACAAACTCAGATATCGATGAAATTTTGTTCATACCTAAATTTGATCAATACAAACAAACTCTCATTTTTAGAAATGACTGTTTTGGCGATTTTTGGGCGTGACACAGTGGGAACGTTTTCGAAAAAACGCGAAAATGGTCGAAAAGAGCTCCATTTAAACTACAATAACTCAGAATCGGCTAAACCGATTTCCATGATCTTGGTATCATTAAAAAGATATTTTAATAGGCTTTATGACACGTTTAAAAAAAAAAAACGTAATACACTGTAAAAAAAATTTATAACAAAAAAAATTTTAACTGACGAAAAAACCAAAAAGATCAAGGGTTTTTTACAGTGTATTAATTTTTAGAAAGGTTTATCCTTCATCTATACCATATCAAAAAATAAAAATGGGTTCTTTTTTAGTTTTTTTTATATAATTTTTTAAGTAGTGTCACTTCTAGTAATTCCGCAAAATTCTGAATAAAAAAATCAATGTATTCTTCATAATAATTTTCTATTTTGTCATAAACATTATTACTTTACCCATACTAAAGAGAAATATATATAGAACAAAAAATTGTTGTCCTTTTCATTCCAAAGATTTTTTCAGGTCTATTTTTTCTTCCTCAGGTAGACACCATGTGCCAGAACTAAGGGCTCAAAATATGTACCTGACGCAGGGTTAACAGGTAAAATAAATAAACATTGTCCCAGGAAAATTATGAATATGTTTTAAAACCGCAAAAAGTTCTTGCTTGCCTTAAAAAATGCTATATAATTGCACCTGATGAACGTACCGAAATTCATAATTATAAACAGTTTCGAGAAGCCAAGATATCCCATTACAATTTTTACGCGTATATTTCAAACAATAAGTACAGATGCATAAAAATATCTAATAAGTGTTGCGCTTCGCTTCGTAAAATAAGTGAAAACGAGGCTGCAAATATAATTGAATATTTTTCAGCTGTCGCCAACATTCATTGTAGCCGTATTTGCGAAACTTGCCGGAATACACTGAGAAAAGCGCGCAGTCGTAATGAATCCAACGTGGAGCAGAATGATGTCTCAAATTATTTACCAACAACGCCCAGCGATGAAATTAGCGAAGAATTGAATGAACTGCCGACTTGTACCAGCCGTAATGCAAACATCGAAAGGACGGAAGTCATTGAAAATATAAATGATCATATTATTCCTCATCTACCAAACCAAATGTCGCCTCTTAAAAGGAAATATATGAACGAGATGCATACAGAAATAGAAAATCACTGCAAATTTTCGAAAATATAGCAGATTCATTTGGAGCTGATCCATTATCTGATTTGTCAGCGCAACTTGAAAACGTCGTAACCATTTACGATGAAATTTTGGAAAACATCAAATATCAAATAGAGAACAGCTCAAATCTTTTGGAAAAGCAAAAACTTTTATCTCTCTTACCAATCAATATGAGTCACGCAGAAATTAAAGATCGTTTTGGGGATGATATATCTCACGATTGTATCAAAAAAAAGTAAAGATTTCCAAAGGAATAAAACGAAGTTTGCAGATATCAATCTTTTTAAAATGAGCAGACGTAGTTTACCAACCGAAACTCTAAGCACAGTCAAGTTATTTTATGAAGATGATGAAATTAGCCGAATGATGCCTGGATCGCAAGATTCAATTACTGTTAAACAAGGAAACTTACGTGAAAAAGTTCAAAAAAGACTGATGTTATCTTCACTACGCGAATCTTACTACGAATTTAAAAAAACATCCCTTGGCCAAAGTGGGTTTTACAAAATTTACAATGTTAAGGCCAAAAAATTGTATGAAACTTGGAGTTGGAAACCAGCAAAATATCTGTGTATGCACATTGCATCAGAATATGAAATTGATGTTTGAAAAAAGTGGCTTAAAATCAATTTGTATTGAAGGAGAATGCACATTTACCGACTACAAAGATGTTCTCAAATTCGTTGTTTGTAATGGTGACATAGAAAAAAGCGAGTGTTGCGTTTCAATGTATGGTCACTGCTTTAAAAATTTAAATAATCTAAAAACGCATATGCTAAAACATTTTGAAAATAACCAAACTGAAGAAGTAATATACAAAAAGTGAAATACAACGATTAGATGTGTTCTGGAAACGTTAACCACCAACCCAGAATCATTTGTCAGCGATTTTACTGAACACATCAAAGTTCTGATTCCGCATCATTTCATAGCAAAGCGACAATCTGAATTTATCAGCAATAAAAGAGCGGCGCTGTTATCAGGAGAAATGTTAATTCAAATGGACTTTGCTGAAAATTATGCATTTCTTGTACAAGATGCCGTGCAAGGATACCATTGGAATAATGATCAGGCTACAATATATCCGTTCGTTATTTATTACAAAGGTAATTATTTTAATATTTTGGTATTAGTAAACACATCCATCCACACTCATCAAAATATTTAATAATTTTTATTTATTTGTTTTTTCCTTTGTTTGTTTATTTTCAGATAACGATAAATTAACTCATAAAAGCTTCGCCATAATATCTGATTGCAATACCCATGATAGTATAGCAGTTCATCTATATATTTCAAAAATGATACAGTTCGTGAAGGCCAATATAACCAACAATATTAATAAAATCATTTACGTATCAGATGGTGCAGGAGCACAATATAAAAATAAATATAACTTCATTAATTTATGCCATCACAAATCTGATTTTGGGATTGACGCTGAATGGCACTTTTATGCTACCAGTCACGGAAAATCTGCATGTGATGGAATCGGAGGAACATTGAAGAGAGGTGCTCGAAATTATAGTATTGCAAATAAAAATGAAATCCAGACAACGAGGCAACTCTATCACTGGGCATCAGAAACATATAAGACCACCATACAAGTTGCTTACGCAGATGCTGACGAATACAACAACGTTAAAGAAAAGCTATTTTCAAGATATAAAGAAGCTAAAACTATAACACGAACTCAAGGCTTTCATTCATTCATTCCGATAAATGGAACTTTTGTACATGTGCGCAGATATTCTGACTGTGCCAAATTTGAGCAGCGCAAAATTTCTTACAAATAATTAACTTAAAAAAAATTTAAATAAAATAAAACACAAATTAATAAAAACATGGCAAATAATATAAACAATTGTTGATGGTCTTTTATTTGTAAACATTTAAAAAATGTTAGAATTGTTGAACTATTTTGTGAATGTGACCAGATATTTCGCTGTTATTCGAATTATTTCGAAAACTTTCGGTACGTATTACTAGAAGTGACACTACTTAAAAAATTATTTAAAAAAAAAATAAAAAAGAACCCATTTTACTTTTTGGATATGTTATAGGTGAAGGAAATACCTTTCTAAAATAGTAATACACTGTAAAAAAATCCTTGATCTTTTTTGGTTTTTGTTACCTAAAATTTTTTTTGTTATAAAATATAAGTGCAATTACTAGAAGTGACACTACTTAAAAAATTATATAAAAAAAACTAAAAAAGAACCCATTTTTATTTTTTGATATGGTAAAGATGAAGGATAAACCTTTCTAAAAAATTAATACACTGTAAAAAAAACCTTGATCTTTTTGGTTTTTTTCGTCAGTTAAATTTTTTTTTTGTTATAAATTTTTTTACAGTGTACTACGTTTTTTTTTTTAAACGTGTCATAAAGCCTGTTAAAATATCTTTTTAATGATACCAAGATCATGGAAATCGGTTTAGCCGATTCTGAGTTATTGTAGTTTAAATGGAGCTCTTTTCGACCATTTTCGCGTTTTTTCGAAAACGTTCCCACTGTGTCAAGCCCAAAAAATCGCAAAACAGTCATTTCTAAAAATGAGAGTTTGTTTGTATTGATCAAATTTAGCTATGAACAAAATTTCATCGATATCTGAAGGGGTCGGGTTCAATGCATCTCGATTTTTACATGAAATTCATCATATAGCAAAAATGTGTTTTTTAAAACTATAGAACTCTAAATTTTGTCGACCTGTGTAATTTTAAATATTTTAATCAGCTATTTATCTTCGAGTATGCATAAAAAACTGCGTCTATACAAACCATACGCAATGTCCACCTTGGGGGCCTTTTCAGCACAAGCAAAATTCTTTGCCACTATTGTTTTCACCATTATTACAACCAATTAGAAATATTTTTTTTAATATATTAATTTATTTCACACATTTAAATATGATCAGACCGAACTGTATTGTTGCTTTTTAAACGTGTTTTATTATCTTTTTAATTGTCATCGTTTTGCAAGTTCGTTAAAACCAACTGTTGGCCACTGTTATCAATTGGGGTAACCGGATAATACTGTCAAGATTGTTAATTTTAAGTTCTGCCAAGGCATAACAGACTGTCGCCGACGCTTTGACAATACTGTGCCGAATGTATTTTTCTGCCTAGGGAGTTTTAAGGTAATGTGGTCACTTTTTGAAAATGTGTTCGCCATCTTCTGACCGCCATTTGGAATCTGAAAACTGACCTCAGTAATAGAAAGTAATTATTTCTAACCGATTTTTAGCATTAAAACCGATCATTTGATGATGACTTTTAAATTCAATTTAGCGGATCCCAGAAATCATTTCCGTCCAAAAATTGCGTAAGTTAATTTGAAAATCATATAAAAATATTTATTTTTTTTATATATAGTGGATTTATGAAAGTCGAAATGACTCATACAAATAGTGGACACATTTTTTGTAAGTACTATTTTAGATCCGCATATTTGAATTTTGAAAATCGATCATCTTTTTTTACCAATCCCAAAATACAGTAAGTAAAAAATTTAAAGAGAATTTTTTTAAACAAAATTTTATGCAACTTAATCCATGGAACAATTTTTTTCCGATTTTATAATGAAATTAGTTATCTATTACACTTAATATTAAGAATTACAACTGAAGTTTTTCAAAATTTGTTTTTTTGGATTTTTCCAAAATTCCATTATATTATCATACATAAAGGGTGTTTTTTTAAGCTCGATTGAACTTACGAAAGGGTTAGCTGTCAAACGGACTGTCATATGGCGCTCTCTTTTTGACATTTATGATCAGTATACTCTGACAAATCATCATGAATAGATTTACGCTCGAACAACGCCACCAAATTATTCAAATTTACTTTGAAAATCAGTCATCGATTCGGCCGATGTTTGATCGCAAAATTCTGTTCAGTGATAAGGCTAATTTTCTACTTAACGACTTTGTTAATAACCAAAATTGCTGCATATGTAGTAAGACAAATCCACAGGTTCCATTACATACAGAAAAATGCACCGTTTGGTGCGATTTACACTCTGGTGGCTTCATCGGACCTTATTTCTTCAAAAATTAAGCCGGAGAGATCGCGTTACGGTCAATCGAGATCGCTACATCAATGATTTTTTGATCTATGATCAATGATTTTGAAAAAATGATCAATAATTTCTTGTTTGCAAATATGGATGATATTGATCCGGGCGAGATGTGGTTGCAATAGGATGGCGCTACGTGCCATAGGGAGACCGCAACTTTCAATTTATTGAAATCAAAATTTTGCGATAAGTTACTTTCGAGAAATGGACATGTATTTTGGCCTCCAAGGTCCCTGCGATTTGACACCTCTCGATTATTTCCTGTGGGGTTACGTGAATTCACTGGTTTATGCTAATAAGTCAGCAACAATTGACGCCAACATTATTCGTGTTATTCGTGACATCCTAGCAAAAAATAACCTGGATTTGGTAAGCAGTAACTACATTTGTATGCTTCCAAAATAGCGCTTCACCGCCTTGCATACTATAAAGCAATTAGGGAAGGCATTCTGTAGTGCTTCCCAGAATGCCTTCTTTGAAGCAGTGAATAATGCGTAAAATGAAGCAATAAAGTATGCATACCATGAAGCACTAATGTTGTCATGCCTTCTTAGTGCCTAAGAAGGCATGAATTTAGTGCTTCTAAGAGCACATGAAAGAAGCACCTTCTTTATTTGCTTTGGAAGCGCTTTGTTATCAAATAATGCCTTCCAGAAGCGCTTCTGGGTAAGCAATATTTTTTGCTGGGATACGGCCAGTAATGCTCGAAAAAGTGGCGCAAAAATTGGACGTCCAGAATGAGCTTCGTCAAGAGCATGCCAATATGCACTAAATCACTTTTAAATGTTAGTGTCATGTATTTTTTGATTAAATTTTAATTTTTTGTGTTATTTTTTACAATTTCAAGGTTTATTAGGCTTTAAAAACATCATTTATTATAAATTGGTCAATATTTAACAACGCCGACTTCGCCCACTTTAAGGAAAATTTTTCTCAAAACCATATTCCACTGTTTTAACTCAATAAACTACTAACAAAAAGTATGCTTTAATTTTTATTGTTTTAATATTTTATAATATAAAAGTTTATTTAACTAATTATAACAATTTTGTATCCAATGACAACAACTTTATGTAAATTCGTATTTAAGTGTATGTTAAAAGTGTTATCAAAGACAATTTTGGACCATTAATGAATGTGTAAATGTAAATTAAATACAATAAATTAACTAAATTTTAAAACATATAATGTGGCAATAATACCAACGACAACATCCAATACTAATGTTTGACAGATATTGGCAAATATTTCGAAACTGGTTTTGTAATTTCAACTTGATCATCAGCTAACACTGATGGCTGGCGAGGTTCAATACCACCAGCGTTAGCACCAACAAAATTATGCGTACACCAGCAACTGGTCTATTGATATGATTGGGACCATCCAAGGCTTCATATTGAGCTTGAATAACACGTTGAGCATGTTCAGCTTCTTCGGGTGTACGATATTTAATAAAGGCGACTTCGGGACGCTGATGTGTGGTCTTTTGAATAGTTTGTAATTTTGAGCCAAATCCGAAGCACTATGTTGTTTTGTGAGCACATAAATAGCCGTTTGAGAATTAATTGATTGCTGAGCCAATTTAAGAGCAGCTTTTTCGATACCATTATTTTCTGGAGCTTTAATAAAGAGTACACGTAAATTTTTCTTAAGAGTAGTAAGTTGATCTTCAAAGTCTTTTGGATTTTCATCTTCTTCGTCTTCTTCGTTAGGAGCAGAAAGATAATAAAATTCTTTTTCGAAAGTTATTTTCTTATCGTTGACTTGAGCATGATAGTTGGGTTCAGGTTTAGTTGGTTTTTTAGGTTGGATAATAAATTGTGGCTGTGGGTCTATAATAATTTGGGGTTTTTCAACAGGTTTTGGTGGATCAATAGTTTCAGCAATTTCAATGGGTGGTTCTTCAACAACTGGAGCTGATTTTTGAGGCTCAGAATGTTGTTGTGGCTGCTGTGATATTTCTTGGTATCGCTCCAAATATTTTACCTGTTGTTCATTTATCTGCTGTGGTACTTCTTGATGTTTTTGCTGTTCCTTTATTTCAATGACTTCTTCAATATTTTGCTGCTGGGGTATTTCTTGGTGTTGTTGCTGTTCAAATTGTATGACTTGTTGGGCATTATGAAGCAATTGATTTCCAAATTGATAACCCCCATGTTGATCTGAACTTATTTTGTTGGCGAATTGTTGAAACTGTGGCAAGTTTTCTTGATACACAATTTGAGGTTGTTGCTGCTGTTGTTGCTGAATAAAATTATATTGATTGGGTATGGCTTGTATAGAGTTACCCGCGGAACCCAATTCTAATCGATAATTATAACCTTGAGGAGCGGCACAGGTCAAGCTCACAAAAAGTGACAACTAGATTGAAATAAATAATTAATAAACAAATTTAATAAATCTCTCAGCCTTTTGTTCCTATAAATACATAACGCTACAAACCTGACCATTGATCCTTAATACCGTCAACGCAAAAACCAAAGCATACAATAAGAAAATTAACTTTTCTGCTTTTTCGTTATCATTAGAAATTTGCAAACATTTTATTACTTCACTGTAATAATGTAAAATCCAATGCCCAGATAAATTAACTTTCTATCGATGACCGATGAAAGTGTTATTAGTGGATTTTAAAAAACATTTTTTGTTGTGGAACGAAAAAACCAAGGCATACAAATTATTTTATTTGTCAAACAAACAAAAAAGGAACAGAAATATAGTCAGTTGGAAACATAATTCTTAACAAAAATTGAATTGTGTAAAATTTATGCAAAATTTATTTTTTAAGCTGCATACTAATGTAAAATGCACTGTGCATCCTTTTTAAGTCTCAAGAATGAAGAAAAAAAAAATTGTGCACACAAAAGTTCAACTTGTTAACCCATAATGTTATTAAAGAAAAAAAAAAATCAAAAATTATAAAATATCATCAAAGCTAAAAAAAAAATCGGAGAAACTGACCAACAAAAACAATCGATTAAAGTAAAAAAGTTGCTAATATAAAACTTCACCAAAATTTTTAAAAATCGTCAAAATGCAATTTAAAAATTAGTTAAAGTTTTAAAAAAATCTGTAAATAAAAAAAAAATTTGATAAAAATTGACAATAATCGCAAAAATTAAAAAAAAATCGCCAAATTGAAATTAAATGAAATAAAAAAAAATCATCAAAATTTTAAAAAAATCAACAAAATTAAGAAAGCCGCCGAAATTAAAAATGAAAAGTGGCAAACATTAAAATGTTTTTCGAGATATAGACGTTTTCAATTTTATTTAGGTGACTTTTTTCAATTTTAGCGATTTTTTTTTTTTAATTTTTGAGATTTTTTTTAAACTGTTTTGTTGAGCCTTTCAAATAATAGCGATTTCTTCAATTTTGGCGATTTTTCCAACTTGAGTTTTTTTTAGAATTTCAGCGATTTTTATTTTTGATTTTGATAACTGTTTTCCAATGAAATGTACCAAATTTGACGTACAGTTAAATTTTATATCAATCAAAAATTTGTATGTAAAACTAATAATAAAACTGATGTTCATTTAAAATAATTTTAAAAAATATTTCCAATGAAAATTTTCGAGTTGATATTACAATTTTTATTAGGATGTTATTGATTGATTGATTGATTGATTGCTCTACTTAAAAATGTTTTTTATTTTTTTTTACTAGGGCCAATCATTGTTTTGTTTAATCCCATATATTAATTAAATTCTGACAATCCAGTTATATATTGCCAGTCTAATAACTGTAACATATTGTAAGATACAATATGCCGTTTTACGAAAAATGAGAGTTGCAAATAAAATAGTATCTTACTATATATTAGGGTATCCCGACCAGGCGCGGATCTAGGGGGAGGGAAAAGGAGACATTTCCTCTCCGGAACATACATTTTTCAGTACAAAAATGTTAATCAAAATACTCTAACTTTCCTCCCCAAAACATTTTCCTGGATCCGCACATGATCCCGACAAAGTGTGTTTTTAGAAAATCGCTTGAGTAATATCACTCAAGCGATGCGTATTGAAAGATGGTATGTTTTGTTCAGAAAATGTCGTCTTACCTTTTATCGAAATAGGGCTGAAAAGATTCCTTATGTGGAGCATATTATAAGAAAAATATTTAAAATTTTTTTAGAACAGTTTTGGCCCACCTCAGCATTTTTAAGTTTTCATTTGGTACATAAAACTAAATATTTTCTTATTTAAATTTATTTTCATCGGGATAAACATTAATTGCATTTATAGTAATTAAATGTGCTAAAACTTATTTAACAAATTGTTATTATTCGTATAAAATAACTCAAATAACGCTATACAATTTTTTTTAAAGTTTGACCTTAGTTAAGTTCCATTTAAGAATTGTTTATACACAAAAATAATGAAATCCTTGCTAAAACAAAATATCCTTTATATATAAAGTGAGAAATTTCATTAATATCATGAAATTGATTTTGTTTTTTATAAAATTCTTCATAAATACTATGAATGTTATACGAAACAACATTTTATAAATATGATGAAGCTTTTTCTGTTCTGAACAAAATTTATAATTATTTTATCATTATAAACTCTACATAACGAAACTTTTGAGCCCTATTTCTATAAAAAATAATACAACTTTTTTTGGACAAAACATACGAATTTTGATATCTTAAATCGCGTGTCAGAACATAAAAGTACCATAAAAAAAAAATTGTTATATGTTCCGTATTCAGCTCTTCAATATGCATCATTTGATGGCTACTACTCAATAATTTTTTTTTCGGGGAACCCTTCTATACACAGAAAAAAAACTAAAAACGGGTTTCAATTAAAAACTTTATTGAATCAATTAATATTTTAATTGACTTTGCACCTATCACGGCACTGATACTATCAATTAAAACTTTTATTGAAATTTAAGAAGAAAAAAAGTTATAAATAACTTCTACAAAAAAAGTATGATACTCACAAAAAAGTGTGTGAATGATACTTTGGTATGCGTGCTTTTGACAATGCTGAGTCTGTTTGTATGTTTGTGTGGGTGCTTGCTTTGTTTATAAACTTCAAATGTATTTGGTATTTTATACTGAAAATTTTCTATTTAAGCATACAGTGTATGAAACTATAATTTAAGAATTACGTCTAAAATAATGTATGTATTTATATATCTAAAAGTCAATTAAAATATTAATTGATTCAATTAAATATTTGTTTAGAAATAAATTTAATTCAAATCTTTAATTAGATATTTTAGGTTGATAATTTGTTCTGTGTACCTGATATTATACTACTTACTGTATTAAATTGTACAAAACTGGATAACATTATACAAGATTATATAATGGTATCAGGGTGCAAATTTTTTTAAATTTCGTATTTTTTTTTTTTAAATTTTGGCGATTTTTTTAAATTTTGAGAGATGTTTTCAAATTTAGATTTTTTTTTTCAAATATTAACGGTTTTTGGGAATTTTTTAAATTTTAGCGATTTTTTAAAAATTTTTAAAAAATTATTTTTACTGTATATAGCGATTTTTTTTTTTTTAATTTTGCGATTTATTTATACAATGCTGATTTATTTTTTATAAATTTATTTTTAGATTGTATAATTTTTGAATTGTTAACTGGTTTTTTTTCCCAATTTAAGTATTTTTTTTTTAATTTTAGTGCTTTTTCCAATTTGTGCCTATTTTGTTTTTTTTTTTTTTTGCAAATTTTAATTAAATTTTTATTAGTATCTACTAAAAATTTGTTCAAAACTAAAAAAAATATTCAACTAATTTTTTAATAGATATGATTAAAACCTTTATTGAAAATAAAATCAATTAAATAGTTACACATTATATTAATTGACACTGCAATTTCCTTAACAGGACTAATTCAATTAAACTTTTTAACTGAATTAACAAATAGTTCAATTGAAACTTGAGTTTAGTTTTTTCTGTGTGTAATATATAAAGAGCTTAAGAAATTACGTGTACCAAAATTCAGGCAATCATATTAATATTTGCGAAACTCAGTTTAACAAAACCTTTCATTACATTGAATTTCTACAAAATATTTTCAGAGTTTATTTAAAATTCATACAAATAGGTGAACATTTTTAAAGTAAAATTTTAAAATATTTTATAGGCATTCATTGTAACGAATGTTTTGTTAAACTAAATTTATTTCAAATACTAATTTTTTGCACATTTCCATGAACCACGCTTTCTTTTTTATTTTCTATTATGTGCAAGACTGCTTTGATCCTTTGCAAAATGGGATGATAAACTGTGCAAAACTAATAAAATAACTGAAAACCGTGGATTTACTTGTTAATGCTGCATATTTATTTAACAAATTTGATATCCGAATATGGCTGAAGGTCTCATCAGTATTTACCATTAAAAAGTAAGAGAAAATATTTTATAAGTTTGATATAATTTTTATTAAAAATAAAAAATTATGTTTTTTCGATCTTGCATTTTCATTTTCATTGAAAATATTTTATTTTTAAATTTTATGTGTAAAAGACATGCAAAACTTTAATGGAGTTTTGCGAAATTTCTAACAAATAAGTGAAAAAACTGGGTACGCCATTAAAATCAGCGTGGCCCATGTATTTAGGATCAGTGGTCGGTACTATTGTTTTATTTTTCGAGTTGCTCAGTGTTATTATCACTTACCATTAACACACGCATTTTGTATATCTTTCAAATTGGATATTCTTTAAATCTACTAGTGTTCACAATGCGAAAATAAAGTTATAACTGTTTATGTTATTTGTTTATAGTGTAACTTTTATATGTAGCCAAAGTTGTTAAAAAAAAATTTATAAAATTTCTTTTGAAAATCTCTATGGCTAGTATGGCTAGTAGAAATCAAAGTTAGTTTCATCTAAAATGTTGGAATAAATTTTGCATAAATTTGTCATAGACGCGTTATCGAAAAAATAACTAGATAAATATTTAATTTTGTTTAATCAACGTTGTAAATACCGTAGAAACTGATAGTATGCTAAAAACATGATTTGTTAATGACTCTTGAAAAATATTTCACTTTTTTTTCTTTTACAAAAATTGGTTTTGACATAATTGAAATATGTTGACATAATTGTTTCACTGCAAAGGTTTATAATTTATAAATAAATTTTCGAAACATATAAATTTTCGAAACAATTTTATTTATTTTGGATTTTAAATTCCATTTATGCAAACATTTATTTTATATTTCTACCCTTTTGAATTGCGTACTTGCATTGTATGAGTAATATCATTATAACTGAAATATTGCTCATACGTATTATATGTTAAAAAATGTACTAATTCTTGTTTGCAATTAAATTCTAAGTAGGTATTTGTCGAAAAAAAAAAAAATCCATTTTAATAGTTTGGTTTGTCTTTTAATTTTTAGCGACAAGATCTTAAAAAATTTACATCGAATGAAAATAAAAAAAAGTAAGGGAATTTATTCAAAATTATATTATAATTATCACAGCCAATGCACAGTGGGTGTATAACTTATATTTTGAAAATAACTCAGCCATTTCTTACTGGCTAATCGGATTGCCATGAAATTTCGCATACTCAATGTAATTTCAAGCTTAAGTTTCAAAGAAGTGTCCACTAGATCCCTCAATTGCGGATCAATTAGACTACAAAGGAGGACACCTCGGGTATTCAAAAATTTTGAGAGCTCGCCAATTTGCAACCGATTTTCAAAAATTAAACATTTCTGTAATCTGCTTGCAATTTCCAATAATAAATACGCTTATTTATGTGGGTTATCTTTTAAAATCTCTGGAAAATCAAAATTTTGTAGTTATGGCATAACCTGGACCGGTTTTTTTTTCAATGGAAAAACAAATCAAGTCCGGTTGCTTGGAAAAGTGTAAGTGATATTAACAACCCAGTGTAGAAACGGTAATTACATGTCATTACTTTTCTCACTACCAGCAATGAGACCAGCTTAATGTCTGCATTAATTTAACACGAATAATAAGGACTTACTAATAACAAGTAAATTTTCCCATTATTTCAACACAAAAAATTATAAAATAAATATAAATAAAATATAAAGTAATGATCTAAACATTTTTTGAAAATATACTTTTAGATTAATTATTTTTTTACTTCTATATAAGCGCTTATTTTGGATTTTTGTAAGCTGGAAAGTAAGGTCATTTATGTTTATATCTATCATATGTGTATACCATATCAAGGTAGCTCAGATGGTAGATCGTAGGGGTTGGCTGACAACCTGGATTTTTAAACATACGGACCTTTTTCTACTGACGTTATCATTTTCGGATTATGAAAGCACTTGTACCACTTGCTTAAGTGACTTCCCGACGCTGAACCTGCAAATCTTCCCTGACTGCAAAGATTTTTTATTCTCTATCACATACAAGAGTCCCATCCAAATCGGCGTGTTAGCATGGGAAGTGCACTCACGCATAATAATCCATGCTAAAAATACGAAAACAATTTTAAAATAACAAAAAAATTTGTAAAATAAACGAACTTTTTTTTATTTCGCGAAAGTTTTCGTCGTTCTAAAATATTTTTCGTATTTTTAGCATGTATTATGTGAACTGGAAGTCTTTCCATGCTAACACATCGTTTTGGATGGCACTCGGGTATGTGATAGAGAATAAAAAGTCTTAGGTTAATCGACTTTTTTTTAAGTGTCATCTCCGATGCTTAGGGGACACATTGGGATATAACACAAAGTTTTTGGAAAAAATTCGACCATTTCTTATTTAGTGGTCCGATTCTGATGAAACTAGAACCAGACATAAGTAACATAATATCGAGCTTAAGTTTTGATGTTGAACGTCCACGAACCCCAGGGAGGGGCAATAGGACCACCCCACAGTAGGGGGTGGGTTTTGGCGAATTTTTCAACAAAGAGCGCCAACAGTATTTTACCTCCAGATACATATTTTCTTTCTGAACATATAAAGTGTGCATACGATTCTGAAAGGTCATTTAATACAAAAGTGAGTTCTGTTAAAAAAAATTTTTACTTGTATATACTTTTCCTCCAAACGCTTCTAAATTTGCCCCATTTTTAAGGCAAATATCACATTTAACCCACCGTTAATAATTGTGCACGCCTGCAATTGTATCGGTTGTAGATACTCCAATATATACCTAATATATTGTGTCAGTCTCTTCCAATCTTACTAATAGGATCATCCAAGATTTTGTTCTATCAAGAGTGCTAAATGAGATTGTTTTTAAAAATGTCTTAATATACAGGTAATTTCCTTTCCAAAGATACCAAAAAGAATGGCGAGCACTCAACATTTTTTATTCAAAAAGAAACCTATTTGGCGGGATCATATTGCCGCCCCCCTGGGGAAATGAATTCTTCAACATCTAAGCTTAAGCTTGATAAAAGGTCAGTTATGACTGCTCCAAATTATATTGCAATCGGTCACTAGGTAAGAAATGGCGGATATATTTCCAACAATTTTGTTATGTACTTATCTCACTGTGGAGGTACCCAGCAAAAAATAATTTCGATTTGGTAAGCAGTAACTTCTTTTCAGTGCTTCCAAAGAAGTGCTTCGCCGTGCATGCAATGAAGCAATTCTGGAAGGCATTATATTGTGCTTCCCTGAAGGCATTATTTTGAAGCAGTACAGAAGGCATGAAAAGAAGCAGTGAAGAAAGCATGCAATGAAGCAATAAAGAAGGCTTCTATGAAGCACTTCTGGAAGGCATTATATTGTACTTAACTGAAGGCATTATTTTGAAGTAGTAATGAAGGCATGAAAAGAAGCAGTGAAGAAGGCATGCAATGAAGCTGTAAAGAAGGCCTTCTATGAAGCAATTCTGGAAGGCATTATATTGTGCTTCCCCGAAGGAAGAATCGCTTCTCGAAGCTCTTCTGGAAGCGCTTTGGGAAGCTCTTCTGGGAGCTCTTCCGAAAGCGCTTCTATCATGTGATTCTTAGATCATATGATAGAAGCGCTTCTCACCTGCTTAAAAGAGACCTACCAAGCGGGACATCTCGAACAAAAATCGTGCCTTCTGAAAGGCCTTCAGCAAGCGCTTCGGGTTTAAAGAAGGCCTTTCACAAGTGATTCTTGGAAGCACTATTTTTTGCTGGGTAATAATATGTGCCAAAAGAAGGTACCATCTTAGATTTTTTGAAAATATTGCCATTTGCTTTCCTCGATTTCGGTCTTTCCATTTTCTTTATATTAAAAACATTCTCTATGGAGCCTATAACACATTTCCATATTCAGTTTTTAATTTTTAAAAACTCACAATTCTAGGAAAAAATGCATTTAAAAATAAATTAATGCAAATGCAATTATAAGTTGCATTTTCGAAATTATTCTCCCCCATCAAAACTTTTTAAACATTATTAAATCGAATCGAATCCAAAAATTGAATTTGCATCAAAAATGCATTTTTTGGACAGACAAACCTAAAGAAATCGTTTTTTTATGAAGAATATATTATGGAGTGTTAAACGGTTTAAACCCTGATCAAAGTATAAAAATTACAAATTATAAAGGATATAAAAAATCTAAAAGAAATATACTAAATCCAAAAACATCAGTTTATAGGCGAGTGAACAAAATTTAACAGCGGAAAGTTTTTGTTGTAAAAAAAGATATTTCACATTTTTTTTTTTCAAATAAATCACAAAATGTTTAATCCATTATTATGATCATTTTTAAATTGACATATCTTTTGTCATTTTATGATCAACGTATTATGTTTTTAGTTGTATACACTTATTTATTACTAATAAAGTGGCATTGTGTCAGTCATAAAATATATATGTATTATAAATTAAATAGTCGTTAATAAAGCATGCTATGCTTTATTTCATTTAAGATACAAAAATGAAACTTGATATGCCTATAATTTGTGCAAATTCTTTTGATATCAAAAATATGCATGAATCTCATAAAAAATATACTTGTATTAAGTTTGCCATAATTTTAACAACCCAAATCATTTACATTTAAATTATAACTAAAATGTCTTAAATCTAACACGAACTTATAAAATCAACTTAGCAGGAGATTATGTCAAACAATATTGTATTAAGTATTAAACTAATAAAAAAAAATTAGTAAAAGTTTTTGCTAAAACTACTAAAAATTAGTTAATAATTCAAAAAAAAAAAAAAAATTACTAAAATTGCTAAATATTGGTAATATTAGAATAGCTAAAATAAATTATTAAATCATTTTCAAAAACAACATAATTTTTATTTTTAATAAAAATTATATCAAACTTGTAAAATAAATCTGTTTAATTTACTAATATTTAGTTATATTTGAGCTAAATTTTAGTTGATTGAATGTAACAAATTAATCTACTAAAATCAGCAAAGAGTTTACTTTATAGTAGTATAAATAGTGAAAACAATAAGAAAACTTTAAGTTTTTAAAGTTTTTTTTAATTTTTTTTAATGTGAATAAAAATCCGCCGTTCTGATATCAGAAATCTATAGTTTTTAGCAAAAATTTCGGATGATTTTAGCAAAATACTCGTATACTAATTTTTATTAGCTTTTTCTAATATTTTTCTATGAGTGTAGCAATACCAGCGTCCAAAATATGATTCATTGTTGTGACTTTCTTTATTTTTGTTATGCGGAATTTTTTGATTTTGTATTCAATAAAAAATTGTTTTCAGTTTTGACTGTTATAAATGCTTCATAATAGCATTTTAATTAGGTGCTATTATTTAAGCTTAAATTGGTCTCTTGCTTCAGTCCATGATCGTATCGAGTGTGCAAATATGCAAATTATGTTTAAGTTATAAATATTTTGAACATAAAAATCATAAAAAATCATAATATATTAACCCTTTTACTACCCTTGTACACTACAGTGTACACATTTTTAAATAAATATATTTTGATCAGACTTGGGCGACGTCAATTACATTTCACAATCGTTCACTTGTGAAATTTTTCTTTAACTTTAATAATATCAAACCTACGCTCACACTTGTTAGCTTAATCGCTAGCTGGGAAGTGATACAATAAAACTTTATATTTTTGTTAAATTATGTTCATTAGGATATTAGTCCATGGAAAAAAAGTCATTATATATATTAATCAAGAATATATAGTCGAGATATTTGTTCACAATGTCCGATTTGTGGTGTATTTCGTAAACTAAGGAATCTAAACTCTCTAAACTTGGAATGTAAAGGTTGTTTTAACAGGTATAGAACTTTAAGTTGGCAACACTTTTTTAACTGGAGGCCATTTGGTCAGCTGTCAAGTGATTTATGTTCAGTTTGGTTCGGCATTTCAACATGAATATATTGACACCTGAACAGCGCTTCTAAATTGTGCAAATTTATTTTAAAAATCATGGTTCTGTTCGAAATACGTATTTTTCGAAATACGTATAATTATGTTTAGCGATGAAGCTCACTTTTTGTTAAATGGATACGTCAATAAACAAAACTGCCGTATTTGTAGTGATGATAATCCTCAAGTGTATGTTGAGACACCGTTACATCCAGAAAAACTGACTGATTGGTGTGCTTTAAGGGCTGGTGGAATCATTGGTCCGTACTTCTTTAAGAAAAACTGACTATTTGGTGTGCTTTATGGGCTGGTGGAAGCATTGGTGCGTACTTCTTTAAAAACGATGCTGGTCAGAACGCAACAGTCAATGGTGACCGCTATAGAGCGATGATTACTGACGTTTTCGTTCATCAATTGAACAAACATGATTTGCAGGAGCTGTGGTTTCAACAAGATGGCGCAACATATCACACAGCTTGTGTCACAATGAAGGAAACGTGTGGTAACCGCATAGTTTCACGTTTCGGTTCCATGAATTGGCCTCCAAGATAGAGCGATTTAACGCCTCTGGACTATTTTCTGTGTTGATATGTGAAGTCGCTAGTCTACGTCGATAAGCCCGAAACGATTGACCATTTGGAGGACAACATTCGCCGTATTATTGCCAATATACGGCCACAGTTGTTGGAAAAATTCATCGAAAATTGGACCTCCAGAAGTCATATTTAAATTATAATGCCAGAAGATTATCTTTCGAATAAAGTAAATTTCAAGTCAATTTAAAAAAATCATCTTTGTTTTATTTCATTTCAAAGTTCTAAACCTTTATAAAAACACCCTCTAGAACAAAATAAAGCACTTGTCGGTTTTCAAATATTTTAGCGGTAAAAATGTGCTGAGAAGTTTCTATAATTCGATTTTCTGGCCCATTTTTTGATTTAAGGACCCCTAACCATAATCTGAAGTACAAATAGAAATATAGCCTCAGACAAAAAGTCGGTAGTGAAAGGGTTAAGACAAATATGTTACCACATTGCACAGTGTAAGATTTCACATTTTTAGGGAGACAAAATTCTGTATCTTAAAAAAATAATAAAGCTAGACCTATTAAATTTTATTGAACCAAGATGCAGCTTTGGAAAAAAATGGGCGGAAGTGGACAATTGACACGCCCACCACCGATATAATTGAAAAAATTTACGTATGACGCAATTATTATTTAAAAGAGGTGGTTGACTAAAGAGGAGTTAAAAAGATTGGTGTGTTTACGCTCAAAAAAAATATTTCGTTTGAAACTTAACCCTTTACTGCATGGTGTTACATGTATGTAGCGAATAATTTTAACCCATGTGTCAACTTGTGTATGAACCTAATTCATCATTTTTTTTTCTCAATTTTTTTTATACTCATATATTATATACCTCATACATACAACGAAATTTGAATATATACACTCATAAAAATCCATGTATAAAATTACGGAAAAAAATGTCAAAATAACAAAAACTTTCGTAACATAAACGAAATTTTGCACATTTTACGAAAGTTTTAGTAGTTTTGACATTAATTTCGTATTTTTGAATTATTATGAGTGTAGTGGCAAACGTTTCCAAAGTAACGGTAAATTTGGAAATAAATGATTTTTTTTATAGCGAACAATTGTAAGTCTTAATTCGTCCGTAAACTCGAAAAGTCGAAGGTTTTCTCGTATTTTTAAAAGTAATAAAAGTGTAAAAAACTAAATATTCACAAAATTTGTATTCTTAATTTTAAAAATATAAACATTTGTTTTAAAACGCGAAATTTATATTTTTTTTAATTTCGATTCGTTACAGAAATGTAACAAAGTAGTAAAAAGCAGGAGGTTGTGAGATCGAGCCCCGCTGGCGGCAATTCATAAAAGATTTTTTTTAAATTCATAATTTGTAAAATTTATGTTAAGATATATCATGGTGCGTGTAACACCATGTGCCTGAAATGCGCAAATACGTCACGCCCAATAAGAACGCCATGATAAAGTTATTATGTCCCTTTCATATTAAAAGTTCGATCGCGAACGTGTCACCGCCACCTTGGGACATATCCTGCGTGACGTCCCGGAATGTCCCTTTGCCCGTAGTGTGATGACAAATTTGGCAAACGTTTTGCATTTTCCTAATCAATAATAATACACTTATTCTAATTTTAATAACAATAAAAAAATTGTGACAAAACTGTGGTGAATGAAAATTGTATTAATTGTTGGTATTTGTCAGGTTATAAAACATAGATTACATAGATATTAAACTCTTCTTCTTATTTTATCAACAAACACATTTTTTTATACACATTTAAATATTTTTTGCATAGGTGGTAATGTACAACACATTCTCATGAGTTAAGTGCACTGCCAGCTATTGTCAAAGAGTTTGAGATCTATGTAATCTATATTATAAAAAGTACATAACAAGAACTTTTGGGTTTGTCTTTGAATATAGCAACATTTTTAATGACTTGCTTTCAATTTGGATAAACAACTAAGCAACAACTCAATTACAATAATCGTGGGTAGGCATAAACTGGCGGAGAGACCTCCAAACCTTATAATAGGACTCTGATAAAATGATTATAGCTTAGTTTTAATAATTAATGAAATATGTCAAGAAATTATTGTTCTGCCTGTTAACTACATCATGCATTTCAAAAACTGACTGAAAGACGAGTAACTACTTTTATATAAAATTTTTAACGGTACTTATGTGGATCGCACCTGAAGCTTATAACGCCATGAGCCATTATAATGCCAAGTGCCAAGATGCTTACATTAAAATACTGATTAAGGGATTGAAACAACATTTTTTTGGAATAGAATGACGCATTGCACAATTTGACATTTGTGTTTTGTAATTAACCCTAGATGGCACATCTCATTTTGAATACACCAAGTACTTTCTTCGTCCCAGATACTCCTAACACAAAAAAGCTTTAAAATTTCTATTTGATTGGAAAAATAATTTAGTTTTTATTCGTAGACAGCATTAAATTTATTAATTTTGATACAACTTGTAGCTAAAATATCTGAAAAATTAACATCAAGTTTTTTTTTGATTTTTTTATAGAGTTTCACAAAAAAAAACCAACTTAGGTTACGTAATAATTTATTTATTTGATGAACTATTAACTTTTACACTTCGTACAATAAAAGTAGCTTATTTTTGTTATTCTTCAGTCTTCAGTCCTATTTAGTGTGAGTTGCCCAGATTTGATGACTCGATTTAACGAATAAAATCTTAAAAAAATTACGCTTACATTCAATTTACGAGTCTGAAACTTTGCATATTTCAGAAAATTTGTAACTACCGAACTATACGGAAGATCAGCAAACTACAATGAGCAACCTAAAAGTAAACGGTGTTCGTGGATTCGACGAAGAAAGTGAGTCTAGGGTTAGGAAAAATTTTAAATGTAAGTTTACAGAAAAACCTTTCACCATAGTATGGTTAAATTCAAAAAGCTTTTTCTTGTTATAAACAAAATAGAACACCATAACAAATTTGTGAAAAATTTTTATAACAAGGAATATGACAAATTTCATAACAAAAAATTTTTCCACATTTTATTATAATAAGCTCGTAAAGGCTCCATTAGTTGTTCCGTTCCGTGACGATTCTGTTACGTGCCGTTCCGGATGGCTATTTTGTGTGGTTAGTCTATTCCGTAGCAGGGACGATAAATGGGAATTTCAAAATGTACCAACCATCATATAATATAGTACTTTTTCGACCCCAATAGTACAAAAAAAAGTTATTAAAAATTATTATAAATATTATAAATTTGTTATATATTATTAACAATAATATATTCATTAAAAGATTTCTAAATCGAATTAAGGATTAAATTATTCATAAGCTTTTTTAATGGGACTAAAAATAAAAATATAGAAAATTTTTTATATAGTACTAAATTGATCAAAGGAGTACCATAGTACTTTCAAGGTTAAAATAGTACCATACAAAGTACTATATTACCAACTTTATCATCCCTGAGCTGAGTATTTTTATGTGAGAGCAATCAGCTGTGTTTAGCTGTCACTTAACGGAGTACATAAATTTTGATTTTTAAGGGTGAATTAGCCAAGCGTAAACGTATCTCGGTGTACGAAATTTAATAAGTCAAATAAGAATAGAAGACATTTTGTGTATCTTGTTGTTTCATTCATATGCGTTTAACATAGAGAAAACGTAAACGGACAACAAAATTCTATTTGGATTAGATTTTCTTGTGTTTTTACGTATTCTATATGTTTAATGAATACGCTTAGGATATTATGTTGGTAAAGACGACAGCAATTGTAGTCAAAAATAAATGAAATTTCATTTAAAAAAAGGACGACTTACATTTCATTAAATTCAACTAACATTGTCATTTGTTTTTTAATGTTCAAAAAATGACTAACAATTGTAGTAAAAATGAACCACATGGTAGTAAAAAATAAACCAAATTTTTTTTTTTTTATTTTTTTAAATAACAAAAAACAACTGTAAAAAATGAATGTAAAATCATAAAACAGTCATTTGATGTGAGTTGTTTTTTTAAATGAACTACAAGGTTAGTTAAAAATGTTATTTGTTCTACAAATGACTTACATTTACATTAAAAATAATGAAACTGTATTACAACCCAAACAACTACATATTTTTAAAGCAGAAGTTCCCTGAGTGTATGATTGAAACAACAAGATACACAAAATATCTTCTATTCTTATTTTACTTATTTAATTTCGTACACCGAGATACGTTTACGTTTACGCTTGGCTAACTCACCCTTTACAGGTTCGTCCGGCACGGAACGTAACGTTAAAGACAAACTAACCACACACACTCATTTTCATACATCAAAAACATATTACGGAACGAAACGTACAAACTAATTCAGCCTTAAGCCCTTTTTCATAGTTGATTAAAAGTTTATTTAAACTGAAAGTCAGAAAACTGACTCTTGTCCAGCTAGATTGACCACATCTTACACCGTGCATTGGTGTTTGTTTTGTTATACAAATTGTTACAGAAAATTATTATATATTAACTACTATTGTATTTGTATCGTGTTCCTTTTGTTGTGTTAAATTATTTGTCATTATAACATTTGTTGTATAAATGGCGCCATGCTGATCGTATATTACATTTCTTTTATAAAGTTTATAATCATTGGGCGGTTTAAGCAGACAGGGTAGTGCAAAATTTTTCGGACAATATTAAAATATTATATTATCATAAATAATTTACGATGCTTTTCAGAGAATAAAAAAATCATAATAAAGGGTGGACACGAAAAAAATTTACCATTTTTAATATCGGATTGTGCAAAATCAGTAATCGCTAGAGATTAACGTGGAATAATGATTACAGTGAAAACTTTTTAGGCCTTAAAATATTATCTTGTTTTTTGTTAGCAAAAAACATAAAAATGGAAGAAATTTAATTTGGTTTTTAGGTTAAAATAGTATATTTTTAACATATTTATGAAACGAAGAACATAAATCAATAAAAAGGTGTTATAAATTATATCTGAGGTACATGGTAGTTTTATTTGACAAAAATAATTAAATACAGAAGTAGTTTGGCTGATTGGCTGGAAATTTTTTCATGCCAAAATTTAACGTTTTAAATTCAGTTTTAGCTAAAAATATTAAGAATGGTTTTCAGATATGAAAAAAGTGATATGTATGTATATTAAAATCGAGATTATAAAGATTAAAAAAATAATTAATTAATGAAGAAAGAAATCTGTGTTTGGCAACGAAATTTGATATGTGATCGATTTCAAGCGATAAATGAGGCACAAAAATATTTGCGATAGAAAATTCTGTTCGTAGTGAGAATTCACCAAAAAGTCATCTATTATTTATGCCATCACCAATAATGTAAAATTTGTATGACAAATGTTTTAAATTATTCATAAAAAATTTATATTATAAGTGTCCATATCAAATAATTGAGTTTTTTTCGCTTCCACCTTTTAATTATACACTCACAATATTTTTTCCGTAAAGACTACTGAATATACACATTGAATTAACTGAAAATCAGTTAGAAACAGGACTACTTACTTTTCGTTTAAAACAATTGTATTTGTTAGTTTATTTTCAACTGTTGCATATTAATTGACAAAATCCATAAAAAACAATATATTGCTTTCGTTTATTTCAATACTCAATATAATATAACAACTTTTTGCTTCGAATAGAAAATTTTAACTGAATATTTCAACTATTACGGAAAGTACGTTTTTTTTTTTTTTTTGGTTTTTTTGTTTTTGTTAACTAACAGACAGAACGTAAACAAATTTATTTCTTTGTTTTTTTAACTGTATATTCCATTGAAACAACTTTACCGATTAAACTTTTAAATAACTGTTGATTTTTTATGGAAAAGTTCTTGTGAGTGTGTGTATCTTAACATGTATGTAAATTAAAGTTTGATTTATTATAGCAATTACTTTTTATTTATTTATATTACCCATCACGTATGAGTGATATGATTGATATATGGATATACGATATTAAATATTACTTATACGTGCAGTAGGTTGTCCAGAAAATAGATCATCTATATATCGATGGCTTAATATAGAAAAGGCATATCTCGACTGTTTATTACATTTCAGCCGAAGGAAAAAAACTGAATAAAAGCTTAAAAAAACTTTTCTTATTTAACCTTTTATTTAACCGCTTTACCAAAGTTTTTTATGTACGTCATTTACCAATACCCACCCGGGTGACCATGCACTTCTATACAAGTGCTTATGGACGATGAAGCCTGGATAGTCTCATTAAGTGAAAAATTTATTGTTGTTACACTTATGATAAGTAGATCTGTTACAATAACAACAACAATGCTGCACATTAGGGCTATAACTTTTTTACATTTAAAAAAAAAGTAATAGAAATTTGAGATTTGGAAATTTTAAAAAATTGTTTTTGTGGGTGAGGTTTTTATTCCAAAATGACCCGAACATTTATTTTTCGTAAATAACACAACATTCACAATCGCGTGGTGCTAGTGCCATATATAGTTATAGCCCTAATGTCTTACTTACTCTTTTGTGATTTTCTAATCACAAAAGAGTAACGGTAATTAAACCGGTAATTAAAATATATGTTAGATGCATGTATAGCAATGCAGATTTTCGTTATAATTGATTGACGCTGAATCAGATTTGGATGAAACTGAGAATTTGTTTGGGAATGGTGATGAAGATGATGATTAAATGCCAAGTGGAGAAGCTCAATATTCTGGTGTGGAACAGGAGCCTTGCGAATTTGAGGTAAACGATGAAAGTGATAGTGATGATAATGTTGATAATGATGAGTCGAATAATGAAAACCCGACGTCATCGTGTGCGAATAATACGTATCACGAGACTAAAGATGCTGTGAAATGGTACAAGAAGGCTCCAAATATAAATCGTCGAGGATCAGTCAATATTATTCGCAATAAACTTTATATGGGCCCTAATCCAATCACTAAAAACATGTCCAGGGTTGATGCATTCAACTGCATTTTCAGTAATGCTGTAACAGACTAAATTCGAAAATTTTCAAACAAAAAAGGCGAGGCTGTTTACAACAAATGGAATTCTGAAAGCACCTATAAGCAACAACGTACTTGGACACCAACTACTAATGAGGAACTATTAGCAGTTTTAGGCCTTTTGCTGATAATGGACTGCCAAAATTCTTAGAACTTTGGAAGAAAAATTCATATCCACTGTATCGTGCAACCATGTCGTGTAACAGATTTGCGGAAATTTTACGATTCCTTCGCTTTGACTGGCATGCTGACATTGGTCTACTATGTCCCAGCCAAAAACAAAGCAGTTGTTATGTTGTCCACGATGCACAATGACAAAACTATTTCTGGTCCACAAAATAAACCAGAAATAATTCTTTATTACAACAAGACTAAGGGTTGTGTGGACCCATGGACAAAATGTTGTCACAGTATTCAATAAAACGAGCAACGTTCCACTGGCCATTAGCATTGTTTTTAAATATTTTGGATACGGCGACCCCTGCTTCATTTATAATATATAAAGAAAGTATTTTAGAAAAGTCTGTAAAGCAATCGCAACGAAAGCAGTTCCTTAAGAGCCTTGGTGAAGACCTATGCCGACCTCTTCTATTGACAAGGTCGAAAATATCACAAATCATTAAAAGATTTTCAATCAGATCAGCCATGGGATGCATTTTAGATAAACAAATTTAAAAATCAAAAGAACTGATAACAAAGCTTTAATTTTCAGGTGAACCAGTTACAGCTACGGACCAGGATGATGATTTTGAAGCCGATGAAACTCCAGAAAGTAATGCAACTGGTCGCATCAAAATGTTATATGTACTACTCTTCTAAACAAAAAAGAAATACACGACAAGTTTGCATTAGGTGTAAGAAGCCCAATTGTGCAGAGCACAGCGTAGTCAAACTAAATGTGAAAAATGCCGCTAGTGCTCATCAACATAATTAAATAAAATAAATATTATAATTGCTAATGTGAATAAATGAAATAACTGTTATAAAATTCTTCTGTATGTTCAATTTTCTTGTATTTTATTAAAGGGTCACCCGGGTGGGTATTGGTAATCCACGAAGTAAAACTGACAAATATTAGAAAAATCTTTTAAAAAACAAAAATGTTAAAATGTTTTTGCAAAATTCAAAAGAACTCAACATTTTGTTCAGTGAGTAGAAATTTCTTCTGAATCGAAGACAAATTCACAAAGTTATTAAAGAAATAAAACCAAAATGGTCACCCGGGTGGGTATTGGTAAAGCGAAGGTTAAAACAAGTAACAAATTCAGAACTGATTTTTGTTTTTTTATTTTTTCTACTTTTTCTACTTTTTATGAATTTATTTGTGATAGAGCTTTTTGTTTTTGTTACTGTTTTTTTTTTTTTTTTTTTTGAAAATAAGTGTAAGTGGAGTAAGTTAAAACTAGAAAGTACGAATGTAATAATTCATATTTCGAGTATAAAAACGTATTTCTAATTTAAACGCAGACTTTAGACATAATTCTTACACACGGAAAACAGTTTTGTAGTTGCAACCAAATTTGTTGCCAAATGTAAAATTTATTTGTAAATAAAAACTGGACATCACTATACAGAATTTTAAATAAATAATTAAATAAATATCACAGGTTAAGCTGACTGTAGTATCACAGAACCTTAACTGATTGTGGACTATTATAATTATACGTTTAGTGACCATTTTAAAATAAAATAAAAAAATAAACAATTATTAAAAGAATTTATTATAGAAATTAATTTTCATAAGATTTATATTAAAATTAGTTATTTGAGCTAACGTAATAAATAAGTTAAAGTATTAACTTGTGTTGAAGACTTATGAAATCTAAATGAAAAGTAAAAATTCTTTATATAAGATTCTGGCAAACTTAAAAATTAGTATCTGGTTAAATAAGACACAAATTTATTATGTATATTTAAATTATAATAAAAATGGAAGGCTCAAAATTATTTATTGAATTGTGATTTAGGTTTCATAATGTTAAATATAGGCATTCAAATTGTAATATAAATTTGTGACTCAAAATAATATTGAAACATTAACAAATGTTGGACTCACCCATTATTTTCTTTGATGACCCAGGCCTGATGTATCCGTTGAAATTGGAGCTTTTACGTAGAATTTATTATCAAATTTATATCAAGTCGTGTTAATTATTGTTTATATTAAATATGATTAAATTTTAATGTGTGTGAATGTATAAATCTTTATTTAAGTATAAGTGTTCATTTACATTTTCTAAATTTTTCTAAAATTAATAAGTAAAATTTTCTTTTGAAAATTAATTTGAGGTTACTAATAAAACAAAATCTTGATTAACGAGCTAAACTAAATAAGTTAACCATTTGGAATCGAAACAAAAAATTGAATTAAAATGGGATGGAACAAAAATATGAAATCCAACTAAATTCCGGTTGTACGACGCTTCAGCTTGCATCATATACAGAGTTTTTCTGTATCAAATTTATCTAAAACGCAATGGCTCCCAGAAAAGCTAAAGCTCAAAAAGAAGAAGTCCAAGTCTCATTGGGCCCTCAAGTTTGTGACGGTGAATTCGTTTTCGACGTTGCTCACATCTATACCAGTTTCAACGATACTTTCGTCCATGTGACCGATTTATCGGGACGTGAAACGATTGCCAGTGTCACTGGTGGTATGAAGGTAAAAGCTGGTAGTGATGAAGCTTCTAACTACGCCGCTATGTTGGCTGCTCAAGATGTCGCTGAAAAATCCAAAACTTTGGGCATCACTGCCTTGCACATTAAATTGCGTGCCACTGGTGGCAACAAGACCAAAACTTTTACTAAAGAAAACCAAAAAAAAAAAAAAAAAAATAAATTAAATTTAAAATCAATGAAATAATAAAAAAAAAAATGGAAGTGAACAAAACCAACAAAAAAACAAATTATAAATTAAGCAAATTTTCGTGATGAATTGAATTATTATTGAATTTAACTACATATAAATCGATTTCTGTTTATATAATATTTTACGATTTCCTTTCGATGAAATAAATAATGACGTTTTGCTCCATACAAGTTGTGTCCATTAAGATAAATATTAACGTAGTCGTTGTCTAAAACAAGCCGTTTGTTATCCAAATCTCTAGATATACATGCGATGCTCTCACAATTTATTTGAACTTATTATCAACAGAAAGATATGACAATATAAATTATGTTAATATTAAATCAATCAATCAAATATTCACTCCAATAGAAATCTCTTGATAGTAATGCAAACCAGGAGTTGTATATTGCAGTTGTATATCATGCAGCTGTTACACAGATAAACAATTAGGGAAAACATCAGCAACAATCTTTGGACTATCACTGCTTCCATATATAGTTTTGCAATACAATTTTTCGCAATTGCCAAACCGATTTTTTTTTTTTTTATTATATATTTTAATTTTGCGTTTAAATATTAAAAATTACAAAAAAAAAACATTTGTTTAACGAACTCAACATTTAAATTATAAAAGAAAAATTTTCTTAAAATTTTTCAGACAACAAATTTCATGTTGCTTAAAATAATTTTATAAATTTGAAGTATTTGAAAACTTCAAAGTACAATACAGTCTATACGAAAATTCTAACAACAGCATTCTCAACAGTTAATGATAAGTTTTATTAAATCAATGAAATCGATTCACTGATACTTTATTGCTTCATGATATGTATTCAGAAACGCACGAAAAAATGACTTCCTTAAGTGCTTTATTGTATGCATGACGGTTAAGCGCTATTTTGGAAGCATACAAATGCGGTTACTGCTTGCCAGATCTAGGTAATTTTTTGCTGGGAAAAGTCAATTAACCCTTTATCAAGACTGTCATTGAAAAACTGATTTAGACTAGTTTTTTGAATAAATGACGTTGAAATAAAATACAAAACTAAGAAAAATAATAAATCTATTATTTGATTTACAGCTCACAAAAATGAGTTCATTAATTGTATTCCACTCGAAACTTTTACTTGAAAATAAGTAATTAATATACAAATGCATTCTAAAACCAATCTGGATATATGGCATTCAGCTGCGGGGCAAATCTTCAAACTCAAATCTTGAAATACTACAGAGATTTCAATCCAAAATGCTCAAAAAGACACAAATGCTCCCCAGTATATAACAAACAACCAACTTCATAGAGGACTCAATAAAAGAAGAAGTAGAAAACAACCACTATCCTATAAATCCAGAATTCAAAATTACCCGAACACATAGAAGAAGAGCTACCCAGGTTTTGCTGTGAAAATAATATAAAAAACCAATTAAATATACGTGTTTATATGGGGCGTTTCATGGCAAGTGACCCAAATTTTGAAAACGATGTCTTCCGATCGGGATGAAATTTCCACCAAGGTTAGTAATATTGGATAGTACTTTAGACACATTTTTTCAACAAGATCGGTCCAGAACTCTCTGAGTTAGAGGAGGTTAAAATTTGACATTTTGGCCAAACATGTGTTTTTTCTCATCCATGTAACTTATTACCTATGAAATTTTAGTTAGTTCGAAATACAAATTTTTGATTTGATTATATAATTTAAATTTAATTGTAATTTAAATTTAAATTGATCTCTTGATAACCGGACCATATTATTTAGCCCCCTGTATTCAATTTAAGAAATTTATTTACTCTGAATTGAATCGTATAAAATTATATAAAACTCAATGTAATATAATCCATTGGTATGCAATACCATACACCATTTTTCGGATCAATATTCATTTCAATTAGATATAAGGCTATATCAAATTGAATGCATTTCTTTGTTGCATCATATTAATTTTTTTTAATCGCGTTTGGTCAAAAATACACCAGACTAAATTTGAAGATTGTAATTTTGTAAATACACCCTACGATGATATACATAACTTTGATTTTATATTCACTTCATTAAATGTAATCGGTATAATAAAAGTAGTATAAATTTTGTAAAAATTTAAAAAAAAGATTAGGGTGACCGGAAACCATTTGCAACATTTTTGTTTGAAGCGCAGTCTTTTCCCAACCAATAAACTTTTTCTAATTTTTTTTTTAATCATAAAATTTTACATATTCTGGCCTTCATTTTCATGCATAAAATACTTATTATTTCGATTCCTTATATAATAATTTTAATGTTTTTCAAAGCAACTTAAAACGGTTCAACTTTTCACAATTCAATTTACTCAAACAGTGACAATTAATATTCGCGTTTTGAACATAATTACGTTATAATTATGAGCCAGCGTTAGTTTAGAAAAGGCTGCTTAAATGAAAGGCCAAAATTTGATTTGATGCTTCCCTTGCATCAAAATTGTTCACTTAGGGGAGAAGTAGTAGAAGAGTGTTTGCAATTGGTAAGTTTCACTGTATTTTTTGTTTTTGGCGAACATTTACCATTTGGGAATAAACCCCATTGGAAATATTTTCAAAGCATCTGCTATGACTGCAGGATGGTGAATGTACCACAGGTGCAACTACTCTCACTTAAACACAACTTTTCTTACACTGCAAAAACCCAATCGGAATTTTTTTTATTCAAGTCAACAGAATGTTCTACTAAAAAATATATTTTTTAATGCTTTTTAATGCAAAGAATATACTTACTTTCATATATTTTTTGAAACTCTCTGAAAACACAAAAATGTGTCGGTCCGATAATACCTGTTTAGTAAACCCATAACTCTTGAAGGAATACAACATGAACAAAAGCGGAACAAATTATACTTTAAGCTTTTTTATTATCTATCTTAAATTTGAAAGGAAGAGGGGGTGGTGGAAGCTCTCCCTTCTACCTTACAACATTTTATATCAAAGATGTAAATACTAATAATATATACATTTCTAACCTTTTTATTAGAAATTTGTTATTTTTAGTAAAGTAATTCTAATTTACAATTTCACTTAATTTAGGTATAAATAAAATTGAGTTAAAATTATGTTTCTTTTGTAATTTTCATTATTTATTTTATTAATTTATTGGTTAAAACCAAAATTTAAGTTTTTATTTGTTTAAATACTAAAGCTTTATAAGAGAAATATTTCAAAAACTACTGAGAAGATTCTACTATAATTTTCTGCGCTATTTAAATTTATTTTCTACAATGCTAAAAGTATTGTTTTCGTTTTTTAGTAGTAAACTTATCTTAAAACTTTACGAGACTTTTCTCCGAAACAACATGTAGAACCACACACGAGACTGTGCAGTTTGAACTGTATCAACGTTTTTCTATCAGACTTTTTTTTATTTTTTTTTTTTTAGTTAGTCTCTTTACAGGAAGAAGAAGAAGAAAACATTTTTGTTGAAAAATTTTACGGACACAAGGGATACACCAGACGGCCGCGGTTTCGTCCCCTCCTTGGACTCGTCAGTGGTTAATTTATGTGTCAATTGAACAAAGTATTTTATATTGTTAATTTGCTCTATATGAAAAACTTTTTATTTTTTGGTGTCGTACTGTGATTTGAACTCACTGCCTTAGCATCAAGCTATGCAACGTAATCTCACCTCTTAACGAGTTGAGCCACGGTCGACACAGCGATGACTGCGGCTAAAGTGGAGTTTTGTCACACTACGTACAAACAATTATTGTTTCGATCAGAAGAGACAGAATTAACTAATACCAATGCACAATTCATTTCTCAACTAGAATGCTTCTTCTTCTTCTTCACCCGAAAGTCCCCTAATTTTTGCGTTTACCCTTGTACCATTTTTTGGCAGATTAAAATTTTTGGAAGTCCGGCTACATTCGTCCTTTACCCAAATATTTTGTTATTCTCACTTTATTGCTTTGTGCAGCCATGAGCACATGCCACCAGATTTTACCTTTTAAATAAAAGTTATATAATATAATGGTAACCAGGGTTTCCATGGTGGTCGGGATTTTCAATTATAATTTAAAAAAAAACTTAATTCTATCCCAAAATCATAATATTTTATTAATAAACCAATTCTGCATTTAAAAATTGCATTAAAACCCGGATTTAAAAAAAATGTTTCTTTATGTACTTATTCCATTTTTTATATTTCAAATACGTCGTATATTTGACTACTCTAGTAGTTTACCCTATTTTAAATTTTTATTAATTTCAACTATTATTATTGAGTAGATAAAATTAAAAAAAAAACCCTAGATTAATACCAAACGTGTTGAGAATCCTATAATTCTTTACCCGAGAACTACAATTTCTCAACTCTATTCACAAAGATTAATATTTGAACAAATTATTGATAAACATTCGGATTTTAATTATTTTCAAGGGTAAATGCTTATTAGGATTTTGACTGTGAATGTAGTTTACTAAGAGAATTTAACCCAATTTCTTAAGAAACCGCCTTTTTTTGAAGCCACTAAGTAATATGTCAATAATGCCAACATTTCTAATTTACATAATGAAGTAATAATTTCTTAAAATAAAAATCAACAACATGAAATTAAAAACATTGGCACGGATTTAGATATATCGCTTTATAACCGCAATACTAACTTAAAACGGAAGCTTAATCAAACAAAAACTTTTGATAAAGTATTGTAAGAAGAAACATGTTTTTTGTTAACGCTTTGCTTAAGATGGCTAGTAACTATTTAAGCCATATGCACGTATACGCAGGTATAATGAATGACCAAAAGATATAATATGCAAATGATCTTTCTTTTAATGGGCATATTGTATCTCATATTTGTCTATAGGGAGGAGGGGTATGGAAATTTGTAATAAAAAATAAAACTTTGTTATGATTTTGATATGAAATTTATTTATATATATTTATTATTTTTTATTTGCATAAAATTAATTCAAGGTGACAAAAAGGTTTTGTTTTGAATCTGAAACTATTAGCTGTTGATTTTTTTCCATTAGCAATAACACAACTCAACGGCCAAATAAAAACTGGATTTAAAAAATATCTTTATTTATTTTTACTGACATTTGCAGTTATTAAAATATCACCATTCACACATTTTTGACGTATATTTTGCTTAATTTTTCCAAATTTTATAACAAAATTATGACTTTTTGAGAATATAAATATACACAAAATTATCTTTCATTTGGGTAGTATCAAGTATGTATTTGTTTTATAATATCTTACCGGTGTTGCAAAAAAGTTGACAATTTTAGTATTTTAGATTTATCATTACAAATTTTATGCATGCTAAAAAACTAAAAAACCTTATCAGTGAGCATAAACTAGACATTCCAATTAAAAAAAAAAAAAAAATCTATTAAAATTGCAAATTAATTAAAACTATCCTGAAATATTTAGAAAATAACTTCAAATTTAAACTAATTTTCCACATGCTTCATTTATCAAAGTAAAGAACTAGTTCTCTTCATATAAAAATATATTATTAACATTACTACTGAAGAATTTGCAATTTTTTGCAGAACCTATCTTTGTAATACATATTTTCTGAGAATTTTGGGTACACTGGTAAGGAATCTACATAGTGGTGAATTCGCAAATTTTACTTGAACTTGGACATGTTGTTGAGGCCAAAAAATACACTCACAATATAATTTCTGTTGCCGATTCAAGTTTATTTATAAATTAATAATCAATTAAAATCCATTGAAATATTTTTTATTAAATATTGGAACTTACATTTTAAATTTTATTTTTTCTCTTCCAATAAAAAAAGTCCTATAATTCCCATCACATTTTTTATAAAAAGGGTTTATTTAAATACAAAATTATTTCAATTATATTTACGAGAAATTTAAACATAACAAACAAACAAATATAAACATTTACTTGTGTGTTTTCTGTTTTGTGATCACAAAACAATAAACTTTTCAATTTCAAAAACAAAGGAAAAAAACAATTTTTTTACGTTTGGTCCTTTAAATATTAAAAGTTGTACAAGTTTGACATAATTTTTATTAAAAATAAAAAATTATGTCTTTTCGACTTTTAATTGTGCAATGAAGATGAAAATTATTCAAGTTTGAGGACAATAATAATATCCTAATATCCTAATAAAGAAATATAGAGCATGGCCTCGAACTTGAATAAATTTCATTTTAATTGCACAATTATCAAAGGTCGAAAAAATATAATTTTTATTTTTAATAAATATTATATCATACTTGTATGAAAGACAAAGTACGGACTTGTTTACTCCCCCCTTACCACTTATTTTTAAACAAAACAAAACAAGTGTGAAAATAAAAAGGAGAATAAAACAAAAAGAGTGTATTATATACATATATACCAAAGGTAGAGGGTACTCATAACAAACAAGTTTTCAATTTATTTTTGATTATTTCTAATTTAATGAGAAAACTAGTTTATTTGAATGTTTGATGTTTTGCGTGGGATTGTCACTTCTTTCAAAACGTATTCTGATGATGGGAAGCTAGAAAATTTACCGAAATAGATCTATCAACACAATCCTGAAAGTGGTTAATTAATAAATTTGAAAACAAAAACTCTATAGATTAATTGTTAGGACAATATCATAATAAAGAAATATAGAGTATGGCCTCGATTTTGAATAATTTTCATTTTCATTGTGCAATTACAGGTCGAAAAAAACATAATTTTTGATTTTAATAAAAATTATATCAAACTTGTATAAAAGACAAAGTGAGGTCTTGTTTACTTCCCCCTTACATCTTGTTTTTAAACAAAACAAGTGTGAAATAAAAAATAGAAAAAAAAAAACAAAAAGCGTGTATTATATATCTACCAAAGGTAGAGGGTGCACATAACAAACAAGTTTTCAATTTATTTTTGATCAATGGCCGCTTATGCGGCTCAAGATTTCCTTTTTCAGAATTTGTCGCAGGAGTTCAGGAGTTCTTCTTTTAAACAAAATTTGTTGGTAAAATGAACGTTTATTTGCGGTTTAGCATAATTTTTATACATTTTCCAAAAAGAAAATTTTCAAAAAAAAAACAAGTAGATGGTCCCCTTCAGAATTAAATTTTTTTTTTTCTATTTTCAGTTAATCAATTTTCTCTCTTTATTTCAGAGAGGGTTTTTTTTCGAGGAACGCCCCATAAATTGAAGTTTGGCAAAAAAAAATTAAAATATGTTATCTGTATTCAACTTGCAAAAAACAATAAATTTGTTTGATTATTTTGCTTATATTTTCTATTCTGACAATTACTACTATTTGTTGGCTAAAATATTTATAAATTTAAAAACACATTTCCCGACATGCCGATTACTATCATTTGTGTTTATTTTTGCAGACATAAATTAGTTATTTAAGCACTTTATGCATTGAATTTACATACATTTTTTTGAGTGCATTCGTTATATCGCAATAAGTTTTTGTTTACTAAATTGACAGTATATTTAATATTTCTCAAGATGCCGAATTTATTGAAAATAAATATTTAATTTGCAAAGTGGGCACTAGGTTTATAACTTTTTTTTTTGCAAAATTTTTACCATAACCACATGATTGACGATATTATATTAGTAATAAAAATTTCCTTTTCGGCAATTCATAAAAACGCATTTTTTTACGGTTTTACAATTAAAGTTGCATTAGTGGACCAAAGTTACTGTACAACTTTAATATGTTTTCGAAAACCGCTAAAAACTTGTTTTATCAAAAAAAAAATTAAACCAATTAAAAATTAAAATTTATTAAAAATAATTTTTTTTTTAATTATATAAAATTTATAAGTATAAAACTGAACATGGAAGTTTTTAACAAACAAACACCGACATGATTATACTCAAATAAGACCTATTTTTTTGTAGATTTATTAACTCGTATATTCTAAAAAAAAAAATTCATGATTTTGTGGTTAAATTTCGAAACATTAAGTTAAATATACGAAAAATGGTTTGAATGATGTAAATATAAAAACATAAATAATTCGAAAACTGCAAATCCCGAGTAAATAAAATTATATATATTCTTATTTTTCTTCATCTTAAAATTATAATATAATTATAATATATGATGTCATGCATATCCATATGTATTTTCTGTGTGGTAACATATAAAACGATATATTATTATATATTGACCTTTATAAAATTAGATATTAAGTACATATGCTATACATAATAAGATATGATAGATCTATTGTCATATATAATTATACATTCCTATCGTAATATGTAATCATATTTGGTTACATATAAGCTATATAATTTAAGATATAATATACACAGTTTTATAAAAAATATGTTTTTGTGTGATATAAGACATGCTTATATATGGTGCCGTACGTACAATATAACCTAAGATATAACATTAAATGGTATACGATATAATTATGTGTGATTTAATATATGGCACAAGATTAACAATTAACTTTGAGATATGATTATATGTGATGCAACATCTTTAATATTTTTATGCGTATAAGCTATAAGAACATATTGTTATAATGGTGGTTTTTTAGAGGTATAGAAATTTGAAGTGGAATAAAACATAGATGAATGTTTTCAATTGACATGAAATTTATTTTATTCGAAACATAATCTTTTGGCATTATAATTTGAATATGACTTCTGAAAAATGACCGCCGCAGCTGGCTCGGACGCAGTCTAATCTGGAAGTTCAATTTTCGATGACTTTTTCCAAAATTTGTGGCCGTATATTGACAATAACGTGGCGAATGTTGTCCTCCAAGTGGTCAATCGTTTCGGGCTTATCGGTGTAGACTAGCGACTTCACACATCCCCACAGAAAATAGTCCAGCGACGTTAAATCGCACGATCTTGGAGGCCAATTCACTGGTCCGAAACGTGAAACTATGCGATTACCAAACGTGTTCTTCAATAAAACAATTGTTGCACGAGCTCTGTGACATGTTGCGCCGTCCTCCCACATCATGGTTGTTCAATTGATGAACGAAAAAGTCAGTAATCATGAATCTGTAGCGGTCTCCATTGACGGATAGACTGATTGGGGTCTTCCTCTACGCTACGGTCTACAGCAGCAATGACTTCTTCAGTACGCACTGTACGACGTCTCCGTGGATGCATATTATCATTTAGAGTAAACGTGTTGCGAAAACGTTCCATAGTTAATCGAATTAATTGCTCTGATGGACGATTATGTTGACCGTAAAATGGACGTAATGCGTGATAGGTATATCGAACAGGACCATGATTTTCAAAATAAATTTGATCACTTTGGAAGCGTTGTTCAGTCGCCAGTCTAATCATGTTGATATGCCAAACCAAACTAAACATTAATCACTTGACAGCTGAGAAAATGGCAGCCAGTTAAAAAAGTGTTGCCAACTTAAAGTTCTATACCTGTATTAAAAAACACCCTTTATGAAACCTCGTACGTAATTGTAAATGGGGAGGATGACTAAATCTTTTTTACAATTTTTTTTTAAATTTTATTGATAATTATATACTTCATGGGATTTAAGTAAATCCGATGTAATCTCAGAACATTTAAGTCGTTCCACTTAAAATCACTTATCTTTTTGGATCTAAGTTAATCCCATATATCTTAGTTAATCTTATTGGATATTCGGGGATCCATCAGAATCTTAATTAATATCAAGTTGGATCCCCCGATTGTGAGATCAATTTTGATCTAATTTAATTCTTGGGTATTTGATAATTGGGTATTTCTGTTTACCCCAATTTTGAGATGATGATTAGAATAAATCTATATCAAATAAGATTAATTATTTCAGATATCACTTTTTTTTGATGGGGATCAGGAAAAAACTTATAGATTTGGACTCAGAGTACCTAAGTCTATTAAAAATATGACATGACATTTAAAAGACATGTTCAACAAAAAGTTAAAATTTGTTGAGTAGTGTAATATGAGAATGTCTAAACTATTTAACTAGTTGTTTCATTGGGAAGATTTTCATAATATAAAGACGAAATGTGTTTTTTAAACGAATATAAAACTGCATTTTGAATACTAAACTCTAATCGTAATGTTATGAATTTATTAAGAAGAGACAAGTTTTGCCTACATTTAAGATGAACAACATTTTTAGTTTTGTAATCCAGCTATATTTTTTATTGGGAAGAAGCAAAAAAGGTTACATCAATAAACAATTTTGCTTTATATCATACTGAAAGTTTATTGGCTCAAAATAAAATTTTTAGGATAGTGCAGTAGCAGTGATTTTTCATGTTATGCCTGTGGGTAGAAAAAAGGTTTATTTTCTATAAAGGTGTTGGAATAATCGGGAACAAGTATCAGTTCAACAATTCATTTCATTCAAACAACAAGTTTAAGAATATCGACACACAATATGAATAGCTTTTTAACAATCATGGTATGTTCAAGAAGACTTATCTCAATTAATTAAAGCTTTTAATGATTTAAACTCTTTTCAAAAAGGGATTTTCATGTAAAAGAGAGTTAGTTAATTCATTTGTTTCTTTACAGTGTTTTGCTTTTGTAGCAGTGGCTATTGCTAAACCTGCATATGACTACCAACAACCTCTAGCTCCAGCTCCTCAATATGTTGCTCCTGTTCAACAACAATACATTCCTCCAGTTCAACAACAATATGTTGCGCCTGCTCAACAATATCTTGCGCCAGTACAACAACAATATGCCTCTCCCGCTCCTTTAGCACCTGTTTCTCAATACCAACCTAGCTATCAACATAGCTATCAACCACAACAACAAACCATCATCACCAAGGACATTTTCATTCATTCTGCTCCTGAAGAAACTGAGGAACTTGTGAACGATGTTGGTCCCATTGAAGCTGGTCCACACCGTAAAAACTATCGTATTGTTTTCATTAAGGCTCCAGCTCAAAACTTGAAACTTAACTTGGGCTCTCTTAAGCGTGCTCAAGCTTCCAACGAAGAAAAGACCGTCATCTATGTATTGTCCAAGAAACCCGATCTTGGCAATCTCCAAAATCAATTATCGGCTGTACAAACCGAACAGAAGGTCCAAAAACCAGAAGTTTATTTCATCAAATACAAGACTCAAGACGAAGCCAATCGTGCTCAACAAGAAATCCAGGCCCAATATGAATCTTTGGGTGGTTCCACTCATGTTACCGATGAAGGTTTTGCACCTGTCACTTCAGTCATTGGTGGTGGTCGTGTTAATGTCGGTTCAGTTGGTCCCTCATTTGGTGGTGGAAATTCTGGTTCAGTTGGTCCCACATTTAGTGGTGGAAATTCTGGTTCAGTTGGTACCTCATTTGGTGGTGGAAATTCTGGTTCAGTTGGTACCTCATTTGGTGGTGGAAATTCTGGTTCAGTTGGTTCTTCTTTCAATGGTGGCAATAGCTTTGCACCATCTGCTGGACAACAATTTGTTCAACAATCTTTCCAATCTAGCCAAGGCTCATCTTCGTCATCTAGTAGCTTTGGCACTGCTCCCTCTCAAAAGTACTTGCCTGCTAAAAAGAAATAAAAAGTACTCAGCTGCATTTCACATGATTGTATCAATAGTTCCTAAACTGTATCTTTTCCACATTCTTCCCAAGACTTTTTTGAATTTTTGAACTTTTCTACAAGACTTTATTTCTTTTCTATATATGTATCCCTTTACAATTTTTTGAAAAGATAAATAATTTATTAAAACTTAAATAAAAACACATATAAAAATTTTAGATAACAATTGAATTTTTTACTTAGTATACACTCAAAGAAATAAACCTATAAAAATATCAGAAAAAGCTAGAAAAAACTATGAATTAAGAAAACTTAGATAAAAATTAAAAAACAAAAAAAAATTTTTAAATTCAATATATTTTTAATATTTTTTTGTTAACTAACCCATTAATGCCTGAATGTTAATTGCCCAATGGCAATGAAACTTTAAACATTAAATAGTTAAGGCTTTAGAAGTTATACATATTTTTTGATCTTTCATACTTGAGACTTACGAATTAACTACTGATTTCAAATAAGTCCGCTATGTTTTTTGAATAAAATATTTTTGTTTTATAATCTTTCATGTAAAACTCTTCATATAGACTTGAAAATAATCGATATTTCAAGCAGGGCTATTTTATAAAACTGTAAAAAGGGTATTTTAGTGCGTGTGTCACGAAGTCATACACTTAGCCCAGGTGAGTGTTCCTAAACAGGTAAATATTTTTTGTACGATAGAGAACACCTAAGACTGGTCGCCAACAAGAAAATGTCCCGATTTTTCACTTCCCCAATTTTTCAGAAACATTTTCGTGCAACATTTTCGACTTTGTAATTTTGACTTTTGAACCGCTAATTAGCCTCTGGAAAGGATGTGAAATTTTATACCAAAATTTTCAATTGTGAAAAACAATTGGATGTACCTCTTACCTATTTCTAGATATATTTTTTAAGATTGCTAAGTTTTGGGTATTTAAAGTCCTTATATGCAGGAATGGTTTAATATTTAGCAATGTTTTTTCTGATTTTAGAAAAATAATTTGTAACTTTTAATTAACTTAAATTATACTCAATTATAACTAAATATTTTTAGATTCAATAGATTTATGTGTGCTATTCTTATATTATATATATATGTCCTTTATTTATCTAAATATTAATAGAATTACATTTCTGAACACCATAAATACTTAAATAAATTTCAGTGTGAACATAGGATTTCCCAAGCAGCTCACTACTTCCGGTCGTTTGGCCAAGTATCCCCTGGTAATGACGTTCAGACACCCGTCTGATGTCAGCTAGAGTGAGAAGGCGTACAGCTATGAGTAACCTGAATGGCATGCTAACTCCGGTGCGTCTCAGGTAATTAGATGGTAATCCAGACTACATTTTACCTCTGAAACTCAGTTGTATTTTTTTTGCCTGCCTAGAGGTAGTTGGCAGCCCCAACACTAGGATCGGAGTGCAGTGGTCTAATCAGCCCTCACTCTTAAGCTACTTCGATTACAGAAACGTCAATAAATTTAAATAATGATCCCCCCTCGATGACGACTTATGGCTTTAAACAACGGTTTATGAATGGTACTTGGAACGTTAGGACTCTTTCGGAAACATCTCGAATCGAGCAAGTACGTAGGGTAATGGCTGCACATAGCTTGGATGACTTAGGACTTAGTGAGGTACGATGGCTCAGCAACAGTTCCACTTTTTTACCTTCTGGCTATCGTTTTATTTATGCAGCTCACGAAGCGCATAGAAAAAATGGAGTTGGAATATTACTTTCTCCAAAATTCTTATATTATTAAGCAAAAAATATTTAGCAAAAAACTGTTCACTTTAGCAGTTTTTCATTTTGATCAACTTTTTAGTATAATTAGCAAACATATTTACTTTTTTTTTAGCACAGATCCAAAACTGCCTAATAGAATCAAGAAGATTATCTCTATAAAATGTTTTTAGGCGAAGGGATATCCCAGCAGAAAGAAGAGAAGATTTTTCCGAAGAGATTCCTAATTGTTTTTATGCGGTAAATCTTTTTAATTTTATCAAGAAGGAAAACACATAAAATCAAAAAGAAAACTTGTTATTCACAACTTTTTTACTCAATTTCCGTTATTTTTGGCACCAAAAAAAAAAAAAACAATCCATAGAGAAAAACTTCTTGATTCTATTAGGATTTCTTCTGAATTGTATAAAAAAGGTATTCCTTATTGATTTCATTAGGTTCCTATATGATCATGTGTAAATCATCTTCTTGATTTTAAAAATAAGGAAATCTTCTTGACTACATTAAGTTTTATTAGGTATTCTTCTTGATTTTTTCAAAAAGGTATTCCTCATTGATTTCATTAGGCTATTTTCTTGATTTTATTATCTTGTTTGTTATTGCATATACACCCAATCCTGTATTTACACGGTACATACGTTATCGTGTTACAAAATGGACACACCGTAATGGAAAATATCAGATTGGTTCTAAGTTTCAATAAATAAACAGCACAGCAAAATAAAAAATCAGTTTCCTAAAACCCTGCATTAAAAAATTTTACTTCTATACATTTTTTTTTCGCTAAATATGTATTACTTTTCATTTGCACCTTGCAAGTAAAGCAAAATTTATAAATCCCCTAACTATACAATAATCATATAAAGAAAATTGTAAATCCTATATAACATACATACGTGTATAATCATATAAAAAACAAGAAACAGCTAAATTAAAATTACATTTTGTGTCCATTAACAAAAAAAAAAAACGTGTAAAAACTGAATAAGTTTTGCCGTGCTATTAAAAAAAAAAAACGTATAAATACAGGATTAAGTATATAAATCAACATAGAAACAATTTTTTTCGTAACCCTTTTCGTTTTTGCACTGCAATATTTCAATGCTGCAGAGATTTCGATATTAAACTGTGATATATGCATGTTTGTATATGTGTCGCCGCACTGTACTAGTACAGTGTTATTTTAACGTCATACAGATAATCGCAATTAATTTTTAATTAATATGCATTTGACAAATTTAATTAAGAAAGGTTGAGGTTTAGAAGAAGAATAAATATTTTTCTCTAAAAATTGTAAAGACTATTAAGTTTTAAATCAGACTAAACTAGATTATGTCTCTTTTTATGAACAGCCTTCATCTAAGATATTCTATTTAAATTGTATTATTATATGTGTCTTATAATTATCAGATTATCTCTATATGATAAATTTTTTTCAACAACCTGCTGCTGTAAGAATCAAACCTGTGCTCATCTTACATTACAAACGTAATAATACCAAGTCATGACCGTTTAGCGATCACACCCAAGTATGGCCTCGAATCTAATGCAGCTAAATTGCAGTTTTTCTTTCCTATTAGCTTTTTCTGTTATTGTATATTATACTCAGAAAAGACAACACTTACAACACAAATATTCTATTTTTATTTTTTTTGTTTATTTTTCTAATCTCCTCCGTCTCTTTTTCACAACGTTACCACATTGATGTATGGTTTTTACGTTCAGTGTAGCCAACTTTGCGTTTATGTAATATATTTTGTAATATATTTTTCTATTAGCATACGAACAAAAAATTTATTTTTTCCAAAAGTGGGTGAAGTAGGCATACTTAAATATTGTAAAATTCTGACCTCATTTTAGTAGGTATATTATTTATAATAGTTTAATTGAATTTAACCAAGTCAATAGATTTTTTTTTATAGAGAATTTGAAAAACCGAAATTTTTTTAAAAAATTCGGACCTAGTTACGAGTTTTTATAGTAACACAAAACTTAATTTATATAAAAATCGGCCAAATTTTTCTGTTTTTTTTTTTTGTATTTTTTAAAAAAGGTTGGATGTTTTTTTTTTTCGATGTAGAAAGTTTTATAATAGATAACTGAATTTTTCTAAAAATCGTCTAAAAATGTTTTTAATATTTTTTTTATCTATGTCTAGATGTTTTTCTAACGATCCAGAAAGTTTCACTGTGTATCATGACTTCGTTTTGGAGAGGTATCAAACTTTATATTTTTGAAAATACGTTACTGCTATTTAAAAATAAATTCTAATATTCCAGTTGTAGTGCGTTTTTATAGATGTTTTTGTTTTTTTATATGTGACTATATCCGATTTTATTACGTCAATTTTACCAAACCTAAACGTCAAAATCAAAAAATTATTAAATGCCTAGCAATTTCCCGAAAACTTAAGCAAATTTTTAAATAGCCCGAAATTCACCATTTTTCAAAATCACTTAGATATGAACCACACGGCATTTTATTGCAAATTGATTACAATTGCATAAAAAACAAAAATAACTCTTTTATTTTTCTTTATTTGCTATTCTTCTTTGTTTACCGTTATATGCAGGGACATAACTGTTATAAAAAAAATGCTGAAATAATAATTTTTCAAGAATTTAAAAAAACTGTTTTCTGAATAACAGTTACAAATAACCGACTATTTTTTTTGTTTTGTTTAGGTCTTCCATAACCATTACCAAAGATTTTTATTTTTTTTGGTCTTTCATAGCCACTACAAAATACTTTTATTATTTTTGGTCTTCTATTATCGTTATAAAAGATTTTTACTTTTTCGGTCTTCTGTAACCAATGAAAGCATTTTTTTTTTCTGTCTTCTATAATCATTATGAGTAACCAAAAAGTGATTTGGCCGCATGGAAAATAAATACATAGACATAAAAAAAAAAAAAATTCATAATGCTTACAGAAGACCGAAAAAAAAAATCTTTATAACGATAATAGAGGACCAAAAATAATAAAAGTATTTTGTAGTGGCTATGAAAGACAAAAAAAAATAAAAATCTTTTGTATTGGTTATCAAAGACCCAAAAAATATTAATATTTCATAATGGTTATCAAAGGCAAAAAAAAATAATAATCTTGTATAACGTTTATGGCAGGACTACACTTTTTTGGTTGATTTATAATTGTTATTACAGGACAGATTTTTTTTAGTTATTTTTTCTATAACCTATTGAATATTAAAAAAAAAAAATAACGATGAAAATGAAAATTATTCAAGTTCGAGGCCATACTCTATATTTCTTCATTAGGATATTGTTCTAACAAATAATCTATAGAGTTTTTTGTTTTCAGATTTATTATTTGACCCTTTCAGATCTATCAACACATTCCTGAAAGGGTCAAATAATAAATTTGAAAACAAAAAACTCTATAGATTATTTGTTAAGACAATATCCTAATGAAGAAATATAGAGTATGGCCTCGAACTTGAATAATTTTCATTTTCATTGCACAATTAAAGGTCGAAAAAAACATAGTTTTTATTTTTAATAAAAATTATAACAAACTTGAAAAAAATAACAGTTATTTCGGGTCCCTGGTTATATGTAATTATAGTTATGAAACACAAACAAAATATTATTAAACAATATTTCTTTTAAATCAATTAAGTAAATTCTTAAATTTTACACCATAAAAGATCAGTTATCACACTCTTAAAAACAGTTCAAAGTTTAAAAAAAAATGTTTGTAATATTAGAAAAAACTGCAAAAATAATTTGCAATTATAGTTATGTAACGCAGTGTATAACAAGTTTAAAGAAATTTTAAAGTCCTTATATTGTAAATAATATTACTCATACGTACATATAATATTATTTTGTAATTAATATTGCTCATACGTATAGTACGTAGTTACTCTCTTATAGTTTCTGCTCATTTGCGTTATTTTTAAGTCTAAATCTTTTAGTTTATAAAGGAAGATTTTCTGAAAATTATTTATCGAATGTTAGTAGTTCGTCATAGTTATTTTCTCTTTTATGCATTAATGTGTGAATATCCTTAATAAAATTTTCTCGTTTTGCATTGCGATAACAAAATGTTTGTTAAATGATGTTTGAAGTCAAAAGTTTAATATATTTTCTCATCTATATTGAATTTAATTAGAAAATTACAAAGTTTAAATTTCTCATAAACCAAAAGTTAAGAAACAAGAGGAAGAGGATAAGAGGAAGCAGTAGGAAAAACTTAACGGAAAACTAAATTGAATACAAGTGTGTAAATAGTACAAATGTTTTAGTGATGTCGTTGCCGCTATTCCTGAAAATTCAAAAATCTGCCGATCATTTGCATACCAAACCATTTCATTCGTGGTTGGTTACATTTAGACTATATTTTTGTGGGGGGTTCTCCTTGTTTCCTCTTCAATGGAGAGAAACTATTGTTATGCAAAAATTAACAAGCTACAAGTTGTATTGGATACATTTTCATAACTTATTCATTCATTTATTAATTCATTTATGTTAATATTATTTAAGTGTGTGTCCTTTACTTCAGAAAGTTGCCGAACAATTTGTTGTTGTATACAACACACAGTTGGGTATTTGAAAAAAATAATGAGCCATTTCAGAAATTTTCGATACGGTCTTCGGTATATATGATGTATTCAGTTTTTAAAGTTCGGTATTTTTATCAAAACTGACAGAAATGCCTCATGTTTAAACTGCTCTGAATTTATCCGAAGTTTACAAATCTTTCCTTAAATAAAAGATTGGATTTAAGGTATTTGTTAGATAATTTTACAGTCTAATTGGAGAAAGTGGACAAAAATGCAAAAACTTATTTTTCTCAACAATTTTCAAAAATTCAGAGTGGGTTCTCCATGTTTTCTAAAAATATTTAGATTTTAGAACGAAATTCTCATATTATTTCCTTAGAAAAGTAAAATTTTCAATTTTGTTCAATACTCAAGAATTTTACACTCCAAAAACGACTAAAATCTTAACGCAATTTTTTGGAATTTCCTGCTGGCATAATTTCGGCGCTGGTATAAGTATTGTTGGAATCAAATTGCCAACTAAGAACCTTCCGACTACAAACTTTTTTAAACAAACCATCATAATTTTTATAAAATAAATGCTTTACCAGTTGTTAGACAATTGAGCCGTTGCTCAATTGCCAATATTTTAATTTTTTGTGGACCGCTGAAAATCTTGTATAAAAAAAACTGGCAAAATGCTTTTTAGAAACGCTGGTTAAGCGTCTCAAATAAGTGTCTAACAATAATTACTTTACTATTCTTCAGATAGCCAGTGGTGATTTTTTATGCTTGATTTTTTTGTGCCACTGGTAGTTTCTGATTCTCTATCTGCTTCTGAATCTTTATCGTCTTGTGTGTTGGTAAAAAAAACAGTTTTAATATTCTCCAAATATACTGAATTCCACATAAAAATCATGCAAACAACACACTAAAAAATTGTTGCCAAATAATTGGACGCATTTCGACTAATAAATTTTATTCACTAAAGTTATGCGAAAACTAGTAACATTTTACCAAGTTTTTACTTGTTTCTACTTAATTATTGAATATTTTATGTGAAAAAACTTTATTAGTTGAAATGCTCCTAATGACTTGACAACGATATTTTTGTGTGAAGGCTTAGTACAGTCGAATATACATCGTTTGTTAGAGGAATGTGTAACTTTAAGCGAATGTAAGCGATTTTATCTAACTAAAAGCGTACTGGCTTTTAACATTAGAAATCATCATAGTTGGGAACTATTACAATAATGGGAAAACTCCAGTTTGAAAAATTTATATTTGAAATTTGTATATCTCTAAATACATAAAAGTAAATAATACATATTGTAGAAGAAGCGACTTTTGTCAACCGAAATATAAAAAAGTGTAAAAGTATATACTGCGTTATGAGTTGTGTTAGAATAAACTTTTTTTTAAAATACTACATTTTGAGATTTGAAATAGCTATAATGAATAGAATGTATACCCATGAATGTATACTCGTTAAAAAACTAAAATTTCTGATTACTTTTTAAATAAGCTAGAATCAGTTAATGTTAAAATATTGTGAGTGTTAAAACATTTTTCCGCGATATAGAAACAGGAAAAACTGACTTTTTAAATTAAAGAAGAAATGTTTAAAAAAAGGATTTCAATAAAAAGTAACACGATTTCGAAGATAGTTATTTTGTTACTCTTGACAAATTATGCAAACTTTTTGCATTTTCTTACTCAATAAGAAGTCCTTACTCATGTTTGATTAAAATTTTTATTAAAATTTAAAGTCAAAAACCGACCAGCTAGATTGACCATATCTTACACCGTGCGCCGTATCTAACATATTTATTTTTTGCGGGAGAAGCAAAAATTTTAACACAATCGTTAACAAAGCTGGTAGACACAGATAAAAATTTAGCCAATTTAGCCATTTGCCACCTGAAATTCCGTTACTACGACTCAAATTCTGTTATTTCGAATTTCAGAAGGTTGGCACAACTTAAAATTAGTTTTCACAAAAAAGTTCGGTTAATTCAACTGAATTTTAGTAGCAGCACCTAAAATATTCAGAGATCTAATGTAAATATCGCTGTACTAACTGAATTTAAAAGTTGTTACCATTAATATAAACTTTTCAATTTGGTTGGCACTTTATTTCTCTGTGTGTAGTTTTAATCATAGAACCAGCAAATGTTGTGGAGAAATGTATCTCGATGTACTCCTTCATAATCACTGAACAATTCTTTAATTTTTAGCAGGCAACCAAAAATCGTGGAAAAATTAAAACATATCCGATTCGAATTTTATTTATAAAATCATTATTTTTTATCGTTGACGTTGAAAACTTTGTGTACGCATGTACGTAGGTTATCCAAATGAATAATAATCATCAATTAAAACATGTTTAGTTACACCCTTTTCGATTTTAGGTGACGATATAATATTATGTAAAGCATATTAAATAATTCTTCCCTAACTACGTAAGCGCCATCTATCGAATATACAAAGAATATATCATAGATATGGTATCACGTACAACATATGGGAAGACAGTGGACATTAGAGTGAGGTAAGTTTCTAAAAATAGAATTGTTGTATTGTTGGAGTTGTACTTCTGAGATTATGTATGCAAGAACAAAAACACCGTGTATTGAATAAAACTAGTTTTAATCACAACAAAACTCGACCTGACGATATATTAGTGGGCTAAAGCGCTCTGTCTAACGTGTAGTGCGAGTGCATGTGCCATTATAAATCAGTTTATCGATACCATGGTCAGTGATTGCACAGAAAATTTCATATAGACGCAATCGAACAAATAAAAACATAACAAATATTACATTATTCAAATAAAAAACAGGGTTACTGACGAAGGTTCAATACCAGAAACTGCGCAGTCTGATTCAGAAAATTGAAAATTTACAATGTAGTTATGATTTCTAGAAAAGAAACTCTATCTTTTCTACCACGCCCTTCACAATCTTCGATCTTTTTTTTTAAATAAAATAAAATATATCAAAAATATCGTCTGTTCCAGCGCAACCAGAAATATGTTGTTTCATGTTTTTTTCCTGTGCGTCGTAGTGAAAGTTAATGAGATATTTATCTTTTTTTAGAACAATTGATAAATTTTGGCATTTTAGCATCTCTTGTTTTTACATATTGCGATAAAAAATCTTATTGTCGATAAAAAAAAATCTTATTTTGGATTTAAAAATCTTATTGTTGAGCATATATTAATTAGTACTTTTTAGAACAAAAGCATATTTTTATAGCATATTTTATCGATTTTTTTTTTATTTAGTTTTTAGTAATCGAACAATGTTATGTTTCACTTAAAAATATTTTTTATACATTTTGCTAGGGAATTTCGTCACTTTTGATGATAAAAATTTAAAAAACGATATTTTTCTGTTCCGAAAATCTTGTAGTACTTTGATTCTATTAACCGGATTTTAAATTTTTTTTACCAAAATTATTAAAAAACAAAAAATATTTAAGACTTTTTAAACTTTTGCTTTATCATTTATATCACCTTCATAACTCATCCCATATATGAGCATGAATGAGTTCATACATGTTCATCAATGGATGCATATATGTTGATTTTTAACCACGTATTTATTATTATAATTTAAAATATATATTTTTATGGTAAAACATATGCAAAAAAAAAAAAAACAAATATTGGCGAGTATCTTTTCTATAAGAAACCAGAGCTTAATTTTAACCACAGTTATTATGTTATAAATTTGATGTTCCTAACTATAGTTAAGCCCTAAACTTTGGTGAATTTGAGATAAGTAATCAGGTCTACAACGTATATAATTTAAATGTACCTACTCTGAAAAATATATATGTATGTTTGGGACACACATTTTTAACCCTCCGATGAGTGAGAAGGTCCCTAGGGACCTTTTTGCCTTTTCAAACTGAAATTACTCCTACTGCGGCCACTACAACCCCCCCCCCCCCCCCCCTCCAAAGTTACACTGTGTTCCAAGAGTATTTTGTTGCGCAATTTTGGAAAAAAATCAAGCCGATCGGATCATTACTTTAGGAGTTATTGAGGTTTTCGTGAGAATAGTACGCGGACGTGTGAATAGGTCCGTATGGACCTTGTACTGAATTTCACTACTAAATGCATGTTTTTGGGCATCATTATAATTTTTTTATTGTTTCAACACATAATTTACTTGTTCTGAACACAAAGACCTAAACTCAAATACATTAGGGGAGATGATAAAAACAAAAAATTAAAAAATTGAAAAAATTATTTTTGTAGTAGAATTTAGTTATAAACAATAAAAACAAAAAAAAAAAAATCAAAAAAAATTTTTTATATGAAAAAAACAAGATTTACAAAAAAGGTCCGTAGGGACCTTTTCACACGGCCGTGAAGTTCAGAACTGTCACTCATCGGAGGGTTAAGTGTTTTGGCTTAAGTTTTGAATATTTTTCTGTTGCATATGAATGGAAAGCTGATAAAAGCTACATAACATGATGTAAAAATAACTTGAATGCTTCATAGAAAAAACAGTTTTATATAAAAAAATATTTTTTTACACTGTTTTTATGGGAGCCTGTCTGAAATTTACGAAATATCAAACAAAACCTATATTCTTTTAATGTAATGTAAAAAATATAAAGATTGATAAACATATTGCATATCAATTTTTTTTTTGTTGGTTTTATATGGGAAAAAAGTGCACATAATTTTAATGTACTAGTAAAAATATGAAGTTTGATATGCATATTGCCTATGTTTTGTTCACACAACTCTCATTTTTTACAATAACAATAACAACAACAAAAACCACAAATTTTACAAAACACAATGCATCAGCAGATGCTCCTCTGAAATCCCTTTCCAATGATATTGTTCCTATGGTAGAAATGCCGAAAATTAGCAGAAATATGGTAATATTGAAAATATTAAGTCAGCTGGAAATATGTAAAATAAATCAAATTAATTAATTTATCACAATTTTCAATTAATGTAAATATTCAAACAGAATGAAAACAATCGAAAAATACAAGCAAAAGACAAGTTTTACCTAATAATACAGTAAATAAATTAAAGCTTTGCAATCAAGCCACCTTTTTATTGGGTACAAGCATTAAAGGTTACACAAATATATTTGGCTTGTTGACATATTAAAGGTTCATTAGTTCAAATTTTGAGGGAAATCAGTTACTGAGATGCTGTTAGTCATAATAGTGTGTTAAAAAATTTCAATTTCATATAAAAGTCTTGTATTAATTGGCAAATATTATCAGTTCAACAATTCATTTTATTTCAACAACAAGTTGGGGAATATCCAAAATCAATATGAAAACCTTTTCAACAGTGATGGTAGGTTTATTGGATCACTTAGAAATCTAACTGAACTATTTACAGCTACGCAAAGGATTTTATTTCTGTATTTTATTTTCAATTTTTACAGTATTTCGCTTTGCTAGCAACAGCTATTGCTAAACCTGGTTATGACTATCAACAACCACCAACTCCTGTGGCACCAGCTCCTCAATATGTTGATTCTGCTCAACAGCAATATGTTGCTCCAGCACCAGTTCAACAACAATATGCTACCCCAACAAATCAATATCTTGCACCAGTTCAACAGCAATACGCTGCTCCTGCTCAATACCAACCACAGCAACAGACTATCGTCTCCAAGGATATTTACATTCACTCTGCCGCTGACGAAACTGAGGAGATTGGTAGCGATCAAGGAGTCGAACCTGGTCCAAACCGTAAAAACTATCGTATTGTTTTCATTAAGGCTCCAGCCCAAAACTTGAAACTTAACTTGGGCGCTCTTAAACGCGGTCAAGCTTCCAACGAAGAAAAAACCGTCATCTATGTTTTGTCCAAGAAACCCGATATTGACAATATCCAAAATCAATGGGCTGCTGTTCAAAACGAACCAAAGGCACACAAACCCGAAGTTCACTTCATCAAGTACAAGACTCAAGAAGAAGCCAATCGAGCTCAACAAGAAATTCAAGCTCAATACGAATCTTTGGGCGGTTCAACCAGCATATCCGATGAAGGTATTGCTCCTGTCACTTCAGTCATTGGTGGTGGTCGTGTTAATGTCGGTTCAGTTGGTCCCTCATTCACTAGTGGTAATTCAGGCAATAGCTTTGGCTCCGCTCCCTCTCAAAATTACTTGCCAGCCCAATAGGAATAAAATGTTTTAACTTTTATTTCACTTTAGAATTAAGTCATTAGTTCATAAACTGTGATAATCACGCATTTTTTTCCTAAACTATTCTGAATTTTTTAATTTTTCTTCAAGACCTAATTTTTTTGATTACCATACATCCAGAATATTTTGTAAATACAAATAGTTGTAAGATCGCAAATAAAATAAAAATATGAAATTTTTTAATGTATAACAAACTGGTTTTCCATTTATTTGATTAAGCTTTCAATTTTTATTAATTTTTAATTAAATGTACCCTTTCGAAAGCGTTTTTGTACTTTAAGAAATTTCGTCCAGAAAAAAACTCAATTGAAAAAATTTTGAGAAAAAAAATATTTAACAGTTTTTTAATCGATAATTTTTTTGCCTTTTTTATTTGCAAATTGTCATAACTCATGCAAAGAAGTCAATCTTTAACTAATATGTATATTAAGTCGTCCAAAAAATATAAAAGCTGGAACTTGTATATTACAAAATGTTGCCCCTATTCCGCAACCCTTTAACAGGCAAACTCTGTCTTGCAATGAATTTCGAACCATGTACTCGTTTCGAAAAATAAACAACAAGTTCTTTTACAAAATTTTTTATCGTTGCCTACTTTTGACAATATGAGTCAAAATATAAAATTTTCTGAAAAGACATATGTAATGTAAGATAACATTTTTGTTAAAGCTCTGCCTATTCTGGAGGCTCTAGCTTTTCTAAAACTTTTAGTTCTGATGAGATCTTCAGCCAGATCGAAATACTAGTATCAACCTAGCTAATATGTTTGATTTGCTTTATTTTTGTAGATATACGAAGGTTGAAAGCTCGTTATAAATAAAAAATAACATAAAAATAATCTCGATATATATAAAAATCAAAAACTAATAAAACTGTAGAAAATATTACTTGAGCCGGAGTAAAACTAAATTTGTTTTTATATAAATAGAACGTTTTTGGTCTTCAAAGTTTAGTAACGTCATGAGGTTTGTTAGAAAACGATCCTAGCCATATATTTGATTACTAATAATGTAGCAAAATTGAGGATTAATGTGTTTTTTGTTAAAGATCTGCCTATTCTGGAACGCTCTAGCTTTTCGAAAACTTCGCGTTCTGATTAGGTCTTTAGCCAGATTGAAATACTTGTATCAACCTAGCTAATATGCTTGATTCGCTTCATTTTTGTAAATATGCGGAGGCTGAAAGCTTGTTTTTTCTATTATTAAAATTGGATCGTTCAAAAGCAGCGTTGATTTTCATCAGCTCCACCGCTTCCGATTTGCATGATACTTGGTATATGACGAATTAGAAAAAATTTCGACAACGAGGTAAAATATTTTCAACATTGTTTTTGTATGGCATGAATAACCTTCTGTGTGTATGTTATCCGATGTTTAAGCATGCTAAATCTATTCCTGTTAATAATTTATGTCTAACTTCGCAAAAATTTTGGCAGTTTTAAATTACATGCAAAATAAAATATCAAACCGCGATTATTTTGGAAAACAAGCATTTTTTGTCGGTTTAATGATATATTGTTGAGTTTTTTAAATTAGCAAAATAAAAAATTTCATATAACCAAGCAAAAAAGTTTTTATATGCTCAGGTTTATGCAATTCAATTTTTCAATATAAATATTTATATAGTCATAAAACATTTATAATATATCATAAATATTCGTATATAATTGTATATACTCGTAGCTTTGTGTTGTTTCAAAAATTTGTATATGTGGTTTATACCCACTGTGTTTGTACAGCAAAATATTTTTGTATATGGTCCTGTATATAATTGTGCTTAATATACCTCCTGATTTAAAAAGATTTATATGAAGCGTTATGTAGTCATATGATTTTCTATATGACGCTCTATGTAATCTTAATAAATTTCGTTCGAAATATGGGCCCATATAATTGTATCTGTTTGTATGGGTTTATCCGAATTACAATACAGTTTTATCCGAATTATGGTCCGATAGAATTGTATTAGATTTTATCAGTGTTGTAGCTAATTGTATAAGTTAATATCTAAACTAATACAAATATATATAATTATATAAAAACCAGATATTACTGTATCCGGATTTTGACCTGATATAATTGTGTATGAGTTTATGTAAACTGGCAAAATTGCACTAAATGTTGCATTTGTGTATATCATTTTATGAAAATATTCACAATTTCATACAAATATATGATCATTCTAACATATCCGTCAAGCCCATTAAAAATTAATAAGAAATATATTACTTTTTTGCAGTTTTCAAAAAAGTTACGGCATAAATTATTTTAAAGTTTTAAATTATTTTTAAGTTTAATGTCTCAGAGTGTTGAGTTTTTCCCAATAGTGCTCAAATGATGAGTATTATCCAGTTTTAAGATTTTTGTCCAAAATTGGTCTCAAGTTAGTTAATGCTGAGCATTTTTTTTTGGAAATTTATTTATATAAAATTTTCATAGATTAATTTTGGTCCTCTACAACTATATTATGCCATATATAATTACATTTTACTACTTATTGACCAATATATAATCGTATATGACATATACAATAATATACTGTTAATCTAATTATGTACGAACACATGCATAATTAGATATAACACAAATCAAAATTATATATATTAACAAATATTTGTATCTGTTTGCAATTCCATATGAAAGCGATCACCTTTTGGACGACCCCTCTCCGATTTTAAAATAAATAGTCTCAATCGATTGCCCAGCAAAAAATAATGTACCTACATATTTTTTTTTTTTTTTTATAGTGACTGGTTTAGTGGTGGTGTGCATCACTGTCATGTGACAAAATTGAAGAATTCTTCATAAGGGACCTCATTGAAAGTTGTTTTAAAAAAAACTACTAAAGCGATCGCAACGAGTGATATCTCGTTGGAAAGGTATTGAATCAGGCTTTAATTGAAAAATAAAATTTTCCTAATTTTTCTCAGAAATTTACCTTTTTTCCCATGAAAATTAAATTTTCCCATGAAAATTAAATTTTCCGATTTTCCACAGAAGCTCCTAAATTTTCCGGCTAATTTTATTTTTTTTGGATTCCTCATAATTTTTGCTTTAAGAATCAGCAATAAAAAAATGGGCCCCGACTCCTTGTTTGGACAGGAGATGAGCATTAAAGAGACCACCTTGTTCTCATTGTTTTTATATTTTTTATAATTGAATTATTTTTAATTATTTAACAAGAAAAATTAAGAAAATTTTATTTTTCAATTAAAGCCTGATTCAATACCTTTCCAACGAGCTATCACTTGTTGCGATCGCTTTAGTAGTTTTTTTTAAAACAACTTTCAATGAGGTCCCTTATGAAGAATTCTTCAATTTTGTCACATGACAGTGGTGCACACCACCACTAAACCAGTCACTATAAAAAAAAAAAAATATGTAGGTACATTATTTTTTGCTGGGCAATCGATTGAGACTATTTATTTTAAAATCGGAGAGGGGTCGTCCAAAAATTTGCCAATTTTGATCGTTTTCATATGGAATTGCTCAATAGTGTAATATTCAAAAAAATGTATTACATTTTGGAGACATATTCAGACACTAATTATATTATGTAGGTTAAGACGACAGCAAATGTAGTGAGAAACAAATGAAATTTCACTTGAAGAAAGGACTACTAATATTTCATTAAATTCAACTAACATGTGTCATTTGTTTTTACTGATTTAAAAATTAGTAACATTTGCCATAAAAATGAACCACATATGTTAGTAAAAAGTAAACAAAACATTTATTTTCTTTATTTTTTTAAATAACAAAAAAATGACTGTAAGAAATGAATGTAAAATCATAAAACACTCATTTGATGTGGTTTGTTTTTTTTAAATTACTACAAGGTTAGTAAAAAATTAAATTTGTTCTACAAATGACTGAAATTTACATTAAAAATGAAGAAACTGTATTACAACCGAAGCGAATACAATTTTTTAAAGTAGAGGTTCCCTAAGTATAGTTATATGTAAAGATATAGCATTTTATTCGAAAAAAATTCAGATCTTCTTTTATATAGAACTACTCAGGCGATAGCTTTTATTGAGTTGTAAATTTGTAAAAACAATTTTTTTTTTGGTACTTTTGTTGCTACCTGAGGCTTTGATAGTGTATTTTAAAATTTGTTGGACAAAATAGAGTTTAAAAGTGGGGAAAACATTTATAAAATGTCTATAGATTAATTTTGGTCCTCCACAACAGTATTTACTTTGAAAGAAGTAATTTTATTTACTATTTTTGTACTTTTAAACTCTATTTTGACAAAAATTAAAAAAATACACTATAAAAGCCTCGGGTATAAGCTCAGCATTACAAAACTTTTGAGCCCAATTTGGTAAAAAAAAAATCAAAAAAATAACGGTATAAATATTCTCGATGTTTCTATTTTTCCCATAATTAACTGGATAATACTCATCGTTTGAGCACAATTACGTAAAACTGACCACTATTGTTACACCCTAAGGTGTATTAAGACTTTAAAAAGGGATCTTTTTTAAAAACCACAAGAAGTAATATGTTTCTTAATACTTTTTATAGAATTAACGATGATGGGATGAACATACATTTGTATAAAATTGTGTATATTTTCATACAATCATATACAAAACTATAACATTTAGTGCAAATTAACCAGACTAAAACTAGGATCTAATTATATTTAGATGTATCAGTTTACATAAAATCATATACAATTATATCAAGTCAAAATCCGGATACAATAATATCTGAATACAATTATATCTATTTATATCAGTTTAGATACAGACTGATAAATGTAGATGCAAAACTGTTAGAATATAATACATTTCTATCGGGCTATAATTTGGATAAAATTGTACTAGACATTTATCTAATTGCATAAGATTAGATCTAAACAAATTCAAATAGGGGTCCTTATTTCGGTTGAAATTTATTAAGATTATATATATTGTCACATTGAAATTGATATGACTAAATAAAGCTCCACGTCAATTTTTTTTTTAATCGGGATATTGCTATGTATACAATAAGGAATTATATATGGACTCGCATATAATTCAACATAAATGTTTATATAATTATATATAACTACATATGAGCAAATAACAAAAATATATTTTTTATAATTTTTGATAAAGCCATAGATTGTTACATACAAAATTATATAGACATTTATAAGACTCGACGTTTTAAATATTTTTTAATAATCTCAGATGTGGCCATATATAAGGCCAATTATATAGCCACATTCAATTATATGTGCTGCCAGATCAACATTATTTTCTAAGTGATTTTAGATATCGATTTATATTACATGACATGTATTCAACACAAACTACACTAAATAACTGCATACGTTATTACTAGAGATGTCACGAATATTACTATTCGGTATTCGTCATGCATGTTTTGCATATTTTGGCCATTCCTCCAAATAGCGAATAACACTATTCGGCAAAATTGTTTGTTAAAAAAAAAATAGGTTAAAAATCAGTGTTTTTCAAAATTTAGAAAATCTAGTTTTTCATTAACCCTGTCTTTTTAAAATGTCAAATACGGCTGCCTTTTCAACCAAAAAAAGTATTACGGTGCCGTTTAAGTTTGTATATATCTAAAGTACAGTGTCCGAGTAAAAACGATTGTATGAAATCATATACAATCATATATGGGCTTATGTAATTTTATTGGCTTAAATCCAATTACACTATTTTAGATATAATTGTATTTATATCACATTTAATTATATCCGTGTTATGGCGCGATACGATTTTGTGAAATTGTGTATAAATTTACTTAATTGAATCAGTTTAGAAGTTGACAGATTCAATTATATATAAATCATATATAATTGTATACAATATTCGAACTGGTTGAATTATATCTGATAAAAGCAGTGGTTTTCTATTTGATATAAATATAATTGGATACAATTATATTTAACTTATATATAATCTTATCAGTATGAATCAAAACTTATACAGTTAACCAACATTTTAACCATCTATTAAAATTCTATCGCGCCATTTCACGGATGCAATACACATACATAAAACATAAAATTTTATCAGATGACATTTAAGTAAATACAATTAAATTAAAAACTTATAGATTCATATGGGCCCATTTCTCGAATGAAACTGTATATAGTTGATATTAAATAATGCATGATTATATAAATCCCCATATTAATTGTTTTTTAACCCCCGATTCAAAAATTAATTGATATTTAGCTATATGTAGTCTTGTATCAGTTTATATCTAAACTGATACAAATATATGCAATTTTATAAAAATAAGACATGATTGTATACGGATTTTGACCTGATGTAGTTGAATATGATTTTATCATAATCTATCATACATATAATTACAATTGGATTAGGTTTTTAGCCTGATAAAATTGCACTAAATGTCATATTTTTTTCTATCTAATTGAATGAAAATATGCATAATTATCTACAAATGATGTTATGTAAAAAATATAATGATTGATATGCATATTGAGTTAAAAATTTTTTTTGACGCTTTTTATATGGAAAAAAAGTGCACATAATTTTAATGTACTCGTAAAAAATGAAGTTTGTTATGCATATTGCCTATGTTTTTTTTCACAGAGCTCTCAGAAAATCCTAAAATAAAAGCCAAAGTAACTCGAATATCAAAAAAGAAAAAATACGTGTCCTCTTTAACTAGTATAATTTACATCTTCATATAAAGTTCCCAAAAAATGCTACATTTTTTACAATAACAACAACAAAAACCACAAATTTTACAAAACACAATGCATCAGCAGATGCTCCTCTGAAATCCCTTTCAAATGATACCACTTTTGCCTATTGTTCCTATGATAGAAATGCCGAAAATTTGCAGAAATATGGTAATATTGAACTATGGTAATTTCTGACCCGACTTTTGTAACTCCTAAACCACTTGTGAAATACCGTTTCAATCTTAGATTTTTTTTCTCTTTAAGTCATCAGTTGGTATACTTTTCGTGTTAGTCGTTCGAATATGTGAGTTTTTTTGGTGGTATCTATCTATCTATATATATAAAACAGGATGTGTTTATGTATGTAACGTATGGACTCCAAAATGGCTGGGCCGATTTTGATGAAGGTTTCAGGGAATCTTCAGAATATTCAGGCGGGTGACACTGTGAAGTCTGATTTTTGATTTGCGGTCTGTGGGCGGAGGGGCGTGGGAAGATCCAATTTTCATATTGTACCACGAATGACATATACATATATTTATTTTTTTTGCTTTTTTTTATTTAATTTTATTTTTTTTTGAAAGCCGTTGTCATGTTTTTCAAAACGGGATATCCAACTCTTAAATCGGTTATATAGTTCCGAAGATATTTACAAAAAACCTATGTTAATCTTCAAGCTATGTTACACGGACACAACAGCCTCATCCGTCTATTCAAAACAGCCCTATACCAGATGCCGACAGATGATTATACGGTTGTGATAAGAGCTGACAAGACACCGGCTGGTGAGCATGAGCGGTGCTTCAATGCACCGGTGATATGTGACGTCGCAGTTATTATGACAGTTGTTTTCAGCTATTCATTTTATATACTTCAGCAAATAAAGGCGATAGAAAGACAAAGAGGAGTTGGGCTTCCCATGAAATTACAAATTTTAAAATGATTTACTAATGTGAATTTATTTTTTTAGTTATTTATTTGCGTAAAAAAAAATTCTTGATTTAAAGAATTAATTACAATTAAAATTTGAAGGCAAAACAACGTTTGCCGGGTCAGCTAGTATAATATATTCCCGATGTTTTTTAAACTCAAATTATTAAGTCAGCTGGAAATATGTATGTAAAATAAATCAAGTTAATTAATTTATCACAATTTTCAATTAATGTAAATATTCAAGCAGAATGAAAACAATCGAAAAACACAAGCAAAAGACAAGTTTTACCTAATAATACAGTAAATAAATTAAAGTTTTGCAATCAAGCCACCTTTTGATGATTGGGTAGAAGCATTAAAGGTAACACATGTATATTTGGCTTGTTGACATATTAAAGGTTTATGGGTTCAAATTTTAAATTTTGAGGTAAATCTGTTACTAAGATGCTGTTAGTCATCATAGTGTATTAAAAAATTTCAATTTCATATAAAAGTCTTGTATTAATTGGCAAATATTATCAGTTCAATACTTCATTTTATTTCAACAACAAGTTGGGGAATAACCAAAATCAATATGAAAACCTTTTCAACAGTGATGGTAGGTTTATTGGATCTAACTGAACTATTTACAGCTACAAATTATTTAGCCAAAAGGACTTTTTTGCACAAAGGTTTTTATTTCTGTATTTTATTTTTAATTTCTACAGCATTTTGCTTTGCTAGCAACAGCTATTGCTAAACCTGGTTATGACTATCAACAACCTCCAACTCCTGTGGCACCAGCTCCTCAATATGTTGATTCTGTTCAACAGCAATATGTTGCTCCAGCACCAGTTCAACAACAATATTCTACCCCAGCAAATCAATATCTTGCGCCAGTTCAACAGCAATACACTGCTCCTGCTCAATACCAACCACAGCAACAGACTATCGTCTCCAAGGATATTTACATTCACTCTGCCGCTGACGAAACTGAGGAGATTGGTAGCGAACAAGGAGTCGAACCTGGTCCAAACCGTAAAAACTATCGTATTGTTTTCATTAAGGCTCCAGCCCAAAACTTGAAACTTAACTTGGGCGCTCTTAAACGCGGTCAAGCTTCCAACGAAGAAAAAACCGTCATCTATGTTTTGTCCAAGAAACCCGATATTGGCAATATCCAAAATCAATTAGTTGCTGTTCAAAATGAACCAAAGGCACACAAACCCGAAGTTCACTTCATCAAGTACAAGACTCAAGAAGAAGCCAATCGAGCTCAACAAGAAATTCAAGCTCAATACGAATCTTTGGGCGGTTCAACCAGCATTTCCGATGAAGGTATTGCTCCTGTCACTTCAGTCATTGGTGGTGGTCGTGTTAATGTCGGTTCAGTTGGTCCCTCATTCACTAGTGGTAATTCAGGCAATAACTTGGCTCATTCCAACCAAGGCTCAACTTTCTCATCTGGTAGCTTTGGCTCTGCTCCCTCTCAAAATTACTTGCCAGCCCAATAAGAACAAAATGTTTTAACTTTTATTTCACTTTAGAATTAAGTCATTAGTTCATAAACTGTGATAATCACGCATTTTTTTCCTCAACTATTCTTAATTTTTTAATTTTTCTTCAAGACCTAATTTTTTCGATTACCATACATCCAGAATATTTTGTAAATACAAATACTTGGTTGTAAGATCCCAAATAAAAAAATATGAAATTTTTTAATGTATAACAACTTTGTTTTCCATTTAATTGACTAAGCTTTTAATTAGTTAGGTATGTTGCTTTTAATATGGGCACCTATTCTCATTAATTGTTGATTAAATGTGCCCTTTCGAAAGCGTTTTTGTTGTTTAAGAAATTTCGCCAAGAAAACAACTCATTTGAAAAAATTTTGGCATACAAAATTTTGTGAAAAAAAATATTTAACAGTTTTTTAATCAATAATTTTTTAGCGCTTTTTTTATTTGTAAATTGGCATAACTCATACAAAGAAGTCAAGCCTTAACTAATATGTATATTGGAGTTGTTCAAAAATATATAAAAGCTGGAATTTGTCCTATTCCATAACACTCTAACAGGCAAACTCTGTCTTGCAATGAATTTCAAACCATGTGCTCGTCTGGAAAAATAAACAAGTTCTTTTACAAAAATTTTTATCGTTGCCTACTTTTGGCGATATGAGCCAAAATATCAAATTTTCTGAAAAGACATATGTAATGTAAGATAACATTTTGTTAAAGTTCTGCCTATTCTGGAGGCTCTAGCTTTTCTAAAACTTCTAGTTCTGATAAGATCTTTAGCCAGATCGAAATTTTAGTATCAACCTAGCTAATATGTTTGAATGGCTTTATTTTGTAAATATACAAAGGTTATAAATTAAAAAAAAAAAAAATCCAACTTGTTTGACTTGTTTTGATTTTGTTCTACTATTTATATGATTGTATCATAATCGTACAAGGTTGTATATAAACTGATACATATACATTATTGCAATTGTATCAGGTTTTTATCCCGATAAAATTGCACTAAATGTTATATTTTTTTTTATCCAATTGTATGAAAATAGACATAATTATCTACAAATAAAGGTTTTAAACTAAATTATACTGAGGTGGACGAAAATTACTTTATGTAAATTTTGTAAATATTTTTCAAACACTATGCTCAGCATTATCAAATTCTACGGTCATATTGTGTTCATAAACTCGCAAAAATATAAAAAATTTGCTACGAAAGAAAACTTTAAACGAGGGTAGCAAACTCGATTATTTGTGTTCTCCACATAATTATCTCTACATAATTATCTAATAGGACTGCTATTACGCGACGAAATTCATAGATTTTAATAATTGTGTCAGTCTAAAAATACTATCATTAGACTTCGAATGTGGCATTATATAATTTTATTAAAAAAATTTAATTTTTTTTTTCAAGCACGAAACGATTAATACAGTCATGTAACAAGATATCGTTTTATCCAAAATTAAATATATTTTTTTGAATATTACACTATATGTTATTATATAGAATTTTGAGTTATGTTATATCTAATTCATATATAAGTAGATTAACGATATATACTTGTATATGTCGTATACAATTATATATTGTTCGATATGTAATAAGATGTAATTATATGTGGAGTCGTATCCAAAAAATTAGATAAAAAATATTTATATATAAGCATACATAAACATATATATACATATATACATATATACATATATACATATATACATATATACATATATACAATATATACATATATACATATATACATATATACATATATACATATATACATATATACATATATACATATATACATATATACATATATACATATATACATATATACATATATACATATATACATATATACATATATACATATATACATATATACATATATACATATATACATATATACATATATACATATATACATATATACATATATACATATATACATATATACATATATACATATATACATATACTAGGGCGGGTCGATTTAATAATCGCCCAAAGCTCAGTGAAAATCGTATTCTAGGGATCAAAATAAGAAACTTTGCGGAATTAACCATACCTCTAAAACGAATTCTACTACCCCGAAACTGTTGACTTTTGTCCCGTAGGGTCAAGTTTTGAAAAATCCCACTTTGACCCATGTAGAGTGCCCCAATCGAGTCCAAATGTATGTCCGACCCCCACTAACTTTGAAGGGCCGATCCACCCATGCTCGTGGCACACCCCCCTGGAACTCCCCTGGGGGGTTCCCCATACAAACATTTCAAAAAATCTCCATTTTTGGCACTTTATTTTATTATTTTTTATTTATTTTATTTATTTTTAATATTTTATTTATTTTTTCTCTTTAGAAATTTATTTAGTCAGAACATATGTAAATGAAAAAAATAATTTAACTTAGTAATAGAAAAGAAATAAAAAAAATTACTGTTTGAAGTCTTTTTTGCTTTCAAGTCTGGGCAATTTCGCACGGCTCTCTTATGTCGTCGCCATAACAGCCTCTACATTTTCCGGTATAACTCGTTTGGAAACGCTAGCTAGCAATTGAAAGTGTCGTTCTGTTGCAGGTCGTAAAATAGGTTGTGTGGGTTTTTTAAGCCACCACAAGACACAGCTGCATGTCGTAAACTTACTTAAGCAAAATCGGTTACAGGTAGAATTGAGCATAAAATTATCATAAAGGATTTTCCAGAAGTAATAAAAGGCGCACTTGCTTAACAGAAAGCATAAAATTATCATAAAGGATTTTCCAGAAGTAATAAAAGGCGCACTTGCTTAACAGTATTTGTGGTCAGATTAACGTTTAATTTACATGTAAGTATTTTATGGGCAGTTTTGACAACAAAATCGGTTACAGGTAGAATTGAGCATAAAATTATCATAAAGGATTTTCCAGAAGTAATAAAAGGCGCACTTGCTTAACAGATTTTGTGGTCAGATTAACTTTTAATTTACATGTAAGTATTTAATGGGCAGTTTTAACAACAAAATCGGTTACAGGTAGAATTAAAATTACCATTTCATTTTTATTACCTCGTAGACCATATATAACGCAACAGTTTTTGTGAATGCATTAAGTCGTTGTGAAGAACTCAAAGTGTGAAGTTCTAATTTCAGATAAAAAAATATTTAAAAAAAAAAATCATTCCAAATCAAAAAGTTTACAATGAATCCACCATCCTTTACACCGCAAGATGAAGCAATAACAACATCAACAACTATCGAAAACCCAATGAGTCATATACCCAGGCATGATGTTACTGTTTTTGGTGTGTCTACTGATTTGACTGATCTTAATTTACCAACCCATCTGGATATTTTGAGATATTATTTTTACTTGAGCGAACAAAAAAAATTGCTCTATAAATCATTCACTATTCAAGTACAAGATAAGTTGATTGGAATTTGGAAAAAACTTGGTATGGAAATAATGCTGAAAAAAAGTGTATATAATAAATTGAATAGATTGCTTGTCAAATATCAAGAGCAAATCAAGAATAGAAACAAACACCAAGAATTTACAGAGTATGTAAAATCTCTGGAAACAATTTTTTTCGATTTGAAGGCAGCTCCATGTGCATGCGGTTTGGTTCCCGAACGCCTCAAAGAGTTTATGCACGATCAACATAATCAGAGAAGACTAACAATGGATGGATTTGCGATGGAAATTGAAGAGCAAGGAGCAACGTCTATGTCATCAATGCCAACATACCAAGATCCCGATGATTCAACATACGCACCGCCACCGGTTCAAGAAGATTTGGATATAAGCACAAGTTCACAATACACACAGAGATACGATTGTTTTAACTTTGCCTTGGTATGTGACAGATTTGGTGTGCCTGATAGAGTAGCATCAGCAATGGGAACCGCTCTTTTCCAAGATTTTAAAATGAAAGATACCCATGGCAAACCTCTCATCATGGATAAATCGAAAGTTCGCCGAGAAAAAGAGAAATGCAGACAAGAAGTGCTTCGCAAACGGTTAGATGATACCAATTTGTTAGCATTTTCATTCGATGGCAGAAAAGATGATACTTTAACGAGAGATGCAATTGATGAGAAGTATCATACTAGGATGGTAAAAGAACCTCATCTTGTTATTTTGAGAGAACCGAATTCTGAATTGATTGGTTACGTAAGACTGGAACATGAAACCGCTGAATACAAAACAACCAAATTAAATGATTTTTTTAACGATAAAAATATATCACTGAATGAATTAATTGGCATATGCGTTGACGGTGAGCCAACAAACACTGGCCCACACGGTGGAATTATACGACGATTCGAATTGCTGTTAAAAAGACCATTGCATTGGTTCGTTTGCCTTCTACACTTCAACGAACTTCCGTTTCGGCATTTGTTTGAAGCTTTGGATAAATCAACCAGCACTGGACCAAGATCGGCAACCGGAAAATTGAGCCGTCAAATCGAAACTTGTGAAACTCTTCCGGTAAGTTATTGCTATCACTCATTTATTATAATTGTCAACCGTTTTTAATTGCTTTATTTTTATATATTTTCAGGTGGTGGACGGCTTTCAGAAAATTGAGTTGAAAAATATGCCCCCTGCTCCAGAAAAAATTGAATTTTCCACCGATTCCAAGTACTTATACGACATGGCCCATGCAATTTCTAGCGGCGTGGTTTCAGTGGATCTGGCTAACATCAAACCAGGGAAAATTGTACATTCTCGGTGGCTCACCAAGGCCGCTAGACTATTACGATTATATGTGACAACGGAAAATCCAGATGCAAATTTAAGAATACTGGTTGAATTTATAATTACATGTTATGTGCCAATGTACTTCAATATTAAGTATTACAGCTCTGTCGTGTACGGTAGTAGATTATTTTTCAAATTCATTAGTTGGTCAAGATTTCTAGAACCTCGTTTACGCAAAATTGTCAATAAAGTAATTACAGATAATTCATATTATGCGCATTCGGAAAATATCTTGTTATCAATGTTGTTTGATGATAGCAAAGAAAAGCGCGACTGTGCTATCAAGATAATTCTACGCTATCGAACCGATGTTGACGACCCAACGGGACTTAGAGCTTATAAAAAACCAGATATAAACTTTTATTGCACAAGTTACACGGAAATGATCAATATGAATGACATAAATGACGTATTTGAACCACCATTCACTCGAAGCATTCCATACGATACTTTGAAAGAATATTTAAATCAAGATGATCCACCGTTTAATGATCCAAAAATTCCATCACACATACAAGGAACAGAACGACACGTTCAATTGCTAGCTAGCGTTTCCAAACGAGTTATACCGGAAAATGTAGAGGCTGTTATGGCGACGACGTTAGAGAGCCGTGCGAAATTGCCCAGACTTGAAAGCAAAAAAGACTTCAAACAGTAATTTTTATCTTTTCTTTTCTATTACTAAGTTAAATTAATTTTTTCATTTACATATGTTCTGACTAAATAAATTTCTAAAGAGAAAAAATAAATAAAATATTAAAAATAAATAAAATAAATAAAAAATAATAAAATAAAGTGCCAAAAATGGAGATTTTTTGAAATGTTTGTATGGGGAACCCCCCAGGGGAGTTCCAGGGGGGTGTGCCACGAGCATGGGTGGATCGGCCCTTCAAAGTTAGTGGGGGTCGGTCATACATTTGGACTCGATTGGGGCACTCTACATGGGTCAAAGTGGGATTTTTCAAAACTTGACCCTACGGGACAAAAGTCAACAGTTTCGGGGTAGTAGAATTCGTTTTAGAGGTATGGTTAATTCCGCAAAGTTTCTTATTTTGATCCCTTAGAATACGATTTTCACTGAGCTTTGGGCGATGTTTTTGGCCTCCCCACAAATCGACCCGGCCTAAAGATACTATATATTAATGTATATAATATATACATATAACTATATACATAGATAGAGATCAAGAGACAGAGAGACAATAGGGAGACTAAGAGAGATAAGACTAGTAGACAGAGAGACAGAGAACAAAGAACAGAGAGACATATAACAGAGACAGAGAGTACAAGAGACAGGAGACAGAGAGACAGAGAGACAGAGAGACAGATAGGACAGAGAGACATGATAGACAGAGACAATAGACAAAAGAACAAGAACAGAGAGACAGGGAGACAGCGAGACAGAGAGATCAGAGGAGACAGAGAGACAGAGAGACTAGAAGAGACCAGAGGAGACAGAGGAGACGAGATACAGATGAGACAGAGCGACCGAAGAGACAGAGAGACAGAGTAGACATAGAGAACAGAGAACACTAGTGATACAGCTAGACATGTAGAGACAGAGGAGACAGAGGATCAAGAATAGAGACAGATGATACAGATAGACAGATGATACAGAGTATACAGAGATACATAGATAGCATATAGGACAGAGATAAACATATAGACATAGCTAACATATCATACATAGATACATAGATACATAGATACATATATACATATTTATATAATACATTTTTATACAATATTATACATATATAAATTTTTATACAATTTTTTATGATTATATGCAAATGCGGGTATACTTTTTATATCAAATTTATATCAAAAACTAGCTGACCCCGACAAACGTTTTGTCTTGCCTTCAAATTTTAATTATAATTAATTCTTGAAATCAAGAAATTTTTTTTTACGCAAATAAATAATTAAAAAAATAAATTCACATTAGTAAATCATTTTAAAATTTGTAATTTCATGGGAAGCCCAATGCCTCTTTGTCCTTCTATCGCCTTTATTGGCTGAAGTATATAAAATGAATAGCTGAAAACAACTGCCATAACAACTGCGACGTAACCTATCACCGGTGCATTGAAGCGCCGCTCATGCTCACCAGCCGGTGTCTTGTCAGCTCTTATCACAACCGTAAATTCATCTGTCGGCATCTGGTCTAGGGCTGTTTTGAATAGACGGATGAGGCTGTTGTCTTCGTGTAACATAGATTGAAGATTAACATAGGTTTTTTGTAAATATCTTCGGAACTACATAACCGATTTAAGAGTTTGATATCTCGTTTTGAAAAACATGACAACGGCTTTAAAAAAAAAAAAATAAATTATTAAATAACCTTGCAAAAAGTCTTGAATGTGATGATTTATTTGCTCGTACAAAATTGGAAGGCTATACAGCTAATATAGAACCCTAGATATTTAATATTAATATTAATTTTGTATATGAGCTAAATAATTACTTTGTATGGGAGCTGCCACGGTCACTGGTATGATCACGCCCAATTTTCCCATGACTATTCATAATATAATCAATGTGCACAAATTTCTAAGACTCTGGCTATTATAGAACTGTAGATATATGGTATTAAATATTTACTTTGTATGGGAGTTGACACGCCCACTGATCCGATCACGCCCATTTTTCCCATAACTATTAACATTAACAAATAATCAACGTGCACTAATTTCTAAGACTCTGGCTATTATAGAACTGTAGATATATGATATTAAATATTTACTTTGTATGAGAGCTGACACGCCCACTGGTCCGATCACGCCCATTTTTAGATGTTGACCGATTCTCAGACCTACTCAATATGCTCACAAAATTTCATGAGAATCGGTCAAGCCGTTTCGGAGGAGTACGGGAGCGAACATTGTGACACGAGAATTTTATATATAAGATGAGTGTAAGAACTATTCGGCAAAGATTCGGTATTCGAATGAACTATTTGGTACACCTCTAGTTATCACACAAATAAGGTATAATTAAAAATAGTACTTTAAATTTACATAAACTCGTTTTTTAAATTTTATGAAGTTATATATAATTTGATCAAATTGTCGAGAATACCTAGAAACGGCTCTATGAACTCTTGTCCAAAAATTTTAAATTATATGTATACAAAATATGGTACAAAATCGGTTTGCGCGACCTCTAAACCACTTCCGAAAAATCTGATAAAATTCTCAAAAATACTTTACCTTATGAGTATTCAAATTAGGAAAGATCTTCCGAGAAAATCCAAATTTTTATTTTTTTTGGGACAACCTAATACCCACACTGCAAAATATATGGAAGGGATTCTTAAAGAATAAATTTTTCATTGATTCCAAATTCATTCCCGATTTCCCGCATCTAAAGAAGTTTTTTTTTCACAACCTGCAACCAGGTAAGCAAGGGAGTAATCTAAAAAGAATCCCTTACAAACCTGCTTACATATGCCATGATTTTTATATGGCGAATTCCCACTTGGAAGCATTACTTTTGGGCAAAATAAGCGCGGATTTTAGCGCTTACAAAAAATTGTGATTTCATGGCTTTCAGTAATATTTCATGTCTACATTATTGCAATTAAAAGAAATAAAAAAGAATATTATATTATATAATTTATTTTACATAAAAATCTACAGATACTAACTTTTTGTTGTTAAAATTTTAGACATATTAATACAAAATTTTTTTTTACCGCACCACGTGCTAGCTCTTCAAAACAGTTAAATGACTAATTATTTTTTATAACATACTCGAAAATATCAACCACAATCGGAAATAACTCATGAAATCGGGTACAGATTGTTTATAATCCATTATATTAAACTTTCTGCCTTACAATCTGCATATTTGTTAGGGATTAGGGTAAGCTGCTTACAACCTGAATCCTTGTACGCTCCTAATCCTGTACGATCAAAATTATTTTCGTTTATTTTTATTCGAAAATTATTCGGTTCTTTTGCTGCTTATCAGTATAATATAATTGTAAGCACTTACATCAGCGCATTTGTTTTATATTGCTTATACACAAAAATTTTTTTACTGGGGTATTACACACAAGTAAAGTGATTCTTAGTTAGAATATTATTTATTAAATACTAAAAAAACTGGACTAATCTTTTTATTTTTGTCGATTTGTTTTTATTTTTTTCGTTCTAGATTCGGTAAATGTGACACTGAGCAGTTTCCTTGACAGTCTAATGTTTAATCAAAAGCTTAATAAAATTAAAGGAAAAATGAATTATTTGTTGAATTTTTTTTATTTGTTTTTATTTGGGTTCTTAAAATTATTTGTACATATTTACAAAATATTGCAGAGAGATGTATGGAAATCGAGAAAATAAAGTCAAAACGAAAAGTTCAAAAATTCAGAAAAGTTGAGGAATGTGTGACAGTGACAGCTTATGAACTAATGTTGCAATTAAGTGAATGGAACTGATAGCCTTTTATTTATTTTGAGCTGGCAAGTAATTTTGAGAGGGAGCAGCGCCAAAGTTACCAGATGAGGAAGTTGAGCCTTGGTTAGATTGATAAGATTGTTGACCGAGTTGTTGACCGAGTTGTTGTCCAAACTGTTGTTGAGCGGGACCAGTAGATTGAGCAAAGTTAAGGCCTGAATGGCCACCGGATGGGCCAACTGAACCGACATTAACGCGACCACCACCAATGACAGAAGTGACAGGAGCAATACCTTCATCGGTAACGCGGGTGGAACCTCCCAATGATTCGTATTGAGCTTGAATTTCTTGTTGAGCACGATTGGCTTCTTCTTGAGTCTTGTACTTAATGAAGTGTACTTCGGGTTTGTGTATCTTTTGTTCGTTTTGAACAGTAACCAATTGATTTTGGATATTGTCAATATCGGGTTTCTTGGACAAAACATAGATGACGGTTTTTTCTTCGTTGGAAGCTTGACCGCGTTTAAGAGCGCCCAAGTTAAGTTTCAAGTTTTGGGCTGGAGCCTTAATGAAAACAATACGATAGTTTTTACGGTTTGGACCGGGTGCAACTACTTGTTCGTTACCAATTTCCTCAGTTTCGTCAGCGGCAGAATGAATGTAAATATCCTTGGAAACAATGGTTTGTTGCTGTGGTTGATAACTAGGTTGGTATTGCGAAACAGTGGCTACAGGAGCAGGAGCGGTGTATTGCTGTTGAACTGGTGCAAGATATTGATTTGTTGGGGCAACATATTGTTGTTGAACTGGTGCTGGAGCAACATATTGCTGTTGAACGGGAGCTTGAGGTTGTTGGTAGTTATATGCAGGATTGGCTATAGCTGTTGCTATCAAAGCAAAACACTGTAAAAATTATTAAAACAAAAAGATATACAAAATTTAACTCATTTATGCAAAAAAGTCCTTACAATAGTAGTGTAAATCATTTAAAGCCGTAAACAGTTCAAATGGATTTCCTAAGTTTTTTAAAAAAAACTTACCGTAATTGCAAAAAAGCTATTCATATTTGTTGTGTTAAGTCCTCAACTTGTTGTCTGAATAAAACGAATTGTTGAACTGATAATATTACCCAATTAATACATGACTTTTATATGAAATGGAATATTTTTTTAACACACTAACATAACTAACAGCATCACTGTAACTGATCTATTTTTAAAATTCCATTTTGAAAAAAAAAAAAATAATTTTTTAAAATGACAAAAAGCTGAATATATTGATGTAATCTTTTTTGCTACTCCCCAATTAAAAACGGCTTTTTGTTGGCAAAACTTTATTGTATTTACCATTTTAGTAGGCAAAACTTGTCTTTTTCTAGTTTTTTTCTTGTCTTTTGTTTTACACATGCATTTAAAATATGTAAAAAAAAACCCTCAAAAGCGCAAAACTAACTGGTTTTAGTTCTTTGTGAATATTTAATTGAAAATTAGATTTATTATTTTTACATATTTTTCCTAACTTATTGTTTTGAGTGTAAATTTTATGCGTAGACTTTAAAATTTTAATGAAAAAATTGAATATGCATTATGTCGAGTTATTTGTATACAATATATCAAGTATTATAAGTTAAGCTGTGAGATTTTTCCATATAAAGATGAACCAAAAAATTAAAGGTTTATGCGGATTCCCAGCAAAAATAATTGAATCCGAAAGTGCTTCTAATTAACATAGATGGGGTCTTTGCAGTACCAGTAAAATTTCAGTAAATCAAATTTTTACTGGTTACTGAAACGTAACCAGTAATGTTTACTGATTACTGAAAAAAAATTCCAGTAACCAGTATTTTTACTGTATTTTTAGGCAATTTATATTTGTTGCAATTTCATTTACCGAGTCCAGTGACTCGGTAAATTACCTCAAGGAAACAATTTTATACCTGGTAGAACAAGACACAACGACAAATTGAATAAATAATCACATTGCTATTAAAAACGTATTTATGAAATATAATACTGCATTACTCTCATCAGCACCTGTTGAACGATTGTTTTCATTCTCTGGGATTGTGAATCGTTCCAGAAGACAAGAACTCAGCGATGTAAATTTTGAAATGCTTGTGTTGAGAAAAGCTAATAATATATAATATGAATAAAAATCCAATTTAATAAATTTGTTTTGTTAACATTTTACTGATTACTGCATTTTTCAGTAATCAGTAAAAATTTTTTCAGTAATCAGTAAACGTTACTGGTTACTGAAATTTTTTTTTCAGTAATCAGTACCGTTTACTGATTACTGGCAGCCGTAATGCAGTAAATATATAAAGGCTATTTAGACAATTAAAAAAAAAATTGCTCCCCGTAGGCTAGTTGGTAGCGTGATGGCTTATCAGTGCGGAGGTCGTGGGTTCGATTCCCACCAGAGGCACTGGTCTGTTTTCGCTACAACGAGCCGAAATTCATAGAAGCTAGTGCTCGGATAGGGTAATAGGATATAATTTGTAATTATATGATGATTAATTAACAAAAAAAAAAAAATTACCTTGAAATTTGCTCTTAAGTTTCATATTATAACACTTATATTGCTTAAAACAAATTTCAAGGAAAATTATGTGCCTAAGTAGCCTTGAAAAAGTTAATTAGGAAAAAGAACATCCAAATAATCCAATTCGAATGTTTCCACCCTATGTTAAATTCATCGATGAAAAAGCTTAATAAGAAGTACTTTGATTTTTTGCTGGGTTATTTTTGATTGAAATTCTATTATGTTTTGGCGGTCAAAATTCTATTACGTTTTTAAGCTGCGTTTTTTTTTTTTGAATAGGTGAGACATTTAACTTTCATTTAATATATCGACCATACGATTCGAATAACAACAATAATATTTATAAAGGGTTTCACTTTCATACTTCGTGTTATTGTTTAATTTCAGCACAAAGCTGAACTGTTGTGCAGAGATTGGCCATTAAATTCAGCTTTGATCGTTTTTTGGATACAGTAAAGGAAGGTTCCCTATTGTGGACCTAAACCAGGCCATATAACAAAAAAAAACTAGGTTGAATATTCCAAATCCAAAAACATCAGCTAATAGGACAACTCCTTGGCGTTTTTTAGCTATTGATCATTTTTTTGTGGCGACTAATTTAAAAATGTTATAAAGGGTCCGCCAAATAATTTTTTTTTTTTGAAAATGCTATAAAAAAACTACTGAATATTTTTTCAAATTCCTTTTTTTATTTAAAAGTACAATTCTTCTGGTTAATAATGGAAAATAATTTCATACAAATGGCTGCCTCGGCTGGCCATGCAGTAGCCTACACGATCGGTCAAATTTTTAAGCACATTATCGATTGTGTGCAGCTGTACTTCCTACTCTTCAATTTTTGTGAACAAAAATTCGTTCAACATGGCCCGATAACGATCGCCATTGACTGTAACGGCCACTCCTTGCTCATTTTTGAAGAAAAATGTCCCAACTATGCCTCTGGACCAAAATCCGCACCAAACAGTGACTCGTTTTGGGTGTATCGGCACACATTCTGCAACATTACCATGGTTTTCAAAGTAATGTCGCAATATTTCCCAGCGTTGTTCAAGCGTATACACAAGCATATTCGTTCAGCGGAAGGATAAAACTAATTATCTGTCAAATCAGACATGAGCTAAGTGTTACCATTCACGAAATAAGCACTAGTTGAAAAAAAAAAACGTTAGATGGCGGACCCTTTATAACAATTTTCAAAAGTTCCACATTAGGGAACATGAACCCTAAAGTGGAAGTGAATTAAAAAAACTCTCTAAAGCATTTACAAATGTTAGAAAATGAAGTAAAATCGCCAAGAATTTGTAAATGGAACAGTTTCAGTATAAAATACGAAATGCATTAGTAGTTTACAAACAAAACAAGCAAACACACACAAATACACAAGCAGGCACAGCATTACTAAAAAAACACATTTGCATACAAACGTGTCGTTCACACACTTTTTGTTTTGGATATCATAATTTGTTATTTGTAGCTCTTTTTCTTTTTAATTTTCAATAAAAGTTTTAATTAATATTTTCATTGACGTGATAGGTGCAAAATCAATTAAAAAATTAATTGATTCAATCCCGACCTCAGGTATTTCTCAGGGTAGTATTCTGGGTACTTTGTTATTTAATATTTTTATTAATGACATTTGTCACTGTTCTAGAAATTCGCTGTATCTTATGTATGCTGATGATTTGGATATTTTTAAACAAATATCTTCCATAGGGTACATTTCTGACCTAAAAGGAGACTTGGATAGGGTAATTGTGTGGTCTGATCGTAATGATTTGCCATTTAATATTGGAAAATGCTTTTCCATGCCATAATATTTTCTCAATATAGAATATAAGTTATACTTTTGTCATCAATTTATTAATATTGTTGATTTCTGTGTGGTTTTTGATGCTAAATTATCATTTTGTAACCATCCAAACTTCATAATACCAACGGTTATTTTTTTATTAGCTTGTATTCGTCGTGATTCTGTTTCAAATTTTGGTTACTTTACAAAAACAAAATGTATTTACTTCTTTTGTAAGCTCAATATTGGAATATGCTTCTTTTATTTGGAGTCACACTTCGGATATTCACATAAATCGTATTGAGAAAATACAGATAAAATTGACAAAGTTTGCACTTTCATTTTTAAATTCTTCATATGCTACTCAGGCAGTATCTCTTTCTTTCGCTAACTATAAAGATAAAAGTGTTTTTCTTTATATGAAAACTTTAGAAACTCGAAGGAATATATTTTCGTTAACTTTTCGGCATTTTCTTATTTGTGGTGAAATAGATTCGCCGATATTACTAGAACTAATTTATATTTATGTCCCACTAAGCTCATTGAGAAATATTGATAAGTTTTTTCATATTGATATCCATAGAACTGAGTTTGCATTGAATGAACGGCTTATTAGATCCATGAGATTATTTAATAATTACTATACTCAATTAGACATAAGTATTTCACATTATCATTTTAAGGCTCACTTAAATAATTTATACTGAACGTGGTAACGTTGTGAAATAGAGACGGAGGAGATAAGATAAATAAACAAAAGTCTAAAAATAGAATATTAGATGTGTTAGTGTTTGTCACTTCTGAGTATAATATACAATAACAGAAAAACTAATAGGAAATAAAACTGCAAAAATTAGCTGCATTACATTCGAGGCCACATTTGGGTGTGATCGCTAAACGGTCATGCCTTGGTAATGTTACGTTTGCAATGTAAGAAGAGCGCAGGTTTGATTCTTACAGCAGCAGGTTGCTGAAAAATTTATCATATAGAGACAATCTGACAATTATAAGACACAAATAATAATACAATTTAAATGTAAAATCACTGTATAACAAAGGTAGGAACTAGTCTAGTCTGATTTAAAAAATTAATAGTTTTTATAATATTTAGAGTAAAAACTTTTATTCTTCTTCTTTTACTAACTTTTCTACTAACTAACTTTTCTACTAACTTTCTTCTATGAGTGTAAAACATCTGAACTTTTTTTGTAGAAGCAAATTGCGTTATTTATTACTATTAATATTTGGAACGTGTTCTAACTTTTTAAAAATTATTTTTGTCTGTATAAAACTCTATGACGTCGGGATTATTTCGATGAATAATATTGGATAGTGTTGCATCTTGAAACGGAGTGTTGTGCATTGAAACGGTTGTACCTTGAAACGGTTAATATTCCATAACCCTTCCAACGTTTTATAAAAAATATTTCCTCTGCATTATTTCTGCTCACTCCCACACAGAGAGAATTTCTTGAACGAGTTTTAATGACCTTTTTTTTTTACTAAACTGATGAAGTTCACTTCACAATTGTGAATGAAAAATTTCTTAAACTTTTTGAAAAAGCTTCATAGTTTTAATGAAACTGTTTTTAATGAAAATTGTGCAAATTTTTATTAAATTTTATGAAAAACTTCATTAATTTAATGAAATGTTTTAATGAATGGGTTCCATTGAGATTTCATAGATCTAATGCAAAAATTCATAAATTCAGGCAGACAATTCTCTCAGTGCTTGTTAATCTTAAACTTTGATCTATTAAGTATGTAATTGCTAAGAATAATATAAGTCTTTAAAACTTAAAAAGTAAATATTTTTTAAAATTTGGTATAAAAAGAAATTCTTTAGAAGCATCCCAGTTTATTAGAGTAACTACAGTTTTAGTGAATACAGTTTAATTTTGATATTTGTTTATTATTAGCGTAGCTTAGTTTGAAAGTAACGGTCAAAATATTAAAATACTACAATACGTGTACCTTGCAACAGTTTTTGGTTGTACCTTGTAACTATTTTTTAATATTGATGTCCTACTAAAATTTTGGATGTCCCATTAGCTACTAACTGGGACTTTAACTGACATATTTGTTGTTGTTCCAAGTCTAGATTTTTAATTTAACTGTTTGTTAAATTTGAACTGAACATTCAGTAATCGGGCCTAAATTGAATAAAAAACATTATGTTCTTAACAAAGGTTTGAGTTTTTTATTGAAGCAGATCTATCTGCCTAAAAAATAATCATATTTTAATTTTAAGAAATCTAAAAAAATCTTTTAAGTTGTTCCATGTATTATTTGCATCATATATGTCAACAAACAAGTTTGACATAAATCCGTCGTATTAATTCCTTTAGCGGAACATTTGCCTTGAAAAACTTTATCTGAGTACATATTGTTTTTAGTTATTTTAGAAATTTTGAATTGTAAAACTAACCAGTTCCAACTCTGTTTCTATAAGAAGAGTATAATTAAGAAAATTAAATTGTATTTTCTATTTTTTATTCAAATGCGAGTTTTCCTGGAAAGTTTAAAATCTTTTATCACAAAGTGGTAATCGTAAAAATCAAACATAACCCCAAAATTTGCATATCCGGTATGATCTCTTCATTATATTGTTATCTATCCACACCAACGTTTTTATTAAATTTACGTCATAAATATTTGTCAATGTAAACTAAAAATAAAAAACAAAAGATGCAGTTTAAAAACAAAACTTTAAAATATTTATATTTTAAATATGGGACCAGTTTTGCCTAATACGATAGATAAAATAAAACAAAGTTTTGCAATCTCAACAAAACTATTAATAATTTAAAATGATTACATCAACAAGACTTTTGTCATTTGAAATTTTAAGTCTTTTAACGCAGGTCAGTTACAAAGTTGCTGTAAGTTTTAGCCAGTGTGTGGCAAAGAAATTCAATTCATATAAAAGTCTTGAATTTATGTTAAAAAAGTATCAGTTTAGTTAATAATTTCATACAAACAGCAAGTTAAGGGATAATAGAAAACGAAATGAATACATTTGTAACAATTATGGTGAGTTGAACAAATCACATGGATTATAAAAACAACTTACAAAAAAAAACTAAAATAAATTTACAATTTATTTTCTTTAATTTCTCTTTTAGAGTTTGACCTTGGTAGCTTCAGCAGTAGCCAAACCTGGTTATAACTATCAACCACCCAGACAATCTTTCCATCCTTCGCAATCTGCCAGCAATAATGGCATTTATTCAGTACAACAATCACCGTCTCTGGCCTCATACAATGTTCAATCTCATCACCAACAGCAACAATTGCAACAAAATTTTGTAGCTTCGGGTCCAGGGCCTCAACTCAGTGCTCAACCTATTGAATTAGTTGCTCCTCCCCAATATGCAGCTCCAATCCCACAACCATTCACCCCACTAGCACCTCAATATCTTGCTCCAGTACAACATCAGAACTCAGCTCCAGTTGCTCAATATCAACCCACTAGATATCAACCTCAACAACAAATCATAGTCTCCAAGGATATTTTCATTCATGCTGCCCCCGAAGAAACTGAGGAAATCGGTAACGATCAAGGTATTGAAGCCGGTCCTCTCCGCAAGAACTATCGCATTGTTTTCATCAAGGCTCCAGCTCAAAACTTGAAACTTAACTTGGACTCTCTTAAACGCGCTCAAGCTACAAACGAAGAGAAAACCGTTATCTATGTATTGTCCAAGAAACCCGATATTGGCAATCTCCACAGCCAGTTGGCTGTCGTACAAAACGAACAAAAGTCACACAAACCCGAAGTATTCTTTATCAAGTACAAGACTCAAGAAGAAGCCAATCGTGCTCAACAAGAAATCCAATCTCAATACGATTCTTTGGGTGGATCAACCAGCATTACCGATGCTGGTATTTCTCCAGTTACTTCAGTCATTGGTGGTGCACCAGCCAATGTTGGATCAGTTGGTCCTTCATACTCTGGTTCTGGTAGTTCTTCTTTCAATGGTGGCAGCAATTTTGCTAGTTCATATCAATCCAACCAAGGTTCATCAACTGTTAGCTTTGGTGGTGCTCCTTCACAAAAATATTTGCCAGCCTCCAAGAAATAAGTAGCTTATCCTAGTATTTTTGCAAATATTGTAAATAATTTTTTAATTTTAAGATTTTCGCTTTCGCTTTAATTTTTTTTTTTTAATAATTTATTGCTCTATTTTAAAAATGTTTGTAAATTTAGTTAATTTATTTAAAAAAAAAAAACAAATCATAATAAAACCAAATATTATTGAATTAAAATTAATTTGTGTGTTCGTTTTATATATTTAGCTACTATATATTTAACCACTTACATATTATTTAAAACATCATCAGTCACTAATTTCGGATCCCTTCATATTTAATGATGCAAACAAATGTTAACGATATTTATACTGATTGATCATTTATTCAAATTTTCATATTTGACATTAATTGGATTGTTTACAATTTTCAAATAAATTTTATAATTTGGTAATTTGATTTTAACAATGAATTGATTAACCTCTTAACACCCTTATGAGGCTTTTCAAGCCAACTGCATTAAAAAGGGATTAATGTCAGACTTACTGTATTTATTTATTAATTATTTATTTATTATTTATTTGAAACAAATAAATAATGAAACAATTTTAGAAATTAGAAATTATAAAAAACAACTTATGATCAAAATTACTAAATACCCGATGAAAAATGTTTATATATAGTCGTATATAGCTTGATATAGTGGTATCTTATTATAAAGGGTGTCCCAAGAAGAGCGCAATTTTTAAATTTTAAATAAAACACAGATATTTAAAAAAAATCGTGAGACTTTATTATATCGTAAAGTAGACAGAATGAGGTTATGTATGGAACAATATATCGTGCAGATGGCCGCCGCGGCTTTGCTGGCATGCACGCGATCTTTTAATCAAATTTTCAATGACCGTTTTGCATGAATGCTGCGGTATTTCATTAATGCAGCGTCCAATTTCCTCTTTTAAGGCTTGAGTCGTCGTCGGCTTATTCGCGTAAACCATCGACTTCAAAAAACCCCAAAGAAAAAAATCTAATGGTGTTAAATCGCACGATCTAGGCGGCCAATTCTGATCTCCAAAACGCGAAATAACACGACCGGGAAATGACTGATGCAGCAATTGAATTGTTTCTCTGGCTGTATGACATGTGGCGCCGTCTTGTTGGAACCACATGCCCTCCACATTCATTTCTTCAATTCTAGGCAAGAAAAAACTGGTTATCATTTCACGATACCGAACACCATTGACTGTTTGCGCTTGACCTGCCTCATTTTCATAAAAAAAGGTCCAATGATTCCTCCAGCCCAAAAACCACACCACACAGTGACACGTTGAGGATGCATTTGCTGCTCGTGAATCACTCGAGGATTTTCCTCACCCCAAATGCGACAATTCTGCCTATTGACGAAGCCATCAAGATGAAAATGGGCCCCGCCAAATTGATCGCAATTTGCGAACTGTAGCCGCAAAACTTTCACCATTTTGGTAAAACAATTTCACAATGAGAATGCGTTGTTCATTCGTGTAGCGCTCCATTTTTACTAACCTCGTACCTTCTACTAGCAAACAATAACAATTGTTCAAATGTCAAACAATGACACTTCGAATGTTGCCAGATTTAAAAATTGCGTTCTTCTTGGGACACCCTTTATATATGGCCATATGTGAACATTAGAGTTCGTCACAAAATTTAATTTTACGATATCATCACTTTCTAAACGTTTTTTTTCAACAATAAAAAATTGGCGTTATTATTTTTTTTAAATTTCAACTCCTTCCACTGACGCGCGGTGGCCAAAAACGCTAATTTAGGGTCCATTTTACTATTTATTTATTTAAGTAAAAAATTGCAGTATAAGAACCTTAAGAATTAAATTATTTTATGGTTCGTAGCAAAAAGGAAATAATTTATATGAAACTTGAACCTGAAATTCGATTCTACGCCAAAAAATATTTAAAAAAAAACTTCATTTCTGGTTTGAGTGGATGGAAAACTCAGTTTTTTAAAAACTTTTAAAAATAATTTTTTTAATCTCATACAATAAAAATGTGTTATCAACTGAGAATAAACTAAAAATTTATGATTTATGTGATATTTGTGAAAAATACACTTAGAATACTATGTAGGTAAAGACCACTGCAATTGTAGTTGAAAACAATTGAAAGGACGACTTACATTACAGTAAATTCAACTAACATTGTCATTTGTTTTTTATGTTCAGAAAATTACTAACAATTGTAGTAAACCACATGGTAGCAAAACATAAACAAACATTTATTTATTTTTTTTTTTTTTATTTTTTTAAACAACAAAATACAATTGTAAATAATGAATGTAAATTCATAACACAGTCATTTGATGTGAGTTGTTTTTTTAAATGAACTACAAGGTTAGTAAATATTTTAATTTGTTCTACAAATGACTGACATTTACATTAAAAATAAAGAAACTGTATTACAACCCAAACAACTACATATTTTTAAAGCAAAAGTTCCCTGAGTGTAATAATAATATTTTTTTTAGCACACACAATGAAAAAGTATTTTGAGCTAAGGTAAATGCCACAAACATTTTCGGTATATCTCGGCCTATTAAAAAATTGTTAGTCAATTTCACATTTTAGTAAAGACAATATTTTGAAAACTTAATAACTTTTAACTGGGTTACCATAAAGGTAAAATTTTTGCGCCATTTTTCTCAGCTAAGAATTCTTTTTGATTGTGAGTAATAAAAAAGTACTTTATAAGTTTTTTGAAAAAATTAAATTTTTTCCGACCACTCTATTTTCTAAATGGTGTACTTTAAAAACGGGGGGAAAAGCTTTTATAAAATAATTTTTGGTGTAGAATCGAAATGTGAATTAAAATTTCATATATATAGAGCTCATTTGATCTGCAGGAAGAGGGCCGCTAAATCAACGTTTTTAGACGCCGCGCGCCTGAGGAAGGAGTTTTAAAATAATTATAACGCCATTTTTGTAACTGATGCCAAACCATTTTAAAAAGGTATGATATCCCAAAAACAAAGAATCTTTATATATTTCTGACGAACTCTAGTAAACATATATACTTACATCTCATACTTATTTTTACGAATATTTCTAACATGATGCTTTATAAATTCATATATCATTATATCTTATGTTATATATATGTTGATCTTTTCTATCTCATCATATATAATTAATATAGCTGTTACGGGAATTTACCCGAGCGCCGAGCTTCCACTATATTTTGAACGACAAATACAAAACTCAACGATTTGATGTTTATTTAGGTTTTATATTTGAACATTAAAATTCCTAAATGATACAAAAATTATATACACAGAACAAATTTCTAAACAAATATTTAATTGAATCAATTAATATTTTAATTGACTTTTAAATATATAAATACATATTTTATTTTAGACGCAATTATCATATTATTTTTTCATACACTGTATGCATAAATAGATAATTTTCAGTATAAAATACCAAATACATTTGAAGTTAACAAACAAAACAATCACACATACAAACAGAAAACACACATACCAACGTATAGATCACACACTTTTTTTGTAAGTATCATATTTTTTTTTTGTAGAAGTTATTTATAAATTTTTTACTTCTTAATTTTAATAAAAGGTTTAATTGATAGTATCATTGTCGTGATAGGTGCAAAATCAATTAAAATATTAATTGATTCAATAAATTTTTTAATTAAAACCCGTTTTTAAAATAAAAGAAATAGAAAAATTATTTAATTGTATCGTACTTTTTTAGTATGAAAACAAAGCGCAACAATTGTTACCAAATTTTGTGCAAACAAATATCGGTGTGTAATCTTTTTATGACAATTTACGAATTAACTTCACGACTTAATAGAAAAAATGTGCGCGGTAATATAGCTTGGAAAATTATTAACTTTGACATTTAGTATAACATTACAATTATGGATAACAAATTACATATAATCGATAAGTATGTACATGGACTATACCAATCGATAAATAAATAGGCTACAGTGGCGGTAACAATACCCAGCCAAAAATAACCTGGATTTGGTAAGCAGTTACTACATTTGTATGCTTCCAAAATAGCGCTTCACCGCCTTGCATACTATGAAGCAATTAGGGAAAGCATTCTGTCATACTTCCCAGAATGACTTCTTTGAAGCAGTGAATAATGCTTACAATGAAGCAATAAAGTATGCATACCATGAAGCACTAATGTTGTCAACATACAAAAAGCGCTTCTTAGTGCCTAAGAAGGCATGGAATTATTGCTTCTAAGAGCACATGAAAGAAGCGCTTTAAAAGAGACATACCAAGTGGGACATCGCGAACAAAAATCATGCCTTCTTTATTTGCTTTGGAAGCTCTTCGTTATCAAATAATGCCTTCCGGAAGCGCTTTTGGTAAGCACTATTTTTTGCTGGGTAGCTATATATCAGATCATATATACTTAAATGTATAATTATAAGTATATAAGTACATATAAAACGATAACACAAAAAATTTTATAATTTTTACATTATAATTATATATGGTATCACATATACATAATTCTATATCGAAAAATTGAAAAAAAAAATCTACCACTTTTGTACATGGTAGAAATTTACAAAAATATCTATCACTTTTAAATATAATTATCAGAGAACACAAAAAAAAAAGTAAATTCAATGGATTTAAGCTTAAGAAAATTGTAAAAAAGCAAATGTAAAATCTTAGAAAAGCTACACTTTTAAAAAAAAGTTCAAAGTAAGTAGAAGGAATAATATTTTATAATCAAAAAAACATTTAAATTCAGGAAATCTTAAAATAAGCCATTAAAAGCCTAAAGGTAAAAAGCTGTGTAACAAAAAAGAACTGAATCGGATTTGACCGAAAAACCCATAATATGCGATATTTATCTCGTGTAATAAAAGTTTTTTTTTATTAAAATTATTAGTCTTCAATCTAATAAGAAGAATTGTTAAAAAAAATCAAGTCTCGACTGAAATTTGGTTGAATTTATGAAAAATTTAAAAAATAATAATGTAACTGATATCAGGATAAAAACAGATTTTATATTAAATAAAATAAATTCTTCAATTTGAACAGCTGTTGTCAAAATGGCAGCAGTTATTCATGAGATGAGCAGGTTTTGTACATTTGGATATGCAGTGCCTAAATTTTGCTTATGAATGCCGAACTCAGTGTATACATTTTACATTTTTTTTTTTTTTATTATTTGGAATGTGAAACAAAATTGAAGCGTGGATTTCCAAAGAATTTTATGAAGATCAGATTACAATTATATATAACTTGATCAAATTAGACAGACCCATTTTTTAGGATCAAATTATATCAAATGAGATCCCATGGGATCTAACGGGATTAGGTTATGGATGCCATTTTTCGGGTCCCTGATGTATGATGTGATATGGAATTATATATATGACTATATATACCTATATCGGAACTTTTTTCATCGGGTAATAATAATACAATTGATATGTCATACTTTAAAATTTGTCTCCATACATGTGCCTTTATAATCTTGAAGTCATAATTTAAATTAAGTTTCATGTATAATTTTTGTTCCCCACCAATAAGGGTTAAAGATTTTTTGAATAGAAGTAAATATAATTATAGTCAATTGTAATAATAACACAAGGGAACAATGGTTCTGTTGATTAAGAACTGAATATTGTTTTTAAGGTTATTTGGGACGCTGAATCCAAATCTGCACTTGGTTTTTTCTATCAGCTCGACTTTTCGAGATATACCGTTATGTTCAAAATTAAGGCACTTCCGCTACATATATTGGAATAACTTGAAAACGGTTCACCATATTTAATTAAAAAAAAAACCGAAACTCGCAAACAATATTCTCTTTAAGCCGTGCTTACATTGTTTTTAAATTTTCCAAGTAGTTTTAGAGATATCGTTCAAGTTTTGAAAAAAAAAATTAAAAATTTAAAAAAAAAAAATTTTTTTTGTTCTTTAAAAATTCCTAAAAAATAAAAATGGGACAAAAATCACAGTTTTGGTCTAGAAACAGTTAGTTAAATATATTTCGAATGAAATGAGCTTTATTTCATTGCAATCGGTGCACAACTTTTGATTTTGTTCACGATTTACTGAATTGATATAAATCGCGATTTCCATACAAAAATAAAAACTTTTGATTTTGTTTATTTCTATCAGCTATACTTTTTAATTTAATACAAAAAGAGAATTTAAAAAAAAAATTAAAAATTTTAATACATAAATATTACAATGTATTTACAACTCATCGAAAAATTTTCTTTTATAAGATTTTCTTAAATAATCTTGTTTAGAGTGATTATTTTTAATGCTCCAGCAATAGTCCGCCATCATATGCTCTGTTACGGTAGTATGAAACTGTTGTTCCTTGGGTTAACAGATTTTTTTGCTTTAATCGAGAAGCAAGAATTTCAGATGCTTTTTTAGAGAGTCCAAGGTCTCTCACTAAATCACTAAGCTCCTCCTGATTAAATTGCTCGCGTTCAGAAGAAATATCTAAATGGAAGTCATCTGATCCACATTCAGAAATTGGTGAAGGAACATTTTGTCGTAAGTCGTGAAAATTGTGTGTAGATGTAGATGGTTGTGGTTCTGAATCCTCACTAGAGTACAGGACTGGTTGGGTAATAGACAACACGTTAGGATAAATCCATTTAGACCGGTTTGTTTTATTAATGCCTGTTATGTTGACAGCGCAAAAATAACAATCATCATAATGATTCGAAAGTTCCCGCCAGATCATTGGTGTTTTATACTTGAACTGATTCCGTTGCTTGTTTGCCCATAACCTTAAATACTCTACACAGTTTTTACATACAGTATTAGGAATCCAGTACTTGTCACGGGTTTCCATGGTAAATCCGAAGTAGTCGAAATAAATTTTTTTAATAAAATCTGACACACTTTTTCTATTTTTTATAAACGTGTATTCGCCACATATGTTACAAAAATAGTTGGGATTGATTTTACAGGTGTTTCTTGACGTAGTCATAGCCCAATTTTGACATATATTTCAAAGTAACAAAGTTTTTAATAAATAAAACAAGGGATAAAAATCAAAAGTTTTTTGTGTTCACTGATGAAATGTTCTAGGTTAAAATTTTTTAATATTTTTTGTCGTTATACTTTTCGCTTTCGTAAACACTTGTTGAATGAGAAAAAATGGTTGAATGAACCCATATAAATACTTCGTAGTTTTTTACTGAAGTACCTAGAAAAAATTATATCCACAATTTTATTGACAGTCACTTATGAATGAACACATGTGTTAAGGGGAATTTCTTTTAAAAATCATCCGTTACCAACGGTAAACCACACATCAATAAAAACAAGTGCACTTTCCTTTTTTCTTTTTAATTGACTGTGAACTGACTAGGTGTCATAAAGGAACAATACAATTTATAGGCGTTATGAGTTTGCTACCGCAACCATAAAAATGAAATAATCTTTTTTATTACTTAATTTTTTTAATTCTTAGAATCATAAAAAACTAACTTATTACATACAAACACTTACACATTAGAAAATGTTATTTTTGTATGGAAATCGCGATTTATATCAATTCAGTAAATCGTGAACAAAATCAAAAGTTGTGCACCGATTGCAATGAAATAAAGCTCATTTCATTCGAAATATATTTAACTAACTGTTTCTAGACCAAAACTGTGATTTTTGTCCCATTTTTATTTTTTAGGAATTTTTAAAGAACAAAACAATTTTTTTTTTTTTATAAAATTTTCATTTTTTTTTCAAAACTTGAACGATATCTCTAAAACTACTTGGAAAATTTAAAAACAATGTATGCACGGCTTAAAGAGAATATTGTTTGCGAGTTTCGGTTTTTTTTTTAATTTAATATGGTGAACCGTTTTCAAGTTATTCCAATATATGTAGCGGAAGTGCCTTAATTTTGAACATAGCGGTATATCTCGAAAAGTCGAGCTGATAGAGAAAAACCAAGTGTAGATTTGAAATCAGCGACCTCAAATTAGTAAAAATTTGCTACAAATTTCAAATCAACACAAAAAAAAGTTCAATTTTGTTCCCTTGTGTAATTATATCAAATGTAAGTGATATTTTTCGAAAATTATGAAAGGTGTTCTTCTGTAAATTTCCAAGCGGGTCTTTTTTGGACAAAAGTGTAAAAATTAAGTCTTTATGTAACAAGTTACAAAAAATAATTATTTCTATCATGTTAAAATTTTTGTTCTCAATTTAAAAGCTTTACAATCTTGCAGCCATAATTAAAATTAAGTCTTTTTTGTCCCCAAGCCACTAACGGTTAAATATGTGTTTAAATGACAGTAAAGACCATTATAGTCCTAATAACTACAACCTTGCTGCCATAATTAAAATTAAGTTTCATGGGTCTTTTTTTGTCCCCAGGCCACTAACGGTTAAATATGTGTTTAAATGACAGTAAAGACCATTATAGTCCTAATATCTTTAAGTGATATTTTGTCTAAAAACTATGCAAACTTTGATGCAAACAGTGACATTTTGTAAATTTTTTGACAAAATAATCTATTTTCATAAAATGTCTTGGAAAGGAGTCACTTTAAATACAAACTCGATTACAATTACACTTAAATTAATTTTTTTTCTGTAATATTATAAAAATAGCAATCGACATCTGCAAACAAGGCATTTGATAAACCTTTAAATTAATTTTAAAAAAGACGTTTTCTGCATTTTTATCAAATTCGTGGGTCATTTTAGATGCCAGGTAAAAGTAGGTTAATGATATCCGATGAAGTCAGAATTCCCTATCTGATTAATCCTGAGTATATTAACCCATTCCTGCCTAATGGGTATTGAAATACCCAAGAAAATGTTGACATTAAACAAATTCTAGAGCGGACCAGGTGAGAGATATCACGGTAATTTTTTTTTTTTTTTATAACAAAGAAGAAAGATGGGCCTTACATAAAAAAAATGTAACCGAATATTTTTTGGGGCTTACCTTTATATTTTTACAGGTCAAAATAGTGGTTTTTTCACTGTCGGAAAATGAAGAGGAAAAGTGCCTAAAAACATAGAAAAATGGCAATTACGAAAAACGTGTACCGTTACCGGATAGCTATTGGTATCCTCTATTTAATAGAGAAAGACGGACAGAAATAATTTTACACACCTGGCCGTGAGCTCAGTTCTAACGTAATTGGGTATTTAAATACCCAACAGTCCATGGTGTGTACTAAAAATAAAAATTTTTTGCAATAAAGAAATATTTATTTTATTTTGAATAAAACGCACATTTAAATCAAAAAGTTTGTGTTTTATTTAGAAAACGTGATATTTGTTGAAATAAATTATTTAGCTTTAGCAATTTTCTTCTCATCTGGCTCAATACCATTGTGGTAATCCAGGAAGCAGGGAGCAGAATGCAAGTTCAGCTGGCACTTCAAGCAACCATATTCTGTTTTGCCACCACATTGAGAGCAACGATGACGAGAATTAAGTTTTCCAATGAAGTGATCCATACGGTTGTAACGCATTACCTGTTGTGCCCCGGGAGCGGACGTCCTACCCGTATGACGACAATTTGACTTTATCATAATGGATTCGCACACCTCTACTCGGAATTCGTATTGAGACATGGGTGTTTTCTTTTCGTACATGCGACAAAAACAATGAAGTTTCCATGCATTTACCATAGCCGCATCAAACGCATTTGTGATTAATGGACAGTACCACTTTTTTCCCCGAATCCGAATTCGGTAATTGTTCATTGCATTGTCAAAAAGGGCCACGCCTCCCATGAAATTATTGTATTGTTTGACCAAATGCGGTTGTTCAATCGTCACCATTTTCCGTTGCTTTCGATCGTACCGTTTGGCACGGACCATTTGTGTATGGCTCGAGAAATTGGACAGTAAGGTCACGACCTTAAAAGATAAGATGTTAAGTCAAAAATGAACCAATAGTCTATATAACTTACCGCATTATCATTCCAACGCACCGCAAGAATAGAATTGTTTTTATCGAAACAAAATTCAGAAGTCCCGCGAGGCTTCTTTTTCATTCTTTTCATTTCTTTGACGTTTATTAATGGAGCATGATTGGTCCAATTATCACGGACAGTTCCCAAAGCAAAAAATCCATCGTTCGACAAACGAGTCATTAGTTTGTAACTTGTAAAAAATTATCAAAAGTAACCGTGTGCTTATCGCGGGACTCCAGATGGGACAGAAGAGAAAGGACAACTCTTTCTCCCAACCCAAAACCTTAGTCCATCTTTTTCGATGCACCAGCATATGGAATGAGCTGATAAAAATAGCCTTCCGCCGAAGCCAGACACCAATATGATGATAATGCATAAAAATGACACTAAGCAAATGAAAACAGTATACAAAATTTCATAACAATAGCATGTTGATTTTTTGGCAGAGATGGCAAAGTGAAAGTAAAACTATTACACCAATGCCTGTTGGGTATTTAAATACCCATGTCATATCTCAGGTGTGTGTACAGGTACAATTTTTTTTTTGTTCCTATCAACTTCTGTATTCTCCCGGACACATATATCCAAATTTGATTAAGATCGTACGAGCCGATCTATGAGCAGGCATTAATGGGTTAAATGAATAAATGGATTAAAAAAAATTTTTTTCCGAATTTAAAATTTTTGGAATATGTTACACTATTTTTCCAAAATGCGTCATTTTGGGCCGTCTTGCGGCACGTGTTAACATTTTCCAAAAAAAAAAAAATTGATTTCTTCCATTTGGGACCATCTGTAATAAAACGTGGGATGTATTAACTATTTTATTTTTAAGGGACACCCTAATGTACATATATGATACTATTATAAATAGATATTACTTTAAATTATTGAAAATCTGTGGAGAAAATGTATGAAGATTTATGAATGAATGTAATGGCATGCATGCATGTTTATGAGCATCTACAAATATACACTGAAGCTGTATGGATCCATATATGAAAATTTTTAGCCGGGTATTTAAATTTTTTATTTAAAGGGAAAAATAGTTCAGACAAATTTATGCTAAATAAATAAAATATAATTTCCTTTAAGAGTAACATTAGAAGAGACAGAAGAACAAACAACAGGACAGTAAAAATAAAAATAGCAAGCTATTGAAATAAAAGTTGTCATAAAAACTATAATTCGAGCAAAAGCATCAAAAGTGGCTTTAAATTATTTTTTTAAAATTTCACAAATTTATAAAAAAATATAAATTTTGAAATTTTAAAAAAATTTCCAAAAAAAAAAAAATATTCTTAAACCAACTTTGTTTAACCCATAAATGGGTATTTCATAAAACTGTAAAGTATGTATTTTAGTGGTCCTTAAAAGTTAAATTTTTGTGTAAATAGGAGAACACATAAGACTGCACAGTGGGATATATCACAACATTTTTGGAAATAATTTGGCCGTTTCTTACTTAGTGGTCCGATGGCAACGAAACAGGCATAAATGACGTATCATCGAGCTTAAATTTTGATTTTAACCTTCAAATCCCCCGGGCGCTGCAATATGACCACCCAAAATATAGAACTTTTCGCATATACAATTTTGAGTGCTCTCCATTTTATTCTTTATACTCCGATTTTCAAAACACTAACATATGTGGCTATCTCTAATAGTTCCCGAGATATTCCCATTTGAAAATGTGGAATTCCAAATTTGGTCCAACTCAGGTCCAGTTTTTGCGAATAGCGAAACGAAATCCGGGCCAATGTCCTTTTTAGAATATTGGTTGTTTAAATAAATAATTTCTTGATGAAATAAAAAATAAATACATGTAATATCTTGTTCCGATTAAAAACGGTATTCGTTTAAAGTAGAAATTAAAACAAAATTCAAGTTTATACAAGTTTTTTCGAAAAAGCTCTTTTTTCTTTTACCTCTAGATAAATATTTTCTTTCTGAACATATAAAGTATGCACACTAGGGTGATAACTTTTTTTGGACAAAATTCTCCCCAGGGGTTTTCTAATGGCAAATATTGTATTAATGATAAAAAAAACTATTTCAGTTCAATTTGGTAAAAAAAACCTTGCGCACCGACAGCGATTTCTAAAATGCCTTTAATATGTATTTTTTAATTTTTTTTAATAACAATTTTTTTAAAATATGGTTTATACATATGTAAGTAAGCAAATTTGGAAGAAAACTATTCCATTGACTCGAAAACGGACTTTACTATTGATATCAGCATGCCTTAATTATATAGATGTGATGGTCAGACGTTGAGGCATCAAAAAAAGTTTTTTTTTTAACTTTGTTTGATTCAAAACTTTAACGCGTTTGGTGCGGAACCTTTTTTAACGATAGCGAAAACTAAAAACGCAGTTCTTAATATTTGTCCATGCCCTACACGATTTTGTCTAGGGAGATTTGATATTTGCAAAAAATGCAAAAAGTTATCACCCTAATGTACACTAGGGTGGGTCGATTAAGCAATCGATATTGTGCCAAGGATTTTTCGATAGCTTTTGGCATGAGTAACAAAAAGTTCCACTACGACACATCAAAAAAAATCGGCTCTTTTAATTTTTTTTAAATATTACCTTTCCAATGTGAAATTGTACGCTAAAAACGATGGCGAAAGCAGTTTTTCAAAAAAAAAAATGTTTTTTTGAGGTTTTGGACGAAAAATCGATCTTTTTTTACACGTTAATTTTTAAGGGTTTTTTTGATTTTTTTCGATTTTTAATAAGCGAAACTCAATTTCAGCATTTATTTGGCAAATAAAAAGCATTTTTACTATTGCTATTAAATCAGCCGATATTTTTGTATTGCCTACTAAAAAACCTTTAAATAAAAGTTGAGAAAAAGTAAAAAAATTTAAATTTGGGCGCCTCGATAATGATTTTTTAGATATGCCGTAGTGGAACTTTTTTTTCCTCATGCCAAAAGCTATCGAAAAATCGATGGCACAATATCGACAAATTTTTGTCCTTACAAATCGGCCCAGCCTAATGCACACTATTCTGAAAGTTCTTTTTATATACTTTTCCAACAGCCGTTTCTAAAGTTGCCACATTTTTAAGACAAATATCAATTTTAAGCTGTGCACGCCTCCAATTTGGTATACCTAATATATTGGGTAAAGGCAGAATTAGTTTGTACGTTCTGTTCTGTTCCGAATCAGCTGCTTTGTTTCTGTTCAATTGAAAGTCTGTATGTGTAGTTAGTTTTCACTTTTTCGTTCTGTTCTGTTAAGGACAAATCTATTGAAAATAGAATTCAACGTTAAGTGACAGCCTAAAGTGCGTATGTATTGGTTTGTTGTGAAATCTTTTTCTCAATATTTGAATCAGGGATGGTAAAGTTGGTACTATAGTACTTTTCATGGTACTATTTGAACCTCAGATGTACCATGATACTCCTATGACTCATTTAGTACGATTTACACATTTTTCTATGTATGAATTTCTTGGTCCCTTTAAAATTCAACAATTATTAATTCGATTTGCTGTCTCATGTGAACAATGAATTAATTCGGAACCAAACGCTGTGAATTCAATCACATGCTTTCACTGAGTGCGACTGATTACAGATGATTGTATTAGAGTTTTATTAATCGATTAAACTAATTATTGAATTCAATCACTAAGGGTTATAATTATTATTAACTAATTTTGATTTTCAAAAAAGTAAATAATAAAAATGTTATAAAAATGGGAAATTGACTATTAGCAGCGTGTTTTTAAAATCAAACGAATTCACGAACAAATTTGTTTGCTACCAATTACAAGGATTAAATTCGCAAAAAACTGTGAGAAATGTAATTCAATACAGCAAGATATTAATAGCACATTCAAAAAATATTAAAAATTTGGTGATTTTAAGAAAAAATCTCAAAATTTAAATTTTTTTTTAAATCAATATCGGCTTATTTTCTTAGTACGCACTGCTCGTCTTTACATAGCTTTATGTACATTTTTCCGAAAAGTTTGGTATTGAAAATGAGCAAAATCGGTCCAGCGCTTCAAAAGTAATGAGTGACAATGTGAAAGTACCTCTAAATTTTCCATACAAATTGGTGTATAATGCACTGTATATTATTAGAATTCATTGCAGTGTCTGGTGAATAAAATATAACGCCATATTTTTCCACCAGACGCTAAGAGGTGAATAATATTTAAAATTCTCCGCAAATTCTTTTTTCTCCGCAAAAACTTTCTTTTTCACCTCAAAAATAGTTTTGTTACCTCAAAAATGTTTTTCACGACACAATTGATTTTTTTACATCCAAAAAAGTTTTTCACCCCAAAATTATGTTTTCACCTCTTAACACATTTTTTTTTAATATATTTTTGTTGTTTCATTTGTAATTGTTCATTTTGGAGGGTACAAAGACTTGTTTGTTAATTTATATTTAAATTTTTTTTATACTTGTGATGCCAAAAAAGTACTATTGGTACTATTTTAAAATCGCATTTATCATCCCTGATTTGAATGTGTTTGTTTTGAGTTTCTTTTACTTTTTAAAACAGCTGATTCCTCTCACAGCAAAAGTAATTACAAAATATTACCTACAGAACAGAACGAGACAGAACGGCAACAGAAAGTAACAACTATTGAAGCCTTAACTCTCTTCGTATCCCCGCCTTAAATGTAGACATGGAAGCAAAAAATGTAAAAACAACAACTCACATACAATTTATATAGATCAACAATAAAAATTCACTATTAACCACTCACGAGGTACAGTGCAAAAATTCGCTTAATATATCTGCTCGACATATGTTAAAAAAACGAATAAAATCTTCAATGTTTGATATTCCTTCACTTACAATGTAAAGGATAGAATATGATGACATTTGAAAATAACTGCCAGTCAAATTTCAACTTAATTAGTTGAACTGGCAACTGTGGTAATAATTAACAACTAAACATAGCTTTATAGAAAATAAGTTCGCAGTAAATTTCGTCATACTCAAAACTAAGTTACGGCACATTTTTAACCTAACTAGTTGAGTTAAATAGATGATGTTTACAATTTAACACTTTAAGGCACGAAGAATGTTGATGAAGGCCGTTGCGGGCTAGAAAGTTAACTCCATTCATGCAGGTGTCAAATAACTTTTTTCTAATTGTTTTTTCTGTTAATTAAAGTAAATTATCACAAATAAAATTATAATTTTTCTGTTAATATGGAAAAATATTCATGATCTTTAACCGAACTAACCAACAACTCACATACAATTTATATAGATCAACAATAAAAATTCACTATTAAATGTCATTTTTGTAAATTTATTATATATTTTTGGGAATTGTTACAGCAAATCACAAATTCGGAAATAAATTTAACATTGATGACTTAAAATTCTATTTTGGTCCCAAAAACCATTGGATCGGTGAAATATGTAAGGACCTGTCAGAAGATTAATTCTGCATTAAATTAGGGGATGACGATATTTTTAATTAATAAATAAACATTGGATAGTTTCTTTTTTAACAAAAAAAAAAATATAAATGATCTTGAACTTGAACTTGAATAATCTTGCTCACATCATAATTTTTTTTATTAATTTTATGGAGCAACTTTATTTTACAATAAAAAAATATTAAAAAATAATTTTTTTTTCTATTTTTTTTTTATTCAATGTTTACTGGCGTTTGCAAAACCGATTTCAGAAATTCAAGCCATTTTTACAAATTAAAGTTTTCTGTTTTAAGACTACCGATTTATGTGTAATTTATACTTTATCTCCTTGTATTGTTAGCAATTAAAATCAATTTAATAAATGTTACTTCAATTTTACTGGAAAATAAATTTTACAATACAGATTTTTAATAAAATATTGTTTTATTAAGAGCATATTTTTTTTAATTTTAAGAACGAATTTTCCGTTTTTTGTGGGACTAAAATCAAATTTTGTTTCCTGCTAATGTATTTTCGAACACATTCCTTAAATTAATACATATAAAGTCCAAAAGTCAAAAACACCAATCTTCTTTTTACTTTACAGAAAACTAACTTACTATTTTTTTTTGTGCGCCCAGGTAGGCTAGTAGGTAGCGTGCTGGTTTATCTGTGAGGGGGTCGTGGGTTCGATTCCCACCAGAGGCACTGGTCTGTTTTCGCTACAACTCGCCGAAGCCCAATAGGGTAATAGTACATAGGAATTATATGATTATTAATTAATAAAATAAAAAAAAAAATAAATATTTTTTTAGCATTTTTGTAAAAACAAGAAAAATTTAAACAGAAGATATTATTTGATTTTAAAAAGTTTGTTATCTGTAATGTATAAGTGGGCTCACAACATTTGCCGTATATAACATTTCGTTCCGAAAGAAGGCTGACATATTGAGGGACCCTAATATCTTTATCTTTTAAATACATTTCAGTTTAGAAACTATGTTTTTATACCATCAAATAATAAAACAATAATGTTTTAAATAAAGTTGTATACATTTATTTCAAAGTCGCTGTTGTGGATTTTGTTTCAAATGCATAAAATTCAAAATTTATGAAGCATAGGTTAGGGGTTAAAATAAATTATTATTAGTATTTTTTATAAATTTATATTACAGATTATTAGATTTTGTATCTAACAGATCTAGGTGTGATGAAGATGATTTTAAAATTTGCCAGCAAATCAAGTGTGTTAAAATGTATAAAATCTTTAAGGTTATCATGTCAAATGTTAAATATTAATTTATAGAAAAAAAAAACCAACAATAAATTTATATGGAGATTGTTTTATAATTATACATTTGATATCACATGGTGTAGCCAATAACTGTAATGAGTTGTTATAAACATATTATTTTAATTTTTTTTAATTTGAAAAACAGCAACTGAAAATTATATTTGGCTGTAAAAAAGTAGTTAAAACTGAAATAAAAAATAATAATTTGTTTTTAAAAATGCAACTTATATTTAAAAATGTCATGTGCTGAAATGAAATATTAAAAAAATATATATTTCTTGTAATTAAAATATATTTTGAAGAAATAATAATTTAAAGAAGTAAAAACTAAATTTAATAACTGTTTATTTTGTAAAAAAAAAACAGTACATTAACAGTTTAAGTGCTAACCCACTAATGACCGCATTTAAATAGATGGAACATTTTCAATATGTTGCTTTTTTAATACTGTGATGGGATGCAAACATTAGGCGACTAAATTTGAATACAAAAATCAATATAAACTAATATTACTGTGGAACAAGAAAATATATGCTTAACGGGACAAACGGAAAATTAAACTAGACTATACTAGACCAAAATCCGAAAAATGTTTTTAAATCTTAGCTCAAATTTTATTTTCATCGACTTTTGAATTTCGGCTATCTTTTTTTTCATTATGAGTGTGAATTTAAAAATTTTAAAGTTTATTTAGCCCCAGAACGTTAGTCTTGTTTTTTTCACATAGAAGTTCCAAAAGACCTATGAATGAAAGCATGTCAACTCAATCAAAAAAATGGCATTTTCGAGTCGACCATCTCCGATTTCCATGAAATTCAACATAACTGTCATATGCCACAATAAATCGACTAAACATAAATTTCAGATTCCAGACCCTTACAGTTTACGAAATATAACATCATGAATATTGCAAATATAATATAAAAATTTGACAAAATTTACTTTAACTTTTAAACTATAGAAGATGTAAAATCCGTGTTATGTTGAAATATATTCTTTAATGTGATACGCGTTTGTTCATGGAAGGGTCGAAGGTAATTTTTGATTGAATTCAAATGCTAATATCTCTAAATCAGCATTTTATTTTACTATTAAATTTTTAACCGAAGTGAAGTTAGTCAAAAACCGAATATGTAATACTAAAAACAAAACAAATAGTGGAAGATGTTAAATATATTTAATAAAATTAAATTAAAATGACATTTAAAGCGGACATGGTCCATGCATACATTGGAATAAACAAAATCTTGCTTTCTTAATATTTCCGAAATAGTTGGTGGGATAGCATATGTTTTTCAAACTTAAACGAACTTCATCTATCAAGTTTTTACAGGTTTTATATAAACATGTATTAAAAACATTATAAAAAAAAATAAAAATAAAATACAAGGTCGAAATCAGAGTACAAGAACATCAAACTGCACCGAGAGGGTATCCTTAGAAATAGGTAAATTAAAAAAATAAATTTAAATTCTTTGGAAAATTTTCGCACTCCAGTTTTTATATGTGTTATCAAAAGATTAATCGCAGTTTTGCACAAAAAAAAAACAAAATTACGAAATCAGGATAAAAGGTTATTAAAGTTAACCATGGGTGTATCCTTCAAAGAGGCAAATTTCAACAAAAAATTAAAAATCGTAGGAAAGTTTCCTAACTCCAGTTTTTATATGTTATTAAAAAATATATCAGAAAGTTGTAAATAACTTTGAATGACTAAATTGTTGATTAATTAAGCTAATAAGGCCTAAAGTTTTTATTGTAAATAAAACAGCGTTTCTTTACATATTTTCCGACGTTTCGTCTATATTTGTAGACTTTTTCAAGGAAGTCGTCTATTTAATAATTAAAAACAATACATTAATATCAATAAAAAGCACCAAATTACAAATAAACTTACAATATGAAACAGTTTTTACTTCACATTAAAAAATATTGTACATACATGACGACATCAGAACACAAGGATATCAAACTGAGTCATGTGGGTATACCATGATCAAAATTGCAAACTAAATTTAAAAATCTTAGGAAAATTTCCTTACTCCAGTTTTTACATACATTATCAATATAGATATCGCACATTTGCGAAAAAAAAAAATCCAAGGACGAAGTCAGGACACAAGAATAACATATCCGTTAAAAGAAAGAATAAAAAAAAAAAATTTAAAATCTTATGCAAATTTCCTCACTCCAGTTTTGATATACGTTATTCAAAAAGATATTGGAAAGTCACCAAAAAAATTTCAAGGACGAACCATGGGCGAATCTTTCAAAAGAAGGAAATTAAAAACAAAATTAAAAATCATATGTAAATTTTCTCTCTCCAGTTTTGGTATATGTTATTTAAAAGATATCAGAAAGTTGAAAACAAATTTCAAGGACGAAAACAGAATAAGGTCATCAAACTGAACCATGGGAGTATCCTTCAAAAGAGTGAAATTACAGGAAAATATTAAAAGTCTATGGAAAATTTCCTCACTCCAGCTTTTTTATATGTTTTCCTGTTGAATTGCAAAATATGTAAAATTTCCAACGTTTTTTTAAGATTAGTTTTATGGGAATTAAGGTCTGGCATTCTGAAATTGCTTTCAACCAAATTTACGGTTAATAATTGATATAACAAGTTTTTTTTTGCTGTTTTTTGTTTACAAAAAGTAAGAAAAGTTGTTGCTGATTTTAGCAGAATAAATTTCTATTTTCTATTAACTAATACTCAAATCGAGTATAACTTTAGTGTTGTCAATTTAACAGTTTTATTTTTTCTGTTCTTATTTTACCATTATCTAGCAAAGAAAATCTGACAATTTAAGCAATTTATTCTCCATCATAAATTTTGACTAGTTTTTAGTAGCTTTTTCTACTGTTTTTACAAGTTCATATTTATGAGTGTATCAAACTAACTCAAACCCAATAGAAAAACAATTTTATTCTCATGATTTTTTTGCTACACCATAATCTTAAAATTTTAAATACTTTTTTTTATATTTTTTTATAATTTAATTTCTAAGAAATGCTTTTGGTTCTAAATAATTTATGTTTAATTAGATCAAAATACGAGTATGATACGGTTGACTTTTTATAATGGAAAACTATATTTAATGGGCATTGGTTTACATCAAGAATATCCCAGGGAAATTTTTTTAGAACATATTACCTCTGAACATGTGCTAGAACAACTTCTTTTACCACCGGTTACTATGGATCCGGTTCTAGAACTATAACTGGTTCTAGAACCGGTTCTAAAGCAACTTGTTTTAGTTTGGAGGTAAATAACCTATTGCCTATACGACAAACTCCATATAAAAAGAACGAATTGCAGAACCGAAACTAGAACTTGTTATACAAGGTGGCGCAAAAGTAATCCTCCTATCAGAAAATTTTATAAATTTTGCGATTGGCCTCTAATGTCAGTTCTGTTTTGACATTTGTGTAGTAAACATATGCGAAATACACGTTAATAAACAATGTTACGCTACACTGCTCCAGAACGCGGAATATTGGTGACTATTTATTTGACCAATAATCGGCCGGAGTAGCCGTTCTGCAGAGAATATTGCTGCTGTAGCCGAGGATGTCATGGAAGTGCCGTCGACATCGACCAGACGACGAGCCACGCAAATGGGTATCAGTCGACGGTCTTTACAGCGAATTTTGGTACAAGATTTGAAGATGTTTCCGTACAAAGTTCAGACGGTGCATCAGCTGTTAGCTGCTGACCGCCAATCGCGTGTAACATACGCTCAAGCCATCCTTAATCACCACCAAGAGGAAGATGATTTTTTATCAAAAATAATCATGAGTGATGAGGCCCATTTCCATCTTAGCGGATACGTAAATAAGCAAAATTTACGCTTCTGGGGCACTGAAAATCCGCGTGTAACCCACGAAGAGCCATTACACCCGCTCAAAGTCACTGTATGGTGTGCTGTTTTCGATTGAGGAGTCATCGGACCTTTTTTCTTCGAAGACGTCGCGGGCCAAACGGTTACTGTGAATGGTGAGCGCTACAGAGCAATGATCAACGAGTTCTTTTTGCCGCAACTTGATGAATTGGGATTGGAAAACATGTGGTTCCAACAGGACGGTGCAACGGCACACACTGCACGTGCCCCAACCGATATGCTGAAGGATGCATTTCCCGGGCGCCTAATCTCCCGTTTTGGCGATTTGCACTGGCCAGCAAGATCGCCTGATTTGACCGCTCCAGACTTCTTTTTGTGGGGCTTCTTGAAGTCGCGGGTTTATGTCAACAAGCCTCAGACTCTTGCAGCTCTTGAAGACAATATCCGTCAAGAATGTGAGGACCTATCGCCGGAACTTTTGGCCAAAGTGATGGAAAATGCCATAAAAAGGGCTCAAATGACAATCAACTGTGGCGGCGGCCATTTACATGACATCATATTCTCGACTTGATGCAAAAAAAATAAAATACCAAATAAAAATAATCCACAAGAAGAATCAAAGTTTTTCATTTTTTTTTTAAATTACAGCCAAAAAACATCGGAAGGTTATTTTTGCGTCACCTTGTATATAATACAGTATAAGTTGCTCTGTAACCTGTTATTTGGATTTGACTATTTTACTGGGATTAGTTATTGATAATTTTTTCACACAGAAATTCATAAAAAACTCATAAAAACTGGAATGAGGAAATGTTACTAAGATTTTTAAATTTTTTGGAAATTCTCATCTTTTGAAGGATACATTTAGGGTTCAGTTTGATGTCCTGGTAACCTGATTTTGTCCTTTATTTTTTTTCACAAATCTGCGATGTATTTACTAAGATTTTTAATTGTTTTTAGAAATGTACCTCTTTTGAAGAATACATTCATCCTTGAAAGTTTTTTTACAACTTTCTGATATCTTTTTAATACCATATATAAAATCTGGAATGAGGAAATGTTTCTAAGATTTTTAATATTTTTTTAAAATTTCCCTCTTTTGAAGGATACATTCATGGTTCAGTTTGTAGTTAATTAATTAATTTCAGCACAAAATACCAATTTCTGGTCGCGGTGCATAGTGCCACTATAATCTAATCTCTACCGGTTCTCATATTACCGAATGCAAACCTAAATTTCAACCGAAAAAAAAATGGCCCCCACAGCAAAAATCGAAAAATCGAACAATTCGAGGTAGCTTATTTAGAGGAAAATACCATATCTGTAACACGCTCCGCTAAACCAAATTATTAACTAACAAGGACAGTCTACCGATGGGCTCTCTCCAATTTTAACGAAATTTAGATATGTGACTTAATGAAATTTATATTTGCAACCCAACCTCACGTTTAAGGGTTGAAAGTTGGGGCCACAGTTAATATATTTTTGTATGGAAAAATGTCTGATACTTATGAAATTCAGATTTTTTCACCGCAGCTTTAAAGAACTGAAGAAAGCAAAAATGTTGATACTAATATTGCCAATGTAGTGTGTTAAAAAGCTCTTCGGAAAAAGTAGCATAAAAGCCAAACAATAACGAATGTTGGAAAAAGTTCAGATACCCCCTCGATAAAATTGAATAGTCAGTAATATATATATTTTGTAGCTTAATCCAATTATAATTCTTTAAAAAAAACGCCATTTTTAATATAACATAAAAACATTTATTTGAATAACATAAATACCTGAAAATTATCAGACATGTTTCGTATATCAGTTAATGCGTCTACGAAAGCTCTTTTATGTGAAAAACCACTTGTATAAAGTTTCATTGAAACAAATCGAAATAAACCAAAAAATGGGTTAATTTTTTACCCCACTTTTTAACCCAAAAACATGAGATTGGGCCGCTAAAAAAAATACGTGTCCTTTATTTTTTTATTCCATATTTAAATTTCATTAAGGTAGGAGAGAACCCATCGTAAGGCGCCCTTTTGGAAATATTTCGTTAACTCTCTCTATTAAGGGGCCGCCCAATATACTTTTGCTCGAAGTTTTAAGTTTAAAATACATGTTCTTTGGAATAAGCCCTTACTCAATCTTATGGTATCTAAGGTAAAGGGAGTGAAAAAATAGGAAAAATCGTACCACTGTCCCAAACGTATAAATAAAATATTAATTTTTCCATACAAGATATAAGTAATATTAAGTTTGAGCTGACATAAAATTATATAAATTTGTTACCATTTAAGGGACCTTTATTTATTGTAAGTAAATACGACGTCTAAAGAAATATTTATTTTTTATAAATTTTGTAAAATACGAAAGTTTTTCATAAAAAATATGAAAAATTTTAAAAATTATGTTCATATATGGATGGCCATATTAAATAATATATAAACATATATGACAGCATTAGTCCATATATGGAGATGTAGGTTAAATTTTCTAGTGTAAGCGAATATGGATGACCAAATATGATCATTTAGAGATTATACACTCTCAAACAAAATGTTAGTTAAACATTTTGTTAGACGTCTATTACAAATATTTACCTAGGTTAGGTTAAGAAGAGTTTTGTGCCCAAGGGCACATCTCCACTCGGCGACCAATATGGTCCATTGTGAATACCTTCAGTGAAAAGTTAAGAAAAAATAGGAGTAGACAGAGAGATAGATTGACAGATAGATAGAAAGAAAAATCCAGAAAAAAAACGGATAGATACTCCCCAGAACAAGTCCTATTTCCCAGACAAATTTCAGCAAATCTACTGGATTGCATTCAGCGACACACCCAACCTGAGACCCTGCAACCTCGGACAGTGGCACATTATATGCTCAACTGTCTCCAGTTCCTCTACGTCCTCGCACAACCTGCAAAAGTCCGGTATGGCCCTGTCCCATCTGCTTGTAAAAGCCCTGACAGAGCAATGACCGGTCAGGAACCCCGTAAGGGTCCTGAGACCATCCCTGTCCAGTCCCAAAATAACCTTGGTTACCACTGCGTCCAACTCGGGCCATAACGCCCTCAACACCCTGCAATCCATTCTGTCCCTCCATGACTGGTTAAGGGTTTCGCGGAATCCCTTCCGTATCACCTCAAAGTAGAACCAAAGGGGAGTTTAAACCCACCACCCATCGGCCATTACCACCAAGTCCAGATTCGAACCCTCCCTCGCAAGTTCGTCCGCCATCTCATTGCCATCCCCCTTGCAGTGTCCGGTTACCCAACACAGCCTCACATTGAATGCCTCCATGAGCTCCCTCAGAGCACACCTACATTGTGCGACCAGGCGCGAACGCACCGTGACATATGTCAGTGCTCTGAGCGCTGCCTGACTATCGACATAAATTGTCACCCTAGATCCCCCACGATGTGACCCAGTATCACTTCCGTCGCCCTTCAGATCGCTAGGATCTCAGCTTGGAAGACACTGGACTTATCTGGGAGTCTGTATGACATTTTCACGTCAGTGTCAGCAATATAAACACCGGCACCCGTGCCCGTGTCCATTTTGAACCCATCCGTGAATACTGCCCACGCCTCGAACAGCTCCTGTTCGGGAAGTCCACCGGTGGTGTTCCACCGAAGTCTAAGGTCAAGATCATATGATCCGATATTCCCTCGAGAATACTACCCTGATCAAGCAGTCCTACTTCGTACAATATTTTTGTGTGATCACCCCGCCTAGATCTTACCAACGCAGACTCGTAGAGCCTAAATAAGTTCCTAGCAGCCACACTCCTCACATAATGTTCAATTGGGGACAGATAAAGTATGATATCCAACTCTGCCTGTGGAGTGCCTCTCCTCGCACCTGTAATACCAAGAAATGCACTCCTTTGGGCCTTGTTGAGCATCTTCTTACATCTTCCATATTTACATAACTTTCAGCCATTTTTTTTGAGGACTTCGCATTTTCAGTTAAAATTTTAGTTAAACGCTTTTACCAAAAACAAACTAAATGTTTAACTATTTTACTTTGCTATCAAAATTGTGCGTGAAGGACAAGTAAAAATACTAGATGTAGATGTCGCAGCTTCTATGGACGAAGTAGAGAAAAAAGAATATATATAAACAAACTTAAAATGCAAGCGAGATTGATTTCGTGCATTTAGTTTTTTGTTTTGTATACTACACATTCAATAAAGGCCCGCATGTGCACATAAAAATTGTGAATATTAAAAAATATAAAAAAACAATAAATAAATTAAATAAAATAATTAAAAAAAAATTATCAAATTAATAATATTTTGATAAATTTTAATATGGAAGATGCAGTCAAAAATAAAACACTCTTTGGTGCTGCTGTACAAAACAATATTTTGATAAGCTGAGGATGCAGGCAAAAATAAAATATGAGCTACGCTTTGCTCCGACTGTACAAAACAATAAATGTCAGTCTCTCGTAGTTGTTTTTAAAACATAAAAGTTTTTTATGATATTTAGCGATATATTGAATATTTCCTTTTGTATTTCAGAATTATCTTCATTTGAAAATTGTGAAATTGCGTCGTACATGCATATGTACATGAATGTATGTAATTGAGAATTAGTAGGTTTTGTTCTTAATTTCATTTATAAAATATTTTGTTTATTTAAAATTTTTTTATTTAATTTCATTATGTTAACGAAGTAGATAGAAGTCCAGATATTTTTTACGTATATATTTAAAACAATCACAAAAAAATATATATGTATAAATTTCAGCAAAATGCATTAACTAATGTAAAGCTTTTATACTAAATATTTTAGTTAATTTCAATCTAATAAGCTCCAGCACACAATTTTGTTGATTTCCACAAGTCGATTTTAATTTGCATTGAACTAATTTGGGCAAAACATTTTGCTGAATTTACTAATTTTTTGCTAAAAATCAGCTCACTGATGTCCAGCAAAAAATTTTTGCACATATTAGCACTTTTTCTTGCAACGATAGTCACATCAAACATTTGACTCACTCAACTAACTTTTTTACATATATGAACTTTTTTAGCCGGGTATGAATCATATTAATGTAAATATGTTTCTAGTTAGAACTAACTTTTTCGTATTTAAATTAATCGTATGTAAGTTTTTCGTATTTAAATTAATATTTTTAAATTTTAGATATCATTTGCACATTTTAAAAATAAGTATAAACATATTTCAACTAAATAGAAAACAAACTTTGATTTCAAAGCTGTTTCTATTTAATTTAATGTCCTTTCTGTTTGATTTTCAAATGTTTTTTTCTGTATGTAAAAATGAAACATATATCAGCCAGTGGTCTTAAAAGGGTTAAATAGTTTACATAAAGGGAAAGCTACTCCTAAATAGGTGATACCTCTAAATAACGGATAGCTTTTATGGGACAAAATGTAGATTTTAATGAAAGCCTACTAAGCAATGGATGATGCCTCTCTACATTTGATGAATTCTGTCAGTTATTGATAGGTTTCACTATGTAACGAAAATAATTAAATATATTGAGTGCAACTTTGTTTCAAGTTGTCTGTGGTTAGTTCAAGTGTCAGTCTTCAACGTTCAGTTATATTTTCTTCTTGTATTGATGAAGCTGATTGTCTTGTTTCAAATTCCTCTCGACTTGGGCAATCTAGTTCGTTTGAGTAAGCGCTCTTTCTCTTCTAGTTCAATCGATCTTTGACATTTTTTGTTCAATCGTTCGTTATATCGTTTGTTTGATAATTTGCAAGCAAACTATTAATGCTAGACACTTTTTTCATTGCTATTAATTAATAACGATAAAAAATTCAATGGAACTAAATATTTTAATACTATATAAACTATAAAAAACTATAATAAAAAAATATTTTAATATAAATATAGAAATAGGACTGTGAAAATACTTTTATGCATTCCTATTAATTGAATTTCAAATATTACTTTAAAAACTAATTAATTGTACCCTGAACGAAATGAATGATTGAAATAGAAGAGAGAGTAATAGTTAACTAGGTCATATCGTTCAATCGATTTAATTGTGCCCTGAACGAAATGAATGATTGAACTAGAAGAGCGAGTAATAGTGAACTAGGTCAAATCGTTCAATCAAGTGAGTAGTACAATTGAACTATTTCGTTCACGAGCTGCACAAGTCTAAATTCCTCAATACTTTTGTTAAACTTTAATTATTATTGTATATTTCTTTGTTAGCTCACTTATGTGCTCATCTTTTATAAAATCATCTAATTTTGGTTGTATTCAAATATTTTTGTATTTAATTATTTCCCGTATAAATATATTTTGTTTTTCTTCTTCGGCTACACTATGACTCTTCATGATGACATTGACCCAAGCGCAACGTCATCATTTTGTATTGATGATTTTAATGATTATGTTAATGTGGATATAAAAGCATGTCTTAATACCCTACATACGATCAATGAGGTTGAGATACTCTATAGGTAAATTAATTTAAGTCAAAATTTATAATATTTCTGAGATTCTGAAATAATTTTTACATTTAATTTTATCTAGCATTTTAAAACTTTAATCTTCGGATTTCTTTTTGGCAAAATTTTTGGTTTTATTATTTTTTTAAAAGCTTTTTCTTTATCCAGATTAAATTATGTGGGAGGTTTAAAATATTGCTAAATTTCGCAATAAAATAAGAAGCAAAAATGTAAAACAAGTCGAACAAACAGAAAACAGTTTTGTAGTTGCAACCGAATTATTGTGTTTCCACGTTTAATACTATTGTAACAACCGACATTTACTTACAAATTTCGAATTTTTATTGTAACAATTGAATACTTTATGTTTATGGACAAAAATTTATTTTATTAATAAAATAACTATATGCCTCGCACTGGGCCCGAACCGGCGACCTCACGTTTGTCAGGCAATTACTTTACCTCTAGCCTGAACCCAATTTAAATATGTTTATTAAAATTTCAACCTTAAATATTTTTTTGTTTCAAATTTAAATATCTGTCTAAAAATAGATTTTTATGTACAATAAAAATTCGGTTGCTAATCTCAATATTTTATTGTAGTTACCAAAACTATAAAAAAATTTATATTATTTTAAAATTATTTTATTAATAAAAAATTCTTATCCGCGAACTGGGCTAAAACCGGCGACCTTCAACTTGTCAGGCAATTACTTTACCTCTAGCCTAACCTCAATTTGAATTTTTATTTTCAAATTTCTACCTTGAATATTTTTTTCATTCAAGTTTAAAGAGTAATATCTAAAAATAGATTTGTATGTGCAACAGAAAATTTGTTGCTAATCTAAATATTTTATTAGAGTTACCAAAACTATTCAAAAACTTTGATATTTTAATATTGGTAACGAAAACTTAGTGAAACTAATATTTGATTTTAACTGCAAATATGTTAATCAAGGAATAAAATATCCGAAAAGTAGTTGGTTGTTGGTATTAAAGATAATGTAGAAGATAATATTTTTCAATATTGATAAGGATAACCAATAGTTTGAATGATGTGACTGTGTTTTGGTTAATTTTATATATTTTCTGTTTACAATATAGTTTAATTATTCTGATGATGAATTTTAAGTACTTTCAATTAAAATTATTGAATAATGATTCAATTTTATTGGTTAAAATGAAATTCCAACCAATTTATTCTCTGTGTGAAACAGTTATCAAAATAACATAGGACTATCGCTGATAATGTTATGATAGTTTAAGAGCAGCACGTTATGGTTGAAACACGTTACAATTATAATATAATCCTCATAATCATATAATGATTCTACATAGTGGTAAAATAGTCCTCAGTGACCATAATATAATCAGTCAAAATAATGATAATAATTGAATCATAATGGGATCATTTCTTGTACCCCCTCATATTCAATTATATTTACTCTCTGAGTGTAAGACTATATTTTATATGCACGCAGAAAAAAGAGCATAATATTATGATAGTTTAAGAACATCATGTTATGATTGCAATGCGTAATAATCATAATATTATCGTAGCAATCAAAATATGATTCTAAATGGCGGTGAAATCGTACTCGATAATCATAATATGATCAGGGAGAATCATGAATATGATAATTAGGACTATATGATAATTTTGTATTAACAACCATGTTCAATCATATTTTTTCTCTGCGAACGTACTGAATATTATTTAAGGTAGCACCTTGTATTTCGTGTAATTTTATAGGTTATATAAATTTCTCCTATTGACTAAATTTTACTCTATTAATCATATGTATTTTGAAGTGTTTTCCAGAAGCCATTATTGCCGTTTTCGTTCGATCAACATGTTTATTTGCTTTAAAGATTTTATTTGAAATTTCAAAACATATTTTGGTACTTAACCAGTTTTGCTAATCATTATTATTTGTATATTGGTTGAAATCACCTATTATTATGGCGGCTTCTATGATTATTGAAACTTTTGTTTTTATTGTAACCGTATCGTATAAGTTAGTTTTTGTAAATTTTCGTTATGAATTTGACCATTTGATAGCTGATCCCCCCGCATCATACAGTTTTTTAAGAGTATAATATATTTATGATCGTTATTTATGCAACTTTTAATTTTTTGTATTTAAATATCACAATGTATTTGCAATTTATGCATATTTAATATGTTTTAATAATATGTTGCGTTTTTAATGATTAGTTATTAAGTGTCTTAACACTTGTGTTAAATTTAATGGGTGAACAATGTTAAAATCATTTCTTATGAAATTTTATCAAAGAATATTACAAAATTTTTTTTGTTTTTTATTGAAGATTAGTTTTTATAATTACAGAAATTTAATTGCTTTATACAGGGGTGGGCAAAAAGTCACGCCTGCGTGTAAAAATTTAATAACTTTTTTTGTTTATTATTATTTTTTTTTATTTTCACATTATATTCATTGAGTCTTGTTACACCAACATTCAAAATTACACGAATCTGCAATGGATAAAAGTGGTAGAGCTTTACTTTTTCAATGGGCATTCAATGTTACTGACGCAAAATTCAGGATTAACCAAAAATTCATTAATACAGATTTAACTCCACCTGATTAGTTACTATGGGGTTATGTCAAACAACGAGTGCATGTGGACAATCCTCAAGGTATAGAGCCGGGAAATAGAGCCTTATATTGCGTGATGTTATGCAAAACTATCGCTTAGGAACCCAAATGTACGTTGATGAAAATGGTATTCATCTATCTGATATTAATTTTCATAATTATAAATTAAATCATGCAAAGTTAACCCTCTAACCGGCAAGCGATGTTTTGCAACGAAATTCATACCATGTGCTCCACTCGAAAAACAAATAATAAGTTCTTCAACAGAACTGTTTATTGTTGCCTAATTTAGGCGATATGAGCCAAAATATTATAAATATAAAGCATATAAAAGAGAAGTTTTGGACAAAAAATATTTCTCTTACCAAGATATAACCACATTCGAAAAACAATTTTTCGTCTGCTCCTATTTAAGAAGATATCGGGATTTTCGCTTTTTGGAAAAATCGAAATTAGGCAAAAAAGTATCTAAACTTCAATTTATATTGTTCAAACTTCAGCGCTATGCTATTAATACTCAATGTCTTCTTTCTGCAAAATTTCATAAAAATTCGTCTATTAGCTTATAAGTTAAGATGATGTGCTTTAGAGGAATCCAGATAAAATCCTGTTAAGGTGTTATGATACTTGCTATTTTTTGTATTGGATTTTTTTAGGATTGACTGAAAGAAACAACAAATGCGAGAAAGAACAAGAAATACTTTTTTGTTATTTCAAAATAAAATGTAAACAAAAGAAACAATATTGCAAACGTTTTGTTCCCACAAAAACCGTTAAAAAAAGCTAAAAAATCGCAAAAAAAAAGTTAAAACCCGCTACTTTCGATCAAAAACTAAAAAAGTTGGCAGCAGTGCTAACATTTAATCTGGAAATGTCAATTTTAAGCTAAAAATTTTTATATTTTTTTTGACAGCCTAAGATTATTTATCGATAACACACGTATATTTGTTTGACATATCAAGATTTTTTATGGTATAATCATACTCTTTACACTTAGTCAGTTTTCCTATGCAAATATATTTGCACTGTTCTCCAATATAGAAAAAATACAAAAAATAGCAAGTATCATAACACCTTTATTAATTGGGCTAAAGTAAGGACTTAATATTAAAGATAAAGCTTCAATCTTACTTTTATTTTATTATAAAGAGTTTTTGTCAACATAAATCGGTTTTTTAGATTTTTGAAAACTATATTTTTTTTAAAAATTATTAGGTTTTGAAATTTTACGAAATTTTTATTTTGAAGCTTTCTCGCTTCCAAACCGTGGCCGGCACACGAAAAATGTCTTCGCAAAATATTTATCAAATTTAGTTTTCTATCGGAATATATTTTAAGTATAAAACGCTCATTTGACGCATTTGTAGTAAATTTTATGAAGGCTACCCTGATGCAGCCTTACCTGTTGGAGGTTTAATATTATGTATATAAAAACAAAACAAAAAAAATAACATTAAACAAAAAAGTTATTAAATTTTTATACGCAGGCGTGACATTTGGCCCACCCAGTATATCTTTGACTAAGTAGACATTTATTAATAAGTATCTAACCAAGGTTGGCAACCACAACAAATATCAATTACGTTGTTATTACCGGTGTAATACATATTTATATCTATTTCAATTACGTTTACAGTTAAGGTTGAAATCTCGACTATTAAAATTTCTACGTTTTGTTTTATAAAGCGTCCTCCAAATAACATTTTTTTTTTGAAAATGCTATAAAAAAAAACTACTGAATATTTTCTCAAATTTCTTTTTTATTTGAAAGTACAATCCTTTCGGTTAATAATGGAAAATAATTTCATTTAAATGGCTGCCTCGGCTGGCCATGCAGTAGCCTACACGATCGGTCCAATTTTTAAGCACATTATCGATTGATGGCAGCTGTATTTCACCAACGGCTTCACGAATATTGTCATTTAAAGCGTCAATTGTCTCTGGCTTGTTGGCGTAACACTTATCTTTGACGGCACCCCACAAATAATAGTCCAACGGTGTCAAATTGCAGCTCTGAGGTGGTCAAACGACATCAGCTCTGCGGCTGATAATGCGAGCTTAAAAAACAGGGCGCAAAACATCGAGTGTAGCTTCGGTTGTGTGGCACGTAGCGCCGTCCTGTTGAAACCAAATGTTGCCAATATTCTCCTCTTCAATTTTGTGAACAAAAATTCGTTCAACATAGCCCGATAACGATCGCCATTGACTGTAACGGCCACTCCTTGCTCACACATTCTGCAACATTACCATGATTTTCAATGTAATGTCGCAATATTTCCCAGCGTTGTTCAAGCGTATACACAACCATATTCGTTCAGCGGAAGGATAAAACTAATTTTCTGTCAAATAAGACATGACCTAACTGTTACCATTCACGAAATAAGCACTAGTTGAAAAAAAAAAACGTTAGCTGGCGGACCCTTTATTATGATAGTAAATTTTTTAAATAATCCTAGCTTAGGCAGGATTAGTCAAGCACCTTGGCATCCTGGCCCAACCTCTAAAGCCAGGAATTTGACATTAGCGTTAGGTAATAGCGCTCAAAACCATAAAGCCCAAAAAACAATATGTCATATTGCCATAAAAGACTGCACTATGGTTTCAAACACAACTTTCCTTGGCCAAAATTATTAAAATCAAAAAAGTCTGGTAATGAATAGAAGCACTTGTTTTGCTGGGGACGATCACTGAAACAGTATTTTTGGAAATCCATACTGAAAAATATTTTTCTCGCCAGCCTGCCCAAATCCCTTTGGCTAAAAATTAAATTTTAAATTGTATATTTCTTAGAATATTTCTGACCAGAAACGTGTAAAAAATAGAGAGATAAGTCTTTCCTCTGATGACTTGTCCAATCCACTTAAAGGAGGACTGGCTTTTTAAAATGTTTACGAGGATGTTCAAAAGAGCAAATAATTCTCTATTAACGTCCTACCGTTAATTACTATAAGTCTGAAACTAGAAATGTGTGTTTCGTGATATATACGATAACTCCCTAGGACTGTTAGATTTTTTATAAAATGGGGTTTAAAAAGAGACAAAGTTTAATGTCCTATTTAAAGCCTATACCCCGCAAAACTAGACCTGACCAAAAAGCTATAAAAGCACCTGTTTTATTTACAAGGAATGCGTTTAAATTGAAGTGAAAAACGCATTTTTTTAACATTGGCTTGTCGTAGGCAAGAAGGTGTTTATGCTCGTTAATGACAATTTTGCACTTCATAAAAATTACTGATTTAATTTTATAAAATATCGATTCTTGAACGTTCTTTTTTATACGTTTAATAAAATAAATTTTTTATGTGTTCAAGGAGTGCTGAAAAATAACTTCTTGTGAATGCATTGAAATGTGTATTTAATAAGCGATGCTTAAATCCCCTTTTAAAGTTTTGTATTATAAAAAAGCATTTTTAAATAAATCTAAAAAAAAAAATCAAAATAAATTTCATTTCGCACAACTAAATCGAAAGAAATCTTCCCTTTATGAAAAAATGATTATTTCTGTGTTTTAATTAAAAATAAATTAATTTGTATATTTTAAATATTTATTTATATATTCATAGTCATAAATTGACAACTTGTAACTAATAATCAAACTAGAACTCAACTTTAACATACCAAAGACTTTTTTTTACTATACTAAAGTCAGTTGTTATCCTTTTTCTAGTCCTAATTTAATAGTCATTTATAAATTGTCAACTTATGACCATCGTTATACAGATATTATTTATATTTATTTTTATATAATAAAATATGGCTAAAACAATGAACAATAATACATAATTATGTATGTAAATAATAATAATTAACAAATGAAACAAAAATATAATACAAAATTTAACAAAATAATAATTTTAACAAATAACGAAAAAAGCAACAAAAATAAAAATTAACATAATAATACAAAAAATTATTTAATGTTAATTAATTTCACTTTTAGAGAAATTTTAATTGAAAATTTTCTAATAAAATTTATTGCTGTATAAAACTAGTTTTTCATTATGTTCACGCTCATGATAAATGATGTTAATTAAATTAATTAATTTTTAAAAGAAATTACCGTTAAAAAATACAAATTAAAAAAAGAAATCATCGTGTGGATCATGATAATATAATGGCAATCAGTCATGTGAGAGAAAAGTAGTGGGGGAGGGGTTAAAAAGAAAATTTAAAAATATTATTTTATTTTTACAATTTGACAATGGGTGGCAAATAATTGCTAGAACTGGAACTGGATCCCGAAGATGAGGATGTGGATGAGCTAGAGTATGAAGAACCACCGTTACCACCACTAGAGAATCCAGTAGAAGAGCCCTGCTGTTGACCATCTAAAGAACCAATAACATTGTGTACGGGAGCAATACCTTCATCGGATATTTGTGTAGTACCACCAAGTTGATCGTATTGAGCTATTTGTATTTAAATGTCAAATAAAAACGTGCGAAAGAAAAGAGAATAAAATAAGAATCATGATTAATATCTACAGTAAGCGAAATTCAAATAGGTACATATAAAGTTAATGAATTATTTATTTAATATGGTACTAAATTTTTGATATTCTTATATAAAATTAGTCACTGAAGGGTAAATTTACACAATATATGATATTATAGTTACAAACCTCATATAACGGTAATTTTTCTTGTGAAACATCCAGTTCAGAGCGATATTTAAATAGCTAGACCCTGCTCTTAACTTTTATTTACTATGCAAATGGAGTTGGAGCAAAACTAAATTCTGAAGAGTAACAAATGTAAAAAACCATAAATGATTTATTTAAAAGTCGAAACCCGTATTTTATACCATACATGTCCCCAATCTAAAAAAGTTGTTCCTAAAGGAAAATAAATATTTTCGAGTCTCTGTTACACAGATGTCTACAAAAAAAAGTTCGATAAAAACACTTTAAGATAAAAAAATTTATTATAACATTATTGCCAAATCAGAGAAAATTGAGGAAAATGTATTTTAACCCAGCAAAAACATGGTAATGACTACTTATTATTTTATACAGTACTTTGTAATGAGTACTTTATACCTTTTGCATTACTTTAAATAATAACTAATGGGTTACCGATAATAAACTTATAATGCATTACTCTCATCCAAAAAATAATTGGTGAACTATAAAAGGTTATTCATGTTGTTATTTCCAGGCTAAATATAATGATACAACAATTTTCTGAAAATCTATTTTTAGACTCATTATAATTCGTAGTTTTGTAAGCTATAGGGTAAGGTGTTAGTTTTGGCATATCTTACACAAATTTACATAAAAGGAAAATTAATTTATGTTTTAAACTATGAAATAATACATGCATCGGTGGCTCAGCATATAGAGCAGTCGCCTGTTAATCAGAGGACCCAGTATCAATTCACGACCATGTTTTAAAAACATTAATAAAAATTTTTTTAATTAGTAATTTGTTTTAAATCTATTTTTAGACCCATTATTTTTTTCCTTCTGGTAATGCCTTATTATTCAAACAGTTGTATGCATATAGGTAACCCATTATAAATCATATCTGTGTACTGGCTGTAATGCATATATACAAGTATATATTTACATGCTAATATAAAATTTTTAATTTTGCGAATTTGAAAGTATTTAACATGATAAGTAACCCGAAACCCAACTAAATATCATTAAACCGTCAAAAAATTCGTATTTTCCAAAAGAATAGCGGTTTTCTTTTTAAGTTCAAATATATGACAAAGCATTTTCTTGAGGGTATTTCATATTTTTTTTTTTGGTGGTGTAATAAATATTTTGAAATGTTATAAATACAATGAGATCTAAAAATGACTCAACAATTAAAAAAAAATTCTGTAAAGTCAGCAACATTTTTGTTGGAAGGATCCTTGAAGAAAATTTGCTACTATCAGCAAAAAAAAAAAATTGTAAATTTAGCAAAAATTCTGCTGAATTTAGCAAATTTTTTGCTGATATTAGGAATTTTCTGCAAGGATTCTCCCAGCAAAAATGCTGACGGCTTAACAGACTTTTTTTTTTTTGAGTGTAATTTTATTAAATCCAAGCAAATACTGTAGTTTCAATGTTTTTAATTTGCTTTAAACTTAAAACCGCAATAATTTTTGCGCTATTAAAGATAAATGATTAACGCGAATGGATTTATCATGCTAAAACATCGGCTTACATATGAACAAAATGCTACTCATGTCATAAAAAACAATTTGAAAATGTTTTACCTCAAAGTGCCGAAATTTTTTTAAATTCATAATATATTGTGTAAAGGTTTGAATGATTTATCTTACATAAAAATATATAAAAAATTTACTACCATATTAACAAAAAAAAAAACCACAAAATTTATATGCGTCTATATAAATTTCGCTGATTGTTTTTAAATATTTCACGTTTTAACTTTTACTTAAAACAACACAAAAAAAAAACAACTTTAACATTCTACGAATAAATTGTTCAAGTTCATCTTTTAGTGTTTAATTTAAATTTGATGATCAATAAAATTTTTTTGTTTGTCAAATCGTGATTTTATGCACACAAAATTGATCACACTCACCTTGAATAGTGCGTTGTGCATGTTGAGCCTCTTCCTGGGTTTTGTATTTAATGAAATATACTTCCGGTTTGCTGGGCTGTTTGGGTTGGACATCTTGTATGGCTGCCTGTAAGTCCAAAGGATCAGGCTTCTTGGTCAATACATAAATGATGGTCTTCTCTTCAGTTGGTGCGGTATTGATGCGTATAGCAGCTGTATTAGTTTTAGGTGTAGGGGCCTTAATGAAGACAATACGATAATGTTTACGTGGTGGCAATTGTGGTGCGACAGGGTGGTAGTGTTGTTCCTCGGGTTCCTCAGGTGCTACATGTACATAAATATCTTTGGTGACGGTCGATGGTGCTTGATATTTTTGTTGATATCCTGAATACTGTTGTCCCAAGTTTGATGCAAATGTTGGTTGCTGTTGTTGCTGCTGTTGTACGTCAGAAAAGCCAAAGTTTTGTTGTTGTTTAGGTGGTATATATTGTTGGAAATTTGGTGTTGCTGAAAATTGTTGTGTTGCTGTTTGTCCTCCTCCTCCTCCTCCTCCTCCTATTAAAGTTTGTTGTAGGCCGGTTGATTTAATAGCTTCTTGTAAAAATCCATGACCTTCTTGTGTTTGAGATTGTCCGCCAGCATTTGTATTAAAGTTTGGTAATCCGACTGAAAAGCCATTCTGTTGCTGTTGGTAATTGTAACCCTGGGGAGCAGCTAAAGCTGTAGCACAGAGGCAAAATACCTAAGAGGAATATTGAACAGATTTTTAGACATTTAAAAATGTTTACACTGGAAATAATAATTCAGTGAAAAATGATTAAAAAAATTAAACTATATTTCGTTCTTCCAACAGGGTACAACGAGAAAGTTTTAGTCTTCCAACAAACATACGCTCTCAAAAGCAAACATGTGCTTTTAATGGTCAATTGTAACTTAAACCCATACAAAAGTATACTGAGACATACCAAAAATTTTCGATGCGCTCTTTCGATATGTCACTACGGATATCGTTAAAATTAAACAAATCGATATTCAGCGTTCATATGATACATGTGGTATATTAAGTTTTTAAAAATTCGCTGCAGTTCGCGTTGAGTATGGGCTGAAAGTTTGATATTTTAATCAAAACTGAGAGATGAAAATGAAAATTATTCAAGTTCGAGGCCATACTCTATATTTCTTTATTAGGATATTGTCCTAACAAATAATCTAAAGAGTTTTTTGTTTTCAAATTTATTATTTGACCCTTTCAGGAATTTCGGGAATTTTCTAGGTTCCCATCATCAGAACACGTTTTGAAAGCGGTAATAATCCCATGCCAAACATCAAACATTCATATAAACTAGTTTACTCACTACATGAGAACTAATATATGAGCTTGAAGTTAAAGATTATAACCATTGATCAAAAAATAAATAGAAAACTTGTTTGTTATGTGTAAGGTCCACCTCTGGTGGATATTCAATACACGTTTTTTGTTTTTCTCTCCTTTTTATATTTTGTTTAGTTTGAGAGATATATATAATTTTGCTCTATCTTTCATCCGATTTTTAAAATTTTTTTCTCATATGAAAGATTGAATCTTCTACTTTTAGATATTTGTTAGAAAATCAGCCTAACAAAAAAGATTGCAAAAATTGCAGAAACTCAATTTATTCGCGAATATATCAAAAAATACACCTTTGATTTTTCTAAAACAATTTCTGGTGATAGATTATATTGGCTTGTATAACATAACCAAACTTGAGATTGGGTTCTCCATGGAGTTGAAAAATATTTAGATTTAAGTAAGAAATTCTTACATTATTTCCTTAAAAAAGTAAAATTTTCAATTTTGTTCAATACACACGAATTTAAATTTCGGCAAGACCTGTGGTCAAAAGTTGACTTTGTAAATTGCCTTTGGCGCTCTGCAACCAAATCTGTATTTAGTTAAAAATCAAATTATTTGGCAATTTAGTCATTTATTATTTAAGTTAATCAATGTGTGTCTAAGATTTTAGCAGTAATTCGAAATTCGTAAGTAATTCGAACTCTACACGAAGACCTTTTACTATCTCTAAATTAAATATCTTAAAAACGTGTCAACAATGCTTTTATGATAAGAGCAATATGGGTATGAACATTTTTGTTGTCTTGAATATTTTAAAGTTGTGTACAAATATAGTAATTTTTCACCCCGTTTTAAGTCTCGGAAACGTTAAGTTTGGCCGTTCGAAAAATACATGTTTCTTATATTCTTTTGCCTTACAACATATCCAATGCTAAATAGTATGTGTATGTCCGCCCCATAGGACTTCCCTTGTAAGTATTTCTACACTCAAGAAAATAAGTTTTTTGCTGATCCTGTATTTTTAGATAAATTTTAGTTATACTTAGTCAGCACTTAACTGTTTTGAGCTAATGTTTTGCTAATATTTTACTAATGTTTTATTAATTTATTTTGCTAAAAAAAAAATGGTCCTGAAAAGCTCATTAACAGTTTGGACGAAAATGGAGGAAAATGGTACTAAAACGTGCGGCTCTTGTAAGAGGTATAAAAAATCAACCATGTTTATGTAAGTCATATTTTGTAACTTTTTTTGATTCGTATCTAGAATTACTGCATTTGTCTTTCTTCAAAAGATGACATCATTTAGACAACCATTGATGTAAGTAGTTGAAGTATAAACAATATTATGTTATATATATATATATTTCTATAAATTGATGGGTTTTTTTTTGGTTTGGCTCAAGGTCATAAATTAAAATTCAAAATTTTTCAGCTTTTATTTTTAAATATTTATTATCTTTTCGATATTTCGAACAGAATCGCTGTTCATCTTCAGGAAAACATTTAAATATCTTTTAATAAAGCGTGGAGTTGAAAGCGTCCTTACTTGTATGTTATCTTATTAAATTAATCCATGTCTTTAATGTGGGTTTATGAAAACTTTGTAACTTATTGTAAATTATTTTTTATAGAACTACAAAAAAAAATTTTAGATTTTCAGCAAATAATTAAATTAATGAAAACTTTTATATTTTGTAACTTATTGTAAATTCTTTCTAAAAGAACCACAAAATAAAATTTTGATTTTCAGCAAATAAATTAAATAAAGTTAAATTTTTCAACATTTTTTTTTAATTTTTTATAGTCAACTAATATCCAGCAAAAATTTGAATAACTTTTGGCAATTATTCCTTACATTTTTACTCAACTAAGTGTTAGAAAAACTTTTGCTGAATCTACTAATTTTGTTGCTTAAAATTTGCTCGCTGATTTTCAGTAAAAGATTTTGCTGACATTAAAAATTGCACACACCCTCCTGACTAAAATTTTGCTGACTCTGGCAAATTTTATGCTAACTTACTAACTTTTTTTTTTTTTGAAAGTATATAAGTGAAAATACAGTTTTCTGCTGTTTTGGTGAAATCACTGTAAGAGATGAAATATCAAAAAATTATAGGTACATTGAACAAAAAACACTTTGCTGGTTAGTAGAGAAATTCTTTATTTAAAGCTGGAAGTAAAATGAAGGTTTTCTGTTTGATTTTACGTTTTTTTTTTTTTTTTTAATAAAGTTTTAAACGTTTTTCTTTAAATTAAATAAGTAAACTATTGTTTTTTTTTTAATTTACTTTAAACTGAAGTTGAATTATGTATTTTGAAGTCCTTTTCGATTTTTTTCAATTTGAATTCTTTTATGTGCCAGAACATTTTATTTCACTTAAGAAAATTTTTTTCCAAATAACTTTCTTCGTAATTTTTATTGAGTTCATACAGTTTTTTTTTTACCACTTTCATTTTCACTTACTATAAAAGCACGCATGTTTTTATAAATTTTGTATTTCTTGAAAATTTGAAAACCCTTAACTTTGTGTCAACCTCTGTGTATCAATTGACAATCTAAAATCTACTAAATGTTAATCAAAAATAGTACAAACTTTTATAAACAAAATCAAATGCAGTAGATATTTAAGAGATCAACTATTCAAATGACCAAAAATAAAATTTGTGGTAGAAACGAAAAAAGAAAATGTGGTTTGAAGAAACAGCGGTTAAAAATAAAATACACTAACCAGTGTGTACTGAAATATTTTAGTATCGTAAAAGTAGTAACAGTAAAACAGAGTGTTGTGGTGATGCTAAGTTATGATGCTGATGAGCCCGATAATGTCTTAAACTTATGTTTGTGAGTATTTTTGGACAGTAATAAAATTAAAAATTTTATTAACAACCTTGACAGTAGGCCAGCTACTGTGATGCCAGATCTGGGGGAAGAGTAGAACAAAAGTTTATATGATTTTTTACAAAAACAAACAGGTTGGAGAAAAGGAAGCTGCCGACGACCCATGAAACCTTATCGTTAACAAATTTACATTTGAAATGCATGAGATGTATCAAAGACCAATTCAAAAATATTAATTTCGGAAATTATCTTTCAATTTTCTTTATATTAAACATATATTCTTTTTGAAACCAAAAAAAAAAAATATATTCGCTTAATATATAAAAGATGCTGTTCAATTTTTTTGATTAAAAAGCTTTCTAATGCACTAAAAAAAAATTCATAAAATTTGCAGCAGAACAAATGCAATTTTTGGTTGCATTTTGGAAATTTAACTTTATATGACAAATTTTTATTTTCAATGCATGCCACTTTGTTTTAAGTGGGTGAACGATTTGCAAAATGTATCTTAAAATTGGATAATTATAGGAAACGAAAGCTTTTTGAATCAGAGAATTCCGATAACAACTTTCCAATATAAGTTGCATATTTTTATGATTTTTAGATTACACTAGTTTACAGAAAAAATGCAATAAACATGTTACTACCCAGCAAAAAATAACCTGGAGTTGGTAAGCAGTAACTACATTTGTATGCTTCTACAATAGCGCTTCGCAGCCTTGCATAAAGGAAAGCAATTAGGGAATGCATTCTGTTGTGCTGCACAAAACGCCTTCTTTGAAGCAGTGACTAATGCTTACAAAGAAGCAGTAAAGAATGCCATGAAACATTAATGTAGTCAACATACAAAAAAAGCTCTTCTTATTGCAGAAGAAGACATGAATATATTGCTGCGAAATGCACATGAAACAAGCGCATTTCACCTGCTTAAAAATGACATACCAAGTTGGGCATCGTGAACAAAAATCATGCCTTCTAGATTTGCCTGGGAAGCTCTCAGTAATTAAATAATGCCTTCCGGAAGAGCTTCTGGGTAAGTACTATTCTTTGCCAGGTATTTTATATTATCTTCGACACGAAACTAAAGCCGTATTGCAATGAAAAATAAAAAATATTTTATTTGTTGAACGTGTAAGTCAATAAATAGGTTGTTCTCCAGGAAAATCTATGGATAAATACTACAGTTATGACCATTTATGTAAAAGAATCTAAATTTAAGATTTTCTCTACATTAATTCCAAATTCATTCCAAAAATTTTCGTTGCGGCCCTCGGATATGTAACTATGGATATCAAATTCGGTGCAGTTTGCGTTGAATAGCGGCTCAAAGTTCAAAAATATTAACAAAACGAAAGGAAATAACTTTCGTTTATACTGCTCTAACTTTTTAAACATATCAAACACTCTATTTAAAAAAAGTTTGCAAAAATTTAAAACCGGAATTTTTTCAGAAACATTTTAAAAACTAAATCTTTGGTTTTTCTTAAGGACTATGTGTTGATAGATCATATTTTCTTGAACAATATATCCAAAATTGGCCCATGTTTGAACATATTGGCCATATAGCAGCCCACCGAAAAAATTGGCTTTAATTGTTTAACAGGTCGCAAATATTAAAATATTTGGATAAAATTTGGCGAATTAACTTATATCGGCTCAAAAAAAAGTCGTTGGTTAATTCTGGCGTCTCCATAAACTGGCTTTGTTAACTCGCACGCTACAGTTCGCAAATATAAAATTTTTTCTATTTTCGGCTCAAGCAATATAATTCTCCTGTCCAACCAATCTTCATTACGTTCTTCAAAACTCGATAACATTCTGTGGCAGTTCTTCAACATTTCAACTACACTCAAATAACACAGGCTCTAAAAGTTACAGAAAAATTTAAGAAGTTTAAGAAAGCGACCCCATATGGCCAAGAAATTCATTTTTTATGTACCTTGAAAAATCCTATTTTTTGGAATGGATACAAAAATTGGACTAAGTGTATTGAGCTCAAAGGAGATTATGTTGAAAAATATTTTTTTTTCTTGCAAAAAAAAAAAACTGTGTTTCATTCAAAAAGTCACGGACTTATTGATCCGCCCTCATATTTTTAGGCCAGCACACCGTTTCGCCAGTTTTAGCAAACATTTTAGTATTTTTCTAAAATCAGCAACGAATTTATTTTTTTGTAATTTGTAATTAAACAGTAGGAAATATTTTTACTAAAAAAATATTTTACACTAAAAATTAGTACAAAAACTTTTAGGTTTTACTAATTTTACAACTAACTTTTTAATTTGAGTGTATTTGGTTCTTAGTTTTGTTTAATTTAATGCACTATTCCCTATTTAATTCATGGCACTATTCCTATTTATATATTGTTTCGTATTTTATAAATTTTCTACTATGGCCATTTTCATTGTGTCAAATTGAAACAAAGTGTGCTGTTGAAACATTCATTGGGCCAACCAAATACATTAATCATTTATTGGGCAATAACGGGCAAATCATTGTGGACGTTTTACAACAACAGTAAGCCAAGTTAATAAACAAAAGAAGAATTGGACCGTATCCGATCGCACTGAACGAAACACTTCAAATATGCTCTTCAAAATGTTAAATTCTACAATTCATTTCTATTGAACTGGAGAAACAGAGATCACAAAAACTTATTTTTTTGTAAATTTATATTCACACTCACGATATTTTAACAGTAACTAATTGTAGATTATTTAAAAAGTAATCAGTAAACTTTGTTTCTTTAAGCAATATACATTTAAACTACAAAGAACAAAGTACAAAGAAGTATTTTTTTAACTTATTTTACCATTTATTAAAAAAAACACTACACTGTTTTTCTTTACCAGTTATTTTTTTCTACTACTGTTTTCTACTACTACTACAACTACTACTGTTTTTCTTTACGAGTTATTTCTTTTATTTAAAATTTACTTTTTAAAAAAATTCTTTAATTGAACCCGAAAGTTAATGATAGTAATAATGAAAAGAAAACTGTTGTTTTTAATAATTTGGGAGTTATTTTTTTGATAGTTAAAATAAAATAGTTTATTTTTACTGATTTGGGAGTTATTTAAAATTTTTAATTTTATTTTTGATAGTAAAAAAAAATAAAATCTTTTATTTTTACGGATTTTGAGTTAGTTTTTTAATAGTTGAAAATAAAAGAAAAATACATTTGATTTAAAGGAATAGTGAGTACCCAGCTGAAAAAGTTCATATATGACCCATATATATACATATATGGAGTTCCATATATGGTTTGGATCCGAAAATTGAGGATATATGGACATATATGGATATATATGTAAATATATGTCCATGCATTTGTCCATATATATCCTACCCATATATGTTCATATATTTTCCTACTTACGTATATTTTCATAAAATAAAAACAATTGTTAGTTTGAAAATTCAATTTTTATTAACAAAATTATTGCTTAAATATATATTATTATATATACATAAAAAATGTATATTTTATATACATTGAAAATGAAAATTATTCAAGTTCGAGGTCATACTCTATATTTCTTTATTAGGATATTGTCCTAACAAATAATCTATAAAGTTTTTTTGTTTTCAAATTTATTATTTGACCCTTTCAGGAATGTGTTGATAGATCTACCAAAGAAAATGAAAGATAATACCAAACTGTAATACTTTGTTTTATTTGTCAATATATTTGTATACATCAAGATAATATAGAACAGAAGATTCATCCAAAAATCTTTTAACTATAGTTTAATTTATAAATTTATTTATAAATTAAACCACACATATGGGAAAATGATGCATATATGCTTCCATATATGGTAGTATATATGGATAATACATTCATATATGTTTTCATATATGTAACCATATATGGAAAACACTTTCATATATGGCTCCATATATGGTAAACATTTACATATATATGGTAAACATTTACATATATATCCATATATATTCATATATATTCATACATGGGCCATATTTAATAATATATGATCTTTTTCAGCTGGGTAGTCCGGATTTTAACTATATGTTTAGTAGTTTTAAAGTACATATTACTTTGTTTTTAACGATAAAATATTGTAAGTGCAGTATTTTCAATGAAAACTTTAATATATAAAATTATTAAACAAGTGATTTAAAATTCACAAAAAACACGCACTGACAAGGAATCTACCCAGGCAGAAAAATACAATCAGCACAGTGTAGACAAGGCGCCAACTACGGTCGGTTATGCGTTGGCAGATCGTGTGATTAACAATCTTGACAATATTTTTCTGTTACCCGATTGATAACAGTGGTCAACCGTTGGTTTGAGCAAACTTGCCACCGTTGGCATAACGCTGGTAATTCTTGTAGCTTAAATTAAATACATTTAAAAAAATGCTTCTTAAAAGTTGTAATATGGATAAAAACAATATTGGCAAAGAAACTTTGCTGGTGGTATTGGCAAACCACATGCTTTGCAAACAAAGTTTTTCTAGTATATTGTCAGCCAAATAACTTTTTTTTTTTTGAAAATGCTATAAAAAAAACTACTGAATATTTTCTCAAATTTCTGTTTTATTTGAAAGCAGTGTTGCCCATGTATTTTTTTTTTTAAAAACTGTAAGAAAAAACAGTTTTTTTTTGTTTTAAATAAAAAACAGTAGAAAAAAACAGTTAATATGTGCATTTTGAATTCAATTGCATTTTATTTAAACATAAAACAACATAAAAAACATTAAACACATACCATATTTATATACACAGAAAAAAAAATATTTTTTGTTGTAGACTAGCTTTTAATTATACTAACAAAAAAAAATATTTTCAAATTTATGTTATTACATATCACAAGTTGAGCTCTGTTATAAAACTACATTTTAATTAACAATAGGAATAATATGTTTTTTTTTCTGTGTACTTGTTTAAAGTAAAAAAAAAATATAATATAAAAAAACATGTTTTTATTTATATTAATTATTTAACATATAGCAAAAAATAGCTACAAAACCATAAAAAAAAAAACAAAATAATTCATCATATTTTGAGATCTTACTTAATTACATAAAAATATCAGTTATACATTTTTTGATTAAATTTGATTTTCATTTCGTTTGATTTCACAAAATTTTAACACAAACAAATGCTACAAATGGAATTAAAACTTACCTCACCGTTGCATTCAATGCGTAGTATTATTTTTTATTGAAACATTTTGTGCAACTTTTGTATTAAATTTATAAATTCAAGTGAAAGAAAATAAATCGAGCAGGTAAACTGTTAAAAACTGGAAAAACTGGAAAAAAAGGCTGAAATTAAACAAAAACTGTTTTTTTTTCATGAAAAACTGGAAAACTGTTACGCATCCTAAAAACTAGAAAAAAACAGTTAAAACTGGCAATATGGTAACAAATGCTACAAATGGAATTAAAACTTACTACACCGTTGCATTCAATGCGTAGTATTATTTTTTATTGAAACATTTTGTGCAACTTTTGTATTAAATTTATAAATTCAAGTGAAAGAAAATAAATCGAGCAGGTAAACTGTTAAAAACTGGAAAAACTGGAAAAAAAAAGGCTGAAATTAAACAAAAACTGTTTTTTTTCATGAAAAACTGGAAAACTGTTACGCATCCTAAAAACTAGAAAAAACAGTTAAAACTGGCAATATGGTAACACTGTTTGAAAGTACAATCCTTCCGGTTAATAATGGAAAATAATTTCATTCCAATGGCTGCCTAGGCTGGCCATGCAGTATGAGCTTCATCTGAAAAGATGATTTTTTTGGCAAAATCAGCATCGGAAAAAAACGTTAGATGGCGCACCCTTTACAATACTAGTTGTACCTTTGATACTTTTTAACACAGTGGGTTTTACAAAAACATTAGTGGCTTGCCTGTACTATTATGGCACGGTTGACAATTTTTACCTGTGTATTCAATGAAACTTTAATTTGTTGTTAAGAACAAACAAATATTATACACGCATTTTTCTTTAGGCGTGCAATTGCATGTTTAGGGGTTAAAAGGGTTGGTAAAAATTTAAAACATTGTTGTATAAATAAAACATTGTTATATAAATGTTGAAATTTAAGAATTTAAAATTTTTTTGTACTCTAGGAAACGAAAATTGATACCCATATTGCATGAGCTGTGGGCACAGGGTTGTCACTTATTTGAAATATTTAAAATATGGGCTATAAAAGCTCTTCAGGAAAAGTCATTATGTATTTATTTAAACTCAAACCAACAATAATTCCCCGTACAAATGTGGCTTTCGAAAAAAATTGTGCTTTAAATAACAAAAATGTTCGGACATGTACTGACATATTTCATATACCAGTAAATGCTTCTTCAAAATACCTTTCATTTGATATCCAATTTGCCTATGGTTTAATAAGAAATAAGTTAAAAAGCGTCCCGTCTTTTTAATCCCTACTACTACTACTACGCTCCTAAAAAAAATGCGTTTCTAAAATGTTTTTGTCCTTAACAACATGTCCTTGTTTCATTCAAACCTGAGGATTCACCTCTGTATAGTGTCCTTATGAGTGACCAGTTGCCAAATTATTTCGATGCACTTTTTACAACTTATATTATATTCTGTTTGCTCAGTGGAGTATCGGTAATCGGTATAATTCCAAACATTTATAGATTTAATACTTCTAAAATTTGAATTTAATGCACCTAGATCAGTGATTTCGACCACTACTCCTAAACAACTGAATTTAATTGACTTTTAAATATATAAATACATGTTTAATTTTCCACATATTTCTCATGTTCCTTTGTTTTGGTTACGTGGTTAAATATAAAGCTTAAGTATAAAAACCTAATGCATTCGAAGATTACAAACAAAACAAAACCCTTAACACAGCATTTCAAACACACATGTATAAATAAACGTGTCGTTCGCACACTTTTTTTTTGTCAATTTCATAATTTATTTTTTTTATTTTCAATTAAAATTTTAATTCATATAATTATTTGCGTGATAGGTGCAAAGTCAATTAATATATTAATTGATTCAATAATTTTTTTAATTATTTAGTTTTTCTGTGTGTAGTGTAATCCGATCACGCCAATATTTTGTACACATAATCTGAAGTCTTTTTAAAATATAATTTGATTTAAAGAAAAGTTCACTTTTTATCATAAAAGAAGTTGTAAGTGAAAATGTGTATCGGGAATTTGTTGCTCGTACTCTTATATTTAATTTGAATTATTTCACCCCAGCAAAAACTATCTCAAATAAGAAAAACTCAAATGCAATACAATCTGGCAACTCTCTAGTTATTTATTTTAATAATAAACAAAACCTAATCATTTATTAAAAACCCATGCATATGTAATGACCACATGATAATATTACCAAAAACAAAAAAAAAATTTTACTGCAAACTCTCTTAACCATATTATTAATTTAAGAAACAAAACAAAAAATTATGATTTAATACCGAATAATGAAAAACAATACAAGATAATGTAACTTTAACACGAATACCTTAAAATTTAGGGTGTATCATCCATAAAACATCTCTTGCCATCTCGCCGGAAGTCTGCAATAACTTTAAACATGAATTTATGTTCAGAAAAAGACAATTTCGAACGGTTATAAATCTTACAGAATATTAAACATTTATAACCGCTTGTCGTCTTTTGTGTCCCAAAACTAATTGTTCGATTATGTAAATGAAGATGCCACAACGCACAACTGACTATTAGAGCTGGTAAATTCGGTTACTTTTCAATACTCGATATTTTAAATTTGAATAATCGATATTACCCAATACTTTTAACGATTTTTAAATTTAAAGTTTTTTTATTTTTTTTTTTATAAAATTTAAAAATCTGTTATAAAAAAAACCATATTGGTAAACTTTCTTAATAACTATTCAATATGTTTTTACGTATTACAACTCGTTTAACTTTTGATTTTTTGTTTTTTGCAGAGTTGTATTTTAATGCTAATTATCTTAGCGGAGTCATATTTTTATATGTTTTTTTTCTGCCCAAAATGCAACTCTGAAAATATTGAGTAGTTATTTTGGGTATCGAGTAACCAAATAAAAAGAAAAATACTCTACACCCACTACTCATTATTTTACCAGCACTAAAATTTGAATTTTAGTGCTGTTATTGGTTGCATGTACTGTTTTCATGTGATCGCACTACACATTGTATGGATTTTTAATTTTGTTCATTCATTTTATGTTGTATGAACTAAAATATGACAATGCTCCACTCTATTATGATGCTCCACGCTACGATGTTTTTGTGGTTTGGTATTTAGCCGAAAACAGTATGTGGTTGACACCCTTAAGCGTGTAGGAGCGGAGTATACCTTTTGTTTGTATTGGCCTCATTTGTTTGTTTTGTTGAAAAGGATGATAGGTCAGTTTTTAGTTTGTCTGGTAAAGAAATTGGACTTTTACAGAAGATTTATGTATGTCACTGTTACATAATTGAGTCGTAAAATTTAACGAAAATGTTTGTAGTATATTGTTGGATATTCCTGTTATTGAAACAAATTGTTGTATTTTGTTTGTCTGCCTGACCCACAAATTTATGTTTTGTAAGCAATTAAAAAGCTAAAGCAAATTAATATTTTTTGTTAATGGTAGATTCTAAAAACTTTCGACACACCTTTCAGATAAAGTTCTTTTAAATTTCATTGAACTTGGTATATATATTCTCCTCGTTAATGCGGAGTTTACGTTTTTTTTTCAAAATTTGTTATAGTTCGCGTTTAGTTGCTGGTCAAATATGAGTTTTTTTTTTTAACAAATATAGAAGAAATATAAAATGTTTAAATTGTCATAACTTTTGATCGCGTCAACAGAAACTTAAAGTTTTTGTGTAATTTTAATTATCAAATCCTATTAAAGGGTCGGGGGATATACATCTAATATTTTGAAAAACAGAATTGAAAAAAAAAATCTTGTTGAAAAACAAAAAAACTACTTTATATAGAATAACTTTTCCAATGCAATTACTTAGTTTTTGGACACCACGAGAAATTAGGATACGAAAGAGCGGCCAAAACAGTATGCCATATTATGCTTCTTTTGTAACATAACAATATTTATTTTTATTTTATTAATTAATAATCATATAATTACAAATTATATACTATTACCCTAACCGAGCACTAGCTAGTATGGCCTTCGGCGCGTTGTAGCGAAAACAGACCAGTGCCTCTGGTGGGAATCCACCCCAACGACCCCCACACTGCTAAGCCAGCACGCTACCACCTAACCTACCGGGGCGCACAAAAGGAAGTTTATAATATGCGTTGCACTAATGTTTTTGCAAAATGTTGCTAAGTTCTTAAAAAAAGTCTCAAAAATATAAAAATTCGACTAACGATAAGTCAAAGTGGTGGCAGCGACTTTTATGCACTAAAAGTCTAAAATATGTGCTTAAAACATGCAGTAAAAAAACGCGCTTAAAACATGCACTTAAATCGAAATATGTACTAAAAACCAAAAAATATGCACTCTATATTCAAAAATATTCAAATATTTTGGATTTTTAAGAATCGATTTATTACTTTGATTTAAATTGGCATTGGTTTGAATCTGAAATCAAATATACATGTCAAACATATGACAACAACATGCAATCTAAGGGTAACAAATGCTTTATTATTTTTTTTTTTTAATTAAATTTAATTTCGCTTTTTACAAAATATTCAAAAATATGCAATTAAATTGGAAATATGCAAAACATGAAACGAAATATGCAGAGATATGCATTTAAAGCAAAACATGCAAAAATAGGCAACAACAAATCGATGCCATTTTGTTGCAAATTCTTTAATTCGGCAAAAGTATTTGGTCAGAATCGATTTTGGGATACTTACATGTAGAATACTATGTAGGTGAAGACCACTGCAAATGTAGTTGAAAACAAATGAAATTTCACATGAAAATAGGATGACTTACATTTCAGTAAATTTAACTAACAATGTCATTTGTTTTTTACTGTTCAAAAAATGAACCACAATTACAATAAAAATGAACCACATATGAACCATAAACAAATATTTATTTGTATTATTTTTTTCAATAAAAAAACTACTTTATAAAATGAATCTAAAATCATAATACAGTAATTTGATGTGGTTTGTTTCTGTAAATGAACTGCATGTGTACTCAAAAATTAAATTTATTCTACAAATGACTGTTTTTTTTATATGAAAATAGAAAAAATGTATTACGACTCAAACAACTACAAATATTTACAGCAGAAGTTCCCTGAGTGCACATGTTATCGATGTGGATAATTGGATTATCGATATCGGACGGAGAGACAGGTGTACCAGTATCAGTAGTGAAAGTTGGCCTGCGCTTAAGACACTTGATTCTCCGGTCATTTATTCTAAAATTGCTCGAGTGGCCGGCGCGGAATCAATATGGTTTTTAGGCGGAACAGGGTCTGCCTTGTACGGATTTGCGGGTCATGTAGGTTTTTCGGAAAATGTGATAGCCGACTCGTTAGCAAACAGTGCTTCGGCATCGGCTCTTGTCAATAATACGGGCGCGGATCCAAAGGAGGAAGGGTGATATATACCAACCCAAACATAGTCAAAAAATAAAAAATATAATACGACACAAAATAACTTTAAAATTAAAGGGTATAAATAATGGTATAAATCTTGGTTAAATTCCAAAAGGGTTTGCGCATTCAAATTCAGTTTGGTTGCCTTAAACCAGGGCTGGAAATACTATGACATGCGTGCCAGTTGTGACAAATGAGTGACCTTTTCATTGAATATTTTTAAATATAGTAATTTTACTAAACAAATTCTGTTAAACGATTTTTCAGATATTTAAATATTTATTTTCGCTATTAAAATATGTGCTTAAATGGTAAATTTTTATATAAAAGTTATAAAGTTCATTTCGAAATGAAAAAGTTTGAGAAGTCTTAAACATTTCTTTTTTTAAATTTTGGTTGAAAAATCAAAAATTTGTTTTAGGATCACATATCCTAATTGGGCCGAACATGGTCCATTTGGGCAAAAAGTGAATTATTACTACAAATTTCCAAAACTCGAAATTTCTAAAACTGGGTAAATCACTACTAAATAATTAGTCGGTATAAAATAAAATTATTAGATCCACGGTCACTGTGATGGCCTTAAAATTTAGAGTTTTTACATTTACGTCATCAAAAATAAATAATTTGTAATAATTTGAGCCACGAATAATTTGTTTAGTAGCCTCGAACTCTTGAGTAGTGATTTATACGGTTTTGCGAAAACATGACACAAGAAAAAATAAAAATCTTTAATTTTCATATGCTAATTTTTTGGAAAATTTATGTTAGAACCTCTTCAGAAATCAGAAAAATTTCTTAAAAATGTGCAACAATTTTCAAAAATGATCCCCCAAAGGCCTTGGGCTGGATCCGCCACTACATGAATAGTACTGCTGATCAACTCATATAATGTTGGCCTTGTCACTCTAATACATTTTTTTTTTAATTTTACCTATTTATAGTAGGTGGCACAATAAATAAATAGTACCTAATAATACAGTTTTTAAGTATTATTGCAGACATAAGCGTGTATATCAAAAATGTTACACATTTAATATCTACATTTTTTTTGTTTTTTTAGTGAAGCAATATTCAGGAAATTCTTCTTATTTATTAATGTGTTGCTTTCTTTTTAAGGGGGATAGTGGAGAGATGAAAGGTGGGGACAGATAAAGGGTTTTAAACAATGCAACACTGTAATTGCGCAAGATGATAAGTCTTAGAATAGTTGTTGCTCGCCCCCTGATTGAGAGTTGGCGAACTTATTGAGCTTTTTAGTTCATAGCCCTGATTCATTATTTTACTTCGTTGGGGTTAAGTGTTATGGGAACACCGAAGTTGGGCGCTGCGTTATAGCAAAATCATATATATTATTTTTTAAATTCATGTTGTCGTCACCGGGAATCGAACCCGGGACAATCTGTGTAACAGTCCAACGCGCTATCCATTACACCACAAATACCTTAATATTTGCATTTTGAGTAACTTTACACAACAATGTACATGTTTTATAGTAGTAAATTTATTAGCATTTTGTAGAGTGTAGTATATGGTTTCATATAAGATACAATTTTATTGTTTAGGTTGTAAACTTAATAACATAAGTGATTTAAATTAAAAAGTTGTTTGTATCAGAAACAATTAATTTATTTTTTTTTTGCATATTTCTCAATATATTTCCGGATATATTGTATGGAATTTCCAGTTTGATAAGTGTTTAGGTAGCTGAAAGATTTAGCTAAAGAGTAAGAAGAAGTGGCAATTTTATTAAGAAAGTCTAAAATTCATGAAGAAAATATCCCACCCACCATCAGACTACACGAGTGAATTTCAGTGGACGAAAAATAATGAAAAAATTCAGTATACTTATGAGACTTTTCTTCACAAATGAAAATTTTTCATTGAATGAAAGAACATTTTAATATAATTTTAATGCAACTTCATTCATTCCTTCATTAATACTACTAAATTAAATCGACTACACAAAGAGAATTTCAGTGGACGAAAAATAATGAAAATTTAAAATTTTTAGTATACTTATGAAACTTTTCTTCAGAAATGAAACTTTTTCATTGAGTGCAATAAAATTTTAATAAATAAAATTGTATTCTTCACCAAAATGTAAGACGAGTTTCAGTGCAACTTCATTCCTTCCTTCATCAATAATATTACATTAATACGAAGAGAATTTCAATGGACGAAAAATAATGAAAATTTTCAGTATACTTATAAAAGGCAAAGTACCGCCTAGTTTACTTCCCCTGTTTTGTTTACAAACTAAACAAAATATTAAAAGGAGAGAAAAACAAAAAACGTGTATTGAATATCCACCAGAGGTGGACCTTGCACATCAAACAATTTTTCAATTTATATTTTTTGATCAATGGTTATAATCTTTAACTTCAAACTCATATGTATATTAGTTCTCATGTAGTGAGTAAACTAGTTCATATGAATGTTTGATGTTTGGCATGGGATTGTTACCGCTTTCAAAACGTGTTCTGATGATGGGAACCTAGAAAATTTCCGAAATAGATCTATCAACACATTCCTGAAAGGGTCAAATAATAAAATTTGAAAACAAAAACTCTATAGATTATTTGTTAGGACAATATCCTAATGAAGAAATAGAGAGTATGGCCTCGAACTTGAATAATTTTCATTTTCATACTTATGAAACTTTTCTTCACAATTGAAACTTTTTCATAGAGTGAAATAAAATTTTAATAAATAAAATTATATTCTTCATCAAAATTTATGACGAGTTCCAGTGCAACTTCAGTCCTTCCTTCATTAATATCATGCAGTATATTCTCTCAGTGTATTATTAAACGCAACGTTACATTATAAAGACCTATTATCTTGAATTAAACTTTTATATTTTAAATCCATACCTAAAAAACTAATCAATTAGTTATACAAAGCTAACATCAGCCAAAAATATGAAAATCACGATTTTTCGAAAATGAACTGTACAAATTTTGTGTCTTATATTTGAATTTAACACATCAAAGTTAACTCAAAAAAGATGTTTTGCAACAGGAGGTTTGTGAGGTTGTTGTACAGTGATAAATATTTAAGTGTTAAAAATTTTTTATTTGCTTTTCGGTTATAAAAATTTAACTCAGAAGTTCTTTGTTGTCATTTTATTAAGACATCGTTTGCTCTAACAATAATTCAATATAATAAATTTATTAAAATATTTCAGTTATTCATGCATATTTCAGTCAACACATCAAAGCGGAAATATCGACTTTTGAAAAGAATTATTTTTCAAAGAGTAGATATTAAACATAATAAAAATTCAACAAAAATACGTGTTAATTTATTTAGTATTCAATGTCTGAGTGGTTCATAAAATCTATCAATAACGCGCCATAAAAAATGCAAAATTATAAGTAAATTTCAGACAAAAATCTCCCATAAACTTAACAAAAAAAAAAATATGACAAACTTTAAGTTAATGGTTTTTATATTAGAAAAATATGTTTAAAACGTGAAACAAATTAATTAAATAGAAAATGAATATAAAAAAAAAACGGTAGATGATTGTTCGAAAAATCCAAATATTTATCCTTGATACATAACACAAATAAATTGTAAACTTTAAATTTTGATTAATATATTTAGTATCCCAGCGCAAAATGTGAAAAGCAATTAAAAAAATATGTTTTTTGATAAAATAACTGGTTTAAACTTAATTTGTTTTATGGTTATGTAATTGGGTTTCAACGAATTCATTACAACCCAGTAAAATTTTTTTGAACAGATGAATCTGTTCTAGAACAACTTCTTTTACCACCTGTTACATGGAACCGGTTCTAGAACAGGTTCCTGGGAGTCGAAATGTAAGGTGTCACTGTCCCAGAACCAGTTCTATAACTGGTCCTAGAATAACCTGTTGCAAATAGGACAAACTCTACATAAAAAGAACCAGTTGCAGAACAGAAATTATAACCTATTAAAATACAGTATAAGTTGTTCTGCAACCAGTTATTTGGATTTTACTATTTTACTGGGAATGTGCACATGGTTCGTAAAGTAAGTTTAGGGTTGTAAAGCACCTTTTTTTCGACTCTCAAATAAAACTTAAATAAAAAATGCAAGGATTAGATTTGGCAGATATGACTGTTCAAAGTTTTGTTTGTACTTGCAAAATCCACTTTTAATCACAATGCAAATATTCCTTCTCTGTAAAATGTTTAACGCATATTTTTAAATAAGGTCTGTTTCATATTTACAACCCATGTATGAAGTTATAATTTGCAGCGCTGTACCATTTAAACTAATCAAGTCATTTTAATTTTGACAACAACCTCAACAATTATTACAATTGTGCGCCCCGGTAGGCTAGTTGGTAGCGTGCTGGCTTATCAGTGCGGGGGTCGTGGGTTCGATTCCCACCAGAGGCACTGGTCTGTTTTCGCTACAACGCGCCGAAGCCCATAGAAGCTAGTGCTCGGTTAGGGTAATAGTATATAATTTGTAATTATATGGTTATTAATTAATAAAAAAAATTATTACAATTGTTGGGTTTGTTGGTTACACATCCTATTTACAAAATCTCGAAACTATTAGAACTATATCGCGAAAAAGTATTTTTTCAAAAACCCACTTATTCTCTGAGTTTTATATTTCATATTTTTAAAATAAAAGCGCATATTTAACTGTTTCATAGTCAATTTGACCACTATTCATTTTTATTAGTTCAAATTATCTTTTATGTATAGAACGAGGCACGTAGCCAGAACTATGTTTTACCGGCTCAACAACACAAACAATATATAACAAAACGTTTTCTCTTGTTGTTGTAATTGTTGTTGTGGGGCCGGTAAAACGTAGGCCCAGTTTTTGGGATGTAGATTATCTTTAAACTTAGATTAACGAAGTTTGTAAATGAAATCCTGCTCCTGAAATAGGATATATTTTTTTCTGTTATACAACAATAATGCCCAAAATTCTAAACAACATGAAGTGGTTCCGGCAATTTTTTGTTAATAAACTTGGAAATAGCAGATAAAATCCGTTGTCGGTTTAACTAAACCGAATTTAACTGACATCAAAAAAACTTATCCTTAAGGACTTAATAATCAAACCAAAAACTACAACGTACAATAATAACTTTTTATGTTGTATCAATCGAAAACTTAGACAGAGATGAGTTCATCTTCTGAAAACACTTAAGCGATCGGCTCTGTTGTTTAAAAAATAATTGTAAAACAAAATGACGTTATAGGTATGTAACTCAGTGTATAAGTCAAACTGTAATCATGCCTAATTTTCCAATTCATTGATTTGTATTTATGAAGAATTTTATGAAGATCAAATTGTATCAAATTATATATAACTTCATCAAATTAGATAGACACATTTTTCGGATCAAATTACATATATCAAATGAGATCCCATGAGATCTCATGAGATAAAGTTATGTATGTCATTTTTCGGATCACCAGATATATGATGTGATATGGAATTATATATATGACTATATATACCTATATCGGAAGTTTTTTCATCGAGAATATATAATTAAATTTAAAAAAGGTTTATATTTAGTTTGGAGCATGGTAAGTTTTCGGGTATACATTTGTGTGAATTTGGTAAGATTTACTTAATCGTATTTATTGTTTTTTTTTTAAGATCGAAATCATGGATATATAAAATATTGCTTGTGCAATTGTGGATGCATATTCAATTTTAAATTTTTATGCTAGATGAAGATTTGGTAAAAAGAGAACGAAGAAGCGAAAGAAAAAGCTGTAAATCAAAAAACTAATTAATGTTAAATAATCAAATAAAATTTAAAAATAAATTTTTAAAAGTAAATATAAAAGCAGAGGAAAAAGCTAAAAGTATATGTATGTGAATGACGTTCAAATCAGTTGTTATTAACTACATACAATGGTTATTTAAAAATTATTAACAAACTCGTTCATTTCAACTGAGGTTTAATTGTATGATTGTTTAAAAAAAAAATAGTTGTTTCCAATTAATTTTAATAACTGAGTCTCAGTAACTAAGGGATATTTCACCAGAGTCAGGGTAAAAAATTTAGTTGATAATAACACCTATCATTAAGATATCAGGTAATAGGTAATATTAAAGAAAATACAAAAGATTATTTTCGTTAATATAAATGTTTTTAATGTGAAATTTATTACTTAGCATATACTTGACAAATCTAAAACACTTTTATAATATGAACTTTAAATCAAATACGAATTCCAAAGCTTAAAACATTTTAATCTTTTTAAAGAAAATATTTAAGAAGTTATAAACATATGGGGTTTTCTTTTCTGACAAAAATGTCACATTTTTTTGGGCTTGCCCTCAAATTTCTTTTTTGATATTCTTTTCTAAAAAAAGGTGAACACCCTGAGAGGGTGCCGTGTTTCTTTCTAAAAATGTTGCCATAAAAAAGGCACAAAGTGCAATTCCATTATCTTGGAGAGCTTCCTCCTACTTTCTGAAATATCAAAGTGGGCTTTTTCAAATTTTGAACCTACGGTTCAAAAGTCGCGATATCAGAATTCGTTTTAGAGGTATGGTTCCTACTGCAAAGTTTCTTATTTTGATCCCTAGAATACGATTTTCCTTGTACGTTTTTTGCCTCCCTATAAATCGACCCGCCCTAATAAACACACATGTTTAAAGAAAGCAATATATGATAAAATTTTGTTCTATTATGTTTGTAAACATGAAGCATTTTATTGGGGCGAGGGTGAAATGTTTGCCCTTTAAAATGCAACACTTTTTCCAGAAAAGAAAACACCATTAATTTTGTAGAAGTTAAAATTGTTGAACTAAATTTGAGTAAATAGCGTATTTGGTTTTAGTTTTTTCATAGAATTTTAAATTTAATTTAATAAATTCTTAAAATATAAAATTTTTTATTAAAAATAGATAAATTTTCTAACATTTTTTAAGAATTTTGGTATAATTTTTATTAAAATAAAAATTATGTTTTTTTCGACCTTTAATGAAAATTATTCGTTCGAGGCCATACTCTATATTTCTTTATTAGCATATTGTCCTATCAAATAATCTATAGAGTTTTTGTTTTCAAATTTATTAATTGCACACAACAGACAAGTTTTTGTTACCTCTTTCAAAACGTGTTCTGATGTTGGGAACCTAGAAAATTCCCAAAATAGATCTATCAACGCATTCCTGAATAGGTCAAATAATAAATTTGAAAACAAAAACTCTATCTATAGATTATTTGTTAAGACAATATTATAATAAAGATATATAGAGTATGGCATCGAACTTGAATAATTTTCATTTTCATTGGTCAATTAATAAATTTGAAAGCAAAAACTCTATAGGTTATTTGATAGGACAATATGCTAATAACGAAATATAGAGTATGGCCTCGAACGAATAATTTTCATTTTAATTTTTTAAGAATATTAACTTAATTCAAGAAAGAAAAATTTCTCGATTTCGAAAGAATGCTTGATTTGGGTTTCTCTAACTAAATTTCTATGCGAACGATGACTTGAAGTACAAGTCGAATGAAAACGTAACAGTTTTCATACAAAATTTGGTTTCTCTATTTCGAACGAGTTGTCAACAGTGCGAACGTAAATGTCAAAACCAGTCACTTGCTTTTTTGACTTCGAGTAACAAAATATTTTCAAAAAAATATATCATTCATTCCATGAGAAAACGCAAAAAATCTGAACATGGGTCCTCTGATTTTGTTTACTTTTTGTACAGGAATATTCTATGGTCACATTTGTACATTTCCTTTTTCAGATATCCAAATTTGTAAAAACTCGTATTTTTATGCACGTTTTTAGTTTTCATAAATATCAAAAAAATGCTAAAAGTAGTTCATTTTGAAGTGCCATAACTTTTTAATTGTATATCGCATGTTATTAATTTAAACGAAGATGGAAGATGCACTTGTCTACTTTATAACAGGATTTTTTTAAACAAAATGATTGTATGCACTCATAATGCAAATGGAGTTTTCTAATGCATTTTTCAAAACTTTCTCCCAATACGATTTTCAAAAAATACAGTTTACTAAAATATGGAATATTAACTAAATATACTAATACTGATTTTTATTTGACAAACTTGTGAAGCACTTTTAGCAGTTTTATCAAATTTATAAAAATTAAAAACGAGCATAAAATCGCGAGTTTTTACAGATTTCGAGATCTGAAAAAGGCTATGTGCAAGTGGGACTATAGAGTATTTATGTTCAAAATATAAAAAAATCGGAGAACCTAAAAAAAAACATCCTCATTTTTCAATGTTCTTTGCTGGAATGAATGATATAATAAAAAATTATAAATATTAAAAAAAAAAATTTATAAGAAAAGGTAAGAATAAAATAACACGAATATTTGTAGTTTTTTAAGAACTTTAAATTTTAGCTTAATTAAATACAAAATGGAACAGCTGAAAACGCTGGTATACTTTTTTGATTTTCTTCTTTTGATTTATTAATTTTTCTTTTATTTTATTTATTTGTGTTATTTATTTATTTGTGGAACAGGTCATAAGGGTTATGACTTATAATTTTTGAGTTCATAAAAATATAATATGAAATAAAATCTAATAAATTTGCATTATTCTTAAGCAATTTTTTTTTAATTTAAGGAAAATTTAAGAAACTAAATTTTAGTAAGGTCTAAACTTAATTTTAGTTTAAACTTTTAAGTATGTTTATAAGCATACTTTGACAGCATGCAAAATACTATAGAGCCAGATCTGTATATTAAATAGTCTATGCTGTTAAAATGTTGTATATTTGGAAAATCGGCACTTTTGTAATCCCGAATAAAAAAGTTTACATATAAAATCCTATATATATATGTAACTACCCAGCCAGAAATTCATGATGGTTCAAAAAACTAAGTACTATCAAAGCATACAATATACCAAATCCAAAACTTTCTGAGAACGTTTGGAAAAAAAACATATTTAAATTACTTTAATAGCACTTTTTAAACAAACTTTACTGATGTTTATTGAAATACAAATGATATCTGTGGAATTTTGATAAAATAGTGTAGTCAATAAAACTTTTAAATGTGGATACACTCAAAAAAGTTTTACAGTTACTACATGACAGTTGTTTGTGTAGTAATCAGTAGTAGTTGTTTTTAACTGTAATTACAGTTGTTTTTGTATGAAATAATGAAAAACAACTATTTTGACAGTTGTTTTCAAAAACAACTAACGAAAACTACTAAAATTTTTAACAGTTGCTTTGGAATGTTGACTTGAGACTTTTAGTAAGATGCTGGAAATACTAAATTTTGTTGTAATTGAATGAAGAAAAAAATTTAATTTTTTTTTAAAATACCAAAAAAAAATAACCTTTAAAAACAGTAGTTTTTACTAATTTTTACAGTTGTTTCAAAATGTTTGTATTAAAAAATTATCAGTTGTTTTTACGACATTGGTAGTTGTTTTTACCACATTTGTTAGATGTTTTTTAACAGTTAAAAACAACTACATTTTTAGTTGTTTTAACTGTAATTACCTTTGTCGCCTTTTACACTGAAATTACAGTCTTTTTCAGTAAATTCTACTGTAAAACTTTTGTAAGTGTATTTTAGTCTAGTCCGCAGAACCCTACACCATTAAAATTCAACGTATTTGTCAATTACGTTTTAATGTAATAACTTTTTTACTTTATTATTAAAAAAAATTGAATTACTAATAAAATATAAAAAAATAATTAATGTGTTTTTAGCACTGGGAAATTACTTTCTTTTCGGTATTTGGAGTACTGGAAAATTATTCCACATTTTTTATTTAAAATTCTATGAAAGCAGTCAATTTTTGCATTAAATGCACTTTAAAATCATTATACTTTTGGGTTTTCAAATGTTTTGGAAGCGTTTTAAAAACAAAAGACGTAGCGCTTTACAACTACTTTATATTTGGTTTTTGTAACGTTTTAAGAATACTCTAAAATACCAACATTAGACCGCAAATCTGTGTTATCATTTGAGTGCACTGAGAACACTATAATCATTAAAAACATGTTGCTTTGGTAACGTTTCAACTACCATACGTAGTGCTTTCAGAATACTTCTATGTTTGTTAATTTCTGGCTGGGTATATATACACTCAGGGAACTTCTGCTGTAAATATTTGTAGTTGTTGAAGTTGTAATTCAGTATCTTTATTTTTAAGTGAAAAAACAGTCAGTTGTAGAAAAAATTTAATTTTTGACTACATATGTAGTTCATTTAAAAAAAAAAAAAAAAACCACATCATATTACTGTATTATGATTTTAAATTCATTTTATACAGTAGTTTTTTTTTACTAAAATAATAAATGTTTGTTTATTTTTTAATACCTATGTGGTTCATTTTTACTGCAATTGTGGTTAATTTTTGGAACAGTAAACTACAAATGACAATGTTAGTTGAATTTACTGATACGTAAGTCTTCCTCAAGTGATATTTCATTTGTTTTTAACTACAATTGCAGTGGTCTTTACCTACATAGTATTCTAAGTGCATATTATTGCATGCTATTGTATGAAAATACATATGTCAATTTATGTTTATATATAAAATTTTTTCCTCTAAATTTTTTTTACGATGCCACATATAATTACATCTTGCATCATGTATAATTATATCTAACACAAATCAAAATTAAATAGAACACTATATTGTGATATTAAAAAAATTGTATTTTAGTTTGGATAAAATGATATCGTGATATATTCATAGTTATATGTAAAGATATATCGTACCATACCAAATAAATTTTGATCTTCTTTTATATAAAACTATATATTGCCGTATTTAAAGTCAGATTGCTCTATATTATTCGGTCCCAAATTTAAAAAATTGGCGAATTCCGTCACGTACTTAAGCTTATTGATATGTTTATCGATAAAAACCAAAAATTTTAAAGTGTACTTAGAGTTGCTACCCGTTTCCTAAGTAGTGTGTTTTTAAAATGTTTGGACAAAGTAGAGTTTAAAAATCTGGCAAAGCTGAGCAGACCATAGGAAAAACATTTATAAAAATTCCTTAGATACATTTTGTTCCACCACAGCATCATTTAGTTTTGCATAAATAATTTTATTTATTTATTGTTTTAAGTAGAAAGATGTAGTGGACTAAAATTTCGTATTGTAAATATATGTATTTTCAAAAATATGATCAGCATTACCAAAGTTTTGAAGCCAATTTTGTACAAAAATTCAAAAAAATATAAGTATTATGGGTTTTTTTTTTATTTTTTCCATAATTAACTGGATAGTACGCATCGTTTGAGTGCAATTACGTAAAATTATCCACTTAAAACCTAAAATAGGTTTATGCGGAAACTTTTGTGAAAAACTCAAGAAGGTAATGTGTCTTAATTTTTTTTTATAAACTTAATGGATGAGACACATTTGTATGAAATTGTGTATATTTTCTAGTGTTTCCAATTATTTGACCGAGGCGGTTGACCGGTTAAGGCATAACTCGACAAATCGCTTAAAAGGATTAACCGGTTAATCGGATGGGTTAATCGACCAAATTGGCGGTTAATCATTTAAAATGTATTTATGTGGTTTTTTACCAATAAAAATACAAAGAACTGTTTGTTTTGTTAAATATCAAGTAAAGCTAACCGCTTAAAAGTGGCTTAAAAAGTGTTTGTTGAGGATTACACTGTACAACACAAAAAAAAATTACAAGGTCCGACCGATAAATTTTGATAGAAGAGACAAAAAAAAGACACGTATAACTGCGTTTTTGAAAGTTTACATCTGGGTTTCATTTTAGGGGGAGGTAAAGTTTCCCCTAAATGAAAATTTTGTATTGTCAATCGGCATAGAAAATCGAGTAAAGCTTACGTTTAAAGTATATGCTGTGTTTAGCATACTTATGTAAAATGTTACGGAGAACATTTTTGTAGAATAAATTAACCCTCTAACTCCTCAAGGTAAGTGCATTTTTTGTCCTTCTTTAAAAAAAGAGCAAAAAACACCATTAAAACAGGGATTTAAGGGGTTAAAATGTTCCGCAAAAATATTCGCCGTGAAATTTTACTATACGTCCCTGAATACACCAAAACAGAAAATTCAACCAGAAAGTCAGAAGTAAGATACAACAAAAGAGAGCTTATGGTTAATTTCGCATTTTTTAAGAATTTGATTTTAAAGTACCCCAAAAATTTAGCATGCAAAAAAAATAGTTAAAATTTCACTATTATTTTACCTTTGATAGCAAATTTGGATAGGAAGTATTCATTAATAGCATTTTTTTTTAGCTCTAGGCAATTCCACTTCATTACCATACAATGTCCAGCATATTTCAGCGATAAGCGAATGAATGCTTTTGCCTTTATAGCGTTCTTCAATGGGTGCGCATTAGAGGCGTTCAAAAAAATGAAAGCGATTTCTAAAGTCAACGCATGGGCTAGCTTGGTTCCTTTGTAAATAAAAACATTTAATATGAAGTTTTGTGCCGATCGGACAAAGAAAAGTCGAGGCGGAAATCGATTGAAAATTGACAGTGTGTTTTGTATGCTAAAAAAATGACTTTTTGTATTTTTTCAAAAAAGAAGTAATATCGAAGCAGTTTTTGTGCCATATTATAAATTAATCGAGATGAAGACACAAAAATGTTTTCAAAAAGATATAAAAATCCAAAATCGGTGAAGAATTAGCCCAGTAATAAATAATGCCCCAGACCACTAATGTGCCAAATACCACTTGATCACAAATTTCGAGCCCACATTCTAAACGTTTTCGAAATTAATTACCGAAATATTTTTGTTTTACTAAGTGGACTCATTAACCATGAGATATGAAATATATTATTTTTTAGATGTCGTTAACCTGTCCTAAGGTGACGTCAAAAACCAAAAATATTTTTAGGGTATTTTTCAAATCTCCAAAATCAAATTTTAAAAAATTTTGTTCAACAAAAATGGAAAAAAATAATTTTTCACACTAAGGTTTTATTAAGCATAAAATTCTAAATTAAACTACCAAAAATTAGACATATCACCCGGTTAATTTAGTTAGGGCACCTATTTAAATTCGGCGGATTTCGAGGAAAATGGCTTTTTTTGCAAAAAATTTAATATAAGGGTAAAATTTTTCTACTTTTAACAAGTACCAATTATTGCTATTTGGGGTTTGATAACACAAGCTGCAAGAAGTATATTCTGAAGATTTTTGTCAAAATCGACCTACTCCAAAGGTCAAAACACAAGGTCAAAAATCAATTTTTTGGAAATTTTGAATATTTCATGAAATTGATAACGAAAAATCGTGTGGTATCTTTGTATTTTGATGAAAGTTGACTAAATTATTTTTCGTAGTTGTTATTTGTTATTTAAAAAGAAAAAAACCTAAATTAACTCTTTTGTGCACTTGGGGCCAAAAATGTCCCAATATTTTTCAACATTAAAAAATCGTAGTTTCTTTTAAATATCTGCATAATAAAGGTACAATTTTTGAATTATAAAGAAAAAAATACAGATTTACTTACTTAGAAATTGAAATTTACCCTGTTATGCACTTTGGGCCAAAAATGTACATTGTACATACATATTTAGTTGTACATGTTTTTAAAAACTGAATTTTTAAATAATATTATGTGGTTTTATTTATTGGTAAATAGCCGTTTTAAGGCATGTAAATTCATTATTTTTGAATGACGCATAAGTGCATAACAGGGTAAATTTCAGTTTCTAAGTAAGTAAATCTGTATTTTTTTCTTTATAATTCAAAAATTGCACCTTTATTATGCAGATATTTAAAAGAAACTACGTTTTTTAATGTTAAAAAATATTGTGACATTTTTGGCCCCAAGTGCACAAAATAGTTAATTTAGGTTTTTTTCTTTTTAAATAACAAATACCAACTACGAAAAATAATTTAGTCAACTTTCATCAAAATACGAAGATACCACACGATTTTTCGTTATCAATTTCATGAAATCTTCAAAATTTCCAAAAAATTGACCTTTGACCTTGTGTTTTGACCTTTGGAGTAGGTCGATTTTGACAAAATTTTCAGAATATACTTCTTGCAGCTTGTGTTATCAAACAACAAATAGCAATAATTGGTACTTGTTAAAAGTAGAAAAATTTTACCCTTTTATTAAATTTTTTGCAAAAAAAGCCATTTTCCTCGAAATCCGCCGAATTTAAATAGGTGCCCTAACAAATTTACCGGGGGATATGTCTAATTTTCGGTAGTTTAATTTAGAATTTTATGCTTAATAAAACCTTAGTGTGCAAAATTATTTTTTTCCATTTTTGTTGAACAAAATTTTTTAAAATTTGATTTTGGAGATTTGAAAAATACCCTAAAAATATTTTTGGTTTTTGACGTCACCTTAGGACAGGTTAACGACATACAAAAAATAATATATTTCATATCTCATGGTTAATGAGTTCACTAAGTAAAAAAAAAATATTTCGGTAATTAATTTCGAAAACGTTTAGAATGTGGGCTCGAAATTTGTGATCAAGTTGTATTTGGCACATTAGTGGTCTGGGGCATTATTTATAACTGGGCTAATTCTTCAACGATTTTGGATTTTTATATCTTTTTGAAAACGTTTTTGTGTCTTCATCTCGACGAATTTATAATATGGCACAAAAACTGCTTCGATATTACTTCTTTTTTGAAAAAATGCAAAAAAGTCATTTTTTTCCCATACAAAACACACTGTCAATTTTCAATCGATTTCCGCCTCGACTTTTCTTTGTCCGATCGGCACCAAACTTCATATTTAATGTTTTATGTACAAAGGAACCAAGCTTGCACATGCGTTGACTTTAGAACTCATTTTGAAAAACGGCCATACAAAGTTGAACACCTCTAGTGCGCATTTCTGATGAAATTTTTCACCATGCTCATCAGATTCTGTTGACAACTGGTTCTCAAAGTAATCCATATGGGAATTTAAAAAATGAATTTTTGTTGACATATGAACGCCTAGTTTTCTAAAAGCTCTAAGCATGATGTCTACGTATATTCGAGCAGTAAGAGACCGAGTTTTGCCTAACTGGCATACCTAAACAAGAGCGGCAAGCGTTTTCTAGCTGTCAAAAATTCTCATGTCCATACAATTTGTATGTAGCATCCCGAAATAACGCGGCGGCAACGCGGCGGCAACTCTTTGCAATTGGAAAATCCGATTTTGACAGCGCGTTTCATAGTGAAGTTAGTTGCAAAAGACAACAAATGTAAAACAGGGATGGCAAAGTTGATACTATAGTACTTTTTTTGATACTATTCGATGTTCCAAAGTACCGTAGTACTCCCGCGACTCATTTGATACTATTGGACGATTTAAAGTTTTTAATTCGTTTTATTTTTTAATTTTTATTAATATATAAATTTTATTAATATATTGCTCGCAACTTCATAAATAAAGATGTGTTAGATAATTGCACACCGTCACAATTAAATATCCACGATAACCATATTCCTCTAAACGACGTTTTTGTGGTATGGAAGTGGATTTGTATATAAATACAAATCAGATTGAATCCGGCACTGTAAATCAAAAAAAAGAAAATTCCAAAAAATTTTATATTAAAATTTGTGAGAATTTGAAGACCACAGTAAATTTTTATAATGAAATTTTAATTTGGTTCAGTAAGTTTTCACCTGAAAACGTTATTTGCGGAAGAACCAATATTATCGTGCCATTTTTGATAAAAAATTTTCCAAACGAAGAAAATAATTTTGACGCCATTAATACCCAATACAGAGCGTTGGCAGATTGGCAAGAACTAAAACTTTCTAGAAAGGAAAATATATGTAGTTTCTGGTGAAAAGTATCTAAAATTAAAAATGAGTTAAACAAATATATGTTTCCCGATATTTCCAGAATTGCTGCAGGTATTTTCTCCATACCACATTCTTCTGCAAACGTCGACAGAATTTTTTCATACCAAAATCTGATTAAAGCCAAAGGCAGAAACAGACTTCATGTTCCAACAGTATCAAATCTAATACAAACCAAAGATTTATTAAATGCAACAAATTCTTGTTGTTACAATTTTAAAATCTCTAACAAGTTATTATCAACCAATTTATAAAATTATTTTTTAGCTCTATTGATTAATTTAATTTTGATCTCATTTGCAGTTTTTTGCTCCTGTACATTAATTTAAAAAATATACTTTTTTAAAGTAAAACTTTATTTTTTTTAAAATACATATAAACATAAATTTATGTTCATTAACATTTAATGTTATTTTAATGCATTTTGTATGAGTTTTAAGAAAAATAAAATTAAAAATAATTTTAGTACTCTGAGAGTCGAAAAAGTACTATTTGAAAATTTGATTGGTACCGAAACGAAATTATTATTTCCCATCCCTGATGTAAACAAATAAATAAAGAAGAAAAAATAAGAGAGAAAAAAATATATTTGTTATTTATATATATTATTATTTATATTATTATTTATATATAGTTGTTATTATACAAAACACAAAACATAAATCAGAAACACCAATATTGTAATGTGCTTTGTTGTTAAAATAATCAGGGTTGTTATATTTTTTATTTTGATAACCCTGTTTTTATCGAATGCTTTTCCATGCATCAAGCTCAATTGGTGAGAGCATTTCGTCGAAGTCAGAGTTTTGCATTAGCTTTCTTATATCTGGACCAACAAAAACACCTGTTTGTATGAAACCATTTTTAAGGCTTTTATCAAGAACAACGACTTGAAGAACACATACATACCTTCTTTAATCTTTCCTCCGCTTAATTTTGGAAACATTGTTTTCAGAAAATTCAATGCTGATCCATTTGTAGTCAGACATTTAACAAAGTTTTTCACCACACCAAATTTGATATGCAATGGGGGTAAGAGAATTTTTTCAGTTGGTACCAATGCTTGATGAACGATATTGTGCTCTGCTAATGTTCCCTTAGCTCTCAACTTCCATTGTTTTTTGGAATATTGGTCACCCTTCCATCTGCTATCCCAAGTGCATAAAAAGCATCCGTACTTAACGTATCCGGCCTGCATACTAGAAAGGAAACTAACGACTTTTAAGTCTTCATATTTTACGGAGTTCAGTATTAATTTTATAGAATCATAGCTTTCTTTAATGTTCAATCCATAGGCAATTGGAATAGAATTTTTGGTATTATCGTAATAAAGAAGTTCAGCTTTAAGACTCTTCTTAGATGAATCAATAAATATACGCCAGTCCTCGTGGTTATACGCAAAATTCATTGCATTCCTTCAATATCGTTGCAAATGTGTTATCATCGTTTACTGAAAAGAACGGCAGAAAGCTCTCTTGACGCTTACGAAAGCTGGTAACATTGACACAAGGTTCAAGTAGATGAAGACTTTTTAAGTCTGCAGCTAAAATTTCTAATTTGTTTTTAGACAGATTCAGTCTCCGAGCCAATGCAATTAAATGCTCTTGCGACATTAATATTGGTCTTCAATTCCTGTGTAATCACTACCTGCGGAATTAAAGTTTCCTGTTTCAGCGATTGTTCCATCAAGATAATGACTAGGACTTCGAAGTTGTAGCACAGGTACTGGGAGTTCGTCAGAATGCGGAACTGGGAGCATGGCTGATGGTACAGCTTGGTATATAAAACTCTTTCGCCTATATCTATTCAACTTTAATATAGGACTATTTTGGCACACGTAGCACGTAGCGTCATTATGATCACCTGGATCTACCCACCGCATAGGAATAACAAACTGCATTGAATTTCGTTGAACTTCAGCGAGAGTTTAAAAATAAAACTATAGTCTTAGAACAAAAAAAGATGAATTACCTTTGGACCACAAAATTAAGCCGTTATAACAAATGCGACAGCAATGCTTCGGCGTCCACAGTTCATCCGGAAAACTTCTAGCTCAAAATACCTTTTATAGATGTCTTCAACTTTACTATTGAAAAACGTAACTTTATATTCCGGTATAGTATGTTTACCGCAGATATATCAAAACAAATCAAATTTTTCCAAACAATTGGACATTTTTGCCAAAACAAATCTTACACATTAAGTTTAATTGCTTTCTTTAATTTTTTAAGTAAAACACTCAAATCACAAAACAAATTATATACACAATATATGCACCGCAAATTGACACGTTTTTAGTACAATAAGAAATATAGCACTTGTTTTTTGTTTTGTTTTGATTTTTTTTTTGTTTTTGTTGTAATGTAACGGATCTAATCTGCCAAAGAACAGCTGGCAATCTATATGTATATCTATAAATTTATAGGTCGGACCTTGTAATTTTTTTTGTGTTGTACAGTGTAATAAAGTGGAATTGCCTAGAGCTAAAAAAAAAATGTTATTAATGAATACTTCCTATCCAAATTTGCTATCGAAGGTAAAATAATAGTGAAATTTGAACTAATTTTTTTTCATGCTAAATTTTTGGGGTAATTTAAAATCAAATTCTTAATAAATGCGTAATTAACCATAAGCTTTCTTTTGTTGTGTCTTACTTCTGACTTTCTGGTTGAATTTTCCGTTTTGGTGTATTTCACTGCGAATATTTTTGCGGAACATTTTAACCCCTTAAATCCCTGTTTTAATGGTGTTTTTTGCTATTTTTTAAAAGAAGGACAAAAAAGACCCTTACCTTGAGGAGTTATAGGATTAACATATTCTACAAAAATCTTCTTCGTAACATTCTACATAAGTTTGCTGAACGCACCATATATTTTAAATGTAAGCTTTACTCGATTTTCTATTCCGATTGATAATACAAAATTTGCATTTAGGGGAAACTTTACCTCCCCCTAAAATGAAACCCAGATGTAAACTTTCAAAACGCCGATATACGTGTCTTTTTTTTGCCTCTTCTTTACAAAAGATTTGATTTTGTTGTACAGTGTTATTTAAAGCATCCTGCGATGTTTTAATGAAACATTCCTTAGAATCTTGGGATTTCATATTAAAGGAATCTAATACTACATTCATATTTAACCCTAAAAACACGTATTTTCAATTAAAAATGTGATTTTTTTGGAATTTGAGTCAAAACCTTGAAAAAACGAAATTACGTATTTTGGGGTTCAGTGTGAATGTAGTTTAAGGGCCGGTAAATGATACAATTCGATACAAAAATGATACAATCTAATATAATTCTATCGGGCCATAATTCTGTTAAAATTGTACTGGACATTTATCTAATTGCATCAGATTAGATCTTAATGCACACAAATAGATAGAATTATATGGGCGCATATTTCGGATAAAATTTAATAAGATTATAGAGCAATTCCATATGAAAGCGATCACCTTTTGGACGACCCCTCTCCGATTTTAAAATAAATAGTCTCAATCGACTGCCCAGCAAAAAATAATGTACCTACATATTTTTTTTTTTTTTATAGTGACTGGTTTAGTGGTGGTGTGCACCACTGTCATGTGACAAAATTGAAGAATTCTTCATAAGGGACCTCACTGAAAGTTGTTTTAAAACGAGCTCGTTGGAAAGGTATTGAATCAGGCTTTAATTGAAAAATAAAATTTTCCTAATTTTTCTCAGAAATTTACCTTTTTTCCCATGAAAATTAAATTTTCCCATGAAAATTAAATTTTCCGATTTTCCACAGAAGCTCCTAAATTTTCCGGCTAATTTTATTTTTTTTGGATTCCTCATAATTTTTGCTTTAAGAATCAGCAATAAAAAAATGGGCCCCGACTCCTTGTTTGGACAGGAGAAGAGCATTTAAGAGACCACCTTGTTCTCATTGCTTTTATATTTTTTATAATTGAATTATTTTTAATTATTTAACAAGAAAAATTAGGAAAATTTTATTTTTCAATTAAAGCCTGATTCAATACTTTTCCAACGAGCTATCACTCGTTGCGATCAACTTTCAATGAGGTCCCTTATGAAGAATTCTTCAATTTTGTCACATGACAGTGGTGCACACCACCACTAAACCAGTCACTATAAAAAAAAAAAAAAATATGTAGGTACATTATTTTTTGCTGGGCAATCGATTAAGACTATATATTTTAAAATCGGAGATGGGTCGTCCAAAAATTTGCCAATTTTGCTCGTTTTCATATGGAATTGCTCTATATACAGTGTCATATAGTAATTGATATAACTACTTAAAGCTGCGTATAATTTTTTTTAATTGAAATGTTACAAAATTTTGAAAAACGTGTTCCTTTTTAAGCAAAATATTTAATTACGCGGGTAATAAAACGCCCCTGTGGTTAATATAAATACCTGGATAGAGAGTACCGAAATATTCGGCACAGCCGAATTTAATCTATTTCACTTGTTTTTTTTTTACTTACGTCGCGCCATTTGTGGCTATTTCCGTCATCCCATTTTTTCTCGTCCAAAAATATCCCGTTGAGTGAAAGAAAAGATTAATTTATGAAAAAAGTATATCGTTATTTTGCCGTACCGTGTTCTAATTTGCGGCCATGTTTAACTCTGCGATCCATACATTTCATTTTGTGTTTTTCTGAAAGTCGTGGAACTACGTTCAGTTTAAGTCCCACAATATTTTTGGATGCAGTTAGAAATCTCCAAGCTCTTAGTGGGCGTTGTGGTGTAATGGTTAGCGCGTTGGACTTTTACACAGAAGGTGCCGGGTTCGATCCCCGGTGCCGGCAACATCAAATTAATATGTATGAGTTTTTTCTATCCCTCATACGTATCGCAATGTCCACCTTCGGTGTTCCCATAGCAATTAACCCCACCGAAGTAAAATAATGAATCAGGGCTATGAACCAAAAAGCTTCAATAAGTTCGCCAACTCTCCATCAGGTGGCGAGCAACAACTGTTCTAAGACTTATCATCTCGCGCAATTACAGTGTTGCCATGTCTGAAGCCCTTCATCTTTCCCCACCTTTCATCTCTATACTATCCCTTTCCAAAGAAAGCAACACACTAAATATAGGAAGTATTTCCTGAGTGTTGCCTCTCTTTTTTTTAAAAAAAAAAAAAAATTCGACAGCTTGGATTTTCTTCCACTTCTCTTCTTTGTCCCATAATTTTCATTACCATTCCAAAACTTGGTGAATACAATTCGTCTTCAGCCAATTACAAGCGAAATTTTGGGAATTGATTGTTTTGGGGTTGTAAAAAAAACAATTTTTAATGTTTAAATATCAGAAAGGACGGTTCCTTCTGGCATTTTACTAATAAATACTGATCATTAAAAACATCGCTAAAAATAGTGGATTCTTTTGAAGTACCAAAAAAAGTCTACCAATTTATACATAATTGAAAAATTCGAGCTACCTTGATTAGTTTAATTTTTACATAGCTTCAAAGTATTATTTCATACATGCAAATTAAATATATTAGTTAGGTTGATGCATGTAATTCGAGCTGGCAAAAGATCTCATGAGAAGGTGGAACATTTTGAAATCACAAATGAAATTTCATTTAAAGAAATTACGACTTACATTTTAAAATATGTAGTAAAAATGAACCACATATGTTAGTAAAAAAATAAACAAACATTTATTTTTTTATTGTTTTAAATAACAAAAAACAACTGTAAAAAATTAATGTAAAATCACAAAACAGTCATTTGATGTGGTTTGTTTTTCTAAATGAACTAGAACGTTAATAAAAAATTTGATTTATTCTACAAATGACTGACATTTACATTAAAAATAAAGAAACTGTATTACAACCCAAACAACTACATATTTTTAAAGTAGAAGTTCCCTGAGTGAATGGTTAATCGAGTTGAGAAACAGAATATAAAAAGTATTTAGTGCTAATATTTTTTAAAACTACTATTAACTGGAGTACTTTGACAACAAGTTATGAAAAAGATCGTTTCGTAAATTGCTTTTTTTATTTTTAGATTTTTTGCTGACATAATATCTTATTAACTAATAAAATAATAGTCTAACATCTCTTTTTTTGGATTAGTTTCAAATATGCAAAAACAAAACATAAATACTAACGTTGGCTAAAATATATAATCTCTAGTTAATGCATAATACTAAATCGTGCTTTATTTATTTTATTATCAAGATCAAGAGAAGACCGTCACTAAAAACGCCGAGATAAAAAAAGCATAAAATCACCTGCTGATTACAGCCACTCATGTTGTAATATTCATTAATTTCCATCATGGTAATTATATAGCTACATATGGAAGCTGTGTTGCTATTTTTTCTGTAAGCTGTATGTTTTCAATAATGAATTAGGGTGACCATTTTTTTAATTTTTATAAAATACATAGTGAAATATATCAAATAATGTTTTTCTATGTATGCAAATTTGAAATTGTTTTAGTTTTCTCGTTTTTTTTTTGTTTACAAAATGTACCCACATACTCTACAAGCATATATTATTTGAATGGCTTTAGTATGTGTGTAAACTTTTGCAGTTCTTGTAATTCCTAAATTATTTTGCATATAAAAAAAAAAACCAGGAAATTTAAAAATTATTTTTGTTTGAATCAGACAACACAGAAATTTAAATTTATGCTAACAGTATAAAAAAGTTTCAAACAAATGAAAATAATAACTGAAACTAAAAAAATATTCACCGATTTTTTTAGTTTCAGTTAAGGGAATGTTCAATAGTGTGTCCTGTTCGCTAAAGTGGATTTTTTTTGTGTTGGTGCATGAATATGTCAAGACAGTCAACTGTTATAAAGTTTAATTTCCGTTATCTCTTTTTTAAATAGTTGCGACGAGAATGCACACGTTTTTCTTGATTAAAAGCCAATAAATTGTGTGGTGGCAAAAAAAAACCTCTACAGAAAGTGTAATTTTTCGGAAATGAATGAAAACATATTAACTCAATCACCATTCCATTTCAATAAAATGCACCATAGCTGTCGTACTCGACAAGAAATCTACGAAACAAAAATTTTAGATTCCGGACCCTAACGTCATACAATTTGCAAAAAACGATAAAATTTGACGAAAATGTCGTTATAAAATAAACTATAACTTTTAAACTATACAACATATTAAATTCGTATTGGCCTTAGTTTTTAGACTGAAATATACTCTCTAAAATGATATTTTCTGCTACGATTATTTTCATTTTGTTTAAGAGTTAAGAATGAAGTTAGAAAAATTCACGATTTTGTATATTAATTGTTAGCAAACTTAGATAGGTTGTCAAAGAAATAGCTTTTTTGCAAATTTTTTTTTTGATTTGCTAACATTGGTATTATCAAACAATTTCTATGAATTTTTTGGTTCCAACACTTACAAGCACTTCATGAGCACTTTCATTTTGTATGCTGCTTACCTAGTTCACAATTGTATCTTTATAATAGGAAGGAGCTGCAAGAAATCAGCCCAAATTTAATGTATAACTTATAAAGCAGAGTAACATAATATATACCCAATTTCAATTTTATACCCAAAGAAATTCTCACAAATCAACAATTACTTACACATAAAAAATCGTTATCAAAAAAACTTGTAAAATATCTTAACAAGATATATCGAAAACAATATGCGAAAATATTGCAATTTTAGTTTATAAGTTTGTTATAATTTTTATTAAAAATAAAAATTATGTTTTTTCGACCTTTAATTGTGCAATGAAAATGAAAATTATTCAAGTTCGAGGCCATACTCTATATTTCTTCATTAGGATATTGTCCTAACAAATAATCTATAGAGTTTTTTGTTTTCAAATTTATTATTTGACCCTTTCAGGAATGTGTTGATAGATCTATTGCGGGAATTTTCTAGGTTTATATTATTGTAGAATGTTTCAAGTTTTTGAATAAGTTGTATAAAATATTCTGGTGATATATTTCTAGTTTGTTCTTTTTTTGGTAAAATCGTTTTTATGTATAAAATCGCCAAGAAAATCGACATTCACTCGAAAAACCGCAATAAAATTCGCCCGTCTCCATTTTAAAAGTTAACTCGATAAACATGTTTAGAAATCGCAACTAATTTGGAAATAATTGCCTTGTTTTATGTGTAAAATCGCCAAGAAAATCGACATTCCCTCGAAAAACCGCCATAACAACCGGCATTTCAAAAATTAACTCGAAAATGTGTTTTGATCCAATTTCTTTGTTTTCGTTTTCATCCACTGCTAACGGTTTTGAACCATCTCAATGATCAGTAACAATTTCAACTACAACGGCCCTAGTTGTTTCCGTACATTTTGATATTATGTTACTTTTTTTTGCCAGTTACATGATATATCTGGTACCAACCAGTCAATGTTTTCTCACCATTACTATAGTGACATGACTAGTCATAATAGCCAAATTAATACTTTTTGGTATACCACAGTTTCGTGACGAATCCCCGAATCATATATCACAGAATTGCTCCTTTGGATCAATCGATCCTTTATTTCCTGCAGTGATATTTCACAAAAAAAATTTAGCATTGAGTGAAAACATCTAAACTCAATTTCCATACTCGACAAGTAATCGTCATAGTCGACAAGTTATACTCGACAAGTAATCGCCCAAGTATAAATTTCAGACTCTGGAGACTTTCGGTTTCCAAAATATGTCGTCATGAAAATTGTAAAAAACGTTATGCTAAAGCATCGTTACAATATGGACTATGTGATGAAAACCGATTGTTTTCAGATCGATCGTTTTTAAAATTTCAATACCTAAAATTTTTCATTGTTTTTAATTTCAATAAGAGTTAAAGATATCAATCGATATTGCTAATTCAATTAAAGCGACTTAAAAATAATTTTAATTCTCCTCTTCCTCTTTATTCACATTTGGATTTTTAACCCACCCAATCGAAGTCAAAGTCGATCTGTTTCATCACTTGCTTATACAATAGACTGGTCCACGCTTGTATGGAAAAATAAAAGTATATTTCGATTTGTTCTCCACAATAATGCTTTTGTCCCTTTTATCAATATAAACGTGAATACCAAAAATTCGATTAATCGGACGATATTTAAGAGGTCGCTATGAAATGCGACTTTTGAGTTTTGTCTCTCATATAATAGCAATAATTACTACACTTAGAATATTATGTAGGTAAAGACCACTGAAAATGTAGTTGAAAACAAATGAAATTTCACTCAAAGAACAGACGGCTTATATTTCAGTAAATTCAACTAACATTGTCATTTGTTTTTTAAAATAAAAAAAAATTACTAACAATTGTAGTAAAAATGAACCACATATTAGTAAAAATATAAACATTTATTTTTGTTATTTGAGGTGGTTTGTTTTTTAAATGAACTACAAGGTTAGTAAAAAATTTAATTTGTTCTACAGATGACTGACATTTACATTAAAAATAAAGAAACTGTATTACAACCCAAACAACTACATATTTTTAAAGTAGAAGTTCCCTGAGTGTAGTGTTATTAAATTTCTTTATATATTTCTGACAGTTTATTCTTGTTTTACAGTTTATTAATCTAATTGCGTTATTGTAAATACTATTCCTAGTCCTTTTTAGCTAGTCCTTAGTTCATGGAAATTCAATGGATCCATCGCTCTCTATAATTATGTATAGAAAGTATTTTGAAGGCAGAATTTACCCTTTGACTACCCTTGCACACTACAGTGTACACATTTAAAAAAAAATATTAACAATTAAACTCTATACTTTTGTTTAAATATGTTCATTAGGATATTAGTCATTGAACAAAAATCATTATATGCATAATCTGTTCATCGGGGAAATATAGTCGCTATATTTGTTAACAAAATCCAATTTTTTTAATCAGCTTCTATCTCCGAAAGAATGGGCGTTTGGTGTATTTTCAAAACTAGCATCTAATGACCAGATGAAAACCAAACAGATAATTTTTATATAATCTAATGTATAAGTGGTAAAAATAGGCTGAGAAGTTTTTGGAGAATTTTTTTGGTGGGTAGGAGGGGGCATACACGTCAACCTGTTTCTTTCTAATTCAAGTCTAAAGTACAAATATATATATATCTACAGACAAAAAGTCTGTAGTAAAAGTTTTAAAAATAATAATAATAAAGTTAATTTTAGTGTGCTTATTGCCGATAAGCTTATCGTTGGCTAGCCTGCAAGTAGTGCTATGTGCTATGTGTTATTTATTATATTTTTATTGTACCATTTAGCGCCCTGCTCTTTAACAGAGATTAAATCCCGATTCCTTTTAAAGAAGTATTTTAGTAAATAAGGTAGTGAATCATTAAGTCATATGATGTCAATAAAATATCTTAAATGTATAATATAAATCAGCTTTTTCCCTCTCCTTAAAAACACACATAAAAAACATATAGCACTACTTGAAGGCATTCTAAATTCGAATCAGAAGTTAAAAACGTTCCACCGGAATGCTTTCCGAGTTGAGGAACATTATTTTTTTAACTTTATTACCCAAACAAAAATGATTTTTTGATCAATATTGTGGAGACGTCTTTAAAATCGTTTTTATTTGTTTTATAGATTTAGGTCCAACATAAAATTAACGCTAATTTAAGTAAAATAATGTCGGTGCAAGGGTATTTTGGGGTCTTTAAAATTGTATTTTTTTGAAAGTGAACTTACAACATCTTTATCCAGAAATGTATAAAAAATAGCATAAGGTTTTGAACCTAATTTTTAAAAACACACAAGGCTTATATTTCGGATCTTAGTTTTTTTGTACTTCTGAGTCATGTTTTTTTTTTTTTTTTTTTTTTTTTTTTTTTTTTTTTTCAATGTTTATTAATTTATTATTCGTAACATTAATTCTTAAACTATAATAAACAATAGTTAACAATAATTTACAAAATTTACAATATATACACTGTCCCTTAAACGGGCTCTCAAGTATTGTTGATATTAATGTATATTTCGTTTTACAAAAACATATAATTTTACTCACTTCAAATGAAGGATATATTTATATTTGTTGTAATGAAAAAAGTTATAAAAACATTACTTTTATATTTACAAAAGATAAAAACTAAGGTCTAAATGTAAAAAAAAAAAGAAAAGTATAATTATTTATTGTGATAACCACCAAAACTTTTTGGTTTTAGACTTTTGTAATGAGAAATCTCTATAAGCTATACTGGTATCATATCTGACATTATAATTTTCTGCAGAATTGCAGTTAACTGTTTTAATATTTGCCCGTCTATAATTATGGTAGAAAACTGGAATGCCATTCTCATTTTGTATTATATTTAACTTGTCGAGGTACAAGATGCCTCAGGAGGTACAAACCCTTGTATTAAGGTTTGAGATATATATCCTTCATTTGTATAGTATGGCGCCATAATTAGATTATTCTCTGTACATAATGTACATCTTATTATATTATTTCTAATTAAATTTATGATAAAATTATCTATTCTAATTATATTTGCTGTGTTGTACAATTTTTTATTTGAAATATATTTTGTATAATTGCTTTGGGCTGATCTAAATAATGATGTGCATGATCTTAGGCACTTTCTCTCAAAAACACGTATCTTTTCCATGTAGGAGGGTGAAATATTAAACCAGATTGGGCAACCATATGTAATAATGGGTCTTATTAATGATTGATACATGATAATTTTAACTCTTGGGGTAATATATCTTGAATAAAATAAAGGTTTGTACATAAAATACGCATTTCTAGCTTTCAATATAATTTCATTAACATGGATATTAAAATAAAGAAATTTGTCTAAATAAATACCTAGGTATTTTACCGTATCTTTATTAGTTATATTTGTATTATTCAAATTTGATTTTATACCAAACGATTTCCATTTTCTCTTAATGTTGTTATTGCATTTATTTACTGGAGGTCTAAATAATATTGATTCGCATTTATTAGCGTTGATTTTCATTTTCCAATCAATAGTGAAATTTTCTACGACATCAAAGGATTCTTGTAGGTTTTGATTTATGCTTTCAATAGTATTGTCAGCGTGATAAATAATAATATCATCCGCAAAGGAGATAATATTTTCTATTTTACTTAGTAAGTCTAATATAAATAAATTGAAAAGAATGGGTGAATTGACAGTTCCCTGTTGCAATCCGTTAGTAATTTCAAATGTTTTTCTGCTCATTTGATTTTCATGAGATATAAAAAACGTTTTTTTCGCTAATCATATTATATATGAGTACAGTTTGATGCAGTGGAAATTTATAATTAATTAATTTATATATCAACCCAGGGATCCAAACGCTGTCAAACGCCTTTTCCATATCTATTAAACAAGCCCCCGTACATAGTTTTCTGTTCCAATTCCAATTGATATACGATGTAAGTAAATGTATAGCATCAGTTGTTGAGTGTTTGTATTTAAATCCGAATTGTTTTTCGGTAATCAAGTAATTGTCCTTACAGAATTTGGTAATATTGTTGTTTATACACATTTCGAATACTTTGCTGATGTTGGGTAATAAACTTATCGCACGAAGATTTTTTGGATTACTTAAATCTTTGTCTTTTTTTGGCAAAATTACTACTTTTGCTTTCTTCCATTGCTTTGGAAAATAAGAATTATTAAGCATATTATTAAATAAACTACAGTATTCAATAATCATAACATCCGGTAAATTCTTTAAAACTATATTTGGTATTTCATCAAAACCAGTGGATAATTTAGCCCTAAGATTTGAAAAAATGTATAAAGATTTTTCTCTTGTTACAAAGTATTCTTCAGCTTGTATATCGTTTAAAAGGTCAAAATGCTTTAAAAAAGTTTTATTGTAAGTCTGTGCAAATACCTTTCTACATCCATATAAAATTAGAATTTCTTTATATTTGTGAAAAAATTTAAAATTTTAGCTACCACTAAATATTTACCGATTTGGCTAAAATTTGCACTAAGCTGCCTATTAGGAAAACCAAAAGTTTAAATGGTGTAATTAGTTCGTATCTACATAAAATTTGATATAAGTACATTTTTACCACAAATTTGTCAATTCTAAAATAATATTCGATCAAAAAAGCCTGCGCAACTTGAAAAATAAAACAAAACAAAAAATAGAAATAAAACAATATGCTAAATATTTCGGCCGCGCTGTTTGTAATGGAGTACAGAGTATTTTCACTTATGCGCCAGATTTTTCGCAAATTTGCATTATAGTTTTTCAAGCTTTAACCCAGTTTTTTATACAATAAATTTAAAAATCATATATTTTATCCCAGTTTTTTATGGTAAATACATAAAAGACCTTCATTAAAATTCGGGTATTAAACTTGGTTAATAAATGTGCAGCAAGAACAAGCAAATCCGCGTTTCTTCTCAGTTTTCAGTATATTTTACTATCTTTGCAGAATTTATCACCCCATTTCCCAATCAATCAAAGCATTTTTGTACGTAAGCAAAAAAAAAAAAAAAAAAACAAATCTGACTTATTACTTAGTGTAAAAAAGATAAAAACGAAAGTGCCGTTTACGGGAAAAAAAAACCGAAATGGGCCTAAAATTTATATGACAGCATGTTGCAGAAGGACGACCTATGAGTTCATATTTTAGTATAATATGTAAATATCTTAAAAAATTATGTGTACCAATAGTTAGACAAAAAAGTTTATTGTTGCGAAAGTTATTTTAACAAACACTTTCATTACAGTGAGTCTCTAACAAATATTTTACAATTTTATTTTTAAAATGTTCGCATATTTGTATGAATTTGAAAATATTTTGTAGGCACTCACTGTAAAACAAGTGTTTACCGGATATGATGAGAGCACACAAAACTTACTTTTCGACTGCAAAATGTAAAAATTCTCAGATAATATTTCAAAAAATTCTAGGATAGAGGAAAAATACGCCATTTCTTCCATTATCCGCCATTATCTTGGAAAAATTTAAAAATATTTGTGCTCATCAAAATGATGTATTGAGACATATTTTTTAAAACAATTTAAGAAACAATTTCAAAATTAGAAAACTTTTTTCTAAAATTTCGAAAACTTGTTCAACATGCCAAATTTAATAAAAAAAAAATAAAAAAATTTAATAAAAAAAGATTCGAAAACTTGATCAACATGCCAAATTTAACAAAAAAATTTCGTATTGAAACACATTTTTATTAGCGCAGTTTAAGAAAAAATTTAAAAAATTTAAAAAATCGAAAATTTTGGTCTCACGTCGCCAAGGTTTGAAGCCTTTCGTTTTGTTTTCTCATATTATTAGCAATACATACACACAGAGAAAAACTTAGCTATTTGGCAACTGAAATTCGGTTACTATTACTCAAATTCGGTTATTACGAATTTTATACGGTTGGTACAACTTTACATTAGTTTTCATAACAAAGTTCGGTTAATTCAACTAAATTTTAGTTGCAACACGCTAAATATTCAGAAATCTAATGTAAATATCGTTGTATTAACTCTATTTATAAGTTGTTATCATTAATATACACTTTTAAATTCTGTTGGCACTTTTTTTCTCTGTGTGTAGCAATTAGAGCTAATGCTACAATAAATTTACATTTTCTGAAAAAAGTTTTTCTTCTTACAAAAAATGAAGTTCTACACTGAGAGAATTCTCTGTACAATATTAATGAATTTTTTCATAGTACCAACGAAGTTGCACTGGATTCAAATTATGCTGCTTTTCATTAGTTTTAAGAAAATTTTCGTTCACGTTGTGAAAAAAAGTTTCGTTAGTTTACTGAAATGTTCGTTTTTAAAACTGCCACGCTATTGTGGTAGTTTAGTTACAACACGTAAAAATTTAAATATGTTACAGTCTAAGTATAAAGGTAAAAGATAACATAATTAAGCCAAAAAATTTATTTAAAAAATATTGATTAATAGTATGGTTAAAAACCCAAAAAAAAAAAACCAACAGCTACAAAAAAAAACGTGTTAATTTGCTAAAGATGAACTCAAAACAGGCATGAAATGTTTTTTCTTTACAAAATAATTTAAATTTCATATAAAGATACAATTTAAATTATGTAATATGAATAGCAATCATCTGCCTACTATAAGAAAATTAATTTTTAATTTATCATATCAAAATTTTATAAATATACAGAAATTAACGCCAACACTACACCAATTACAAATCATAATTCATTGACCAAAAAACCAAAAAAAAACCCAAATAAAACTGACAGATAAAAAAGAAAGGTGGGATGTTACAATATAAAGAAATGAAATGTTCAAAAACTATTATCAGTATTTTGAAATCATTTTGGCCATTTAATTTAATTAACAACTATGGTGGCCCTTACGCACTAACTAATGTTATTTTATCTTTTGATCAACATTTTTACATCATCCTCCTCATCATAATCACAATAGGTCTTTAAAAAATGGTTTGAAAATCATTTAAATCTATTTATAATCATTATCAACTTCATTATCAATCCATCCATCCAACTACGTTAGTGTTACACCCCCGCTTTAACGTGTGAAAATTAAAAATGTTTGTTTTACTCTTTATGTTAATGTTAATGTCAGTTTACTTTTTAAAATAACTTTGATTAATTTCTTTTTTTTTATAAAATATTGTAGTCATCTAAAAAACTATTACTACTATTATTTATTTCTGTTGTTGGTCGGCCGTATGGTATCTCGGGTAGTTTAGTAACCCAAAACAATAAATGATTTTTAAATTAAGTAAACATTTCTTTGTTGTTTCTTTTTTCTTTGTCAGTGCTTTACATAATGTTAACAGAAATCACTAAACAAAATATATAAGGAAATGTTCCCTAATGTGGTCATACAGCTAATGTTTGGGCTATATAAAAAACTAAGTGGAATATTCTAAATTCAAAAACATCGGTATATAGTCCAACTCCTTACGAATTTTATATAGATCATTTTCTTGTGGCGACTAATTTAAAAAGTTATATAACGACTTTTAACATGTTAACATTAGGGAACATGTACCTAGGGTTGCCATATTTGAAAAGTGAAAAAAAAGTACTTTTCAAAAAAAAACAGTACATTTTTGTATTTATTGTTAACATAACTTTTACTTCAATACATCACATATTTACTTAAAATAAGTTAATATACCGAACCAAATAGCGTAGGTAAAATCAACAAAAAAAAATTTATAGATCTTTAACGAAATTTTGTCGATTTTTTTTTTAAAATTTAACAAATTTTATTCAAATCAACAAAATTTCGTCAAGTTTACATCCTCTAAAGAAGTAAAATTGACTAAGTTTCGTCAAATTGGCTAAAATTATTAGTTTGGACGCCATTACTTTTTGCATTGGGCAGTGTCATGAAAAAAATTGTGTTTACAAACATCCATTGCTTCAAAAGTAAACAAACCAAACAAATGTACAAAGAAACGAAGTGGAATTAATACAGGGAGATTCAAAAAATTTATATTAAAAACTATTGTACACACGAAAAAAAACATGGTTAAAAAAATATATATTCTTTGTACACGCAAAAAAAAAACTTGTTTACATAAAAATATGTAAAATATACAAAAAAACAGTACAAAAACAGTACAAATCCAAAAAAACAGTACTTTTGCGTACTGTTTTAGGTGTTGTGAATAAAACAAGACATTTTTCAAAAAGCAGTACATGTACTGTTTAAAACAGTACGAATGGCAACCCTACATGTACCCGAAGTGGGCCTAACTTATAAAGCTCTTTAAAATCACATATATTTACAATTGTTAGAAAATGAAGTACACTCACAATATTTTTGGCTCTGTGCAATAACTCCCAGGTGCAAAAAGTCCAAAAAAAAAAAAAAAAAATGAAATAAGTCCCAAAAATTGTTTATACAAGGTGGCGCAAAAATAACCTTCCGATGTTTTTTGGCTGTAATTAAAAAAAAAAATGAAAAACTTTGATTCTTCTTGTGGATTATTTTTATTTGGTATTTTAATTTTTTTTACATCAAGTCGAGAATATGATGTCATGTAAATGGCCGCCGCCACAGTTGATTGTCATTTGAGCGCTTTTTATGGCATTTTCCATCACTTTGGCCAAAACTTCCGGCGATAGGTCCTCACATTCTTGACGGATATTGTCTTTAAGAGCTGCAAGAGTCTGAGGCTTGTTGACATAAACCCGCGACTTCAAAAAGCCCCACAAAAAGAAGTCTGGAGCGGTCAAATCAGGCGATCTTGCTGGCCAGTGCAAATCGCCAAAACGGGAGATTAGGCGCCCGGGAAATGCATCCTTCAGCATATCGGTTGTGGCACGTGCAGTGTGTGCCGTTGCACCGTCCTGTTGGAACCACATGTTTTCCAATCCCAATTCATCAAGTTGCGGCAAAAAGAACTCGTTGATCATTGCTCTGTAGCGCTCACCATTCACAGTAACCGTTTGGCCCGCGACGTCTTCGAAGAAAAAATGTCCGATGACTCCTCCAGCGAAAACAGCACACCATACAGGGACTTTGAGCGGGTGTAATGGCTCTTCGTGGGTTACACGCGGATTTTCAGTGCCCCAGAAGCGTAAATTTTGCTTATTTACGTACCCGCTAAGATGGAAATGGGCCTCATCACTCATGATTATTTTTGATGAAAAATCATCTTCCTCTTGGTGGTGATTAAGGATGACTTGAGCGTATGTTACACGCGATTGGCGGTTAGCAGCTAACAGCTGATGCACCGTCTGGACTTTGTACGGAAACATCTTCAAATCTTGTACCAAAATTCGCTGTAAAGACCGTCGACTGATACCCATTTGCGTGGCACGTCGTCTGGTCGATGTCGACGGCGCTTCCATGACATCCTCGGCTACAGCAGCAATATTCTCTGCAGAACGGCTACTCCGGGGTCTGCCACGCCTGGCAGCATCTCGTGTTGTGCCAGTCTCTTCGAGGCGAGCGGCTAAACGTCGCAGTGTTTCACCAGTAGGCGTTGGTGAAACACTGCGACGATTATTGGTAAAATAAATAGTCACCAATATTCCGCGTTCTGGAGCAGTGTAGCGTAACATTGTTTATTAACGTGTATTTCGCATGTGTTTACTACACAAATGTAAAACAGAACTGACATTAGGGGCCAATCGCAAAATTTATAGCATTTTCTGATAGGAGGATTACTTTTGCGCCACCTTGTACAAATTTGGGAGTAATTTCAAATGAAATAATACCCAGTTCTTTTACAGTTATTTCATTTTTTAGAAGTTATTTCATTTTTGTTATTTGGTGTTATTTCATAATGCAATAATTCCGAAATGAAATAAGTCCCAACAGAACTTAGCGTGGGACTTATTTCATTTTATTTTCTTGTTCGGAGTTATTTCATTTGCTGTGGGAGTTATTTCATTTTCAAAAATTCATTATTTTTTTAATATTATTAATAATCTAAACGGTTCCCATAACGGTATCTTTCAAAATATTTTGATGATCTTCTTAAATTGGCCTAACTTAATCTGTTCTTTAACAAATTTTGAAGGCGTAACGTTATATTCCCCAAAGTCATATTGCCCAAGAAAAAAACGACATAGCGCCCAATAAAATTATATGTAAATTGTTGTTGTAAACATTTTCTTGTTTTTGGGCAAAACGACATTGATTGATTTGGACGAAATAACATTTTTTGTTGGGCGCTATTACGGCTTTTTGTTTGGCCAAAATAAATTTTGGCGCTATGACGGTAAAAAACAAGAAGTTATTGCCCAAAATCATAATTTTTTTTTTTTTTAAATGTCATAAGACCTTAAATGTCAAGGCTGATTCATGAAATCAAACAAAAGAGTTTTGAGGAAACTTTAAAAAATTGCTTCAATTTTATTTTTTTGTGATGCACGCAGAAAAAACTTTATTTCGCGTAGCCGCCTGCCGCGTTCTACGGAGGAAAAAAATCCTAAATCCTAAGAGCGGCCGAAGGCCGAAACACAGAAAAACTTGTTTTTACAAATCCAATGTCGAATCCGTTGAAATCTTATTTTAAGACAATAACTAATATAATTTGACCAGTCAGAACTGTTTTTTTTTTTTTTTTTTTTTTTTTTTTTTAAAAAAAGAGAATGTCATTTAAACAGCTAATTGATTGTTTTTTATCTTAAATAAAAGAGTAGAGCATTGGCCTTCTGTTTATTTAACGTTTAGACACTAATATATACGTAACATTTTTAATAAAATAGACTTTTAAAAAAATAATCATTAAAAAACAATAAATCTTGGTGTGGGTTGGTATTTTGGGACATAAAAAGTTATGACAGGTCAAATAAATTTAACTTGATGTCTTAAAAATATAAAATTTCAACGGATTCGACATCTGATTTGAAAAACATGGTCTTCTGTGTGGCGGCCTTCGGCCGCTCTTAGGGGGTTTTTTTTTCCTCCGTAGAACGCGGCAGGCGGCTTCGCGAAATAAAGTTTTTTCTGCGTGCGACACAAAAGACATTATGTCTTATAACATTTGAAAAAAAAAATAAGTTATGATTTTGGGCAATAACTTCTTTTTTTTACCGTCATAGCGCCCAAAAAATAAAAAAAAAAGTTTTTTCAAAATAAAATGCCATAGCACCCAAAAAAAAGTTTTGAATTTTCAGTCATTGATTTGGTCGTTATAACATATTAACATCCACAATTTTGGGGAATATAACGGTACGCCTTTACTTCATTTGTGTTGCATGGACTATTTTTAAGAGTTATTTCATTTTTATTCTTTGGAAATTATTTCATGATGAAATAACAACCAAAACCTAAGATTTGTTTCATTTTTGTTTTGGAAATTATTTCATTTTCTCAGAATTTATTTCACTTTTTCAAGACAGGACTTATTTCTTTTTTTTAGAATTTATTTCATTGGAAGCTTTTTCACTGGGACTTTTTTCACCTGGGACTTATTGCATAGAGCCAATCTTTTTTCCGTAAAGACTATTGAATATACCAAGGTCTTAATTATTATAACTTTTATGGTAAATTACTTAGTTGGTAACTATTCTTACGGAAATTTTTATTTTCTTTCTTACTCATAATTATTTGACCCCAATTAATATAATTTTTATAAAATGATAATAGTTATGGATAAGAAACAAAATATTTCTTACTGGTAACTATTATTTTTTAAGTAATATTTTTAAATAATTTTTAATAGTTAAGCATAGAGAAAAAAATTAAAGTTGTTTATAATAATTATGCTTTAATAATTAATTTACAAAAATGTAATTAAAATTGCATTTACATTTTGGTGTGTTTTTTTTAGCACTTAACTGTGTTACACATCTTTGTCAGAAAAGAACACGCCATTATGTAAAAAAAAAAATGTTATTCACCAAATCATATTTTATAAAAAATTCGTATTGAAAATAATAGAAAAATCCATTCAATAAAAAAGTTTGTAGAATTACAAAAAAAAAAAAAAAAAAAAAAAAAAATATAAGTATTGAAAATTATAAAAAAGTACATTCAATAAAAAAAAAAATGTGGTAAAAAAAAAATAAATAAGAAAAATAAAATTGTTTTTTTCAATTCATAACGAGCTTTTAACCTCCTTATATTTACAAAAATAAAGCAAATCAAACATATTAGCTAGGTTGATACTAGTATTTCGATCTGGCTAAAGATCTCATCAGAACCCGAAGTTTTAGAAAAGCTCGAGCCTCCAGAATAGGCAGAGCTTTAACAAAAAACATATTAATCCTCAATGTTGCTACATTATTAGTAGTCAAATATATGGCTAGGATCGTTTTCTACCAAACAACATGACGTTACTAAACTTTGAAGACCAAAAATGTTCTATTTATATAAAAAATTTTTAGTGTGTACTCTGGCTCAAGTAATATTTTTTACAGTTATATTAATTTTATGTTTTGTTATACATCGAGATTATTTTTATGTTATTTTCAATTTATAACGAGCTTTCAACCTCCGTATATTTACAAAAATAAAGCAAATCAAACATATTAGCTAGGTTGATAGTAGTTTGTGTTTTGTTTGTGTAAAAAAAAACTTAAAACAGTTCACAGAATTTTTTATTTACAGAAAAAATTTAAAAAATAATAAAACAAAAATAATTATTATTTATAAAGACACGATTTAACTATAAAAATCCAATTTTTAAAAATAAATTACAAAATAATAGTTATGCGAAATTTTTTTTTTTTTTTTTGTTACTTAAGTGTCAATTATTTCTTTTTTAATTAGTTCATAATACTTATAAAACAATTTTTAATTATATTCCTTAAAAGTGGGCAATTTTTCCGATTCTGAAAATTTTCATAATAGATATTTTAGGTCCTGGGAATATACACATTAAATTAACTGAAAAATCAGTTAAAAACAGGACTACTTACTTTTCGCTTAAAACAATTGTATTTTTTAGTTTATTTTCAACTGTTGAAAAATTAATTGACAAAATCCTTAAAAACAATAGATTGTTTTCGTTAATTTCAATACTCAACAACTTTTTGTTTTAAATAGAAAATTTTAATTGAATATTTTACCTATTACCGAAAGTCCGTTTCTTTGTTTATTTTGCTTATTGAAGAACAGACAGAAAGTTAAAAAACATATTTCTTTGGTAATATAACTGTATATTCCATTGAAACAACATTACCGATTAAATTCTTAAATAACGGTTGATTTTTTAAGGAAAAGTTCTTGTGAGGATCGACAAAAATTTATATTAAAATGAAAATGTATTTTAATTTTGTTTATTAAAATATTTTATGTTTCGTTAAAAGCCAATATGTTAGTTAACTTTTTGCGGTAAACAAACGATATTTTTTTTCTTGTGAAAAATTGTCCAACATATACACTAAGGGCAAAAGCTTCATCATATCTATGCAGTTTTTCAAAAAAAAAAAACTTTATTGGTGTTCGTCCAATGTAACACTTCATATTAAAAATGTGATGAAGCTGTCTCATAAAAGACCAAATTGGTGACAGGCTTCTTCAGATTTATTAAATGTTTCATAGATATGATGATGTTTTATAAATTTTTATAAAACGATTCATAAATGTTATTAAATATTTCATAAATTTTGATGAAATGCTTTATAAATATTATGAAACCGTTTCATTATCGGTTATTTAAAACTAATAACACACCAGATAATATTTAATTGATGTTTCAAAATTTCAAATAATTTCTTGTAGTTTTGTAGTTTAAAAACAGTTTAAATTACAATTAATGTTATCTAAATTTCAATGAAAGCAAAAATTTTTTTCATAAAGTTTATAAAACTTTTTTTTTAGTAAATGATGAATGATGTCTACTAATAATTGATGACAAACGATTTATGAAACAATATCATCAACATGATGAATTTTTTTTCCCAGAGTGTACAAGAACAGTTAAAGTGAAGTCTAAATAATATTAAAAAGACTCAAACATGGAAAAATTTCTAGCAAATAAGAAAATATATCAAAGGTCCACTTGAGAAAACATTATGGAAATGTAATTCTTCACATTTTTGTTTTATTTATTATATTCCTTAAGAAATCGATTAGTTTTATGTAAATTGTGAATAAAATTCTTACCGTTTACAAATATCCGACTTGAAGAATGCTTTTAAAGTTGTTTGTTATTCACTTTTTATGTTTACTAAAAATTGCGTGTTGTATTGCGCTGTTTCGAAACGACATAATAAAACCAAGAAAAACGTGTGTGTAAGTCGAATAGTGATAGCGGAAAATAAACTCGATGAAGGTGAAAAGTTTTGACATTTTCATGCAACAACACGAAAGGTCCACTTTAGGGAACAGGCCACACTAGGGAAGATTTCCTTACAACAAATTCATTGAACTATACCCAGGCAGAAAAATACAATCGGCATAGTGTTGGCAAAGCGTCGGTTTCTCATATGTTGGCAGAACGTGGAATTAACAATCTTGACAGTATTGTCCTGTCACCCGATTGATAACAGTGACCAACCATTGGTTTGAGCGAACTTGCCACCGTTGGCATAACGTTGGTAATCCAAAAATTTGGTGCTTTTAAAATAGCATAAATTAATATAATTTTAAAAGATATGTATACTAAAACACATTTAAAAAGCTGAAATACAGTTCGGTCTTAGTCTTACACACAGAGAAAAATTTAGCTATTTGTCAACTGAAATTCGGTTAGTAGGACTCAAGTTCCGTCATTACTAGTTTCAGATGGTTGGCACAACTTAACATTTGTTTTCGCAACAAAGTTGCCCAAATTCAACACCTAAATTATTCAGAAACCTAATGTAAATATCGTCATACTAACCTAATTCTGAAGCTGTTAAAATTAATATACACTTTTCAATTCAGTTGACACTTTATTTCTCTGTGTGTATTCATCATATTTAAATGTGGGAAATAAAATAAAATTAAAAAAATGCATCTAATTGGTTGCAATATTGGTTAAAACAATGTTGGAAAAGAATTTTGCGGGTGGTACTGGCAAAACACATGCTTTGCAAACAAAATAGCATTTTCCTAGTATAATATTATTTGTACCTTTTTTAATTTTTAACACGGTGGGTTTTACAAAAATAGCAGTGGTTTTCCAGTACATTTTTCTTGGTACGGATGGCAATTTCAACCTGGATACCTACAAGTTAATATTAAATAATAATAACACAGCGCTACAAAATTGACCTCTAAAATCAAAAACAAGAGTACCGACCATTCCATCTTTAATATTTCGGCCACGCTGATTTTAATGGCGTAAACAGCTTTTTCACTTGTGGGACAGATTTCGCGCAAATTTGCATTACAGTTTTGCGTGTTTTACACAGTTTTTTATACATAAAATTTTAAAATTCAAAAATTTTATCTTAGTTTTTTATTATAAATACATAAAAGAGCTTCATTCACATTCTGGTATCAAATTTGTTCAATAAATGTGCAGCATTAACAAGTAAATTCATGTTTTTTTTTCTTAATTTTTACTATATTTTACCATTTTTGCACAGTATATCATCCCATTTCGCAATCGTTCAAAGCATGTTTGTGCATAAGCAAAAACACAAATCTGACCATTATTTCATGAAAAAAAGAATATAAAAAAGTGCGGTTCATGGGAAAACGCGAAATGTGACTTAAATTTATATGTCAGCATAGCGTAAAACGACGACCTATGAGTTCATCTTTTGGTATAGTTAATATGTAAAACTTATGTGTACCAAAATTCAGCCAAAAAAGTTTTGGTTTGCGACTTTCATCACAGTGAATGTCTACAAAATATTTTCGAATAATATTTTAAAATTCATACAAATATGTGAACATTTTAAATATAAAATTTGAAAATATTTTGTAGACATTCACTGTAATGAAAGTGTTTACTGAAATAACTTTTTTAAATATAAATATTTTTGGCTGAATTTTGGTGCACATAATTTTTTAAGCTATTTCCATATTATAATAAAAGTTAAACTCATAGGTCGTAAATCACATTTCGCTGTTTGCCCATGAACCGCATTTTTTTTTTTTTCTTTTTCTTAGGATATAATTACAAATTATATCCTATTACCCCAACCGAGCACTAGCTACTATGGCTTTCGGCGCGTTGTTGCGAAACCAGACCAGTAAATCTGGTGGGAATCGAACCCATGACCCCCGCAACTAGCCTACCGGCAACTAGCAATTTTTAGTTTTGTTAATTCGTAAATTTTTCGTCATTAAATAAATGTTTTGAAAAACACATAAATTAAATATTTATATGGCATTTTAAATTAGTTTACATCTGCTTGCGTGCGTGATATTGATAATTCACAATGTTTAAGTCAACATTTATAAATGGATTGGATTTCTTTTGTAAACTTTCTTAAGTTGTCTTTTAACCAGAAATTTAATACTTGATGTTTTATAATATCAAATTTATGTTCCAATTATTTTTAAAACTACTGAACCGCTCGATTTGGTGTCTTTTGAAGATTAACTTACATTTGTCTTATTTTACGATTGATGGAATATAAAAAGTTTTTGGTGTTGTGTGTTGTTGTATTTGTTAAATTCTCTAGTTGTCTAGTATTTAATAATTATAAAGCTTAGGGTAAAACATAATCTGCATAAAAAAATTTGTTTCTTTGATTTGATTGTAGTTTTTGTTCAGTTTGTGCCAAAACACATTGATTTTCGTTGATTTTATTCTAAAACATGTATTTATAGAAAACATTTTAAAACCATATTAAAGTGGAGTCTTGATTTCTTCTCAATAATCATGTTTGTTAGCTGGAAGACAAATAATTTTGATATAAAAACATATCGTGAAAAAACTTTTTGAGTTATTGATGCAGATTTTTTAGTTATATCATGCTTTATGTTGTGTAAAAATTTCATATTAATATCATGTATACTTTTCAAGATAGAGAATAATATATATTATTTTTTCTTTAAAGTGAGTGCAAAGAGTATATACTTCATAGAGAAACTGTGCTCCCACGGGTCTCTTGATAATTAGCGAATTCGCACACAACTCTCACTAAGAGAAAAATAAATTAAAACCCCCCTATTTATAAAAAACGTGACCAAATAAATAGAGAAAGGTTCGAGCGAGGCAGATATGGATTGAAAACTTCAAACTAGTTTTCTGCAACATCCTGTTTTTTGAGTTATGTCCGTCTTGCAGTAAATGAACTATATTATGTTCCAATTCGGTTCTTTGAACTAGAAAGGTCTTTATTAGAGGTACGGCTTCAAAATGCTTCGTTAATTAAAATCCTTAGTAAAGTTTAAGAACGTGTTCATATAAAGTTTTATCGCCGCAAAGCGATTAAGATATAATTAATTTATGAAAATATAATTTATGAAATCGCATGAATTGTTGTTATGGAACTATGAAATTTTATGAAAAAAAGATTATGAAAATTTTTTTAATATTAATAAAATTTCTTATATATAATGAAATCCATCAATGAATCTACGAAAAATATTCCCTGAAATTATTTCATTAATATTATGAATTTTGTGGTCATTTTCTAAATATTTGATGTATCAGAGAACTCATGTTATACTAACCATCATAGAGCAACAACAACAAATCGTCCGGCTGACGGTTTTTTAAAAAACCGTGCCGTAATTTCTTTATTCTAATTTAATTAATTTTTAAATATAAGTTGTAATATTGAATAATGAAAAAATTAATGAATGAATAAAGAAGAAATACATACATACATCCCAGTAAAACACTTTCGTGTTTTAGATGCAGGATAAAAAAATACGCTGATATTACATAATACTGAGAAGCAGTAAAAGAAACGAATAATTTTCGTATAAAAATAAACAAACAAAAATTTTTAGCTACTTTTTTCCTTGCAAGGATGCATGTTGTAAACACCTTACCCTACCCTTAGAAGAATGCAGTTTGTAATGCAGAAATTTTCATATCGTGTATCCAATTTTTTCGAGCGATTTCCGATGTAATAAAAAATAATTAGTCATTGAACTGTTTCTGAAGAGCTAGACAAGAAATACGATTTTTCTGCAAGCCATGAAATCACAGCTTTTTATAAGCGCTATAATATTTTGCCCAAAAGTAATGCCTCCAAGTGGGAATTCGTCATATAAAAATCATATCATATGTAAGCAGGTTTGCAAGGGATTCTTTTCGGCTTACTCCCTTACAAACCTGCTTGCATGTAAGCAGCGTTTTTTACTGGGATACAACAAAAATCGATATCATTTCGGGGGGCTTGGACCCTCCTTGGTACGCCACTGGACCTAACCACAACTACATAATGTTAAAGTTAAAGTGTTAGTATTTTAAAAGCTTGTATTTTTAAAAGCTTTTCCAAACTTAATAACGTTATAAGTTTTATTTATATACAGATGTATTAGTAACATTTCCTTTCGTATTAGTTTTTTTTTATTATTTTTATTTTATTTTAAAATGTTTTACTTTATTTCTGTTGGAGATTCGTATATGTGTAAAAAAATGTCAAACTTAATGTCAACTAAAGAAGTTTGAAACGCACAGTAGCACTTGCCTGTTTTTAACTTTCAATATATTCCCAAAAGGAATGATTCCAAGTGGGAGTTCGTCATATAAAAATCATGGCATATGTAAGCATGTTTGTAAGGGATTCTTTTCGGCTTACTTCCTTACAAACCTGCTTGCATGTAAGCAACGTTTTTTACTGGGATACAACAAAAATCGAAATCATTCATCGGCGGGCTTGGGCCCTCTTTGGTACGCCACTGGACCTTACCACAGCTACATAATGTTAAAGTTAAAGTGTTAGCATTTTAAAAGCTTGTATTTTAAAAAGCTTTCTCAAGCTTAATACCGTTATAAGTTTTATAAACGGTAAAAAGCTTTTTGTTAAATACAATCCATACCGGAAATAAAAATAAGAAATATATTTCGTATATAGCTTATATCAAAACCAATTTATATCGATGTATTAGTAATATTTTCTTTCGTATTAGTTTTTAATATTATTATTTTGTATTACCTCATATATTTTAAAATGTGTTACTTTATTTATGTTGGAGATTCGTATATGTGTAAAAAAATGTCAAACTTAATGTCAATTATGAAAGTTTTTTATATGAGTAGGGATTTTAATGATTTTTCAATAAAAACAAAATAAACCCAACGCCAATTTGTATATTTTGACAGGTTATATTTAAGCTCAAGAAATTTAAACATTTTTATTTTATGATTTATTAGTAATACTTAAAATAATAAATAGTTTATGAAATGAACGGTATTTAGAGTTTATTGTCTGGCAAAAAAAATTATATGGTGCTGAGTTGTTATGTAAAATAAAATTAATTTTTATGATTAATGATTATTTTGCCCACTGTTTTGGTTTGAATTTAAAATTAGTTTATTAGATATTGATTTAAATTACAAAAACATGCTTATTATTTGTTTGAATAAAAAAAATATTTTCTGATATTTGATAATACTGACCTATTTCTAAAGTTGAGCAAGGTTAGTTAATGATAATTGGAAAACATGATATTGCAAACTATCATTTTTTTTTTAATTATTTATATATTTTGTAGGGATGATAAGTGCAAATATTTTAAAATCTTTTCCCCTTTTGTTTATTTATTGTTTCATATAATTTTGTATAATTTGCAAATTATAATAGACCTATTATAATTGATATCATCCCGTGGCTAAGGCGTTTAACGCTTCATTTTGTTAAACGTTTTGTTAAATATTTTTGATGTTTAATGATAACACGGCATGTTATAGAAAAAATTAATAAAGATATGACCATTAATTATATATAATTCGGACATGCTGATTTCCATGATGTACGTAGTTTTTTGATCAATGGTGCAGATATCGAGAAAAGTGTGTTTAAAGTTTTTTCATTTAAAACTTTTCGAAAGCAATACATTTGCTTTTGTTTAGTTAGATTTTTATAGGAAGCAGAAGAAGAAAACTTTTTTATTGAAAAATTTAACGGACACAATGGATATGACAGACTGCCGCAGTTTCGTCCCATCCATGGACTCGTCAATGGTTAATTTTTATGTTAATTGAACACAGTATTTTATATTGTTAAATTGCTATATATGAAACATTTTTACTTTGTGCCGTAGTGAGTTTCAAACCCACAACCATACAACAGCTTGATGACATGTAGCATCACCTCTTAGCAAGTTGAGCCACGGTGGACACTTTTTTGTCACACAATGATATCAAAATATAAGGAAGTCAAGCAGAGATGCATTTACTTAAAAAAATTTAAAAAAAGAAAAAAAATGCCATTTTAGTTTTTAGATATGTTATATATATTAAATAGACCTTTCTAAAATTTTTTGTTTTTTGAAAAAAACACTTGGCCTTTGCAGTGTTTTGCCAGTTTAAAGTTTTATTTTTACAGTGTATGTTTTCGAAAGCTAACTTATATACCTTTCCAATAGCACCAAGATCTTTGAAATCGGTTGAGCCATTCCGTAGTAATCACAGCTTAAATGTACACTCAAAAAAATAAGTTAGTAGAAAAGTTAGTAAAACGTCTTGTAAATCAGGTATACTATTTGTTAGCATATTTTTTGCTAAAATTCTGTTTTAAGCTAAAATTTTTGTTATACTTATTCAGCACTTAACTGTTTTGAACTAATGTTTTACTAATATTATACTAATGTTTTACTAATTTATTTTGCTAAAAAAAATTGTGCTGATAAGGACATTAATAGTGTGGGCAACAACCAGATTGAAAGATATGCGCAGAACGAAGCAGATGTCGCGGCATGTCAAGATGTAGTAGAGAAGAGGAAAATGATACTAAAAAGTACAACTCTAATAAGACATATAAAAAAATCAACCATGGAAGATTTTTGTATCTGTTTTTCATACATAAAACAAAATTGAGGATTAAAACAACTTAAATTTTGCGTTGTCACCGGCTTGTGAAAATAATTGTCTATTAATTAAATAAAAGACAAAATAAAATATTTAAATTTAATATGTATTTCTAAACTAAATGTTTATAGATTAATAATCTAGTGTGGTCAAATTGCAAACAAATATATACAGACATGTAGACAGAGTAAAGCGAAAGACAAAGACACACATCTTAGGTAGATTTTTATGGCAAAAAAAGGGTTTTTTTTTCGTTTCGTTGGTTTTTGTTTATTTTTTCGTTTCGTTTCTATAATTATCTTCGGCAGTTGCGTCCTTTAAAAGTTGCGTCCTCAAAAAATTTGTAGAAAAATTATACTTTAGTTAATTTATTTGCTGAAAATCATAAAACATATTTTTGTGATTCTTTTTAAAATAATTTACAATACGTTACAAAATATAAAAATGTACATACTCCCACATGGACGATATGAATTAATGTAATATCTAAAAACAATATAAATAATTATATATAACGTAAACGAAATTATCTTTGTCTAAATGATGCTATCTTTTAAAGGAACGCAAATGCCGCAGAGAATTATAGAAACGAAACGAAAAAATAACAAAATATAACATATACAACCATTTTTTACAATAAGAAAAAGGAAACAGAAAAATCCACCCAAGATGTATGTCTGTGTCTTTCGCTTTAGTCTGTCTACCTACTGCATATTTGTTTGCAATTTGACCACACAAGATTATTAATATATATATATAAACATTTAGTTTACAAATATACATTTAATCTTTATTAAATTTGAATATTTTATTTTGTCTTTTATTTAATTAATAGACAATTACTTCCACAAGACGGTGACGACGCAAAATTTAAGTTGTTTTAATCCGCAATTTTGTTTTATGTATGAAAAACAGATACAAAAATCTTCCATGGTTGATTTTTTTTTTATATTATGTCTCACAAGAGTTGTACTTTTTGGTATAATTTTCCTCGTCACTACTACATCGTGACATGTCGCGACATCTAATTCATTCTGAGTATATCTTTAGTCTGGTTGTAGTTTTTTTTTTTTTTTTTTTTTTTTTTTAAGAGAAGCAACTCTCAGGAAATTCTTCCTATTAATTAATGTGTTGCTTTCTTTGGAAAGGGGATAGTGGAGAGATGAAAGGTGGTGAAAGATGAAGGGCTTCAAACATGGCAACACTGTAATTGCGCGAGTAGATAAGTCTTAGAACAGTTGTTGCTCGCCACCTGATGTAGAGTTGGCGAATTTATTGTAGCTTTTTGGTTCAAAGCCCTGATTTATTATTTTACTTCGGTGGGGTTAAGTGCTATAGGAACACCGAAGGTGGGCGCAGCGATACATATAAGTGATAGAAAACTCATACATATTATTTTTCTAAATTGATGTTGTCGTCACCGGGAATCGAACCCGAGACCATCTGTTTAACAGTCCAACGCGCTAACCATTACACCACAACGGCCAAATTTGCAGAAATATTGTATACCTGATTTACGAGATGTTTTACTAACTTTTCTACTAACTTATTTTTTTGAGTGCAGGTAAAATGTAGCTGTATGCAAAATTTCATCAAAATCTGAGAGGGTCGGGTTCAAAGTGTGCATTTTTATAGGTTTTGATATGAAATTCATCAGCATTCACAACGTATTGTTTTAATCAAAATAGACAGAGTTAACTAATATCTTTGAACCTATGGTTATCTCTTTTTCACAAGTAATTATCACTTTATGATGCGTTTTATTCACATTCATTAGTTAGATACCAAGTGTATGTTGCAGATGGAGTTGCCGTTTGGCAAGTTTTTCAATTGTTTCTGGTTTATTTTCATGGAATTATATAACAAGGCCTGTGTTCATATTATGGCTCATATTTAATGCACAAAACTCTATATTTAAACCCCTGCTTCACGTTTAGTAGGTTTTAAATTTTTTTTTTACACTTTTAGCAAATATGAACGCTTAATTAACAATTGACCTAAATAAATGTTAGAAGCTTAGAAGCACTTAGAAGCATTTTTTTATTAAATATTTTATTATATTTCACACATTTAAATATGATGTATAAGATTAGGACCAAACTGTATTGCTGCTTTTTAAATGTATTTTATTATACATATTTATTAAAACAATTTAATTTAAGCTATCCCAGCAAAAAATAGTGCTTACGAAGCGCTTCCAAAGCAAATCGAGAAGGCATGATTTTTGTTCGCGATGTCCCACTTGATATGTCTCTTTTAAGCAGGTGAAAAGCGCTTCTTCCGTGTGTTCTTAGAAGCAATAAATTCTTGCCTTCTTACGCAATAAGAAGCGATTTTTTGTATGTTGACAACATTAATGCTTCATAGTATGCATTATTTATTGCTTCATTGTAAGCATTATTCACTGCTTCCACGAAGGCATTTCATGAAGCACAACAGAATGTCTTCCAAATTGCTGTTTTTTATGCAAGGCGGTGAAGTGCTATTTTTGAAGCATACAAACGTAGTTACTGCTTACGAAATCCAGGTTATTTTTTGCTGGGATATTAAAAGCACAAACTTTTTGTTTTCAAAAAAGTGGTAATAAGTATAGATAGAACTTCTATACTACCAATCCACATAAAAATTGGAGGAGTCATAGGGGCGGACCTAGGCTTTAAGAGTATTTTCATTTGAGACACCCAGTGCTGATTATATGACACCATAAAAAGTTGACAACCTCGCCTATAGAAAATTTTTAAGTGCTTGCTACTTTGGCAACTGTGAACCGATTTAAAAAGAAATTTCACTGAGACAATCTTCTATACACGATACGATATCTCTTATAACAAAAAAGATATTTGATGTTAAAAATTAAAATGTTAATTTTTTGACGTAATTTTTTTTTTTTAGGCCAAAATCTTTTTTGTTACCCAACCAAATAAAAAAAATTTTAAAAAATCCTAACAGCCACAGAAACAAAATTCAGAAAAGGTCTTTAAATTATATTGAATAGTTTAGCGGTGAAAAATGCTCAAAGTCAATATTTAAAAAAAAAAAACTGTAAAAAAATTTATCCGAATATGTAACTTAATTCATTTACGTTTTTCTCAGAACTTCCCTAGCAAATAATAGTGGTTACCCAGAAGCGCTTCTTGAAGGCATTTTTTAACTACGAAGGCTTCCAAAGCAAATCTAGAAGGCATAATTTTTGTTCGCGATGTCCCACTTGGTATGGCTCTTTTAAGCAGGCGGAAAGCGCTTCTTTCATGTGCTCTTAGAAGCACAAAATTCATGCTTTCTAAATGCTTCATGGTATGCCTTTTTTATTGCTTCATTGTAAGCATTATTCACTGCTTCAAAGAAGGCAGTCTGAAGCACAACAGAATACCTTCCCCAATTGCTTTATAGTATGCAAGGCGGTGAAGCGCTATTTTGGAAGCATAAAAATGTAGTTACTGCTTACGAAACCCAGTTTATTTTTTGCTGTGATGCTAATTGTTCAAACATGTTTTAATTTTTGTAAATCAAACTACTTGGAAAAACAAAAATTTTATGTGAATATTTCAAAAATCACGTTTCAACTGCACGTGTTTTGAAATTAATCATGCTTTCTACATGCTTTCTACATGTTTTCCCATAATTTGTTTTTACCAAAACACATGTTTTGCTCAAAACACGTAAGTGGAAACATGGTATTAGTTCCAATGCATTTTTCAAGACATTCATGCAGAGTTTTTTATTAATTCAAGGAAACGTCTTAATATTAAAAAAAACATAAAGCTGGTTCATAAATTCTATAAACGCTTCATTGTCAGAATGATTCATTAATTTTATGAAGATTTTCATTAATTCCACAAACATTTCATAAACAGTGTCTTTAATGAAACCTGTTTCATAGAGTATATGAAAAGTTTCAATGAACGAGTTCAAGTGACAATTTTCATTGAAGCTATAAAGAAATTCAAGTGAAGCTAATTCTCTCAGTGTGTAAACCTGTAAAAGTATTTACTCGCACATGATGGTTGTAATATGGGATCATCAACTATCATATGATTGATGCATACATTGTAATTATGTATGTACCTAAAAATAGAAAACATACAAAACAAAAATATGCATAATACCACAAAAACATACCTAAATTTTGACCTTACCCATGAAAATAATACCACCCAAAACAAACGAAATTCACAATAATTAACACTAACAACAGACAGAAAAAAAAAAACAAAATAATACAATGAAACCCATAAGATGTATAATAGGGGTATAACCAAAAATTGGCCCGATCACCACGTGTTGGGTCATATTGTAATAATAACACTGTGCAACTCGAAAAATAAAACAAGAGTACCAACCATTGATCCCAAATAATCGGCCACGCTTATTTTAATGGTGTACCTAGTTTTTTCTCTTATGGGCAAGAATTTTCTCAAAATTGCATACGAATTTTTCAGTTTTTTATAGAAATTTTTAAAAATAAGCTAAGGTAACTACGACTCAAACTAGGTTATAACTTTATTTCACTACTTTTTCACAATTTATCATCCAATTTCGGAATGGATCATAGAATAACCAAAAAGACGAATCTGAACGGTTTTTTCGTGTAAAAAAGAAACAAAACAAAAAAAGTGCGGTTTATTTGAAAAACATGAAATGTGCTTTAAATTTATATGACAGTATAGCAAAAAAGGATGACCTGTGCGTTAATCGTTTAGTGTAATATGTAAATGGCTTAACAAATCACGTGTACTAAAATTCAGAAAAAATTTAATATTTACGAAATTTAGTTTTGGGAATTTTTAAATGGTCTTTTAAATTTCATTTAACTTTATATTTATATTCTCCTAGCCAATATGGAGTTTACGTGTTTTTTAGTTTTTCAATAAGTAATATACAATGTTTGAATTCTCCAAATCCTTTTCTTTTACCAGTGTTGCATAAAAATATTTTTTTTCTTGCGAAATTGAAAAAATTTCCATCATTTGCGAATATCTAAGAAAACCCATAACTAATTTTTCTAAAATTTATTTGGCAATTAACTGAAAATATCGCTTACAACATATAAAAGTTTCAACTTGGGAATCAGAGGAGTTCAAATATATATGTACACTTAGAATAGTATGTAGGCAAACCCCACTGCAATTGTAGTTGAAAACAAATGAAATTTCACTTAAAGAAAGGACGACTTATATTACAGTAAATTCAACTAACATTGTCATTTGTTTTTTAATGTTCAAAAAATTACTAACAATTGTAGTAAAAATGAACCACATGGTAGTAAAAAATAAACAAACAGTTTTTTGTTAAAGTTCTGCCTTTTATGGAGGCTCTAACTTTTCTAAAACTTCGGGTTCTGATGAGATCTTTAGCCAGATGGAAATACTAGTATCAACCTAGCTAATATGTTTGATTTGCTTTATTTTTGTAAATATACGGAGGTTGAAAGCTCGTTATAAATTGAAAATAACATAGAAATAATCTCGATGTGTATAAAAACAAAAAACTAATATAACTGTAAAAAATATTACTTGAGCCAGAGTACAAACTAAAAATTTTTTATATAAATAGTACATTTTTGGTCTTCAAAGTTTAGTAACGTCATGATGCTTGTTAAGAAAAGACCTAACCACGTGCTTGATTGCTAAGAAGACAAGAATGGAGCAAAATTAATGATTAATAGGTTTTTTGTTAAAGTTCTGTCTATTATGGAGGCTCTAACTTTTCTAAAACTTCGGGTTCTGATGAGATCTTTAGCCAGATCGAAATAATAATATCAACCTAGCTAATATGTTTGATTTGCTTTATTTTTGTAAAAATACGGAGGTTGAAAGCTCGTTATAAATTGAAAATAACATAAAAATAATCTCGATGTGTATAAAAACAAAAAACTAATATAACTGTAAAAACATTTATTTTATTTTTTATTTTTTTAAATAACAAAAAACAACTGTAAAAAATGAATGTAACATGATAAAACAGACATCTGATGTGGGTTAATTTTTTAAATGAACTACAAGGTTAGTAAAAAATTTAATTTGTTCTACAAATGACTGACATTTACATTAAAAATAAAGAAACTTTATTACAAGCCAAACAAGCAGAAGTTCCCTGAGTGTAATTTTTCCGAAAGTATCTTAAATATTTAATACAAAATTTTGTATATTCACATAGCACCCTATGACAAGTTTCAATATTTTCTGCCGCACATGGAAAAATCGATATACATGTTAAACAGGAGGAGACCATATGTATTTAAATTGCGTACTCAGAATTTTGTTACAACATCATATGTTAAGGTTATGGAAGAGATAGTGTGCAGAAGAATTACGGAATTTATAGTGAAATATAATGTGATAAATCCTAACCAGTTCGGCTTTCAGAAGGGTAAAAACATAAACAAGCTCCTTGGAAACTTTGCTAATTATATACATGAACAGCTGGGTAAAAGCCATCACTGTCTCACTCTGTTTATAGACTTTAGCAAAGCTTTTGACACCCTTTCTCATGAGAACTTGCTGCACATGCTAGAAATCAACGGCATACGAGGCAAATGCTTAGAGTGGTTTAAAAATTATTTATCATTTAGGAGTTATTATGTTAAAATCGCAAACCAACTTAGCGATGAAACGTATACAGAATATGGTGTTCCCCAAGGTTCCAAATTAGGTCCAATTTTATATATAATATACTTCAACCAATTAATAAGTATACTTACGATGAGTAAAAGCTATGCCTATGCGGATGATACCGCCATTGTTGTCGCCCACAAAGATTTAGAAATCGGCACTAAAATAATGCAACACCAACAAGATGGTGCCATGACCACGGATTAATTATAAATGCATCAAAAACCAAACTCATGCACATAAAGCCTCCCTACTTCCGATATTCTAATATACAAATAAAATACCACACAACACAATGCCTACACAACAAAAAAGAGTCAGACTTTGACTATTCCGATGACCAATGTTCCACTACTATTGAAATAGTTAACACGTATAAATACCTCGGAATATACATTGACCAAAATTTTAAATGGAAGCTTCATGTGGATGAAATAAGAAAAAAATTTAGAAAAGCAGCGTATATGCTTTACCACCTTAGCAATTGTTCCAACAATAATGTATTGAGACAAGCTTATTTTTCTATGGTCGAATCCCATATAAGACATGGAATAACTGCATGGGGAAACTCCCCTCATTGCAACGCTTTACAGCACACACAAAATCAACTGCTCAAAATTCTTCAAAAAAGTCGTTTAAAACAATTACTTATAAATGAAATCACAAATCCAACAAACCAAATGATCCCTAACAATAACATCAACAACAGTAATCCCACCAACTCAAATAGCAATGTGAATAATATCGCAAAACAAGAAAATGTCCTCAACATACAAAATATTTACTATACCACAATGGCTATAGAATTTTTTAATGATGAACGTTTCTTGCATAAAATTGATCACAATTACAACACCAGAAGACAAGCCGAAGGAAGATATCGTGTCCAAAAATTTGCCAACAACTACGGAGGAAGTACTCTATCAGTAATGCTGCCAACAATATTCAACTTGATGCCACAAGAGGTTGTAAATTCTACCAATAGCAGTAGAAGAAAAAAACTTTTTAAAAATTTCTTTATGAATTCGCAATGAAATATGATATTTAGAGAAAAAAAAAAATAGAAAAACATTTCAATATATTTTATACCTGCAGACAAGCCATAATGGCTTCGCAAGGTTAAATTTTTATGAATTGTAGTTATATTTTTTTAAAATAAATAAATAAAAAAAAAAAAAATGTCCATTAAAAAGGACACTTAAAATGAAATTATTTAACAAATTTTTTTAATACTTGTACGCATTAAATCATGCCAATGTGGGTATCAGATGAGAGATCGTGAATTCTGGTATTACAAATTTGATCCTTCAATATCGTGGATTGATTTTAATAATGTCTTCAAAACAAAAATTTATGTTGGAGATTTGACTGTACTATATACGCCAATTGCATCCTTTTTTATCTTTATTAGTTTCGCAATAACAAATAATTTAAATCTCCACATAAACTTAAAATAGGTACAATGTTTTAAAACCTAAATTAAAATTTTTCGGCTTAGGAAACTGTTTTTTTTATACACTCTAAACATTTACTGACTAGTTAGAAAATAATTTTTTTTATTTTGTAAACTGTGGCAACTCTGGAATTTTGAAATATTGCAGTGGTTGATTTTGAACATGGCCACAAATTTGTTGTTTGAAAGATATTGAAAAAATTCTTTTTCCATAGGTATAGTAAATATTTTGTGGATCAAACATTTAAAATAAGTTTTTGAAAAAATATTCCCTAATAATTTTTTTATACAATATGTCGCGTTTTTTGTATTTACGTACGGGAATTCCCGGAAAAAACTCACAAAAAAAATTCGTCGGGAATTTACCTCTAAAACGGGTAAAATTTAAATAATTAATTAATCCAATAACATTTTATTACGTTATTATTCATATATTACAGACTTGGGCGACGCCAATTACATTTCACAATCGTTCACTTGTGAAATTTTTCCATATCATTAATAATATCAGACCTACGCTCACACTTGTAAGCTTAGTCGCTTCCTTGGAAAATTTGTAAAATTTTTAATACCAAACATGTGGATTATTAAAAACATCTGAGTATTTAATTACAAGGCAATTACTCAATTACACCCAATTACATGTAATTGAACATAAAAAAGTAATTGTCCTGTAATTAAATACACAAATATTGGTAGTATGTCCCATGTCTGGTATTGACAAAATTGAAAATTTTCAAAGAAAGCGTTTAAGCCCACAAGTGTGAGCTTAGGTCTGGAATTTTAAATGATATTGAAAAATTTCACAAGTGAATGATTTTGAAATGTAATTGACGTCGCCCAAGTCTGATATATTATATTAAGTTTTTTATGTTTGATATTTATTTATACAGGGCTAATTGAAATGTTTGTCATTGATTAACTAATAAGAATAGAAGGCTGAAATTTGAGTATGTATTACAGTATAGTCAAACCCTTTACATAAAATTTTTAGTTTGATGAACTTATTTAAAGAAATCATGGATATTGAAAGATACAATTTTTAAAAGGACATTTTTAAAATTGTTGGTCCTGAAATTTGCTTATGCTATCTTTCATATGATATAAATATTGTCATCACTTAATGAGTACAAATATTATTTAAATAAATAGTTTAAAAATTTATCTTTAAATGTCCTTTTGAAAGGACATAGAATGTGATAACGATATCGATTGCATATCGATTTTCCCATATAAGCCAAAAAATATTGAAATTTGTCATAGATTGCTATGTGAATATACAAAATTTTATATTAAATATTAAAGATACTTTTGGAAAAATTCCGTTTATTTTTAAACCTCTCCGATTCCCAAGTTGAAATTTGAGTTTTTTGAGATATTCACGAATTAAGGACATTTTTATTTTCGTTATCCGTTTCGTGTAAAACATTTATTTGTGCAACACATTTTAAGGAAGAGGATTTGATCTTTAAAACTACACTAAATTTTTATGGCTGACGCGTTCAAAAGTTATGATACACTCAAAAAAAAAGTTTGTAAAGTCAGCAAAAAATTTTGCTGAGTCAGCAAAATTTTAGTCAGGAGGTTGCTTGCAAAAAAATTGCTAATGTCAGAAAAATCTTTTGCTGAAAATCAGCGAGCTGATTTTAGCAACAAAATTAGTAGATTCAGCAAAAGTTTTGCTAACACTTAGTGGATTTGAAATAAAAATGCCTTGCTAAAAATTAATAAATTTTTTGCTGAATTTTAGTAGACTGAAAAAAACGCAAAAAATTTGTAGAAAAATTGTAATTTAGTTAATTTATTTGCTGAAAATCATAAAACATATTTTTGTGATTCTTTTAAAATAATTTACAATAATTACGAAATATAAAAATTTTGATTTTCCCACATTGACGACATGAATTAATTTAATATTTGAAAATACATAGAAATAAATATATAACATAACAAACATTTTCTTTCAACTACTTACATCAATGGTTGTCTAAATGATGCCGAAGATAATTACAGAAACGAAAAAATAAACAAAAACAAACGAAAAAACAACGCTTTTTTTGCAATAAGAAAAAGGAACCATACAAATCTACCTATGATGTGTTGGTTTGTCTTTCGCTTTACTCTGTCTACATGTCTGTATATTTTTGTTTGCAATTTTCTCACAATAGATTATTAATCTATAAACATTTAGTTTAGAAATACATATTAAATTTAAATATTTTATTTTGTCTTTTATTTAATTAAAAGACAATTATTTTCACAAGCCGGTGACAACGCAAAATTTAAGTTGTTTTAATCCTCAATTTTGTTTTATGTATGAAAAACAGATACAAAAGTCTTCCATGGTTGATTTTTTTATATGTCTTTTTAGAGTTGTACTTTTTAGTATAATTTTCCTCTTCTCTACTACATCTTGACATGCCGCGACATCTGCTTCATTCTCCATATATCTTTCAATCTGGTTGTCGTCCACACTATTAATGTGCAATTTTTTTTAGCAAAATTAATTAGTAAAACATTAGTATATTATTAAAGCATTAGTATAAAACAGTGAAGTGCTGAATACGTAGAACAAAAATTTTAGCTGATAACACGATTTTAGCAAAAAAATTTGCTAAAAAATAGTATACCTGATTTACAAGACGTTTTACTAACTTTTGTACTACCTTATTTTTTTGAGTGTACTTTAAACATTGTATATTTCTTACACATTTGTTAAAAACACCCAGAAATGCATTTTTCATGTACAAATCATTATTTTACTCAGAATATTTAAAGCCAAAAGTCAAAGTTATTATGTATCAGTCATTAATACGACCAATTATCACTTACGGATGCCCGATATGGTTTAATATTTCACCATCCTACATGGAAAAGATACGTGTTTTTGAAAGAAAATGTTTAAGAGCTTGCATGTCAACATATAGATCACCACAAAGTAATTATAGAAAATACATATCGAACAAAAAATTGTATAATAGTTCAGATGTTATAAGAATAGACAATTTTATAATACAATTAATAAGAAATTATATTTTAAGATGTACATTATGTAAAGAAAATAATTTAATAATGGCCCCGTGCTATACAAATGAAGAGTATATATCTGAAGCTTTGCAAAAAGGTTTCGTACCACCTGAGGCATTTTTATACCTCGATAAGATGAATATGATTCAAAATGAACATTGCATTCCAGTCTTTTATCATATGTATAGACGTGCTAACATTAAAGCAGTAAACTGCAACTCAATAACAAATAATGACTTTCGATATGAAACAAGCGTAGGCAATAGAGAGCTTTATAGCTTACAACGCTCAAAAACCAACAAGTTTTGGTGGCTTGCTTAATAAATCCTTTATAACCCTTTTCTTTTATCCTTTAGACATTGTTTTTATTTTTGCTTATATTGATGTAATGTTTTTGAAAAATTTTTTCATTACAGAAATCAATTAGTTATATATTCTTCATTTGAAGTACGTTATTTATTTACAGAAAATTAAAAAATCAAAACCAATTATTATAGTAATAATACTAGAGAGCCCGATTAAGGGACTTTGTATATATATATATAAATTATTATTGTTAACTATTGTTTATTATAGTTTAAGTTTGTTATGTATTGAGAATTAATAAACATTAAAAAAAAAAAAAAAAAAGTTAAAAACACCCAATGAATTTTAAAAAAATAAAAAATACGTAAACTTAATATTAACTAAGTGAATGTTTATATCAAGGTTTACTGAAATCAAAAGCGGAAAAGTTGAAAATGTCGGTTTATTGTGCTCAATATTTTTGAAAAGTCCCTTTAACAAAAAATCTCACTACAGTGAATGTTTACCAAATAGCTATGTATTTTAAAATTTTATTTTAAAAATGTTCATATATTTGCGTGATTTTGAAAATATTTGGTAGTTAGGCAGTCAGTGTTGGTTTTTGTTAAAATAACTTTCGCAAATATTAACTTTTTTTTGGCATACTTTTGGTACACGTAATCTTTTGAGCTATTTAGATTTTATACTAAAAGGTGAACTAATATGTCATTCTTTATTTTTTACTCAAAATAAGTGTTCAGTTTTGTCTTTTTGCTTATGCACAAAAATGTTTTGATCGATTTGCGAAATGGGATGATAAAATGTGAAAAAATAGTTAAATATAGTAAAAAGGAATAAAAGCCGCGGATTTGCTTGTATTTATTAAACAAATTCGATGCCCAAATTTTGCTAAAGATCTTATTTACCATGACATATTAGGAAACAGTATCTTATTTTTTATGGTTAGGTTAAGGTTATTTAAACATGCAAAATTATAATAAAATTTTCGATAAATCTGGCCCATAAGTGAAGCAATTTGGAACGCCATTAAAATTAGCGTGACCGATATATTTAGGATCATTGGTCGGTACGCTTATTTTCGATATTAGGGATACATTTTGTAGCGCTGTGTAATGAAAATTGTTTATTTGAATCGTTTTTAAACAAAATACAATTACAGACATGATTATACTCAAATGAAAGTTTAAAATATGTAGATTTCATACTCTAAAAACATTTTATAAATAACTGGCCTAATTTTTGCCAATAAATATATGTTCAAATTGAAATTTTTACCGGAAATAAAAAAAATATTTTTATTTTTCGCAAACACTAATGAATTATTTTCAAAATTTTTTGTCAAATTCGATTTAAGCATACTAATACACTATGTTGCATAACTATAATTACAAATTATTTTTGCTATTTTGTCTAATATTACAAAAAAAAAATTTCAAAACTTATATATGTTTTTAAGAGTGTGATAACTGATCCCTGATTTTGAAAAATTTAAGAGATTACTTAAATGATTTAAGAAAAAAATTGTGTTAAAACATTTTGTTAGTGTTTCATAACTATTATTACATACGACGGCAAACAAAGAAGAATAGCAAATAAAGAAAAATTAAAGCATTATTTTTTGGTTTTATGCAGTTTTTTATGTATTTAAAAAGTACTTTCAGTTTTTCTGAAATTGCTAGAAAAATAAACCGTTCACATGTGGTTGGCACAAATTTTGCAAATAATCCTAGTGCTATGGTAAAAATAAAACAGGCGGCCCGAAAAAAGCTTTCTGATCGGGACCGGCGTAAACTAATCAACTATGGCAGCAACTCAATGAAGAGTCTCAATCAGATAATCGATGTGAACCCTAAGTGGGCTCTTAAAGGATTCCCAGAGAATTAATCGCCAAATGGTGGTGGCTGTGCCAATGTTATTACACCACTGTTCGACTTGAATTCGCTAAAATAAATTTACAAACCAACTGGAGAAAGGTAAGTCAATAATCGCTGTTGTTGGTAGGACAGTTTAAACACAAAATTTCTTTTAAAGGTGATTTTTTTCTGATGACAAAAAGTTCAATCTTGATGGTTCAGATGGTTTTAAGAGCTATTGGAAAGACCTACGCAAAGAAATATGATATTTCTAAAAAAAAAGAAAAATCGGAGGCGGATCCTAAATGGTATGGGCGATTTTTGTTCCGACGATATGGTTATTTGGCATATCCAAGCACCAGAATAAATTGTTCTGAGTACATTACAGTATTAGAAGAGAAATTGGTGCCATTTATTGAAATAGCAACGAAGAAGAATTCATTTTCCAGGAAGACAATGCCTCAGTATATGCACTCACATAACAAATTCGGTTGTCTCACCAGAATTTCATCCAACCGAACTGGAACGGTTGCTGCAACCTCATAAATTCGGTTGTGCCAACTGAATTCGGTTGCAGCAACCTAATCAATTCGGTTGGATTACATTTTACAATACAATTTTTATGATAGTGTGTAAGTCTGCAGACTATGGAATGGCTATCATCAAAAAATATAAGAGTATTGAAATGGCCCGCATGTTCTCCAGATCAAAACCCCATTAAGAATATTTGGTCAGTATTAACCCGTCGAGTTTATGCAGAAATCCGTCAAAATGAAAGCGTTTTCATTTAAAAGAAGCAGCTACTGATGCATGTAGATCTATATCAGAAAAGTTTCGAATAAATCTGGAAGACTGTATAGCTGATCGAACTTTGGCTTGAGTCAAAAATAAGAAGGCCTCACACATTATTAAGACTGCTGCTTTAAAATATTTTTCTTAATTTTTTGAAAATTTTGATATATTAAGTTAAGTGTATAGTTATTAATTTTGTTATTCCATTTGAAATAGTAAAATTAAAAAAATTAAATGCATTGCGTTTTTGTTAAATATTATTAATTTTCCATTTTTTTACTTTTATGTGCTAATAACTTTTATATGCTTTTAAATAACCAGACTTTAACCACCGAAATTTCCATATGCATTTAACATTCATAACTACGGCTGAGCCTTAAAATTTGGTTAACTTTCAAGATGTTAACAGGTCTATGGCGGTTACTTTTTTGTACTTTTTTTGAACGTACGATATTTATTGAAATTAATGTGTAATTATAGTTTTGCAGGGCAGTGTATTAATAACTACGGCTAAGCCCTAAACTTAGGCTAACTTGAGATAAGTGAAAAGGTTTATGCCGGTTAAACCCTTTTCTTTTTTTGAACGTACGATATTTATTGATTTTAATGTATAATTATAGTTTTGCAACGCAGTGTATTTATAATTTAGTATGTATTGGAAGAGTAGATACTGGAATTTTTAATTTGTTTGTAAATGTTTACTTTTTTTTTTGAACTTCCAAACGTTTCCTGTGCACATTGTCACATTTGCCCAATTTACAGCGAGATATAGAAAAAAAAAAGTTTTCTGATTAGTGCAGTTTTTTTAGTAGGGAAGGGGTCCCAAGATGGGCATTGTTTTGAAATAATGCTCTAGAGCCCAAACGAAAGAAGATATCTTAAAGTGTTATATACCATATGAAGGCACAATAGGTTGGGTATATTTTGGCCACAGAGATAAATTTTGATGTTTCACAGAAACATTTTTTTAACATATTTTTAAATTGTCAAACATTTTGATTTTGAAAAAAGGGACACCAGGATGGACACTTTTTAAAAATTCTCTAAAAATATGAAAAATCAAAACCAAGCACAATGTAAAGATTTAAATGCAAATTTTATATTATTTATTATATTAATATAGAGAAATGTCATATGAATTTCATGTAGAATCATCTAAATCATATTTAGGACAGATATACCACACGCAAAAAAAAGGGCATAATTTTTTGATAGTTTAAGAATATCATGTTATGATTACAATTCGTAACAATCATTATATGATCGTAGCAATCATATTTTGATTCTAAATGACGATAAAGTCGGGCTGGGTAACCATAATATGATTAGCCACAATCATGTATATGATAATTAAGATCAAAATTTAACAATTTTGTGTCCACAATCCTATTCAATCATATTTTTTCTCTGCGTGCAGTAACCAATTATTTTGGCTCATTTTAAGTGTTCTTATGTCTTACACTAGTGGCCCGCAATAATATTGGATTGCGTGGACTTGCTAATGTGGGTTTTAGTCAAATAATACAAAAATCATCATCTACTGAAGGCGAGATAAGATATTTTGTTGACTTGTATTTTTTTCTTAATACTTTCTAGACGTCTTTGGTTAGTTTTGTTTGCCTGATTTCATTTACGAGCTTCCGTTAATGTTAAAAACTTATTTGGCATATGCCTCATTCCTGTATTTAGTTTTAATTTCAACTTTCAACTTTCAACACCAATGACAAAAACTACACAGAGAATACCAGACGCCAGTTTTCATTAAAGTATAATTATACGTAATATTTCCTAAGATCGACGTTTGCCATAAGAAAAGAGAAATAAGAAGTAAAAAGTGATAGAAAACAAGAAAATTAAGGAAAATAACGATAATGTCGAGGGGGAGAGGTGTAATGTGTCAAAACCCCTCAATACTCTATACCCACCCTACCTGCTATCATTGCAATCAATTATTTTAAAAGCCCATTGTTAATCCTAAACGCTTATATCTAAACTTTTCTTGGAATTATTAAAACCAAATTTACAACTCATTAATTCAAAATAACATTTATTAAAAAAAAAAAAAACGATATGTAGTCTAAAACAAATTGTTACCAACATTTAAATAATATTCATTCGACAAAATTAATCTATCAATTAGGCAGATCATTTAAATTTCGAAATCACTATTAAAATTAAGACTAAAAAAATTAATTAGACTAATCGGTTAGTAAACGGGTTATAAAAATTTAAGTGTTTGTTAATGAAAAAAAAAAAAATTATGTTCAAAAATTGTAATGAAATCATTAATTATATTTAAATATAAATTATACCAACATACTGAGATGAAACGAAAATTATGAATAAAATTTAATGTTTATAGCATAACGTACCTAAGCAAATGCTCAAGTGTTATAATTAGGTCAACCAAAACACAGATCTAAAACCAATGCTTTTAGCGCTTAAAAAAAAGCTCGAAGAACGGTAAGATAAACTGTTTAAATATAAAAATAAGCCGTTAAATTCAAAAACTAAACCGTTAAGTTTCATAACTTTTTATTCAAATTGTTACTACAAATAAGATTTTTGTAAAATTTGTTCCGTGGAACTTCGTCAGTCAAACGAAAGTGCAAAAGAGAAATTGTTTTCTTAAGATTCAACGTTCAAATTGGTTTACGAAAAATACTTTTTAATAAACTAACAATATGTAATATTAAATGTTCACCTTTCAATTCAAAAAAAAAAATCTTTACTTCAAAATACGGTTCGCTGAAAAATTACAAAAAGTTATATTTTAAACAACAAAAGCTTTATTTTTAAAGACAAACGTTAAAAAGTAGCTAATATTTACGAATTAAGCTAAAATAAGTCAATATCAAAAAAATAAGCTAACAAAAAGCTCTAACAAATATGGCTCCAAATTTTCATAATTTCATGGGCAGATCTTGTATTTTGTCTTAATAATTATATCCTTTCAAATAAAAAACAAGCTGTAACTTAGTTTGGGTTGCCTTAGTTATACAATTATAACTAATATAACTATAAATTTAATTATATATTAAATTTTTGTTGTAACATTTGTAAAAAAAATCCAAACAATTGAAGAATAAATGGTTAAGATACATTTCAATAATTGTATTTAAATTTAAAAAACTCGTAATTGACAAGCGATTTTAAATAACTGAATTATATTAACGCAAGACATCACATTTAAGTCCACTCTTAAATCAGGCCTTATCTCAGCTGGAATTTTGATAATTTCGTTTGGGCATTTACGAAGAAAATTCACAATTTATACTTCGATTTTCTGCTTATCGCCATATTTTTCTTTAAACTTGAAACTGATTCGTATACGGATGTTGTATAGTACGTGTGAGTATGTATGTGAATAACTTGATATTTTAGATAAACTAATAAACACTATTAACTATTTAAAATTGTTCCGATAAACCATGAACTTAATCTTTATTTATTAATTTTTTTTTTAAATAAAAGAAACGGCCGTTGCTTGACCAAACTGCAACAAATCGGTAACCAATATGGCCCGTTACTTATACGGGATATATTTATACGATATCACTAAGGTAGCCCAGTTATTCGATTTCCAAATATTTCGATTTCGGGCAATTAATTGAACTGGATATGAATTTCGCTGATGAAAAAATTAATTGTGGTGCACTCGTAATATATATTATATATACATATATGCACTCATATAAATTTATATCAAAACTACAAAAACTTTCGTAAAATGTACAAATTTTTGTTTATTTTACGAAAACTTTTGTTATTTTGACATTTTTTCGTAATTTTCCGCATGTATTATTATCAAGTGAGGATATTCTTTTGCCTGTTCTAACAACTCAGAGACCAAAAATTTGTGTGTGCTGGGAAAATGTTGATTATTTTCTTAAATACTTTCACGTACTTTGCCAGACCAAAATAGTTAACAAAATTTTTGTCGACTCTCATTAAAAAATAAGCCATTCGGTTACCATGCAAGCATTTCTAAATTTGTAAAATTTTCGACAAAAATTCCCATAAATCGAAAGACAAATTTAACAATTATATTGAAACTCATTTTTCTATCATTTACAAGATCATTTTATTACTTTTATTTATGGCCAGATTAACTAATTATTAACTAATTAAAATTAACTTATTAATAATTACTCTTAACTTAATAGTTATACCACAAAATATATATATATATATTTTTAAATTTGTCTTTATTACACTGATAATAATCCATGCATAAAAATATCAATAAATGTCAAAATAACAATAAACCAATATTTATTCATTTTACGAAAGCTTTTGTTGTTTTGACATTATTTTTGTATTTTTATCATGGATTATTATGAGTGTACGTACACTTTTCTCAGAAATTCTTCCTATTCTTCCTCAGGAATTTCTTCCTATTTATTTATATGTTGATTTCTTTAGAAATTGGATAGTGGAGTGATGAAAGGTGGGCAAAGATGAAGGCAAACATGGCAATACTGTAATTGCGCGAGATAGAACAGTTGTTGTTCGCCACCTGATGGAGAGTTGGCGAACTTATTGAAGCTTTTTGATCATAGCCCTGATTCATGATTTTACTTCGGTGGGGTTAAGTGCTATGGGAACACCGAAGGTGGGAGCTGTGATACATATGAGGGATAGAAAACTCATACGTATTATTTTTCTAAATTGATGTTGCCGTCACCGGGAATCGCACCCGGGACCTTATGTGTAACAGTCCAACGCGCTAACCATTATACCACAGCGCCCACAATTCTAAAACTTTTGAGATTGAAAATTTTTGTTTTCTTTTGAATTTGCAAAATTATTAGTTTAGGTACACTGATAATAATCCATGCATAAAAATACAAAAAAAAATAGCAAAAACTTCCGTAAAATAAACTAATTGTTTATTTCACGAAATAATTTGTTGTTTTGACATTTTTTTTTTCGTATTTTTAGCATGAATTATTATGAGTGTATAGTTAGACAATATAAAAAAAAAATACAAAAAAACTAATCTGGAGCTGGAATCCAGATATATACTAAAATTATATTTACGGTTGTATTTATGGTCCGATTTGTGCCATATTCAGAATCAATATTAATTATGCGGAAAGAAAAAATTTATATCAAAATACATCCGGTAGGTGGCACCGAAGTCGAAATATTTATATTTACTATGTAATTTTGCTCTGTAGCATTTGAAATTGTTAATTACAATAGAATAATCAGAAAAGAGGAGTTCTACGCCCCTTTATAACATTAAATTATATTTTAACGTATAATTCATCTGTACACTTAGTTTCTGGACAATATCAGTCTAAATATACATACATTTTAACATATAAAATATCTATATACAAAGTGGGCGTGGCATTAGTCTAAATCCGCCCATTTTTTGTGATAACATTAAAGATGTATTTTGCTGTCTACATACAATAATGTAAGGTCAGTATCTTAAAAATTAGTTTTTGGGCAAATTTGACGCTCTGCTGCGGTAACCTTAGTAACGCACGCGAAAAATTTAAAATTTTTCTTAATGATTTTTATGAATAGGGCCGTTTTAAAATATTCAAAAAAAATTTAAAAAGTTATACCTCTAATGGACAGTGTATTTAGTTCATTCGTTAAGAAAAATACCATTAAAGAAGATATAACACTTAACCCTCTAACCGGTAAGCTCGCAACAGGCAGTTTATTTTAACTTGGTCATAAGTTCGCTAAATGAGGTTTTTAGAATAAGAATTTAAGCTATTTCGATAGAAAACTAAATATATAAAATATTTTGTGAAGTCATTTTGTATGTGTATGGCATGATTTGGAAGCGAGAAAGCGTTAACTTTAAAATTTCGTAAAATTTAAAAAAATAAATATTTTGAATATATTGAAAAATACTGAGAACATTTCAAAAATATTGAAAATATATTTATTGTGGCTAGAAACCTTTTATACTAAACACACACTTAACCTTTAAAAAGGAAGCTCTAACTTTGGTCCAAGGACATGTTGGACTCCAAAAGGATATCTGTAAAGGACATCGCTTTAACATGAAAACTTATTGACGGACTTTTATGAAATTTAGCAGAAAAAATATAAGTACTAGCAAAGCCTTTAAGTTTAGTCAATATACGTTGAAGTTAAGGTGAGTTTTCGCTCAATTTCTCGTTTTTCGAAAAACGAAAATCGTCATGTCTTCCTAAACCTTAAAATACTGTAAAATTTTAACTTTGCCTGTAATTGGATTTAAGTGATGACCGTCTGTGGAGAGGCTTAACGTTGAAGTTAAGGTGAGTTTTCGCTCAATTTCGCGTTTTTCGAAAAACGAAAATCATCATGTCTTCCTAACCCTTAAAATACTGTAAAATTTTAACTTTGCCTGTAATTGGATTTAAGTGATGACCGTCTGTGGAGAGGCTTAACTTTGAAGTTAAGGTGAGTTTTCGCTCAATTTCGCGTTTTTCGAAAAACGAAAATCGTCATGTCTTCCTAACCCATAAAATACTGTAAAATTTTAACATTGCCTGTAATTGGATTTAAGTGATGACCGTCTGTGGAAAGGCTTAGCGTTTTAATGGTTAAATAAAAGCCCGAAAAGTGTAATTTTTGAGCTGCCGTTATATCTTGGTAAGAGGAATAATTTATGCCTAAAGTTATAGATTTTTATGGATTAGTTTTTGAGATTCGCTCAAATCCTACCCAGCAAAAATTTATCTCGATTACGTGAGCAGTAACAACATTTGTATATTTCCAAAATAGCGCTTAACCGCCTTGTATACGATAAAGCAATTAGGAAAGTCATTCTAGTGTGCTTCCCAAAATGACTTCTTTGAAGCTGTGATTAATGCATACAATGAGGTAGTAAAGAATGCAAATAATGAAGCATCATTGTTGTCAACACAAAAAAAGACTTTGTTTTTGTATTTATTGCTTCTTAGAGCACATGAAAGAAGCGCTGTTCACCTGCTTAAAAGAGGCATACTAAATGGACCATCGCTAACAAAAATCATGCCTTCTGAATTTGCTTTGGAAGCGTTTGGTAATTAAATAATGCCTTCTGAAACTGCTTCTGGGTAAGCACTATTTTTTGCAGGGTATTTTAGCCCATATCGCCTAAAACAGGCAACGAAAAAAATTGTGGTATAAAAACATATTGTTTATTGTTCGTACCGAACAAGTGGTATAAATTTCATTGCAAAAAAGCTTATGCCGGTTTGAGGGTTAATGGCTTCGGATGATTTTAACATGAAACAAACAACAACTACACGTCTTATAATAATTGTTTACAACAACATGAGAAAGGGTCATGTAGTGATACAACATCATTACAAGATGTTAAAAATAAGAAACAAAAATATTACTTAAATGCATGTTGGGTACATTTTTCAATCATACTATTTTAAAGAAGCGAATAAAATGGAGAAGAAAATTTTAAAGGTGATTAAATAATAATACCATTAGGCAAAGTGTTTAAGAAAGAAAATAAGTAAAAATGATTTACACAGGTGGTCAAAGCCACACGATAATTTAGTAGTTGGATAACTACTAACAATGAATTTTAGTCAAAATGGAGTGAACTAAACAGCAGATCTTTCAGTTTTGCCAAAAATCTAACTTTGGACTTGGGTAGTAAAAACAAGACCAGCAAAACTACACTTAAAAAAAAAAGTTTGTAAAGTCAGCAAAAAATTATTTTAAAAATAATTTACAATAATTACGAAATATAAAAATTTTCATTTTCCCACATTGACGACATGAATTAATTTAATATCTGAAAATATATAGAAATAAATATATATAACATAACAAAAACTTTCTTTCAACTACTTACATCAATGGTTGTCTAAATGATGCTATCTTTTGAGGACGCAACTGCCGAAGATAATTATAGAAACGAAACGAAAAAATAAACAAAAACGAACCGAAAAAAACAACCCTTTTTTTTTGCAATAAGAAAAAGGAACCATACTAAGATGTGTGTCTTTGTCTTTCGCTTTACTCTGTCTACATGTCTGTATATGTTTGTTTGCAATTTGACCACACTAGATTATTAATCTATTAACATTTATTATAGAAATACATATTAAATTTAAATATTTTCTTTTGTCTTTTATTTTATTAATAGACAATTATTTTCACAAGCCGGTGACAACGCAAAACTTAAGTTGTTTTAATCCTCAATTTTGTTTTATGTATGAAAAAGAGATACAAAAGTCTTCCATGGTTGATTTTTTTATATGTCTTATTAGAGTTGTACTTTTTAGTATCATTTTCCTCTTCTCTACTACATCTTGACATGCCGCGACATCTGCTTCATTGTGCGTATATCTTTCAATCTGGTTGTCGTCCACACTATTAATGTGCTTATCAGCACAATTTTTTTTAGCAAAATTAATTAGTAAAACATTAGTATATTAGTAAAGCATTAGTATAAAACAGTTAAGTGCTGAATAAGTATAACAAAAATTTTAGCTGAAAACACGATTTTAGCAAAAAAAAATTGCTAAAAAATAGTATACCTGATTTACAAGACGTTTTACTAACTTTTGTACTAACTTATTTTTTTGAGTGTATGTTAATGAAGATGCCAATTAGACCAATTTAAAAACAAACTGGCTCGTTGTCACGGTATTTGTAGCCGAATGCATGGTTCACAGTGGGTATTTGAAAACTAATGATAATAAATATATAAATTCTAAACTACTGATCCGATCGGTGCGAATCGAATTGATAATTGTAATATTGTGACTATGTCAACCTGTTTTAGTGTAAGTTGTACTTACAATAGTAATAATCAGATAATAAAAAAAAAAATAAATAAAATAGCTATTTTAGTTTCAGATACGCTTTAAATACCTTAATGTCTGTAGATGATATTGAAAATTTTTTTTCAAACATGATACTTCTAAATATACGTACATAATTCAAAGAAATTTACATCAGGTACACACAGAGAAATATTTAGCTATTTGCCAACTGAAATTCTGTTACTACGACTTAAATTATCACGAATTTCAGTCGGCTAACACAACTTAACATTAGTTTTCACAACAAAGTTCGGTTAATTTAATTAAATTTTAGTTGAAACATTTAAAATATTCAAAAATCCAATGTAAATATCGTTGTACTTACTGAATTTATAAGTTGTTACCATTAAAATACACTTTTCAATTCGGTTGGCACTTTATTTTTCTGTGTAACAAAAACTGATTGAAATATAACTCTTTTTGGGATTAAAAAATTTCATATTCAAAATTTGTAACTATTAATAAAATCTTTTGTTCTGGCTGTACCTATAATTCGAATGTCAAAATATTCATACCATATATTAAGAACACTTTGTTTCATTATCTGTCTCAGATTCCGAAATCAGTGTTTGCAGTTTCAACAATTGCTAGTGAAGTTAAATTTAAAATTTTTTTCAAAGTCCAGGCTTTCAGAAAATATTAAAATTTGCATTGCTGTTTTAACAAAATTCCAAACAAATTTGTAAATAAAGATAAATATTTTTTTTTTTGGCGAAAATGGCTTTTTTTCATAAATTTTTTAAATTTCGAACTTGAAGGATTTTTCATGACTACACTATTAATGGTAATTTAAAAAGTTTGCTATCATTTTATCGGTAGGTTTTATTAACACGGACAATTTCTCCTTTTTAAAACCATTACATAATAAAGTTTTATTGGTATTGATCCACAAGGATCAATTTAAGGGCTAATACTTTTTTCAATTTACGCTAATGATCTCCCTCTGCATTTATCTCACTGCAGTGTCCACATGTATGCAGATGACGTACAATTATACCTAAGTAGTCCATCAAAATCAATCAATGAAAATGTTGACAAACTCAATTACGACCTAAGCAACATACATCGCTGGGCATCTCAAAATGGTCTGTGAAAATCAAAATGTCTGGTGATTCACAAAAAAAAACTGTAACACCTCTAATCGAAAAGGATATCGTAATAAACAACGAGAAAATTTACGTCGTACAAACAGCAAAAAATCTAGGATTAGTTTTTAACAGCAACCTAACTTGGTCAAGCCATATTAATACACTGGTGGGACAAATTTATATAAAACTCAGAACTCTGTGGTCCATCCAATAATTTACACCGTTGAATGTAAAAATACTTCTTGCAAAAGCTTATTTGATTCCAAGCCTTACATACGGATGCGAGTTGTGTTCTTATTGTGATTCCGCTAGTACGAAAACACTTAAAGTCTTATATAATAAGATTATAAGATATATTAATGAACTCAAAAAGCGTGACCAAGTTTCAGCATTTTCGAAGACACTCTATGGTGTTTCTTTTGAAAGCCTTCTTAAGATAAGGGTTCTTTTGCTTTTTCATAAAGTAATTTTTACCGAAAAGCCGAAATACCTATTTTAGAAAATAATATTTTCTAGATCTTCAAGGGGTAAAAGGATCATTATTCCGAAATTTCGAAGCCTGGTTTCTGATTGGCAATTCGCTATTCGTCAACAAACAAACAGCAACGCAATGTCTTTTAGGAATGATCTTTTTAAATATTTTGATTAATTTAATTAAATTTTTTTTTTTTTATTTAAATTTTTTATATTTTTTTATCTTTAAATTTGTATTCGTATTATAAAATGTTAATTATATGTATATATTTGCTGTCATTATTTTTTTCAAATACCCAGTGTGTGGTTCGGCTGTAGTTATCAAATTTTTCGCAAGTTACACAGGGAGAATTTCTCGGACGAGTTTTAATGAAACTTGTTCGCTAAACTAATGAAGTTCTGTGCACAATATAAATGAAAATTTTCTTAAACTTTGTGAAAATGCTTCATAGTTCTAACGAAACCATTTTTAATGACACTTTTTCATTAGTCGTATGATATTTCTAAAAAATAAAATGAATTTTTTCATTAAATTTTATGAAAAACTCCATTAAATTAATGAAAAGTTCCAATGAACGAATTCCAGTGACATTATCATAGATCTAATGCAAAAATTCATTGATATCAAGCAGTTAATTCTTTCAGTGTCCCACCATCTTTCTATTGAGGCAATCGAAATTATATTATCATGGCAGAATTTCGGTAGCAGCAACCGAAACTTTTTATTGGCAACAGTCTGTTTTCTGGGTGTATAAAAACATTTAGATATTTTTAAACCTTTACACATAGAATTTTCTTGGACGGGTTTTAATGCAATTTTTCACTAAACTAATTAAGTTTTCTGAACAACGTGAATGAAAAATTTCTTACACTTAATTAAAGTGCTTCATAATTTTTGTGAAATTATTTTTAATGAAACCTGTATGAAATTTTTTAGCTGTATGAAATTTTTTAAAAAATAACCTAAAAGTTTTCTTAAATTTTATGAAAATCTACATTAATTTAATGAACAGTTTCAGCGGAAGAATTCCAGTGACACTACTATCACGGACACTCTATTGCAAGAATTCATTGATATCATGCATATAATTCTCTCAGTGTATAATACGAATATATCAACATATTTATCTTTCTGCAATCTGGGATGTGTATTAAAAGTTTACGTATTATATCACAGCTACTGGCAAATTATATTTGAAAAAACTCATTCACTTAAGTGGTACTTATGGAATGACAAACTCAATGTAGCGTTTATAACAAGGTGCGCTTACCACAGAAAATAATCTTAAATTAGTTTGTAATAAATTATAAAGATGAGACAACACAAGACTTTTTTATGACTTTTTTCTCACTTACTTTTTGATTTTATGCTAAATACATATAAATAAATTAACTATTGAAAGAGTATTTTATTATCATATCTACTAAATCTGATATCTACTGTTATAACTGGTTATAACTTTTATACACTGCATTGCAAAACTATAATTACACATTGATTTCACTAAATTTCGTAAGTCAAAAAAATCAGAGTTTAACCGGCATAAATGTAAAACCAATTTAAGATTAATAATATTTAACGAAAAAAAAAAAAAAAATAAAAAACATTTCATTTGTGTAAAACAAAAAAAAACATTTCATTTGTTTTTTATTTTACTATTTAAAGAGGAATAACAAAATCAATTAGTGTTTCATAACTAAAAAATACACTTAACTTAATATATCAAAAATTTAAGAAAAATATTTTAAAGCAGCAGTTTTAATAATGGGTGAGGCATCATTTTTTTCTTTTTTTTGAATCAACTACAAAATTTAGTCAGACATACTGTGTACCAGGTTTATTCACAGTTCCTCCGTTATAGATCTTTACGCATCAATATCTGCTTCTTTTAGTAGAAAACGCTTTCATATTGACGGTATACTATGTTGAATCGACGTGTTAAAACTCCCCAAATATTTTCGATGGGGTTTCGATCCGGAGAACATGAGGGCTATTCCGATACTCTTATACTTTTTAATGATAGCCATTACATCGTCTAACGACTTACATGTACTGAGGCGTTTTCTTGTTGGAAAATGAATTCTTCATTCTTATACTTAATAAATTGCACCAATTTCTCTTCTGATACTCTAATGTACTCAGAAGAATTAATTCTGGTGCTTGGAAATACCAAATCAGCCATACCGTCTCAACAAACAGCGCCCCAAACCATTAACCATCTGGACAATCAAGATTGAAGTTTTTCTCATCAGAAAAAATCACTTTTAAAAGAAATTTATGTTTAAACAGTCCTACACTTAGAATACTACTACGAAAAAATGTCAGAATAACCAATTTTTTGGTAAAATAAACGAAAATTTGTACATTTTACAAAAGTATTTGTAGTTCTGACAATAATTTCGTATTTAAATGCATGGATTATTATGAGTGTATGTAAGTAAAGACAACTGCAAATGTAGTTACAAACAAATGAAATTTCTCTTAAAGAAAACACACACGTGTTTGATTACTAAGAAGACAAGAATGGAGCAAAATTGATGATTAATAGGTTTTTTGTTAAAGTTCTGCCTATTATGGAGGCTCTAGCTTTTCTAAAACTTCGGGTTCTGATGAGATCTTTTGCCAGATCGAAATACTAGTCTCAACCTAGCTAATATGATTGATTTGCTTTATTTTTGTAAATATACGGAGGTTGAAAGCTCGTTATAAATTTAAAATAACATAAAAATAATCTCGATGTATATAAAAACAAAAAACTAATATAACTGTAAAAAACATTTATTTATTTTTATTTTTTTATATAACAAAAAACAGCTGTGAAAATGAATATCAAATCATAATACAGTCATTTGATGTGGTTTGCTTTTTTAAAGGAACTACAATATTAGTAAAAATATTAATTTGTTCTACAAATGACTGCCAGAAATTGTATTATAAACCAAACAACTACATATATTTAAAGCAGCATATATTTAAATTGTAAAATTAGAAAAAAATAGCAAAAATCATTTGTAATTATAGCTATGCAACGCAGTATATATCATTCATTTTTCATTCAAAAAAGACCAAACTCATGTCTTCCAATTTCTTGATATTAAATACATATATTATCTAAAATTTTCAAAAACTAGCGATTTTTGCACGGTTTTAATCTTTTAAGTAATTAAAAAAATCCGAAAAGTATGTAATTTTAAGAGCCGTATACTAGAAAGTTGTTATTGGAATTCACTGATTCGAAAAACGTTTGATTTCTAAAATTTTCCTCTTTCACACTAAGGCAATAAAAAATAGTTCATTTGAGAAAAAATGCATATTTAATGCAAATGCAATTTTTAGAAGCATTTTCAAAATTGTTCTCTCCCTCAAAATTGTTTAAACATGGATAAATCAAAAATATATATTTTTTTTATACTCCCAATTTTGCGTTTTTAAATATCGCGCAAAATGTCATCTAATTTTCTCGATTGAACAAAAAGACCTTATTCCTTATTTCCATACAAAAAACTTGTAAAATTCAGAAAACACCGTGTAAAATACAGAAAACACTATTAACAAAACGTGATATAATTTGTGTAAAAAAACATTTTTAATGCAGATGCAATTTTTGGATGCATTTTGCAAAAGGCATACAAAAATTGCATTTGCATCAAAAATGCACTTTTTTTGACAAATAAATGTAAATATGTATTTCAATATTTAGTTTATAAAGATAATGTAAGTGTTAAACTTTTTAAAAACCTGCTGAAAATACAAAAACTACAAATTATTCAAAAATTTTAATATTTTGTGTGGAAACAATAGATAATGTTTTTTTTTTTTTTAAATCTTGAAAATTAGATGATATGCGTTTCACAGAAATAGGGATATTTCATTTTACATAAAAAAATATTTTGTTTTTGATTTATCCGTGTTAAATCAATTTTGAAGGGGTGAAAATTTCGAAAATGCATTTAAAATTGCATTTGCATAAAAATGCATTCTTTTTTTTTAACATAATATTTTTTTTTTTGCTTTTTGCATCAGAAAAAGCTGATAACTACTTTCGAACTTAGATATTTTCAAAATTACATACTTTTCCGATTTTTTAAATTTGATTGGAAATTAAAACCGTTGAAAAATCGCGAGTTTCAAAAATCAGAAAAACTGAATGTGTTATGGGCTCCATGCAGTATGTGTGTATAAAAAATTAATCAAATTTGAAGACCATTGGTCAATTTCATTTGTGATGTGTCAGGCCTCTCATGATATATTTAATATCTCTTAGCCACTAAGAACTTTTTTCAAAAAAAAACTTTTTTTTTGAAAAATAATTCAATATTTTGTCTTTCAAAATAGCGCCTTCTAGTATAACAACGCCGATATACGAACATCTTGAACACCGTGCAGAGAATGTAATATAATTTTTTGGACAAGTATTAATTAAATTTTTTCACTGAATTAATAAAGTTTTATTCACAATGGGAATGAAAAATGTCTTAAACTTGATGAAAAAGTTTAATAGTTTTAATGAAACTATTTGTAATGAAGCATTTCCAATAGTCGTATGAAATTTTTAATAAATGCTTATTATGAAATTTTTTATAAAATTTTATAAAAAACTGTGTTGATTAAAAAAACGTTTCAATGAACGAATTCCAACGACAATTTATAGATATGACGCAAAAACTCATTGATATCATGCATACAGTTCTCAATGTGCACAATTCTGTAAAATTCTAGATTTTTCTGTAACTTTTACAAATCTTTTTACTTGAGTAAGTAAATGTTGTATCGTACTATCATCTATAGTTGCATATTATAATAAAATTTTTAAGCTCTGTTTTTTGTTTTATAGGAAAATACAACATTTAGCACACACTTCGAAAACAAAATATTTCTTACTTTTTACAAAAAAAAATATTAATATTTTTTTCAGAAACACTATGTATTGTAAGTAGAAAACTTATTGTTTTTTATTAATATTTTTACTTTCTCAGAAATCCCAGCCAGCTTTTATTGTTTCTTCAGTGATCTTCTGTCTGTGAAATGACTATTTAGTCTTTGGTGACATGTTTTGTGTTCATCATAGTTCTTTTCACCATAGTCCAATATCTTTCTATTGGTCTTATTTCGGGGTAGTTAAGTGAAGTCGCCTATTTTGGTACCAAAACCATATTATTCCATTGGTACAGCTCTACCGCTGATTTGCTATAATGACAAGTTGCAAGGTCTGGCCTTAAAAAAGAAGATACCTCATGTTACTGAATAAATGACTAATGCTGATTTACAAACGCTCTCATGTACAAATCGTTGGCTGTTGTTATGTAAAAACTGCTTCTTTAGACGGAAGTGCACATTGTTTGCCAAACTAAAAAATTTGTTGTAAACTTTGTTTTTTTTTTTGTCCTAATTTATTCCTCAACATCTTCTTTTGTATCCACTATATATAATTCCTCATTCTTCCCGGAATTTCGGATGGGCACTTTTCGCATTTTATATGTTTTTAATCGTTCACTTTTTTAACTTTTCAGCCCTTGACTTTACAGCTGATTTTCTGTTTGACAGCTAAGTCTTTTTCTTCAAAAGGGCTACTATTTTCTTAGCTTTATTTAGATCAGAAATACACTAATTGAACTTCTGCGGTAAATATTTCTAGTTGATTGAGTTGTAATAAAGTATATTTATTTTTAAGTGAAAAAACAGTCATTTGTAGAAGAAATTTAATTTTAGACTATAATTGGAGTTCATTAAAAAAACAAATCACATCACTGTATTATGATTTAACATACATTTTATGCTGTCGTTTTTTTATTTAAAAAAAAAATAATGTTTGTTTATTTTTAACTACATGAGTGGTTTATTTTTACTGCAATTGTGGTTCATTTTTGAACAGAGAAAAACAAATGACAATGTTGAAAGTTGAATGCACTGAAATGTAAGTCTTCCTTTTTTTCGAGTTAAATTTCGTTTGTTTTTAACCACCCAGGTATGCGTTGTCAGAACGTGGGCCTGACAATCTTGACAATATTGTCCTGTTAACCGATTGATAACAGTGGCCCATATTTGGGCAAATATGTAATTCAGTATTTGCAAAAAGGGACTCATACACTCATAAAAAAAAGTTTGTAAAGTCAGCAAAAAATTTTGCTGAGTCAGCAAAATTTTAGTCAGGAGGATGCTAGCAAAAAAGTTGCTAATGTCAGCAAAATCTTTTGCTGAAAATCAGCGAGCTGATTTTTAGCAACAAAATTTGTAGATTCAGCAAAAGTTTTGCTAACACTTAGTAGATTACAAATAAAAAAGCGTTGGTAAAAATTAATAAATTTTTTGCTGAATTTTAGTAGACTGAAAAAAACGCAAAAAAATTGTAGAAAAATTGTAATTTAGTTAATTTATTTGCTGAAAATCATAAAACATATTTTTGTGATTCTTTTAAAAATAATTTACTATAATAACGAAATATAACAATTTTAATTTTCCCACATTGACGACATGAATTAATTTAATATCTGAAAATATATAGAAATAAATATATATAACATAACAAAAATTTTCTTTCAACTACTTACATCAATGGTTGTCTTAATGATGCTATGACGAAACTGCCGAAGATAATTCTAGAAACGAAACGAAAAAATAAACAAAACAAACGAAACGAAAAAAACAACCCTTTTTTTGCAATAAGAAAAAGAAACCATACAAATCTACCTAAGATGTGTGTTTTTGTCTTTCTCTTTACTCTGTCTACATGTCTGTATATGTTTTTTCATGGTTGATTTTTTTACTTGTCTTGTTAGAGTTGTACTTTTTAATATCATTTTCCTCTTCTCTACTACATCTTGACATGCCGCGACATCTGCTTATCAGCACAATTTTTTTTAGCAAAATTAATTAGTAAAACATTAGTATATTAGTAAAGCATTAGTATAAAACAGTTAAGTGCTGAATAAGTATAACAAAAATTTTAGCTTAAAACACGATTTTAGCAAAAATATTTGCTAAAAAATAGATTTACAAGACGTTTTACTAACTTTTCTACTAACTTATTTTTTTGAGTGTATATGAACATATAAGGAAGTATTGTGACTCCATGTACCCAAAGACGAATATATTAATATAATTTTTGATTAAATTTAAATATAAAAAATATTTATATTTAAAGTTGTAAAAATTACTGAAACGATTTTGAGTTAATGATGCAGATTTATTAGCTATATTATGCTTCATGTTGTGTACAAATTTCATATTAATATCTTGTATACTTTTCGAGCTAGAAGAAAATATATTTAATTTTTTCTGGAAAGTGGGTGAAAAGAGTATGTACTTTGTAGAGAATCTAAAATTTTTTTTTATTAAATTTAGTTTTTTTTTTAAATTTATTTTTAGACACATTATTTTTGTTCATACTAGTGAGCATATAGGTAACTACATATTTTTTCACTTTCCGTAAGATTTTTAATGGTATGTCATTATTTTGGCCAACATCCCATATAAAAGTAATGACATTTGGAATGACAATTGTAAGTACTGGCCAAATATGTACTTATATGGTAATACTTTTCTATTCATTCCGTATATGGCATGTTTTTTGGTGTTTGGATTTATTATTAATAAAAATTTTGTATTTTTGTATAAAATATTAAAAAAATTAAATCTGGTCTTATAAATGGTCCGCCAAATAACTTTTTTTTTTTGAACTCCTGAACCAATTGGACTTTGTATGGCGTCATACCAAGGTCTTTATACTAAATTCGTCTCAATGATGTCTCCGAAATGTTCAATTGTTGAGAACGACGGTGAATTGATGTTGATGGCGCTTCACGCACAATTTCTGCCACAGCAGCAATTTTCTCGGGTGTACACACTGTTTTTGGCTTTTCACGCTTTGGTTTATCGATGAGGATGCCAGTTTCTTTCACTTTTTTCACAAGATAACGAACATACGGACCATATTCGTTCAGCGGAAGGATAAAACTAATTATCTGTCAAATCAGACATGAGCTAAGTGTTACCATTCACGAAATAAGCATTAGTTGAAAAAAAAAAACTTTAGATGGCGGACCCTTTACTTTACTTTTTCTTTAAAATGACGCATACCACTCTTACTAGTAGCGATTTGTTAACCTAAAAAAATAATTTAAAAAAATTTTTGTATAGCTGAGTATTTTTGCATTAAATTTAAAAAAAAAAGTTGAAAGAACTAGGGTAGAAGAGGGTGCATTCGCGACTTTCTTTAAAGCGCAGTCGTTACTCAACAACCAATTTTTTTTAGAAAAATAATCTTTTATTCAATACTTTAACAAATCTTAACTTAATTTTTTTTTTGTTTAATACTTAAAATAAAATATGCCTTACATTTATTTGTTTAAGATTTTCAAAGTAACTCAAATCGACTAAATTGTCCCACCTATGGGGTAAATTCGCTTAATTGATGTTGCACATGTGTCAGCTATAAGTACAACGGTTCTGATGAAAAACTTACAATTTATATTAAATAATCATAAATTTGTATAGTAATAGTTGATATTGCAGCAAAACAATCTTAAATAAGTTAATTTTCTTCGAATTTGTTGATAGAAAATTATTTCAGACCCGTTCAATATATGTGACCATATAAATAAATAATATTAAGTAAACGTCTTTCAAAGTGCTACCAATTTTTGCTTACCAAACTATCCGTATGTACCACTTCAGCAGCTCACCATTTTTTTACACACTTTTTAGAAAGAAATGAAAAATAATTTGTGTTAATTTAATAAACTATTATCAACGCTTTCACATTTTATATGGTATTTTCTTTTAATACATAAAATTAAACAATTACGCCAAATATACTAACTCTCCATTATATTTGTAACCCAAATAAAACAAAAATATGTTTGTCGTAGACCACGTGTGAAATTTACAAGTGTAAAATTTGATGACATGAAAGATGATAACTGCTCAAGTTATTAAAAGGAACATTTTAAAAACTCTTTTAAGTTCAGCGAAAATTGGGAGTGGCGTATGTGACCCAGTGGCGAAACCTCCCCCTGCTACCCCATTCCTTAAATATTTGGTATTCGGTCGAAGCCGAACATCGAACGTTCGGTAAAGTGACAAGAACGAATATTTTTTTTAAATTAGTGAAAACTTCGCCCTCTTTTTGGAAAAAGTAAAAGTTTAATGCTGATGAGGTTAAGCCCTTAATCATTTTATTTTATGCCGAAATATTTTGAAAATTTCTGTTAAATGAACTGAGTTTTTAGTTATTTCAGCTGATAACACTTTTTGCTAAGACCAACAGAAACATTTATTTATAGCTGTTTGCTGGATTAAAATAAAATTTAGTCAAACCTATTAACCATTTATATAAAAATCATGCGAATATTAATTAAAAAGACAGTAAAAAGCAATTAACTAATACTAGTTTTGATATCATTACCAGGGCAGCGACTTTCATGCACTAAAACATCGAAAATATGTGATTAAAATATGCAGTAAAAAAATCCAAAGTATGGACTTAAATCAAAATATGTGCTAAAAACCAAAAAAAATATCTATTTATTACTAAAGGCCGTTGATTAAATATGAAATCCAATATAAATTTCAAACAAATGATTATTACACACTCCTAAAATCGAAAACAAGAGTACCAACAATTGATCCCAAATACTTCGGTAACGATGATTTTAATGGCGTACCTACTCTTTTTTACTTATGAGTAAAATAATCACAAAATTCGTTTCAAGTTAAGTTTTAAAACTAATATTTTTGCTCTTTATAAAATTGGATTATAAAATTTGATTAATAAATATAAAGAATTTACAAGTAAATCATAGTTTTATTCAGTTTTTAATAGGGTTATTAACCCGTAAATTCCCATCACGAAATTACCGGGAATTTTGTCGATTTTTTACTTCCCGATTCCCGGAAATATTGGTCGAGATTCTCGGGAATTAAAAAAAAAAAAAAACATACATTTTTGCGAAACTAAAAATCTGTAAAAAAAAGAAAATCCTGAAAAATGTTGTTTTCGACCTATTTATATTAAATTTGGTTTAAACCATTTTTGCGAAGCATAGATTCCTTGCGCATTTTTTGACAAAACTTGGTAGGAATATACGTTGGTTTCCAATTTTATTGCATAATCGCACCCTCTAATGTTAGTATAATTAATTGAAATTTAAACTTTGACACTTTTTAAGCACACCACATTTTGGTGCACGTAATTTTTTGTGCTCGCGAGCCATCCTTTTTCGCTATGTTTTCATATAATCGCACTTTTTATTTTTTTCTTTTTACACGATACAATTCTTCAGATTTGTGGTTTTGCTTATGCCTAAAACTGCTTTGATCCACTCCGAAATTATATGAAAAATTATGAAAAAATTACTAACATATATTAAAATCTGAGAACAACATTTATTAACCAAATTTGATACCCGAATCTTGCTGAAGGTTTTTTTTTTCAAAGAATATCCTTAAAAAAAGGACATGGATGATCGTCCTTAGACAAATTGTATATACCGTTGGACGCGCCTTAAAAAAACCTTTCTTATGATACTCATATTGTATATGTTGGTAAGGAGACAGATTTTTATATAAACAAAACATGCAAAAATGGTCCCTTTTTCAAAATGGTCCAGCTCGCGAGAGGTCAAAGCTAAAGCCGAAATATTTTAAATGTCATCTTAAAAAAGTCTAAGGTTAATTTTTAGGAGGGTACATCGAGCACTTTTGTTGGTGAGTCGCTCTAGTGTATATAAATAGATTTGCATAAAAACTAATTCATAAAAAAAAAATGTATATATATTACAAATAATTTTTTTTTAATTAAATAAATAACGTGTTCGCTCTGAGATTCGAACATGGATTATCTGGTTGTTAGGAACATGGATTATCAACTGAGCTATTGTTTGTGATGTTAAAAATATGCAACTTACCCTCATGCTTACAAAAAATCACAAAGTAATGTGTCTAAGTATAGATTTAAAAAAAATATATATATTAAACATTTAATTGATGATCGGTAAACCATTATTTTATGTTTTGAAATAATGTAAACGGTAATGATGTATCATAACAAGGTAACCCATGAGTGTCCAATTATTGCTAACTTCTTACTTTATGTTTCAAAATAGTGTTGAAGGTAAAGAGTATACATTGCAATGTAATGTATTGCATAACCAACTAGTGGTAACACTAATAATGCTGAATATAAGGAGTATTCATTACAAAGTAATGAATTATGTAACCTATTATCGGTAACTTATTACTTTTTCTTAGAAAATAATGATACAGTTAAAGAGTATACATTACAAGGTAATGCATTACTTTATCGCACACATTACCAAAGTTTTGCTGGGATTGACAGTTTTGTCATACTCATGCAACAACACTGAAAGGAACAGGCCACAATGGGGAACATTACCTTCTAAAATATATTATTAAATAGAAAATATTCAAAACTAGGCAATAAAAATTATTAAAAACGCATAAAATATGCACTTTAAGGCTACATATATATATTTATAACAAAATACGCAACAACAAATCGCTGTAATTTTTTTATAAATTCTTTGAATCGAAAAAGTATTTGGTAAAAATCGATTTTGGGCAACTGACCACTAATATGCAATTGCATGAAAGTCACCGCCCTGATCATAATTAAGCAATTTGGCATTTTTATAGCCAACATATTTGACCTACAGATTCCATTCAAGTGATATCATAATTTGTTAAGTCAGCTCGAAGGTGGCGTTTAAAAATATTGAATCATAAATCTATTACAATTTTTAATAATAGACGAATGTGGTCATACTTCCCTTCAAAACATTGCACTTCAGGTATCTCTAATCCCACTGTTTTCAATAATAATAAAATAACTAATTTTTGTAAAACAAAATTAGTTGCATTCCAAATATTTGAAAATAACCAGATATGTAACAATGTTAAGGCCCCAGCATGCAGAAAATGTAAAAGATAAAATAACTAATGATAATGGAAATGGAAATAACAAACTTGAATTTAAAACAACAAAAAAACCCAGCTCGTCATAAATTATTGAAAAAGTATTAGAGAAAAAAATTGCAACAGAGCGCCATACTGGCAACAGAAAATAATTAAAAGTTAAAAAACAATACGAAGAGGATCAGTCGACAAACATTTAACTCTAATGATTTGTAAAACACTTGCTAATGCTTCTTAAATTAATGATAGTCTAATATATTTCTAGAGCAACTATAAATACTAAAGATATTTACTCAACTAAAGGTATTACCACTTCAACAGTTCGGCGAACAATATCATTTAACTAAACTTCTCTAAATTTTAGCTCAACATAAGCAAGAACATGCGTGGTTTGATAGTAAGTTAGGACAGAAAAAAGCAATAAGGAATTGCCTAGAATTAATGTGTTTTCACCTGTTTTCTAGATTTTGTCTTTAGCTGCTTGGGCTGTAGCTGCTCCTGAAGGTTATAATTACCCTGGTCAACAGCCAAGCACTCAATATTTGGCACCAGCTGGTGGTTCAGACTTTGGCGGTTATGGTTCTCAAGGTGGTTATCAACAACCCATTATTTCTAAACGTTTCTTTATTCACTCTGCTCCCGAGGAAGAAGATGCTGAAGTCCAACATAGAGAAGTTTTTGTTGGTACACCACGTAAGAACTTTAATGTTGTTTTCGTAAAAGCACCTGCTGCTTCTGCGCACAAGACTCATATTCGTGTTATTCCCGCTGTTAACGAAGACAAGACTGTGGTTTATGTTTTGGCCAAGAAAGCTGGTGAACATGAAGTTATTACTCATGTTGATGAACCTGCTGCCGCAACTGCCAAACCAGAGGTATTCTTCATCAAATACAAGACCAACGAAGAAGCTGAACATGCCCAACACTCCATTCAAGCTGAATATGATCGTTTGGGTGGTTCTACTGTTATTTCCAATGAAGGTATTTCTCCAGTCTCCTCAGTTATCGGTTCTTTAGATGGTCAAGGTGCCGGCCAAGGTTACGCTTCAGGACCTGCTGGTCATGACGGCGGTTTAGGTGCTGGTTTTGGTACTGCTGGGCATGGCGCTGCCAATGCTGCTTATTTGCCACCCGTGAAAAAACATTAAAAAGGGTTTATTTAGAAAGTAGTTTGACCTTCGGTCAGAAGAACTGATGTGTGATAGACTTTTTTGTTTTAACAAAAATGTTATTAATTTAAATTAATTTTTTGTTGTATTTTATAATTGTTGTTCGTTTTTGTAAAAAAAAAATATTTCTTAATTGTATAAAAAAGTTAAAAAAATAAAAAAAAAATATGTAATTTACAAAAATATCTAATTAATTGAAGGGCTTATTGTAAAAACTTGATAACACACGTTTTATGTGTAGTTTGTTTGCGCCTTTTAAAGGTTAAAAAAAATTCAAAAATATGGCTTTTGCAGCACATTTATACTCTAGGTATTTTAATAAGTGTTTAAGCAAGCCTTCTATTATATATTAATCAATGGACGCATATAAATCATGAGAAAATCCATAAAACAATAAATGTGGCTTATCAAGTTTATAAAGGGTCCGCCATCTAACGTTTTTTTTTTTTCAACTAGTGCTTATTTCGTGAATGGTAACACTTAGCTCATGTCTGATTTGATAGATAATTAGTTTTATCCTTACGATTGAACAACGCTGGGAAATATTGCGACATTACTTTGAAAATCATGGTAATGTTGCAGAATGTGTGCGAAAATTCAAATCAGCCGCAGAGCTGATGTCGTTTGGATACCTCGGAGCTGCGATTTGACACCGTTGGACTATTATTTGTGGGGTGCCGTCAAAGATAAGTGTTACGCCAACAAGCCAGAGACAATTGACGCTTTAAAGGACAATATTCATGAAGCCATTGGTGAAATACAGCTGCACACAATCGATAATTCGATAATGTGCTTATAAATTGGACCGATCGTGTAGGCTACTGCATGGCCAGCCGAGGGGCAGCCATTTGAATGAAATTATTTTCCATTATTAACCGGAAGGATTGTACTTTCAAATAAAAAAAGAAATTTGAGAAAATATTCAGTAGTTTTTTTTTATAGCATTTTTAAAAAAAAAAACTTATTTGGCGGACCCTTCACAATAATCCCTTCAATTGTACCTGATGACACAATCATTTAAAGTTTTATTTTAGCTCTTTATTAATTTGATAAAAAAAAAAATTCGTACAACTTTAATCAAGTGATTATTACACAACTCGACGGCTGAATCCAAACAAGACAATAAAAATATTTTCTCAATTGCAGTTTTAAAAATTTGTCAATTTTACATTTACTTCATTCACGCCATTTTTGCGTATATTTTGCTTAATTTTTATCACAATAAAAATTGATTTGTTGTTACAGCCCCCAGTTTTATTGCAAATGGTTTCAAATGGAAGATTTTTTTTTTGGAAAACATTTAACAGTGCCGAAAATTGGCCTAAAATGGAACATATGTATTTGAAAATAAGTGTATTATTATCAAATTTATTTTTTAATTCATTTATTCATTTAATATACCCAATTCTGAAAAAATTACCCATGCATTTGATAAATATGAAAAAACGTATTTTTTTACATTAATTTTAAATATTGAGAATTTTGTGTGTGTTTTTGATCTTTTAAAATTGCATTTCATTTTGAATTGTCAGGTTTGAGATCATAATTAAAATGTTAATATTACAAATAGAAAACACTAATTGTTAATAAATGTAAGAGAAGATGGAAAAAATCGTATGGGGTTCAGCGCTAGAGGGAGTGCCATTTACCTAAGCGACTACGTCATCTTCAGTCTCATTCTAATCCACCATCCACAAGAAACTCAAGGTTTGATCAGGTATATATATCAACCAACCACAGAAAAATTTGTAATGCTAGTTGACTACCCGAACAACATGAGTTATTTTCCTCTTTTCTTACAAGTTAAGTCAAAAGCTTTAATTTGTAAAGCTTTTTATTTGGCTGGGTTGCCAGTCCAACTGGTCGAAAGTGCAGCACTCACACTAGCGCTGATCCCCATAACAAATTTTTCATCTATCTTCTTTTACATTTATTAACAATTATTATTTTCTATTTGCAGACTTGGGCGACGTCAATTATATTTCACAATCATTCACTTGTGACATTTTTCTATATCATTAATAATTTTAGACCTACGCTCACACTTGTGAGCTTTAACGCTTCCTTGGTAAATTTGTAAAATTTTTAATACCAAACATGGGGATTAGTAACAACATCTGACTATTTAATTACAGGGCAATTACGCCCAATTACGTATAATTAGATATAAAAAAGTAATTGGCCTGTAATTAAATACACAAATATTGGACTTACTTCACATGTCTGGTATTGCTTTTTAATAATATAATAGTAGTTATTAAAAAAAAAATAAATAAATTGTAAAAATAATAATTCGAGTATGTGTTTGGAGCGACTTATTTCCAGGACATTTTATGAAAATGGCTTATTTTGTAATGTTAATGTTTTTTTTCAAAGTTTGCATAATTTTTGTAAAATATCCAATATCCTGCCGGAGATGTAATGCAACTTCTATATAAGGGCAGGGGCTTCAAAGTCTAATTTGGAGCTTCTGGTCCGTGTGTGTTCAAAGGAGGGCGTTGGCGCTCATTAATGTGAGTAGGGTATCCAGCTAAATTGATCCGTTAGAGTATCGTCAGAATGTGTTCTATCGGTACTACCTTGGGAAGTGTTCTACTGAGATAAGTGAATTTATTCCAAGAGCCCGTGTTCTTCTTCGTGACACACGTTTAGTTTCAGTTTGTGGTCGATAGTTCGAGAAAATTCGTTCATTAGTCTAATAAACTCCCCGCAAATAAATAAATAAATAAACATCCATAGACGCTATTCCCTGTTCCCTCCTTCCCATAACCTATTTCCCCTGAGTGTTGATCTATAGTACACAAAAAAAAAAAAAGATTTTGATTAGACAATAGTTATCTTTATCTAAAAAATATTTAACCCTTAGTTTTCCGGGGACAAATGTGACTACAAGAACGCAAAGCCTCTAACTTGATAAAACAAAATGTCCACTAGATAAAAAAAAATAATATTGTATGGTTAATATTTACACTTTTGGGAAAAAACGACCCATTAGGATATTTTCAGAATAACACCTTTCATAATTTTCGGAAAAATGTCACTTAAATTTTGTTTTATTTTATTTGAAGTTTTTTTGTTTATTATTATCGTTACTTTTATTCAAAATATCTTTAACCCTTAGTGGTAGGGGAACAATAAAAACCCATGAAACTTCATTTAAATTATGACTACAACAAAATAATATAAAGCCTTAAAGTGGATTACAAAAAAATTTCCACTTGATAACGATTATTTTTTTGTGTGACTTAATCCATGTTGGGCTAATGTTTTCAATTTTCACCATAAACTATTTGTAATTAAACTGGGGGGGGTGAAATGAACTAAAATCGACAAATCATTATTTTTTGAGAGACATCATAATAATCATGTCTGCGTTTGTATCCGGATATCGCACTGTTAAATTGAGGAAGGAAATTGTTAAAAAAAAAATAAATTAAAGCTTTATAATAGTGCATAAACTACACTGAGAATATTTTTAAAGTAATTATTACTGAATATACACATTAAACTAATAACAAATTAGTTAAGAAAAATAATACTTACGTTTTGTAAAGGGTCCACCATCTAACGTTTTTTTTTTCAACTAGTGCTTATTTCGTGAATGGTAACACTTAGCTCATGTCTGATTTGACAGATAATTAGTTTTATCCTTCCGCTGAACGAATATGGTCCGTATGTTCGTTATCTTGTGAAAAAAGTGAAAGAAACTGGCATCCTCATCGATAAACCAAAGCGTGAAAAGCCAAAAACAGTGCGTACACCCGAGAATATTGCTGCTGTGGCAGAAAGTGTGCGTGAAGCGCCATCAACATCAATTCACCGTCGTTCTCAACAATTGAACATTTCGGAGACATCATTGAGACGAATTTTGCATAAAGACCTTGGTATGACGCCATACAAAGTCCAATTGGTTCAGGAGTTCAAAAAAAAAAAGTTATTTGGCGGACCCTTTAGTTTATTTTCAACTGTTAAAAAATGAATTGACAAAATCGGTAAAAACAATAGATCTTTTTTGTTTATTTCAATGCTCCGTAAAATATAACAAGTTTTTGTTTTATATAGAAAATTTTATCTTAGTATTTTAACTAATACCGAAAGTCCGTTTTTTTTTTGTTCATTTTGTTTAATAAATAACAGACGGAGAAGTTAAAAATATATCCCGTTGGTAATTTAACTAGATATTCAATTGAAACAACTTTTCAGATTAACTTTTAAAATAACTGTTGAACTTTTATTGAAAAGTTCTTGTGAGTGTAGTCATTGGAATGAACAAATTATTGTCTTAAAATTCCAAATTCATTGAAAATGTGCTAAAATATTTAGAAAAGAACTTACAATTTTAGATAATTTTACAGATTCTTTCATATTAAAATATATTTTTTACTCATTTTTTACACAGTGTTATTTTTCGACCCAGTACATTTCAACGGCTATATTTTTTTTTACTGAAGTGGTTTCAAAATCATAAAATAACTCAAAATCTTGAGTACAATCGTGAATAAAGAAATTGTGGAAACTTTTCATCCAGAGTTGCCAACTAATTATTTGAAAAAAAATGTTTGACCTATTTTGCTGGAACTTTTTTCAAAAATTATTTAATAATATAAATCTTCTTTAATATTTTTGATTGTTATGTTGATAAAAAAGTGTGTTGGCTCAGCTAGAAATTAGTTCAAAGCGTACATATAATTTTTGAAAATCTGAACGACAGGACAACGAAATTTTAAAGTACTCGAAGTTTAAAATAGTTTAAAACTTATTCGGTTTTCATTCAAAGCATAAATAATGGATGGTTTTTATTCAAATACTACTTAAATTATACAAATTTATTTTTCAGGGTTGCCATATGGCAATTTTAAAAAATGTTCCAAAACCTCGAACTTATTCCAAAAATTTTAAAAATAAGTTAACTTAAAAAAAAATAAATTTTCACATTATTTTTGAATAAAGATTTGTTCACAAATAAATAATATTAAACAAAAAGTAATTAAAAATAGACAAACATCGTAGTGGTGTTTATTGTAATGGTGATTTGTTTAGTGAAAGAATGAATAAGTTTGTAGTCCCAACCCGGTCTACCCTTGAAGCCCAGGCAAAAGTTTAATTATCACGCACCCCTTAAGTAAAGTTATTGTTTATTATATGGACATAAAAGCATGGACCGTAAATAATGATTATTGTTCGTTTTTTTAAATCAAAAAATCAATCACTTAGAACAGACATAAAAAACAAATTATTGCACCATTATTATTATTATTATTTGACAATCTTTGCATATCCGTCATGATTTTTAAATTTCTGATTTTTAAAGTTTTCTTCAATTTACCATTGATTATTTTTTAGTAATAATAAAAAAATCAGCCATAATCATTATTTTTAAGCAAAACAAATAAAACTCAAAAATAATCATTATATATGATATTTATTTTTTTCGCTCAAAATAAAACTCACTTTCATTGCCCAACTTGTGGTACTGTGCCAAAAAATTTGGTTATAGCCCTAATATGCATGTTTACTGGGCATTAAGAATAGTAAAGCTGGTATAAAAATCTATACCCAATTAAAAAATAAAAAATCAATGTCACGAAGACTGTAAGCTGTTATAATTCAAATTGAAAGCAAACTAATACTAAATTTTTTCCATATCATTTTTAATTTTACGAATATTTAGTCTTTTTATAGATTATTGTTTAAATTGGGTGCGAGTAAAATACTATTACTAACTCGGCCAGTTATAAGGAATATTCCAAAGTGAGCACAATATTAAAATTAATAATAATAATAAGTATTAATAATAATAATAAATATTAATAATAATAATAAATATTAATAATAATAATAAATTACCGCAACCAGTGCTTGATGTTGTAAATTGGTTGGAATTCAACATATCATATGTTGAACACACTCCAAAAGTTCGAGGATTTTTGTGAAAGGCACCTTAAAAATTCTATGAAAGTGAGTTTTATTTTGAGCGAAAAAATAAAAATCATAAATAATGATTATTTTTGAGTTGTATTTTTTTTGCTCAAAAATAATGATTATGGCTGATTTTTATGAATATTACTCAAAATAATCATTACCATTAAAGAAAATCCTTAAAACTCATAATATTATCATTAATGTGTAATTTTTATTATAAAACTCATAATGATTACGGTCCCTGCATAAAAGTGATACAAATTAAGTGATAAAAAAGTGATTTATTTTTTAACTTTGTTTGCAATTACGAAAAAAAAATAATGTTAAAAAAAAAAAAAAACAAAGAAATATGAAAGAAAAATTTTAACAAGATATACGTGCTTTTAAGTCTTTAGTACGAAATAATCATAATATGTTTGCAATAATCATAATTTGATAACTTATGATGACCAAAGTCTTTTCAATGATCATAATATGATAACTACCTACTATTATAATGCAAATATTATGATTGTTGCTAACATGGTTTTGACCATTAAAATGTATTTTGAAATTGTATGCTTGACAATATTATTATGAGTGTAATCAGATGTATAGCTGATAGAATATTTCACAAAGCTTTATCTTTAATGCAAAGACAATTTAATTACTTAAATTATTTTAAACCTAAGTATATATAAATGTGTAAATTAATAAATAAATATACTGTGAAAAAAAACATGCAGAAATTTTTAATTCAGCTACAACGCAATGCTGAGAACATACTGTAGGACTTATATTATGATAATTCATAAAAATGTCCACAACCATAATATGATAATATTGGGACCTATTTGGAACAATAATATGGTAATCTAATTATTATATTATGATACAGAAACAGATAAGAGTATGGTTGTCACAACTATAGCAACATTTTTGTCGCAATCATACATCCAAAAATGTACGATGCTCTTCGAATATGGTTACTTCAACCTTGTTTTTTCTTTGCGCGCAGTAATTTTGTGTGGTTTGTTTTTTTAAATGAACAACAATTATAGTCAAAAATTAAGTTTCTTTTAAGTTTTCATTTAAAAATAAAGATACTGTATTACAACTCAAACAACTTCAAATATTTACAGCAGAAGTTTTTATGAAGTATTTATGAAACATTAACAAAATATTTTTACACAATTTTTCTCTTAAATCAATTAAATAATCTCTTAAATTTTACACAATACGATATCGGTTATCCCTTAAAAACAGTTATAAGTTTTAAAAAAAAATTTAAATATTAAAAAAAAAAAATACCAAAAATCATTTGTAATCATAGTTAGGCAACACAGTGTATTTTTTTTTTTTTAAGATACAAACTTATGCCCTCTTCGATCATGCCGTTGTGTAAAGTAAAATTAATTAATAAAAAACTGCAACAAAATATCATACTGGCAAAATATAATAATTAAATGTTAAAAAATCAAAGATGATGTTGACCGGTCGACATACATTTAACACATTAATGATGGCAATTTGAAATGATCATTAAATTAATGATTCTTCTATAAAATTGTAGATCAAGTATAAATACGAAACATATTTTACCAAGTTAATCATAATCCAAAGACAAGTCTTCAACGAACAATATCAGTTAACTCAACACTTAACACTAAACTCATTTATAAACATTAACATGCGTGGATTTATGGTAAATATAATAAATATTATGATAAAGGGTTAAAAATAAAATAATAATTTTTCATTAATTATCTTCAATAGATCTTGTCTTTTGCCGCCTTGGCTGTGGCTGCACCTGAAGGATACAATTATCCTAGTCAACAACCTAGTAATCAGTATTTGGCACCTGCAGGAGGATCCGGATTTGGCAATAATGGTGCCCAGGGCGGTTACCAGCAACAACAACCTTTGATTTCAAAACGTTTCTTTATTCACTCGGCTCCTGAGGAACATGATGATGAAGTTCAACATAAAGATATCTTTGTTGGTACACCACGTAAGAATTTCAATGTCGTGTTTGTGAAATCGCCTGCCTCTTCCGCACAAAGAACCCATATTCGTGTCATTCCTGCTGTTAACGAAGACAAAACTGTCGTATATGTTTTGGCTAAGAAATCTGGTGAAAATGAAGTTATCACTCATGTTGAAGAAACCGCAAGCGCACCCACCAAACCTGAAGTACATTTCATTAAGTATAAGACCAACGCAGAAGCCGAACATGCTCAACGTACAATTCAAGCTGATTATGATCGTTTGGGTGGAACTTCTGATGTTATCAATGAAGGTGTAGCTCAAGTTTCCTCAGTTATCGGTTCATTGAATGGTGGTGGTGCCGGTAATGGTTTTGGAGCTGGTGCTGGTGCCGGTAGTGGTTTTGGGGCTGGTGCTGGTGCCGGTAGCGGTTTTGGAGCTGGTGACGGAAACGGTTTTGGAGCTGGTGCCGGTAGTGGTTTTGGAGCTGGTGCTGGTGCCGGTAGTGGTTTTGGAGCTGGTGCTGGTCATGGTTTTGGAGCAGGTGCTGGTAATGGTTTTGGTGCTGGTTCCGGAAACGGTTTTGGTGCTGGTGCCGGTACTGGTTTCGGAGCTGGTGCTGGTTTAGGTGCTGGTTCTGCTGCTGGTCATGGTTCTGCCAACTCTGCTTATTTGCCACCCGTGAAGAAACTCTAAGAAGGAGTTTAGTGAAAAAGTAGTTTGTTTTTTAGTAATTAAAAGTGAATTTGTTATTTTAAAAGAATTGTTATTTTTGTTAATTTTTATTAAAGTTTAATTAAAAAAAAATATATATAATTTTTTCTGTTAAACAACATATTTGTGAGGTTATTGTGTTAACTATTTGTAATCGGATTATATTATTATTCCTTTCAAAAAGCGTTAAAAGCCATAGATGTACTAGATATACTAAAAGAGTCCCATTAAAAGAGAGTTTTAGGGGTTGAATTGTTCGGCGAATATGTTCGGATGCAAAATTTCACTACACACATCGAAAAATTTATTTATTTGAAAACAGAAATTCGATTACTTCAGTTATAACGAATTTCAGACGGTTGACACCATAACCATTAAAAATGGTTATTTCCCAAAATTATTTAAGGACTCTTTCTTAATTCCATTATTTAAATCTGGAAATAAGTCAAATGTTATTAATTATAGAGGAAAAGCAAAACTCAGCGCGATTCCAAAGCTATTCGAAAAATGTTTAACTGATTCTCTGTGTCATCAAATTTCTTCTATAATATCTCCTCTTTAGCACGGTTTTCGTAATTGGTGCTCTACAACAACTAATCTATTACAATTAACAACTTTGGTAAATCGTGGTTTCCTTAATGGCGAAAACCCTGATGTCATTTACACTGATTTCAGTAAAGCTTTTGATAAAGTTAACCATAATCTTTTACTCAAAAAACTATATATGATGGGTTTCGCTGGAAAAGTCATACTTAAAAGACAGAAATTAAAATGTTAATTTTAATAACACAACGTCGAAAAATATTATTGTAACATCTGGGATTCCTCAAGGTAGCCATCTTGGACCAATTTTATTTTCTCTTTTTATTAATGATTTACCATCGGTGATAAAGTTTTCAAACGTTCTTATGTGCTGCTTTAATTTTATGGAACTAAATTTGAAAATATGTAAACATATGCGCTTCTCTAGATTTGGGTATTCTCTTAGACCCAAAATTGGATTTTAAACGGCATATTTTAATGACGATTAATAAAACTCGTGGCACCTTAGCTTTTATAAAACGATGGGCTAAGGAATTTACAGATTCCAATGTAACAAAACAATTATATACATCGCTCGTGAAACCGATTTTGGAATATGGCTCTGTGATTTGGGATCCATTATCCATTGTTCAAGTTGAAAAAATTTAATCAGTGCAAAAACAATTTTTGCTGCTCTGCTTACGAAGCACCCACGCTAATACCATTAATAATCTACCTTCATATACAACCAGACTAAACCTCGTTAAGCTTCCCACTCTGAAAAGTAGAAGGACAATGCTAAACGTTACATTTTTATTAAATTTGATTAATGGTGATATATGCTCCGATTTCCTGTTAGAAAATTTTGTACTTTTCGTTCGTCCAAGATCAACACGTAATTATACTCCATTATATACTCCATTCTATCGTCAAATGTATGCTGATATGATGTGTAATGGTTTTAATAATCTTTGTAATCTGTTAGATTTTTCTTCAAATGTTAACATTATTAAATTTTAAATTCTTCTATCTAAAAAAAAATAAAAAATATTGTACTATATATCTGAAAGGATTTATTCCGTAGACTTAAATAAATATAAAAAAACATTAGTTTTCACAACAAAGTTCGGTTAATTCAACTGAACTTTAGTTGCAATAGCCAAAATAAAATAGTGAAAATGGTGAATTGAATTTGACCACTTTTAGCTCAATATAAATTGTTAAATGCTGCGCAATACTATTTCTGGGGGTGGATTACGAATTTGGCGCTTTGTGAGTACACTCACAAAAACAGCGTGTACAAATAGCTGAAAATTGTGCTTCCACAATATAAAATATTAGCGGAATTTGTGCCAATAGAATTATCAATAAAGTTGAGAATCACTGTCTGCTAAATTTATGTGACCTAAATTTTAGAAGAACTAAATTATGGCTCACAGTTGTAGGTCAATTAACTAACAATTTAGCTAAATCAACAGAATATTTAAGCTAAAAGCTGAATTAGTTTGTACGTTAACGTTTCATGCTGGAAATAATTTGTTTACACAATTTGTTTACTACGTTAAGTGACAGCTCAAAACAGCTGATTGCTCTCACATAAAAATACTAAACATGTGTTGGTTGTTTAGTATTTTTGTGTTGGTTGTTTAGTATTTTTGAAATTTTGTTTTTTAATATTTTAAGCTAAATAAATAAAAAAAAAAGATTTTTTGACACATTCTGATAACGAAAGGACCATATTTGCAATAAGTAAAACAATGACGACAGTCGATTAGCCAAAGCAGCTGCTATGCTGTTACGGAATAGACTAACCACACAAAACAGCTGTCCGGAACGGCACGTCACAGAAACGTTACGGAACGCATAGACTAATGGAGCCTTAGTAAGTCAATAGTAAGCTTCTGCTTAAATGTTTTATCCGGATCTGCCTAGAGGCAAGTTCTTATTTATTTCTGGGAATATAAGTAGTTAATAAAGGTACGATTTTTGGCTCATTTTGCTCTATATCGCTTAGTTTTGGTGACTAGCCTATTTTATGATTATAACAAAAAAATTAAGAGAAAATAACGCCATCTACAAGAGAGACTGATAGCAAAGGCAAAAACTATTTGTTTTTGAAAATAATTGTGGATTAAATTAACTGGTAAACTTGTAAATTTAAGAATCACGAATTACTAAATTTTTGGTTGAAGAAATATAATTACAGATGAAATTTGTTCTTGTGGTGGAAGAGGGTAACCAATAACTGATTTAAATGTATGCAACAGAAAAAATAGTGCAACTGAATTAGAGCCCGTTTAAAAGTCTTCTTTCTGATCAAACCGTTTTTATGAGTGTACTTATAAAAATTTTCGTATTGAAAGTCAATTTTTTTCCTAGAAAAAAAAAACTTTTTTTAAAATCAAAGCGGAAATAATGAGGTATATTTTGTATGAAATCTACTCACCAATAGTAAAATATTTTTTTTTACCACACCCTTCGATTCGATATTAACAACGTTCATAAAATTGTATGTACCTTTTTCATAAGATTAAAATTCTAAAATTCTAACTTTTCACTAATGATGGGTGGTGGATGGCCTATTTCGCACCCTGGATCCTCGTAAAAAAAATCAAAAAGTGCCAAATATGCCTTCATCTACAGAAACTCTACTTTCATTTCCCTTTGATTTCATTCGGTATATAACCGGTGACCCTATATTTGTTGCATAATGTTTTGTAGGCAATTATTATTTCGATTACAAATGGAATCTGCACAGTAATAGAGTTTTTTTTTTTGGTATGAGCAGAGCATTACCAAAAAAGTGACTATATTGAGAAATTGTTTTGAAGACTTTATAAATAACATAAAAATAATCTTAATATCAATTGGTTGTTCTGAGTTTTGGACAATTAAACAAACTTTTTTTACAAATTTTACTTTTTTTGCCCTCACTTTGTGTTCAAAGTCCATTTGCTAACAAAATAACAATCCGATTGCGCCAATATTTTGTACACATTGTCTGACGACTTTTCAAACGATACCTTCATAATAAATTTACATTTAAACATAAAAAAGTTATAAGTGCAAATGTGTGTCGGAAATTTTTTTGATGTCACTCCTTAACCCTTTGACTACCACTGGTTGATATATGTCCCATTTTTAGTTTGTGTTGTATTAGAATAGACCACAATCATCAGACTCGTATGAATGTTGAACGTAGATACTGTACATAAAGACACAAAAACAACTATGGGAAAAGCACTTTATCCGTAGTACTACCAACAATATTAAACACACTGCCTCCGGAAATAATTAATGCAGTCAATAACAATAATAAAATATTTAAAAACTTTTTTATTAATCAGCAATGAATGCTGTTATACTTCAAATTAAACTTCAAAAAAAAAAAAAAAAAAAACTAAAAATTTAACTTAACTTAATCAGCAATGAATGCTCTAAAACTTTACATTTAACTTTTAAAACTTACCCTACAGACAAGCTTTACTAGCTTTGCAAGGTTATTAATATATGTAAATAAATTGTAATTTTATTTATTGTAAATTAAAGAAAAAAAAAAAGGCTACACTTTTTAACAGATTTTCCAAATGTTATGTGTATTGACAAAGGATATAAAGGGTGTCCCAAGAAGAGCGCAATTTTTAAATTTTAAATAAAACACAGATATTTAAAAAAAAATCGTGAAACTTTATTATATCGTAAAGTAGACAGAATGAGGTTATGTATGGAACAATATATCGTGCAGATGGCCGCCGCGGCTTTGCTGGCATGCACGCGATCTTTTAATGAAATTTTCAATGACCGTTTTGCATGAATGCTGCGGTATTTCATTAATGCAGCGTCCAATTTCCTCTTTTAAGGCTTGAGTCGTCGTCGGCTTATTCGCGTAAACCATCGACTTCAAAAAACCCCAAAGAAAAAATCTAATGGTGTTAAATCGCACGATCTAGGCGGCCAATTCTGATCTCCAAAACGCGAAATAACACGACCGGGAAATGACTGATGCAGCAATTGAATTGTTTCTCTGGCTGTATGACATGTGGCGCCGTCTTGTTGGAACCACATGCCCTCCACATTCATTTCTTCAATTCTAGGCAAGAAAAAACTGGTTATCATTTCACGATACCGAACACCATTGACTGTTTGCGCTTGACCTGCCTCATTTTCATAAAAAATGTCCAATGATTCCTCCAGCCCAAAAACCACACCACACAGTGACACGTTGAGGATGCATTTGCTTCTCGTGAATCACTCGAGGATTTTCCTCACCCCAAATGCGACAATTCTGCCTATTGACGAAGCCATCAAGATGAAAATGGGCCTCGTCACTGAAGATGATTTTATCGGCAAAATCAGCATTTTCATGTTGTCTCTCCAATACCCAATTAACGAACTCCCTTCGCTGTCCATGGTCAGCTGGCTTCAGTTCCTGAGTCAATTGAACTTTGTATGCATGAAGATGCAAATCTTTCGTCAAAATTCGCTGCAAAGTGGATTTGGAGACACCAATTTGCTGAGCTCGGTGTCGAATTGAGGTGGATGGATTTTGAGCGACAACATCACGTACAGCTGCGACATTTTCGCTCGATCGACCTGGTCGATGGCGCGTTGTTGTCTTTACATCACTAACAGACCCAGTTTCGGCAAATTTATCCATTAATCTCTTTACAGTTGACTCTTTTGGAGCATTATTGTGACCCCAAATTGATCGCAATTTGCGAACTGTAGCCGCAAAACTTTCACCATTTTGGTAAAACAATTTCACAATGAGAATGCGTTGTTCATTCGTGTAGCGCTCCATTTTTACTAACCTCGTACCTTCTACTAGAAAACAATAACAATTGTTCAAATGTCAAACAATGACACTTCGAATGTTGCCAGATTTAAAAATTGCGTTCTTCTTGGTACACCCTTTATATATGTATATGGGATACTTCAAAAATTCTCGACAGCTGTTGAAACCGACTCTTACTTCTCAAGGTTTTTTGAATTTAAAGAAACGTTCAACAGGGTTTGGAAGACTATACTTAAAAGATATGACATGCAAAGTTTCAAGTTGAAGAGTTTTCACCTAATGCATTGATGGATTTTTTTAGATTTTTGAGTTAAGAAAAATGTTTTTTTTTTTATGAACCACCTTCATTTAAAATGATAACAGTTTGTACTATATTTTTAGCTCCTTTTGGTTAGTTTAATCTTAAAGTTATTCGTTTAAAGTATGTATGAAATCTGTTTTTCTTCAAGCAATAAGGGGTTTCCTTTAAAATGTTAAAATAAAATTTGATATTTTTTATATAAAACCCTGGCAAAGCTGCTTGGAAAAATTAGATGTCATATATCTAACGGATTTTATTTGTAAATCTATTAAATTAAAATATTTATAAAATATTTGTAATATTCCCAAAAAAAAACTTCTAAATATTTTTTAAATCCCCTGTCCCTAATTTAAAATTTCTGTCCCCAAGACCAAAAAAAAAAATCACCAAATTTGGGGACAAAATCGCAAGTCTGATAAGCCTATCTCGAACGAGGTACAATTTTTGTAATTACATGCTCCAATTCGTCAAGTTTCAAGAAACCTTAAGATATTTGGAATTAATTTATTCCATTTCCCACAAGGACACCTAATTAGTGTGGGTCATATACTAGCCTAAGAACTTAAGTTATGTACAGGTAATTAATATTCAAATGTTTTATTTTTAATTTGTTATTATTATTGTAAAAATTATGCATACACAGAAAAAAAAGTAGGCACCAACAATGGAATTTGTAAATTCAAACACCATAATTTTTAAATTAAAACATTTAAAAATCCTGTAAAAACAAAAATTTAAAATTAGAAATAATTTAATAAAAGAGTCTTTGTATTTACAAATCATCATTCATTGTTGTTGCCAATTTAAAAAACTTTTTTTTTTTGTATGTACAAAAATGCTCTATGAGGCATATTTAATATTACAAAATGAATTTTGTAATTTAATTTTTTGTACCTAAAACTTATAAGGATTAAAATAAAAAAAAAATAATTCTCATTCCTTCCTTGTACTTTTATAAAAAACTATACTCAAATCAAAGAAAATTTTATATATATTTTTTTTTTTTGTAAATTTTATGATTTTAATGCCCAATAATTTTAATTGCTCAAAAAATCTGTATTACATGGGTCAAAAAGTTCATATATGATCATATATTACTATATATGATTTCATATATGAGCATATATGGTTCCATATATATGAGCATATATGAACATATATGTAATGTATGGGAGCATATATGGGAAAATACATTTAAATGAAAAGTTCATATATGGATATGTGTGACACCATATATGATGATATATGATAATATATTGCATATATTGGTTCATATATTAGTTCATATATGCCATATTTGCCATATATCTCCATATATGAATTCATATATTATTCCATATACGGTTAATATGTTTTAATTTTTGATCAGATATGACCATATATGAGGATTTTTTTTTTTTTTAACCCTTACTCTGCCGGTTTACGAATTCTTAACCAAAATATATAATTTAATGTTTTATTAATTTATAAATACGATTGCAGAGAATGAGTTATTTGGAAAAATGCACCCCCTTTCCGGGGGGAGGGGTTCAAAGTTGAAATTTTGATTTGCGATTTTATACAAAAGTTCTGAAAAAACAGGAAAAAATTAAAAAAACACCAAATGTTAAACTGACTCGTTGTGGGTTAATGAATGGGTATATATAGGCTCCGCCATCTAACTTTTTTTTTTTAAACTAGTGCTTATTTCGTGAATGGTAACACTTAGCTCATGTCTGATTTGACAGATAATTAGTTTTATCCTTCCGCTGAACGATATGGTCCGTATGTTCGTTATCTTGTGAAAAAAGTGAAAGAAACTGAAATCCTCATCGATAAACCAAAGCGTGAAAAGCCAAAAACAGTGCGTACACCCGAGAATATTGCTGCTGTGGAGAGCCATCAACATCAATTCACCGTCGTTCTCAACAATTGAACATTTCGGAGACATCATTGAGACGAATTTTGCATAAAGACCTTGGTATGACGCCATACAAAGTCCAATTGGTTCAGGAGTTCAAAAAAAAAAAGTTATTTGGCGGACCCTTTATTACTCTTTGAAAATACATTTAAAACACCTTTCCGATGATGCCTAAATGATGCCAATCCATTCAAAACTTTTGTATAAAACCGCAAAACAAAACTTCAAATTTGAACAACTCCCTCCCAAATAAGGTCCACCAAAAGATTTTACCATTGGCAGATTCAGCGTTCATTAATTTTGGAAACATGTGGCTAAACTTTATTTAAGCCAAAGTTTTTGATCTCAATAATCAAAAACTGGTTAGACCAGATGAATTAGTTGGATTTATTTATTTTGTTATATTTTGTATTTAAAAAATAAAATATTTTCACACATTCCCATTTTTAGTTGTGTTTCAGAATAATTGGAAAACTAAACAGAAATATTTAAATTTTAAGATACAATTAAAAATGGTGTAGAATATTCTTATATTGAAGTATATTTTAAGTTTTTAAAAAATCCTGTATTCAGTAACATGTATACATATAGAATTATAATAGCTGTATTTTTTAATAAACAGAATATTTTTGGAAAAAAAAACTAAAAAAGCTTTTTTATATACGAGAATATAGGAAAAGTAATAATATATGACAACATATGATCATTCATATATGTCCATATATGAGCATATATGTCCATATACCCTCAAATTTCGGATCCGAACATATATGCATTCATATATGAACTCATATATGTGGCCATATATGACAATATATGAACTTTTTCACCTGGGAAAGTAAAACTATTAATATTTCAAAAAACGCAAATGAAAAATTTTTTTTTGCCAGATTTGTATTTTGCGTAAAAAAGATATATTTCAAAGACAGTTTTTTTTTTTGCCGTTGAGTAGTTCTATTAAGACGTTATTTTTTGTTTCATTTTATTTAATAATTTTTTGGATAACAAAATTCATTTTTATTTCAAAGCTATTAAAAGTAATAAATAAAAAAGATTTATTTTTAATATTTTGTTAGGAAAAATAACAGCTTAGAGTTATTTTATTAACGCTTTGCATATAATAGAAATTTATTTTAAATTATTATTTATCATATTAAAAAAAAAAACCAATAGCGTCTGTCCGGAGATATTCAATATATTAAAACTGATAGTGAGGCAAAACATTTAAGATGCCAGTTTTTTACTAACTAACAGTAGCATAATTACTAACTGTCAAAATTATACTAATTTATGCAACATTAAACTTTTGTAGTGTTTATTTATTAACATATTTTTATTGTTTTAAATGACGATAAATTTGCATTTCCTATTGAATGATAGATGGTTAATACAAATCAAGAAATAAAAAAAAATTTTTTTTTTTAGAGTTAATAGAAGAAAAACTTAAATTTTAATATAAAGCCATCCAAAAGTAAAAACATAAATAAATGTGTGCCAATGAAACGATTTAGTGAGGACCGGCCAAAAAATGTAATTTTTACCTTGGGTCTTCCGATTTCAACTAAATTTTGCAATTAGAAACTCTATGGAGCCACTTAACGATTGACGATTTTATGAGCGTTTTAGTTCCTTTTTGAAAATGATAAATACGAGGGCGGATCAATAAGTCCGTGGCTTTTCGAATTTCCCTCGTAGTTATATGAAATGCAACAGTGCTCCCATCGAGTATCGCCTGTTAATAGACTACTGTCAAACTTTAAGCAAGTTCCGTCATTTACTTTGCGTTTAACAGCTGTTCAAAACATACAATCTAGTGGATTTTTTTAAAAATGAAAAAAAAATGAATTTCGAGTGCTCATTAAATATTATTTTTTGCGAAAAAAAAAAACGTCAATCAAACCAAGGCAAAGCTTGATAAATACTATGGGGACCCTTCACAATCGATTTCAATGGCAAAAAAGTGGTTTATTGCCTTTCGTTGTGGTAGCACAAGTACAAATGACGCTGAACGTTCCGGACGACCAATAATTAATACACCCGAACATGTCGAAAAAATCCACGATATGGTGTTGGCCGATGGAAGAGTAAAAGTGCGTGAGATTGTTGATGCCATAGACATTTCATAGGGCTGTGTGCTTTCGATTTTAAATGATCAGTTGGGTTTAAGAAAGCTGTCTGCAAGATAGGTGCCGCGTTTGCCCTCAATTGACCATAAACGTAATCGTGGCCAATAAGGTGATGGCAACAGTTTTCCACGATATGGTGTTGGCCGATGGAAGAGTAAAAGCGCGTGAGATCATTACCAAGAAATGACAAGAAATGACAATTTTGTGGACCTCGGCAAATCCTATTTTTTTGAAGCGATACAAAATTTGGAGAAACGTTGGACTAAGTGTATTGAGCAAAAGGAGATTATGTTTTTTTTTCGCAAAAAAAAACTGTGTTTCATTCAAAAAGTCACTTTAATATAAATGGAATCATTACCATTTAAAATGGAATTATACAGTCTCCCAATTTTTTGATTGCAGAATACAATTTTTTCCAGCATAAAACACACAGTTTTGCTAAAAAAAACACTTTTTTTTGGTCCCGGAGTTTATACTATAGTAATAATTATTTGTTATTTTTTGAGTTTCCCTGTTAAAAATTGACATATACGGATCCATACATGAACACAATTGCTTCATGCATGTCCACATGCATCAACACATGATTTATATATAAAGTGCCAACCGAATTGAAAAGTGTATTTTAATTTTGAATTTGAGCCGAAGTAATTGGCAAACAGCTAAATTTTTCTCTGTATGTATGTGTTCATAAACCATTCTTATGTGTTCATATGAGGAATGATATATGTTCTTCTCTGTGCATTAACGAAAATTTAGGTAATATTTATATATATATCACATATGAACTCTTATGAATGCATATGAATCCTATATCGTGTTATATAGTCATGTATGTCCTCGAATCAGTTGATTAATGAGTTCAGACATGTTCGTAAATGGATATATATATGTTGATTTTTAACCGGGTTATCAAAATTAAAAAAAATTAAATTTAAAAATGTAATGTTAAGAATCACTTTAAATGTCTCTGTTTTAAAAACTATATATTAAATTTATAAGTTTTTTTCTGTACGTGAAAGATAAGCCGATGTATATTAATTAAACTACGAATGTTGAAACTTAAACAGTTTTTTTGAGCTAAAAGGAGATTATGTTGAAAAATAAATTTTACTGTGTTTCATTCAAAAAGTTACTGACTTATTGGGCCGCCCTCGTATATTTGATTACGTGCACCACACCCTCGCATTACACAGTTGATTTGTTTAAAAAAACATTGCGTTGTAGGTTTATATTTAAAAGTCTGCAGTTAAAAACTGTGAATTTTAAGCATTGAAAGCAAAAAAAAGTTTAATACTGAAAACAGAAATTATTTTTAAAGTAAAAAAAGCATTTAGAGGCAAATGTCGGCAAACTGATTCAAGTATACCACATTGATCTTTGTGGATAAGTATTTTTTAATTTTCTGCTTTTTGAAATTTTTATTTTTTGAGCAAATATTGAAGTTATGTTTGACTTCTATTTTTTCGAGCAAAAAAAAAAAAAAATATTTTTAGACATTTATTTTTTGAGTAAAAATAAAAGCTATTTTTTGAAAAAATAATTAAAGTTATTTTTTGGACTTTTATTTTTTCGAGTAAAAATCAAAACATAACTTTAATTTTTGCTCGAAAAATAAAAGTCACAAATAACTTTTTGCATCTTTTATGATAAAAGGAATAATAATTACGGTCCGTGCAAGTAACAAATATGCATTTTACGAATGAAAGTATGTTCCAGTAAATCTCGTTAAATAAATAATGGGTTCATTAGGCTGCTTCTTAAACAAACAAGTTGTCAAAGTTTGGACAGGACAACCTTAGGTTAGATTCAGATTCATACAAAAAAATCTCTAGTTTTTCAAAATTTTTCCGATTTTAAAAAATATCCAAATACCCTGGAAACAAATATTTAGAATTTAAAAGATTGTTAACCCTTAACCACACTAGGCCAAAAAATTGTCTAAACTTGTACGGTATTTTTAAAGCTCCAATTATGAATAAAAAATATCCAAAAATTAAAAAATACCCAGTATTAAAATAATTTTGGTCGGTTTTCTTTAACCCTTCGTTGCATGCCATTGCATATATGCAATGTTGACTTCGCGGGTATCTGACAACTGCGCTTTTAAACAAAAACCGTTATTTTTTCTTTCGTTGATCTCTTTTATGTCAAAATATTCTATTTTTGTTGCAATTTTGCGTTTTTTGTTAAACATTTGTTAATATTAGTTGCTAAAACAAGAAGTATTTAAAGTAAGCGAAAAAAAAGTGTTGATTTCTTTAATTATTCTGAAATCCTGTGAAAGTTAACTGAAATGTAAGTATTATTTGAGTATTTTACTACATTTTCTTTGCAAATAACTACAAATTTTTAATTGCAAAGTATTTACTTGAGCGCTGTAATGTATCATTGCATATGTGCAAATTCATGCGTTTGCGCTTATGTGAACTTATATTGCTTATATGTTGTTATATTGCATATATGTAATTCCATGCATGTAATCATAATTTTGTTTAGTTCACACTAGCAAATTGTGGTATTTTCTCGCTTGGTACAGTCCGAACTTAAAACTTCCAGACGACAAAATTATGATGGAAAAACCACGCGGAGAATCCTGCGAATATGTTGCAACTGTTGATAATTTTGTTATACTAGGGCGGATCAATAAGTCCGTGACTTTTTGAATGAAAAACAGTTTTTTTTTTGCAAAAAAAAAATTATTTTTTAACATAATCTCCTTTTAGCTCAATACACTTAGTCCAATGTTTCTCCAAATTATGTATCGCTTCCAAAAAAAAAGATTTTTCGAGGTCCATTAAATAGGCATTTGTTTGATCAAATCACCAGTGCATTATCTAGATGAAAAATAACTTTTTTCTTGGTTATATAAGGTCGTTTTTTTTTTAAATCCGCCTTAAATCGGTCCAATAAGTTGGCATAATATTCGCCGTTTATTGTTACCGTCACCATATTGGTCACGATGACGTTTATGGTCAATTGAGAGCAAACGCGGCACCCATCTTGCAGACAGCTTTCTTAAACCCAACTGATCATTTTAAATCGAAACCACACTGCCCTATGAAATGCCTATGGCATCAACAATCTCACACACTTTTACTCTTTGATCGGCCAACACCATATCGTGGATTTTTTAGACATTTTCGGGTCTAATGACCTCAATTGGACGACAAGAACGTTTTGCGTCATTTGAACTAAGCGTTGAAAGGTCATAATAATGGTAGATACAAACGCGCAAAAGGCAACATTTTTAACGAAACGTTGGCGGATTTTCGTTTGTAAGTAGGTGAAACGCTTTGCAAAATGGGAAAAACATCAATAGCTAGGAAAAACATCAAAGGCCTTCAGAAGTATCAAAAAATCTTTTCCGTAAGGTATGTGCCAAGTTTATGTATATATATATTTTTTTTTTTAAAAAGTTTATTCGAACATTCATATTTTTACAATTCTTAATTTTTGAGAAAGCATCCAAGAAGTTTGCCAATTCCCCAAAACGATGTTCGACTAGATCACATGGATCATTGGCCAAAATGGATATATAACGGAATTACATGCTAATTGCCGGGCTGTAATGGATAAATTTTTATTAAATGCGAAGAGTGAGACACAGCCTTATGCTTCAAGAAATTGTTTCAAAAAATTTCATTCAGAATAGTTTTTGAAATACAAAATAAAGTCAACCTTTTTTGTAGTTATATATCTAATTAAAAATAAAAACATGAATTAAATCAAATTTTGTTCTTAAAATTTTAATTAATATTTCTCTATAACATAAAATGTTTTTACTTCTTGAGCATTGAAATCGATAAATCGTGAAAGTATGAAAAAAAGCAAATATATACATTTCCATGGATTTGCTGCATGATATTGCATATATGCAATGTCATAACTCTTAAAATAGATATAGGAAGTCCACCAAATTTAATTTCTGCAATCATAACTTAACACGCAACAAGAATAAAACTCCAAAATTTTTTTTTCTGTAAGGAAATTAAATCATGCAACGAAGGGTTAAATACATCATGAGCATTTAACAAAAAATACAACCGCTGAAGGGTTCCCTCGATCAGCTTTGCGTGTGGACCGATTTAATTTTGCGGATTTGAAGGAAAGTCAGTAATTTTGATACAAACAAAATTTATAAATATATTTTTGGGCAAAGAAACTAATTTTGCATTAATCATTGTTTAACTAGATCACAATTACTTAGTTCTGCAATATTAACTATTTGGCTCATCGTTAACCCATGTTAACCGAAGGTCGAAAGTATCCCGCAAAATAAAATTGATGGTTATAACTGAATTTTTTTCAAACTAACCAACTGAACATAAGTTTAGTTTTTAATTACGTAAAATTTTCAAAATAATTACTCATTAGTATCAAAAATATTAACCCTTGTTAACCGAAGCCCGGAAAAGTCCCAAAAAAAAAAATCGGAAACCGTTTTGCACATGAGCGGATTTTGATGAGGAGCAAATTTTGGCAAGTATAAGGATTCAAACAGAGAAAAAAGTAGACAATATTATAAAAATTTGCATCATTTGCATTATTTGCCTCATAAAATATTGCTCTTTTTTATTTAAATTCAGGAATAACCATTAATTATATTTTATATAACATTTTTGACCTACGGAAAACATGGGTTAATGATGCACCAAATATTTAATATTTTGGAACTGCGTAATTAATTGTGATCAAATAAAATTATTTGCCATGGAAAACTAGTTTCTTTTACCAAAAAAGATTTTAAATTTTTTTCTTATCAAAAATGCTGACTTTAACCCACATCCGCCAAAACTAAATCGGTTTATATGGAAAGTGGATGGAGGGATTCCTTCATTGTTATTTTTTTTTTAACACTCATGATAATAGTTGTGTTTAAAGAAAAGCGCAGAAAATTATTTTAATATTTGCTATTCGTAATTGTACCTATAAAAATAACGCAAAATGTTAGCCATATTTTTGGTCTAGTGTGGTTAAGGGTTAACAACATTTTAAATACAAGATACTTTCTTTTCTGATTTGTTAATTTTTTTGGAATTTTTTAAAATAAACTTTTTTAATTTTCAAAGTCGACACCAAAATTTTTTTAGAAAATTTTTAAAAATTTTAGACTCCAAATCTAACCCAGGGTTGTTCCGTCAAAAATTCGAGGTTTTTCGAAATAAGAAGCAGCCTAGCTTTTATTTATGAATTTCCTTACACAATCGTCTCTGTTCTGGAATTAATGGAGAAGTAAAATTTTTCAAATTCGTAAAATTTAAAAATCGGTGTTTTGGTTTTTTGGTGTTTTCAAAGTTTTTGTTAAAAAAAAAACTTAGCTAAGCCAATTATTTTTTTCTTTTGCAGACAACTGAAGATTTGGGTGATGCCAATGAAACAATTGTATTGTATTTTTAATACAAAAATTAAAACATTTTTGAAAAATTATTTTAGCTATCAAAACCTTTAAATTTTTTACACATACATCTATTCCTCGATTTACACGATAGAAGCGTTCCAGAAAAAATCGTGTAAATCGAGTAAAAAAAGTTTGTATGGAACATCGTGTAAATCGAAAAAAAGGCAAATGCTGTATATAAAGTAATTTTTTAATATAAATATATATTTATTTGCTTTAATGCAAAAACGTAAATAAAACAAAAAACTAACAAAATGAGTTAACTTATAAACAAAATTTAGTTATAAAATTCATAAAACCAAAAAATAAATTATGAAGCCTGGAATAACATCAAAAATCCATAAAACCAGGTACTATAAATTAAGCAAAAAATCAATAAAATCAGTCTGCTATTTATTAATAAAAAATAATAATTCAGTTCTTTAAAAGAGATCAGTTCATTTCAAACTAATAGTGCCAACTAATCTTATCTTTCTGGTTGGTGACGAATCACTTTCATCACTCGATAGTATTTCAAAATTTTCTGTTTCGATGTTGGAGATAACTTAAGCCCGCAGAGATTTGAAAATATATTTTGTTATAAGAACTTGTGACGTATTATTGTTCAATTCTTTATTTACCTCCCGATATTGTGCCAGGTCATGAGAAATATATCTCTGTGACTTTAGAGCTCTTTCAACATTTTGGTCATGTTGGACGAAGTGATTTCCTAATTTTCGTCCTAATTCAAGGCCTTCACAAATAATTTTAGTTATCAGTGCAACCATTGCTTACTCGTCTTCACCTGAGTCATTATTATTATTTATTTAAAACCAATGATTTCATTATATAATACCCTTTGACAATAAAGTTCTCTCAGGCATTTTTTCCAAAATAAACCCGACTCGTCGGCATTGAAGACTTGATCAGGAGTATATGAAATAATTTCGGCGAACTTTTCTGGATATTCTTCTGCAGAATCAACATCAGCAGATGCTTGTTCCCCTTTTAGTTTTAAATTATGTAAAGAATGCCCTTTTTTAATTTTCAAACCAACCATGACTTGCTGTAAAAGATTTTTTTGCTGCTGAGGATGTTGATGGTAGCTCATCCTTAATTTGTTCGTAAATCCGAAATGCCTTATTTGTAATTACATTAGTGTGAATTGGAATTCGCTTTTGGGTTAGGTCTTCAATTTAAATCATTAATGCCTTCTCCATTTTTCAATTGTAGTGTCCCGAAAGTACGAAGTTGTACGCTTAGATTCATCATACCCAGCTGCTAAACTTTTCCTGATAGCGTTTTCATTCCTTTTTATAGATCTAATTGTGGCTTCATGAATGGTATATTTTTTAGAAACTCTTGATAATTTTTTCTCTTAATTTTGGTTTCTAAAGATATAATTTTTTTTTTATTTGCTTCTTTACAATTTTTTCGGCATATTTATTTTTATAAAATATCGATCGAGTTATAAAAGTTATAAATTTATAATCCGATTAATTTATATAAATTTTATAATATATTTTTTCACAAAAAAAAAAACTACAACTAGCGGCCTTGTACACTCAAATAAATAAGTTAGTCGAAAAGTTAGTAAAACGTCTTGTAAACCAGGTATACTATTTTGTAGCAAATTTTTTTGCTAAAATCGTGTTTTCAGCTAAAATTTTTTTATACTCATTCAACACTTAACTGTTTTATACTAATGCTTTACTAATATACTAATGTTTTACTAATTAATTTTGCTAAAAAAAATTGTGCTGATAAGCACATTAATAGTGTGGACGATAACCAGATTGGAAGATATACGCAGAATGAAGCAGATGTCGCGGCATGTCAAGATGTAGTAGATAAGAGGAAAATGATACTAAAAAGTACAACTCTAATAAGACATATAAAAAAATCAACCATGGAAGACTTTTGTATCTGTTTTTCATACATAAAACAAAATTGAGGATTAAAACAACTTAAATTTTGCGTTGAAAATAATTGTCTATTAAATAAATAAAAGACAAAATAAAATATTTAAATTTAGATGTATTTCTAAACTAAATGTTTATAGATTAACAATCTAGTGTGGTCAAATTGCAAACAAACAAACATATTAGGTAGATTTGATGGTTCCTTTTTCTTACACTCAAAAAAATAAGTTAGTAGAAAAGTTAGTAAAACGTCTTGTAAATCAGGTATACTATTTTTTAGCATAATTTTTTGCTAAAATCGTGTTTTCAGCTAAAATTTTTGTTATACTTATTCAGCACTTAACTGTTTTATACTAATGCTTTACTAATATACTAATGTTTTACTAATTAATTTTGCTAAAAAAAAATTGTGCTGATAAGCACATTAATAGTGTGGACGGCAACCAGATTGAAAGATATACGCAGAATGTAGATGTAGATGTCGCGGCATGTCAAGATGTAGTAGACAACAGGAAAATGACACTAAAAAGTACAACTCTAATAAGACATATAAAAAAATCAACAATGGAAGTTTTTGTATCTCTTTTTCATACATAAAACAAAATTGAGGATTAAAACAACTTAAATTTTGCATTGTCACCGGCTTGTGAAAATAATTGTCTATTAATTAAATAAAAGACAAAATAAAATATTTATTTATTTAAACTTTTATATTATATATATAACTTATAGATTAATAATACTGTGGTCAAATTGCAAACAACCATATACAGATATGTAGACAGAGTAAAGCGAAAGACATCTTAGGTAGATTTTTATGGTTCTTTTTTCTTATTGCAAAAAAGGGTTGTTTTTTTCGTTTCGTTTGGTTTGTTTTTGTTTATTTTTTCGTTTCGTTTCTATAATTATCTTCGGCAGTTGCGTCCTTGAAAAGAAAACATCATTTACACTACCATTGATGTAAGTAGTTGAAAGAAAATTTTTGTTATGTTATATATATTTATTTCTATATATTTTCAGATATTAAATTAATTCATGTCGTCACTGGGGAAAATGAAAATTTTTATACTTCGTAATTATTGTAAATTATTTTTAAAAGAATCGCAAAAATATGTTTAATGATTTTCAGCAAATATATTAACTAAATTACAATTTTTTTACAATTTTTTTGCGTTTTTATCAGTCTACTAAAATTCAGCAAAAAATTTATTAATTTTTACCAACGCTTTTTTATTTCTAATCTACTAAGTGTTAGCAAAACGTTTGCTGAATCTACTAATTTTGTTGCTAAAAATCAGCCCGCTGATTTTCAGCAACAAAAATTTTTGCAAAAATTTTTGCTGACTTTACAAACATTTTTTTTTTTTTGAGTGTATGGTAAACACTGACTGATTTATATAATTGTATATTTATGATATTTTGATTTTGTTTTGATATATTTTGTATGTACGTGCATAAATGGATAATTCCCTTTTTAATTTTATTGTCAACGAAGTTGTGTGTTTTATTTCGATATTTTAAAAAATCAATTAAATAAGTAAAAAAAAAACAGAAGTTAACTTGTATGTTAATTTTTTACTAACGGAATATGTATACAAAAGTTTTTTAATTAAATAATCAAAAAAAAAAAAAAAATCGTGTAATTCGAGGCAATTTCCATTTTTCTCGATTTACACGAGAAATAAAAAAACGTGTAAAAGTGAAATCGTGTAAAAAAAGTATAATGTAAATCGAGGGATAGGTTTATACTGAGATATTAATTATTTGTGCGACATATATAAATTAGTAGTATTTTAAAATAATTGCTAGATAACTGCATCCTTATCCTTATCATTATTTTATTTTAACTGAAATTCTATTTATTTTATTAAAGCAAATGAAAACTAAATTTTTTTATTCAAAGTGTATGAAAGCAAAGTTCACATAATAAATCATAGGTATATTATGTAACACATTTGTTATGTCAATAGATTATGTTACATACAAAATTATTAATACATTCATATCACAGCGAAAAAACCCAGTAGCCGATTAAGGGAAAAACGTCATCATTGCGTGACCATCAAATTGGGCAAGCAAAATAAATCGATACATAACATCAAAACCAATACAATTTTTAACCTACGGCAAGGCGGATACTCATTTTGTTAACAGTAATTTATTATTAAATCAAAATATTGCAGACATATAATTTTTTTATATAAAAAAATTGGAATTTTGATTGAATAAAAGAAGACATTATTGTTTTGAGGTAAAAGTAGTTTTTGGGAGGTGTTTTTAAAAACTTACACAATGGCTTGTATTACAAACATTCATAGTTGTCTCTGTCCTCGAATCCCATTCCGCAAAATGTATTGTTGTTCTTGAATTCACTTTCACTATGTTTAATGGAAATTGAATTCGCCAAAGTTTTAGGGGGCGAAAGAAATCGGTATGTACTTTTTTTTGTTATTAAATATAAATTGTTTGTAGAAAAAAACACTTGGCTCATACAATATAGAATTATTTTTATTGATTTCATGAAAATATTTAAAGTTTTAATTTTTTTCAACACAATAAAAAAATGTATTTTAGAAAGATTCTAAAATATTTAATTTTTTTTTGGCAATAATTTCTCACAATTATTTCAAATACCCCTTTTTCAAATAAGAACCTTTCTGGTTGTTTAAAAATATACTTTTATTTGGTTATGGTTAATTTTTCTACCTAAGCACACATTTTTGCAATTTGGCGACTAAAATTATGTGCACCTATCCCTCGATTTACTCGATACTTTTTTACACGATTTTTTTTATTTCTCGTGTAAATCGAGGAATATGGAAATTACCTCGAATTACACGATTTTTTTTTTTTTTGATTATTTAACTTTTGTATACATATTAACGTTAGTAAAAAATTAATATACAAGTTAACTTCTTTTAAAACACACAAGTTCATTGACAATAAAATTAAAAAGGGAATTATCCATTTATGCGCGTACATACAAAATAGATCAAATCAAAATCAAAATATCAAAAATATACAAATATATAAATCAGTCAGTGTTTACCATACAAGTCCGCTAGTTGTAGTTTTTTTTTTTAAATATTATAAAATTTATATAAATTAATCAGATTATATATATATATATATAACTTTTATAACTCGATCGATATTTTATAAAAATAAATATGCCGAATAAAATTGTAAAGAAACAGGATGAGCTACCATCAACATCCTCAGCATTGAAAAAATCTTTTACAGCTATTCATGGTTGGTTTGAAAATTAAAAAAAAGCATTCTTTACATAATTTGAAACTGAGAGAACTTTATTGTCAAAAGGTATTATATATTGAAATCATTGGTTTTAAATACATAATTACAATGACTCAGGTGAAGACGATTAAGAAATGGTTGCGCTGATAACTAAAATTATCTGTGAAGGCCTTGAATTAGGACGAAAATTAGGAAATCACTTTGGCCAACATGACCAAAATGTGGAAAGAGCTCTAAAGTTTCAGAGATACATATATTTCTTATGGCCTGGCACAATATCGGGAGGTAAATAAATAAGTGAACTATAATACGTCACAAGTTCTTATAACAAAATATATTACCAAATCTCTGCGGAGTGAAGTTATCTCCAACATCGAAACGGAAACTGATGAAAGTGATTCGTCACCAACCAGAAAGATAAGATTATTGGCACTATTAGCTTGAAATGAACTGATCTCTTTTAATGAACTGAATTATTATTGTTTATTAATAAATAGTAGACTGATTTTATTGATTTTTTACTTAATTTATAGTACCTGGTTTTATGGATTTTTGATGTTATTCCAGGCTTCATAATTTATTTTTTGGTTTTATGAATTTTATGAATTTTATAACTAAATTTTGTTTATAAATTAACTCATTTTGTTTTATTTACGTTTTTGCATTAAAGCAAATAAATATATATATTAAAAAATTACTTTATATACAGCATTTGCCTTTTTTTCGATTTACACTATTTTCCATACAAACTTTTTTGAATTCGATTTACACGATTTTTTCTGTAACGTATCTATAGTGTAAATCGAGGGATAGGTGTATTAGTTAAACAGATTTTATTTATTTTTTTATATATCACTCATACGCTACGCGGTATACACAACATTGTCTAAACAAATTCAATGATGTTAATAACCTAAATTTGTTATTTTATTAACTTTAAATTTTAGTACTGCTTTAAATGACAGTTAATAAAATAGTTTACTAACAAATAAATTATACAGACGTGATTCCTTGAATACTAATGAATTTCGCATTTATGATAGAGGAATAAATACGAACATTTTTGCGGCCTTATCTCATATTTGATCGTTAAATGTTGGGTGGTCAAAACCAGGCACGTAGCTAGGAATTTATTTGGGGGGGGGGGGGGGGGAGGGGTCTCTTTCGACTTTTTTTTTGATTAGGTATTTTTTTTTTTTGTAACCCGGATAATTTTCTAAAAATATGTGCACATGAATGGTATACCTTTTTTTTTGCTAAATTTTTACCTATCAGCACGTAACGGGCAATAATGTATTAATAACACAGGTCAACAGCAAAAAAAGGCTTGACTAACCACTATGTAGATTTGATGCATCATGGCTGCCTAAGTACAAAAATGGTAAAATTTTTCAATTCTATGGATAATTTTTTTTTTTAAAATTTTTTAAGTAAAATTGACAATATTTTGAGACATTTCTCCACTTATGTTGTCATAACTCAAAAACAACTAGTCCGATTTTGTCAAATTAAATTTACAAAAATTAAGGTTTACAATGTCTTGAAATAACGTGTACAAATTTTTTTAATGCGATCAATAGTTTCAAAGTTATGAAACAAATTGTTAGCAAAAAAAAAAAAAAAAATGCTAAAAAAAAAAAAAAAATTTGAAAAACAAAAATCTGGAAAAAATCGAAAACTGCAAAAAATATTACTTTTTATTTTTTTGTAGTAAAGCTACATATCATGCGAATTAAACTAGATATGGATCATAAAAATCGATGCATGCTTTACATTTTTATTTACAATTAATTGAAGGTATCGCATATTTACAAGCACTGTAGAAAATTGTACCTACTATATAATGAAAATGCAGAACATAAAAACTCAGGTGCATTTTACGACACGCATTTTGGCAAAACCCCTTTGGGAAAAACCTCTATGACATTTTTATGATTCTAATAATTAAAAAAAAATAAGTAATAAACAAAAGATTGTTTAATTTTTACGATTGCGGTAGGATAGTAATAAAACGCTCATAAATGTGCGTGTACGCTGAAGTGCTCTTATTTTCCGTTAGCTACCTGTAACGGATGATTTTTTTTTTTTTCATTTTTATTTCATTCAAGAAGTGTTTGCGATAACGCAAACATCATTTAATACCTACACAAAAATTAGAGTCATACAGCTTAGAAGTTAAAAACAATTTTCAAATATTAATAAAAATGAGCCAGAAAGCCAGAACATTTTTATGTAAAAACGATCCAGATTTATTTTGTTATGTGTGCGGCCAATATATCACCGGGAAAAAAACGGAAGTGCTTCTTAACTTCATTGCAAAAGTCATATCAAGATTGCTATAATATCTATCCGCACAATTTGAACCAGCATTGGACACCGAGTACTATATGCATTCCATGTCGATTGAATTTATCTATGAAGTCTTCTAACGTAAAGTAAGTATAAATTAATAGATTTGGAATATTTTATAATTACAATATTTCTTAATTAAAATTTGAATTCTTCATATTCCTGATTTCAATTTTTTTTTTCATATTACAGACGACACTTGGAAATTTTGAAGCCTATGCTATGGAGAGAAACAGCGAACCACGCATCCGAGTGTTATTTTTGTTTAAGTACAAAAAGCGGTTTTGGAAAACATATGCGATGGTCTTACCCCACGAGGTCTGCTGATGGGTTCACACTTGCAGTTCTACATTCACAAGAAATAGAATATGCTCAAGATCGGGGTGCAAGCTGTAGTCATGTGCTTTCATCTTCACCAGGACACTCAACCTCAAGTATGTCTTACCAATCAGATATGTCAGATCCAGCACTACCATCTACAGCTGAAAATGACGAGTTCATCCCACACAAACATTTCTCGCCGAGACCATGGAATCAAGATCAGCTTAATGATGTAATTAGAGACCTTGGATTGTCGAAAAGATCTTCTGAATTACTTGCGTCCCGGATGAAAGAAACAGGTCTCATAACTAAAGAAACTAAAGTTTCGTATTACCGTACTCGAGAAAAAGACTTACTTCATTATTTTGCTGAAGATTATGACTTTGTGTACTGCACAGATATTTCTGGTTTGATGACTGCCATGGGCTTACAGAGATATGATTCAAACGAATGGCGTTTATTAATCGACTCATCAAAACGCAGCTTGAAGTGTGTCCTTTTGCATAATGGAAATAAATTTCACTCCTTGCCGATCGCACATTCAACCAAAGTAAAAGAAGAATACTCTGTAATTGCATTGGTCATGAAGAAGATAAAGTATGATGAACATAAGTGGGTAATTTGTGTTGATCTTAAGATGGTAAATTTCCTCTTAGGCCAACAAAGCGGCTTTACAAAATATCCTTGTTTTATATGTTTATGGGACAGCAGAGCTAAAACAGAACATTGGAAGAGAAAACAATGGCCTTCTAGGGAAACACTAGTTCCAGGTACGCCAAATGTTATAAATGTGGCTCTAGTGCCCCGAGATCGCATCATATTACCCCCTCTTCACATTAAACTTGGTCTGATGAAACAATATGTTAAAGCACTTAACAAAGATAGTGAATGTTTCCAGTATATTTCAAGGAAGTTTCCCAATCTAAGTATGGAAAAGCTGAAAGCAGGCATATTTGATGGCCCACAAATTCGCAAATTGGTGAACGATACTGAATTTGGCAGTTCAATGTCAGAAATTGAGAAGAATGCATGGGATTCGTTTGTATGGGTTATTCAAAATTTCTTAGGAAATAACAAGGGTGATGATTACGTTGCGCACGTTGAAGAGATGTTAACTCACTTCCAGAATCTTGGATGCAACATGAGCATCAAAGTACATTACCTGCACAGTCACTTAGATCGTTTTCCTGAAAATCTAGGAGACTTGAGTGAAGAACAGGGCGAACGATTCCACCAAGATATCCGGACAATGGAGGAACGATACCAGTGTCGCTGGGATGCACACATGATGGCTGATTTTTGCTGGAGTATTCAGAGTAACACTTCGTTATTCAACAATAGTAGAAAATCGACTAAAAGAAAATTTCAGAGTTTGTAGTTTATATTACATATTTATTTATTTATTTTCTTGTTTTATTTATTATAATAAATGTGAATAATAAAATATAAATTTTCTACTATTTAATTTATTTATTTATTTACATTTAAGCTCATCCAACACAAATGTCTTTCCGAAGAATAGAATCAGTATATTCTAGGTAGGGTTTTGCCAAAAAATACACGAATGTTACTATGTAATGCATTTTTGATGTGAAAATTTGTACATGGCATGGGGAAAATGTTTTCCAAATTCAATCAATCGAAAGAAGAACATTAACTACTCAATTTTATGTATATCAGACAAAAAACTAAAATTTGGTGAAAATGAGCGAATTCACTTAATTGTGAATAAATTCGAAAAAAATCAATCGATTTTTATGATCGATATCTCATTTTGTTCCTATTACATGTGGCTTTGCGATAAAGCAATAAATCTGAACGATTTTTGCCGTTTTCGATTTTTTATGATTTTTTTAAAACAAAAAAATTTGCTATTTTCACGTAAAAAAATATTTTTTCACTCAATTTTTTATTATAACTCCGAAACTACTGAGCCGATTGAAACGCAATATATTAACGGATTAAAGGCTATGTAAATTTCAGTTTTTCTAAATTTATTTGAATAATATCGGACTAATTTTTTTTTAGTTATCATTAATTATGTGGAGAAACGTCTAAAAAAATTTATAATTTTACTTAAAAATTTTTTAAAAAAAAACCTCTCCATAGAATTTCAAAATTGAACCATATTTGTACTACTGGGACCACAATACATCAAAATTGTATAGTGGTTTTCAAAGCCCCTAAAATTTTTTCAAAATTGTTGCCTTGTGTAATAGAAATCCATTTTTCAGGTAAAGGTAATTTTGAAACAAAAAACCTCTCGCATAAAGTGAATTTTCTTAATTTTGTTCATGTTTTTAACATTAAAGTTGACCAATAATACTGCACAACACATTTTAAATAACTTTTTACTTATTGTGTTCGTTATTTTGCTAATTTTGATGTCTATATCGCGAAACAACGCTTTAATCTGTTTTATCAAAATCCGCGAAACACGTCAAATTTGAAAGCGTTTGTGTCCTTTAAGTTTGATATTCATCGTTTTTGTATAATTACGTTAAAATTTTAGCTTAATATTAATTTTTAGTTTAATTAAACAAAAATAGAATTATGTCCTTTTGAAAACCGCGAAAAAATAAAATTTATATTTTTGTGAACTAATATACGGCTAGGCTAGCTAAAATTTGTAAATTAAAAAAAGTCAAAAGTTATAACCCCAGTACATACAGAAACGTTTTTTTAGTAACCCGATTAATAATATGATGATCTATATAATCATACGAAATTAATTATGAGTCTTAATACAGTTTTATCTTTTGCATATAAGTTTGCATTATTTTAGTCTTAATTTGATAATATCACATTAAATTACATCCGAATAATGTGGCGATACAATTTAGTTTGGTTTTATATAGCGGTATAAATTTATATCTGAATATTAATATATACAAAATAAGCTATAGTTGTATCCGGTTTTTTATTTTAAAACTTCATTAAAATCCGAAATATTTGCAGAAATAATTACCGTCAAATACGGGTTTTGTTTCAATGTTATTAATCCTTTTAGACTTCAGCCATTTGGAAAAAGGTTACAACTTTATAATTTGTAACAAATTCATTTCCATTTGGACCTTTTATTTTATTCAAAAAATTCTCTTGAAATTACCTAAAAAAGAAATTGTTTGAGAAAAAACTTTGAAAATGAAGACATGATGAAAATGAAGATTTTATGGAATTTGGTAACTTATACAATTAAATAACAAACACGGAAAAACCTTGAAACTTAATTTAGCTTTTTACACTGAAAAAAAAATCTAAAACTTAATTAAAAACTCCTAATGTTACAAACGAAACAAGTCCTTTTTTTAGGGTTCCCACATATTTTGTGTATAAGGTGTAGAAATTTGGGAACCAGAAATAAATCAATTCAAAAGACAAAAATTGGGATAAATTTTGTGTATAAAATTATACACAAAATGATATAGGCAATTAATTATAGTATTGTATTGATGTAATACATATTTATATCCAAAATATGATTGAAAAATTTTCTCTGCATTAATTTTATCCAAAATTAAATTGTGTTTTTTTTTTTTTTTAATATGCTATAAGATCTAAATATATATTATTTTGTCTTTTGCAATGTCTAGGTACGAGTATATATAACGTCATTATTAACTGAATTTGATTTAGCGTATTATAAACACAATATACAATTATATATTGAGCGAGATGCGATAAGACGCATCTAAAAAAGAAATCATATTAAAATTGTTTGACAAAATTAATTTTATATATGAATTTATATAATTCTGTCCGGTTAAATACACTGGCAGATAAAAACTTATAAGTGTATATAAAATAATGTATTATTTTATGCAAACGTTTTAACTCGGAAAATTAAAGATTAATAACCGTCCAAAACAGTAATTATTTTTTATTCGTGAACTCAAAAGTTCCAGATTTTGCAGACAAATTAAAAGGTAAATATCCTATATAAATTGCCTGACACTTACAAAGAAGCTTTTTCAATGGGTTCCCTTTGAACTTAATAAAATTCGGATGGGTGATAAAGGAGCAAAAAAATATGAAAAACTTATTTTTCAGCGTCCCAATCCCATTTTTGGGGTTTAAAAGTGACGATGAAATTTAACACATCTTTGTATGAAATATGTTTCAAGTTTAGGAAATTTAGACATATTTAAAAACAGCGTAAAATTATTTGAGAAAACATACATTTTGAAAGCCATTTTGACACTATGTCGTGGACCCAGGCTGCCACTTATTTGAATTATTTTATATTATTATTGATCAAATTATTCACTATTTTTTATCCTTTTTCATATATCCGATTTTGTTTAAGATCGGAGAGAGCCCATCGGGGCTATACTTCATGTCTTATTTTAACATAATTGTAAAATTTCCAAGGAAGCGTTTAATCTCACTAGTGTGTTTGTAGTCTGAAATAAATAATGATAAAGATAAAATGTGAAATTGGAATATTTCCAGTTCACTTTGATTTATGTTTTGGACGATTTAAGATGCGTTTCAAGCGTTAACACATGATGCATATCGATCAAAGTTTGATGCTTAAATTCATTTCGAAAAATTGAAAAAAAATTGTCTCTGTGTGTTGAACACGAGTCGATTTAATGGATTTTGAGATATCGTAATATGTATCGTAAAAAACTACTGAAAACAATATTTCCAGATCCGTGCGTAGCGAACCAAATTAAAATAAAAAGATTGCACTGCAAGTATAGTATCAACTTTTGAAATGACACTACGGCACACCTAAACTTACGTTTGGGTCGTAGAATCCAGTGGTATCCCCGTTTTAAAAGAGTATGTGAAAATACACAGAAAAAAATTTCAATTAAACTTTTGTTCGATTTCAAACTCACTTTCAATTAAATGTAAAATAATATGTATTAACTGTTTAATTGAAAATGAATTTAATATAAACAAAATTTCCAGTTTTTATAACGTATAATAACAACATAAAATAAAATGCAAAAATTTTAAAAAATTAAAAAATCGATTAAAGTAAAAAATTCGTGTTGTTAATTTTGGCGGTTGTAGAGATTTATTCGAATTTTTGGGCCTTTTTTTAATTTTGCCAATTTTTTTAAATTTCTGCAATTTTGAGGATTGTTTTTTTTTTAAATTTTGGAAATTTATTTTTTTCAAATTATGAGGTTTTTACAAATGTTTTCGATTTTTTTAAAGTTTGGCAATTTTTTACAATTTTGGTGTTTTTTTTTTTTAATTTTGTAATTTTGGCGATTTGTTTTTAATTTAAGCAATCTTTTCCCCAATTTTTGGCGTTTTTTTTTTTTTAATTTTAATTAATGTTTGACTAGTATCTACTAAAAAATTAATTTGAAATAAAAAAAAATATTCAATTAAGTTTTTAATATATATGAATAAAACTATAAATGAAAATAATAACAATTAAATACTTAAAAATAATTTCAAATAATTTTAAAGGCGATATTTTCTAATGAAATTTGAAGATTTGAACCACATAATACTGAACTAACAGGCATTTCCTATATGATCCAAGTCAAAAATAAATATTTTTATATTAAACTTATCAATAACATTGTTAATTCCTAACGAATTGCATTAAGTTTTTAAATTTGTCAAATAATTTCGGGGGGGGGGGGGGGTGCTCTAGCCCCCTTGCCACCCCCCCCCCCCCCCCTAGCTACGAGGACAAGAAATTCTCATTGAGTTTGTGATTTAACGTAACAAATATCTCTAGAAATTCTAATAAAAAATTCCCCTGAAGATTTCCTTGGGCAGGAATGAAATCCGGATAGGGACACGCCTACAGCAGATTGTTTTTCACAATTTGTTAAATAAGTTTTGGGACTTTAGCATATTTAATTACTATAAATAAATATTGTTTTTCTTTTGTTTCAGCTCTTCAATAATTTCTGCATTTAATCAATAATGAAGTGAAACCAACGATAATACAAGTATCGTACGCACTAACAACAATGTTTCAGAAAAATTAAAATGATATTAAGTGTATTTTTATATTGTTCCCAAAATGTGTATAAATGCAAACAATAATAAAATGAAACGAAAAATATTTATAATAACCAGCTGTCCCCAATTCAGCTACGCCTAACCGATACAGACTTAACTTTGATTGTATATATATTTAGGTATCGGGTAAATTCGAGAGTGTGGGACTGTATCGGTTAGGCGTACCTAGATTGTGGACAACTGGTTAGGACTTTTTCAAATGTTTTATAATTTCTCGAGATCGAGACAGTTATAAAAGAGTTAGAGATATGAAATGACAAAAACAGTTAGAAATAAAAGAGTTAGTTTATGTAGATCAGACTTGGGCGACGTCAATTACATTTCAAAATCGTTCTCTTGTGAAATTTTTCTATCTCATTAATAATTCCAGACCTACGCTTACACTTGTGGGCTTAAACGCTTCCTTGGGAAATTTTAAATTTTGTCAATACCAGACATGGGACATAATTCTAATATCTGTGTATTTAATTACAGGCCAGTTACTTTTTATGTACAATTACATGTAATTGGGTGTAATTGAGTAATTGCCATGTAATTAAATACCCAGATGTTTTTACTAATCCCCATGTTTGGTATCAAAAATTTTACAAATTTTCCAAGGAAGCGATTAAGCTCACAAGTGTGAGTGTAGGTCTGATATTATTAATGATATAGAAAAATTTCATAAGTGAACGATTTTGAGATGTAATTGACGTCGTCCAAGTCTGATGTAGATGAATTTTAATGTGTTGTTTTATTTGGCTTACCATTTGATTCGATAGCTAGAAAGTAAGTGAACGAGTTTAATAACTTTAAGAAACAAGAAACTTCGTTTTTTGAGTTAAAGATAAATTCAGATAAATTCTATGTTTTACTTTTTTTTTCAATATAATTCACAATAAAGAATAATGTTAATTGTGACAATTACATATAAATAAACAATTCAATTTTTATTTTAATTCATTTCATTCGGATATTTTCACTATTGGGTAAAATATAAATTAAAAAGTTTTATTGTGTAAATTTAGAATTTAGACAGTGCTTATTAAAAAAATAGTTGCTAAAAGTTTTAATAAAATTTAGTAGCGCTTACTAATTTCTTCTACTAATTTCATTGTACTAATATTATGAAAATTTAGTACTTGTTAACCAATTTAGTAATTGTAACAAATTTAGCTGATTTTGGCAAAACTGGTTTAAATTGCATTTTACAACAATTCTACTAAAATTTAGTAGTGGCTACTAATTTTTTCTAGTAAATTCATTGTACTAATTTCATTTTGCCTTGAATTTAACAGTAATTGTACTAACATTTAGTAGTTGCTACTAATTATTTCTACTAATTTCATTGTACTACATGTTTTGCTAAAACTAGCTAAACATACTACAAGGCTCAAAATAGTTAAATTTACCGTAGCCATTACAGACTTTCCCAGGAAAAAATTACACATTCCAAAAAGAAGGTGATGCCCACACTTGATTACATATCTCATTGCCAAATTTAGTAACTGCAATACCAAACTCATTCCAACGATAGAGTCAAAGAAGCAAGTAGTATTGTAATCAATTCTTTAAATTTAAACCAGAAAGCATGAACTCAATAACAAAGTAATTAATTACTTAAAAGAAAATAACAATGTTATTAACTTATATGTATAACTTTTTGTACTCAAGAAGTAATCATATACTTTTTCTTAATAAAAGGACGTTATTGGAAGTAGTTCCTAATTTTGAAAAAAGAAGTTATACTTTTTTAAAAAATTTATCTCATATTTTTTCAAACAAATTTTTATTTGCAGGAAAATAATACTAAAAACAGAAATTGCATGTTGCCTAAATTTTGTTAAACTGTGGTTAGGTATAAATTAGGGAAATTAGTTGAAATTACTGACGTTATCGTGAGTGAGTGTAAAAAAAAATTTCGAATGTGATTGTGCGTGAGTCATATTTTTGTTTTTCAATTTTGAATTGTTCTTTTTTTTTTTTGAAAAATTTATATTTTCGTGGTTTATAGCTCCAAATTTATGACAAACCCATGTTATCATAATAATTCGATGTTTCACTTTTTAGGATTTTATTTCCGTATGAATTTTGATCGTTATATTTGATTGACCTAGGAGAATCACGTGTGAGTAAAAGTTGAATTTACTTATGGAACTACTTCCTTTTTTTAAATGTAAGTACTTCTTATTTTTTCTAGGGAACTATTTATTTATTTTTTATGTAAGTACCTCGTAGTTTTACAATGGAACTATTTCTTTATTAAAAAATGTATGTAGTTCTTAAAAATATAAAGTAAATGGTTCTTCGGTAAGAAAAATAATCAATTCTAAAGAATCAATTATTTTAGTCTCACGCCCTGTTAAAAGAATCGAGTAGGTAATCCAGTAAGGAATGCGTTCTGCCCAAAATGCTTGACTACAAACCCGCTTACCTTTTTGGAAATTTTTTGCTGGGTTTCTTCCTTTGTGTGTGTACAAACCATGTTCGAACATATCCCTTCAGGAGATTATGCGTTAATTATCTAAAAGCTACTAGTGCAATTACTATAACAAAAAGTACTAGTGCAAACGGGGTTAGTGTTTTTATATAAAAATACTAGTGCTAGTACTAGTACTTGATGTAGTATATGGGTACCACTTGTAAACTGATAGAATTTTCGTTTTTAAACAAAAATTCGCATATTTTTATTTTTATTCTTAAATTTGATTTAAAATATTTGATTTATGCCATCTTTATTATAAAAAGATGATTATATGCAAAATGCTAATTTTCATTTGCATTTCTTTGTTTTTTTTTAAGTGTTGCCGTACAGTTAAAACAACGGTAGCCGGCACTGATTTAATAAAAAAATGTGTGGCAAGCATGCATAACAAAGAACCATTTTAATTTTGTTTTTCCCCTTCCTTTAAGTGTGATTCGTTATTAAAGTCGCTCGTGCGAAAAAAAAGTTTGTTTTACAAAATTTATTAAAAAGGTATTTTTAAATAAGTAATTCTAAAAGATATTTTAAAAGAAAATTAAAAAAACAAATAAGTGAATATAAACGTAGAGTATTGAACCGCCAAAATTGGGAAAAAATTAAAAGAGTGTGAAGAATTTGAGTTTGGGAATAACATTTGATCTCCACCATGCTTAGAAGAAGACACCAAACAAGATTTGATTGAAGGAAGAGGTATATTAAATACTGAAAGTTTTTTTGAAGAGCCAGCCTTGAAGAAATATGCCCTTAATCTTTTATTTTAATATAACTACAAATGTAACTTTTATACGTTTATAAAACGGATATTTTTATGTAAACTGAATAACCTGAAAAAATTGGTACAAAATATAAAATTTTTAAGTTATTTCTTTTTTGTTTATAAGTATTTTAATAAAAAAAACCCATATAAAGAAACTAATTTCATTTAATAGTACTTTTCAGTGAGTAAAACAAGGGAGTAAATCGACCTATTATGGGAAATTTTTCTATACAAAAGAACTAGTAACAACCTGGTGCAAAAGCACCCAATTGGGTCTAAATGTTCTAGTACACGTCTAGAACCAATGGTACTAGTGATTTTCCAAACACACTCAATGTTAATTTGAGCATTAAGATGGTATAGAAAAGTTTACAGTCTGGAACTAGTACTGGTGATTTTTGTACTAGTTCAATACTAGTTAGGTACTAGTTCGATCTCCGGCAGGGATCTTACATATTTTAAAGTTTAAATTTACATACATATATGAACTTGTGATATACAGGATTTATTTTATCTTAATTATATGAGTAACCGGTAATTTTTTTGTATTACTTCAGAGAATCTGTAGTAAATATTATTTTTTCGATATTTTATTCAAATCTAAACATCATCAATTAATTTTTCAAATAATTCATAACATTAAATGATTGAAATTAAAAATAACGATTCAATACTTTGTTGATTCTGAGATTGTTATCCAATTGTATTTAACATGGTGTCCGCACTTCATACTAACTTTGATATTTTTCTGTCAACAAACTTAAAATTCAATAGCAGAGATAATTATATTACGTCTGTACCACACATTACTGTTACTGTTAGTATTAGTATTATATCTGATATCAAAAGAGAGTTATTATGGTAAATCTCTAAGCAACAATATTATAATATGAGCTTTCAAAATAAACACACACACAAATACATAAGAGATTTTAAACCAATAAAATAATAAAAGTTAAACGCCTAAAATTAAAAAATACAAGAAACAAAAGTGTATTAAAAATTGTTTAACTGTTATAAATCAATTTAAATTTATTTTTGAATCGCATTGCTGAAAATTGAATGAATAAACGGACGTCTTTACTCAACGGAAAATAGAAAATTATGAGCAGACATGATATAAATATTAATACGTGCTCTGCAAGCTGGAAGACTTAACAAGCTGGGTACCCTACTGGTAAAGCTAATTTGAGTACGCTGAATTCAATCGTGATTCAATAGTTTTTCAAAGTTAGCTTTTACGCTAAGATAACAAAACAATTATAATTTTATACTTCTGGAATCATTTTTAATTATAAATTTATCAGATTTCATTGAATATGCACAACATTAAAGAAACGCTTTCGCGCTTTTTTTTAGCGAAATATAAATAAATACAGAAATTATTTAAGAAAATTATACTAAAGCACAAAACTTCTATCTAAATAAAAAAATATTAATAGAAAAATTTCGCAAAAACAATTTTTTCTGCAAAAAAAAAAAAAGAAAACTACAATGTTATGCTACTTTGTGTATATTCAATAAGGTTTAGAAAAATATTCAATAGAGTTAAGAATACAAAAAAATTGTTTGGAAAAAAAAAAATTCCCGCCAAAAAAAGTAGCCAAAAATTGTATTTAACAAAGTTGGATAAATCCATATTCAAAAATGATCCCAAAAGTATAAAAAAAATTGTTTTATGGTACTTTATTATTGAAATTTTAAATCTCGAATATCGCGAATAGGAGCGCTAAATTCGAAAAACCACTAGCACCACTAATTTCAGCGTACTCAAATTAGCTTTACCAGTAGGATGCCCAGCTTGTTAAAAAAAAGTATCAAATTCGAGTACAGTATAATTAATTCTAAAGTGTAGTTGTTGCCTTTTGTGATTTTGAAAAAAGACGATGTGTTATTATAGAAATTGGCCCATGTAAAAAAGTTAACAATTTTGGTTCGAAGCCAACCGAAAACAATGCATTAGTATTATGTTCATAACGATTTTTTCCTACAAGGTATACAAAATTTAAAATCTCTTTATTTCCATAGAAGTTTTGTATAATAGATTTTGCTCTATTCATTATAACCACTTTTAGCTATTTTTAAATTATTAATAATTTCTTGACATAAAAGTTGGTCCCATGAATTGATTTTGCTCAAATGCCATTTTGCGACTCAAGAGAAAAGGCTGATGTTGTTGATATTGGCGAAATAATTTCTAAAATTAATATATTTTAGCTTCAAATTTTTAGTGTGTTTTTGAAGTTCAGCCAGGCCATACATGGGACTAATTAATTGTATGGAGTAATTAATTGATGATTTCATTACAATTTCATTAATATCAATTGTAATGAAATTATTTTCATAAGCATTTGTTTAATTAATGATAATAAATTTCTTTAGTTAGTCTTTTTACAGGAAGAAGAAGAAAACTTTTTATTGAAAATTTTTACGGACACAAGGGATAAACCAGACTGCCGCAGTTTCGTCCCCCTCCTGGGACTCGTCAGTGGTTAATTTATGTGTCAATTGAACAAAGTATTTTATATTGTTAATTTGCTCTATATGAAAAACTTTTTATTTTTTGGTGTCGTACTAGTACTGGTATACTGGAATTTCATTGATTTGATTTCAATGATTAATGGCAATAATTTTAAATTTCATTACCACTAGTAATGCATCAATTTAAGTAAACAAATTACAATTGACAGATAAGATTTTCGAAAAACTAATGGTGAATATCAATGAAATCTGGCCACAGGAGCTTTAAGTAACGCTCATAATACAAAAGGGCTATGTCGGGGAAAGATCCCTAGAGATTAATTTTTTGTGAAACAGCCACAAGGTGTCAATACCAATTTAATCACTCTGGTAATAAAATGGAACATTGGTATAAACTGGAACGATATGGAATGAACCGGGTAACGAGTGAATTCGGAACAATTAAAACACTTTTGAATTATCGGAACGTGTTACTCAGGTTAAGTTTGGAAAAAAATTGGTCCGTTTTGCGATAAATCGCTTAGTTTTCGAGATACTAGCCATTTTATAAAATGGCGACTTTTAAAAAATGCCCAGATAGGGCAAAACGGGCAAAAACTTTTCTCCACGAGAATATTAATACACCCTTATAATATAAATCGGCCAGGTCTAGGAGAGATCCCGACTGATCAATTTTTATAAAACTGCCATTGGTGATTTATTTATATATTTTTACTTATTTACGTGATAATACATATAAAAATACAATTAATATCGATCTCCGTTCCATTCCTATGTAAAGCAATTTACACTATACTGTTTTTGTAAACAAATGCTTTTTTTGCTCAATTGTAATTAGTTTTTTAGGCATTAGTGTGATTTCCTTAGCATTAGTATGACAAATGCTAATGCCAACAAACTTCATTACAATTAAATGGTAATGACATTTTTTGGTATTATTATTATTGAACTAATGCTAATGAAAATTCAATGCTAATGACAAAACTTCCTAAGCGTGATAGGGCAAAAAGTTTCAGTTAATACTTATTGTATAATTATTTGCTATAAATAAATACTAATAAAAATTAAAGTCAGACACCAGTTTCAACTTTACAGATTCAAGTCAGATGACCTTACTTCATTGTTTTTAGGTGATTTCCCTTTTATGGTCATATTTAGTTATTTGCATAAATTTTGCACTTATTGAGAACTTTTTTTAGAGCAAAATATTGACTTGAACTGTTTAGATGCAAAAGATCCCAATTTTGAAATTAAATGACAAGAAATTTAATTTTGTTTTCAGTCATACAGCAAAAACAATAACAATTATGCAAATGCGCCCAATTGAATTTCGCACCAATTATATACTTCTTGTTAAATTTATATCAAAAATAATAATCGATTAAAAAGTAAAGTTTAATTACACTGTTCAATAAAATCAGATTTTTTCCAAAACTACAAGGTCCGACCTACAAATTTTGATAGAAAAGACAAAAAACGAAGACACGTGTATCGGCGTTTTGAAAGTTTACATCTGGGTTTCATTTCAGGGGGAGGTAAACTTTAACCCCAAATGCAAATTGTCTATTGTCAATAGGCATAGAAAATTGAGTAAAGCTTATGTTTAAAGTATATGGTGAGTTCACCAAATTTATGTATAATGTTACGGAGAACATTTTTGTAGAATATGTTAACCCTCTAACTCCTCAAGGTAAGGGTATTTTGTGTCCTTTTTTTAAAACAGAGCAAAAAATATCATGAAAATTGGGATTTATTTTAAAGGTTAAAATATACTCTTTGAAACACTATGCATATTGTTTTTATCATGTAAGTGTCAAAGGTATTTTTTTACAGTCTTTAATTCAAATGTCTCGAAATGCGCAGTTTTTTTATTCTGTGTTTGCGGATTTTTGTACACTCTGGCGTATGATTGATGAAATTCAAGTGTGGTATAGAAAATGCAATTGAAGACTATTGGCCATTTCAGTAGTATTGCACTGAGCGTATTATTTGGGTCTGGGCTTCAATGTACGCAAATGCTTCCGTCATCCTGACCATAATACCGTACTAAAGGCGGAAGTCTCCGCGATTATGGAGTGCATGAAGCAGGTGAATATCATGGGCTTGACCGGTGATATTGTGATTTTCACGGATAGCCAAGCGGCTATCCGGGCTCTATCTAGGGACTCTGTGGGATCAATGACGATACTCAGGTGTAAAAGGGAAATTAACGATTTCTCTGCACGGGGACACATTTAGGTTATATGGGTGCCGGCACACTGTGGTATATCGGGGAACGAAATGGCTAATGATTTGGCTAGGGGAGGATCTTCCCTGGAGTTAATCACTTTGGGGAACGCTAAACCTTTTCGAGCTCTCCAGGCGGAGCTGGTGGACTGGGCTGACACCATGCATAGGACCATCTGGGAGAATGCGGGCGTTGGCAGGACCACAGGTATTCCCTGGGCAACCCGGACAGGGACAAGACGAGGGAAATTCTGAATCTCAGTAGGAAGGAACTGGGACTTTTGATGGAGATCCTCACGGGACACTCGACACTAAGGGCCCATCTCCACCGTATTGGTTGGGCGGACTCGGAAGTGTGTAGGGCATGTGGGGAGGAGACCTTGGAACATAATCTCTGTGAATGCCCGGCATTTGCCGGGATCCGTGTCGAAATACTATCCAGTGACCCAATATCTACATTGGGGGATCTTAGGGGCATAGGATGTAAGAAGTTGAAGATTTTCGTCAGTGCGACGGAGTTCCTGTTGTAGGAATGTGATATAGGACCGATTATTTAGAGCGCACAACAAGCCGACATTCTGGCTTTAGTGTAAGTCCTCAGGGACTCCAGTCGGATTAGGGAAGCATTTCCCTTCTCCGAATCCTCTTTTCGACCTAACCTGCATGATATTGTGGAGACACCTTGTTGTTACCTTTGTTTTACATATTTATTTATATTTTCAAAAATATCAATGATTTTTTGCGTTTATCCATTGGAACATTTCATTAATTTAATGCAGTTTTTCATAAAATTTTATGCAAAAATTAATTTTATTTAAAAAAAATTTCATACGCCTGAAGAAAAAGCTTAATTAAGAATTATTTCATAGAAATAACGAAACTTTTTCATCAAGGATCCCGAAATTTTTTTTCAGATTTTTTTTATTGGTTTCAACAAATTTGGCTATGATCAAGAATTATATGACAATTTTTAAAGACGTAAAAAAAATATTAGCTGACGGTTAAAAAAAAATTAACTCAAGTAAATTTTAAAAAGAAACAAGACTACTGAGTTTTTCTGCGCGAACGAGAGCCATTTTTCGACCAATTCCAGATATTTATTAGAATTCGATTGGAAGATTTAAATTTGGTATATCATAATTTTTTGAAACTTTTTCAATGAAGAAAGTGGTGCAAAATTGTTTGAGTTATTGCGACCCTTTGCAAAACTATATTTTATTTGAAAAAAAAAATATGTTAACGACATTTTTATATTTTTTTTATTTGTAACACACAAAATGCAAAATAAATTCAATCAGAAGCATACGGCATGAATTATCCGATATATTACGACCCGTATAAAAAATTTTAAGGTCTAAAATTAGATTTTTCTGTTTTTGAATTTGAATGACTTTTTACCAGCTCATCCAACATTTACCAGCATACCAGCTTTAGGGTAAAAAAAACCAAGGGGTCCATGATATTTCGAAAGTCGATATTTTTCAAAAAAAATAAATTTTTCTTTTAAGAGTAGTTAAAAAATATAACAGTTCTGCAAAATTAAAAGTTTTACAAAATATATTGAGGGCATTTTCAGGAAATCGGAACACCAATCGGATTCTTGGCTTCACATTTACACAAAATTTTCATTAAGAATTCTTCTGGACCTTATTAAAATTTCAATTCCCAATATTTCCTAAACTTTTTGCAGTTTGCGTTCTATCGCAGTTTAAATTTGGTACTTTTTAGTAAAATGCATAGTGTGCAAAACAATATGTCTCTTGAAAGCGTCATCCAATTGTTATGAACTGATAGTTTGTATCATAGAACCAAACAATTTTGTGGAAAAATGTAGTTCGGTGCAGTGCTTTATAATTACTCAACCTTACTTCAATATTATACAGGTCAACCAGAAAAATGCGTGAAAGCAAAAATATTTAAGATTCAAACTTTATTTATAAAACCGCTATTTTCTAACGTAGAAGCCAAAAATTTTGTGCATACATATAGTTTCGCCAAATGAATCATATTCATTAAAGAAAACGGTTTGGTGTTTTTGTTAGTTAAGCCCTTTGCATTTTAGGTGACGATATATAAACTGCGATAAAACACGTAGTACAACGTATTTCAAAGAAACCAGAAATTAAAAATTTTCTAAGATCCAATAGAATACATACATCAAATTTTGTGCAAATCTACAGAGATGAACCCGAAAAAGCCATTTTTTGCGTCTACGATTTTCATTTTTACCCATTTGCCATTTATACCCATTGCATTCGAAATTTATATTTTCCTGGCGATGTATTTAACCGATCTCTCTGAAATTTCGCATGATTAGATGATTAAAACTAAGGTCTAAATTTTAAAATTAAAATATATAATATTAAAGAAAATATCTCATCATATATAATTTTATATACATTTTTTTACTCGGGCAGATGTAATTATATGTGGCATCGTTTTAAAAAATTTAGACGTAAAAATTGTTATATATAAACATACATAAATATATGTATTTACATATAATATCATGCAATAACATATATATTTATATAAAATAATCCTTCAAGATTATAAAGGGTCCACCAAATAACTTTTTTTGTTTTTGAACTCCTGAACCAATTGGACTTTGTATGGCGTCATACCAAGGTCTTTATGCAAAATTTGTCTCAATGATGTCTCCGATATGTTCAATTGTTGAGAACGACGGTGAATTGATGTTGATGGCGCTTCACGCACACTTTCTGCCACTGCAGCAATATTCTCGGGTGTATGCACAGTTTTTGGCTTTTCACGCTTTGGTTTATCGATGAGGATGCCAGTTTCTTTCACTTTTTTCACAAGATAACGAACATACGGACCATATTCGTTGAAAAAAGCGTTAGATGGCGGACCCTTTATGTTAACGTTTTTACTAGGGAAGTTTACTATTTTCCATGGAGCAGTCAATATACGCACCGCTATCCTGCCTATTGCTATGGACGTTTAAATACTTTTCCTGCATGCACAACATTTTTAGTCCACAAATCCTCTTCAACATTATAGTTAGACTGGTCTACCATTACATTTGTATTAAAATTGGTATTAGCAGTTCAGTTATTGACATTTCATATATTTCTTATAAATATCCAAAAAGATATATATCCGGTATTTACGCTGCATTTAACTAGTATATGGGTAAATATCGGGTACAATCCCATTTATATCCATAAAACATCTGTATATTAAGTTACAGAACAATTACAGTATAAATTCAGCTAAATTAAAAAAAAAAATCAATGGTGATAATCTTTAAATTCGAGCTCATACCCAGCAAAACCACACATTACCAAAGCATGCGTATAAGAAAAGTATCGCCATAGGGCTCCATGCATTACTTTACACGTTACTACACTGATGAATTTTACAGGCGATGAGCTTAAAAGTAATGGGCTTAAAAGTTGTAGGGGGTAAAGTAAGTAGTTACTTATATGGTTACAAAAGTAAATAGATTTTCGTATAAAAAAAATGTATAAAAAATTTTTTTACAAATTTCTTTTTTTTTAATTAAATAAATAATTTTTTTTTATTTATTAAATAAATTACGTGATCATGCTGGGATTCGAACCTGGTGTCTCTGGTATTTAACAATTAGTTAGGCGGGAACTCTACCAAGAGCTACCGATACATATAATATTTTATTGCTTAAAATGTAAATGAGTTGTTGTGCTTCGTGTTTGCGTTCGTGATATCAAAAATATACACTTTACCCTCATGCTTACAAAAAATCACAAAGTAATGTGCCTATAAATAGATTTTCAAAAATATATATTAATAATTACTTTACGTTTATAATACATGCATTATGTAATTGATGATCAGTAAGTAATTATTTTATGTTTTAAAGTAATGTAAAATGTAATGAGGTATCATTACAAGGTAACCCATGAGTGTTCAATTATGGGTAACTCATTACTTCTTGTTGGAAAATAATGATACAGGTAAGGAGTACACATTACAAGGTAATGCATTACTTAATCGCACCCATTAACAAAGTTTTGCTGGGTATATTAGTACACATTTAGGTTTTATGAACAATTGATGTTTGCATGGGATTGTCACTTCTTTCAAAACGTCTTCTAATGATGGAAATCTAGAAAACTCCCGAAAATTGTTGAAAATCTATCAACACATTCCTGAAAACGGTCAATTAATAAATTTTAAAACAAAAACTCTATAGAATATTTGTAAGGACAATATCCTAAAAATGAAATATTTAGTATGGCCTCGAACTTGAATAATTTCTCATTGCACAATTGAAGGTCGAAAAAACATAATTTTTATTGTTAATTAAAAATATATCAAAGTTGAAAAAAAAAAAATAAATATATATGTACAAAGTGGCCGTGGCAGTGGTACAAATAACCCCATTTTTTGTGTGAACATTATCTATCTACAAAACGAATTTCAAGTCAATATGTTCAAAGTTCGATTTTTGTCGTACTAAATTAGCCAAATGTGACACTTTGCGGCAATGACCTAACATGTGTTGCATAGTGTAATTAAACAGTCGTATTTGTTTTAATAATATAATTTATATTGAAATCAAAAATATACAACAACATAATTATAATTTGATATGCACCATCTCTCTGTCAGCAGTGCTACCTATGGTTTTTGTTTATTAAACTTTATTAATTTATGCAAATATCTCCATGATACTATTGAGCTATTAAAACGAAGCAAATTATTATAGCAAACAAGGGTTCAATTTGATTTATAATCAAAACTGATAAAGAGTGATAAAAAAATTTAATTACTGGAAGCGCCACAAACGACTTTACATGAATAAAAGAAATAAAATAAATTAAAAAAACAATTATTATAAAAAAAAAAAATGATTTTTTTGAAGATGAGCTAGTGAATGTTTCAATAAAATTGAGTTATGCATTTAAAGAGCCGGTGATTTCAAAAGACATACAACAAATTACAAACTGAACTCAATTTAACAAAGAATGAAATTTTCACAAACCTGGAATAAAAGAAACATATTTTTTGTTGTTCGTAGATTTGATGAACATGAAACAGATGCTTAGATAGAGATTTCTGGTGTAAAGATCAGCCAAATTTTTAAAGCAACATAAACATAATTTATGGGTATATAAGCCAATGGCATGTTGCTACAAAATCAGTACAAGTTCAAGAGCTTAACAAAGCATAGCAATACTTCGGTAACAATTCCAACAACTATTTACTAAAACCCAAGCTTGGAAATGCGTGGATTCATTGTAAGGATAAAGGACGATATTATAAAAGCAAAAAAAAAAATTATTTTGTTTGAATTTTTTTTTTTTTTTTTCCAAATTGACAGGTTTTATGTTTGAGTGCCGTAGCTGTAGCTACACCACAGGGTTATAATTATAATCAAGGAATTGGTGGTGGTGGTGCTATTGGTCAACATCAAACTGGTGGATTTGGTGCCAGTTCAGGTGGCGGTTTCTTGCAGCAAGGTGGTCCACAACAAGGTTTTGGTGGTCAACAACAATACGTTGGTGGCCATCAACAGGTCCAACAGCAACAAGCTATAATTTCTAAACGTTTCTTTATTCACACTGCTCCTGAAGATGTAGAAGAAGATTACAAAGAAAAACTTATTACTGTTGGTGTACCCAAAAAGAATTACAATGTTGTATTCATTAAATCCCCATCTAAATCTAACAAGAGGACTTCTATTAAAATTAGACCCGCTCCCAATGAGGAAAAGACTGTCATTTATGTGCTTAACAAGAAATCCGATACTTCCGATATTCATGCTGAGGTCATTGAACATGCTACCACCACCGCCAAACCTGAAGTATTCTTCATTAAATACAAGACTAATGAAGAAGCTGCTCATGCGCAAGAACAAATTCAAGCTCAATATGATGCTTTGGGTGGCAGCAGCCAAATTACCGATGAAGGTGTCGGTCAAGTTACCTCCGTTATCGGATCTTTGGATAATGGTGGTGCTGCTCATGGTAGTGCTGGACATGCTGGCACTGCTGGTGCCGCTTTCGGGGGTTCCCAATCTGGTTCTTTTGGTGGTGTTCCATCTGGTTCTGCTGGTTTCGGTAGCCAACAAGGTGGTGTTGCCTCATCCAGTAACAACAATGCATATTTACCACCAAATTTCTATTAAATCATTATATAGTTAGTTGAATTGTATTATCTTGTCTTTGTTATATTCGTTTGTTTCTTCCAAGCGAAAAAAGACATATTGTAAAAAATGTTATCTGTTAAAAATCTTTTTTGTTAATATTTCCTATTGTGTAGTTAGTCTTTTGTACAAAATACTTCAAATTAAACAAATTGTTTTTCATATAAAACAAAAAAAAAATTACAAGTTTTTGTTCATACTTTTTTTTAAACCCTGGCAGGCTTTTTAACCCTCTTATTTCATAAGATTTTTAACGCTCTTGACCTCTTCATCTTTATAAAGGTGATTATTTCAATCTTTTTATATTTTCTTTTCAAATCTTTAAACAAATTGTTAGACTTTATTCAATTTTGTTTGGTTTTTGTTTTATTTTAACATCTTTTTATTAATTTCCATGCATTAAATTCATTCATTAATCTATCAATCATACTTTGCAAAAGCTTATTTCTTTCTTCTTTTTTTTGGAGGTTTAATTAAACTTGATGATGATTGTTTTTGGTTTTGGTGTTTCCCCCGATTGTTTGGTTGGCTGTAAATCAGTAGGTTATGGATTTATAATAATTTTAAATCAACATGACTTGATTGTTTTATATTTAAGTTTTTTTTTTTAACTTCAAAATCTTTAGATAAGGTGCATAAAGTTCATGGTATTGTGTACTTTTACTTTGCATTTTTTTCTTTATTTTTTTTTTTAATAATGTGGTTTTTTTAATTGCTGTTAAGCACGCCATTGTTATAAGATGAACAAAGATTTGAATCTTAGTTTTATTAGTTTCAAACTGATGTAGACAAATACACCCAGTTGTGGTCATCAAATTTGTTGCCAACCGTAATCTGGATATTACGATAACTATTTTTTACAATTAATTGATTTATTTTATGAGTGTTACTTCATTCGGTTTAATATTTATACGCCCAGAAATATAAAGTGACAACCGAATTAAAGAGTTTATTTTAGTGGTTACAACCGATAAATAAATAAACCAAAACTCAATTGGGCCAACTTCAATATAAATTTTTTTTTTTTTTTAAAGAGAAGGTAATTCTTCCTACTAATTAATGTGTTGCTTTCTTTGGAAAGGGGATAGTGGAGAAATGAAAGGTGGTGAAAGATGAAGGGCTTCAAACATGGCAACACTGTAATTGCGCGAGTAGATAAGTCTTAGAACAGTTGTTGCTCGCCACCTGATGTAGACCACAGCGCCCACGCGCTGAATTTGCATTCAATTTAAAATTTTTTTTTGCTTAATATAATGTAATTTCTTCTAAGGTGTTATTGGCATCATTAATTTCAGTTGGCTAATCCTGATATACATGATTTTTTTTTTTATTATTTTGTCACATATAAATATAAGTATTAGGGTTAATTCGAAGTTTTATATTTTGGGATACAATATCTTTTTAGAAGATTTTTGTATTACTAAAAATAATGGCGCAATTGTTTTTTTTTTAATTCAAACTCCTTCTCCTGCATATTTGCGGCTACAAACGATGATTTTGGGCACCATTTTCTACAGAGAAAAAACGGCTTAATATATTTTAAAATATATTAATACACACAGAGAATAAATTGGTTGGAATTCCACTGCAACCAACAACATTTAATCATTATTCAATAATTTTAATTGCAAATAATCATCAGAATAATTAAACTATATTGTAAACAGAAAATATATAAAACTAACCAAAACACAGTCACATCATTCAAACTATTAGTTTTCCTTATCATTACCTTTAATAACAACAATTAACCACTTTTCGAAGATTTTATAACTTGAATAAAATATTTGCAGTTAAAATCGAATATTTTTTTCTCCTGCAAAAAAAAAAAACAATGACTCTATCTAAAATATAATTTTTCGTTACCAATTTTAAAATAATATAAAGCTTTTAATAGTTTTGATAACTCTAATAAAATATTAAGATTAGACAGAATAAACTAAAAACAGGTTTCAATTAAAAAATTTATTGAATCAATTAATATGTTAATTGTTTTTGCACCTATCACGGCAATGATACTATCAATTAAACCTTTTATTAAAATTAAGAAAAAAAAAAAATGTTATAAATAACTTCTACAAAAAAAAAATATGATACTCACAAAAAAGTGTTTGATCTATACGTTAGTATGTGTGTTTTTTGCAATGCTGAGTCTGTTTGTGGGTGTGCTTGTTTTGTTTGTTAACTTCAAATGTATTTGGTATTTTATACTGCGTCTAAAATAAAATATGTATTTATATATTTAAAAGTCAATTAAAATATTCAATGATTCAATTAAATATTTGTTTAGAAACAAATTAAATTCAAATCAAATCTTTAATTAGATATTTTAAGTTGATAATGTTTTATGTGTAGCAACCCAATTTCTGCTGTACATACAAATCTATTTTTATTTAAACATGAAATAAAAAAAATATTCAAGGTAGAAATTTTAAAATACGAATTGAAATTTATGTGCTTTGCCCTCAAATTTCCTTTTTTGTGTTCTTTTCTAAAATAAGGTGAACGCCCTGAGAGGGTGCCGTGTTTCTTTCTAAAAATGTTGCCATAAAAAAGGCAAAAAGTGCAATTTTAGCGCCCTCAAATTATTTACAGGGTTGTTTTTGCCCTGTTTTTTCGATTTATCAATCTCATGTGTATATATTATAAAGTTGTTTGCGAGAAAACTCTCACCTTGGTAGCCGAAGGGTAGTGTGCTGGCTTCTGATGCATAAGGTCCTAGGTTCAAACCGTCATTGGACCACTATTTTTTTTTATTTCAATTTAGGAGTTTTCTTCATTTTGTTTTATGTTATAATATTTTATTTTTTTTTGTTTGCAAGTATTTAATAATTTTTCACCTAAAATTCGTTAAAAAAAAACAAAATTATAATAAAAAGTATAAAAAAAATATGAAGCCTATGTAGCTAGTGCTCCCTAAATTGTAATATTAGATTTATAATTAATTGTGAGTCTAATAAAGAAATAATAATAATAATTTAAAAATTTAAATTTAAAATAGTTATTAAAAAAAAATTCTTTCATGTTGGCTGAGATTCGAACCGGAACTGCCATAGCAATATTGTATAAACACACATGTTTAAAGAAAGTAATATGTGATAAAATTGTGTTCTATTCTGTTTGTAAAAATTAAGCATTTTATTGGGGCGAGGGTGAAATGTTTGAAATGTTTGCACTTTAAAATGCAAAACTTTTTTCCAGAAAAGAAAACACCATTAGTTTAGGCTAGAGGTAAAGTAATTGCCTGACAAGCAGAAGGACGCCGGTACGAGCCCAGGTCGCGGAGAAGATTTTTTTATTAATAAAATAATTTGAAAATAATATAAATTTTTTTATAGTTTTGGTAACTCAAATAAAATATTGAGATTAGCAACCGAATTTCTATTGTATATACAAATCTATTTGTAGACAAATGTTTCAATTTGAAACAAGAAAATATTCAAGGTTTAAATTTAAAAAAAAAATATTTAAATTGGGTTTATGAAAGAAGTAAAGTAATTGCCTGACAAACGGGAGATAGCCGGTTCGAGCCCAGTTCGAGGAATATAATTTTTGTGTTAATAAAATAAATTTTTGTCCATATACATAAAATATTCAATTGTTACAATAAAAATTCGAAATTTGTAAAAATATATCGGTTGTTAAAATAGTATTAAAATTTAGTAATAGTGATAGTACGTGGAACCACAAAAAATTGGGTTGCAACTACAAAACTGTTTTCCCCAGGAAAAATTATTAAAGAAAAATTATTATTATTTGAGATTTTCAGGATGGACCAGGTATTCGTTAGAGTGCGCCAAAAAATCACTTTTACACAAAATAACTTGCAAAAGTATTTTTTTAACACGCAATTATGCTATCTCCTAAAAAAAAAATTATGCAAAATCTTTTTTGTAATTATTGCAATTCCGGTTTAAAACTTATCAAGTAATATTTAAATAAAAATGAGATATTTTTTATTTTTATTTATTTTTTCCAAAACAACGTTATTTAGTTTCTCTTTCAACTGCACATAATGTTAAATTATTTGAATTATCTTTATTTTTGATTATATTTGAATGACGAATCCGCGAAATATGGCCAACAAACCGTTCAATGTAAATACTTGTTGATTGTACATTTATAAAATTTTCAATTGCAATGATACAGCTTCTTTGGGATGACCACTGCGGTGAGTGAAAAAGCACAAATGAAATATTTATTCCATAATTAACATGTTTTTAAACTCTGAAGAGTTATACACACAGAGAAATAAAGTGCCAACCGAATTGAAAAATGTATTTTAATGGTAACAACTTATAAATTCAGTTATTACAACGATATTTACATTAGATTTCTGAATATTTTCGGTGTTGCAACTAAAATTTACTTGAATTAACCGCACTTTGTTGTGAAAACTAATGTTGAGTTGTACCAACCCATATAAATTCGTAATAACCGAATTTGAGTCGAAGTAACCGAACTTCAGTTGGCACCTACATTTTTCTCTATGTGTATAATTGTAATGCGACTTTAAAAGCGCGAAATTAAAATTGTTTAACTATGTAGATGCATCTACTTTTGCGTTGTCGTCGGCTTCTATACAATTTTTTTTCATAAAGCATTTGGTCGGGTATATCAATTAGCCTTACCAAGTCTTCTGTATTGTCGTCAACAGTTGTAACGATTCTGCTTCACTGGATCTATCTTATATGGAACATTGCCACCTACTGGTCCGGCCGTGCTCAGTGAGAAATTAGATGGAGATCTTGTTCAATAAATAAAGATGAGAATCAATTAAAAAAATAGTAATTATAGGTAGTTATCACAGTAGACATTGTGTATATTTGACTCTCACTACCTTCTTAATTATCTTAAAAGAAGCTTACATTTGGATCTTTTTCCTGTTAATTGCTGTTAAAGACTAATGTAGCTTGAAAAAGCAAAATACTGGTTCAAAAATAATACAATTAATCAGTTATTATTAATACTTCTCATATCAAAATCATAACAAAAGGTGACTACAAAATAAAAATTTAAATGCCATTTTTTCCAGGAGACAGTATATTTTCAATCTGCATGTTAAAAAAAAATAGTTTTAACAATTTTTTATAAAAAAGTGAATTTTTCGGCTACCCTAATGACTATATGGTCCTTCCTAATAATCTCAAAAAACGCTTATTTTTAAAAAAATTTCCTGAACAATCGAATAACAAAGTCAAATTTGAAATATATTCAGCTATTTTTGCTCTGTTGATAATGGTGGCCAACATCAACGTTTTTAGCCGCAGATATGTAGGGGAAAGAGTTCGAATTTTAACCCTTTCACTACCGACTTTTTGTGTGTGGCAAAATATTTTTTTTGACTTATGATTTATTTTTGGGACCCTAAAAATATCCTAAAAAAGATAAAGAAAAAATTTTACCCCTTCCCCTTTATACCGAAATAACTTGTGCACTACAGTGTACATTGGTAGTCAACGGTTGCAGAGCTCTATTACTCTATAGTACTTGATACTTACTGTTCAATATGCAATTTGAAAATAAAAAAACGCAAATTATTATTTTTTTAAAAATATTTATTAAAAAAAGAATATTTTAATTCACGAAAAGTTAAAAAAAAATATAAATACAAAATTTATGGTGAGTGATAAGTGAGGAAACAGTTGTTGTTACGTTGTATACATAATGTATAATACTTTTTTGAACCATGCTTATAATAATCAATACTTGTAACGGTTTTAATTTTTTCAAGCGGAGTTGTATTTTGGTGGTAAAATAATGACACAGAATAAACAGACCCGATACTTGTTTCAAATGTCAAACAAATAATCGTTTGCAAAAACTTTAATTTTTTCATTTTGTTCTACTTTTTGTGCTAGAAATAATAAACTAATATAACGCGCCTAAAGAAAAAAAGATGACATAAAGTATTTGCTATATTAAGTTAAAACTAGCTGAAAATCGCTCTGTCTTTCACTAAAATTGTTGTTCCCCATTATATGTTATAAAACCCTACTGTCGCATCTGTTTTAGTCTGTAATAAGCATACATGGGCACACTGCAGTATATTTTTACTGCACTACGATTGGCAGTAATCAGTAAAATGATACTGATTACTGAAAGAGACAATGCAGTAACCAGTAACGTTTTACTGATTACTGAAAAAAATTGCAGTACCAGTAATGTTTTACTGATTACTGAAATAAAATTGCAGTAACCAGTAATTTTTTACTGATTACTGAAAAATGTAGTAATCAGTAAAATGTTAACAAAACAAATTTATTAAATTGCATCACAATTTTTGTTAAAAAATTAAAGCGTACCATTACTTTTTTGTTAAAAAGTCAAAAATCTGACCTTGCGTTTTCAAATTTTAATCATAATTTTCTATTTATAGGTTTAAAACGCACTTAAAAATTAACGTTTTCAGTTTTTCAAATATCAAAGAATTGGTCGACATACTATTTTTTTTTTATTGATACTATATATTATTAGCTTTTCTCAACACAAGCATTTAAAAATTTACATCGCTGAGCTTTTGTATTCTGGAACGATTTACAATTCCAGCGAATGAAAACAATCGTTCTACAGGTGCAGATGATTCAGTATTGTATTGTATATGATTCAGTATTGTATATGAGAAATTCGTTTTTAATGGCAATGTGATTATTTAGGCACTTTGTTGCCGTGTCTTGTTCGACCAGGTATAAAACTATTTCCTGAAATGAATTCTGTTTTGTTGCAGGTATGGCACGAGTTTCAGCTTCGGGTATTTTGCCATATTTATGTATATAAGTGTTGAACATTTTCTTCACTTCATCTTTTGTTTGTGTTGTCGCTGTTTTCAACAAAGCTTTTAAAAATCTTAATTTTATTTCAGGAACAGATATAGCCGCAATAATAGCATCCGAAGCTTCAGGCTTCATTAGGAAATATTTCTCAAATCTTTTGAGTAAAGATTCTTGCATTTTTTCGCTTACTTCAGCTAAACTCTTAAAGTTCGCACGCTCCAAACGACAAAGTTTTATTCTTAAAGACACTATAGTAGGAACAAAGTAACCAACATACATAGTCTTTTCGCCCTGAAGAAATCGATCACTTCTGCTATAGGCTCCATAAGCTTTATGTAATCCACTAAGTACTCAACCTCATCACTTAGAATGGTGGGAATTCCCAGACGATAACACAATTCGGGTAAATTGGTTTTGTATCTCAGTAACTTCTTAACGGAATCATAAAGTGAGTTCCACCTTGTAACGCATGGAGTTATTAAATTGGCGCTTAAAACTTCAGTGACCACTTCTGCAGAAGTTGGTCTATTGCACTTGTTCTAGAGCTGTGTGCATCTATAAATGTAAATAATATAAATGAAAAGTGTACTTAAAATTAAGTAAATGTTTACCTGACGAAAGACCTTTTATGAACATCTTTTAAATCCAGACTTAAAGAATTCATAATTTTGTTGAAATCGGTTGTAGCGAGAAGATTTACAGTATGGCTCGCACATGGAATATGTTTTGATAGTCCTGTAGTTATAGAACCAAATTGAGGGCCTGAAACATATTATCTTCGTTATATTGTCAAAAGAATGGGTTCCCTTAAATCTTCGACAAGCCAGTGCTAGAGACTTCCTTTCGAAATTTTTAGCATCTAACGAATGGCAAGTGTAACCAAAAAACGATCTTTTTCCACCTGACCACACATCCGCAGTTACGCGCACATATTCAACTTCTTCAAGCTTAGAAGCAAGTTCTTTGATAAACCGATTTTGGCTCTCTAAAAGTAGCCTTGTAATTGAACTCCTGCTGGGAATTTTAAACAAACAAATTTAAAAATGATAACTACACACAAAAAATAAAAAGTGTATTTTTATCGAATTACTTAGTTAAAATACAACTTAAAAAGTATTTTTTGAGAGTTAATAAAAAAATGAATATAGATTTATATATTTTTCGTTTTTGTTAACTTTCAGTAGTTTTTGTTGCATTCCATTCTGAAGCAATTAAAAATTTGTTAAGTTACCTACGTTTTTTCTTTTGTAACTTATCTAAGAAAATATAATTTTTTAATTTAGATTGTAGTATTATCAAAGTAAAAAAAAACGATATGCTTTTGTTTAGCTCTGATGAGCAACTGATCTTTATTTATTTTAAAGTCTCTTATTCTACCTTATTAGTAACCATGTGAAAATGCAACGTTGCAATTCCCACGGTGAATATAGTCAAGGTAGGTCGCGTAACTGAATTAAAATAATTAGGCTTTTAGCCAATCATAAATAAGGTGTCAAGTTGTCATATTTTAAGGTATGACAACGTTGACATTGTCAATTACGCTACAAGATAATGTGTAACTAACCAAACAACTATTCAAGTTGTATTTTACCTAAATACTTAGATAATAATACACATTTTGTTTTTTGCGTGTAGGCATATTTATTTATAACACTCATTTTTAGTTGGTATATTTAATTGCTATCAAGTGCCTAAATGATTTATTGGTACAAATTTACTGATTACTGCATTTTTTTCAGTAATCAGTAAAAAATTACTGGTTACTGCAATTTTATTTCAGTAATCAGTAAAACATTACTGGTACTGCAATTTTATTTCAGTAATCAGTAAAACATTACTGGTACTGGAATTTTTTTTCAGTAATCAGTAAAACGTTACTGGTACTGCAATTTTATTTCAGTAATCAGTAAAACGTTACTGGTTACTGTAATTTTCTTTCAGTAATCAGTAACAGTTTACTGGTAATTAAAATTTCGTTGCAGTAACCAGTAATTTTTTTTTTACTGAAATTTTACTGGTACTGCAATATGCCCATCTATGGTAATAATGCCTTTTTACTAAAAAATACAACCGCGGAATTCTCAAAAAAATAACACAAGTACCAGGTACTTTAACACAAACGACCTCTTAAACTCCATGCAAAAAATGAAGCCATGCTTAACATATTGAGTAACAACCGTTGACTACCAATGCACAGTGGGATAAATCACAAAATTTGTGGAAAGAATTCGGCCATTTGTTAACTTGTGGTCCGATTGCAATGAAATATCTAAAATTGACATTTTTATTAAATTATTTGATAAAATCGGAATATCTCGGAAACTATTGGAGGTAACCCACACATGTAAGCATGTTTTTTTGTTCATCTTTACAAGAGGATTACTAATATGTTATTTTTTTAAAATCGGATGAGAAACAAAAAAATGGCAAACACTCAAAATTTTTTATGAAAAAAGTACCCAACTTTGGGCAGCCATTTTGCCGTCCCAAAGGGTCTGGAAGGTTCAAAATCAAAACTTAAACTCCATTTTATGTCTTTTATGCATGTTCCAAATTTCATTGCAATTGGACCACAATTTAACAAATGGCCGAATTATTTCCACAAATTTTGTGATTTATCCTACTGTACACTACAGAGTACAGAACTTTTAACTATTGCCGAGACCCAACCGATCGCTCAATTTTTTTCAAATAAAAACTAAAATGATCGTTGAAGTATCTGCTTTAATAAAAAAATTTGAAGTACCTAAAAATTATTCTAGCGAAGTTATTAAAGCTCCAAAATGATAAAACTCTCAAAATCCGAAAATAGCAAATATTGGCATGAAATATCACGAATAGAAACAACCCATATGTATTTTTCCTCCCCAAAAAAAATTTATAGCTTAGATACATATTTGTACACAAAAATTAGTAAATATTTTATTCGATCATATTTTAATTATTTGTCAAAAATGTGTACACTGTAGTGTACAAGGGTAGTGAAAGGGTTAAATAAAAAAATAATTACGCCATTACCCAAGATCTGCGACTTTTAGTCCGTTAAGCATGTTTACATTGACGTCTATGGCCACTACTGTCAATTTTAATTATCTCCTACCAATTTGGATTTTGCTCTATTAATTACCTTCAGCAATTTTTAAACTATGAGGCGAAAATGGCATGCATAAGTGATGAAGACTCTTTTTACAGGTAATGACCAATTCAATTTGATTACTTCGTTGGAACTTATGGGTTGGAAAATGTTGTTTCATTTTTGGATTTAGGTGTTTCACTTGATCATAAGTTAAGCTTTAATTTACATGTTAATTCATGCGTTAATAATGCAAAATCATTGCTAGGTTTTATGAAAAGGTGGTCTAGGGAATTTGATGATCCTTATGTTGCAAAAAATGTATACATTAGTCTTGTTAGGCCTATTCTAAGATATGCATCAGTCGTATGGTCCCCAAATTATGGTTGTTATATTAATAGTATAGAATCGATTCAGAAACAGCTTTTATTATTTGCTTTACGCGGCTTAGGTTGGAGTGTGACTCAAAATCTACCACCCTATGAACATCGTTTACAGCTTATTGATCTCCCTACACTTTGGAAGAGAAGATTAATGATAGGCGTAACGTTTTTCAGATATAATTATGAGGAATTTAATCCATTTCAATGTCTATGTACAAATTTTAATGAGTTTCACAACTTATTTTCCGTGTCCGATCCTATTCATAAAATAAAACGGTTATTATTACGCGAGATTTAACTTTAAGTTTTTGTTTCCGTTGTTGCCAACTACTGTATCTGTAGCGATGTGTCGGATTATTCTTTTGTGTGTGAGAATCTTCCGAATATCTCCAGATATTTATTAGGGAAAATAAAACGATTTTTTCTTTTTTTATTGCCTTTGTTGCCAAATATTGTTATTATTACGCGAAATTAATTTTTAATTTTTATTTCCGTTGTTGCCAACTACTGTATCTGTAGTGATGAGTCGGATTATTTTTTTCTGTGTGAGAATCTTCCGACTGCCTCCAGATATTTATTAGGGAAAATAAAACGATTTGTTCTTGTTTTTTTTGGCCTTTGTTGCCTAATATTGTGCCTGTAGCGATGTGTCGGAATTTTCTTTTGTGTGTGAGAATTTTCCGACTGCCTCCAGGTATTTTGTAGAAAACTTTGCAAATTGTTCCTGCCTGCTCTGTCTGTTCCTGTTTATGCTCATGTGATGATTGTCTGCCTATTTATCCATTGTTCCAGTTTAATTAATTATATTCCTGCCTGTCTGTTCCGGTTTTTTTCTCCTGTGTTCTTTCTGCTTTGGCTCCTGTGCTTGTTGAGTGTCTATTTGGTGTGTTCCATCTTTTGCTCCTGGCTGTTTGTCTGCTCCTAATCATCAATAACTCATCATTTAATTAATTTATTTTATTTGTGTTATTTTATTTCTTATATGTAAATTTGTTTGTTTTGTTATTGTCGGTGTTGTTTTTCTGTCGTTCTTCTATTTGATTTGTAATCTTGTTTTTGTCCTTTATTGTCTATAATTTTTTTAATTTTTTAAATTTTTTATTCTTTTTTTGTTTTTAATTTATATTTTTATACATATAAAATTATATTATATATTATATTATTATATTATTCTGTATTTTTTTTACTGTAGCTGATCTAAATAAATAAATAAATAAAGATTGTAGGAAATTTCCATACTATCTTCTGAATTCTGTTACAAATTTATGTAACGAGTGGATCAATTGGTTTGAATCTTTACGTGCAATTTGTTGCTGTAGCAAGTTAAACATTGCTATTGCCAAAAGTGTTCAGTTCTGAAAATATTTTTCAGGCAAAATACTTAAATTATAGCTAAGTAAAGTATAAAGGCAGAATTAGTTTGTACGTTCTGTTCTTTTACGAATCAGCTGTTTTGTTTCTGTTCAATTGAAAGTCTGTATGTCTGGTTAGTTTTCACTTTGTCGTTCTGTTCTGTTCATCGTTAAGTGACAGCCTAAAGTGCGTATGTATTAGTTTGTTGTGAAATCTTTTTATCAATATTTGAATCAGGGATGATAAAGTTGGTGCCATAGTACTTTTTATTTTAATATTTGAACCTCAAATGTACCATGATACTCCTATGACTCATTTAGTACGATTTACAAATTTGTCTATGTATGAATTTCTTGGTCCCTTTAAAATTCAATAATTATTAATTCAATTTGCAGTCCCATATGAACAATGAATTAATTTGGAAACAAACGCTGTGAATTCAATCACATGAATTCACTGAGTGCGACTGATTACAGATGATTATATTAAAGTTTTAGTAATCGATTAAACCAATTATTGAATTCAATCACTAAGGGTTATAATTATTATTAACTAATTTTGATTTTCAAAAAAGTAAATAATAAAAATCTTATAAAAATGTGAAATTGACTATTAGCATCGTGTTTTTAAAATCGAATGAGTTCACGAACAAATTTGTTTCCAACCAATCACATGGATTGAATTCGCAAAAAACTGTGAGAAACGTAATTCAATACAGCAAGATATTAATAGCACATTCAAAAAATATTAAAAATTAGGTGAATTTAAGAAAAAATCTCAAAATTTTAATAATTTTTTAAATCAATATCGCCTAATTTTCTTAGTACGCACTGCTCATTTTTACATAGCTTTATGCACATTTTTCCGAAAAGTTTGGTATTGAAAATGAGCATAATCGGTCCAGCGATTCAAAAGTAATGAGTGACAATATGAAAGTACCACTAAATTTTCCATACAAATTGGTGTATAATGCACTGTATATTAATAGAATTCATTGTAGTGTCTGGTGTATAAAATATAACGTCATATTTTTCCACCAGACGCTAAGAGTTGAATAATATTTAAAATTCAGGGCAAATTCTTTTTTCTACATAAAAAATTTTTTTTCACCTCAAAAATAGTTTTGTTACCTCAAAAATGTTTTTCATCACACAATTTATTTTTTTACATCCAAAAAAGTTTTTCACCTCTTAAAATATTTTTTTTTTAATATATTTTTGTTGTTTCATTTGTAATTGTTCATTTTGGAGGGTACAAAGATAAAAATTGGTGAAACCAAATTTATGCATGCACTTTTTGTTCGTTAATTTATATTTAAGTTTTTTTTTTTTATACTTTTAATGCCGAAAAAGTACTATTTTATATGCAGGTTGGTACTATTTTAAATTCGCATTTATCATCCCTGATTTGAATGTTTGTGTTTGGATTTTCTTTTACTTTTTAAAACAGCTGATTCCTTTCACAGAAAAAGTAATTACAAAATATTGCCTACAGAATAGAACGACACAGAACGGCAACAGAAAGTAACAACTAATGAAGCCTTAAGCATCGTAAAGCCGAATCCTTGTATTATTGAAATTCTAAAATTGATATTTGCTTGCTAGGTAATAAGTGAATTGGTTTAAATTAGATTTTCAATAAATGGGTTTATTTTCCCAAAGCCCTTTTTACTAATCCATATTATACGTATAAACATTAGAGTTTGTCACAAAAATTTTATTTTAGGATATCATCACCTTTTTTACGGTTTTTGCATGAATAAAAATAATGGCGTTATTTTTTTCTTTATTTTAATTCTAACTTCTTCCACTGGCGCACTGTGGTTACAAACGCTAATTTAGGGTCCCTTTTACTACAGAGCAAAAAGCGGATAATTTATATGAAATTTGAACCTAGAATTAGATTTTGCGCCAAAAATTATTTAAAAAAAAATACTTGTTTTCCGGTTTTTAAAGTGCACTGTTTAGTCACTAGAGTGGACGGAAAACTCCGTTTCTTCAAAAACTTTTAAAAATAAATTTTTGAATTACACACAATAAAAATGTATTACCAACTGAGAATAATGATACAAAATTTTTTTACATATCGCGAACCGCTAAAATGTTATTATTATAAAATTATATTATTGTTATTATTGTAAAAAATAATAATTTTTTTTTTACCACAGACAATGAAAAGCTATTTTGAGCTATGGTATACGCCACAAACACTTTCGGTATATCGCGGCCTGTTAAAAAGTTGTTAGTCAATAAAATATAGCATTTTAGTAAAAACAATAATTTTGAAAACTTAATACCTTTTAACTGGGTTACCATAAAGCTAAAATATTTGCACAATTTTTCTCAGCTAAAAATGCTTTTTGATCGTGTGCAATAAAAAAGTACTTTATAAGTTTTTTGAAAGAAATTGATTTTTTCCAACCACTCTATTTCCTAAATGCTGCACTTTAAAAACGGGGAAAAAGTCTTTTTAGCTTAATTTTTGGTGTAGAATCGAAAGGTGAGTCATATAGATACAGCTCTTTTTGCTCTGCAGGCAAAAGGCCCCAAAATCAACGTCTTTTGCAGCCGCGCGCCATTGGAAGGAGTTGGAAATTGAAAAAAATAATAGCGCCATTTTTTTATTGATGCCAAAACATTTAAAAAGTGATGATATACCAAAAAAAAAGAAACTATACTTTTCTGACGAACGCTAATAAACATATATACATTTAATTTTAAATTTTGAGCAATTTTGTTTTGCTGTTTCGTAATTTAAAGAAATGTTTAGCGTTTGACATAGTGATGGGCACGTGAATGATTTTCGACACACACTCATTCACGCTCACGAGAGGAAAAATTCCACTCACGCACAATCCCTCACGAGCAACTTTAATCGACTCACACTCACTCACGCTCACGTGAGTAAATTTAGATTTTACTCACACGCGTGATCACCTGTGATGCACGTGAATCAAACAAATTCACGAAATAAAACCTGGCCGGAAAAAATAAAATGTAAAAATGAAGGTAAATTGTGAATGTATAACTTAAATTTACTCTGAATATGTAAGTTTGACATTTAGTTAGTGTTTTATCACCCCAAAAGTATTTAGTCAGCGAAAAAGTTAAAGAAAACATTTTCTAAATCAAAAACAAAATTTTTCGGTAAATTCTACTCACACACATTCACTCTCGAAAAAATTTGACTAACGCACACTTACTCACGAAAATTTTTTTCCTACTCACACTCACGCGTGGACACGTGAATTTCATGTGCATGTCGCACAATTCTGCTCACGTGCACATCTCTAGTTATAAACAATATTTCTTATATTTTTAATACCCGTATAAAAACGATTAGATTCAAAATGTCTGTTAGATTTATTATATCTGCTTAAATTATATCTCTTTAAATTGTTGCGAATAACATCGTATAAGATAAGATGTGATTATATGTGGAATTCTCGTTTTGTTTTATTTTATATTCGGTGCCATATATTATCAAATTTAAAAATCTGTTTTCATTTATACTATTTTGTGTGCCATATACAATCAGATATTTTTGACTAAATTATATTTGGTTGCAAATAAATCTATATATTGCGGAATACAAAACGATATAAAAAAATATTTGATCCAAGCCCAAAAATTTTTTATATTTCATTTTAGATATTAGACTTTAGGAAATTATGTATGGAACGTACAAATCAAAACTATTAATTTTTTGATAAATTTCAAACTCACAACCTTATAAATTAGATTAGCGATAAACTACAAATCGTCTGATCCTACAAACAATTTTCCATAAAAAAAAAGATTTTTCCTTAATAATTAATTTTATAGTATAGTTGTTGCTTTTTGTGATTTTGTAAAAGGCCGATGTGTAAATTTTATTATTAAATTTGGATCTTGTAAATCATTTTCGATCCAAGCCAACCGACAACAATAAATTAATGTAATGTTCACAACGAATTTTTTCCCCAAGGCATACAAAATTTAATGTCTCTAAATTTCCAAAGAAGTTCTGCGTAATGGTTTTTCCTATATTCAATATAACATTTGCGCTTTCAGGAATTTTTAAATTATTATTATTTTTTATTTTTATTTTAATTCATTTTATTGTAATTTTAAAGTCCATGAGGCCAACTAAGCAAAATTACAAAACAACTTACTAGCTAATGTGCAAAATAATAATAATAATATATTAAAAATACATAAAAATATAAGAAACCCACTCAGCGATAGTTATTTTATCAATGAATAAAAGTATTTACTTCATATTATAAACTCTGTTAATATCTGAAGTATAGGATCCTCGTGCTCTATTTAAATAGACAATATTTACAAGTCGATGTTTTAATTAAAAAAAAGTATTGAGAAATTATGAATCTGTGATTTGTGCTTGTTCATAAGCAATAAGACGACGCCTTTGTAAAGCATATTAATTAGAAAATGATTTAAGCGCTCTAGGCAGAGCGTTATATAATTTAGCCACTCTGACAAAATATGCACGATCAAATATCGTAGTTAGCTTTGGTAACAAAATCTGTTTATTCCTATTAGATCTACTAAATCTAAGTCGATCTATAAAGCCCCGGAAGGATAACCGTTCTTAAATATTCTGTAAAAGGGAAGAAGATTACGAATCTTGATAAAACTATAAAAACTGCATCCCAGAAAGTCTTGCACATAAGAAGATATATGATCACGGTTTCTTAGTGAATACACATATCTAACAACACGATTGAAAAGTAACGATAATTTTTTCAAATTAAATCTAGGGGTACCAGTATATACCTCAATACCATAAGTAAAGATAGGCATAACCATAGCATGGGCAATTCTTCTCCTAACTGCTAATGGAATATATAGATTAGTGCAATACAGCTTCCTTAAAACATAGTGAACTCTAGATGATATCGAAATAATTTGGTAAACAAACTTTAGTTCGCTATCAATAACCACACCCAAACAAGACAACCTATCTACAAACTCAATTTCCGTAGGTCCAACAAAAATTGATATATTTTCCCTATACGAGGGCTTTCCAAAAAACAAAGTCTTGGTCTTATTTGCATTGATTACCAAACCATTTCGATTCATCCAATCAACTGTCTCATTAACATAATAGTTAATGTTTGACTGAAAAACATCTAAAAATTCCTTATCACCCGATATCATCAGCTGCAAGTCATCAGCAAATGCGAAGAAAGTACACATACTGTTATCATATATATAAAAAAGGTCATTAAGAAACATTACAAACAAAAGTGGCTCTAAAACCGAACCTTGTGGTACTCCAGAGACTACTGGTAGAGTCCTACTAGAACTACCACCAATCGAAACATATTGAAAACGATCTTTAAGATAAGAGGATATCAGTCTGCAAGCACTAGTTGAAAATTTAAAATAATTTGCCAACTTTGCAATAAGTATCGTATGCGGAATTTTATCAAAATCTCTACATAAATCAAGCGACAGTAAAACTGACAATCGGCCGTTACTAAATGCACTCCGTAAACTATCAGTTAAATTAAGTAACAGTTGTGTGAAACTACGTCCACGTCTAAAACCATATTGACAATCATGTAAAAATACATTGGAATCTAAATAATCAGTAATTTGGTTTTTTATCAAAATTTCAACTAACTTAGCCAAAATAGGCAAAATAGAAATTGGTCGGAGATTATTTAATTCATCTGATGTGCCATGTTTCCTGATCGGCGTAACCCTAGCCAATTTCCAATTATAAGGGAAGCATTATTAATCATTTCTTGACCCAAATGTTGGTCCCAAGTGATTTTGCCTAAATGCCATTATATGGCTTAAAAAATAAGGCTGGTGTAGTTCACAATAGGCACCAGCGCTCAACGGATAAACTGAGGTAATAACCAAGGAAGATTGTAAAAAATTTTACGTTCTCTATACAATCATCTTAATTGTTCCACAAATGCATGTAGCTAGTGATTCAACTGGCTTAAATCTTCACGTGTAATTTGTTGCTAAAGTTGATATTACCAAAAGTGTCCAGTGCTGAAAATAGATTTCAGCCAAAATACTTGAATGATGCCTTGTGTTGTTGAAATTCTTAAATTGGTCAAAGCTTTCTAGGTAATGACTAAAGGGTGAATTAGCCAAGCGTAAACGTAAACATATCTCGGTGTATGAAATTTAATAAGTCAAATAAGAATAGAAGACATTTTGTGTATCTTGTTGTTTCATTCATATGCATTTAACATAGAGAAAACGTAAACGGGCAACTAAATTCTATTTTGATTAGATTTTCTTGTGTTTTTACGTATTCTATATGTTTAATGAATATGAATGAAACAACAAGATACACAAAACGTCTTCTATTCTTATTTGACTTATTAAATTTCGTACACCGAGATACGGTTACGTTTACGCTTGGCTAATTCACCCTTAAATTATTTAAATTCAAAAAAAAAATTTTTTGTTTTTTATGAATGAGTTTTTTTCCAAAGGCCTCCATGTTATATATAGTTTTAAACAATTTTGTTTTATAGTTTCGTAATTTAAACTAATTTTTAGTGTTACAAACAATATATTTATATTAATAAAACATTTTTTTATCACATTTATTTTATATAAAAACAAAGAAATAAAAACATGAATTCCCAATTTAAAAGATAATTTTGATTGTTTTTAAAATTTTATTCAAAATTACGCGTTATGTATTTTGATATCCTGTGAAAAAAAAAAGGATTCGGTAGCTTTTGTACTACACTATCGATATTAATAAACTAGTGTGGTCAAATTGCAAACAATTATGCAACAGGTAGATGGACTAAAGCGAAAGCCAAAGGCACACATCATATGTAAATTTTTTAGACAATCATTGATGTACGTAGTTGGAAGATAATTTTGTTTATTTTATATATAATTATAATTATAATTATTTCTATTTTTTTGTTTTAGATATTACATTAATGTGGGAATATGAACATTTTTATATTTTGTAACATTTATTTTTAAAAGAATCAACAGAAAATTTCATATAGACGCAATCGAACAAATAAAAAAACATAACAAATATTACATTATTCAAAAATTCAAAAAACAGGGTCACTGACGAAGGTTCAATACCAGAAACTGCGCAGTCTGATTCAGAAAAAATTGAAATTTTGCAATGTAGTTATGATTTTTAGAAAATACACTCATTCTTCTCTACCACGCCTTTCACAATTAAATTAAATAAAATTGCATATTAATTATAGTATTAATTGCAATTGTCTGAAAAAGACGTTAAAATTTAAACTCAAACAAAAATCAAACTTTGCTCGCTGGCAATTCTTCCCTAACTACGTAAGCGCCATCTATCGAATATACAAAGAATATATCATAGATATGGCATCACTTACAACATATGGGAAAACAGTGCACATTAGAGTGAGGTAAGTTTCTAAAAATAGAACTGTTGTGTTGTTGGAGTTGTACTTCTGACATTATGTATGCAAGAACAAAAACACCGTGTATTGAATAAAACTAGTTCTAATCACAACAAAACTGGACCTGACGATAGCTCACGATAACGTGTAGTGCGAGTGCATGTGACCACGGTCAGTGATTGAACAGAAAATTTCATATAGACGCAATCGAACAAATAAAAAACATAACAAATATGACATTATTCAAAAATTCAAAAAACGGGGTCACTGACGAAGGTTCAATACTGCGCAGTCTGATTTAGAAAAAATTGAAATTTTGCAATGTAGCTATGATTTTTAGAAAACAAACTCATTCTTCTCTACCACGCCTTTCACTATTAAATATGTTTTATGATTTTTAGCAAATATATTAACTAAAGTATCAGTTTTCTACAAATATTTTCAGTTTTTTTTTCAGTCTACTAATATTCAGCAAAAAATTTTATTGATTTTTAGGGTTTTTTAATTTCTAATCCACTAAATTTCTAAGCAGCAAAAGATTTTGCTGACATTAGCAATTTTTTTGCAAGCACCCTCCTGACTAAAATTTTGCTGACTCAGCAAATTTTTTTGCTGATTTTAGAAACTTTTTTTTTTTGAGTGTGAGTAACATTGAGAAATTGTTGTTTTAGCGTGTTTAAATAACATTTATGAACAATTTGGAAAGTGATTTCGAGTCAATTGATATAGTCCATTATTTTAAGTAGTAACACACATTATCACAAGCTTGACCATTTCCATATTGCGGTATAGGGAATACATATTACACCATATAAATGTATATGTATTTATCTTTTAAACACATCATCACACGCCAGTTAAATGACAATAAGATTGATGTTTTTTTTTTTTGTTTGTTATCCCCCCTATGGTGATGATGAAGAAGTTTGGAAACGGATCAAAAGAAAGTCGTTAGGCTTACGACAGCTTATAATGATTGTGACCACACCAAGAGTTAAACAAATTATAAAAATATGAGACTATAAAGTAAAATCTACCTGTTAAAATGAAAACAATAGATGTTAAGTACCCACTATTGTCAACTAAAAAAAATCCCCAAAAATCTGAAGGTTGTTGCGAATGATAAATTGTTAAATGTGTGCTTAACAATTTTAATACATAAATTATATAAAAGATATAAAAGATAATAGTATCTTATTATTAGAAACCACTCAAAGTATATTTCCGACTGTCATCATTAAGCTCCTCCTTTATAATTTAAGTGTCATGTGGCAATCATAACATTCTAAGTTCAAAACATACAATTAAAGAAATACGTTAACATTATCGCTGTTAACATTTTCAATGTACTAAGCGAAAACAACCACCAGTGATACTGAGATTAATTCATAAGTTGTTGAAGAACTTAAATTTTATGTACGTAGTGAATTAATTTATTAATTTTTAATCAGATAAAAAATTACAATAATTTTTCGATTTATACACTAAAAAATTTTCGATTTATACATAAAAACATTTGTAATAGGTACGGGAAATTTTGCTGTTATTATAGGAAATTTAATTATTTTGAGACTTCCGGTATTTTTTTTTTTTTTTTGCTAAATTTAGCAACACATGTCTGCTGAACTGTAGTACAATGAAATTAGTAGAAATAAATAGTAGACACCACTAAATTTTAGTAAAATGATTGCAAAATGGCTGTAAAATGCCATCAAAAAACAAAGTGCTAAAATCAGCAAAAAAAATTGAGAAATTTTGATGAAATTAGTAGAAAAAATTAGTAGCCACTACCTTTTATTTTAGTAGATATGATAAATAAAATGCAATTTAAAACCGTTTTGCTAAAATCAGCAAAAAAATTACTAAATTTTAATAATATTGGTTCAATAAATAGTAGAAAAAATCAGTAAGCGCTACAACATTGTAGTAAAATTTTCACTTTTAACAATAATTTTTTAATAAACAAAATTATAAATATTTTTCAGTTAATTTTGATCTTGTAGGTATTTATACATATTTGGGGAACGATATAAAAGTACACTTAATATCACTTTAATTTTTCCGGATCATTGTTGTCTGTGTATGTATTACTGTATTACTATTTGTATCGTTTTATTATTGATGAAATGTAGAAAATATAAAAGCGCTGAAAGAAAAAAAAAATCAATATTATATTACATAATATATCACATAAATATATAATTTAGTATAAAACTTACTTTATTTTTATTATATTTATTTAAAACTGACAAATTTTTTTCTTGTTTATAATTCCACGTTCAATTGTTTTTGTCCGTAAATTCTTTAACAAGCGCTTGTACACAGGGAAAATATTAGTTGGAAAACGATCAATACTATTGAATTTTCGGTACTCCATAAATATTTTAGTTGTATATGTACGAATTAAATAATTATAAATGATTGTCTTTCCTTGTGCATATTTAAATATTAGGAGGCTTAATTGGTTATCTCAGTTACAATCAGTTAGTTATTACACCTAACTTTAAAAATAAAATATAATTAGAGAAACTTCCAGTAGATACAACTATTAAAATTCATTGTTTGATTATGACCGTAACAAAAAATTATTCCAAACACCTATTTTAAAAATTTAAATAATGCTACACTCAAAAAAATTAGTTAGAAGAAAAGTTAGTAAAACGTCTTTTAAATCAGGTATTCCATTTTTTAGCAAATTTTTTGCTAAAATCGTGTTTTCAGCTAAAATTTTTGTTATACTTATTCAGCACTTAACTATACTAATGCTTTACTAATATTATACAGTTTTACTAATCAATTTTGCTAAAAAAATTGTGCTGATAAGCACATTAATAGTGCACTCATAATAATCAATGCTAAAAATACGAAAATAATGTCAAAACAACAGAAACTTTCGTAAAATGAACAAATATTGGTTTATTTTACGAAAGTTTTTGTTATTTTGACATTTATTGGTATTTTTATGCATGGATTATTATCAGTGTGTGAACGACAACCAGATTGAAAGATATACGCAGAATGAAGCAGATGTCGCGGCATGTCAAGATGTAGTAGAGAAGAGGAAAATGATACTAAAAAGTACAACTCTAATAAGACATATAAAAAAAATCAACCATGGAAGACTTTTGTATCTCTTTTTCATACATAAAACAAAATTGAGGATTAAAACAACTTAAATTTTTTAAATAAAAGACAAAATAAAATATTTAAATTTAATATGTATTTCTAAACTAAATGTTAATAGATTAATAATCAAGTGTGGTCAAATTGCAAACAATTATCTTCGGCAGTTGCGTCCTTTAAAATAAAGCATCATTTAGACAACCATTGATGTAAGTAGTTGAAAGAAAATTTTGTTATGTTATATATATTTATTTCTATATATTTTCAGATATTAAATTAATTCATGTCGTCAATGTGGAAAAATGAAAATTTTTATATTTCGTAATTATTGTAAATTATTTTTAAAAGAATCACAAAAATATGTTTTATGATTTTCAGCAAATATATTAACTAAATTACAATTTTTTTACAAATTTTTTGCGTTTTTTTCAGTCTACTAAAATTCAGCAAAAAATTTATTAATTTTTACCAAGGCTTTTTTATTTCTAATCTACTAAGTATTAGCAAAACTTTTGCTGAATCTACTAATTTTGTTGCTAAAAATCAGCTCACTGATTTTCAGCAAAAGATTTTGCTGACATTAGCAATTTTTTTGCAAGCACCCTCCTGACTAAAATTTTGCTGACTTTACAAACTTTTTTTTTTGATTGTAGTTATACTTTCAGTGGACACAACTCTAAATTATATTTTGAAATCACCATTCATTTGTTGTTACACCTAATTTCGAAATAAAAATATCAATATAATCACAACTACCACTTTTCATCTGCAGTAGCAATAAAATAATGTTTACGAAAGAAAATTCAATTATTAGCTTTTTCTGTCAAATATATTATTCAAAATTGAAAATTAATTTTGAATTCTTTTTCAAATAAAAAATAAAAAAAAATGAGAAGGCTAAATAAAATTATTACAAAAACATGCAAATTTATTATAACACAAAATATTGGCTGTCGGAAGTACAAGGTGGCGCAAAAATAACCTTCCGATGTTTTTTGGCTGTAATTTAAAAAAAAAATTAAAAACTTTGATTCTTCTTGTGGATTATTTTTATTTGGTATTTTAGTTTTTTTTACATCAAGTCGAGAATATGATGTCATGTAAATGGCCGCCGCCACAGTTGATTGTCATTTGAGCCCTTTTTATGGCATTTTCCATCACTTTGGCCAAAACTTCCGGCGATAGGTTCTCACATTCTTGACGGATATTGTCTTTAAGAGCTGCAAGAGTCTGAGGCTTGTTGACATAAACCCGCGACTTCAAAAAGCCCCACAAAAAGAAGTCTGGAGCAGTCAAATCAGGCGATCTTGCTGGCCAGTGCAAATCGCCAAAACGGGACATTAGGCGCTTGGGAAATGCATCCTTCAGCATATCGGTTGTGGCACGTGCAGTGTGTGCCGTTGCACCGTCCTGTTGGAACCACATGTTTTCCAATCCCAATTCATCAAGTTGCAGCAAAAAGAACTCGTTGATCATTGCTCTGTAGCGCTCACCATTCACAGTAACCGTTTGGCCCGCGACGTCTTCGAAGAAAAAAGGTCCGATGACTCCTCCAGCGAAAACAGCACACCATACAGTGACCTTGAGCGGGTGTAATGGCTCTTCGTGGGTTACACGCGGATTTTCAGTGCCCCAGAAGCGTAAATTTTGCTTATTTACGTACCCGCTAAGATGGAAATGGGCCTCATCACTCATGATTATTTTTGATGAAAAATCATCTTCCTCTTGGTGGTGATTAAGGATGGCTTGAGCGTATGTTACACGCGATTGGCGGTCAGCAGCTAACAGCTGATGAACCGTCTGGACTTTGTACGGAAACATCTTCAAATCTTGTATCAAAATTCGCTGTAAAGACCGTCGACTGATACCCATTTGCGTGGCACGTCGTCTGGTCGATGTCGACGGCGCTTCCATGACATCCTCGGCTACAGCAGCAATATTCTCTGCAGAACGGCTATTCCGGGGTCTGCCACGTCTGGCAGCATCTCCTGTTGTGCCAGTCTCTTCGAGGCGAGCGGCTAAACGTCGCAGTGTTTCACCAGTAGGCGTTGGACGGTCAGGAAATCTGCGACGAAATTCACGTTGTGCCAAAGTCACCGACCGATTATTGGTCAAATAAATAGTCACCAATATTCCGCGTTCTGGATCAGTGTAGCGTAACATTGTTTATTAACGTGTATTTCGCATGTGTTTACTACACAAATGTCAAAACAGAACTGACATTAGGGGCCAATCGCAAAATTTATAGCATTTTCTGATACGAGGATTACTTTTGCGCCACCTTGTATTAACTTCCGTGTTCTACAGCATTTTTTTTTAATAAATATTAATTTTGCAGCACAATTTCAAATCATAAGCAACAACTACCTATTATTTCTATACTTTAGAAGAAAAAATGGCAAAAAGTGTGAAATTCCACTGGTTTCAGAAAATCCTGAAATCAGCAACGTGTGCATTAAGCAGAAAGTCAAATATCTAACAAGGTATTACTGAACATTGTGCAGGAGAATTCTGCAGTTGAAATTACTATTTTAATGAAAAAAAAAACATCAGACAACACTTTGCGACTAATTCATGGCGATGGTCTTGGTATTGAACTATTTCTGAGCCGTGTGCTTAAGTAGAACTTCTAAAGGGATTGGATCTGCAATGCAAATGTTTTTCTAAGATAAATTTAATGTTTAAACATCTGAATCAATTATAAACGATGAATTACGTTAACTCCTTTGCGGAAATAGTCTATATTAAACTTCAGTGGGAGTCAATTACTTGGGAAGAAAATTAATTAGTAAAATCGAGAAAAAGGTTTAAGTTTGATTTAGCACTGGTAATATTTTGGTGCCAAATGAATTTGGCTGTTTTATACAAATTTCCATATAGATTTGCTTACTAATCAACGCATCACAAGGCCTTGCGCTTTATAAAACAACACAGGAAGTTTGAAAATTACATAATGTAGTCGCAGAATACATTAAGCCTTGAAATTAATTTATTTAAAATATCGGTTAAAAAGCTCTTTTATTTGGTGCATCATTTCTCTCAAATTTTTTGAAACAATTCGAAACAAAGCCGATAAAACACACAAAAATATCCAAATTTAATTCAGATCGAAGAGAACCCATCGAGAGAGTCCCCTTGTTAGCTATCTCACAAAAAAGAAGATTAAATGCTGAAGCCTTTACTAATATTATGCTCAGGAAAACATGCACCCATGAAGCGTTGGGATGTAGCCTCAGTCCTAAAAATTTTTTACAGGTCATACTGTTTTAATAATTCATTAATTCTGATCAAAAATTATTCAATTCCAAAGATTGTTTTCTACAGAAAAATAACAAAATGAAAATAAAACTTTTCGTTAATCGAATATACAAAAAAAAAAAAGTCGAATTAATTTTTCTCTAGAAAAATGCATAAGAATATTAACGTTTTTCGTTAAAAATTTGTTTGAATTTAAAGCTTTATGTAATATGTTTAACTTCTATTTGCATTTTAATATCATGAAAAATATATTATTTTCATATTATTGGAAACAGTTTATTATTTAAATTAATTCGATAGGATTTACCATATAATTTGAATTGCATCAACAACCTAATTCGGTGGGTACAAAAAAGATTTCGGTATACGTAACTAACCCACATAATTACCTCAAAAAAATTTGGGTACTACAATCGACCTAACAAAATAATTAAAAGATAGTACATGTGACTACGAAAATTCGGTTGGCAAAAAATTCGGTTGGAACCACAAATTTGTTTTCTGTGTGTGTTATTGTGTTTATTCAAAAACCAGATGCAACGATGCATCGTGCATTCTTGAAAAAACTAACCACCGTCTACATTTATTAAAGAAATGTGCACACAAGCGCAACCATTGTGTCTCTCTATTTCAGTGTTACCAATTTGGAGATTTGCCGGCTAGATTTGGAGGTTTTTCTGGAAATCGAGCTGTTTTTCTTTAGAAAATCTGGGTTCAACTAGGGTTTAAAAATCGCGATTAAATAGTATTTTTCGCAAAAATTAACACATAAGAATAAACACTTGCAAAAAAATAAAAACAAGTACTTTTTGTCGTTGTTTCGAGTGTGTTTTTCAACTCCTTTAAGTGAAAGGTTTTTGCTACTCTTTGTTAACCCGGTGTCTTCAAATGAAATAAACGATAGAACGTGAAAGCGATTGCAGAAAACGTCTAAATTATGTCAATTGCACTGTAGTGGAGAACACTTGCTTATTTTATTGCTAAGAAATATCATAATTTTTTTCCAAAAACAAAACAAATTAAAAAAAAAATGATTTTTGTCTACAAATAATAAATAATAAAATTATTCCCGTCTTTGTTTACTAAAATATATATTTTTTTTTATTGCTAAAAAAATAAAGTGACATTTGATGACAGACATCACTGCAAGAGCCGATTGCATGTCAATGAATGCCATTACATTGAAATTCAGTGCTTCTACGTGAAATTAATTGAGCTGAAATCGTTTTGACAATTCCCTAGTAAAATTTTTTAGATATGACCAGATATGATCATATACAATTATATCCAACATTTGAGTCTATCCAATTATATCTGAGTTCAGATATATTTATATATACCTTCAGATATAATTATATATAAATATATATAAGTTTATATATGAATATATATGAAGTTATATATAAATATATATGGACTCAGATATAATTGGATAGCCTCAAATTTTAGATATATTTATATATGGTCATATGTTCATATCTAACGTTTTTTACACTTGAAGACGTGGGGTTATACTACAAATTTGATTATATAACTGTGCGCTGGAATGATATCATAACTACTCGCGAATAACGGGTTTAAATTTATGCAAGTAAAGATTTTTCTAACAAACCTTTGATCAAGCACATAAGGGTTAAATTTAAATTTGATAAGTTGTGCCAAATCGATAAATTCTAGCCATCTCCGCTTTTTAGTCAAAGTTTCGAGTCCCTGTAAATGTATAAAATTTTATTTAAAAATTAAAAATTAAAAATTAAAAATTAATTTTTTTTTTTAATATTTTTAAAACAAAAATGGATGTATTTCATTTGCCTATCTATAGATGATCATATAAAATATTATAAATTGTTCTTTAAAATTATTCTTAATTTCTTTTTTTTTTGAGATATGAACGGTTTTTATTAAGGCCATATTTCGAAAACTAATAGAGCTAGTGGAAAAATGTTTGCACCATTGTTCAAAACTCAAGCCGAATACCCCTGCAACAGCCCTTAATTTTGACCTGATTGGCTAGATTTATAAAACCCTATTTTCCCCTGTGTTTCAAAAACATGGACAACTTTTTAAATTTTAGCGTTTTTTTCATTTTAGCAGTTTTTTTCAAATTTGGTACAGCTTTTAAACTATGGCGATTTAAAAATGATTGAATCCAGTTACTAGGCATTCAATAGTCGATAATTCAAACAATGGGAATCCAATCATTTGGAATTCAATCGATTTTTTACTCAATCGATTTACAATTTAGGAATTCCCGAAATAGCCAAAACTGAAAAAAATCGCCAAAAAATAAAAAATAGTTAAAATTTAAAAAATCAAAAAAATTTAAAAAAACGCTGAAATTAAAATAAAAAAAATTGAAGAATACATAGCAAGTTTTTTTAACTTCTGTTATTTTTAAAATTTTTTAAGATTTTTTTTCTATATTTTTTTCATAAAAATTTATGAAAAATGTTCATAGACCTTTATCATTTCATATTAAAATAAATTTTTGTTTTTTTATTAAAGTTTTTACTTTTTATTTGAAATTTTAGAAATATCATTATCATTAAAACTAACATACTACCAGAAATTATTTGAAATTCTAAAACATCAATTTAATATTATTATTTGATATGATCTCAATTTTTATGAAAACTTTCACAAAAATTTATGATAGTACTTCATTCTATTTATGAAATATTAAATAATATTTATGAAGCATGTATTTCATTTTTAATTGTCAGGTTTTAGATCATAATTAAAATGTTTCCATTATAATTAGAAAACATTAATTGTTAATAAATGTAAGAGAAAGTCGAAAAAAGGCTAGTGAGGATCAGCGCTACAGGGCTTGAAGTATTTTATAAAAAACTTATGAGACTTTTTTATTATATTTATGAAACATTTCATAAATATGAAGAAACAACTTCAGCATATTTATTAAGTGTTGCATTGGACGATAAATTGCAATGAAGCTTTTTCCCTGAGCGTAAGTAAGAATTTACCGAATTCTCTTAAAAATATTTTGTGATATATCCCACTGTGCAAGGATCAATATGGTTTACTTGAATCCCTTCTTCGACCTGTACTTTAATATGTTTTTTTTTGTATCAAAATTAAAATATAACTGTTATTTTCTTTCCGTGGTATTAATTTATTAAAAAATTTACTCTTATTAAAAGAGTACCTTTTATTAAAAAAGTACCTTTAATTAAAAAAGTAGCTTTTATTAAAAAAGTACTTTTTTTTTAAAAAGTACCTTTTATTAAAAAAGTACCTTTTACTAAAAAAGTTCCTTTTATTAAAAACGTATCTTTTACTAAAAAAGTACTTTTTATTAAAAAAGTACCTTTTACTAAAAAGTTCATTTTATTAAAAAAGTATCTTTTACTAAAAAATTCCCTTTTATTAAAGGTACTTTCTTTAATTAAAAAACTACCCATTTATCAAAAAAAGTACAATTAATTGAAATCGAACTGTTAACCAAGAAGTTACCTCTAATCTAAGAGATTTCGGAAACTAAAAATGAGTCGTAAATTTAGCTAATAACTTATAAATACACCCACGTTATATAATATAGAGTAACAATACAATACGTTAATTAATACCACAACTAACCTATTATTAATTACCTAAAAAAGGATTAACAATTGTCAATAGAATGCAAAACAATACCCGTTACCGCCCATTCATTCATGCATACAATTATTCAAATATTTGTTAGTAACAAAACAAATGCTTGCTTTAAATAGCTTTGACATCTTGAGAATTCCAAGTATTGTTCTTTTGTGCTGTGTACTGCTTGAAAGCATACTTTAGCTGGGCCAACCGTTCTGCAAAATATTTTTTATTTTTTTTTGTATAAATATCTTGTCTTTATTGAAATGATTGACTTGTTTAAAATACAAAGACAATGCCTGCGTTTAATGGGTCATAATTTTGTACGTGATAAATCACAGTTTTTACAAAAATGGCACAACATTAAATATGTTGGTGTTCTTATGCTGGTCATATCGGCCCAATGGCCTATGATAAATTATGCCATTTATCATATAGACGATTTACAGTTGGTAACAGCGAGTCTAAGTATTAGTTTCACCAATGTTCTAACGGTTATAAAAATAACAACATTTCTTTTGCACAAATGGCGATTTGTCGCATTGATGACAAAACTTGAAACAATGTACCAGGAATGTAAGTATAAAATGTCAAACCATTAGTTACTAAAACATTGTACTTCCATCTAAATGCTGTGCATTAGGGTTATAACTTTTTGTATTTTTTTTTTCAAATATCAAAAATTACATGGCATAGCCTAAAAAAATATTAAGAGCCATGATCTTACTTTTTTGCGGTAGTTAAACAAAGTTCTCGCACCAAACGCAATAAAGTTTTGCTTAAAGCACACAGAGCATAAATTGGTTAGAATTCCATTGTAACCAACAAACTTAATTCATTACTCAATAATTTTAATTGTAAGTACTTAAAAGCCATCATCAGAATAATTGAACTATATTGTAAACAGAAAATATATAAAATTAACCAAAACACAGTCACATCATTCAAACTATTGGTTTTCATTATCAATATTGAAAAAATATTATCTTCTACATTACATTTAATACCAACAACCAACCACTTTTCGGAGATTTTATCTTTTGAATAAAATATTTGCAGTTAAAATCAAAGAATATTTTTTTATTAATAAAATAATTTTAAAACAATATAAATTTTTTTTATAGTTTTGGTAACTTTAATAAAATATTGAGATTAGCAACTGAGTTTCTATTGTACATACAAATCTATTTTTAGACAAATATTTAGATTTGAAACTAGAAAATATTTCAGGTAGAAATTTAAAGAAACATATTTAAATTGTGTTTAGGCTAGAGGTAAAGTACTTGCCTGACAAATGTAAGATCACCGGCTCGAGCCCAGTTCGAGGCATGTAATTTTTTTATTAATAAAATAAATTTTGTTGAACGCATGTGAATTTATTTATAAAATATTGAATTGTTACAAAACCGAAAAGTCGGTTGTTACAATAGTATTAAAATTTAATAATACTCGTAGTGATAGTACCTTGCGGGAAATGGACCAGTCACTGGTATGGTCACGTGACTTGAACTTTGTGTGTATGAACCAGTCCTAGTTTCGGTTCTGTTATATGAAAGTGACCGGTACTTTTAACATGGGCTTGTCATGTTAGGTGACAATTGCTCACTGTGGAGCACTATGTGACGAGGCGAATAGCTTGAATAAGGTAACCTATCACCGTACCGACTGAAATGAATATGCTACAGGACAAGTTAGAAGTAGGTAGTGTCAAAGAATGACCATTTGTGGATTTATGTGATATGCAACAGAACCAGTGGGAAAAAAATGATCACGTGACTGGTGTAGGTGTACGTGTCGTAGAACTGTTTTTTTTTTTTTTTTTTTCTCTTTATTTAAACAATTATTACAATATGTTTAAATTAAATTACAACTAGTCTACTAAGACCAACTAGTAATTTGATTCTAGTAGTTTAATGAGGTAAAGTACAGCAATAAAGATTAAGCTATAAATCTCCGTACTGGTTAGAACTGGAGAAAAATTGTTGAAGGAAAACTGGTTACATATTAAGCGCAATGTGTTCTGTTATAGAGGTAGTTTGAGTGGAATAGTTTAGTAAAGTACCACTGCACTGTTCTAAGGGGTACATGTCGCCGGGCATGCGAAAAGTAATTAACAAGTAACCTGTCATTAATGTATACCTTATAATGCAGAGCAACAAAATCTATACTCAGTTTTAATTTTGTACCTAAAGAAATTCTTACAAATCGACAATTACTTATACATAAAAAATTGTTACCAAAAATCTTGTAAAATATCTTAACAAGATACCAATGCAGAAATTTTGCAATTTTAATTCATATTCTTGTAAAGTGTTAAAAGTTTTTGAATAAGTTGTGCAAAATATCATATTCTGGTGATAGTTTTTTGGTAGCGACATTTTATGTGTAAAATCGCCATTCACTCGAAAAATAGCCAGTCGGGATTTCGAAAATTAACTTGCAAACTAGTTTTAAGATCGCGACGATTGGCGAGAAATCGCCATATCTGAAAAACTTGGCCACTGTCTAAACAGTTTCGTATTCACTTCTTTTAAACCTTCATTTCTACTGTCACAAAGTCGGTACAGACAAAATTCCTTCAGAGTTGTGTTTGCTTTGTAGCAGTCCAGGAATTGCAACCTTTGTCACTAATTACCATGTTTTCATAAAAATAAATTTTTAAATAAAATATTGTTTTAGAAATTTTCTTCAGTGCGGGAAATTTTTGTTCCGGATTGATATTATTGATATTATTATTATCAGTACAAAGTGGTGCCCTGTAATTTTTCCGCAACAAAAAAGTTATAACCCTACATTTAGAAGTGTTTAAGTTAATTTTTGAACATTGTGTTTCTAATGTTTGCTATATTAAATACCATTTTTTTTATTTGTTCTATTTTGTGAATTTCAAGTACAAAAGCCAAATGCTAAAGAAGGTTTAGAAAAAGCTAATCGCAATGCTTTGAATTTAGTTAAAACATATTGGATTTCGGTTTGCAGTACTGGTTTGTATTTTATGATTGCGCCTGTATTAAAAATTTTATGGGCGCGTTTACATCGAACGCAAGTGGTATTGGAATTACCAATGCCAATGAGGTAAGATTTTTTTTTGAAAATAGCAAGAGCGGATTTTTAAATTAAGCCAGACTCTAAAAAGAATCACAACATAAAGAATAGGGAAACTTTTATTTGATAACCAACTTTTTTTAATTAAAATATAATATTATTCATGTTAAGACGTTATTAACATAACATGAATAAGTTTGGTATCGTTGGAAAGAAAATTAACTGTAGATTACGGTAGAATCGCATTTAGCACTCTTGGTAGAACAAAAACTTGGGTATCGATTTTTGATTTTTTTTTTTTTTTATTACTTGTTTTTTCTTGGAGCTATAGTCAGTTGAACTTGCTAATAATTTCGATTTTTTTTACAATTTTACGAATAACTGTTTGAAGAATGTAAACCTTTAAGATCTATGTGATATCAAAAAATTTACCTAAAAAGAAAAATATTGAATTAAACACATTAATTACACTAGTTTACAAAATGAAATTTTTTTCATGTACATTTGATGAGAGATTGATTTCATTATGTGTTTTCTCCAGCTGAATTCGAAAATCAAGGTTACATTTTTTTTTATAGAACAGTTTTTGAGATATTGTAATTTTTTAATTTTTTCGACATTTTTCACTTGACAAATCATATCTCGAGCTAGATATGTCCGATTAGGTCGTTCTTGATACCCAAATGCAAGGGATTGAGATGACGAACAAATGTGTGTAATCGATTCTTTGATTGGTAAAGGAGTTCAAAGTATATTGATGAAAATAAGGCACATTTTCAAAAAAATCATATTTTACAGTGGTTCTGTGCCGACGGAAGTGTACAAATATTCATGTACGTAAAGATGATACTTTAACTAAGAACTAAGACCAATCGGAAGACAATCGACCGACAAATGACAATGTTATAAGCAATTGAGTGAATAAATCCAAATATCATATTTTCCGAACATTTTATTTTTTTTCGACAATTTATGAGTTCAATCATCCAACATTTTCGGTGTAAACTAGTGTTACAAATGGAAACAGAATTTAAAAAGGAGTGCATTCTTGCATTTTCAGAAAATGAAAAATTTTTAGTAAGAAAAAATCATTGTGTCTTCAATTGCAACAACTTTAAAATCTCAAAGGCAAAAACAATGTGATAGTTCCAAAAGTGCTTTACACAGCTCTTAAAGTTGTATTTACTAAACTACGTTTAACGTTAAACTACGTTTAAGGATATGTGATTAATTAGCAAAAAAACAGGGGAATCGCATATTTTTTGAGTTAAAAATTATTACTTTTTTGTATTGAAATATATCTCAAAAACCAAAACTACATGAAAAAACAAAAATTTGATACCCAGTTTGTATATGTAGTAACTTAGGGTTGCCATTTATTTTAAATATTTATAATGTAGGTGAAAACATATTTTCAGGGAAAGTCGCATAAAAAAAAGAACAGTAATGGATATCGGAAAACCGCAGACACCCCTCGATTAAATTAAATATTCAATTATATACAAAATTTTTTTCTTAAACCAACTATAATTCCTTAATAAAACCCCAGTTTTAATATCACTTAAAACACATTTTTTTGAATAACAAATATTGTTGAAAGTTATTGGTTAATGCGTCTTCAAAAACTCTTTCTGTTGGTAACGCATTTATATTAAATTTCATTAAAACCATACAAAAAAAAAAACGAAAAATTTTACTCCATTTCTCAGCCTCTGAATGTAAGATTGGGCAGCTCCAAAAAATATGTGTCCCTTATTTGTTCTCCTTTATCGTATATCCGAGTTTCATTAAGATCGGAGAGAACCCATCGGGAGACTCTCCTTGCTAGCGCAGATTGTTTATAAATAAACCGAGTTAGTAGATTCTTAAAAATCTTAAATAAAACAAAATGCATTAGACACGAATTAAAATGTTTCAATCAATTAAATAATATGAGTATATGGTACACATAATTATGTCTAGATTACCGAGTAGACCCTATAAGTGTCAAAGAAATTTCACTGCAATTACTTCCTCGTTCTCACAATATGCTTACATAGATTAGACAATTTAATTTGCATGAGAAGTGGGAATTAAAATCCGCGCTTAACATCTCTTAACACGGCCTTAAAAAGTCCTAAAAATTTACCAAATTCCAAAATTTTACTAAAATTGTAAAAAAGAAAACATTTATAAGTCTTTTAAAAATATAAGGGATTCAAAATGTTGATACTTACATTGATAAGTTTCACAAATATAGAGGTCGACTTTAATTGGGTATAAAAACGTTTTATTTACGGACGTTTTATTTTTTTTATTTTTTTAAGAGACATCTTCTATACAGTGGTGCTCAAAACATTTACAACTGAAATCATGGTTAACAAATACAAAAAAAAAATATTCATAACTTCTCAAAAATAAAAAAATGTAATTTTAACAAAATAAGTCGATAGTGCAGTGTTCAAAACATTTGCAACTCTTAAAGTAATTAACAGGAAATACAAACAATGCTTTTAACGCTCAGTATTTTGTAGCGTAGCCATTATTTTTTATAACTTCTGAACACCTCCTAGGCATTGAGGCAATGAGCTTTTTAATATAATCGTCAGAAATTTCATTCCACTGCTTCTCCAACTCGCCGAAAAGTTCATCACCATTTCGGTATACTCTATTGCCGATATTCCGTTTTACAATCATCCACATGTTCTGAATCGGGTTGAGATCGAGATATTGAGCCGGCCACTACATTATATTAATTTCATTTTCTTGCCCCGCCGTGTGTTTTGGGTCGTTGTCGTACTGGAAGGTCCATGAGAGTGGCATTTCCCATTCAGCATACGGAAGTATAACTGAACTCAAAAGATCTCTATAGATTGTGGCCGTCATTGTGCTAGTAATGCGGTGAATTGGGGCAATCCCATTTCCTGAAAAACACCCCCACACCATAGTGTTTCCACCTCCGTGCTTCACTGTGGCGGTTGTGTATCTGGGATTAAACTTTTCGCCTCGTGGTCTTCGAACATTGGCTCTTCCATCTGATCCCCGGAGGTTGAATTTAGACTCATCTGACCACAATACATTTTTGCTGTTGAGTCCAGTTCAAATGGGTGCTTGCAAAGTCAAGCCGAGCTTTTCGGTTTTTTTTCCGACACAAACGGTTTTTTTGTACATCTATAACTGCTAAACCCATATTCTCGGGCTCTTCGGGCAAATATTAAAAGTTCACTTTTTAAGCTTATCTGGGAACTGCTTTGGGATATTTCGTAAAAAAATTCTTGATTTTCCGATCTTCTCTTACAGTTGTAATACGGGGTCTTCCACCTTTATGAGTTGTGATGGATGCGGCAAATCGTTGATTTTGGAACGGAGTACTTTATAGAAGTTTCATTTTGGAAAAGTCCATTTTGAAAATCATTTAAAACTTTTGATTTAAAATCAGAATTGTATTTATTTCCTGCCATTTTTTACAAAAATTATTCTTACGATGTTTATGCTTCCAACATCTTATTACAACTATTAAAGAACAATAATTATAATAAATTTGTTTAAAAAATGTAACGGCCTGAATCTCATATTAAAAAGGAATGTGATTACCGTTATATCCTAGCATTTGTTAGCATAAATTGTTTCGTTAAGAGTAAGAATAATGAGAGTTGCAAATGTTTTGAACACCTGCATTTTGAATAAATCTATTATTATTAATTTTTTTGTTGTTTTAATTTAACGGAATTAATTTTTTTTATTTGTTTAACATAAAACAATGTATGAAGAATATGTAAAAAATAAATTTTAGTAACTGAGTGTGATTTGAAGAAAATAAATCAATGAAAACTACAAATGCGATCTCAGTTCCAAATGTGTTGACCTCTACTGTATTTATTTTTTATTTGTTTATTTTTGATATAAAAACACTAGACACAAATTTGTTTCTCAAATTATTCCCAAAGCTGATTATCAAATATGATCCCCGTTTAAAAATGAGTTGATAACAACTTCAATTATTTTTTATTAGCTTGAAGTAAAAAATAAAATAAAAAAAAACAAAAACTGTCTACTGCGAGTCGAAACTTATAAAATATCGATGTTTAATATTAAACCTAAAATTTCCATTAGAAAGCTACTCCAGAAGTACAATGGAGGCATATTACACAAGTCGTCTTTTTAGAAGCCATTTTTATTATATTTTTAAAATAATTTTAATATATTTTTCAATTTGAACTCAACCGCTAAATTTGTTTAATATAAAGCGATTTGAAAAATACATTTTATATGAAAAGGAAATCTTAATATTTCCCAAAGGCTAGAATCAGTGTTTGTTGGGTTATTTCACCAGGAGTACTAAATACATTAGGTTATTATAAAAGTATATTTTCACTGTTACACTGTGTTAATATTTTTTTTTATTTACCAAACTGTAAAACAAACTTAAAGTATATCAAAAACGTCCAGCGTCATTCGCAGATTTTTGCGATTTGTATAATATAAATTTTTCTTTCTTTCAGATTTTCTTTTGATTTTGAATCATCACCTGGCTACGAATTGAGCTACATATATACCGGTCTCGTAACATTGTCTGTGATGATGTACGCAGTGGCCATAGATGGAATGTTTCTATCATTTACCATAAATCTAGTCGCACATTTTAAGATACTACAAAGTTTTATCATATCTAATACATTTCTCAAAAAGGATCAAGAATTAGAGGAAGATATTATATTTTATATCGAATATCATAATTTGATATTGAGTTTATATCATGAAGTTCGTGAAATATACATACCCATAGTGTTTGGACAGTTTTTAATAACATCACTGCAAGTATGTGTGATCGTGTATCAAATGGTGACAGTAAGTATAAATCTGGATTTTTATCAAAAATTTATATTAATCTTTTTTTAAATTTTTAGCATTTTAATACATTTTTGGTATTTATTATAAATTGTACATTTCTAAGCTCGATTTTGTTGCAACTATTCATTTACTGTTATGGTGGTGAAATTTTAAAATTAGAGGTCTGTTGGTTTGTATGCGTCGTAGCAAGAACTACATTTCCTGTTTACACAATTTCCGTTTTCCCACACAAAAATTACCATTTTTTTGTTGTCATTTGGTTTGATTTTATATACCATGTACATTTCCCTTTCTCTCCCTTTTTATAGAGTTTAAAAGTTGGCATTTCTGTGCAACTATCTAATTGGTATAATTTAAAGCCATCACATCGTCGCATGTTGTGTTTGTTGATGTTGCGTTCTCAACGTGAAGCGATAATTAAAGCCGGTTTTTATGAGGCATCTTTGGCCAATTTTATGGCGGTAATTAGTGCATAGTTGTTGGCTGTTTGTGTGTGTTTTGTCTTTTTCTCTCTGTGTTTCTTTTATGTTGAATTTTAGTTCTTTGTGTTAATTTTTATGTGTTCTTGTTGGCCATAAACAAAAAGTACTATAATTTATTTTCTCTTTGTTTTTCTTTTCGTACAGATTTTAAAAGCTGCAGTCTCATACATAACACTTATACAGTCTATTGAATAACTAAGAAGTTATTGTTGTTGAAAAGATGTTTTTTTATGTTTATGATGAAGATGATTTTTATGAAAAGACATTTTACTTATATTTTATTTCGTTTTTTTTTTTTGTAGCTGTTTATAACATTAAAGCTTAAAAGCTATTTGTTAAGTGTTGGATAAATTTTACAATAGATGTCGTTAAAATTAAAATAAGTATGGCTATTTTTTTGGGGGATTTTTGTCTACAATTTTTTTTTTTTTGAGATATTTTTTGGTTATTGCGGGATTCCAAATACTTTAGGCTGAAATATACATTTGTGACTGGAAAATTTTCAATTACAATCAAATTTGCTGCATGTGTTTTTTTTTTTATAGCTCATTTTTATATGTTTTATTTTTCTGTACGAAGTTAAAAATTTATTAAATTTTTTTTTTTTAATTTAAGTCCGGTAGTACCCAATGTAACTTTATTTGTTATCAACTATATTTGTGACCGTAAATGAACTTCTACATACAATAACATCTTTAAACTGTAAAAATACTGTATTTTGGATCACCTATATTATAGGTTAATAAAGTAAATGCTGCCAGTTAATAATATAAGAGTGAATAGAATTTGAAAAAATAAACCGGTATAATTACTTCCCAGTAAAAAACGCTGCTTATATGCAAGCAGGTTTGTAAGGGAGTAAGCCAAAAAGAATCCCTTACAAACCTGCTTACATATGTTATGATTTTCATATGGCGAATTCCCCCTTGGAAGCATTACTTTTGGACAAAAATAAGCGCGGTTTTTAGCGCTTACAAAATGCTGTGATTTCATGGCTTTCATTAAAATCATATTATACGAAATTACGAAAATTATTCGTTTCTTTTGCTGCTTCTCAGTATTACGTAATAGTAAGCACTTACATCAGCGCATTTGTTTTATCCTGCTTCTAAAAACATGACATTTTTTTACTGGGTCCTCATTTAAATCAAATGTTTTTTGTTATTTATTTTTGAATAGTTCTTAAGTCTGTAAGAACATATGAATGCTTAGTTAAAATGAATTTTGAAATTGTTTCAGTTTTTTGTAAGGGAATGTTCGCTAATGTGGATTGTGTACTAAAGTGGAATTTTCGTTTTTTTACTCATTGCTGCATATCAACTGTCTTCAATTTTAGTTTACGCTATGTCTATTTAAAAAAAAATAGTTTCGACAAGCTTTGAAAAGTTTACGAAGTCGAACTTTTGCAAACGGTTAGAATTTTATAACATATTTTTGGAAATGTATTAATAAAATGTTCAGAGAATAATTTTGTTTCACTACATCTTTTGATTTTAAACAAGTAATAAATAAATCTACTTGTTTCAAACTAAATGATGCTGTGGTGACCAAAATTAATCTATTGAAATTGTAAAATATGCTCAGCATTGTTAAACTTTTAAGCTCGACTTTGTCCAAAAATTTAAAAAATAAACTCAGAGGGTACTAAAAGTACTCTCAAAAAAATGTTAGGTTTTTATCCATAAACAGCTCAATTATACCTATCGTTTGAGTGCGTGACGAAATTCGCAAAAAATTGTAAGTTCTGGACAGGCTACTATACAGCCATCTGACTTTGAATACGGCAATATATAGTTTTATATAAAAGATCTACATTTTTTTTTTTTTTTTTTGGTACTGACCGATATATGTATCTTTACTTATAACTATGAAGAGGTCACGATATCATTTTATCCAAAATCAGAACCATTTTTTTTAAATATTACACTATTTGTTATTATCGAGGACATGAACTTCATACACTAGAAAAGTGTGTTTTAGACGCCTATAAAATTCATTAAAAACATTAAAATGTGCATTAAAAATTAAAAAAATATATGCACTAATTTTTTTTTGTTAATTTTACTAAAAACACACTAAAAACACTAAAGTTTTAATTTAGTCCCAGTTGACTAAAGAGGTCCAACCGCTCAAGCTCTGTTAAGTATCCACTTACCCTTTATATGCAAATTGGGATTAAAAAAAATATATTTTCCTAATGCTTTTTAAATGCGTATTTTTCCATATACAGAAATACAATTAAAATTGTTTAAAAACATGAAAAATTAATAATTTTTAAGGTCCTCTATTTACACGTTTTTCGTTACATTGCTTTGAAACTCTGAAAATGACAGTTCAGCTTCTAAGAAGCTAGGTACGTGGATAGTGCTCGGTCAATATAAAATTAAAAGCAATTTTTTACGTAAAACTATGAAAAATTGATCAAAAATATATAAAATATTCAAAATGAATAAAAATGTGCAATAAAAATATGCATTCAAAGCAGACAACAAAAATAACTGTCATTTCAAAAAAATCAGAAAAAATCAGAAAAAAATTTAAAACAAATCATACTTTTAAATAATGCACTAATACAAGCAAAGATGTTGTATACTAAAATTATGCATTATTACAAATATTTAATATTTAAAAATTTTTTTGATTTGCTCATATATTTTTATTTATATTTTTGGTTTTTTATTTTAAAATAATAATAATAATAATAAAACCAATACGGGTAAAGCGTTGATATTTTTCTTTCAAAATTATAATTTGGGTAACTCTTCTACACCTTCAACATTGGTGTTCTGAGTATATTCGGTAACGCGAAGATTGTTTTTTAATTCAATATTATTGAAAAGTTTGTGGGCAATATTGAAAAAGTAGTTTTTGAAATTTGTGTTTTTTTTTTTTGTTGGAAAATTAATAAATTAAATAAAAATGTTAATTAATTATTGAAAGATGTAAACTCTGTAGAATGTGATGAAGAATATTGATCAATTGTAATATACTTAAAAATATTGCAACAACATTGAAAGTGTATGTGCAAAGATCAATAAAATTTAAATCGGCTTCCCAATTTTATATAGTTTGAAAAACTTTAAGAACATTTTTGAAATCTTTATCACAGGCTTATTTGTATTTAAATATTTCAAAATATTCCATTCTTGTTAAGTACAACAGATTTGTCCAAAATACTAGCCCGCACAGTAGTTAAATCGTATTATATCGGTAATACTCGAGACCTTTCGAAATCGTCTTATTAGTTAAAGTAATTTCAGAGATCTCTCGTATTCGTCACGCTCTATATTTTCTTGCCGATACAAATTTTTACCTTAGCGGAGATCCCTCACAATTATGTCACATTGTGTCTTTCTTAAGGCAATATACGAGATCTGTTTCATTCGTCTCGCTATTTATTTTTCTTAGAGCAAATGCCGAGATCTCTCGCATTCGTCGCGGTATTTTATATTCCTTAAAGCAAAAATCCGAGATCTATCGCATTTGTCTCCCTAATTACTTTCTTGACGATACACAGTTTTACCTTAGAGCAATTTTTTTTATCTCGAAATTTTATATAGCCGATCCAAAAAAATCGGCAGCTACAACCGAACAGACTGAGCGAAACCAAAACATCTATCTTAATTTAATTGGATTTATAGCGATGGTTGGATTAAGGTCATTTACTTTTTTTATTTATTTTGTAAACCTTTAAAATATTAATAACGAGATTGAAAGATGTCACTTAAAAAATTTGTTTATTGCAAAAATTTTAAATTCGCTTGACAAAATTGCTCTTTATCCATTACTATCTAAATCACTTCAAAACAAATCCTTTTTTCGTCAATACAATGAAAGGTTATTCTCAAGTAAACTGAACTTACGACAATCCATGTTAAGCACGTCATTAAAACGATAATCAGATACAAAATCTTTACACCGGCACATGCCTAAAAGTATGACTAACTTGTATTTTTATTTGTTGCCCCAGAATTTATGCAAGAAGAAATATACATAATAACTAGGCTCTTTTGTGTTTGAAGGTATTATATGTTTTTTTTTTGCTTTGAGTACAGTGGACGAAATAAATATAAGGTCACACATGAAATTGTGATTTTATTAAAATTTTTTTGCAATATTTTAAAGTTTTTGTTATCACATAAGTCTAACAATAATCCATAAACCCATCTCGATCCATTTACTGCAGTTTTTTATGCATTTTGAATAATTTTTCGTTTTTTTTGTCAGCGAAATAAATATAAGTTGAGTGATATTGAGTTCAGTATTTCGGCAAATTTTTTTGAGTTTTATCCACAGGAAGTATTTTACAACTTCATTGAACTAATTTAAAGTACAATTTTTCTGCGCAGCTTGATTTTCTTTAAAAATTATGGACTTTGTTCTAAAGAAATCGGATATATGTTTTTTAATACAAAAACAATAAAAGTTTGGAAAACTCAGCACTGAAAATATTTGTAAAGGTAAAACCATTTGAGTAAATAATGTGCCATGGTTCAACTTGTAACCTACTTTCAGGACTTTAAAGCTAACTTGTGTACAAAAATCAATCATAATCTGCGCTGTATCGTCTGAATAATATATTTTTTTTTTATAGTTGGCACTTTTGGTTGAATTTGGACTAAAATTAAAAGAAAAAATAATTACCCAGACGAAACATTTTAGATTAGGATCGATTTGCGTCGAAAAGGTAACGTTGAAGTCTTAAGTTATGTAAAGTGTCATAAAGAGCACAAATTGTTTTGCATTATTTAGTCATCATTTGAAAGCAAATATTTATCACTTTTATGGAGGAAATCATACAAACACTTTTAGCGCTGAATTTACAAAAATTTTGTTGTTTTGTGTATTAAAAAACATCGATTAACGACTTTTTTGAATTAATTGCATTTTTTTGTAAACAAAAAACGATGCAAACCAAAATTGTTCTTGCAATGAATGTAATGACCAGGGACAGGATCTTCATGCACTTAAAAAGTGTGTTTTAGGCGCCAATAGTATGCATAAACAATTTTAAAATATGCATTTAAAATTAAAAAAAGATGCATTTTTTTATTTTATTAAAAGCAACAACATAAAAAATTCAGTCTCATTATTTTCTTTAAATAAAGTGTTTATTTATATAAACAAATAAGTTTTGTATTTATTTTCAAATGTTAAATTTAATCTTTTTTTTCTTAAAAGTCGAAGTTTGATTTTCTGAGTTTATTTCACATCTGTTTTCTAAAAAGATGAACTGGGATTTCGACTGTTTTAAAGAATAATACATGCGCGGCTTCAAGAGCGGGCGGAATTGGGAACCCAACCCCCTCCCCCTGCCACGTCAGAAAAAATTAGAAGAAAAAAGGGAGAAAGGGGGACGCAGAAAATAAATGGTGAACCAAATATATTATCCTAATTCGATTCCAATTTCAATTCGCGACTTTTTTGATAAAATTCTAATTAGATTTTGAGCAGCTGTTCGATTTCAACACCTGCTGGTTGGAAAATATTGAAGATACAAATTTTTGGTAGAAAATTGAAAACGTTTAGTGATTGTTAAATTAATTTTATTAAATAAACTTTACAAATCATTTCAAATGCAAACTCGCAAAGAATATTGTGTTAGTCTGTATGTTTTTGCTGGTAATTATACAATACAGAGGCACCTCGTTTGATTAACACAGCACAATATTTTGGAAACTTATTTGTGTTTTTTGGTTGAAATGAGCGTACACTCATAGAAATAAACCTGCAGACATAAATAACAGAAAAAGCAATAAAAAATTAGTTAAAAATTATGTTTCTGAAACAAAATGCTAAAATTAGCAAAACAGTAAAAACAAAACTGTTAATCTCACAAAATTTTAGTTATATTAGAGTTAAATATTTGTTAATTCAAAATAGCAATTTACTTTGCTAAACTTAGCAAAAACGTATGCTAAATATTTGTAGACAAGAAGCAGCAAACAATAAGTGTAATATCAACTATATTGCTATATTATCCTTAAATTTAGTTGAATGAAAATAACAGTATATTTAGCATAAATTAACAGAAATATTTTTATTTGCATAAAAAAATTTAAAAAAGCTTAAACATTTTAAAATTTTTTGTAAATTTTTATTTTGTCTACTAATATTAAAATTTTTTTTTTCTGATTTTAGCAGAATAATTTGTTACTTAAAATTATATTAAATTTTGCTCAAATATCACTACAATTTTGTAGATTTAACTAATTAATTTTTGCTATTTTTTTCTTACTAATTTTTGGCAAATAAATCTGCTAATTTCAGCACTTGCAACGTCACTTTGAACATATAAAATTTAATTAACTTTAATAATAGAACCATTTTTAACAAGATTTAAAAAAAATATATATATTTTTCAGTTGAGAAAAGTTAAACAAAATAAATAAATTTGAACAGTTTTGCAAGATATATTGTCAATTCCATTTTTTAGCTGTATAAGAAATTTTTATTTTTACCTATCAGCCTTAAATTTGCAAAAATGCTCTTAACTAATGCCAATTTTACAATAAATGCAAAATTTTCGAATTCGTAACTTTCAAAGCGAAAAATGTCTCGTATTATTGAAAAAGTCGAACATTTTTTGAACATCCTTGCCAAAACTTTGAATATTTATTTAAAGGAAATTTTTCCTATTTTGTACTTTATCATTATCAAGAAAATGCTTTGTTAGAACTGTTTCAGCAAAAATTTATAAATTATTCTACTAAAGTGTTTTTCCTAATGGTACTTTTTTACGTTCAACATTATAATGTATAAATGAATCAAATTTTGTTGTTATTTGATTTCACAATTATTATTAGAAATTAATAAGTTTGTCCTTGTGAGCGATTTTTAGCGAAAAGATTCTGGGTTGAATATTAGAAATTTTTGGTCCTGATCGGACAAAACTTAGGATAGATTATTGGATCACAATTTATAGGGATATGCAAATTTGATGAAAATCGGTTAATATAAAGATAAAGTTAACATGTAATTAGAATACTAAGTAGGTAAAGATCACTGCATATGTAGTTAAAAACAAATGAAATTTCACTTAAAGAAAGGAACACTTATATACAGTAAAAAATATCAATGCAGATTGTCTTTATTTGAAACATTAAGAAATTTGGTTAAAGATCACTCATAATTCTTTATAATGAAAGATTCTATGACTGTGCTTGTTCTTAAACTTTTTTCTATCTTTTCCTACATACAAGGTTTTTAAAACTATTTCTCCTTAATCTGTGATATTAAAAAGTTTTTCTTAAAAAAAAAAAAAAAAACTGTAGAAAATTAACGTAAAATCATAATACAATAATTTGATGTGGTTTGTTTTTTTAAATGAACTACAATTGTAATCAAAACTTAAATTTATTTTACAAATGACTGTTTTTTTTCATTTAAAAATAAATGTACTGTATTACAACTCAAACAACTACAATAATGATCGGGTTTCATAGTGTTCAATGAATTTTTCTCACTGCACAAAATTATTTGTCAAAATTTTAAAGATCGCTGAAATTTAAACGTAATTCTTGTGTAATAAGTTATTTTGAAAAACACTGAAATCATACCCATAAAAGTTTTTTTTGCGTCTTATGAACGTTGATTTTTGCTAAATTCGTAAGTGTTACAGTAACACCGAGGAAAATGAAATTTTGTATTCAGCAACAATTATGGGATTGCATTTTCTTTTAAATTAAAATTTAGAAATATGCAATAAAACAATCGATGCCATTTAAATGCAAATTATTTGATTTGAAAATATTGCAGAAAAGCATGCATTTGTATGAACTTCCGGTCCCTGGTAATGACGATTTAAATGCAAATTCTTTGATTTGAAAAGATTGCAGAAAAAAAATTAAATATTTTGCAGTGAACAATTTATCAAACATCACTGAAAGTTATTTCGTATGCAAACAATAAATAAATTTTGAAAATTATTAAAAATGCAGAAAAAACTGCAGCAAAGGGATCGAAAGCGCGTTGCTAGCTTGTGGTAGTATTGTCAGTTTTATTTGGTAGCAAAAACTTTTAAAAATTGCTAATAGTTTTTAGATAATTCACAATTTCATGGCTGAACTTATAATTATTTAGTCCACTGTGTATCCAAATTACAATACCTGAACAATGGCATATAATGTGTTACGATGGGGACATTCAAGATTCATTTTCATCACATTAGAAGAATAAAAATGAATGGATGAATTGAAAATAAAAAATATAACACTGGAAATTGAAAAGACTACAACACCCTTTGACACTTTATGAAATCAAGACATTTTGTTCGACATATTATTTGTTAACGTAACATTACCATAGACTCATGGGATTGAAAGGCAGCTGATATAAAAAAGGGTTGAGTTAATTTAAAGATTATTGAAAGTTAAAGAATATAAATATATTGAAAATTAATAATAAAAATTATTTTTTCTTAAAGTTGTTTTATAAATTTTTTTTCCGCAAAATAATTTCTCCAATTTGTAGTGATTTATGAGATTTTATTATAATTGTTTAAACGCTAAAAAATGTTATTAAATTTTTTGTTTCCGTTATTTTTTAAAATGTGTTGAAAAAAAGTGTTTACATAATAAAATTGTAAATGTTTTCTTTATTTTTTTCACAACGTTTACTTCCTTTATCCATTTGTTCCTGCTGACAACCCGAGCAACACCCACCATTTTATGCACAAAAATCTTTGAATATTTTTATGAATTTTTTTGTTTGTAAATATGTGTGTTTTTTCATCTTCTACTCTAATATAGTTGTATTGTTCTCCGTAGTTGTGTGCATAAAGTGCAGTGAGCCACATTGTAAGTAAATGGTATATAACACTTTACATTTGGGAAAATTATAGATTTTTTTCTGCATTTTATTACTTTACATAGATGCTGAGGAAAAAAGAAAAACACTTTACAAATATTTTTAAAAGTACAGTATTTTGTAATGTGGAAAACAAATAATTGAAGAGTGTAGGCGAATAAGGGTATAAAGACCTTATATTGGGAATAGCGTTTTTTTACATAGTATAAGGTGGCGCAAAAGTAATCCTCCTATCAGAAAATGCTATACATAATAAATACATAATAAAAAAAAAACATCGGAAGGTTATTTTTGCGCCACCTTATATAAGAGAACTAGTACATTTACACATAGTTTGGTAAAAATTTTGCAATTTTATCTAAAAAGATTAATTTAAAACTTAAAGTTTCGGTAGTATTTTATTTTTTTTTCAATATTTTATTAAAATAATTTTTGGACATAACAAACAAGTTTTCAATTTATTTTTTGCTCAATGGTGATAATCTTTAACTTCGAACTCATATATTAGTTCTCATGTAGTGAGTAAACTAGTTTATATGAATGTTTGATGTTTGGCATGGTACTGTTACCTCTTTCAAAACGTGTTCTGATGATGGAAACCTAGAAAATTCCCGAAATAGATCTATCAACACATTCCTGAAAGGGACAAATAATAAAATTTGAAAACAAAAAAACTCTATAGATTATTTCTTAGGACAATATCATAATAAAAAATATATAATATGGCCTCGAACTTGAACAACTTTCATTTTCATTGAATTTTATAAAACTTTATCTTAGATTTTTTTTTATTAATTAATAATCATATAATTACAAATTATATACTATTACCCTAACCGAGCAGTAGCTACTATGGCCTTCGGCGCGCTGTAGCGAAAACAGACCAGTGCCTCTGGTGGGAATCGAACCCACGACCCCCGCACTGATAAGCCAGCACGCCACCAACTAGCCTACCGGGGCGCACTATCTTAGATTTTATTGGCAGAGTTAAAAGATAACATCCTAAAGTAGTATTTTTACTTTTCAAATTAATATATTAGATCTTTCATTTAGAAACTAATCATACTTTTATTTTTATAAATCTTTGTCAATTGACTTTGTATATCAAACATAATTAAACTATATATTATTATATTATGTTATGTATCTCATTGGAGTTATATAGTCCTGTGATGAACCATAAGTTTAACAAATCTAATCATTATCTCCGGATAGATTGTAAATAAAGACTTAATAATAAAAAAAAAATTAGCAACAACGAAAAGTGTATTTATTCAAAAATAAACACAACTTTAGAAATATATTACCAAATCGGATAACAAATACATCACCAAATCCAATTTATTCATGAATCACCAAGTAAAATTTGCCGTTTAAATCTTGTCAAGATGAATTTTCTAAAATAAGGTTCCTAGCAACCTAACAATTTTTCGCAAAATTAAAAGAAATAGTAAACAATTTCGTAATTTTAATACACAAATTTTCATTTTTCGGGAACAGCTCCTTATAATTTATACGTGAATTGCATAGTTATTTTTCGAACAACAATTTTGCATTTAAGTCTTTTCAAGAATTCTCACAAAATTTCCCCAATGGAATTCCAAACACATACATAAATGTATATATACATAGAAAAAATAAATAAAAAAATTGCTTGGAATTCCATTGTAATCAAAAAAATTTAATCATTATTCATTAATTTTAATTGTAAGTACTTAAAATTCTCCATCAGAATAATTAAACTATATTGTAAACAGAAAATATATAAAATTAACCAAAACACAGTCACATCAGTATTGAAAAAATATTATCTTCTACATTGCCCATTATACCAACAACCAACCACTTTTCGAAGATTTTTTTCTCTTGAATAAAATATTTCTAGTTAAAATCGAATATTTGTTTCTCATGAAAAAAAAACAATGGCTCTATCTAGAATATAAGTTTTCGTTACCAGTTTTAAAATAATATAAAGTTTTATAATAGTTTTGGTTATTCTAATAAAGTATTACGATTAACAACCCAATTGAAAGAAAAAAAATTTTCAAGGTTGGAATTTGAAAACACTAACTTAAGTTGGCTTTAGGCTAGCGGTAAAGCAATTGCCTGAAAAGCATTAGGTCACCAGTTCGATTCCAGTTCGCGGCAAACAAATTTTTTTTTAATAAAATAATTTTAAAATTATATATTAATTTTTTATACCGAATGTCTGTTGTACATACAAATCAATTTTTAGACATAGATATTTAAATTTGAAAAAAATAAAATTTAAGGTTGAAATTTGAATTTAGGCTAGAGGTCAAGTAATTGACTGACAAGCAGAAAGTCGCCGGTTCGAGCACAGTTCGGAGAAGAAGTTTTTATTAATAAAATAATTTCAAAATAATATAAAATTTTTATAGTTTTGATAACTCTAATAAAATATTGAGACTAGCAACCGAATGTCTGTTGTATATACAAATCTATATTTAGACAAATATATAAATTTGAAACTAGAAAATATTCAAGGTTGAATTTAAAAAAAACATTTTTAAATTGGGTTTAGGCTAGAGGTAAAGTACTTGCCCGATCTCCGGTTCTAGGCATATACTTTTTTTTTTTAATAAAATAAATTTAGTTGAACGCATGTGAATCTATTTATAGAATATTATAGTCCATAAACATAAAATATTCAATTGTTACAATAAAAACTCGAAATTTGTTACTAAATGTCGGTTATTACAATAGTATTAAAATTTAATAATTTAGTACGTGGAACCACAAAAATTCGGTTGGCAAAAAATTCGGATGCAACTACAAAACTGTAAATTTATTTCTCTTTGTTAGTCTTCAACATTAACTAACACGAAAAAGATTAAAAATTAGTCAATGAGTCCATACCTATTCCAAATCAAACCACAAATAGATAAATTAAAGCTATTTTAAAATTAAAATATTTGCATACCTCAGTTCCTTACGCTTTCTTGTGAGATAAATGACTTTTGCTTTCTCAGGATATACCTTTAATTTCCATTTATTAAAGTAATTTATAAAAGGCTTGCTGTGAGTTTAAAATTATGTTGGAAGAGTATATATCAGCACTACGAGTATTATCTGGGGCAACCCGGACACGGACAAGACGAGGGAAATTCTGAATCTCAGTAGGAAGGAACTAAGTCTTTTGATGATAGGGCCCATCTCCACCGTATTGGTAGGACGGACTCGGAAGTGTGCAGGGCCTGTGGGGAGGACGAGGAGACCTTGGAACACTATCTCTGTGAATGCCCGGCATTTGCCGGGATCCGGGTCGAAATACTATCAAGTGACCCAATACCCACATTGGGAGATCTTAGGGGCATAGGATGGAAGAAGTTGAGGAGTTTCGTCAGTGCGACGGAGTTCCTGGGGTAGAAAGATGACATAGGACCGTTTGTTTAGAGCGCACAACAAGCCGACATTATGGCTTAAGTGTAAGTCCTCAGGGACTTGAGTCGGATTAGGGAAGCATTTTCCCTTCTCCGAATCCTCTTTTCGACCTAACCTAACCTATATATTAGCACTGAGGATTGAGGTATCATCAGGAAATAGAGACGTTTTGCAGTCTGTGAAACGAATTATTTTTAGGAAAATTTTTTTATTTTTACAAATAAAAAGTGTCTAACTAACTTACTAACAAAGAACACAAAAAAAACACCTTTTTCTACAATGTATTAACTTGTTCCTACATATTATGAAAAAAATCATGAGTTTTTTTTTATTAAAGGGTCCGCCAAATAACTTTTTTTTTTGAACTCCTGAACCAATTGGACTTTGTATGGCGTCATACCAAGGTCTTTATGCAAAATTCGTTTAAATGATGTCTCCGAAATGTTCAATTGTTGAGAACGACGGTGTACGCATTGTTTTTGGCTTTTCACGCTTTGGTTTATCGATGAGGATGTCAGTTTCTTTCAATTTTGCACAAGATAACGAACATACGGACCATATTCGTTCAGCGAAAGGATAAAACTAATTATCTGTCAAATCAGACATGAGCTAAGTGTTACCATTCACGAAATAAGCACTAGTTGAAAAAAAAAACACGTTAGATGGCGGATTATAATTATTAAATTTTCATTTCGAATAATGAACTAAGCTACGTAAAAATCGTGTTTCAAATAAATACCACCATTTATAGGTAAATTTTATTATTACTAAATTACGTCTCCAAGAAGGCCACCAGGGCATGTTATGCCTGCCAGAGGCTTTTCGGGAGAACATGGGGCCTAAGGCCAGAAATGGTCTACTGGTCGTTCAATACTATTGTTAAACCGATGATCACCTATGCTGCCCTTGCATGGTGGCCAAAAGTTGAGCAGAGTAAGGCAAGGGATGCTCTTAAGAGAATCTAGCGTCGTGCGTGTGTTGGCATTACAGGGGCCGGCGGAACTTGCCAGACGGATGCCTTGGGGGTTATGCTTTGGATCCCGCCATTGCATATTTCTGTAATGGAGGTTGCCAGTATGGGTTCCTCTAGACTAAATGAATCCGATGGCATGAGGGGGGTGACCTAAGGGGTCACATGAGGATCGCGCGAATCCTAATAGATGACCCGATTTCTAAGGTACGGACAGAGTGTCACCGGAGTGGATCTTTGATAGATATTTTGATGTGTTATTATTTAACAGAAACATGTGGACCAATCAATCCTGGGAACCGGAAGATGGTTCTCAGGTGTGGTTCACTGATGGCTCTAAGTAGTCGAATGGGAACACGGGTGCGGGCGTCTTTGGACCAGGCTTCCAGCTTGCTTTACCTATGGGAAAATATCCGTCCATTTTTCAGGCGGAGATTTGGGCCATCTGTGTCTGTCCAGGGGAATGCCTGCGAAGGGGAACTCGCAGATCTCGCATCTACATTCTTTCTGACAGTCAGGCTGCACTGAGGGCCTTAATGGCTTATAAGGTGTCGTCCGGGTTGGTCATGAAATGCATTCAGACTCTCAATAGGCTCGGTAGGGGCACTCTCTAACCTTGGGGTGGATTCCTGGTCATGAGGAGCATGAGGGCAACGAGAGGGCAGATTGTCTTGCCAACCGCGGGTCTCGAAGGCCCTTTATTGGTCCTGAACCATTCTGTGGAATACCTGCGGGGTATGTTAGGGAAAGGCTCAGGGCATGGAGAGAGTCTGAATTCTCTGGTTACTGGAAAAACTCTCCTGGTCAGCGCCAGGCTAAAAGATTGATCTCTTTTTCCAGTAGGGGGGTCGAGGCGACTCTTGTCGCTTGAAAGGGGGGGGGGGGGTGGTTTGATGACCCTGGCGTCGTACTAAACTGGACCCTGTAATCTCAGATACCATCTGCACAAGAAGGGTCAATCGGACACGGATATGTGTAGGTTTTGTGAGATGGTGTCTGAGACCTCGGAGCATGTTCTCTGCGAATGTCCCAGGCTTTGTGATAGGAGACTTAGGTTTCTAGGTGATCGCTTCATTTCGCCTTCCGACATCGCGAACATTTTGCCTACTAGGATAATTGGCTTATAGGTAGCTTGAATCTGTAGGTAACTTTAGGCAGCACAAAAGACCTACATTGGTCGCGGTGCATAGTGCCTTCTGATCTAATCTAATTATTACTAAATTCGATTGTACAAAAAAAAAAACTTTTAATTCAATAAACATATTGCACTGAATCCCCGACGCATTTGAAACTCCAAAGTTTGAGAAATGCACATGACAAACCATCGACTTTTTTCATCTAATAAAATCTGAAAATGGACAAAGTAAAAAATGCTTCTGTAACTATATACACACAGAGAAATGAAGTGCCAACCTAACTGAAAAGTATATATTAATGGCAACAACTAGTAAATTCAGTTAGTACAACGATATTACCATTCGATTTCTGAATATTTTGGGTGTTGAAAAAGGTTGAGGTAAAGAACAAGAATAAACGTTTTTCTCTAAAATTATAAACACTTTTAATTTTTAAATCAGACTAGACTAGTTTCTGCCTCTTTTTATGGACAGGCGTCATCAGTGATTTTCCATTTAAAATTGTATTATTATTTGTGTTCTATAATTGTCAGATTGTCTCTTTATGATAGAGACAAACTGACGAAAACCAGCGGCTGTAAGAATCAAACCTGTGCCTCATCTTACATTACAAACGTAATAATACCAAGTCATGACCGTTTAGCGATCACACCCAAGTATGGCATCGAATGTAATGCAGCTAACTTGCAGTTTTCTTTCATATTAGCTTTTCTGTTATTGTATATTATACTCAGAAGTTTGGGGAGGGAAATTATAGTAGTTTTCATTAAATTTACTAATTTCTTTTACACTTTCGTATTAAAAAATTTTATTTTGTGTGAGAAAATGTCCCATTTTACCTACCCCTGGATTCGCGCGTGTAGTAAACAGAAAGTAAGGAAAACATTCATATTATTTATGAACAAATTTGGTTCTGTGTAAATAAAATATGTCTAAGATGGTGGCCAAAAAGAAAAGAGTGTCGAGATTTAGAACTCTTCAAGTTCAGTCTAAATTTAAGCCAAATTTTTAGAGAGATTTTTGCACTGGCACCAATTAAAAATTTTAAAAAAGCATTTTATTCTTCTCAACACACATTTGAATTCAAAAGTTTTCCGAAATATAGTCCGTGTGTACTACAAAAAAAAATGTGGTTCATAACTTTAGCCTATTTATTATATATTTTGGGAAATCCGTAAGTGATTACCAAGTTTAAGCCCCGTTTTATTTATAGAAGTGCTTAATATGAATATGTTTTTACTATGTAAACATTTTTAGCGAATCTGAATGTTGTAAGAACAACTCCAAAAAAACACTATTTCCGAGACCACATCGGGGTTCTAAGTACTTTTGCATATTTCCCGAAAGGAGAGTTAACTGAAAGGAGAGTTAATTTTATGTTGAATTTAGGTCCAAAAAAAAAAAACTTTTTACGTTTGTGGAACGCTCTTGACTTTAGATTCGTGTTAAGGAGGCTAAACTACTTCAACTCATCGGAATAAGCACACTCATTTAAAAAATAAATGGATTCGTCTTCTGCATACAAAAATTATCAAAATTCCAACTAGTATTTTCTGGCACCTTGTCCTTTTATCGGGGCAATTGCTATAAAATGTCTTACATATGGATGAACATGTTCTGTGTGTTATATGATAACATTTTGTAATAGTAATGTTATTTTTTTGTTAAACAGAATTATGTACTTTTTATATTTTTTGTTTTTTTTTCTACAAAAATGTAAATGGACTTAAAGGCATGTAGATTATTTTACTTACATGTTTTTTTTGTCGAAAAATGAAATATTTCATAAAAAAATATTAGTAATGCATAGCTTTGTTTGGATTTTTTAATATAAACTCCCAAAGGTAGATTGGAAAAAATTAAACTACACATACGAGATAAAAGAAAATTAAATTTTATATTCACTAATATGAAATTTTCACAATTTGTTAAATTATACGAGTATTAAAAACAAATAATAATAATAAAAAATTACCATGTAGAATTTTTTTTTTTGCAAACTGAATGATTTTTGTTTGCTTTGAAATTTTGCAAACGCTTTCTTATTTCAAAAATATTTGACACGTATTTACTGTTATTTGTGGTTAAATCTTCAAAAAGACATGAAAAATGTGCCGATACGTCGACATTTAAATTGATGTGTTTTAAAAAGTAGTAAGACGATTTTAATGGTTGATGGCTTACTCTTATTTGAAAGGTCTTGTACTCTACCTTTTATAAAATGTTTCTTAGTTTTAAACTTTCATTTGTTTTTTTTTTTCCACTTTCAACCTCACATAAAAATAAAGATAATATGTCAGCGCCTACACCTTGAGTAGAAATTTTTTTACAAAAAAATTTTTAGAAAATATAATTTGAATGGTATATTTTTAAAAATACATTAAAATATTAAAAACTTTTATATATTTTTAAATATTTTCATAAAGCAAACCAATAATACAAATTTGTGTCTATTTTTATTTTGTAAAAAATTCTTTAAAAAATAGAACTCATCGGCGCACAGTGGTCAATTTCGCGAGATAGCGGTCAAAACTCTATAACTTTTGACCGGATTGGTATTTATTTACGCAATTTGTTTTGTTCAATAGGAGGGACTTTAAGCTTCAATTTGCGTGTTCAAACGTAAAAATCGACTGATAGGAACGTAAGTAATGTGGAGTTAAATATGCATTTTAATTTTTTGTTGAGTTTCCATGTAAAAGTTGAATATTTTGACATTTTAAATAGGTATTTTTTTATAATTTCTTATTTTCTTCAATCGTATTTTACAACCAATACTTATTTATTATTCCTAAACTTAATTTTGGTCAGAAAATGCCAACATTTGGCCCCTGACATGTATTTAGTCTCAATATTCACAGGGGCCAAAGGTTGTTTTTTTTTGGAAGAAAGCTAATTCTTGTGAGGATTAAACTGAAAAATAACACTGAAATTCCCAACAATATCAATACCATTTGGATATATTATATACAGAACACAACATCGATAAAATTTTAAGTAAACTTTTACTATTGATTTAAAGTGCACATATATTTTATTTAAATGTATTAATAAAAATTTATACTAAAATTAGAAACAAATTATAATCTTTAAACTAGTATTAATTAAACAATATTAGTAAAAATTTCTTCCAAATAGCTTTGATTTTCATTTTGCAGTAGTTGTTTAGCTTCTTCATCTAACTCTAATGAGGTTGATTTCCCTTTTTGTCGAATACTGGACATATATGGGTCTGATGAGCACAACAAAATATTAATAAGATCTTCATTAGTACAATATCTGGAAATTTTTCTTGTATTGTGCTCGCGAAAGAATCTGTAGTCTTTGTTGCTTTTTTCTTGCGCTTCTTCTGAGAGATCTACAATTGGAAGCATATTGTGCTGAATTATTTGTTCCCCATGGAACAAAATTTTGTGAACTGTGGTTGGCATATGTCTCCAAGAATATTTTTGGTTATACAGGGTTGCTGTCTCATTAGCATACTGACCAAATTTTTTTGCATCTATCTTTTTGCTACATGCTATAACTTCTAATATGATTTGGAATCGTCGTATTAAATCATAATCTACTCCAGTTATAGAAGCTGCAGTTTCTGGATCGGAAAAAAATCTCCTTGCTGTGTTTCCATCATTAGAATTTCCTTCTCCTTGCTTTGGCTGGTCAATTATAAGGCCTATCTCACGGTATTTTTCGTGAATATCTTTTTTTTTTTTTGCTTTCTTTTTTCCAAATTTTCTTTGTTGGGTCTTACTGTTTCGCCTAAAGGGCCAAATTCCAAATCGTATCCAATTTAAGAATATGCTCCATAAAACGAATTCTAGCATGAAGAGGTGACATTCCAAATTCATATGCTTCATTAAAACTATCGTCTTGTGTTGGTGGTTGGCTCAATTGACTTGATGTTTTTTGGCATATGGTGCAGCTTGGCGAAGACTTTGTTTGGAACGAAAGAAATCATGAATAAATTGGCATCTGATGAATTTTCCGCATTACATTGTTTGTATTGTTTCTGTCCAGAGGACCCATCACATCCCCATTTAGAAATTAAAGTCATGCTGCAATTTTTAAACTTCTTTAAATAGTCAGCATCAAATGTCTTTAATAATCGTTCTGCAGTGTGTTCAAGAAGATCCTGCAATTTTATTTCTGCTGAACTTGAAGTTACACTAATAGCAGTTGGTGAAGGTAAGCAATCCTTTTTGGCAGAAACTATATCTCGATATGATGGAAAAATTCCACAATTTTTTTCATTGGTTCGCTTCCGCAATTCTGTATATTGGTTTTTAGTCATTTTCAAATCCAAAAATAGTGCAAATGCTTCTTCTGGAGTAAATTTATTTTCTTCAGTTGGTGTCGGCATACTTTCTAAAATCCTTTGTGTGCGTCTGGGGCTTGCTTCCACTATTTTTTCAATGATAGCAATTTTACTCTTTTTAGTTTTCGATGGTTGAATTTGATGCAGAAATGAATCCTTTATGATGCTACAAGAAACTTCTTCATTGATATGTTTAAGCTTGCGTCTTCGTGATCTTTCACTACAATTATCAATTGGCTTTGCTGGTCGACCACCTTTTCCAGTTTCCGTGGTAGTTACTGATGGCTTTTTAAAAATAAGTTTATTTCTTAGCCATTCTTGGTTGCGTGAGTAAAACAATTTCTTGTTTCTGGAACATTGATTGTACCGTTTTCTTAAAGTATTTAAAAAGTTTTTTATTTTAAGTTATGAATTTTAATTTCTTCTTTGTCGCATATTTTGAAGAATGGATTATTCATTATATGTAAAATAATGTCGTTTTCATCTTTCCGTTCAAAATATATATCAGATAGAACACTATAACTGAATTAAGCCATTGTTGAAACAATAATGAAGAAAAAAATGAATGCATGGATTAATATACTATTGCTCGAAGTTTCAACATGATCTTTTTTACCTCTTTGAAACATAATATAACAGGTACTTGGTTTTACCAGTTATTTCCATTGGTTTTAAATTTATTTGCAATTTTCAGGTATTTAAGTTGTGTAATATTAGATGGCAATAAAATCATTTTTTACCTTTTCCAAATGAGTTGCTAGATACCACATAATTTGAGAGTTAACATGTACTGGCAATAATATAACAGGTACTTGGTTTTACCAGTTATTTCCATTGGTTTTAAATTTATTTGCAATTTTCAGGTATAATACTAGATGGCAATAAAATCATTTTTACCTTTTCCAAATGAATTGCCAGATACCACATAATTTGAGAGTTCTATTGTCATTTTCGTCAAAATTTTGATACACCCTTCTATGTGGACTAGGTCCAAATATGGGCCAATTTCTCCTAATTTCAACAGAATTATTTTTTGGGTCAATAAGAACTCTTGTACAAAATTTCATCAAAATATATGCATAATAGCCACTTTCACATACAAATAACTTCTCAAAAAATATGACGTGCATTTGTACCGAATATCTTACCTTGGGTCAGAAAAATTTCTGTAGCTAAAAAAGTGCAGTCCCGATGCATGGACATGTATATATAGGAATGTAGGGGAGAGTTAGGACTACAAAATAGTAAATTTGTGTTTTGACTCAGCTTGACTCACAGGAGTTGTGCTCTATGAAGTAGGAAATTTCCGAGAAATTTGACCTTTTTAAAAAAAAATATTAAAATTGTTCTAAAAACAGTAGAGGTTCAATTTTTTTTACCAGTAATAGGAAATAAGTTAGGTTACAACACAAAATTTATTTCGTCCAAAAATCTGGAAAAACAAAAAAGTTATGATCATTTAAACTTTCAAAATTAACTAAATATATCATAAATTTACTAAATTCTGAAAAAGCCCATTTTTGACCACCCTCTTCTCAGTGAAATAGTTGAAATAGAGTTCTAATTTTTTGGCTCCCGAGGTTTACTACTGTCTACTTTCATATGAGTCTAATAACTTTAAAATCGGAGAACAAAAACCAAAAGGAGTTTTGGCCGCTATCTCAAAATATTGACCACAGTGCGGCGTCCCACTCGGAAAATTTCGGTGTTTATTTAGTAGAAGTGTGCGTAGACGCTGATATATTATTATTAGTTTTAGGTGGGCTTGAAAGTGGTAACAATGTCGAACGAAAGTAAAAAACTAAAAAAAAATTTAAAAAAATGGCAACATAGATAGTTAAACATTTTTAGGAAATTTCTAGTACAATGTCATTAAAATAAGCCATCAACTATCTAAATCGGCCAACTAGTTTTTAAAATACATCAATTTAAAATATCGACGTGTCGGAATATTTTGAATGTGTTTTGAATTTTTAAACTTCTTTTAAAAAAATTTTCCAAAAGTACTTGTCAAATATTTTTGAAATACGAATAAATCTGGCATATTTCAAAGCTAACAAAATCATTATGTCAAAAATCGTTCGGTTTGACATGGAATGACTCATATATGAAAAAATACTTAAACCCATTATTGCCCAGGCGGTAATTTTACTTACCAGCAATTTAATCAACGTATTTAAAAAAACTAAATTTTTTTTGTGAATACTTTAACTGTTAACTGTTTTAAGAAAATAATTTGAAGGATATTAATTTTTTGTTATCCTTTCGCGTTTGGGAAGGATATTCACCAAGCTCCAAAAAAGGACATATTTTAAAGCAACTGGGAAGATTATAAAAAAAAAATTAATGTTGATTAAACACTGTTTCTAAGACCTCATTATGAGTGGTAAGTCGTTTACTATTGCACAATGTACGCGTTATTAAACGCTATATGTACTAACACTTATTTTTTACTCGCTATGGTTGATTCAATGACAAGTCCGTTGGATTAGGAGCTGATACTGTTCTCAGTTTGCTAGAAGTTGTAAAATCTCCATTGTCTCATACCATATACTTTGATAATTTCTTTACATCGTACCATCTTTTGTGTTTACTAAGCACAGAACATTTTTTTGCTACAGTTAATTTGCAACTTTTATCAACTAATAAAATTTCAAGTTATTTTTTATAAAATTACTGCACTTGTAGTTAATAGGAACTGTTCGAAGCAACAGAATTTGTAAGGCCCAATTGCCTGAAAAAAGGAGAAGGGTGATAGTGTAGCTCTTTTTGATGAGACGAATGAAATGTTGGCCATACGGTGGAGAGATAATGCACTTGTTACTGTTGTTACAAATCATGGTACCATGGATCCAAAAACAAACGGCAAACGTTATGATCGCGCAATCAGAACGCATATTAACGTAAAAGTTCCAGGTGCTATTGCGTAGTATTACAAGTATATATGTGGAGTAGATCTACATTTCAACGCGTTGGCTAATTATCGGATTGCTGTACGATTCAAAAAAAAGGTGGTGTTTATAAATTTGCTTGGCAATATGGTGGTTAATGCATGGAAACTGCATGCGCTGGTATCAACAATTGAAGGATCAAAACCAATATCGTAGCTACAATTTCGTGCAGCTGTTGTTAGTAAACTTTTTACATGTGCAGAATCGCCCACAATCGAACAATCCTCAATGTCTACATCAAATTTAAAACAAAAATTGCAAAACCTAAGCCAAAAGGTTCATTATATTATAAGACGTTCTGGAAACCCAAGACGCCTTCATATTCAAAGCACTTGGATTAGAAATTAAAAGCTTTGAAAAATTGACAAAGTAAAACAATTAATTTTTAAAATGTTTATTTTACTACGTTTTTTAATGATTTTTTTTTAATTTTTAATAAATACTTTAAAATAAAATTTGAATTTTCACTTTAAATCAAATTCTTCTATTATTTTAAAAACACTAAACATATCGGCCCACTGGCAAGTTAACTTACCATCTCATATCTCAGAAACTAGTTGTTCCATTTTCTTGAAACTTAAAATATATCTTAGTTATACACTTAGGAAATTATGTTCGTAAAGACGACAGCAATTGTAGTCCAAAACAAATGAAATTTCATTTAAAGAAAGGGCGACTTACATTTCATTAAATTCAACTAACATTGTCATTTGTTTTTTAATGTTCAAAAAATGACTAACAATTGTAGTAAAAAATGAACCACATGGTAGTAAAAAATAAACATACATTTATATATTTTTATTTTTTTAAATAACAAAAAACAACTGTAAAAAATTAATGTAAAATCATAAAGCAGTCAGTCATTTGATGTGAGTTGTTTTTTTAAATGAACTACACATTTAGTCAAAAATTTAATTTGTTCTACAAATGACTGACATTTACATTAAAAATATTACAACCCAAAACAACTACATATTTTTAAAGCAGAAGTTCCCTGAGTGTACCAAAAAAACTACCATATGCAAAGTTTCAACGAAATTGGTTAACGCTTTCGGGTAGGGGGAATTAGTGGGTTAATGTTAGTAATTTTATATTACAATCTGTTTTTTAACACAATTTTAAACTTCACTAAACTAATAAAAAAAGTTAGTAAACATATTTGCTAAAACTACTAAAATTATATAAAAATGACGTTCGAGAAAAAAATGCTAATTTTAACCGGATTTATTTGTTGTTAAATATTAGTTAGATAAGAGTAGCAAAAATAATTTTTTTTTTTTTTTGGGAAGCAGCACTCTGGAATTTCTTCCTATTAATTAATGTGTTGCTTTCTTTGGAAAGGGGATAGTAGAGATGTGAAAGGTGGGAAAAGATGAAGAGCTTCAAACATAGCAACACTGTGATTGCGCGAGATGATAAGTCATACAATAGTTGTTGCTCACCACCTGATGTAGAGCTGGCGAATTTATTGAAGCTTTTAAATTCATAGCTCTGATTTATTATTTTACTTCGGTGGGGTTAAGTGCTATGGGAGCACCGAAGGCGGTGTTCCCATAATTTTCTATCCCAATACATATGAGGGATAGAAAACTCATATATATTATTTTACTAAATTCTTGTTGTCGTCACCAGGAATCGAACCCGGGACCATATGTCTAACAGACCAACGCGCTACACCCCAATGCCACAAAAAAATCATAAAAAATGTAAATGTTTTTAAGTTTTTTTTTGTAATGCGAATACAAATCTGCCCTTCTGAAATCAGAAATCTACAATATATTAGCAAAAATTTCTATTAATTTTAGCTAAATATACTGCTATTTCCGTACTTCTAAATTTAAGTTAAATGCAGCAAAAATGTTGTTGACATTACAGTTTAAGTGTTCTGTTTTTAGTCTACAAGTGTGTAGTGAAATGTTCGCTAATTTCAGCAGAGTAAATTGTTATTTTAACGATTTCCCGTTATTTATATAACAAAATGCAACTTTAATTTGACAAAAATTTTGTAAAGTTAACAGCTTTATTTTTGCTGTTCTTATTTAATTAATATCCAGCAATAAAAATCTGGTACTTTCAGCAGTTATTTCTGCAACATAGTTTTTGACCTCTTTTTACACGTTTATTTCTTTGAGTGTAAGGACGCTTTTTAAGGTTATAAGAATTTTGCTTGCTCCATACATTTTAAAGTCCTTAAGTATTAAGGTCAATAAGATATTTTATTTGAGGTACATTTTGGCGGTATTGATGCAGCGCTTTACTTGTGACAAAGCGAAATGTGTTTCAAACAATTTTTGCGTTTAAAAATTTTAAAATGGCTCTTAGATTTGGAGTTACTTTTTACTAAAAAACTCATTTTACGCAACACGCTAGCCAGTTTCAAATATAATTTTAATATGTCAGGCACAAAACCCATACATTTTCAAGAAATTTACGTCAATTTCTTAAAAGTTTGTGATGTTTGTGACCCGATATTGGTGTGCTCACATTAACTCGGTGTACCTCAAACTGTTTAAATTAACACCGTTTTTGAAATACACACAGAGAAATAAAGTACCAACCGAATTGAAAAATGTATTTTGGTGTTAACAACCAATAAATTCGGATAGCACAACCATATTCAAATTTGTTTTCTGAATATTTTGGTTGTTGCAACTTAAATTCAGTTGTACTAACCGAACTTTGTTGTGAAAATTAATATTCAGTTGCATCAACTAATTCCAGTTGTACCAACCAAATTCCAGTTGTAGTAACCGAATTTTAGTTGGAAAATTACTCATTTTTTCTCTCTGTGCACTGTTCTCAAAACTCAATTCCATTAAACATCGCAAAAACCCAATGAAAGAATCTGTCTAAAAATTTTGGTTTCACTTGTGAACCACCATACTACTTTTCTTCAAGCAGCGATATGGAAATTACTTTTTTTTATTAAATTTATCTTCCAAGTCCAGTGACTCCGTTTTTTATTAGTTTGTGTCTGAAAGTTAAAAACTCTGATCAAAAAATAAAATGAATGAGAAAACTCTTTTAAGTTCCAAGTAATGTTTCAATTTTTCGACTTTTAAATGCACTGAGAAGATTACATTTCATGATATTAACGAAACAATTTCATAGAATTTTTTTCGTAGATTCAATGAAGGATTTCATTATATCCAAGAATTTTATTAACATTAAGAAATTTTTCATAATTTTTTTTTTCATAAAATTTCATAGTTTCAAATATTTTACTTTTAAGTTTTAATAAATTAAAACCAAAAGTTTATTTTTCGATCTTTTATCATAAATTATGATGTGAGCAAGATTATTCAAGTTCAAGATCATTTGTTTTTTGTTAAACAAAAAACCGTGCAACGATATTTATTAATCAAAAATTCTTCATCCGCAACTTAATGCAGATTTTAATCCACTGACAGGTCCTTACATGTTTCATGTAGCGTCACCTACAATCATCAGAGAACCAATGTGGACGGGGTAGAAGATTTACCCAAAGCTATAATTTTCTGATGACAAAAGATGAACACTTTACCCGTAGTGTTTTTTAAACTTCATGAGAAGTTTTAAAAAACAAAGCACGGAAGCATCCAACTAATTCAAAAAATTAAAACCTTTTTTTTCTTTAACTAACAAATATCGTTGTTTGTGTAAAGGCTAGAATCTCTAGCCATAGTACACAGTGTTGTTAGTGTTTAGTAATAAACAATAACAGTTTCTGACTATAGAATTAGGACCATAGATCAGTTTTAGCCGTACTTTGCAATTTTCAAATATTTTACTTTTAAGTTTTAATAATTAAACCAAAAGTTTATTTTTCGATCTTTTATCATAAATTATGATGTGAGCAAGATTATTCAAGTTCAAGATCATTTGTTTTTTGTTAAACAAAAAACCGTGCAACGATATTTATTAATCAAAAAATTCTTCATCCGCAACTTAATGCAGATTTTAATCCACTGACAGGTCCTTACATGTTTCATGTAGCGTCACCTACAATCATCAGAGAACCAATGTGGACGGGGTAGAAGATTTACCCAAAGCTATAATTTTCTGATGACAAAAGATGAACACTTTACCCGTAGTGTTTTTTAAACTTCATGAGAAGTTTTAAAAAACAAAGCACGGAAGCATCCAACTAATTCAAAAAATTAAAACCTTTTTTTCTTTAACTAACAAATATCGTTGTTTGTGTAAAGGCTAGAATCTCTAGCCATAGTACACAGTGTTGTTAGTGTTTAGTAATAAACAATAACAGTTTCTGACTATAGAATTAGGACCATAGATCAGTTTTTTTCCGTACTTTGCAATTTTCAAATATTTTACTTATAAGTTTAATAAATTAAAACCAAAAGTTTATTTTTCGATCTTTTATCATAAATTATGATGTGAGCAAGATTATTCAAGTTCAAGATCATTTGTTTTTTGTTAAACAAAAAACCGTGCAACGATATTTATTAATCAAAAAATTCTTCATCCGCAACTTAATGCAGATTTTAATCCACTGACAGGTCCTTACATGTTTCATGTAGCGTCACCTACAATCATCAGAGAACCAAAGTACGGCAAAAACTGATCTATGGTCCTAATTCTATAGTCAGAAACTGTTATTGTTTATTACTAAACACTAACAACACTGTGTACTATGGCTAGAGAATCTAGCCTTTACACAAACAACGATATTTGTTAGTTAAAGAAAAAAAGGTTTTAATTTTTTGAATTAGTTGGATGCTTCCGTGCTTTGTTTTTTAAAACTTCTCATGAAGTTTAAAAAACACTACGGGTAAAGTGTTCATCTTTTGTCATCAGAAAATTATAGCTTTGGGTAAATCTTCTACCCCGTCCACATTGGTTCTCTGATGATTGTAGGTGACGCTACATGAAACATGTAAGGACCTGTCAGTGGATTAAAATCTGCATTAAGTTGCGGATGAAGAATTTTTTGATTAATAAATATCGTTGCACGGTTTTTGTTTAACAAAAAACAAATGATCTTGAACTTGAATAATCTTGCTCACATCATAATTTATGATAAAAGATCGAAAAATAAACTTTTGGTTTAATTTATTAAAACTTAAAAGTAAAATATTTGAAAATTGCAAAGTACGGCAAAAACTGATCTATGGTCCTAATTCTATAGTCAGAAACTGTTATTGTTTATTACTAAATACTAACAACACTGTGTACTATGGCTAGAGATTCTAGCCTTTACACAAACAACGATATTGTTAGTTAAAGAAAAAAAAGGTTTTAATTTTTTGAATTAGTTGGATGCTTCCGTGCTTTGTTTTTTAAAACTTCTCATGAAGTTTAAAAAACACTACGGGTAAAGTGTTCATCTTTGTCATCAGAAAATTATAGCTTTGGGTAAATCTTCTACCCCGTCCACATTGGTTCTCTGATGATTGTAGGTGACGCTACATGAAACATGTAAGGACCTGTCAGTGGATTAAAATCTGCATTAAGTTGCGGATGAAGAATTTTTTGATTAATTTCATAGTTTCATAAAAAAATTCATTCGACTTCATAAATTGTCTCTTCGTTAACCTTAACGAAAATTTTCTTTAGCCATAAAAATTATTTCAAAATATTTATTTTTTTTTAGTTTTTTATAGAGTTTTATAATTTCATAAATTTTCATACATTTCAAACTTTAGTTTTAAGATTTAATTCTCAAGTATTCTACATATTTTATAAAGTGCTTGACTATTGCAATATAATCTTTAATTCACCCGTATCGTGATTAAAAAGGGAAAAGCTTGTTCCCATGTAATTTTCATTCCTCCCTCAAGTGAAAATTGGTATCGTGAATTTCCCATGGAAATTTTTTTTTATGCTATTTCACGAGTAATATGAATCTAGACACAGGAACAAATTTCGAGGGAACTTTTATTAACCGATTGGAAATTGAATGCAAAGGGAACAATTCGAGGGAACAAATTTTCACGATAGGGGTGATTAATTTGGACTTCTATAAATTGTGTAAAAAATCATATAAAGCGGTTCATTGGCTTAGTTCCAATGCATTTTTCAAGACATTCATGAATAGTTTTATTAATTCAAGAATTTCACATGTACCTTAAAAATAAAATTTGCTGTTCCAATTCATTATTGTAAAATGATGTTTTGCGAAAAATAATCAGTTTTTGCTTTTAATAGCCAGCAAAGGGGCATATACATTGATCAACTAGAGTTGCCAACTAACAATTTAGAAAAATTAACAAAAAATAACAAAATTTTGAAAAAATTCTTAAAATAGTGGAAAAACAGAATTGTAAAATTTTTTCCAATTATTTTTTTTTTTTGAAGAATTTTGACATCTTATTGCAATAAATTATATTTTTAAAAAAGTTTCAGCCGTTAAGTGGGTTGCAAAGCATTAAAGTTTCAATTTTAAGTAATTGTGTCACCACTAGAGGTCGCGATTGGGATATAAATATTACTGGGGAACTACCTTCCTTCCAAGTTTTTCAAAAATTCATACAAAATCTATATTTGGTAAGAAATGGCTTAAAAATTTTGAATTTTTTTCTACCAATTTGTCGCCATTTTATACCATTGCATAAAATGTTCCCCAATTCTACAATTTTACACACAATTTGGCGTGAACTCAAAATAGTACATATGTAGGTAGAACTAAAATCCTGTTAATTTATTCTAAAATAATTTTGCTTTTGCCTGAAATAAAATCGTCAGTTAAAAATACGGTAATCTAAAGTGTACCAACATATCTAATAGTAAATCTGAAGTATCATTCGTTGTAAGAATTAATTTAATTACGGTACCAATCTCGAAAGTTGATCCAATTTGGTGTGAAAGTTTTTAATAGAAAAACCTATAACGAAAATGTTATTGAATTTATCATTAAAATTTAATTTAAAATTCGACAAACTTATATCGCCATTTCCTAAATTTCAGATAAGTCATTGGTTGATTTACAAGATGTTTCGCAAATACATTTTAAAAATAATTTCATTCACATTAACAAATATTAAAAGTTATTTTAAAACTGGAAAATAGCACGTTTATATATTTGTGAACATGAAAAAATAGTTTGTTTTTTGAGGGCGATTAGGTTTTTTTCAACACGAAAAGGTATAATACAAAATACCGTACATAAATAAAAAAACTCAAAACCGGGTTTTTAATAAAAACAGTAACTGAAGATTTAAGATTTTTCGAAAATACCGAAAACCTGGTTTCCTAAATTCTTCGCGTTTTTGACACTCTAATGCTGCTATACTTAAAAATATTATATTGTTCTGAAAACGGTTTAAGACCTAAGTGACAGGGAATGGCATAGTTCCGTGTTCATTTGAGTGTATTTAAGCCTGTCCCTAGTTTGCTGTCAATTAAAAAAGAAAAACCCTGAGAAAAAAGAGTCATCTAAAGTCAGTTTTAATAGGTGTCGAAATTTTTGAATTACTTATTATATTTTTTACCCTTAAATAATTGTATATTATGATCATTTTAGACCAACCGTGACACAACAATTATAAAAAAAAAACAGAAAATCAAAAGAAACGAGATTCATATAATCAAATGATTGCCTTATCACTTTAGGTCTATTCTACTACAGCCATAATATTCCTCCTATTCTGTACTATCTGTAGCTTACCCATTTATATGAAACATTAACATAATTTAGTTTATTTTGAAACTCATCTTTATGACGTTGCATCACTTGTTTATTAAAAAATTCTCTACACAAACAAAAAGTTGGTGGCGCAGTGTTCATTCAAAAATTTTTGGAACTCATATTAATAGTTTTGTTTAACTTTCAGAATAAATAAACAAAATAAAACGCGCTTAAAATTTCGACCCAAAAACTATATTTTACAAACAAAAAGTTTTGGGGACATTATATGCTGTGCTATCAAAGCAACCACCCAGCCTGCCCCCATACAGTTCTAAACACAAATAAATCAAAGTCAAATATATCAAAAA